>CM059878.1:26267914-27667671 GCA_030490815.1 Acer saccharum
GATTTAAAATCTAATCTAGTTAGTCTAACCTAGGTGCAATAAAAGTAAATTCCATTGGTTGAGATAGATTTAAATTAAAAATAGAATAAAAATACTAGTTGTTAACCGCCAAAAAAGGCAGGGATCAAAGAAGAATTTTCCACCAACTCTGAAGAATGAGTCAGGGTAGAAAGCAACAATAGGGGAGATACCTGGGAATCCCGCCTACTTACGAGAAGGCTAGAGTACGAACTCCTACCCACCTCGACTAGGTCCAAAACCTTCAGGACCAAGGAAAGTCCTAGGAAACCTCAAAGAAAGAGCCCCAGAGACTCTACAACTACGAAATCGCAGCGCCTCTCTACCCCTAAGTAGTCCAGAAGCCCGATACTCCAACATCCCTGTAAGATCTTAGATTTGTGTTGGCTTGATTCCATTGCAATACACTTTTTGTTTGTATTGCTTAGTTGCTTAGGTGTTTCGTGATTAGATCAAGCTTCAAAGAAGGAAAGCAACGTCGCATGCAAAGTTCTTCTTCAAGAGGAAATGTGCTTATTTGGATGCTAAGGTATCGAGATACTTCTTCCTCTTGCAAGGCATAAGCGCACATGCACACAATTCATACATGTGTGTCCCTACGTCGTAGTTCAAACATTTGGTATAACACATTCTCACACTTCTTAGTATGCACATGCATTGATCTCTAATAAATAAACATTGTAAAATTGCATGCTTTGTGACTATCTCTTTGATATGGCATGCTTGTGTGAATTAGTGTTTGTATGTTTCCGTATTTTTGTATTTGGACTTGAATATGCTCTATTATGATTCCTTATTGAGTTCCGATCGTTTCGGTTACTCATTCATAAGGTTTCGAGTCCAAACGATGTAGCTACGCTACTTTTCGTTCTCATTCGTTGAGTTGACTTTATCGTCGTTTTCTGAGATGATTTCTCAACCATTTTTCAAATTTGTGTGAGGGAGTCACGGTTCGTAATCTAAAAACATATTCAAAATCAGAGTTCGGATTCCCAAGATACGACTAAAGAACGTGAGGGAGCGCGCGAGAGGCAAAGGTGGCCAAGAGGCCACGTGTGGCCCAAGCCGTGGGCCCCACGGCCAGAGGGGCTCTCTGCCCCCTTGTGGCCCACGCGTCCCCCATGAGCTGGTTGACGTGGCCATGCTTGATTGGCTCGTTTTTGCCTTCTCTCTCCTCCATTTAATCCTCTCTCCTTCCCACAAAACATTTGAAGATTTTCAAGAACACTTTCAAAATTCTGTAGAAATTCTTCAAGTTTTAGTTTTAGTATTTTGATCATAACTTTCTCATACGAACTTGAAATCGATTGATTCAAAAGCCAAAATTGTTGGTCTTGATGAGAGCTACAAACCCCAAGCATTTCTAGAGGCATCTGACTTTGCCATTCTTCCCAGTAGACTGATCTTCAGTACGTGGTCAAGGTTGTTTTGTTCAACTTCTTCTTTTTCATTTCATCTTTGATCATTTCTTTGATTCTTGCTATTTGATTGATGAAATATGTTGAGAAGGATGTTAGATCATATACTAGGGGTGTTTGATCATTTGTCAATTGAGTTTTAGCTTTGTGATTTCTCTTGAACATATATGTGCTAAACTTGATTTTGTTTGAAATTGATTCTAGAAAAAGTATATATGATGTGCTTCATGTTATTTTCTAGATTTAATTTCATGATCTAAAAACTTAGGTTTTAGTGTGATATAGTGAATATCCATACCTTGTTCTTATTGATTTGCATGTCTTGATTTCTAGATACTTTTGTGATTGCTTGTTGAAAGCATATTCTAGATTATCATTGAACATGTACATTTAGCTTGATTGATCATCTAGCTTAATTTGATTGTGTTTGCATCATTTGCATCACGTAGATCATAGCCTTGCATTAGGTTGAAGTCTTTAGCAAAGTAAGTGAAGCTTTCTGGATAGAGCAAAGAAGTCTTGATTAGAGTCAGGAGGACTCGGATAATCAAGCAAGGGAGACTTGTCTAAGGTCGGGAGGATCCGGATAGGCAAGCAAGAAATCTTCCTAGAGACGTGAGCGTCTTGGATAGGAAGTTGCTTTCTAGAGGGGTAGGATACATCTTAAATAGGAATAGGCTTGTGATTCACTAGCCCAAGGGTAGATAGAAGTTGATAGCTTGAGCGGCTATCATGAATTGATAGCTTGAGTGGTGTAAGTCCTTTTTCACATAGTGGATTGCTTGCGGTGGGTGTGGTATAACCCGTGGACGTTTCCTCTTTGAGGTTTTACCACGTAAAAAATACTTGTGTTCATTTTGTTTTACTTTCTTATCTTTCATATCTTACAATGATTGCATATCTTGTAAATTGATTAACTCTTGTATTAGTGAAATCAATTCATTTGCTAAATCAATTAAGTGTGCATTTCTTTGTTATATTCCGAGTTATTTTAATATTGGAAGAACTTGAGTTATACTATTCACCCCCCCCCCCCCCCCCCCCCCCCCCCCCCCCCCCCCCCCCCCGGTATATTTTGCACTACTACTTAAGGGAAATTTCAATCCCGGTGCCCCGATCCAGTCAAGCAAAAACACGAAAGGAGAAGAAGAAACAAGTATCCCGAAGAAGCTAGCGGTAAGCACCAGATGAATAAACTAGACGATAAGCACACAAGTCCTCCGACCCCGCCAGAAACAAGTATCCCGATTAGCACGAGAAGGAAAACGAGCATTAAACGCCACCGTTCAAGACAGAAAACTCAAGTTAAAACACAGCATTTATTCCCGCCATACAGAGTCCTATTTTAAATAGAAGTCAATTCCTAACAAATCGGACGAAAGAAGGAATAAATACCCCGACAAACCCGTTGATCGGGAAGGAAAGACCCGTAATTTGCTAAAACCCTAGACCGAAGTTCTAGGAGCATACAGCAAGAAACGGGCCTATAAATTCATCGTGTATTAACAGAAAAAGGGGGATCAAAACCCTACCAGACTTATTCCACTTATCGACAAACACAAAAAGCTCCATCACTATTGCCTACCAAGTTACTTTCGTTCTTCATTGTTGTTATGATCATGCTTATGCTTTCAGCAGATTGTAAATTTTGTGATATGTTATACTAAATAAAATAAATTGAATTTCATTCCATCAAATACCAAAATCGTTGTCATTCTACTAGTATGTACCACACTTAGCCGATTTATAAGTACAAGCGGGGTATTGAGCTACTAGGTATCCCGCTAGCCCAGATCTACCCCGATCTGGGTCCCTCATAAACCGTTAATTAGAAATTTCACCCCAATGACAATTTTTGGTTAACACTTTGACGCCGTCTGTGGGAAAAACTCCTCACCCTTCATAACCTATCAAGTTCAACCCAGAGGAAACTAGAAGATGAGGTTCCGATCCTCCCTGGGGCAGCCCATAAACTTAGGGCCCCATTCCCTCGCTTCCACTCAGAAAAATCAAGGGAAAAGGAAGGGAACCAGAAGCCAGATCCCGGCACCAGTTCCACCGTCTAATCCCGGATCAGCACCGCAGGATCCCACGGTCCTAGAAGCAACTCGAGAAGCCATGGAACAACATGCTGCTGCCCATGTAGAAAGCGTCTGTCTTCGGATGATCGCTCAAGGAACACCCTTTGAAGCACCCATATTGTAGAGGGGGCTGGGCCTAGCACCCAAGTACTGATCTTTGACAGGCTCGGATCGCCCTTATCAGAACGAGACCATCCCAGAAGGATCCAACCACCGATAAGTCCAGATGCTGGTAGAAAGGGTCCGCAGCCCGATGCTGGTGCCGGTACTAGATCTGGGAGGGAAAACGGGGGAAAGAACTTAATGCAATAAGTCCAGGTTATTCATACTATCAGCGGAGGCCCGACCTTAGCAGGGGTCTCCAACAATTCAAGAAAGAACCATGCAAGGAAGATCCCAAAGCACGCCGTTGGCCAGGATGTGTTCCGAGTATCCAGAAGGTCACGAGAATACCCTCATTCTGCTCAGATTATTTTTGCTGAGGATGATGCCTACAACACGGTACAGCCCTATGACGATCCAATGGTGGTCACAGTCTAGATTGCCAATTGCCGGGTCCACCGCATCCTGATAGACACCGAAAGCAGCGTGGATATCCTATTCAAAGAGGCATTGGAGAAACTCAACCTTAAGAACCCCTGTTACAACAGTTGCACCACGCTTTAATACAGATTTACAGGAGATTCCGTGATGCCAGTAGGAACACATAACCTGCTAGTAATTGTTAGGATTATGCTCAATAGCAAAAGTGTAATGTTGTAATTGACAATCTTTTTCATATTAATAAAGTGATTTCTAGTTTAACAAATCTTATAGCATTTATAGTTTAATATTATAATTGTCAAAGTAAATAATCATAAGGTCTAAAGACTATGAGAAAAGAAGAATTGTTCGTACATCTGGATATGTATGAGGTAGACACAATTCTTTAGTTAGTCTTGAATAATGTTACTTAAGTTAAAGGTTGGGCACCTTTATCTTGTTAAAGTTGTAGAATTCTTTTGCTAGCATTTGAGTGGGATCAAATGAGATATGATGAGTCTAAAATCATCGGAGTGTCTTCGAGTAAAAGAATCTAGTGTACTGGGTGCATTGAACTGGATCACAATGAAAAGCTTTATCTAGAACCGTCAATAGATAATAGTCTTTTCATTATCAGGACAATCAGAGAGTCTATCTTAATCCTGAGATAAATGATGGACTTATGGTTGCAAGTGATATCATTTGAGTTATCAATGAGTACGATTATATAGCATAGTCTATCCTCGATAGTTTGGTGATATTCATTTGTTAATCGATAGAGGACTTCATTTATAGATATGGACATCGTGGCTCCATTTATTAAATGAGAGTATAATATCATCGTATGGATGTTTTGAGGTAATTGGATATTAAATCTCAACGTTGAGTTTTCGATAGTGTCTATTGAAAACATGGCTTCTGGACAAGTCAAAATATCCAAGTTCAAAACGTGGTCATATGAGTAAATATGGTAACTTGGAGAGTTATAGGCGGTCTATGAACTCTTGGCGATTACTGATATTAATCACGAGGATACACTATCTCCAACATGATTGTCTAGGGTATGAATGAGGAACATCTTCTTATTCTATCTTTATTTAAGAGTTCAATTTTAGCTCTTTAATGGAATGAGTTAAAATTAATGGATCGGACCTAAGTGAATCATTTGTTGATTGTGATTAGGTTATGTCTATTGAAGCTTAAATTTAGATAGCCCGCCAAGATCCCCAATCCACACGGACTTGCATGGATCACTTGATATATTCTACCGGACCAATTTATGGGTCCATCTAGAATTGCATTTAATATATTAAGAATATAATTTGCACATTATTTGTTTAATGGGCTGATCAATTATATTAATATATTAATGAAAGGCATGTGGGCTTGTTTCTTTTAGTAAGAATGGGTTTGGTTCACATGTGGGCTTTTTATTTAAAGTCCAATGGATTAAATAAAATAAGGAAATAATATTTGGCCCATATATTTCATGTGGGGCGGCAAGGCTATATTATTAGTCAAAAATATTATTTTATTTAAAATGAGAATTAATTAATTTATTAATTAATTATTTAATTAAGAAACAAAATCTTTTTCTGATCAGGAAATATGTTCCTAGAATTATACTATTGGTAGTAGTATACTAAAAGTAAAAGACTTGTTTGATAAGAAAATAAATAATTAAGTTTATTTATTTAATCAAATAAGAAGTCTTTTTATTAAGTCAATAAAAAGAATAAAAATACTTATGAGTTAAATCAGGGTTAGGAGTCTAAAAGTTGATGGGAATTAGGGTTGAATTTCAGTCACCCTATATAAGTGAGGTGATGAAATTCGGCCAACCCTAATACAACAACAAGTAGATTTCGGCAACCCTAAAGGAAAAAGAGAATGAAATTCAGCCACCCTATATAATAGACCTTATAGGGTTCGGCCACCCCGAGTTGTTTACGGAATCAATTTTCTTCTTCTTCTCAACTCATAGAAAAGTGTTTGATTATTTGGCCAAGACAAAAAAGAGAGAAGAGATTATTCTTTTGATGGTACACTATTTGTGTTAGGATTCCCGTTGTTTTTAATTGGCTTATTTCGTGATCAAACCACATGTGGGGATACTTTGTAAGGGTAGCTTAGATGTTTGTTATTGCTTAGGCCCTTTTGAAGATCTCACCATTGTCAAGCACCAAAGGTAATATTCTAAGTGCTTACTTGTCTTGAAGAGATAGATGCACACACTCACAACTCATGCATATGTTTAATCCTTATATGTTGTGTGTCTTTTATGTGTGCCTTAATGCTCATGAACATCTCTTCTTGCATGTTAGTTTGATTGCATCTTGCATATCCAATTGCCTTGTCATGCTTAGTCTTAGGATTGCATTTTTGCACTGGGCGCCCCCAAAAGCGCTGTTCAGAAGCGCTGTACGAACAGCGCCCATTGAGCGCTGTTCAGACCTGATTGATTTAATCGGTCGCTGTTGGGTCGCTGTTGAGGCGCTGTACGTGGCGCGGTACAGAGCGCTGTACGAACAGCGCCACTCTGTTTCCTCGTGAAAATAGAGCAAGGGCGCTGTACAGGCGCTGTACAATGGCGCTCTACGTACAGCGCCCAAGGCAAATAGTGGGCAAACTTATCAAAACGACCACACTTTGTTTTGGCCCCCTATATATATGCCACTTTGACTTTAGGTCAATTACAAGAGTTCATATTCAGATTCCATACTTAGGAGATTTTTCAAAGAGAAGAAAAATTCCAAAGAACTCATTTTTAATTACTCAAACACTTGTTCCATGATCATCAATCATCATCTAGCATCATCTTAGATCATCTAGATGACATCTTGCATGGATTCTTCATCATACTTTGCTTGGTAAGCTTTTCACTAATATCTTACATATTTTGTGTTTCTCTTATCTAGCAATCTCAATTTAATTACTTGTATGTGATTTTATATTTGTTGAATACAAGATTGAGATTAGTATGATGTATGTTTGAGAAGTTGTATTGTGCTAGCATATTAGGTTTTTGTGCTTGATATTGATTAGCTAAACTAATTGACATGTCATTTAGTTTTGATATCTAGGATTGTTCTTAATTGCATATTAATCATCTTAGATAAGCATATAGGGTTTCCCTTGCTCTATGTTGCATTTTGGATATTTTTTCATATTCACTTAGGGTTGTATTCTCTTCAAGAGAAGCTAAGTCTTGTGTGTAGCAATCGGGATTAGGTTGCTTAGATCGCAAGCAAAATCGGACTAGGTTCACTCATACCGGGATTAGGTAGGTGTGTGATTACTACCGGGATTAGGTTGTAATCGTTTGCACATTTAGTGGATTCGAGGTTCGAGTGTGGCTTACTTACATAGCCCGTGGTTTTTCCCGTGAGGGTTTCCACGTAAAAATCAAGTGTCAATTTAATTTCCGCACCATATTACACTTGCTTGTTTATTTTATCTTGAGGGTAATTTCGTAATTTTGACTAACACGAAAAATTGGGTAAAAAGCGTAAAATCTATTCACCCCCCCTCTAGATAGTTTTATACACACCGTGGTATATTTAGTTTCAATTGGTATCAGAGCGGGTTCCTAGACATACATAGGTGATCCTTGCTTATTTTGGTGTGTGTTGCATTTTGTGTGATTTTTGATCATTCATACATTTGCATTCATTTCATTCATTCATAAACACTATGAGTGGAAACGGTGGAAATGGTGGTGGCCACGAAGGAGCTTCTAGCACTAGGCCTCCACTTCTTACCGGATTGAACTATTCCCAATGGAAAGGGAAGATGGAATCCTACATATGCCAAATTCATGACCGTGCATGGATGGCGGTGGAAGACGGATATGATCTCCCTATGATGACTCCCGCGGGTGGAGGAGAAGATGTTTTGAAGCCTAAGGCGCAATGGAACGCGCAAGAGTTTGATGCTTCAAAGTGGAATAGGAAGGCGTTGCATGCCATCTTGTGTGCCATGGACGAAAATCAATACAAGTTGATTCAAAATACTAGGATAGCTAAGGAGGCTTGGGACATCCTAGAGATTGCACATGAGGGAACCGAAGTAGTGAAGGACTCCAAGCTTCAAGTCCTCCAAACTCAATTCGAGACGCTTAAGATGGAGGAGAATGAGTGCTTCAACGACTTTGAGATCAAGTTGATGGATATAGTCAACCAAAGCCATCAACTTGGTGATCCATATTCGGATAGGAGAATCAAGCAAAAGATTATGAGATCTCTACCCGATAGGTTTGAATCGAAGGTGACGGCTTTAGAAGAAAATAGTGGTTATAAGGATATGAAGCCGAGTGAGGTGATTGGGAGACTTCTAGCTTATGAGTCTAGGAAAGGGCCTATCTCCACACCCACTAAAAAGCAAAAAGGAATTGCTTTAAAAACCTCCAAGGATGAAAAGGAGGAAAAGAAGGTTGACTCGGATGAAGACCTTGCCTTGTTTGTAAAAAGGTTCAACAAGGTTATGAAGTTTAGAAGGAAGAGCTTTGGGTCAAAAGGTCAAGATTTGAAGAAAAAGGGCTCTTTCAAGAAGTTTGAACCTAGGCAAGAAAGGACCGAAAGGAAAGGGGTCCGTTGTTTCGAGTGTGGTGGCATAGGTCATTTTGCCCCCGATTGTGCAAACCATGTTGAGAAGAAAAAGGGGAAAGTGATGGCCGCCACTTGGAGTGGAAGTAGTGATGACTCCTATGAGGGAGATGAGTCTTCGGATGATGAAGAGCTCATGGCTAATCTCCTAGCTTTTGCCTCCTCCCATAAAAGCAAAAGTGCTAGTGAGAGAGAGGAAATGAGTCAAGAGGAAAATGACTCAAGTGATGTAGAAAGTGATTCCTCCTCTAATTCCATGAATGGATTTATGGAGAAAAAGGAGTTTGCTAAATATCATGCCGAATTTAATGATTTAGCAATCAAGAGTACAAGAAAGATCAAGATGTTGAGAGAAGAAAATCTTGAACTTGCATCTCAAAATGACCACTTAAGTGAACAAGTGGAGAAATTCAAGAAGATGGAAGATAAGCTAAAAGAGGAGTTAGTCTTATCTAGGAGGAATGAGGATAGTCTAAAGAGGGAGCTTGAAGAAGTTAGAGAATCTATGACTAGGATGGATTCTAGCACCAAGAAGCTTGACCATATGCTTGATGTTGGAAAGAGTCCATGTGACAAGAGGGGTCTTGGGTATGAAGATGACAAGAAGATCTCAACCTCTAACAAGACCATATTTGTCAAGAGCTTGAAGAAAGAAGAAACTTCACTTGTGCAACTTCCTAGAAAGAAGTTAGAAATAGGACAAAGTTCAAATGCTCAAGTGAAGATGGGGCCAAGAAGGCAACCTCAAGCTCAACCCCCTAGGGTTCCTCAAGCCAACATTTCTCCTCAAATGGCTCACAAAGGAAAGAGGCCTATCATGCAACCTCAAGCTTGGAAGCAACCTAGACCGGTTCAACAACGAAGACGCATTGAACCCCTTCATCCACAAAGACAAGGACAAGGTATGATTCCTTATTTTACTCCTATTTGTCACTTTTGTGGATTTGTTGGTCATATTAGACCACAATGCTTTCGCTATATAAAAATGTGCAAAACTAGAAGCATGATAGAGAAGAAAAAGAAAAGAGCCATGATGCATGTTCCTAGGAATAATGATATTGATTTGCATGATCCTAGGAATAATAGAGCACATGTACCAAAGACCACTAAGAAAGCCAAAATTGTTGCTAAGTGGATTAGAAAGAATGAAAATGTTTGCCATGTTGCACAAATAGCCTTGAAGGCAAATTCTTCTAATTTTTGGTATTTGGATAGTGGGTGCTCTAGGCACATGACGGGAAACAAGAGTTTCTTCGAGACTCTTGTTATGGAGGAAGGTGGATATGTCACTTTCGGTGATGGATCCAAAAAGAAGGTTGTAGGGAAAGGATCCATTTCCGTTCCCGGTTTACCCTCCTTATCCGATGCTTTATTTGTTGATGGCTTGAAAGCCAATTTAATAAGCATTTCACATCTAAGTGATGAAGGATATTCCGTCTTGTTTAGTAAAAATGATTGCTCAATCCTAAAGCCCGATGGACAAACCTTATTGAAAGGTATGAGATCTAGCGACAATTGCTATTGTCTTGAAGCTAGAATAGTCTCAAACAATGTGTCCATGGATGAGCAAGTTGAGTTGTGGCATGAAAGACTTGGCCACATGAACTTTAGGGATTTAAGAACCCTTGGAAAGTTCGAGTGTGTGCGTGGCCTCCCTAAGCTTGGGAAGAAAGCAAATGGTATTTGTGGACCTTGCCAACAAGGAAAACAAACCAAAAGCATGCACAAAAAGGGCAAGTATCTCTCCACCAAGGAGCCCCTAGAGCTTCTCCACATGGATCTCATGGGTCCTATGCAAACCGAGAGCTTAGGTGGAAAGAGATACATTTTTGTTTGTGTTGATGATTTCTCTAGATTTACATGGACATATTTTCTTAGAGAAAAATCCGAAACTTTTGATAAGTTTAAAATGCTTTGTACTAAATTGCAAAATGAAATGAATTCTAATATTAGAAGCATTAAACGGATTAGAAGTGACCATGGGAGGGAGTTTGAGAATGCCTCTTTTGAAAGCTATTGTGATAGCCTAGGCATCTCCCATGAGTTTTCCGCTCCTAGGACACCTCAACAAAATGGGGTTGTTGAGAGGAAGAATAGGGTCCTCCAAGAGATGGCCCGTGTGATGTTGCTTAGCAACAATGTCCCTAGGAACCTATGGGCCGAAGCCATTAACACGGCTTGCTATATAGGAAATAGAGTGTTCCTAAGGCCCGGTACTAGAAACACCTCCTATGAGTTATGGAAAGGCAAGAGGCCAAATGTTAGCTACTTCCACACTTTTGGAAGCAAATGCTACATTTTGAATGACCGTGATCAACTTGGCAAGTTTGATGCTAAGAGTGATGAGGGTATCTTTATTGGCTATGCCTTGAATAGTAGAGCCTATAGAGTTTTCAACTTGAAGACTCGAACCGTCATGGAATCATCAAATGTTGTCATTGATGATACAAGGCTCAAGTCCAAAAATGATGAGGAGGAGGATGTTTTAGAGGATGACTCTCCTTTGGAGAGGGTTGTGGTGACTCCCAATGTTGGGACATCTAATGAAGTCACACAACCTAGTACTAGAGTTCCTAACTTGGACTCTAATGAACCCGCTCCATGGGTTAGAAGACTCCATAACAAAGAGGATGTTATTGGAGATGTTAATGAGGGTGTTAGAACTAGGCGTCAAATAGCTAATCTAATTAGCTTGACATGCTACACCTCTCAAATAGAACCCAAAAAGGTTGAAGAAGCCTTAAATGATGAATTTTGGGTTCTTGCCATGCAAGAAGAGCTAAACCAATTCGAAAGGAATGAGGTTTGGACTCTAGTTCCTAGGCCTAAGACCACTAATGTCATAGGCATAAAATGGATATTTAGGAACAAATCCGATGAGGATGGCAACATAGTGCGGAACAAGGCTAGACTTGTAGCACAAGGGTACTCTCAAATTGAGGGTATCGACTTTGAGGAGACTTTTGCTCCCGTTGCCCGCTTAGAGTCCATTAGGCTTCTCTTGTCCATCTCTTGTGTGCACAAGTTCAAATTGCACCAAATGGACGTCAAGAGTGCCTTCCTCAATGGCTTCTTGCAAGAGGAAGTGTTTGTTGAACAACCTAAGGGGTTTGTGGATGCACACCACCCCAATTATGTCTATCGCCTCAAGAAGGCACTTTATGGGTTGAAACAAGCACCGAGGGCTTGGTATGAGCGCCTCACTCAATTTCTTGTTGACAATAACTACACAAGAGGTAGTGTTGACAAGACACTATTCATCAAGAGAGACAATGATGAGCTTTTCATAGCTCAAATATATGTTGATGACATAGTGTTTGGCTCCACCAACAACACCAAAGTTCAACAATTTGTTGATGTCATGTCTCTTGAATTTGAGATGAGTCTTGTTGGTGAGCTAAGTTACTTCCTAGGTTTGCAAATTAGGCAAATGCATGATGGGATTTTTATAACCCAAGCCAAATATGCTAAGAACCTAGTGAAGAAGTTTGGTTTAGAGAAAGCCAAACATTGTGATACACCCATGAGTACCACTTTGAAGCTAAGCAAGGATGCTAGTGGTAAAAGTGTGGAACAAACTCTATATCGTGGCATGATAGGTAGCTTGCTTTATTTGACCGCAAGTAGGCCCGATATATCTTTTAGTGTGGGTGTGTGTGCGAGGTACCAAGCGGATCCTAAGGAGTCCCACCTCTCTTCCGTGAAGAGGATCATTCGCTATGTGAATGGGACATCCAACTATGGGATTTGGTACTCATTTGACACTAATGCTAGTCTAGTTGGCTTTAGTGATGCGGATTGGGCAGGAAATTGTGATGATAGGAAGAGCACATCGGGCGGTTGCTTCTTTCTAGGCAACAACTTGGTGTCTTGGTTTTGCAAGAAGCAAAACTCGATTTCCTTGTCCACGGCCGAGGCCGAGTACATAGCCGCAGGGAGTGGATGCACACAACTCCTATGGATGAAGCAAATGCTAGTAGACTACGGATTCAACCAAGGTACTCTCACTCTCTTTTGTGATAACATGAGTGCTATTAATATTTCCAAGAATCCGGTTCAACATTCTAGAACTAAGCATATTGACATCCGCCATCACTTCATTAGAGAGCTTGTTGAAAATAAATGCATAGTACTTGAACATGTAGGTACTAATGATCAACTTGCGGACTTATTTACTAAACCCTTAGATGCTACTCGATTTAAAACTCTTAGTAGATCTATTGGGATATGTCTTGTGGAGTGATGTTCTATGTTGACCCCATATGGGGAACTCAAGCAAAGAGAGCTATTTTGCATTCTTGTATCTTGCAAAAAAATTTGAAATAACTTATGCCTCTTCTTTTGATTGCTTGAGTAAGCTTGGTTGTACATATGTATATATGTTTTCAATTCTATAAGTGTGAACCTTGCTTATCTCAATCCATGTCATATTTATGTTCAAACATGCATTTTTGGACTAGGAGATTTACATAGGAAGTATGATGTGAATGACCTATAGTTATCTCCATGACATGATGATTCTTTAATAACATGCTAATGCTAAATGAAAAAGCATGAAATTCATACAACATGCTCACATGAAAAGCATGAATTGATGATTGCATATTCTTAAAAATGCAAAACTTGTGTGAAAGCTTATGAGACTCTAAATGAATAAAGGATCTTGTATCCGTTCAAAGGAATTTACATTCCAAATGTCTCTCTTTCTTTATTAGTTGAACATGGTTACTATCATACGGATATCTTATCCGGAAAAATCAAATAGGGTGCAAAGTCGCTCATGCCATGTTTCGCTTATAAAGTTGGATATAGTTGCTCTTAAAATTGAAATCAATAATCTCTATATCCTTGCTTTTCCCATGACATTGGTGAAATTGGTTTGAATTCAAATTAGAAACCTTTGTCATTTGCTTTGCCAAATACCATTGTATTTTGGACTTGAATGCTATATGTCTTGTATGCAAAGCATGTTGGATTCACACATTTTCTCAAATAAATCTCCTTGTTTCTCTCAAATTAATTGAAGTGCATAAAGTGACTTATATGTATATGCATATCTTGCATGCTTCTATCTCTCATTGCTTTGAGTGACCCGGTTGGGGACTACTCCTTTGCCTATATCATGACAAAAAGGGGGAGTAGGAAATGGTAAGGGGAGTTGCAAAATATAGAAGCAATTGTGCATTTTGGGGAGAACATACATTGAGGGGGAGTAACCCGTTGAGGGGGAGCATTGCATACACATACATTTTCATAATGTTGTGCCTAAATTCTAAAAATGCAAATGCTTGGTATTGTTCTCACATGATTAATCTCACACTTTACTTGTATTGGAAATGCTAGAAACTTTATTTTCAGGGCTTAATTGTTCTACAAGAGATTGAAGACTTGAAGTTTTTACTTTCTTATCTCTTTGTAATGTAGATAATCATTGTAGTCCCGTAGTTTCTAATTCTATGTGAGGAATCAATGTGAGTGGTGGTTTTGTCACGAAATAGCCAAAGGGGGAGATTGTTAGGATTCCCGTTGTTTTTAATTGGCTTATTTCGTGATCAAACCACATGTGGGGATACTTTGTAAGGGTAGCTTAGATGTTTGTTATTGCTTAGGCCCTTTTGAAGATCTCACCATTGTCAAGCACCAAAGGTAATATTCTAAGTGCTTACTTGTCTTGAAGAGATAGATGCACACACTCACAACTCATGCATATGTTTAATCCTTATATGTTGTGTGTCTTTTATGTGTGCCTTAATGCTCATGAACATCTCTTCTTGCATGTTAGTTTGATTGCATCTTGCATATCCAATTGCCTTGTCATGCTTAGTCTTAGGATTGCATTTTTGCACTGGGCGCCCCCAAAAGCGCTGTTCAGAAGCGCTGTACGAACAGCGCCCATTGAGCGCTGTTCAGACCTGATTGATTTAATCGGTCGCTGTTGGGTCGCTGTTGAGGCGCTGTACGTGGCGCGGTACAGAGCGCTGTACGAACAGCGCCACTCTGTTTCCTCGTGAAAACAGAGCAAGGGCGCTGTACAGGCGCTGTACAATGGCGCTCTACGTACAGCGCCCAAGGCAAATAGTGGGCAAACTTATCAAAACGACCACACTTTGTTTTGGCCCCCTATATATATGCCACTTTGACTTTAGGTCAATTACAAGAGTTCATATTCAGATTCCATACTTAGGAGATTTTTCAAAGAGAAGAAAAATTCCAAAGAACTCATTTTTAATTACTCAAACACTTGTTCCATGATCATCAATCATCATCTAGCATCATCTTAGATCATCTAGATGACATCTTGCATGGATTCTTCATCATACTTTGCTTGGTAAGCTTTTCACTAATATCTTACATATTTTGTGTTTCTCTTATCTAGCAATCTCAATTTAATTACTTGTATGTGATTTTATATTTGTTGAATACAAGATTGAGATTAGTATGATGTATGTTTGAGAAGTTGTATTGTGCTAGCATATTAGGTTTTTGTGCTTGATATTGATTAGCTAAACTAATTGACATGTCATTTAGTTTTGATATCTAGGATTGTTCTTAATTGCATATTAATCATCTTAGATAAGCATATAGGGTTTCCCTTGCTCTATGTTGCATTTTGGATATTTTTTCATATTCACTTAGGGTTGTATTCTCTTCAAGAGAAGCTAAGTCTTGTGTGTAGCAATCGGGATTAGGTTGCTTAGATCGCAAGCAAAATCGGACTAGGTTCACTCATACCGGGATTAGGTAGGTGTGTGATTACTACCGGGATTAGGTTGTAATCGTTTGCACATTTAGTGGATTCGAGGTTCGAGTGTGGCTTACTTACATAGCCCGTGGTTTTTCCCGTGAGGGTTTCCACGTAAAAATCAAGTGTCAATTTAATTTCCGCACCATATTACACTTGCTTGTTTATTTTATCTTGAGGGTAATTTCGTAATTTTGACTAACACGAAAAATTGGGTAAAAAGCGTAAAATCTATTCACCCCCCCTCTAGATAGTTTTATACACACCGTGGTATATTTAGTTTCAATTTGCTTGTTCATCAATAAGCTTGTGTGTACAACATCGAATTAGGTTCACGCGAGTTTCGATCATTAGATTGAGAACTTAAAAGTGACCAGAATAATTTTTGTGGTCTTTTGATTGTTTTGTGACTAACAAAAAGAAAAAGAAAGTTTGTTTGTCCATTCTCAGGTTCGCAATTCAAGGAAAAGGGAGACCACGCTCTTAGGTGATTCACGTTCGTGCTAGGATTGAAGATCTTGCGGATTACCATCGACGTAAGTCAATCGGATCACGCGACAAAAGGTATTATACTTTCTGTTACTTTATATGTATGGTTAATTAATTTAAAGGGTTAAAGTTCATAAAAAGGAAAAATTTTAAAACATACTAAATCTATTTTTAGTCTCGCTTCCGCTGCGTGTACTACGGTATTTTTCCCTACAGTAATAATTGGAGAAGCCCCCCTTCAGCAGAACATCATGACGGAGTTCATCGTGGTAGATACCCCGTCCGCCTACAATGCAATCTTATGAAGACCTTTCTTATCGGGAATCAGGGGGGTCCTATCCATTTATTGTTAGGATTATGCTCAATAGCAAGAGTGTAATGTTGTAATTAACAATCTTTTTCATATTAATAAAGTGATTTCTGGTTTAACAAATCGTATAGCATTTATAGTTTATGTAAGGATTCCCATATTTTAATTGGCTTATTTCGTGGACAAACCACGTGTTGGGGATTATATGTAAGGGTAGATTAAGTGATTGATATTCAAGCTCAAGACCCTCTCATGTCCTCAAGGTTGATAAGCACCAAAGGTAAATTTCTATGTGCTTAATTTGCTTTGAAGAGATTAGTTGCACACACACACTCACATCTCATGCATAAATCTTATTCTTGTATGTTGTGTGTTTTATATGTGTGCATGCATGTTCTTGAACATCTCTTCTTGCATGTTTTATTTTGATTGCATCTTGTTCATTGAAATGCCATGACATGTTTAGGCATTAGGATGCATTCACTTCCCACACTTGCACTTCATTATTAGTCTTAAGTGTGGTGTAATTCGTTTCCGTTTGTGTGATCGGAAACGTCCGCGCTTGCACGATGGTGTGCATGTCTTAGCGCGATGGTTGACCACTTGAGAAGGTCTCATTCTTCTCTTGGATAAGTGGTAGTTTTGATTTGATTGTTTGGAGTAAAGTGTCTAGTTTCAAAAGATTAGATTTCAATGTTTTAAATGTTTTTCAAAACTGACCTTTGCATGGTCTTATGACCATAACTTTTTATACAAAGCTTCAAAATGAGTTTTGAAAATTTCTGTACAAACTAGACACCCATACCTTTCCAACGGTATATTATTCGTAATATTTCATGACCGTTTGAATTGGTTTTAAAATCTCCAAAGTTACAACCAAAACAGGGCAACTCTGTTGTTGTCCGTTTCTGACCTTTGGTCACTCAATTGACCATAACTTTTTCTACAGACATCGAAATTCCATTCTATAAAAACGAGTAGAAAGTAGACTTCCATACCTTTCCAACGATATATCATACGAAAGGTTTCGATGTCGTTTGGTCATGTTTCGAAGCTCTCGAATCTTGAGTCGCTGCACTGACGCGAGTACCGCGAAAATGCCCATATTTTTTCCATTTCTTCCAAAACGACATAGTTTCACTTGGGCATTATAAATACATATCTTTCTCATCATTTTAAGGGGGGTGCCACAAAATCAAACCCTAAAGAGAGAGGCTCCATATTCTTGAGAGAGAAAGAGAGATTTGAGAGAAAATCAAATCAAGAACTCACCTTTAACCACTCAAATCAAATCCCTTTTGCATCATATTTCATATTGCATCTTCTATTACTATATAGAATGCATCCATGATTGGATTTGGATCATCACAACTTGCTTGGTAAGATTTTGATTAAGTTCATCTTATTTGATTATTTTTATTATCAAGCTATTCTCTTTAATTTACTTGTATGTTTTGATCATATGATAAATACAAGATTAGAGAATTAATTGTGATGAATTGATTGAGTGTTGTATTGTGATAGATATCTAGGTTTTTATAATCTATGTTTATCTAAGCTATTATGACATGTCATTTAGCACTTAATATCTAGGATTGATTTTAATTGATTATCTCATCATCCTAGATAAGCATCTAAGGTTCCCTAGCCTTGTTTGTTATTTGAATATTCATACATATTTACATAGGTTGCATAATCTCTTCTTAGAGAATTAAGACTTGAGGCTAAGAGTGCTTAGGCCTCAAGCAAATTGGAATAGGGTTGCTAATAAAGGCCCGCAGGGTAGAAGTGAGGGGTTACAGACCGGATTGTTAGACGAGGTCTACATAGGTTGTAAACTTCATTTCAATTAGTGATTTCGAGTTCCGAGTGTGGCGCACTATACAGCCCGTGGTTTTTCCCAGTGGTTGGGTTTCCACGTATACATCAAGTGTCATTTTTAATTCCGCACTATATTACACTTGCTTGTATTTTTGACTAGTAGGGTCATTTTCGTAATATTGACTTGTATGCGAAAATTGGGTAATAATAGCTAAAATCTATTCACCCCCCCTCTAGATTAATATATTGATAACACGCCTCGAGTATTTAGTTATTTACAGTTTATATTATAATTGTCAAAGTAAATAATCATAAGGTCTAAAGACTATGGGAAAAGAAGAATTGTTCGTACATCTGGATATGTATGTGGTAGACACAATTCTTTAGTTAGTCTTGAATAAATGTTCACAACTTAAGTTAAAGGTTGGGCACCTTTATCTTGTTAAAGTTGTAGAATTCTTTTGCTAGCATTTGAGTGGGATCAAATGAGATATGATGAGTCTAAAATCATCGGAGTGTCTTCGAGCAAAAGGATCTAGTGCACTGGGTGCATTGAACTGGATCACAATGAAAAGCTTTATCTAGAACCGTCAGTAGATAATAGTCTTTTCATTATCAGGACAATCGGAGAGTCTATCTTAATCCTGAGATAAATGATGGACTTATGGTTGCAAGTGATATCATTTGAGTTATCAATGAGTACGATTATATCGCATAGTCTATCCTCGATAGTTTGGTGATATTCATTTGTTAATCGATAGAGGACTTCATTTATAGATATGGACATCGTGGCTCCATTTAATAAAATGAGAGTATAATATTATCATATGGATGTTTTGAGGTAATTGGATATTAAATCTCAACGTTGAGTTTTCGATAGTGTCTATTGAAAACATGGCTTCTGGACAAGTCAAAATATCCAAGTTCAAAACGTGGTCATATGAGTAAATATGGTAACTTGGAGAGTTATAGGCGGTCTATGAACTCTTGGCGATTACTAATATTAATCACGAGGATACACTATCTCCAATATGATTGTCTAGGGTATTAATGAGGAGCATCTTCCTTTTCTATCTTTATTTAAGAGTTCAGTTTTAGCTCTTTAGTGGAATGAGTTGAAATTAATGGATCGGACCTAAGTGAATCATTTGTTGATTGTGATTAGGTTATGTCTATTGAAGCTTAAATTTAGATGGCCCGCCAAGATCCCCAATCCACACGGACTTGCATGGATTACTTGATATATTCTACCGGACCAATTTAAGGGTCCATCTAGAATTGCATTTAGTATATTAAGAATATAATTTGCACATTATTTAAGTAATGGGCTGCTCAATTATATTAATATATTAATGAAAGACATGTGGGCTTGTTTCTTTTAGTAAGAATGGGTCTGGTTCACATGTGGGCTTTTTATTTAAAGTCCAATGGATTAAATGAAATAGGAAAATAATATTAGGCCCAATCTTATACAAGTGGGGCGGCTAGGTTAATGTTTTAACCTAAAAATATTATTTTGTTTCATTTGTTTTAATTAAATAAGAATTAATTAATTTATTGATTAATTGTTTAATTAAAGAAACAAATCTTTCCTAAAAGTAAAAGACTTGTTTGATAAGTAAATAAATAAATTAGTTTTATTTATTTAATCAAATAAGGAGTCTTTTTATTTAGTCAAAATAAAAGAATAAAAATCAAGGAGTTGGATTAGGGTTTGAAGTCTTAAAAGACATGTGTTTTTGGGTGCAATACAACTCCTCTTTTGTAGAGGAAAATTGCGGCAACCCTAGGCAAAAGCACATGAAGAATTCGGCCACCCTATAAGGAAAGAAGGAAGAAAATTTGGCCACCTATATAAGTACACTTATAGATTTCGGCCACCACAAGAAATTGTGCTTGAGTTTTTATTTCTTCTTCTTCTTCTTAATTCATAGAGAGTTTTTATTCTAAAAAGACAAAAAGGAGTGTTAGATTATTCTTTGATAGTATACTATTGCTTAATCATCAATAAGCTTGTGTATACGATATCGATCTAGGTTCACGCGAGTTTCGATCATTAGATTGAGAACTCAAAAGTGACCGGAATAATCTTAGACATTTTTTGATTGTTTTGTGACTAACAAAGAAAAGAAAGTTTTTGTTTGGTCCATTCACAGGTTTGCAATTCAAAGAAAAGGGAGACCACGCTCCTAGGTGATCCACATTCGTGCTCGGATTGAAGGTCTTGCGGATTACCATCGACGTAAGTCAATCGGATCACGCGACAAAAGGTAATTTACTTTTGTTAATGTATATCCATGTTTATTTATTAAAAGGGTTTAAGGTTCATAAAGGAAAATTTTTTTAAAAGTCACTAAATCTAATTTTAGTATCGCTTCCGCTACGTGTACTACTTTTGTTATTTTTCCCTACAATTATCACAACATCCTGAAGTTCCCGGTTGGAACCGAAGTAGGAGAGGTCAAGGGAGATCAGCAAACAACTTGCACCTATCATACGGTATCCGCCGACCCCACTACCATGACCAAGCAATACACCCAGGTTACTCATGAGCTAGGTCACCAGATTTCAGAGCCGGACCATAGTATCATAGATGAAGCGGAGATGCCAGACCTGATCATAGAGGAAACTGAAGAGAAAGAAAGGGGATGGACTGGTGGACCCCCGCAGAAAAGTTAGAAGAGATCCAGATCAGAAAAGATGACCCAATTAAAGTGGTGAAGATAGGAGAAGCATTGGATAGCGGGGTCAGAAGGAGCTTGATAGAACTTCTTGAAGAATACAACGATATTTTTACCTGGAATCACGACGAAATGCTAGGCATCCCCCTTAACCTAGAAATTCATTAGCTGGCTGTGGACGTTACCGTCAAACCTGTTAAACAGAAATGAAGGCATTTCAACTCGGAGAAGAACACTGCAGTACAAGAAGAGGTGGACAAACTCCTAAAAGCCAGATTCATCAGGGAAACCCGCTACCCCGAATGGATTGCCAATGTAGTCATGGTGACCAAAGCCAATGGAAAGTGGCGTATGTGTGTGGACTATACCGATCTTAACTAGGCATGCCCGAAGGACAGCTTCCCTCTCCCAATAATCGACCAGCTGATTGATTCTACAGCAGGAAATAAGCTCCTAAGTTTTATGGATGCCTTCTCGAGATACAACCAGATCATGATGCACCTCGACGATCAGGACAAGACTAGCTGATCGGTAATTTATTGTATATGTTTTTGATCCCCATTCCTCCAATCTATTACTTGTTTCTCGAGTCTTTTTGGGATTTAATGTGTGTGTTTGAGCATTTTCAAGATTTTGGATCCAGCTGAATAGTTTGAAGAATATCAGGCAAAAAGTGCCATTTTAGAAGATTCCAGGGTCTTGCTTGCAAATATCAAATAATGCTTCAAAGACTGCTCCTAATTAATTGGCAGCGGGTTAGCAGCGTTCCAACATTAGTGGTGTTTGCTGTTAAAACCGCTGCTAGACAGCTCTCAATGTGGCAGCGGTTGTCCGTCATCGTCAAGGCCGCTACCATACCGCTGCGGCTTTGGCAGCGGTCATGGCAGGGGTTTGGCTTCTCCGTCTTGCGTAAGGCGCCTTTTCAAGTCTAGGATCTAGGGGCTATATATATGAAGAGTTTAATAGGTTTTGTCTCCCCCGGGCATTCTCTTGCTCTCTTCCAGATACATAACATCTCACCACACAATTCCCTCATTCATCTTACTCATAGAAGATTCAAAGACGAAGGAGTTATCGAGGATTGGAAGAATTTGTTGAAGCTTTTCAATGGGTTTTATCTTTTCTCCCTCTTGTTTCTTTGTTTCTGATATGTGTAACTAACTCCATACTAGGGAGTCAATGTGAACCTCTATGAATACTCTTTGTTAGAATTGATTATATTTTCTTGATTCAAGTTTTGATTCATTCAATTCATCTTATATCATAATTCTTTATTCTTGTTGATGCATAGTTTTATGCTAGGTATGAATTTAGGGTTTTTGATGATTTAATGGTTGAGATGCGAGTTGGTTTCACCATTCTCAACCAATCTTCAGTTGAATGGATAAAATTATTAACCCCAAGTTTTTGGACGTAATTTTGGTTCACTTGTTCTTTCGCTTAATAGGTTTTTGGTTGTGATTTATGTCTCAAGCTTTTGAGTTAAATTAAATTATAATTGAGAACACTTGATTCATCCCATTATCATACGGTAACAATCATAAATAAGATTAGAATGAACCCTTAACTGGATTAACATCTTTTATCAAAGTCAATTTGAAGCATTGAGTAAACGTAGTTGGGGAACATTGATGACCTGGTCCTCTCACCTCTTAATCACATTCACATATTCTTGTTACTTGTTTTCTTAGTTTAATTTAGTTTTAATCAATCATCAATCAATCAATCAAAATCTCTCGGATACTGTTAATTGCTTAGCTTTAATTAGAACTAGTTTAATCAGTAAATCACTTTTCCTTGTGGGAACGATCCCTACTTGTCGCTGTACTTATCTCACGATTCGTACACTTGCGAGTTAGGTTTTTATAACACGATTTCACACATCAAGTTTTTGGCGCCGCTGCCGGGGAATAGTGAATTTATTGGTTATTTCTAGTTTTAGTTTTAGTCAATAGGTTTACTTAAAGTTTAGGTAGTCGAGTCATTAATTTTTAGCTTTTTAGATTTTTTTTCTTTTTCTTTCTTTCTTTTTACAGTTGACTTGTTACTTGTCTTTTCTTGTTTCAGGTGCTGACAGTAGATGCAAGGTAGAAGATCTTAATAGGGAGAATTGTTACCTTTGAACGATAACATCCATCGCATCAGAAATCAAACAATGGAAGACGAGCAAATTCAGAACCAAGAAAGGCTCAACCAGGATCCTAAGCCCATACCCAACCTTGTTCCAAATTCGGTTTATGAGCCAGAACTAGTGCCCATCAGAACTATGAAGGACTACAGCAGGCCGGTTGTGAGCAACCATCCCTTGTGCATTGTGTTAGAACCTGCAGCAAGGAATTATGAACTGAGAAGTAGCCACTATAACCAGCTTCCTGTGTTCTGAGGTTTACCAGATGAAGATGTGCTTTTATTCTTTAGAGAGTTTTACGCAGCAATACAAGCCTTACCCAATCATAGGATTACAGAAGACCAGCTGCACATGAGATGTATCCCACATGCATTAAAAGATTAGGCGAAGACATGGTTGTTGACACTGCCTCCAGCATCTTTGAGAACATGGGATGAAGTAAGAGAAAAACTCACTGACCAGTATTATGCACCTTAGAAAACCAGTGAGATTCGAGCCAAAATTTCAAGTTTCTATCAACAAGACAATGAGACTTTTTATGAGGCTTGGGAGCATTTTAAGAAATATACCAGAGACTGTCCTCAGCATGGATTTCTTACTAATCAGCTATGTTAGTGGTTTTATGATGGTCTAACTGAAGTATCAGGTCTTTTGGTAAACAATGCTTGTGGAGGATCCATGTATGACAAACAACCTGAGGAGGTATACTCTATCTTTGAAAAGCTGTCGTACAACTCTCGTCACAAAAATTCCAGGAGGAAGAAGGGAATTTATACAGTAGATGCCAGCACAAAAACCTCTATTTAGATAGCACAACTAGTGAAGAAGATGGATACTCTTACTATTGATTTGGGAAAAATGAAGAGCTGGCAACAAAAAGTGTTTATAGGAGAGCATCAAGTAGGAGGTCCTGGACCTAAAGAAGAAGAAGAAGAGGTTCAAGCCATGAACAACTTTAATTCTAGACCACGGAATGATCCATATTCCAATTCTTACAATCCAGGGTGGAGGAACCACCCAAATTTTTCGTGGTCCAACAACAATTAGAGTTTAGGAAACCAATGGGGAAACAATAACCAAGCCACTGGAAACCAATGGGGAAACAACAACAATAGCAATCAAAGGTAATTCAATACCGGTGCCCAACAGAACTCTGAATCCCAACCCAAGAAGCCATCAATAGAAGATATGTTCCAACAAATGCAGCAACAAATTCAGCAAATGAACCAACGTAATGAGGTACAGTTTTAGAACATTCATGCTTCATTGAAGAAGACAAAAACTCAAGTTGGGCAATTAGTTGAAGCTCAACAAAAGATGGAACAGGGAAAATTTCCAAGTTTCATTGAGTAGGCAAAGGCTATGACAGTCCTTCGAAATGGTAAGGTTCTACCTGATAATAGACTTGCTGAGCTTTCTGATAAATCTGCTACTGTTTCATGTCCTTCAAAAGATGACAACGTGCCCTATGAGGAAGAAATAGTGGTGGAAAAATCCAAAGTTTCACCACTCCTACACAAGTCAGCCAATCCATACATTCCTCCAATTCCATTCCCAGGGAGGTTGCAAAAGAGCAAGTTAGAGAAATCATACAAAGACATATATGACATTCTCTCGAAAGTCAATGTCAACTTGCTCTTGTTGGAGATGATTCAGAAGATGCCAGCATATGCCAAGTTCTTCAAAAGCCTTCATACATACAAGACGAGATTTGAGGAGAATCATCAAGAATTCATGACTGGAAGTGCTAATGCAGTCCTTCAAAATTCGTTGCCGCCAAAATTATAAGATCCAGGTAGTTTTTGCATCAACATCACTATAGGAGGTACCACTTTGGAGAGAGCCATGTTAGATTTAGGAGCCAGTATTAATTTAATGCCCTACTATATCTATGAGCAACTGGATTGAATGACCTGAAGAAGATATCTATGTCACTTGTGTTGGCTGATGGTTCTATTAGATACCCTAAGGGTTATGTTGAAGATGTGTCAGTACAAGTTGATAATCTCATCATTCCTGCTGACTTTGTTGTCCTAGACATGGATGAATGAGCTAAGGATAGGAACTGCAAACCTATTCTTTTAGGAAGACCTTTTATGGCAACTGCAAAGACTTTTATAGATGTCCAGAATGGCAAGCTAATGATGACTGTGTTAGATGAAACGGTAGAGTTTAAAGTCTTTGAGTCTCTTAAGTTTCCTGGAGCAGCAAATGATTGTTACTCAGTAGAGAGTAATTCAATTGAAGTGGTGAATTCAGCAGTACAAGATGAGTTGACTGAAGAAATATCTGAAGAACTACTAGATTGGATTTGTGATGCAATAGAAGATGATGAAGAAATTCAACAAGGTGAGGTTTCAGAAGAAGAATCTGACATTGAGGAAGTAAGTGCTGAAATAGAAGATGAGATCAACAAGTCGTTAATCCCATCTGTGAGTTCTCCCCCTATATTAGAACTCAAACAACTTCCTTCTAACCTCAAATATGCCTTCTTAAGGGCGAATGATACTCTCCCAGTGATCATAGTCTCTGACTTAGAGGCGAAAAAAGAAGAGAGACTGTTGAAGGTACTACAAGAGCATAAGGCCGCCATTGGATGGACCATAGCGGACATTAAGGGAATAAGCCCTACCACCTGAATGCATCACATTCTTTTAGAATAAGGTATGAAGCCGTCTAGAAAGGCTCAACGAAGACTTAACCCGAACTTGAAAGAGGTCGTGAAGGAAGAGGTCCTAAAGCTATTTAAGGTGGGTATTATATACCTTATATCTGACAGTAAATGGGTGAGTCCGGTCCATGTTATGCCAAAGAAGTCTGGGATAACTGTGGTAGCTAATGAGAACAATGAGTTGATTCCTACAAGGAAGACAATGGGATGGAGAGTGTGCATAGATTACCGCAAGCTCAACATGGCAACTAAAAAGGATCACTTTCCTTTGCCGTTCATTGATTAGATGCTCGAGCGGTTGGCGGGACATGCTTATTATTGCTTCTTGGATGGATTTTCAGGATACAATCAAATTGCCATAACTCCGGAGGACCAAGAGAGGACGACGTTCACATGCCCCTTCGGGACCTTTGCTTACCGAAAAATGCCTTTTGGGCTGTGCAACGCCCCTGCTACCTTCCAAAGATGCATGATGTCAATCTTTTCCGACATGCTAGAGAAGTATATTGAGGTATTTATGGATGATTTTTCTGTTTTTGGTAATTCTTTTGACCACTGCCTTGATAACCTAACTAGTGTTTTGAAAAGATGCACTAAGACCAATTTAACTCTTAGTTTGGAAAAAAGTTACTTTATGGTGAAATCTGGAATAGTGCTAGGACATGTGATATCTGATAAAGGCATAGAAGTAGATAGCTAAAATTGAAGTAATTGCTAAACTTCCACCTCCCACTTCGGTGAAGGGTGTGAGGAGTTTTCTTGGTCATGCAGGTTTTTATAGGCGTTTTATAAAAGATTTTTCAAAAATTAGTCGCCCCCTATGTAACCTTTTGACCAAGGATTCTACATTTGTTTTCAATGATGAATAATTGCATGCTTTTGAATATCTGAAAGATAAATTGACATGTACTCTTGTTATTATGCCTCCTGATTGGTCTCTTCCATTTGAATTAATGTGTGATGCATCAAACTATGTTGTAGGTGCTGTTTTAGGACAGCGAATAGATAAAGTTCCACATGTTATTTACTACACTAGTCGCACTTTGAATGATGCGCAATTAAATTACTCCACTACTGAAAAAGAATTGCTTGCTGTTGTTAGTGCCTTGGAAAAATTTCGTCAATATCTAATTGGATCCAAGGTTATTGTGTATTATGATCATGCTGCATTGAAATATTTACTAACAAAGAAGGAAGCGAAACCGAGATTACTCCGGTGAATCCTTTTGTTGCAAGAGTTTGATTTGGAAATCAGGGATAAGAAGGGCAACGAGAATGTGGTCGCTGATCACCTTTCTCGACTGGTGGAGGATGAGAATGTGGAAGAAAGCACTAAACTTGTGCCAATTAATGAGAACTTTCCAGATGAACAGCTGATGGCTGTAGGAGTCAATGATCCTTGGTATGCAAACATCGTGAATTACCTCGTAAATGGCATCGTACCAGCGGATCTGAACTCTCAAGCAAAAAGAAGATTCATCTCCATCACTAGGCAATACTATTGGGACGAGCCATACCTATTCAAGTATGGAGCTGATCAGATCATTCGAAGATGCATCCCTGAAGAAGAGCAGCAAGATGTGCTGAAATTCAGCCACAACCTTAGTTGTGGAGAGCACTTTAGTGCCAAGAAGACTGCTCTGAAAGTTCTCCAATCAGGTTTCTTCTGGACCACTTTATTTAAAGATGCTTACACCTTTTGTATTTCTTGTGACAGGTGCCAGAGAACGGGGAACATTGGCAAAAGAGATGAGATGCCTCTTTCAGGCCAATTGGTCGTAATGATATTTGACGTGTGGGGAATAGATTTCATGGGACCCTTCCTATCCTCACACGGGTTCCTATACATCTTGGTTGCTGTAGATTATGTCTCAAAATGGATCGAAGCAATTGCAACCAAGACGAATGATAGTTAGGTGGTTGTGAAGTTTGTCAAGGAGAACATTTTCACTAGATTCGGGACACCTCATGCAATCATAAGTGATGGTGGAAGCCATTTTTGTAACAAGGTATTTGCTTCGTTATTGAAGAATTATAGTGTCAAACACAAAGTGGCAACCCCGTACCATCCACAGAGTTCAGGACAAGTTGAAGTAAGCAACAGACAGATTAAACAGATCTTAGAGAAGACCGTGCAACCGAATAGAAAGGATTGGTCAATCAAGCTGAATGATGCTTTGTGGGCATACAAAACTGCCTACAAAACCCCGATAGGTATGAGCCCGTATAGGATAGTCTATGGCAAGGCATGCCATCTTCCAGTAGAACTGGAACACAACGCCTACTAGGCTCTGAAGAAACTGAACTTCAATTTAGGCAAGGCGGGGGATGAAAGAAGCTTGCAAATGAGTGAACTTGAGGAGCTCTGGAACAATGCATATGAGAATGCGAAGATATACAAAGAAAGAACGAAGAAGTTACATGACAACAAAATTCTTCGGAAAGAGTTTCATCCTAGAATGCTTGTCTTGTTGCATCAATCGCGATTGAGGTTGTTTCCATGGAAGCTGAAATCTAGATGGACTAGTCCCTATAAAGTAACTCAAGTCTTTCCACATGGAGTTGTGGAAATTGAAAATATCCGTGACGTTGGGAAATTCAAAGTAAATGGCCAGAGACTCAAGCCGTACTTGTGTGTGTCTGAGATAAGAAGTGCTAGTTTTTCCTTGCTTAATGAGCCGTAAGGCTTTTGCGCGTCTTACCCAGACGTTAAATAAAGCGCTCGATGGGAGGCAACCCACCCAGGTATTCTCTTTTCACTTTGCTTTTGTCGGGTCTTAAATTAGTGTTTCCCTTGCTTAATTGCAGGTTTAGGGGTGTTGTTTTGTTATATAATATATATATATATATATATTTGGGCGTCAGGTCAAACCGCTCCCACATGCACAGCGTGAGGAGAGCGGTAAGGGCAGCGGTGCATTCTGTTATGAAACCGCTGCCATACCGATGTATATTAATTAGGAGCGGTTGGACAACGGACTTCACAGGGCAAACCGCTGCCACACCGATGTTGAAATTGGCAGCAGTCATGGCAGCGGTACCTACTGTCCTCAGATCGCTGCCACACCACTGCCGATTAATTGGGAGCGGTGCATCTGGGCAAAACCACTGTGGATGCGCTGCCACTACTGCTGTGGATGCGCTGCCACTACCGTTGCGCATACCATAGCGGTACTAAAAGGAAACGGTGCGTTTTAAATTTGCCATTTGATCAGCCAATGGGAGAAGACCGTTGCCCATACCACTGCGGCTTTGGCAACGGTAATGGTAGCGGTCGTGACCTGATTATAAAGGAACAGTTTCAGCGAAGCCTGTCACTGTCGCCTCTCTTCTCCCTTTCAAATTTTTCTTCTTCCCTCTTTTTCTCTCCTAAATTCCGGCCACTTCCACCACCAGGTATGAACTTCAACTCTAATTCTATTTCGATTTTATGTTGATTATTGCCTTAAATTGTGTGTTTCCATTCCTTTCTCCCAAGAATTTCTTCACTTGATGTTGTTAGGGTTTCTAGACCAAATTTTGGGCATTTCGGATTTGGGGCAATTTTTGCCATTGCAGGTATTGTTTGTTGAATGCATAAGGTGTAGGCAATAGGTGGAAGTGTGTTTATGCTATAAATTTTCAATTCTATAGTGTAGCAATTACATGAGAAGTTATACTTGATATTGTCAAAATAATTGTTATTCTATAATCTGTTGGTGTTGTGTTGTGCTATATGATAAAGGGATAGAATATGTGCAATGTAGGCACAAGGGTTTATTGATTGTAGTGCCGTCATGCTGCTAAAATTCTGTTAGATATAACTGTCCCATTCGGGTTGTAATTTGCTAATTTGCTTGTTTCTTAACCAGTTATGGCGAGGACGGCAGTCCGAGGAGGTCATGTTCCTTCGGATCCCAACAGAAGACGAGACAAGAGGCCGGTTGAACATCAATTCAAGGGTCGTCTGGATTACAAGGATAGGATGAAGAAGACCCGGACTTTCATTCTGGAAAGGGGTATATTGTAGGGAAAAATACGGTCAACGCAGCGGAAGCGAGACCAAAAACGAGTTTAGTATAGTTTAAATTTTTTCCATAATTTGAACCTTAACCCTTTAATTAATTAACATATAATACTAAAGATATCATACCTTTGTCGCGTGATCCGATTGACATTGCGTCGATGGTAATCCGCAAGATCTTCCAATCCGATCACGAACGTGAATCACCTAGGAGCGTGGTCTCCCTTCTCTTTGAATTGTGTACCTGAGGATGGATTCACAAAACTTTTTCTTTTTCGTTAGTCACAACAAATTCCAAGAGGCTACAAAGAATGTTCCGATCACTTTTGAATTCACAATCATTAGATCGAAACTCGCGTGAACCTTATTCGAAATTGTGCACAAAACCTTTTGATATAAAAGTTACTAGTGCACTATCGAAATAAGAACAAACTTTTCTCTCTTTTCCTCTTGGCCGAATTCTCACACTAATCTAAGAGTTGGATTTTATTTTTCTCAAGCAAAAGAAAAAATAACTCTCAAGTAAGCATTAGGGTTAGCCGAATATATGATCTATATATAACGATATTCTTGCACAATACATCTTATATATCTCTCGTGCTCTTGCACAATATATTATATATGTATACCGATATCCTTGCATAATATATAATATATATATATATCCAGTGCACAATATATTATTTATATATATCTCTGCATCCTTGCGTAATATAATATATATATATATATATATATCTAGTGCACAATATATTTTATATATCTCTCTACATGTATTCATGCATATATATTTCCATTCCGCATGCATATATGTATATATATTTCCGCATGCATTCATGCATATCTTATCTATATATTCTGCATGCATATATATTATATGCAAACCCTAATCCAACTCTTTAGTGTATTTGTGACTATATCAAAGACTTCCTAATTTAACTAGATAAATAAATTCCCTTTATTTATCTACTAACCAAATAAAGTCTTTAATATTTATTATACTACCACAATAGTATACTACTAAGAAACATATTTCCTAGTCATAAAAAGATTTTGATTTTTAATTAAATAATTAATCAATCAATTAATTAATTTCCATTTAATCAATTAATAAAAATAAAACAATATAATATTATATATATCTCGGCCATGTGCCATATATATTAATATATCTATATATTGTTTTTCTATTTTATTAAATCCATTGGACCTTAACAAAAGGCCCACATGTGAACTAGGCCCATTCTTACTAAAAGAAACAAGTCCACATGCCTTAATACAATTCTAGATGGACCCATAAATTAGTCCGGTAGAATATATCAAGTGATTCATGCAAGTCCGTGTGGATTGGGAATCTTGGCGGGCCTATCTAAATTTAAGCTCCAATAGACATAACCCAATCACAATCAACAAATGATTCACTTAGGTTCAATCTATTAATTTTAGTTCATTCTACTAAAGAACTAAAATTGCACTCTTAAATAAAGATGGAATAAGTAAATGATTCCCATTCATACCCTAGACAATCTTATAGGAGATGGTGTATCCTCGTGAAGAATATCAGTAATCGCCAAGAGCTCATAGACTGTCTATAGCTCTCCAAGTTACCATATTTACTCATATGACCACATTTTGAACTTGGATATTTAGACTTGTCCAGAAGCCATGTTTCAATAGACTCTATCGAAAACTTAACGTTAAGATTCAATATCCAATACCTCAAAACATCCATACAATGATATTCTACTCTTATTTAATAAATGGAGCCACGATGTCCATATCTATAAATGAAGTCCTCTATCGATTAACAAATGAATACCACCAAACTATCGAGGATAGACTATGCTATATAATTGTACTCATTGATAACTCAAATGATAACACTTGCAACCATAAGTCCATCATGTATCTCAGGATTAAGATAGACTCTCCGATTGTCCTGATAATGAAAAAACTTTTATCTACTGACGGTTCTAGATAAAGTATTTCATTGTGATCCTATTCAATGCACCCAGTGCACTAGATTCTTTTACTCGAAGACCCTTCGATGATTTCAGACTCATCATAACTCATTTGATCCCACTCAAATGCTAGCAAAAGAATTCTACAACTTTAACAAGATAAAGGTGCCCAACCTTTAACTTAAGTTGTGAACATTATTCAAGACTAACTAAAGAATTGTGTTAACCTCATACATATCCAGATGTACGAACAATTCTTCTTTTCTCATAGTCTTTTGACCTTATGATTATATACTTTGACAATTATAATATTAAACTATAAATGTTATAAGATTTGTTAAACCAGAAATCACTTTATTAATATGAAAAGATTGTCAAAAACAATATTACACTCTTGCTATTGAGCTTAATCCTAACAATCTCCCACTTGCGCTATAGCAAATGTGTCATATCTCTCATTCCCATGTTCTCTAGGTGCCCATCAAAACTCTTCTGTGGTAGAGCCTTTGTGAAGGGATACGCTAGATTTTCTGCTGATGCGATTTTGGTAATCGTCACGTCACCCCTATGCACAATCTCCCTAAGAAGATGAAACTTCCTTTCAATGTGTTTTCCTCTCTTATGACTTCTTGGTTCTCTCGAATTTGCCACTGCTCCACTGTTATCACAGTAGATAGTGATCTGTTTATTCACACTGGGAACCACTTCCAAGTTAATCAAGAATTGGCGGAGCCAAATAACCTCTTTGGTAGATTCGCATGCAGCAACATACTTAGCTTCCATGGTGGAATTAGCAATACAAGATTGCTTGATACTCCTCCATATGACTATTCCTCTTCCAATAGTAAACACAAATCCTGATGTGGATTTTCTGGTAGTCAGAATCTGACTGGAAATCAGAATCTGTATACCCAACGGGAATCAAATCCCCTCCTGAGTATACAAGCATATTATCTCTCGTTCTCCTGAGATACTTGAAAATATGCTTGACTGCCGTCCAGTGATTAGGACCAGGTTTCGATTGAAACCTGCTAACTATGCCCACAGCAAAACAAATATCTGGTCTAGTGCAGAGCATTGCATACATGAGACTTCCAACTGCCAAGGCATTTGGAATCCTATTCATGAATTGCTCTTCATGCTCATTCTTAGGAACTTGTTCCTTAGAAAATTTGATTCCATTTCTGAAAAGTAACATACCTTTCTTGGAATCTTGCATGGAAAATCTAGACAAGATTTTATCTATGTATGAAGCTTGGGATAGTGCAATCGTTCTATTCTTTATATCCCTTATTACTTGGATACCAAGAATATAACTTGTTTCTCCTAAGTCCTTCATATCAAATTGTTTTGCTAACCGTTCTTTTACTGATGTCAATACACCTACATCGTTTCCGATGAGTAGTATATCATCAACATAAAGAATTTAGGAAAACCAACTTGTCGCCATTAATCCTTTTGCATACACAAAGTTCGTCACAACTTGATCGAACCTTATGTTTCAGGATCAGGATGCTTACTTTAATCCATATTTGGATTTTTGCAACTTGCATTGCCTTTTGCCAATGGCGACAATCAACATCCTCCATTGCTTCCCTATACGTGTAGGGATCATCGTTGTCCGGGAGATTCTCCACTGATTCTCCCAGACCGATGTATCTCTCGGGTTGATTTCTAACCCTCCTACTACGACGAGGTATGGTAGGTTATTGATTTTGTGATGGTGTGGAACTTACAATTGGGCTAGGTTGTGTAACCTTTTATGGAATTGTATCTCCTGACATCTCATTCAGGACAATTCTACTTGTAGGTACAAAATCATTCATATAGTCCTTTTCCAGAAATTTAGCATTTGTTGAAACAAATACTTTAAGATCTGAAGGACTATAGAAATAATATCCCTTAGTTTCTTTTGGATACCCCACAAATATACATGTTTCCGAATGGGACTCCATCTTTTCTATCTTTCCTTTTAACACATGTGCAGGACAACCAAATATCCTCAAGTGTTGTAAACTAGGCTTTTGCCTAGTCCACAACTCATGCGGTGTTTGAGGAACCTACTTAGATGGTACATCGTTTAGAATGAATATTGCAGTTTGTAAAGCATATCCCCAAAAAGAAATAGAAAGTGTTGAATAACTCAACATAGACCTAACCATGTCCAAAAGAGTTTTATTTCTCCTTTCTGTCACCCCATTTTGTTAAGGTGTACCTAGTGCATAAAACTGAGAAACAATTCCATTATCAATAAGATATTGCCGAAACTCACCAGATAGATATTCTCCATCACGATCAGATCTCAAGATTTTTATGTGTTTCTCTAGCTGATTTTCTGCTTCAGCTTTAAGTGCTTTGAACATGTCAAAAGCATCAAACTTATGTCTCATGAGATATACATAGCCAAATCTCGAGTAATCATATGTGAAAGTGATGAAGTACTCATATCCACCTCTAGCTTGAATGCTCATAGGACCACATACATCAGTATGCATTAATCCTAAACATTCAGTGGCTCTTGTGCCTTTGGTCCTGAACGACCTTTTGGTCATTTTACCTTCCAAACAGGATTCACAAGTTGGTAGATCATCAACCTTTAAGTCACTTAAAGGTCCATTACTAACCAATCTTTTAATCCTATTAAGGTTAATATGACCTAGGCGCAAATGGCATAGATAGGTTTCATCTTATGATAATTTTACTCTTTTATGGGTAGGTTGCGTTAATTCTGTGTCTAACAAGTGAGAGATATTTCTATGTAAATAGAATAGACCATTTTCCAATGTACCTTTGCAAACAAATTTGTCATCTTTACTAATAATAAAAAAAATTTATTAAAAGTAACCGAATATTCAAATTTATTTAAACAAGAAACTGAAATTAAATTTCTCTTGAATTGAGGTACATAATAAATGTCTATCAAATCTAAATGCCTACTAGAATCTAGATTAACTCTAATATCTCCCACTGCACTAGCAGACACCAACGCTCCGTTGCCTAAACGCAAGTTGATTTTATTCTTACTCAGCCTTCTCCTTTCTTGAAACCCCCATAAGGAATAACAAATATGATTATTGGCTACTGAGTCTACGATCCAAGAATCTATAGAATCTGCTAGTAAACATGTTTCAAGATAATTCACATTACTTTGTTCCTTCTTATTCTGAGACTTTGGGCAATTACTTTTCCAATGTCTCTTTTCACCACAAAAGAAGCACTTCCTTTTGATCTTGGTTACTTTCTTAGTCTCCTTCTTGGTAGGCCCAAGTTGCTTTTTCTTCTGTTATTCCTTGACTTTCTGACGGGTCTTAACAGTAGCAACTTTACCAACCATATGAATCTCTTCTAGAGACATCATCATATCAGCAGTAGACCCCATTCCTTCATGCTGCTGTTGCAACACGTCGGAGATGGTAGCCATTTGGCCATCTCATTCGAGGTCTTCCACTGCTCATACTCGTCTCTTTGCATCACATTAGATTCATTAATGGAAGCAGGTGGTTTTTAAGAGTAGTCAGAACAAACTTATGTTTTTCAGCTTGTAGCAACAACCCAATTTTCCTTTTCCATGTGACATAATTATCACTAGTTAAAATACTTATCTTTTAGGATGATCATTAGGGATGGGGTCATGATTTCTTAATAAAACAAAATTATATATGAGTAAATAATCATGTTTTAGCACTTTCGAATATTTATCTTGAATTAAATATATAATTCAATCGTAAAATTCAATGTTTGATCCAACACCCATAAATGTTACGCCTCCTTTGGGAGTTCGCACCATTTACTAGTTGGACTAGGTCCTACCTAATTGTTAACATAACAACCAACGTTTTCAATTTTAGCCTTGTAATTTTATTAACAAGAACTCTTGGGAGGATATCAATAAAACCACATTGAGTGTATTACCAAGATTTCAACCCTCAATATTTTCCCTTACGAAAATCCCTCCTTGGGGAGTAGATCTCGTTTGAGTCAATTGTCTAGTCTATCCTTGTAAGGAAGTATCTTGCTAAATTCCATTCATGGACGCCCCTTGGGGGGATTACCAATAAAACATAAAGCTCAACTAACCTTGGAGGCCATAGGCATTTGCAAGACACCTTCTCCCACTCAATTATTTAAGGCGTGTGATTAAATTCCATAGAATGATTTACCATGTTATCTAGATGCCAATTAGATACCTAAATCATTCAATGCATGTTCATACCAAAAGAGATATATGAGTGGCACTCCTATTCTATATGACATGTTATCATACAATAACAAATATTGTAATATTTACAAAAATAAATAGCCACAATTTTGGTCCATCCTAGAAAAGCAAGTAAATTACATTTGTTTGGAATACAATAAAACTCCTTTCTTGGCGAACAAATCTTCAAGCGGCCATCGTCCACTTGCGCATCCCTGGGCTGCCTCCTATGGGCGTGCGCACCCCACAACCCCACAAAGGGCTGCCGTGCGCAGCCCACAACCTCCAAAGGGCTGCCGTGCACAGCCCACAACCTCCAAAGGGATGCCATGCGCAGCCCATAACATCACAAGCGCAGCTGCGTGCTTAATTGCACGCACGCTCATTGCTATGGTGCGCACGATCCCAAGTTCGTTCCGGTTGCTTCCAATTCTTCAAATCTTCAAATCTTTGATACTTGAATATTTATTACAGAATATTTTAACAAATAAATTACTGCAGTATTTTTATTTTTATTTTTATTTTTAATCACTGCAGTATTTTAACACAACCAAAAACTGCACTATTTTAATAATTAAAAAACTGCAGTATTTTTTAAAACAATAAAAACTGCACTACTATATTACAATAAAATTAAAAGAGAACTTAGCAACTACCAAGAAGGAATTATGGCAATGATAGACCACCCTTCTTGTTACAATTCTGAAACAAAAAATACATTGAAATTCTAGGACCAAAATCGAGCAACAACAATTCACTTTAAAATAACATATATAAATCCATACATTCGAATGTAATTATATATGCGAATACCTAGAGTGCCATCTCTTTCTTAAACATGCATAATCACAATAAAAAGAAATCGATTCACGTATATATACATTAATTAATTAAAGGGAACAACCAAGGCTCTGATACCAATTGTAGGGAAAAATACGGTCAACGCAGCGGAAGCGAGACTAAAAACGAGTTTAGTATAGTTTAAAATTTTTCCATAATTTGAACCTTAACCCTCTAATTAATTAACATATAATACTAAATATATCATACTTTTGTCACGTGATCTGATTGACATTGCGTCGATGGTAATCCGCAAGATCTTCCAATCCAATCACGAATGTGAATCACCTAAGAGCGTGGTCTCCCTTCTCTTTGAATTGTGTACCTGAGGATGGATTAACAAAACTTTTTCTTTTTCGTTAATCACAACAAATTCCAAGAGGCTACAAAGAATGTTCCGGTCACTTTTGAATTCACAATCGTTAGATCGAAACTCGCGTGAACCTTATTCGAAATTGTGCACAAAACCTTTTGATATAAAAGTTACTAGTGCACTATCGAAATAAGAACAAACTTCTCTCTTTTCCTCTTGGCTGAATTCTCACACTAATCTAAGAGTTGGATTTTATTTTTCTCAAGCAAAAGAAAAAATAACTCTCAAGTAAGCATTAGGGTTAGCCGAATATATGATCTATATATATAGCGATATTCTTGCACAATACATCTTATATATCTCTCGTGCTCTTGCACAATATATTATATATGTATATACCGATATCCTTGCATAATATATTATATATATATATCTAGTGCACAATATATTATTTATATATATCTCCACATCCTTGCTTAATATATAATATATATATATATCTAGTGCACAATATATTTTATATATCTCTCTGCATGTATTCATGCATATATATTTCCATTCCGCATGCATATATGTATATATATTTCCGCATGCATTCATGCATATCTTATCTATATATTCAGCATGCATATATATTATATACAAACCATAATCCAACTCTTTAGTGTATTTGTGACTATATCAAAGACTTCATAATTTAACTAGATAAATAAATTCCCTTTATTTATCTACTTACCAAATAAAGTCTTTAATATTTATTATACTACCACAATAGTATACTACTAAGAAACATATTTCCTAGTCAGAAAAAGATTTTGATTTTAATTAAATAATTAATCAATCAATTAATTAATTTCCATTTAATCAATTAATAAAAATAAAACAATATAATATTATATATATCTCAGCCATGTGCCATATATATTAATATATCTATATATTATTTTTCTATTTTATTAAATCCATTGGACCTTAACAAAAGGCCCACATGTGAACTAAGCCCATTCTTACTAAAAGAAACAAGTCCGCATGCCTTAATACAATTCTAGATGGACCCATAAATTAGTCCAGTAGAATATATCAAGTTATTCATGCAAGTCCGTGTGGATTGGGGATCTTGGCGGGCCTATCTAAATTTAAACTCCAATAGACATAACCCAATCACAATCAACAAATGATTCACTTACGTTCAATATATTAATTTTAGTTCATTCTACTAAAGAACTAAAATTGCACTCTTAAATAAAGATGGAATAAGTAAATGATTCTCATTCATACCCTAGACAATCTTATAGGAGATGGTGTATCCTCGTGAAGAATATCAGTAATCGCCAAGAGCTCATAGACTGTCTATAGCTCTCCAAGTTACCATATTTACTCATATGACCACATTTTGAACTTGGATATTTAGACTTGTCCAGAAGCCATGTTTCAATAGACTCTATCGAAAACTTAACGTTAAGATTCAATATCCAATACCTCAAAACATCCATATGATGATATTCTACTTTCATTTAATAAATGGAGCCACGATGTCCATATCTATAAATGAAGTCCTCTATCGATTAACAAATGAATACCACCAAACTATCGAGGATAGACTCTGCTATATAATCGTACTCATTGATAACTCAAATGATAACACTTGCAACCATAAGTCCATCATGTATCTCAGGATTAAAATAGACTCTCCGATTGTCCTGATAATGAAAAAACTTTTATCTACTGACGGTTCTAGATAAAGTATTTCATTGTGGTCCTATTCAATGCACCCAGTGCACTAGATTCTTTTACTCGAAGACCCTTCGATGATTTCAGACTCATCATAACTTATTTAATCCCACTCAAATGCTAGCAAAAGAATTCTACAACTTTAACAAGATAAAGGTGCCCAACCTTTAACTTAAGTTGTGAACATTATTCAAGACTAACTAAAGAATTGTGTCTACCTCATACATATCCAGATGTACGAACAATTCTTCTTTTCTCATAGTCTTTTGACCTTATGATTATTTACTTTGACAATTATAATATTAAACTATAAATGCTATAAGATTTGTTAAACCAGAAATCACTTTATTAATATGAAAAGATTGTCAAAAACAATATTACACTCTTGCTATTGAGCATAATCCTAACATAGTTGTGGGGGAATTGGGAGAGACCCCGATACCTGCTACTGTGGAGGCCAGAGGATGGGCAGGGTACGTGCGTCTGCCCTGTAATGCCAACATCTCCTGAGCCCGAGAGTTTTATGCAAATATGGTGGACTCTCAGTACTCTTCACATGGAGTTGTTATAGTGAGAGGAGTACCTGTGGTGATTTCTGTGGAGACGATTAGGGAATATTTTGGCCTACCACCACATGAAATAGTTGAGGAGGCGTACCCGGGCAGGTACAAGCTAGGTTGTGCGCTTCGTAGAGAGGGCGGAGCTGGATGGGCTAGGTAAAAGTTACTGAGGAGAGATCTACATCGGGACACTGAATTCTAGAACCTGTTTCTCACGGCTTCCCTTAAGCCGTCGAGTCATACTAAGGAGATTTTCAAGGAGGTTTCTAGGGTGCTGTATGATATCAGGGCAGGGAGATATTATGATGTGGCCACTTTCATCAAGAAAGAGATCCAGGGATGTGGTCGACTGATAGGATCGAGTATGGTGTTTTCGTGCTTGATCACAGGCATGTGTGCCGCAGTTGGGATAGTGGTAGATGATGACGCCAGGGATCAGACGTCAGAGCCGGACAGACCACTAACGCTTGCCACATGGAACATCCAGGCGAGCATTCGTGGCCTACCCACTATTGGTGACTTCCCTGCACGTAAGAGATGTCGGGTTAGTGAGGATGATTTTGAAGATGAGCCATTGGATGAGGCAGACCAGCAGATTTTGGAGGAGCAGACTTAGAGAGATTCGGGAGCTGGGTCGTCATAGTAGAGACCTGAGTGGGTAGAGTACATGTTATCCACGATGAAGGGATATGTCGATACAAGGATTACGGGATTGAGGACCGAGATGATCACCTAGCTGAACACCATGCAGCTCTCGATTAATAAGATCCCTCAAGCCACAGTCCGACCAGCCCAGCCACAGCCTGGGGATGACAAATTTGCACCTGGCTCGAGCCAGCAGCGAGATGATGACTGCTAGGGGCACTGTAGACGGACCTGAGTCTACAGAGGGATATGTTTCTTTTCTTTTCTTTATTTTCTTTATTTCTTTATTTTCCTTTATTTTCTTTATTTTCTTTTGTTTTAAATTGTGCAATTCAGGATGTGCTTTGAATTCGGTTTAGTATGATTACTTTCTGCTATTTTATTTTGTGTCTTTATTGCTCTGCCTTGGCCTTTTTCCTATTTGTCGTGTGCTTTGATGTTATAACATTGAGGACAATGTTGGATTTAGGTTTGGGGGTGTGATAGTTTGTTTTTGAGTCAAAATTTTTGTTTTGTTTTTAGAGTCTGTCGTTCCTGCATCTTTCGAGACAAGACACTGTGGTGTGTGCCTTGAGATAATGTGCATTAATCAATGAGTTTACACTAACATCTTGCTATTTAGGGTAATACATTGCATTTTTTCAAAACTTATGACATGCTCTTGACATGATAATGGATAGAATACTTAGTTGAACTGCCATGATTAATAGTGGAGACTACCCTTGTGAGTTAACTAAGCCAAAAAGCGTACATAAATGACATACTATGAGGGTCCTATTGTTTCTACTCTTTAAACACTCAGTAGGTTCTTAGCATTAGATTCGATCTCTATAGGTTGTACATTGAGCATTATAGAACGATCTGTTAGGATTCCCGTTGTGTTTAATTGGCTTATTTCGTGATCAAACCACATGTGGGGATGCTTTGTAAGGGTAGCTTAGATGTTGTGTTATTGCTTAGGCCCTTTTGAAGACCTCACCATTGACAAGCACCAAAGGTAATATTCTAAGTGCTTACTTGTCTTGAAGAGATAGATGCACACACTCACAACTCATGCATATGTTTAATCCTTATATGTTGTGTGTCTTTTATGTGTGCCTTAATGCTCATTAACATCTCTTCTTGCATGTTAGTTTGATTGCATCTTGCATATCCAATTGCCTTGTCATGCTTAGACTTAGGATTGCATTTTTGCACTGGGCGCCCCCAAAAGCGCTGTACAGAAGCGCTGTACGAACAGTGCCCATTGAGCGCTGTTCAGACCTGATCGATTTAATCGGTCGCTGTTGGGTCGCTGTTGGGGCGCTGTACGTGGCGCTGTACAAAGCGCTGTACGAACAGCGCCACTCTGTTTCCTCGTGAAAACAGAGCAAGGGCGCTGTACAGGCGCTGTACAAGGGCGCCCTACGTACAGCGCCCATGGCAAATAGTGGGCAAACTTATCAAAACGACCACACTTTGTTTTGGTCCCCTATATATATGCCACTTTGACTTTAGGTCAATTACAAGAGTTCATATTCAGATTTCATACTTAGGATATTTTTCAAAGAGAAGAAAAATTCCAAGAACTCATTTTTAATTACTCAAACACCTTTTCCATGATCATCAATCATCATCTAGCATCATCTTAGATCATCTAGATGACATCTTGCATGGATTCTTCATCATACTTTGCTTGGTAAGCTTTTCACTAATATCTTACATATTTTGTGTTTCTCTTATCTAGCAATCTCAATTTAATTACTTGTATGTGATTTTATATTTGTTGAATACAAGATTGAGATTAGTATGATGTATGTTTGAGAAGTTGTATTGTGCTAGCATATTAGGTTTTTGTGCTTGATATTGATTAGCTAAACTAATTGACATGTCATTTAGTTTTGATATCTAGGATTGCTCTTAATTGCATATTAATCATCTTAGATAAGCATATAGGGTTTCCCTTGCTCTATGTTGCATTTTGGATATCTTCATATATTCACTTAGGGTTGTATTCTCTTCAAGAGAAGCTAAGTCTTGTGTGTAGCAATCGGGATTAGGTTGCTTAGATCGCAAGCAAATTGGACTAGGTTCACTCATACCGGGATTAGGTAGGTGTGTGATTACTTCCGGGATTAGGTTGTAATCGTTTGCACATTTAGTGGATTCGAGGTTCGAGTGTGGCTTACTTACATAGCCCGTGGTTTTTCCCGTGAGGGTTTCCACGTAAAAATTCAAGTGTCAATTTAATTTCCGCACTATATTACACTTGCTTGTTTATATTATCTTGAGGGTAATTTCGTAATTTTGACTAACACGAAAAATTGGGTAAAAAGCGTAAAATCTATTCACCCCCCCCTCTAGATAGTTTTATACACACCGTGCATTAATTAGTTTCAATTGGTATCAGAGCGGGTTCCTAGACATACATAGGTGATCCTTGCTTATTTTGGTGTGTTTTGCATTTTGTGTGATTTTTGATTATTCATACATTTGCATTCATTTCATTCATTCATAAACACTATGAGTGGAAACGGTGGAAATGGTGGTGGCCACGAAGGAGCTTCTAGCACAAGGCCTCCACTTCTTACCGGTTTGAACTATTCCCAATGGAAAGGGAAGATGGAATCCTACATATGCCAAATTCATGACCGTGCATGGATGGCGGTGGAAGACGGATATGATCTCCCTATGATGACTCCCGCGGGTGGAGGACAAGATGTGTTGAAGCCTAAGGCGCAATGGAACGCGCAAGAGTTTGAGGCTTCAAAGTGGAATAGGAAGGCGATGCATGCCATTATGTGTGCCATGGATGAGAATCAGTACAAGCTTATTCAGAATACTCAAATTGCCAAAGTGGCATGGGACATCCTTCAAGTTGCACATGAGGGAACCGAGGTGGTGAAGGAGTCCAAGCTTCAAGTCCTCCAAACTCAATTTGAGTTACTTAGGATGGGAGAGGATGAATGCTTCAACGACTTCGAAATCAAATTGATGGACATAGTAAATCAAAGCCATCAACTCGGAGACCCGTATTCGGATAGGAGAGTCAAGCAAAAAATTATGAGATCTCTCCCCGATAGGTTTGAATCAAAGGTGACGGCCATAGAAGAAAATAGTGGCTACATGGATATGAAGCCAAGTGAGGTAATTGGGCGTCTCCTTGCATATGAGTCTAGGAAGGCTCCTAGCAACACTACTCCTCCTAAGAAGTCTAAAGGAATAGCTTTGAAAGCATCTAAGGATGCAAAGGAGGCAAAGCATGAATCGGATGAAGACCTTGCCTTATTTGTGAAACGGTTCAACAAGGTTATGGGGTTCAAGAAGAAGAAGGGATTTGGGTCAAGAGGACAAGATTTGAAGAAAAAGAGTTCCTTCAAGAAGTTTGAGCCTAGACAAGAGAGGACCGAAAGGAAAGGGGTTCGATGCTTTGAGTGTGGTGGGATTGGTCACTTTGCCCCCGAATGTGCGAATCACAATGAGAGGAAGAAGGGTAAAGTGATGGCCGCCACATGGAGTGGGAGTAGTGATGACTCCAATGAGGAGGATGAGTCTTCAAGTGAGGAAGAACTCATGGCTAACTTCCTAGCTTTTGCATCTTCTCACAAGAGCAAAAGTGCTAGTGAAAAGGAAGATTTGAGTCAAGAGGAAATTGACTCTAGTGAAGAAGAAAGTGACTCCTCTTCTAGTTCCAAGAAGAAGTTTGTGGAGCAAAAGGTGCTTGCTAAATACCATGCCGAGTTCAATGATTTAGCACTTAAAAGCACAAGAAAGATTGAGAGGTTGAGAGAAGAAAACCTTGAACTTTCGGCCCACAATGACCACTTAAGTGAACAAGTGGAAAGATTGAAGAGGAGAGAGGATAAGTTAATTGAGGAGTTAGACTTATCCAAGAGAAGTGAAGAAGGCTTGAAGAGGGAACTTGTAGAAGCTAAAGAGTCCTTGGCTAGGATAGATTCTAGCACCAAGAAGCTTGATCATTTACTTGGTGTTGGAAAGAGTCCAAGTGACAAGAGAGGTCTTGGGTATGAAGATGGCAAGAAAATCTCAACCTCTAACAAGACTATATTTGTCAAGAGCTTGAAGAATGAAGAAACTTCATTTGTGCAACCTCCTAGGAAGAAGTTAGAAATAGGACAAAGTTCTAATGCACAAGTGAAGATGGGGCCAAGAAGGAAAACTCAAGCTCAACCTCCTAAGGTTCCTCAAGCCAACACTCCTCCCAAATTGGCTCACAAAGGAAAGAGACCAATCATGCAACCTCAAGCTTGGAAGCAACCAAGACCGGTTCAACAACGAAGACGGATTGAACCCACATATCCACAAAGACATGGACGTGCTCAAAGGCGAGGTATGATTCCTTTTTCATTCCTATTTGTCACTTTTGTGGTTGTGATGGTCATATTAGACCAAATTGCTTTCAATATATTAAAATGTGTAGAAAACAAAGCATGATTGAAAAGAGAAAGAATAGAGCCAAGATGCATGTTTCTAGGAATGAAAATGTTGATTTGCATGATTCTAGAAATAGGAGAGCACATGTACCAAAGGCCACTAAGAAAGCTAAAATTGTTGCTAAGTGGATTAGAAAGAATGAAAATGTTTGCCATGTTGCACAAATAGCCTTGAAGGCAAATTCTTCTAATTTTTGGTACTTGGATAGTGGGTGCTCTAGGCACATGACGGGAAACAAGAGTTTCTTCGAGACTCTTGTTATGGAGGAAGGTGGAAATGTCACTTTTGGTGATGGATCCAAAAGAAATGTTATAGGGAAAGGAACCATTTCCGTTCCCGGATTACCCTCCTTATCCAATGCTTTATTTGTTGATGGCTTGAAAGCCAATTTAATTAGCATTTCACATCTTAGTGATGAAGGATATTCCGTCTTGTTCTCTAAAGATTATTGCTCTATCCTTAAACCCGATGGACAAACCTTGTTGAAAGGCATGAGATCTAGCGACAATTGCTATTGTCTTGAAGCTAGAATTGTATCTAATCATGTGTCCATGGATGAGCAAATTGAGTTGTGGCATGAAAGACTTGGCCACATGAACTTTAGGGATCTACGGACCCTTGGAAAGTTCAATTGTGTGCGTGGCCTCCCTAAGCTTGGGAAGAAAGCCAATGGCATTTGTGGACCTTGCCAACAAGGAAAGCAAACCAAAAGCATGCACAAAAAGGGTAAGTATCTCACCACCAAGGAGCCACTTGAGCTTCTCCACATGGACCTCATGGGTCCCATGCAAACCGAAAGTTTGGGTGGAAAGAGATACATTTTTGTTTGTGTTGATGATTTCTCTAGATTTACATGGACATATTTTCTTAGAGAAAAATCCGAAACTTTTGATAAGTTTAAAATGCTTTGTACTAAATTGCAAAATGAAATGAATTCTAACATTAGAAGCATTAAACGGATTAGAAGTGACCATGGGAGAGAATTTGAGAATGCCACCTTTGAAACCTTTTGTAATGGTTTAGGCATCTCCCATGAATTTTCTGCTCCTAGGACACCTCAACAAAATGGAGTTGTTGAGAGGAAGAATAGGGTCCTCCAAGAGATGGCCCGTGTGATGTTGCTTAGCAACAATGTCCCTAGGAACCTATGGGCCGAAGCCATTAACACGGCTTGCTATATAGGAAATAGAGTGTTCCTAAGGCCCGGTACTAGAAACACCTCCTATGAGTTATGGAAAGGCAAGAGGCCAAATGTTAGCTACTTCCACACTTTTGGAAGCAAATGCTACATTTTGAATGACCGTGATCAACTTGGCAAGTTTGATGCTAAGAGTGATGAGGGTATTTTTATTGGCTATGCCTTAAATAGTAGAGCCTATAGAGTTTTCAATTTAAAGACTCTAAGTGTTATGGAATCATCCAATGTCGTATTTGATGATACTAGGCTCAAGTCTAATGATCATGATGAGGAGGTTATTTTTAGTGATGATTCTCCTTTGGAGAAGGTTGTGGTGTCGCCTAATGTTGGGACATCTAATGTCAACAATGATGGCACACAACCTATTGATAGAGTTCCTCTCTTGGACTCTAAAGAACCCGCTCCATGGGTTAGGAAACTCCATGATAAAGAAGATATCATTGGAGAGGTAAATGAGGGTGTTAGGACTAGACGCCAACTTGCTAATCTTATTAGCTATACATGTTACACCTCTCAAATTGAACCCAAAAAGGTTGAAGAAGCCTTAAATGATGAATTTTGGGTTCTTGCCATGCAAGAAGAGCTAAACCAATTCGAAAGGAATGAGGTTTGGACTCTAGTTCCTAGGCCTAAGACCACTAATGTCATAGGCACCAAATGGATATTTAGGAACAAATCCGATGAGGATGGCAACATAGTGCGGAACAAGGCTAGACTTGTAGCACAAGGGTACTCTCAAATTGAGGGTATCGACTTTGAGGAGACTTTTGCTCCCGTTGCCCGCTTAGAGTCCATTAGGCTTCTCTTGTCCATCTCTTGTGTGCACAAGTTCAAATTGCACCAAATGGACGTCAAGAGTGCCTTCCTCAATGGCTTCTTGCAAGAGGAAGTGTTTGTTGAACAACCTAAGGGGTTTGTGGATGCACACCACCCCAATCATGTCTATCGCCTCAAGAAGGCACTTTATGGGTTGAAACAAGCACCGAGGGCTTGGTATGAGCGCCTCACTCAATTTCTTGTTGACAACAACTACACAAGAGGTAGTGTTGACAAGACACTATTCATCAAGAGAGACAATGATGAGCTTTTCATAGCTCAAATATATGTTGATGATATAGTTTTTGGCTCCACCAACAACACCAAAGTCCAACAATTTGTTGATGTCATGTCTCTTGAATTTGAGATGAGTCTTGTTGGTGAGCTTAGTTACTTCCTAGGTTTGCAAATTAGGCAAATGCATGATGGGATTTTCATAACCCAAGCCAAATATGCTAAGAACCTAGTGAAGAAGTTTGGTTTAGAGAAAGCCAAACATTGTGATACACCCATGAGTACAACTTTGAAGCTAAGCAAGGATGCTAGTGGTAAAAGTGTGGACCAAACTCTATATCGTGGCATGATAGGTAGCTTGCTTTACTTGACCGCAAGTAGGCCCGATATATCTTTTAGTGTGGGTGTGTGTGCTAGGTACCAAGCGGATCCTAAGGAGTCCCACCTCTCTTGTGTGAAGAGGATCATTCGCTATGTGAATGGGACATCCAACTATGGGATTTGGTACTCTTTTGACACTAATGCTAGTCTAGTTGGCTTTAGTGATGCGGATTGGGCAGGAAATTGTGATGATAGGAAGAGCACATCGGGCGGTTGCTTCTTTCTAGGCAACAACTTGGTGTCTTGGTTTTGCAAGAAGCAAAACTCGATTTCCTTGTCCACGGCCGAGGCCGAGTACATAGCCGCGGGGAGTGGATGCACACAACTCCTATGGATGAAACAAATGCTTGTAGACTACGGATTCAACCAAGGTACTCTCACTCTCTTTTGTGATAACATGAGTGCTATTAATATTTCCAAGAATCCGGTTCAACATTCTAGAACTAAGCATATTGACATCCGCCATCACTTCATTAGAGAGCTTGTTGAAAATAAATGCATAGTACTTGAACATGTAGGTACTAATGATCAACTTGCGGACTTATTTACTAAACCCTTAGATGCTACTCGATTTAAAACTCTTAGTAGATCTATTGGGATATGTCTTGTGGAGTGATGTTCTATGATTGACCCCATATGGGGAACTCAAGCAAAGAGAGCTATTTTGCATTCATGTAACTTGCAAAAAATTTGAAATAACTTATGCCTCTTCTTTTGATTGCTTGAGTAAGCTTGGTTGTACATATGTATATATGCTTTCAAATTCTATAAGTGTGAACCTTGCTTGTCTACAATCCATGTCATATTTATGTTCAAACATGCATTTTTGGACTAGGAGATTTACTTAGGAAGTATGATGTGAATGACCTATAGTTATCTCCATGACATGATGATTCTTTAATAACATGCTAATGCTAAATGAAAAAGCATGAAATTCATACAACATGCTCACATGAAAAGCATGAATTGATGATTGCATATTCTTAAAAATGCAAAACTTGTGTGAAAGCTTATGAGACTCTAAATGAATAAAGGATCTTGTATCCGTTCAAAGGAATTTACATTCCAAGTGTCTCTCTTTCTTTATTAGTTGAACATGGTTACTATCATACGGATATCTTATCCGGAAAAATCAAATAGGGTGCAAAGTCGCTCATGCCATGTTTCGCTTATAAAGTTGGATATAGTTGCTCTTAAAATTGAAATCAATAATCTCTATATCCTTGCTTTTCCCATGGCATTGGTGAAATTGGTTTGAATTCAAATTAGAAACCTTTGTCATTTGCTTTGCCAAATACCATTGTATTTTGGACTTGAATGCTATATGTCTTGTATGCAAAGCATGTTGGATTCACACATTTTTCTCAAATAAATCTCCTTGTTTCTCTCAAATTAATTGAAGTGCATAAAGTGACTTATATGTATATGCATATCTTGCATGCTTCTATCTCTCGTTGCTTTGAGTGACCCGGTTGGGGACTACTCCTTTGCCTATATCATGACAAAAAGGGGGAGTAGGAAATGGTAAGGGGAGTTGCAAAATATAGAAGCTTTTGTGCATTTTGGGGAGAACATACATTGAGGGGGAGTAACCCGTTGAGGGGGAGCATTGCATTTATCATTCATTGCATACATTTGCTAATGTTGTGCCTAAATTCTAAAAATGCAAATGCTTGGTATTGTTCTCACATGATTAATCTCACACTTTACTTGTATTGGAAATGCTAGAAACTTTATTTTCAGGGCTTGATTGTTCTACAAGAGATTGAAGACCTTGAAGTTTTTACTTTCTTATCTCTTTGTAATGTAGATAATCATTGTAGTCCCGTAGTTTCTAATTTTTTGTGAGGAATCAATGTGAGTGGTGGTTTTGTCACGAAATAGCCAAAGGGGGAGATTGTTAGGATTCCCGTTGTGTTTAATTGGCTTATTTCGTGATCAAACCACATGTGGGGATGCTTTGTAAGGGTAGCTTAGATGTTGTGTTATTGCTTAGGCCCTTTTGAAGACCTCACCATTGACAAGCACCAAAGGTAATATTCTAAGTGCTTACTTGTCTTGAAGAGATAGATGCACACACTCACAACTCATGCATATGTTTAATCCTTATATGTTGTGTGTCTTTTATGTGTGCCTTAATGCTCATTAACATCTCTTCTTGCATGTTAGTTTGATTGCATCTTGCATATCCAATTGCCTTGTCATGCTTAGACTTAGGATTGCATTTTTGCACTGGGCGCCCCCAAAAGCGCTGTACAGAAGCGCTGTACGAACAGCGCCCATTGAGCGCTGTTCAGACCTGATCGATTTAATCGGTCGCTGTTGGGTCGCTGTTGGGGCGCTGTACGTGGCGCTGTACAAAGCGCTGTACGAACAGCGCCACTCTGTTTCCTCGTGAAAACAGAGCAAGGGCGCTGTACAGGCGCTGTACAAGGGCGCCCTACGTACAGCGCCCATGGCAAATAGTGGGCAAACTTATCAAAACGACCACACTTTGTTTTGGTCCCCTATATATATGCCACTTTGACTTTAGGTCAATTACAAGAGTTCATATTCAGATTTCATACTTAGGATATTTTTCAAAGAGAAGAAAAATTCCAAGAACTCATTTTTAATTACTCAAACACCTTTTCCATGATCATCAATCATCATCTAGCATCATCTTAGATCATCTAGATGACATCTTGCATGGATTCTTCATCATACTTTGCTTGGTAAGCTTTTCACTAATATCTTACATATTTTGTGTTTCTCTTATCTAGCAATCTCAATTTAATTACTTGTATGTGATTTTATATTTGTTGAATACAAGATTGAGATTAGTATGATGTATGTTTGAGAAGTTGTATTGTGCTAGCATATTAGGTTTTTGTGCTTGATATTGATTAGCTAAACTAATTGACATGTCATTTAGTTTTGATATCTAGGATTGCTCTTAATTGCATATTAATCATCTTAGATAAGCATATAGGGTTTCCCTTGCTCTATGTTGCATTTTGGATATCTTCATATATTCACTTAGGGTTGTATTCTCTTCAAGAGAAGCTAAGTCTTGTGTGTAGCAATCGGGATTAGGTTGCTTAGATCGCAAGCAAATTGGACTAGGTTCACTCATACCGGGATTAGGTAGGTGTGTGATTACTTCCGGGATTAGGTTGTAATCGTTTGCACATTTAGTGGATTCGAGGTTCGAGTGTGGCTTACTTACATAGCCCGTGGTTTTTCCCGTGAGGGTTTCCACGTAAAAATTCAAGTGTCAATTTAATTTCCGCACTATATTACACTTGCTTGTTTATATTATCTTGAGGGTAATTTCGTAATTTTGACTAACACGAAAAATTGGGTAAAAAGCGTAAAATCTATTCACCCCCCCCCTCTAGATAGTTTTATACACACCGTGCATTAATTAGTTTCACGATCATCTTAAAAGATTTCGCATGTTGCATTTTGATCTTGAGTAAAGTTGAACCAGTGGAAGTGATATAGACTATGTGTGTTTTAGCTACTTAAAAGACCTTAAATATTTCCTACCTATATGTGTGTGCTCTATAGCCCTGTTTGAAGCCAAACACTGATAACCTTTTTCTTTCTTCACCACATTAACTGCAACCCAAATAAGCCAATGATTAGCCATACTTTATAGCTTGGGATCATACTTTGAAAAGGGTGAAGATGAGGTATTGTTTTTGCACGTGACTGTATGCATAAATTGTTGCTAAATCAAGGAAACGAAGAGCTGCATTGAATCCAAAATTTCTGAAGCTGAAAGTAATGCAATAGTTGTAAAGTGATTCAAAAAAAAAAAAAAAGTGAAAGTATGATGATAGAATCAGAGAATAGAATCTGTAAAGGGATGTGATTAAGTCAAATGAAGACTACAAATTTGAATCTATTCAAAAAAGATGGTAAAAAGGGAGAAAGGAAAATTTTGAGGAATTAGTTAATAAGTGGTCATATTCCACTTGAAAAGGAGACCAAGAGACTTGTGCGAAGCCGAAAAGGTAATAGAACACTCTCATGGTATGATCCTAGGTTTTTGAATTCCAGTTTTTCGCTCTTTCTTAACCCTCACCCAATTGCCCCATTACAACCTGAATAATGTCTATTTGATCTACCGGTTATCCTTGCTATGATAGTAGAATTGTGATGTGTGATTATCTTGTTCATAATGTTCGATTCGTTTCATGAGATCTTTTGCATACAAATCAAGCGTTCCTTCAATGTTATATCTATATGCGATAATATTTGAATTTCTTGTGCATAACTTCCCAATCGCATATGCTTGATGAGTGATTTTACCTGTGTTCTATGAGAATTAATGAGAGTTATCTTGTGAGAATTATAGTCGAGGCGAATTATATCTATGGCTTTTCGATGATGTGTCCTGGAAGCTAAAATGTTCTGAGCTTGGGCTTTTCACTTCAAATTGAGCAATGTTTTCAGACTTGTGACTTAATATTAGTCTTTACTTATTGGCTTATGCATGCATTGTCTCAACATGGGCACATATTGTTGTATTTTGGATGATTGATTGTCACAGGATATGTTTGTGGGTGTCATAGTTGTAAACGCTCAGAAGACGAAACTCCTCCTACTAGGGACACCTAGAGATTTAAAGGCTTGTAGCATGCGCTCAATGCTATCGTGTTCCCTACAAAAGTGGCTTTGTTAGGATTTATGTTTTCTAGTTTTGTTTTTTAGGTTTTGTTTTCTTAGTTTTGCTCGAGGGCTAGCAAAAGATAGGTTTGGGGGTATTTGATCGGTCATTTATTATATGTTTTTGATCCCCATTCCTACAATCTATTGCTTGTTTCTCGAGTCTTTTTGGGATTTAATGTGTGTGTTTGAGCATTTTTAGGATTTTGGATCCAGCTGAATAGTTTGAAGAATATCAGGCAAAAAGTGCCATTTCAGAAGACTCCAGGGACTTGCTTGCAAATATCAAATAATGCTTCAAAGACCGCTCCTAATTAATTGGCAGCGGGTCAGCAGCGTTCCAACATCAGTGGTGTTCGCTATCAAGACCGCTGCCAGACCGCTCTCAATGTGGCAGCGGTTATCCATCATCGTCAAGGCCGTTGCCATACCGCAGCGGGCTTTGGCAGCGGTCATGGCAGCGGTTTGGCTTCTCCGTCTTGCGTAAGGCGCCTTTTCAAGTCTAGGATCTGGGGGCTATATATATGAAGAGTTTAATAGGTTTTGTCTCCCCCGGGCATTCTCTTGCTTTCTTCCAGATACATAACATCTCACCACACAATTCCCTCATTCATCTTACTCATAGAAGATTCGAAGACGAAGGAGTTATCGAGGATTGGAAGAATTTGTTGAAGCTTTTCAATGGGTTTTATCTTTTCTCCCTCTTGTTTCTTTGTTTCTGATATGTGTATCTAACTCCATACTAGGGAGTCAATGTGAACCTCTATGAATGCTCTTTGTTAGAATTGATTATATTTTCTTAATTCAAGTTTTGATTCATTCAATTCATCTTATATCATAATTCTTTATTCTTGTTGATGCATAGTTTTATGCTAGGTTTGAATTTAGGGTTTTTGATGATTTAATGGTTGAGATGCGAGTTGGTTTCACCATTCTCAACCAATCTTCAGTTGAATGGATAAAATTATTAACCCCAAGTTTTTGGACGTAATTTTGGTTCACTTGTTCTTTCGCTTAATGGGTTTTTGGTTGTGATTTATATCTCAAGTTTTTGAGTTAAATTAAATTATAATTGAGAACACTTGATTCATCTCATTATCATACGGTAACAATCATAAATAAGATCAGAACGAACCCTTAACTGGATTAACATCTTTTATCAAAGTCAATTCGAAGCATTGAGTAAACGTAGTTGGGGAGCATTGATGACCTAGTCCTCTCACCTCTTGATCACATTCACATATTCTTGTTACTTGTTTTCTTAGTTTAATTTAGTTTTAATCAATCATCAATCAATCAATCAAAATCTCTCGGATATTGTTAATTGCTTAGCTTTAATTAGAACTGGTTTAATCAGTAAATCACTTTTCCTCGTGGGAACGATCCCTACTTGTCGCTGTACTTATCTCACGATTCATGCACTTGCGAGTTAGGTTTTTATAACACAATTTCACACATCACTAGCTTCATCACTAGACAAGGCCTTTACTGCTACAAGGTCATGCCTTTTGGCCTCAAGAATGCTGGAGCCACATATCAACGCCTGGTGAACAAGCTGTTCAAGCCGCTGATAGGGAGGTCTATGGAAGTATACATAGATGACATGATCACCAAGTCACAAATGACCCATCAGCACCCTAAGGATTTACGCCAGATTTTCCAAGTGATCAGGGAGAATCAGATGAGGCTAAACCCGACTAAATGTGCTTTCGGGGTAGCAGCTGGAAAGTTCCTTGGTTTCATGGTGCATGAGAGAGGAATTGAAGCAAATCTCGAAAAGATCAAGGCCATCATGGATTTGGAATCTCCTAGCAAACTCCAACAAGCACAGGGGTTGACTGGACGGATAGCAACACTGAATCGTTTCATATCTCGATCCACAGATAATTGCCTACCCTTCTTCAAGATTATCAAACAGGGGAGGAACATGAAATGGGATCAAGAAAATGAGTAGGCATTTCAGGCCCTGAAAGAGTATCTAGCTAGTCCACCACTACTGGTAAAACCCCTCCCAAGAGAAGAACTGCAACTTTACTTAGCCATATCAACAACCACGACAAGTGGAGCCTTGGTGAAGGAATGCAGTGATGGAACCCAAAGACCAATCTATTATGTAAGTCGTGCTCTGTCAAAATCTGAGAAGAACCACACTACTCTGGAAAAGCTGGCCTTTGCATTGGTAACCACGGCCAGAAAACTTCAGCCTTATTTCCAAGCCCACACCGTCGTTGTGGTAACAAACCAACCCTTGAGACAATTCCTCCAAAGACCAGACGTATTAGGCAGACTAGTCCTGTGGGCTTTAGAACTCACTCAGTATGACATAAGGTACAAGGCTAGGACGACAATCAAAGCCTAAGCTCTGGCCGACTTTGTAGCAGAATTCAGCATGGTGCCCCATCCGGATGTGCCTACAACTCTAGGCCCAGATCCAAAATCTTTGGGATGGCCGAATGATTGCAAGACATGGATCCTGTATACAGATGATTCCTCAAATCAAGCCGGCTGTAGAGCCGGGAACGTCCTTATTGACCCCGAAGGGATCGAATGCAGTCACTGTTTCAGATTTGAGTTTAAAGTTACCAATAATGAGGCAGAATATGAAGCACTGTTGGCAGGAATGAAAGTGGCGACAGAGTTAGGAGTCGAGTACCTCGTAGTTAGAAGTGACTCCCAGTTGGTAATCAACCAGGTATCCGGCACGTATCAAGCAAGGGGTGATAACATGATAGCATACCTCCAGAAAGTCCAAGAAGCAGCTACGAAGTTTAAGGGTATGAGGATGGAATAGATCCCCCGAGAGAAGAATCACCGAGCAGATGTCCTAGCCAAGATAGCTGCAACGGGAGGATGAGCATTACCTAAAGGGATTCCGCTCCAATTAGTACCTCGACCTAGTACGATCGCGGGGTTGGAAGTAAGCCCGGTTGCTCGTTTACCTTGCTGGATGGACCCCATAGCTGACTACCTCCAGAATGATACGCTCCCTGAGAACCTGGGTCAAGTATGCAAAATCAAGAGGATTGTAGCCTGGTACTGCCTGGTAGAAAGGCACCTCTATCGCAAAGGAAAATCACTCCCGTTGTTGCAATGTCTACACCCAGATGATGCTAAATGGGCATTAGATGAGGTACACGCAGGGGACTGCGGCAATCACGTTTCAGGAGAGGCTTTGGCGTATCAAGTTCTCAGAATGGGGTACTACTGGCCTACTATTCATCAAGACGTCAAAAAATTTGTACAGTCTTGTGAACCCTGCCAGATGACCGCGGACCTTCACCATTTACCCCCATAAAAGCTCATTTCCATCGGTACACCTTATCCATTCGCTGTTTGGGGGCTGGACCTAATCGAGTCGCTTCCTACTGCACCCGGTCAAGCCAAGCATGCTATAATAGCCATAGACTATTTCACCCGGTGGGTAGAAGCAAAATCCCTGGTCCAGATAACCGAAGCCAATACCACGAGCTTCGTCAAGGAATACATCGTCTGCAGATTCGGTACCCCAATGGCCATAATCACCGATCTTGGTAAACAGTTTGACAATGCCAACTTCAGATTTTTCTACGAAGAGAGGGGTATCGATCTTCGCCTGGCCTCAGTGGCTCATCCTCAGTCTAACGGATTAGTCGAAGCCACTAACAAAACTATCAAGAAGCTTCTCAAGAAGAAACTCCAACAGAGGAAAGGGGGATGGGTTGATGAGCTTCCGAACGTTCTCTGGGCGTACCGGACTACCAAAAGGACTGCTACTAGGGAAACCCCTTACTCTCTTGCTTTTGGAAAATAAGCAGTCTCACCCATCGAGCATAGGTTGATTCAGGATCCAGCATTTTAACAAAATGAAGTTGAGAGCCAATTTAGACCTCCTCGAAGAGAAGCAGGATAGAGCTGCCAAACGGGTAGAGGCCTACCAAAACAAGATAGCCCGATGCTTTAACAAGAAGGTGAGGACTCAAAATTTCAAAGAAAGGGACTTGGTCCTCAGGAAAGTGACCCAGAATACCCGGAAGAGGTTAGACGGGGTACTGGCCGCCAACTGGGAAGGTCCATACCTGATAAAGGTAGTGGTACGCAGGGGAGCATACAAGTTAGAAGATATGGATGGTTACCCGGTGGATCACATATGGAATGCCGATCATCTCAAGAGATTTTACCCTTAGAGTTTCGAGGAAGGATGTATCTCGATGGGTATACTCCTGATACATATACCCCGATTTTTTCCTTTGTATTTGCTTTTGAGAAATTCAATAAAGTCAGTTTTTTCTCCTACGGATTTCTCCTAAGTTCACCTAAGTAAGTTTTTGCCATCCCTTTCGCCTCAAGACCGGGAAAAGCCAAATGGCATTCCTACTGCCTTGGTCGGGGTATTGATCGCGCTCCAAATGTTCACATTTAGCGCTCCATTTTCCTATCCTTTGTATTTGTTTCCGAGCATTTTTTTGTATTTAATAGGGTGTAAATAAGTGTTTCAGGGAATTAGGGAAGTTCAGGGACAATTGTGTAATTGTGGAGAAATTAGGGGCAAAAGTGCAATATTCGAGAATATATTGACCATTCTGTGATTTAAAGAGAGTTCAGGGGTGTAGAGTGTAATTTGCCAGCAGAAGAAAGGTCAGCGCGCCACGTCAGCAACCAAACGATGCTGGTTTGGGTATCACACGCGTCAGCATGACGCATCGCTGACATCACCCCTTCTTCTACCTTTAGCCGGGCACGACGACCCGACCCGACGACCCGGTTTTGACCCGGTTCAAACCCGGATCTTCTCCGACCGATTTCAGCCATTTTTCGACCAGTTTTTTCGGCGTTCTATACCCAGATCAGCAGCCCTCTTCCCGGTGGTCATGATGGACCCATTTTGGGCATTCCATGCACGTGTTTCCTTTCTCATCCAAGTCCACCAAACTCCATGGAAATGCAAGCTTGCAAGCTTGGTTCGGCAGCCTCTTTCCCGCAATCCATACGTTCCAAACTCGTCGAAATACCGCGGCTTCATGCAGTGGCTTCTTTCCCGCAGTCCAGAAGGTCCAAGCTCGCCTCCAACGTCCAAAAATGCGCGGCGACTTTCGACGGCGGGCAAGAACCCGCGAACTTGGTGGATTGAACCCGCAAGAACAACCGACCTTGGAGTTTTGCACGTCCAAACTTGCCCAAACCTTTCGTACTATATATATTCACCTTTCCCTAAACCTAAACACATCCCCTAATATCCAAATACAAATCCTTACATACCCTTTCACACTAAACACATCCTACAACACAAACCAACCTAGAATAGCTTAGAATAAACTCACACCACTTCACTTAGCTTTTAACTAGTGTGTAAGGTGGTTTTCCAGCCACCAATCTTGATCCAAGGCATCCACATGTTGATTCCAAGCTTGGGGAAGCAAGATGAGAGAGCTAGCTTGAAGACTACACCAAGATTATTGGGTTGTCTCTATTGTCTCTCTTATTTCCTTAGTTTGTTGTTAATGTGTAATTAAATAGTTATGTTAAGAATTTGGTGTATTTATGTATTATATCTATGAACTAGTTGTATCTATCATTTGATATTGAGCTTTAATTGATATATGCTTGTTAATTGATTAATCCAATTGTTAACTTGCAAAATAGGATTTACTTGATTAATGCAAACCTTGCTTAATTTAAGTTAACCTTTAATTGAAGTGCTTAATTGTTATCAACTAGTAATTAGGTGTTTTGCATGATTCATTAATTCCCTAACATATCTCATTATCACTCTTTGCATAACTTTGCATGAGTGGTAATTAGTTTAGATAGTTAGTTAATTTAGTTAATTGTTATTGGTAGTTTAGTGATTAGGTTAGTTAATTAAATAAGGGATTGACAACCCTTAGTTGTAGTTGGAATTAGTTAGCTTAGTGGTAATTAGGTTAAGGCTTCCTTAGTGTAATCTTAGATTAGTTAGTTTAATTGTTTGTGACAATTGCTATTTACTTTCTTGCATGTAATTAATGTTAATAGTGTAAATATATTGTGTGTGTGTATATATATATATAGATTATCTAAGACTTAGAACTAACTTAAGCGTACCATCCTTCCTCGTGGGAACGATACCCTTACTCATAACCACTATACGTGGCGAACGATTCGTATACTTGCGAAAAGAGTAGAAATACACTCGCACGCACGTACTATCATTTACCGATAGTTAATTAGAACATTTACGTGCGCATCAGGTATACCCCCCCCCCCCCCCCCCCCCCCCCCTTCCAGGAAGGATCTGGTGCTTGAATGCATAAAAGGCGTAGTCGCCTGCCAGACTCTACTCTATCAAGACCAGGAGAACCTATATGGACCCCCTGAAGCCTCGGACAGGGAATCCCTCTCTCCAGGATAAACCTAGTACCAAGGTAGCCTTTGTTGTCTACCAGCCAAAGAATCAAGGTAATCCATTAGGATACTTGACACCTCACTTCGTTATATCGCCATATCTCAGCAAGAAAGACCTGGTACTGAGGTAGCCTTAGTTGCCTACTAGGATTGACTATTACAGAATCAAGTCAGACACCTCATCCCGATGGACAGTCTAAATCACATAACCCGAGTCAAGAACTACCGGCCAAGATAGCTCCCTACTTATACAAGTTTACTTATACGATTTGCAGAGTATAAGTATGGGTTTTCCTATCGTCAATCAAGCAGAATCCAAGTCAAGCGTTACGGTTTTGCAAATGATTAAGAAAAAAAAAGGGGAAAAGAGTTTCATTTAGTTAGTCAGGGCGCCTAGTCTCCATTTCCGGGCTACAAAAAAAAAAAAAAAAAAAAAAAAAAAAAAAAAAAAAACAACACAGCTAGAAAAATCAATCAAGACCCTTCCTCCACTAGATTTCCTCGCCCAGACCCACTTTCTTCCTCGGTCCTTTCATCACCGGTAGCATCTTGGATCTCCCCGGCTCCCGCCACGACCATTCCATCAGGAGGATCCATCTCTTCAGCCAAGGGCCCAGAATCTCGTCCCAAATCACTCGGAGAAACCAGGGAACTCTGAGTACATATCTCAGTAGATTCAGGAATAATGGCAGCTTGAGGAGGACCTCTCTGGTCTTGATCTTCAAATTGGGCAGCCCGCGCCATAATCTGGTCACGGTCCCAGTTAAGGGTGGTCTACAAGTCAAAGGGCGGAGGAAATGCCTTGGCAACTTCATATGAAGCAGTAAAATACCCATCTCCGAAGGAAGAATCCACTCTAGACTCCAAAACGCTCATAGAAGCCCGCGTGGACCTGTAGTCGTCTAGAAGGATGTAAGGATTCCCGTAGTTTCTAATTGGCTTATTTCGTGATCAAACCATATGTGGGGTTCCTTGTAAGGGTAGCTTAGGAGTTGGTTTATTATTCGAAGCCCTTTCAAAGACCTCGTCTTGATAAGCACCGAAGGTAAATTCTATGTGCTTACTTATCTTGAAGAGATAGTTGCACACACTCACTTAGCATACTTGTTCATGTGTGCATTCTCTTCACATGTCACTTTACACACTAGCACTTTGATGTTGTATCTTGTTGTGTGTATTTGTGTCTTGTAATTCGTTTCCTGATAGTGTTCGGAAACGTCCGCGCACGCACTAGAATGTGCTTGATTTTGCGTGAAGACCGCCTATGGAGATGCACTTGGCATCTCCTTGGTTTTCACCTCTGTTGGTGATCGGCGGTCGTGATCGGCGGCCTGGCCGCCGAATGAAACCGCCTTTTTAATTCGACGGTTTAATCGGCGGTTGAGTGGCCGCCGATCTGAAACGCCGTTTCAGACCTGATTGATTTTATTCTCGGGTTTAATTCGGCGGTGGGAACGGCGGTCACGAAACCGCCGAATGGAACCGCCGTTTCTCCCCTGTTTCTCCGGGAGCAATTCGGCGGTTGAAATCGGTGGCCACCGACCGCCGATTGAAACCTTCGATTGGCGCGTTTCTTTGAAACTTACTTAAACGACCTCACTTTGGCTTGGCACCCTATATATATGCCATTTTGTCTTTAGGTCAATCAAGAGAGTTCATATTCAGATTTCATACTTAGGATATTTTTCAAAGAGAAGAAAAATTCCAAGAACTCATTTTTAATTACTCAAACACTTTTTCCATGATCATCAATCATCATCTTAGATCATCTAGATGACATCTTGCATGGATTCTTCATCATACTTTGCTTGGTAAGCTTTTCACTAATATCTTACATATTTTGTGTTTCTCTTATCTAGCAATCTCAATTTAATTACTTGTATGTGATTTTATATACTTTGAATACAAGATTGAGATTAGTATGATGTATGTTTGAGAAGTTGTATTGTGCTAGCATATTAGGTTTTGTGCTTGATATTGATTAGCTAAACTAATTGACATGTCATTTAGTTTTGATATCTAGGATTGTTCTTAATTGCATATTAATCATCTTAGATAAGCATATAGGGTTTCCCTTGCTCTATGTTGCATTTTGAATATTCACATATATTCACTTAGGGTTGTATTCTCTTCTAGAGAAACTAAGTCTTGTGTGTAGCAATCGGGATTAGGTTGCTTAGATCGCAAGCAAATTGGACTAGGTTCACTCATACCGGGATTAGGTAGGTGTGTGATTACTTTCGGGGTTAGGTTGTAATCGTTTGCACATTTAGTGGATTCGAGGTTCGAGTGTGGCTTACTTACATAGCCCGTGGTTTTTCCCGTGAGGGTTTCCACGTAAAAATCAAGTGTTAATTTAATTTCCGCACCATATTACACTTGCTTGTTTATATTATCTTGAGGGTAATTTCGTAATTTTGACTAACACGAAAAATTGGGTAAAAAGCGTAAAATCTATTCACCCCCCCTCTAGATAGCTTTATACACACCGTGCTATAATTAGTTTCAATTGGTATCAGAGCGGGTTCCTAGACATACATAGGTGATCCTTGCTTATTTTGGTGTGTTTTGCATTTTGTGTGATTTTTGATCATTCATACATTTGCATTCATTTCATTCATTCATAAACACTATGAGTGGAAACGGTGGAAACGGTGGTAGCAACGAAGGTGCTTCTAGCACAAGGCCTCCACTTCTTACCGGATTGAACTATTCCCAATGGAAAGGGAAGATGGAATCCTACATATGCCAAATTCATGACCGTGCATGGATGGCGGTGGAAGACGGATATGATCTCCCTATGATGACTCCCGCGGGTGGAGGAGAAGATGTTTTGAAGCCTAAGGCGCAATGGAACGCGCAAGAGTTTGATGCTTCAAAGTGGAATAGGAAGGCGATGCATGCCATCTTGTGTGCCATGGACGAAAATCAATACAAGTTGATTCAAAATACTAGGATAGCTAAGGAGGCTTGGGACATCCTAGAGATTGCACATGAGGAAACCGAAGTGGTGAAGGACTCCAAGCTTCAAGTCCTCCAAACTCAATTCGAGACGCTTAAGATGGAGGAGAATGAGTGCTTCAACAACTTCGAGATCAAGTTAATGGATATAGTCAACCAAAGCCATCAACTTGGTGATCCATATTCGGATAGGAGAATCAAGCAAAAGATTATGAGATCTCTACCCGATAGGTTTGAATCGAAGGTGACGGCTTTAGAAGAAAATAGTGATTATAAGAATATGAAGCCGAGTGAGGTGATTGGGAGACTTCTAGCTTATGAGTCTAAGAAGGGGCCTATCTCCACACCCACTAAAAAGCAAAAAGGAATTGCTTTAAAAACCTCCAAGGATGAAAAGGAGGAAAAGAAGGTTGACTCGGATGAAGACCTTGCCTTGTTTGTAAAAAGGTTCAACAAGGTTATGAAGTTTAGAAGAAAGAACTTTGGATCAAAAGGACAAGATTTGAAGAAAAAGGGTTCTTTCAAGAAGTTTGAACCTAGGCAAGAGAGGACCGAAAGGAAAGGGGTCCGATGTTTCGAGTGTGGTGGCATAGGTCATTTTGCCCCCGATTGTGCAAATCATGTTGAGAAGAAAAAGGGGAAAGTGATGGCCGCCACTTGGAGTGGAAGTAGTGATGACTCCTATGAGGGAGATGAGTCTTCGGATGATGAAGAGCTCATGGCTAATCTCCTAGCTTTTGCCTCCTCCCATAAAAGCAAAAGTGCTAGTGAGAGAGAGGAAATGAGTCAAGAGGAAAATGACTCAAGTGAAGTAGAAAGTGATTCCTCTTCTAACTCCATGAATGGATTTATGGAGAAAAAGGAGTTTGCTAAATATCATGCCGAGTTTAATGATTTAGCAATCAAGAGCACAAGAAAGATCAAGATGTTGAGAGAAGAAAATCTTGAGCTTGCATCTCATAATGACCACTTAAGTGAACAAGTGGAAAAATTCAAGAAGATGGAAGATAAGCTAAAAGAGGAGTTAGTCTTATCTAGGAGGAATGAGGATAGTCTAATGAGGGAGCTTGAAGAAAGTTAGAGAATCTATGACTAGGATGGATTCTAGCACCAAGAAGCTTGACCATATGCTTGGTGTTGGAAAGAGTCCATGTGACAAGAGGGGTCTTGGGTATGAAGATGGCAAGAAGATCTCAACCTCTAACAAGACCGTATTTGTCAAGAGCTTGAAGAAAGAAGAAACTTCATTTGTGCAACTTCCTAGGAAGATGTTAGAAATAGGACAAAGTTCAAATGCTCAAGTGAAGATGGGGCCAAGAAGGCAACCTCAAGCTCAACCCCCTAGGGTTCCTCAAGCCAACATTCCTCCTCAAATGGCTCACAAAGGAAAGAGGCCTATCATGCAACCTCAAGCTTGGAAGCAACCTAGACCGGTTCAACAACGAAGACGCAATGAACCCTTTCATCCACAAAGACAAGGACAAGGTATGATTCCTTATTTTACTCCTATTTGTCACTTTTGTGGATTTGTTGGTCATATTAGACCACAATGCTTTCGCTATATAAAAATGTGCAAAACTAGAAGCATGATAGAGAAGAAAAAGAAAAGAGCCATGATGCATGTTCCTAGGAATGATAATATTAATTTGCATGATCCTAGGAATAGTAGAGCACATGTACCAAAGACCACTAAGAAAGCTAAAATTGTTGCTAAGTGAATTAGAAAGAATGAAAATGTTTGCCATGTTGCACAAATAGCCTTGAAGGCAAATTCTTCTAATTTTTGGTATTTGGATAGTGGGTGCTCTAGGCACATGACGGGAAACAAGAGTTTCTTCGAGACTCTTGTTATGGAGGAAGGTGGATATGTCACTTTTGGTGATGGATCCAAAAAGAAGGTTGTAGGGAAAGGATCCATTTCAGTTCCCGGTTTACCCTCCTTATCCGATGCTTTATTTGTTGATGGCTTGAAAGCCAATTTAATAAGCATTTCACATCTAAGTGATGAAGGATATTCCGTCTTGTTTAATAAAAATGATTGCTCAATCCTAAAGCCCGATGGACAAACCTTGTTAAAAGGTATGAGATCTAGCGACAATTGTTATTGTCTTGAAGCTAGAATAGTCTCAAACAATGTGTCCATGGATGAGCAAGTTGAGTTGTGGCATGAAAGACTTGGCCACATGAACTTTAGGGATTTAAGAACCCTTGGAAAGTTCGAGTGTGTGCGTGGCCTCCCTAAGCTTGGGAAGAAAGCCAATGGTATTTGTGGACCTTGCCAACAAGGAAAACAAACCAAAAGCATGCACAAAAAGGGCAAGTATCTCTCCACCAAGGAGCCTCTTGAGCTTCTCCACATGGACCTCATGGGTCCCATGCAAACCGAAAGTTTGGGTGGAAAGAGATACATTTTTGTTTGTGTTGATGATTTCTCTAGATTTACATGGACATATTTTCTTAGAGAAAAATCCGAAACTTTTGATAAGTTTAAAATGCTTTGTACTAAATTGCAAAATGAAATGAATTCTAACATTAGAAGCATTAAACGGATTAGAAGTGACCATGGGAGAGAGTTTGAGAATGCCTCTTTTGAAAGCTATTGTGATAGCTTAGGCATCTCCCATGAGTTTTCGGCTCCTATGACACCTCAACAAAATGGAGTTGTTGAGAGGAAGAATAGGGTCCTCCAAAAGATGGCCCGAGTGATGTTGCTTAGCAACAATGTCCCTAGGAACCTATAGGGCCGAAGCCGTCAATACGGCTTGCTATATAAGGAATAGAGTATTCCTAAGGCCCGGATCTAGAAACACCTCCTATGAGTTATGGAAAGGCAAGAGGCCAAATGTTAGCTACTTCCACACTTTTGGGAGCAAATGCTACATTTTAAATGACCGTGATCAACTTGGCAAGTTTGATGCTAAGAGTGATGAGGGTATCTTTATTGGCTATGCCTTGAATAGTAAAGCCTATAGAGTTTTCAACTTGAAGACTCGAACCGTCATGGAATCATCGAATGTTATCATTGATGATACTAGGCTCAAGTCCAATGACCATGAGGAAGAGGATGTTTTAGAGGATGACTCTCCTTTGGAGAGGGTTGTGGTGACTCCCAATGTTGGGACATCTAATGAAGTCACACAACCTAGTACTAGAGTTCCTAACTTGGACTCTAATGAACCCGCTCCATGGGTTAGAAGACTCCATAACAAAGAGGATGTTATTGGAGATGTTAATGAGGGTGTTAGGACTAGGCGTCAAATAGCTAATCTAATTAGCTTTACTTGTTACACCTCTCAAATAGAACCCAAAAAGGTTGATGAAGCCTTAAATGATGAATTTTGGGTTCTTGCCATGCAAGAAGAGCTAAACCAATTCGAAAGGAATGAGGTTTGGACTCTAGTTCCTAGGCCTAAGACCACTAATGTCATAGGCACTAAATGGATATTTAGGAACAAATCCGATGAGGATGGTAACATAGTGCGAAACAAGGCTAGACTTGTAGCACAAGGGTACTCTCAAATTGAGGGTATCGACTTTGAGGAGACTTTTGCTCCCGTTGCCCGATTAGAGTCCATTAGGCTTCTCTTGTCCATCTCTTGTGTGCACAAGTTCAAATTGCACCAAATGGACGTCAAGAGTGCCTTCCTCAATGGCTTCTTGCAAGAGGAAGTGTTTGTTGAACAACCTAAGGGGTTTGTGGATGCACACCACCCCAACCATGTTTATCGCCTCAAGAAGGCACTTTATGGGTTGAAACAAGCACCGAGGGCTTGGTATGAGCGCCTCACTCAATTTCTTGTTGACAATAGCTACACAAGAGGTAGTGTTGACAAGACACTATTCATCAAGAGAGACAATGATGAGCTTTTCATAGCTCAAATATATGTTGATGACATAGTGTTTGGCTCCACCAACAACACCAAAGTCCAACAATTTGTTGATGTCATGTCTCATGAATTTGAGATGAGTCTTGTTGGTGAGCTTAGTTACTTCCTAGGTTTGCAAATTAGGCAAATGAATGATGGGATTTTCATAACCCAAGCCAAATATGCTAAGAACCTAGTGAAGAAGTTTGGTTTAGAGAATGCCAAACATTGTGATACACCCATGAGTACCACTTTGAAGCTAAGCAAGGATGCTAGTGGTAAAAGTGTGGAACAAACTCTATATCGGGGCATGATAGGTAGCTTGCTTTATTTGACCGCAAGTAGGCCCGATATATCTTTTAGTGTGGGTGTGTGTGCTAGGTACCAAGCGGATCCTAAGGAGTCCCACCTCTCTTCCGTGAAGAGGATCATTCGCTATGTGAATGGGACATCCAACTATGGGATTTGGTACTCTTTTGACACTAATGCTAGTCTTGTTGGCTTTAGTGATGCGGATTGGGCAGGAAATTGTGATGATAGGAAGAGCACATCGGGCGGTTGCTTCTTTCTAGGCAACAACTTGGTGTCTTGGTTTTGCAAGAAGCAAAACTTGATTTCCTTGTCCACGGCCGAGGCCGAGTACATAGCCGCGGGGAGTGGATGCACACAACTCCTATGGATGAAGCAAATGCTAATAAACTACGGATTCAACCAAGGTACTCTCACTCTCTTTTGTGATAACATGAGTGCTATTAATATTTCCAAGAATCCGGTGCAACATTCTAGAACTAAGCATATTGACATCCGCCATCACTTCATTAGAGAGCTTGTTGAAAATAAATGCATAGTACTTGAACATGTAGGTACTAATGATCAACTTGCGGACCTATTTACTAAACCCTTAGATGCTACTCGATTTAAAACTCTTAGTAGATCTATTGGGATATGTCTTGTGGAGTGATGTGTTCTATGTTGACCCCATATGAGGAAACTCAAGCAAAGAGAGCTATTTTGCATTCTTGTAACTTGCAAAAAATTTGAAATAACTTATGCCTCTTCTTTTGATTGCTTGAGTAAGCTTGGTTGTACATATGTATATATGTTTTCAATTCTATAAGTGTGAACCTTGCTTGTCTACAATCCATGTCATATTTATGTTCAAACATGCATTTTTGGACTAGGAGATTTACATGGGAAGTATAATGTGAATGACCTATAGTTATCTCCATGACATGATGTTTCTTTAATAACATGCTAATGATAAATGAAAAAGCATGAAATTCATACAACATGCTCACATGAAAAGCATGAATTGATGATTGCATATTTTTAAAATGCAAAACTTGTGTGAAAGCTTATGAGACTCTAAATGAATAAAGGATCTTGTATCCGTTCAAAGGAATTTACATTCCAAATGTCTCTCTCTTTCTTTATTAGTTGAACATGGTTACTATCATACGGATATCTTATCCGGAAAAATCAAATAGGGTGCAAAGTCGCTCATGCCATGTTTCGCTTATAAAGTTGGATATAGTTGCTCATAAATTGAAATTAATAATCTCTATATCTTTGCTTTTCCCATGACATTGGTGAAATTGGTTTGAATTCTTATTTGAAACCTTTGTCATTTGCTTTGCCAAATATCATTGTATTTTGGACTTGAATGCTATATGTCTTGTATGCAAAGCATGTTGGATTCACACATTTTCCTCAAATAAATCTCCTTGTTTCTCTCAAATTAATTGAAGTGCATAAAGTGACTTATATGTATATGCATATCTTGCATGCTTCTATCTCTCGTTGCTATGAGTGACCCGGTTGGGGACTACTCCTTTGCCTATATCATGACAAAAAGGGGGAGTAGGATATGGTAAGGGGAGTTGCAAAATATAGAAGCTATTGTGCACTTTGGGGAGAACATACATTGAGGGGGAGTAACCCGTTGAGGGGGAGCATTGCATACACATACATTTCATAATGTTGTGCCTAAACTTTGAATGCAAATGCTTGTTATTGTTCTCACATGATTAATCTCACACTTTACTTGTATTGGAAATGCTAGAAACCTTATTTTTCAGGGCTTGATTGTTCTACAAGAGATTGAAGACTTGAAGTTTTATTTTCTTATCTCTTTGTATTGTAGATAATCATTGTAGTCCCGTAGTTTCTAATTCTTTGTGAGGAATCAATGTGAGTGGTGGTTTTGTCACGAAATAGCCAAAGGGGGAGATTGTAAGGATTCCCGTAGTTTCTAATTGGCTTATTTCGTGATCAAACCATATGTGGGGTTCCTTGTAAGGGTAGCTTAGGAGTTGGTTTATTATTCGAAGCCCTTTCAAAGACCTCGTCTTGATAAGCACCGAAGGTAAATTCTATGTGCTTACTTATCTTGAAGAGATAGTTGCACACACTCACTTAGCATACTTGTTCATGTGTGCATTCTCTTCACATGTCACTTTACACACTAGCACTTTGATGTTGTATCTTGTTGTGTGTATTTGTGTCTTGTAATTCGTTTCCCGATAGTGTTCGGAAACGTCCGCGTACGCACTAGAATGTGCTTGGTTTTGCGTGAAGACCGCCTATGTAGATGCACTTGGCATCTCCTTGGTTTTCACCTCTGTTGGTGATCGGCGGTCGTGATCGGCGGCTTGGCCGCCGAATGAAACCGCCTTTTTAATTCGGCGGTTTAATCGGCGGTTGAGTGGCCGCCGATCTGAAATGCCGTTTCAGACCTGATTGATTTTATTCTCGGGTTTAATTCGGCGGTGGGAACGGCGGTCACGAAACCGCCGAATGGAACCGCCGTTTCTCCCCTGTTTCTCCGGGAGCAATTCGACGGTTGAAATCGGCGGCCACCGACCGCCGATTGAAACCGCCGATTGGCGCGTTTCTTTGAAACTTACTTAAACGACTCACTTTGGCTTGGCACCCTATATATATGCCATTTTGTCTTTAGGTCAATCAAGAGAGTTCATATTCAGATTTCATACTTAGGATATTTTTCAAAGAGAAGAAAAATTCCAAGAACTCATTTTTAATTACTCAAACACTTTTTCCATGATCATCAATCATCATCTTAGATCATCTAGATGACATCTTGCATGGATTCTTCATCATACTTTGCTTGGTAAGCTTTTCACTAATATCTTACATATTTTGTGTTTCTCTTATCTAGCAATCTCAATTTAATTACTTGTATGTGATTTTATATACTTTGAATACAAGATTGAGATTAGTATGATGTATGTTTGAGAAGTTGTATTGTGCTAGCATATTAGGTTTTGTGCTTGATATTGATTAGCTAAACTAATTGACATGTCATTTAGTTTTGATATCTAGGATTGTTCTTAATTGCATATTAATCATCTTAGATAAGCATATAGGGTTTCCCTTGCTCTATGTTGCATTTTGAATATTCACATATATTCACTTAGGGTTGTATTCTCTTCTAGAGAAACTAAGTCTTGTGTGTAGCAATCGGGATTAGGTTGCTTAGATCGCAAGCAAATTGGACTAGGTTCACTCATACCGGGATTAGGTAGGTGTGTGATTACTTCCGGGATTAGGTTGTAATCGTTTGCACATTTAGTGGATTCGAGGTTCGAGTGTGGCTTACTTACATAGCCCGTGGTTTTTCCCGTGAGGGTTTCCACGTAAAAATCAAGTGTTAATTTAATTTCCGCACCATATTACACTTGCTTGTTTATATTATCTTGAGGGTAGTTTCGTAATTTTGACTAACACGAAAAATTGGGTAAAAAGCGTAAAATCTATTCACCCCCCCTCTAGATAGCTTTATACACACCGTGCTATAATTAGTTTCAAAGGACAATCATCTCCGCCTTGATGGTCTCTCTCTCATCCCGGCGGCGGATTGATCTCTGATAACCTCCATGTCATAGGCATGTGTTACCTGCTTCAGTTCCATCAAGGCAGCTTTCCTACCAGTTTCAGATTCGGAGGCATCCTGAACCAGGGAAGAAACGTTCTCTTCAGCACGGGCTAGATTGTTCCTACTCTCCTCTAGAGTAGCCTGAAGAGCCAGGTTGGCCTCCTTTAGGGCAATCACCTGCTGCCCCATGGCCAGGGCGAACTTGAAACCCTGTAGAGAAGTCAATGAAGATATAAAAAGAGAGGGGTGATTCATGCATAACAAGCCAAGGAATCTGGCGCATACCTCAGCGAGTAAAGAGGCCCCTTTTGAGGCCAAGATATCAGTAGGAAGAGAGGACATTGGCAGCAGACCACCACCAGGACAGGCTGCAATGAACTTGGAGATGACTTCCTCCTTGATAGAGTCTCGCGACCCCGACTCGGAAGGAAGATCAACGAAAAAGGTAGCCTGAGCAGCGTCAACCTTCCCTTTTTTCTTCCTAACTGGAAACTGAATTGGAGCGGTGGGAGGAGCTGGAGGAGGAGCAACCATCATTGCAGGTGGGGGAGCAACCGCACTTGAAACCTTTCTCGAAGTAGGGAGTGGAGAAACCTTGGCTTTGGCCGCCCGTGCTAACATCTCGCTCAGAGATGGGCGTGCTGCAACCTTTGTTGAATGAAGAGTAGGAGAGTGTGAAGCAAACCCCGTGGTTGCAGAAGGAGGGGTTGACATGAGTGGCTGAGATCTATAGGCAGCACCAACGCTAGAAGGAGAAGGGATAGGAGAATTGGCCGGAAGGGGATCTGGATGTGTCGGTCCTGATAGAGAGGAAGGAAGAAGAGGAGTAGCAAAAACTGTCAGAAGAATAATCAGTAAAAAAAAAAAAAAAAAAAAAAAAAAAAAAAAAAAGAAGGAAATAAAGGACGAGAGACAAGTCCTACCTAGGTGCGCAAGAGATATATGCAAATATCGCTCCAACCAAGCGCCTTCAAAAGGGTCACAAGTGGGGTATCTCGAATTAGTGTAGTTCCTGTCTTGAATCCCCTTAAGAATCCTTCTGGATTCTGCAGAAAGCACACCCGTGCTCCACTTATCTCTTGGAGAAAAACGAATCGGAACCGGATACTCGACCCCATCCAAGTACACCGATTGGCCCCAGTCACCTTCAACTACAACCCACTCGTCTTTCCAAGGCGGGTTAAACTTCACATTCGCCCCAAGAACAACGAACTGCATCTTGTTCTTGGGCCTCAAATAGAATTGGCCCTGAGGAACCATACTCGTTATTTGATAAATATAACGAAATTCATCTAAGTCGGGCTCCTTCTCAATGCCTTATTTTTCACACTACTCCTTCCAGAGCCTCAAGAACCCCATCAGATTCTTCCAAAATCCAGGTGAAATTTGCAACGGAGCTAGTTCTAAAGCGACAAGCAACCTGTAAATAGATGGATGAAGAGGAAGCCGAACTCCACATTCAAATGCGGCTACATGAATTAACAGGAACCCCATCAGATTCTTCCAGAATCCAGGTGAAATTTACAACGGAGCTAGTTCTAGAGCGATAAGCAACCTGCAAATAGATGGATGAAGAGGAAGCTAAACTCCACATTCAAATGCAGCTACATGAATTAACAGACAGCCTAAAGAATGAGTATATACGTCTTATCCCCGGTGAGGGAGGGAAAGACGGATAGCGTCTGGGATCCTATGGGCCTTCCTAAGCCAGGTTAAGATGTCAGCAGTGCAGACCGACTCCGGGATTATGCGGCCTTCGCCAAATGGGAGGAGGGGCCCAACAAGAGCTCCCAAAGAGTCCACAGTAGGGCTATCATCCACCTGCTCCCCTTCCTTGTCATCGACATCAACACCCTCCTCTTCGTCCAATATCTGGACCAGGTCATCAGGTTCATTATGAAAATCTGACCCGATTCGGGGATTCCTCCCAGAACGATGACGTTGGGATTGAATACCCTCTCCAGCAACGTCACCATCATCCCAACTGCATTTCTTTCCCTTGATTGATGAAGAACTACCCGTCGAATCTTCCTTCTGAACATGCGAAGGTTCACCAAGGTTTCTAGGAAGATGGGTGGAGGCAGAATGAGAACCCGAAGAGGCAAGGAGGACGAAGGAGCACCCTGAGCAGAGGCAAGAAACCTTGAGGGAGACGCCATTGCAAAAGAAAAAAAGATTCGAAAGGAGGAAAAGACTTCAATTCTTGATTTCTGAAAGACAATTGAAGCGTAAACAAGAAAAAAGAAGAGAGATTTATTTATAGATAGGAGAAGAACGGTTACCGGAGCACAGAAGGAAACAAAGAGTAATGACTAGAGACGTGCACGAGGATAACTCTGAAAAAACCGCGCCCAAAACGGCCAGTTTGAATTTGAAGCAACCATCGTTTGGCATGTGGATTGTCATTAAATACCATCTTATACAAAGAGGATTCCCCCTCTTAGTTATGGAAGCCTTTCGGACGAAGCTAGACAAGCAAACGAAACGAAAAAAATTCTTTAAGCGGACTAGAAATCCTGACTCCAACCCCAGCAAGATACCGGTGTTCAAGTCAGGGGGGACTTCTGTTAACCGCCAAAAAAGGCAGGGATCAAAGAAGAATTTTCCACCAACTCTGAAGAATGAGTCGGGGTAGAAAGCAACAATAGGGGAGATACCCGGGGATCCCGCCAACTTATGAGAAGGCTAGAGTACGAACTCCTACCCACCCCAGCCAGGTCCAAAACCTTCAGGATCAAGGAAAGTCCCAAGAAATCTCAAAGAAAGAGCCCTAGAGACTCTACAGCTACGAAATCGCAGCGCCTCTCTACCCCTAAGTAGTCCGGAAGCCCGATACTCCAGCATCCTAGTGCCCTGATCCAGTAAAGCAAAAACGCAAAGGGAGAAGAAGAAACAAGTATCCTGAAGAAGCTAGCGGTAAGCACCAGATGAATAAACCAGACGATAAGCACACAAGTCCTCCGACCCCGCTAGAAACAAGTATCCCGATTAGCACGAGAAGGAAGACAAGCATTAAACGCCACCGTTCAAGACAGAAAACTCAAGTTAAAACACGGTATTTATTCCCGCCATACAGAGTCCTATTTTAAATAGAAGTCAATTCCCAACAAATCGGACGAAAGAAGGAATAAATACCCCGACAAACTCGTTGATTGGGAAGGAAAGACCCGTAATTTGCTAAAACCCTAGACCGAAGTTCTAAGAGCATACAGCAAGAAACGGGCCTATAAATTCATCGTGTATTAACAGAAAGAAGGGGATCAAAACCCTACCAGACTTATTCCACTTATCGATAGACACAAAAAGCTCTATCACTATTGCCTACCAAGTTACTTTCGTTCTTCATTGTTGTTATGATCATGCTTATGCTCTCAGCAGATTGTAAATTTCGTTATATGTTATACTAAATAAAATAAATTGAATTTCATTCCATCAAATACCAGAATCTTTGTCATTCTACTAGTATGTACCATACTTAGCCGATTTATAGGTACAAGCGGGGTATTGAGCTACTAGGTATCCTGCTAGCCCAGATCTACCCCGATTTGGGTCCCTCATAAACCGTTAATTAGAAATTTTACCCCGGTGACAATTTTTGGTTAACACTAGTAAATAAAATAATAGATGCCCAATCTAGAATGTGATTAGATGAAATATGTGGATAGATAACTATAGGGAACCAAAGAAGTCACATATAGACAATGGGTGTCACTTTTATAGCCTCATTAATGTACTATTTAGTCAATTAAGGATCCAATCTTCTCTAAACTCTAAAAGGTTCTCCATCATATTACTCACCTATGATATTTAGTGTAAGCAATAGAGGAAAAGATCAATTAAATTGTAGAAGATCAAATGGATCAAGACCCATTAAGAGTGATATCCTCCGATAAGTCTCTTCCATCCATGTAGAGCTATATTAACTAGGCATGATATCTACCCAATCAAATTCTCAAATAAGACTCTAGCAATATTGAATTAAAGAGTGATCCAATTTAATCACAACTTGAATAAAACCAATTGAAGAACCTAGATAAAATAAAATTGAGTAAATGTTCAATTAGATAAGCTTAACAACATCCAACATCTATACATTTCTCACATTGATCCCCTATTAAGGGGATTTAGCTTCACATGATCAAAATACAAGAAAAATGAGAAAAAGTAGAGAATAAACTCATAGTGAAATCCTAGAGCTTCTCTTCTTCTAGCTTGAGTCCATATCTTTGAGTTCATTGCCTTGATCAAGTGGTATGTGTGTAGGAAATGATGAATCTAATGAGAGGTGTGTGGGTTTGGTGATGAATTATGAATTGATGATGTGTAGAGAGGTGAGATAGGGAAAATCCTAGATTTGTTGTTAAGTTTCATAATGTAAGGTCTGGGCATCTTTTCTTTAGAGAATCTAAGAGGGATATATATATGTGTGTGTGTGTGTGTGTGTGTGTGTGTGTGTGTGTGGTCCCAAACATAGGGTTGTAACCGTCACATTTGATGATCTGGCACATGTCGCAGCCCGATGTTCGCAGTCTTCACATAGCGACAGTGACGGCAACATCACTTGATGGGTTCTTCAATGGGAAAGTGGCAATCCGCTTATAGCGACGCAAGGACCACAGCATCTTCTGGTTTTGGTCTTCGCTTCAATTGTCGTGGCTATTGCACAGTGATGCAACAAGGGTGACATCCTCTGGTTTTTGGCTTTTTTTCTTCTTTCATTTATTGCGGTGGCCTCATAGCGATGCAATGGTAGCGGCATCTACTGGTCTCATCTCGCCCTCTTCTTCTTTATTTGTCGCAATCGCCTAACCACAATGTAGAGGGGCAACATTCTCTTTTGTTCATGCAACGGCCTTGATGTAGCGACCTTTGTAGCTACTCCCCTTTGTTACTCAATTCTTCACTTTTGATGTAGTTCATCCCTTATTCTTCAAAGTGTGCACAAATGCCCTTGGTTGGCTAAAACACATACACCTCCATTCAAGCCATTAAACACCCAATTTTTACCCGGGAACTAGCCAAAAGAGTTGGAATTAAAGGAAAAAATCATATGTATAATTGGCTTGATCAAATACCCCCAAACCTATCTTTTGCTCATCCACGAGCAAAATATAACAAACAAGACACAAAAGACTCAGAAAACTAAACACAACACAAGACTCTAACCATGACACAATAAAACTTTAAACAAGAGCTTGCGATACCAGTAATGAGAAGATGCTTCCAAAGATGTGCAAATGTGGAGCAATGCATGTAAAAGGTGCTAAGTGAAGACTAAAATCATGTCACTCTTTTGAAAGCATTGCACGTAGTGCAATCCTACACTCAAAACGCTAAAGTTTCAAAAACATACTACTATCATGTCAAAGATGTAATTCGCCTTGACTCTACTCATCAAACATATGCAAATGAATTTATGTAATGAAAATATATACTTGCGTGTGTCTAAACAACCTAGAGGAGGGGGGGGGGGGGGGGGGGGGGGGGGTGAATGGGTTGTTAATTGATTATTACCAATTTTTCGATTAGTCAAAATTAATCACTATTAACCCAATTCAACAAACAATAAAAATCAAGTAAAAGTGCGGAAATTAAAGAACACTTGATTTTTACGTGGAAACCCTCAACAGGGAAAAACCACGAGCTATTATGTGCGCCACACACGAACCTCGAATCCACTAATTGCAATGATGTTTACAACCTAGGTTGACCTCAACCTTTCACGGTTTATAACCCACCACTACTACCCGCAGGCCTTTAAAAGTGAACCTAGTCCAATTTGCTTGAGCACTACACACCGGTAGTCACAAGACTTAACTCTCAATGAAGAGACCAATAACCTATGTGAATATATGGCAATATCCAAAATGCAAATAATGCTAGGCTACACTAAATGCTTAACTAGATGTTATAATGCAAATCAACACTCTAGTTATCAACAATGCCTACATGCTCATACGTGAGGACTCAATTAGATGCAAAGAGACTCTAGCAACCTAATTGTCAACAAACAAAGCCAATTCAACACATGTTTTCAATAATCATGGTAAAGACTAAAAACATGCAATTAACTAATGCAATCAAGGAATAGTCAATCAAAAGCCAATCAACACAAGTTGTCAATGAACATGGCAAGGACAATAAATATGCAATTAACAAATGCAATTAAGAAGCCCTACACAACAATGTCTAAATGAAAATCATATAGACTTAGCTAGAGGGCAAAATGGTCCTAAATGCTAGCTATCAACAAACAACTCATCTCAACCAAAAATCAAAGACTCAATCATGTTATAAGCAACATTAAGTATAGAGTCATGCATTTAATTAACAACTAAATGCTAATCCTAGACAAACATGTCATAAATATGAAACAAAAGGATCTAGAACATGTAGAGATTACCTAGTCAAGGAAATCAAGAAAACCCATGCTTGGATGATGCTAGGAAGATGCTAGATGCTCATGGGAAGTGGTTTGGTTGAGTAAATGTGAGTTCTTGGGAGCTTCTCTCTCTAGGGTTTGAGTTTCTCTCACTTGAATCTAATTTTGAGCTCACAAAAATGAGCTAGGAAGAAGATGAGACTTATATAGGAGCCCTAGATGAAGTGGTATCGTTTTGATAAAAAAAACTATCCAGATCCCGCCTATTGCACTGGTGGTGCGTTGGTTGAGTAGCACACCACACCAGCACACTCCCTTTGCCTTGCAAGTGCGCTAGACGAATTGTGCAAATGAGGGGTGCATGACCAGTGACAAACCTCTGGACAAGTTGCGCTGGTCATCAGCGTTGGTTTTGCGCATGAGGAGTAGCGCACTGTGCGGGTACTGCGCGGGTATTGTCCGGGTAAGGGGACCAACATACACCATAAAAAAGGCACATAGAACAATAAAAAATGTGCAAGTGTGAAGAGTGAAAATAACATGCATGGAAATAGATGGAATCATGGAAATATATAGGAGCCCTAGATGAAGTGGTGTCGTTTTGATAAAAAAAAATGTCCAGATCCCGCCTACTGCGCTGGTGGTGCATTGGTTGAGTAGCGCACCACACCAACGCACTCCCTTTGCCTTGCAAGTGCGCTGGATGAACTATGCAAGTGAGGGGCGCATGACCAGTGACAAACCTCTAGACAAGTTGCGCTGGTCATCAGCGTTGGTCTTGCGCATGAGGAGTAGTGCACTGTGCGGGTACTGCGCGGGTATTATCCGGGTAAAGGGACCAGCAAACATCATAAAAAAGGCACATAGAACAGTAAAAAAATGTGCAAGTGTGAAGAGTGAAAATAACATGCATGGAAATAGATGGAATCATGAATATTCACCAAGCATGTGACACACAACAAATATGCAAGATATGAAGATGCATAAGTGTGATGATAAAACATATAAACACACAATTAAGATAAACACAAATGCAATCATAAAAAATGCAATATGAAAGTGTGTGTGTGTGTGCAACTAATATCTTCAATAAGGGTTAAGCACAAGTGATTATACCTTCAATGAGCTTTTGTGCTTGAGGGCTTGAACTCCAAATAAGCTTGATCACGAGCAAGAAAGCCCTAAACTACCCTTACATTTTAAACCCCCAAAATGTGGTTTATCATGAAATAAGCCAATCAAAATTAAGGAACTTACATGTAATGAAAATCAAACTTAGTTGCATATGATAATTTTCAAATAATGCACTTTCTGGAAATTGCTCCCATGAATGGAATTGAAATGCCATGAATTTGGAAAGAGCATGCACCAACTAAAATTCCCAAGATAGGCATTCCCTAAGATCAAATAGGTCTTTTCATTTGAGTGTAATTGGGCCATGTTGATAGGTGAATGTGAATGTACACAAACGAAGTTAAATTGCTTAAAGCATACCTAGAGGGGGGGTGAATAGGTTTTTACACCTTTTTTCAAACCCTTGAACAAACATCCGTTTGTCCCTCAAGGTAGCCTTACACACAACACTATAATCCAAGATAGACATACATAGACAATATGATGACACAATCATAATTGAAATGTCTAAGTATATCAACAAGTCATGTGAGGTAAAATATCAAATAATCATAACAACAAAATAAACTTGTATTTCATAAGATGTTCAATGTGTTACAAGAGTGAGCAAAATGTCACTAAACAAATATTACAATATACAAAAGAATCAAAGATACAAATTGATCTATAGAATGAATACACTAATCACACTATACAAAGACTTGATTTAAAATACATCACAAGTCAATATTATGAATCAAGACAATAAAATATACAATTAAAATATAAGAGAAGAGATAGAAAGAATTAACACAAGGGATTTTTTTAACGTGGTAAAACCTCCAAGGAGGAAACATCCACGGGTTGAATTACAACCATTGGGTACTATATTATTGGAAAGTAAACATAGAACATTCACAAAGTGACCAATCTTTAGCTCACCCAACCTAGTGAAGTCTAAGCCTACCCAACCCTATTGGAAAGTATGAAATCCCTCAATGATGCGGAACCACCATATATTGGACAACACACTCAACCAACATCGATGGTAGATTAGAAATTCCTCAAGAGTGCATACACATCCCGTGTACCCCGCTCTATCGGAGTCTATGTCTAACCATACGCCTAGGCCTACCAATATGTTAGCCAACTCCCTATCCAAGGCACTCTTGCCTCTAGGGAGCCTCCCATGCATGACTATCCGAGTCCTCCCGACTCTAGCCATGACTTCTTGCTTACCTATCCGAGTCATCCCGACTCTAGGCAAGACTTCTTGCTTGGCTATCCGAGTCATCCCGACTCTAACCAAGACTTCATGCCTTTTACAAGGACTTCCTAGTGTGATCATGTGAATGCAAATGATGCAAACATTCATTTCAACATAGAACATGTGATCAATACATTCTATGGCACAAATAGACCTAAACATGTGAAAACACAATTAATCAAGTCTAGATGCAAAAATCCATGAATAGAAACCTAAGCATGTGAAACACCTAACACATATACTCAAAGTCTCATTCACACATATAACACTTGAATCACAAAATGTTCATTAAGTCCTAATCCAAGATGCTATCAATATACAATCAAAGTCTAGATATATGAGATTAAAATCAATCAATATACTAGACAAAAATATAGAGCAAGGTTTTGAGATTTACATCAATCAAAACCTATATTCTCTAAATCACAAACAAATACACAAATCCTTGATTTCTTCAATCAAAGGACCAAATCAAATCTCAAAGTCATTTTAACACAAAATTAATTCAATTAAGTATCAAACAACCTAAGATGCCATTCTAATCACAATACAACTCACAAACAAATGTAAAACCTAGAATCATGAAATCTAGTCAACATAAGTCCATAAATTGAATTTCAATTGGAATGATAATCAAGCTACCTTTTCAAATAGCTTTCATAAAACAATAACATATATATAGAAGAAGAAACCCCAAGCAAATGGAAGGTGAAATAACAAGAAATCCCAAAGTTGAGACTCAAACCTCAAATTCTGCAGCTGGTACGAATTTCAGTGTCCAACCACTTGAAATCACGATCAATCAGCCACCAAATCACTTGGAGATGTTAGAGGACTCAAATACGAACACTCTCCAACTTGAATCACTCAAATCCGACTCCGGATGAGGAAGATATGGTGTTTTGAAGTTTGGAAAAATTGGAGAGAAGTGTATACGGGAATTCTGAAATTTTTTGCTTGGAAATTCAAAATGAGAGAGAGAGGGAAGAAATAGGAGGAGAGAGAGAGAACATTTCGACCAATCTTGTGGTGCCACGTCACCCCCAGGCCGTGGGGGGCGCGTGGCCCACACGGGAGCAGAAGGGGCTCCAGGCCGTGGGGCCCACGGCCAGCCCATGTGGCCCACGGCCTGGGCTGTCCTCTCCCGCGCACTCTCGGTTCGTCGGCCCGTATCTCGAGCGTCCGAACTCCGAATTCGAATCCGTTTTCGGATTACGAACCGTGACTCTCTCACACACAAAAACGACTATACAACTTTGAAAAACGGTTGAGAAATCATCTCGGAAATCATCGATGAAGTCAACACAACGTAAGATAACGTAAAGTGGCATAGTCAACACGTTTGGACTCGAAACCTTATGAATGAGTAACCGAAACGACCGGAACTCAATAAGGCATTGAATAAGAACATGTTCAAGTCCTAAACACAAAATACGGAAACATATAAACACAAATACACACACATATGCTAGTTTCCGGACATAGTCCTAGAAAATGCAAAACACAAAGTTTATTAACTAAAAGTGAATGCATGAGCATATTTTGCCAAGTGTGTGAAAGTGAAATGTAAATGAAATAAAATCATGAAGGGACACACAAAAATGATATGTGTGGGTGTGTGCCTAGCCTTGTAAGAGATAAGAGGTCATGTATACCTTTGTAGACCGATAATGTCCGAAACTCTTAAAAGCCGGCAACTTGAACGAATAATGGTTGAGACGTCCTTCGTCTTCGAAATCCTTCATTTTCTAACCACTAAACATTACAAGTAAAACACGTTTTGATATGGAATTAATGCCAACACTAATTATCAACCTAACAATCTCCCCCTTTGGCAAATTCCATGTCAAAACCCCTAAACAAACACTAAAACAATTACAAAGAAAATTTGGTCACAATGAGTACAATGAGTTACACATATAGACACAAATTATAAATCAAGTCTTGAACTTCATCTTGGTCTTCTCTTGATATCACCTAAAAAAAACTTGAAAGCACAAGAATATCCAAGAGACACCAAGTATGGCAATATCCAAGTATCCAATCATAGGCAAGAAAATAATAGCATATAAGTTCAAATGGATCAAGTATGCTCCCCCTTAATACATACTATCCATCAATATATTCTAAGCCAAGATTCAACAAAAAAATATTACATGCCATATAGTTCAAGCTAGATACCAAATATACAAAAACAACTAACATAAGGCTAAGTAAGCTAGATATCTCCCATGTGTTTCTCATATTTCTCCCCCTTTTTGACATGATATGAAGCCAAAGGGAAAGAGTAAGAAATTATACCTCATGAAGCTTTCTAGCCACTTGTGCCACCAAGGAAAGAAGAACGGTGTGCGGATCTCACATATTGCCTTGTTGGAGTTGATTTTCCTTCCAACTCTTTGATCCTCTCATCTTGAGCAACAAGCTTTGCACTAAGGTCTTCAATCTTCCTTTGTGACGCCTCAATCAACCTATGAGATTCTTCAACCTCTTTCCTCAATTTTAAAGCCCAACTAGGAAGAGCGGGTGAGTAAGGGACATGGTTAGAATCAAGAGAATCACCAAAAAGCCTAAGTACATCATTAGACTTTCCCTTGTCCTTGTATGACATGGTTGCCAAACGTTTCTCACACAACTTCTCTAAGGGAGGAAGCATAACATCACCATCAAGATTCCTCACACCTTTAGCTAAGCACAATTGAGTTATAAACCCCGGAAAAGCCAATTTCTTGTCCAAACGACTAGTACAAGCCGCACTTTGAATTTGCTCCACAAGCAATTCACCAAGGTTTATAGGTTGGTTAGTAACCAAGGCATACACAATCTTAATCTTGTCTCTATTGAGCTCCGAAGCATTAGTAGAAACAATAAGATTGGAGCATACAAATAAATGCCAAAATGCACTAATTTTTGTTAGCTCACCTTGCCTAATAAAAGCACGTTTCCCCCACACAAAATCATCATCATCACAAAGAGTCTTACCCATTAAATCAAGGTTTTCCAAGACATCAACATCAAGGAAATCCGATTCAATGTCATCGGACAAGTTAAGAAATTCATTAACTTCCTAGGGCAAACTCTAAAGACAACTTTCCTTATGCTAAGAGTAGCACTAGTCACAGTAGAACCGGATTTGTAAGCATTATAAAATTCTCTAACAATGGTCTCATTAGATACTCCTAACATGTTGACCCATGAAATCCAATTCCTACTCTTAAGCACATCATAAACATATGATCCAATACAAGAGTCCAAGTCAATACCTCTTTCTTGAATTATCTTTTTGCACCCAAAAATTCCCAATTCATCAACTTTGTTACCTTTGGAAATTTTGGACGAAATTGTAGGTTTCGACTTGGCAATGGGAGATGAAGAAGTATTTCCACCAACCTTCTTTGCTTTACCCATTATCTTGCAACACAAAACAAACTAAAAACAAAGTGAGAGGAAACAAAGAAACAAATAAGAAACCAATAAACATATACAAAGGCAAAACACTATATTTAATAAATCACCATGCAAGTAAGAATTTATCATAGCATCTTCATGATTTATCAAAAATAAGAATAATGCCAACAATTAACAACCTTGAAGAACATGTGAACATGTCATAAAAGAGAACAAGAATTTAGCATATTATGCTCCCCCTTGACAAGTGCCTCATCTAAAATCAAGATAGACAAATGTTCACAAAAATCACCACACAATCACATCACAAGCAATCTTTATTAGATTTGCAAATAAGCTTCACATATCTAAGAGAGTTACATCAAGATTTTCAATCACTCTCATATGTCATCAAAAATTGCTAAAGTATCACAAATACTAATTAAGCAAAAGTGAGTGTGTGAAGATTTGCTTCAAGTATATGAAAAGAAGTAGTTTGATAATCAAGCATGCACACAATTTCAACATCTATTCATCTTAGGCCTTTCCATAAAAAGGTCAAACCGGTTATCATCCGAAATTTTGCTTATAAAGAGAATAGATTTCAACATGTGAGCGTGTGTGTGCATGTGGCTCGTCAACCCATTTCTATTTGTCAACCCGAGCTCATTTGATTATTCAACTATACTCCAAAAGCCTTTTATTTTTTTTATTTTTTTTATTTTTTTGTATTAAGGCTTGAATCAAAGAATTTTTTTTTTTATGATTCAATTCAACACTTCTTTGATTTTTCTAACATAAACATATACACCTCATGGCGGCTTTCACTCATCACAATGACGTAGCCCTTTCCAACATTGGGTGGCTTCACAACCAAGGTGTGTAGCCCTTTCCATGAGGGTGCTCGTTGAGTTCTATGTTGCCGAAGCAAATGGATACCAACCATTGGTCATTTTTAAATGTACTAGTCCTTAGGACTTCAAGGTGTATCCAAAGCGAACATCAATCAAGCTCAACATACTTAACAAAACATACAAGAGAAGCAAAGTGCATTTTTGAAACCAATTTCAAGGCTTAAAAGCACATGATCTAAAAGCAAGTAAAGAGACTTACTTAAGATCTCTACTTCTCAAGAGAGTAGCTATCAAAGAATATGAAGCTCACATTATTCAAATATTAGCCACTCAACAATCATACAAATAACAACACGCTTCATGAAATAAGATCAATGTGAACACTTATCACCAAAAGATCTTAAACTAGCAAATGTCAAAGAGTACCATATAAACACTATATTAGTTCTCAATTATGACATGCTTCATGAAAGTGATACAAACAATGAGTTGATAGATGAAAATCAAGTAAGCAAGCAATATGATATAGAGATACCTTCGCAAGCTATTTTCACCAAATACAAAGCCTTCACCCTTTTTATGAGTCCTCTTGGCTTGTGAGTCCTCATGACTACAAGTTATAGGTGTGTCGATCCAAGAGACTAAGGGCAATATAATACAACTCAAACAAACAAAAAAAATGACTTTCTCTAAAAGCCATAACAATAATGTTATCATATAGATTCCAAAAAAAAACTTCTCAAAAGTTAACCAACAAATTTTGACTATCGAAACAAACAAAGTGAGATAGCTAAGTTCATGTCAAGTTGTAAAGATACAAAGCAAAAGCTAAGCTTCTTATCAACGACACTAATCTTAAAGCTAACTCACATGTGCAACTTACACTAATGGTAAGAGCACTCACCCTTGACAAATTTTGTCTTGGGTGGACAAACACGAACATCATCAAGATTCTCTTTGACCACAATGTTGAACCTAGAGTAAAGTTCTTCCACAACTTGATTCACAATAATATCATTAATACTCTTCTTCTCAACATTGTTAGCAACACATGCATGGTCAAACTTTGTAGGATATGCATTCTTCACCTTCCGGATATTCTTAGCATGCTTTGACAAATTATCATGCTTTCCATATTCAAAAGCTTTAGCATGCATAGAATTAGGTCCAATCGCTCTATTCCTAGATGCATTTTCTAAGTTGCAATATTCAATGAATTTATAGCACTTGGGCTTGATATGACCTAAGGTATTGCAAAAATGACATATGGGAACAAAAGGAGAGATTTTACCTTCCGGTGGTGGTGGAGGACAAATGGGAGTTTCAAGGGGTACCTTATTCTTCAATTTGTTCTTCTTCTTGGAATGTCTCTTCTTAGGAGCTTTCTTATGAACAACGACCTTGCTTGTAGGAAGTGATGCTACTATGAGCTTCTCCTCAACTACCAAGTCGCTTGAGCCTCCTAGAGTCAAACTAGAGATGATCCTATCCCTTTCAAGAACAAACCCTTCAACTTCTCTAAGCTTCTTGGCAAGAGCATTCTTTTCACCTAAAAGCCTCTGAGTTGTTGAGACAAACTCATCCACTTGTAGCTTGATCAAATCATCTTAAGCACTCTTAATGATTTGGATCAACCTCCTCATCCAACGAATCTTGACATACATCCTCTAGGATAGAGTGAGAGGTCATGAATGCAACAAAGTTGCTTACCAACTCTTCTTCACTAGAAAACTCATCACTTGAGCTCTCCTTATCACTAGAGACATCATCACTCCATGTGGATTTCTTCATTATGTTGCTTGAGTAAGTGATCAAACCTAAATTGATCAACCTTTGGAACACAAGAACATCTTCTTCTTTGCTTTTGTAACTAACACTCTTTCAAGCTTATCAACAAATTTGTTAGTAGACAAATGCAATGAAAAATAAGAAGAACCTTTTCCACAACAAATAAAGGAGGACAACTATGACACAAAAACCTAAGCAATTTACACGTAAGTATAAACCGGATCTCGTCGAGTGCCGTCCGACGACCCGCTCTGATACCAATTGAATGTACACAAACGAAGTTAAATTGCTTAAAGCATACCTAGAGGGGGGGTGAATAGGTTTTTACACCTTTTTTCAAACCCTTGAACAAACATCCGTTTGTCCCTCAAGGTAGCCTTACACACAACACTATAATCCAAGATAGACATACATAGACAATATGATGACACAATCATAATTGAAATGTCTAAGTATATCAACAAGTCATGTGAGGTAAAATATCAAATAATCATAACAACAAAATAAACTTGTATTTCATAAGATGTTCAATGTGTTACAAGAGTGAGCAAAATGTCACTAAACAAATATTACAATATACAAAAGAATCAAAGATACAAATTGATCTATAGAATGAATACACTAATCACACTATACAAAGACTTGATTTAAAATACATCACAAGTCAATATTATGAATCAAGACAATAAAATATACAATTAAAATATAAGAGAAGAGATAGAAAGAATTAACACAAGGGATTTTTTTAACGTGGTAAAACCTCCAAGGAGGAAACATCCACGGGTTGAATTACAACCATTGGGTACTATATTATTGGAAAGTAAACATAGAACATTCACAAAGTGACCAATCTTTAGCTCACCCAACCTAGTGAAGTCTAAGCCTACCCAACCCTATTGGAAAGTATGAAATCCCTCAATGATGCGGAACCACCATATATTGGACAACACACTCAACCAACATCGATGGTAGATTAGAAATTCCTCAAGAGTGCATACACATCCCGTGTACCCCGCTCTATCGGAGTCTATGTCTAACCATACGCCTAGGCCTACCAATATGTTAGCCAACTCCCTATCCAAGGCACTCTTGCCTCTAGGGAGCCTCCCATGCATGACTATCCGAGTCCTCCCGACTCTAGCCATGACTTCTTGCTTACCTATCCGAGTCATCCCGACTCTAGGCAAGACTTCTTGCTTGGCTATCCGAGTCATCCCGACTCTAACCAAGACTTCATGCCTTTTACAAGGACTTCCTAGTGTGATCATGTGAATGCAAATGATGCAAACATTCATTTCAACATAGAACATGTGATCAATACATTCTATGGCACAAATAGACCTAAACATGTGAAAACACAATTAATCAAGTCTAGATGCAAAAATCCATGAATAGAAACCTAAGCATGTGAAACACCTAACACATATACTCAAAGTCTCATTCACACATATAACACTTGAATCACAAAATGTTCATTAAGTCCTAATCCAAGATGCTATCAATATACAATCAAAGTCTAGATATATGAGATTAAAATCAATCAATATACTAGACAAAAATATAGAGCAAGGTTTTGAGATTTACATCAATCAAAACCTATATTCTCTAAATCACAAACAAATACACAAATCCTTGATTTCTTCAATCAAAGGACCAAATCAAATCTCAAAGTCATTTTAACACAAAATTAATTCAATTAAGTATCAAACAACCTAAGATGCCATTCTAATCACAATACAACTCACAAACAAATGTAAAACCTAGAATCATGAAATCTAGTCAACATAAGTCCATAAATTGAATTTCAATTGGAATGATAATCAAGCTACCTTTTCAAATAGCTTTCATAAAACAATAACATATATATAGAAGAAGAAACCCCAAGCAAATGGAAGGTGAAATAACAAGAAATCCCAAAGTTGAGACTCAAACCTCAAATTCTGCAGCTGGTACGAATTTCAGTGTCCAACCACTTGAAATCACGATCAATCAGCCACCAAATCACTTGGAGATGTTAGAGGACTCAAATACAAACACTCTCCAACTTGAATCACTCAAATCCGACTCCGGATGAGGAAGATATGGTGTTTTGAAGTTTGGAAAAATTGGAGAGAAGTGTATACGGGAATTCTGAAATTTTTTGCTTGGAAATTCAAAATGAGAGAGAGAGGGAAGAAATAGGAGGAGAGAGAGAGAACATTTCGACCAATCTTGTGGTGCCACGTCACCCCCAGGCCGTGGGGGGCGCGTGGCCCACACGGGAGCAGAAGGGGCTCCAGGCCGTGGGGCCCACGGCCAGCCCATGTGGCCCACGGCCTGGGCTGTCCTCTCCCGCGCACTCTCGGTTCGTCGGCCCGTATCTCGAGCGTCCGAACTCCGAATTCGAATCCGTTTTCGGATTACGAACCGTGACTCTCTCACACACAAAAACGACTATACAACTTTGAAAAACGGTTGAGAAATCATCTCGGAAATCATCGATGAAGTCAACACAACGTAAGATAACGTAAAGTGGCATAGTCAACACGTTTGGACTCGAAACCTTATGAATGAGTAACCGAAACGACCGGAACTCAATAAGGCATTGAATAAGAACATGTTCAAGTCCTAAACACAAAATACGGAAACATATAAACACAAATACACACACATATGCTAGTTTCCGGACATAGTCCTAGAAAATGCAAAACACAAAGTTTATTAACTAAAAGTGAATGCATGAGCATATTTTGCCAAGTGTGTGAAAGTGAAATGTAAATGAAATAAAATCATGAAGGGACACACAAAAATGATATGTGTGGGTGTGTGCCTAGCCTTGTAAGAGATAAGAGGTCATGTATACCTTTGTAGACCGATAATGTCCGAAACTCTTAAAAGCCGGCAACTTGAACGAATAATGGTTGAGACGTCCTTCGTCTTCGAAATCCTTCATTTTCTAACCACTAAACATTACAAGTAAAACACGTTTTGATATGGAATTAATGCCAACACTAATTATCAACCTAACAGAATGAATGAATGGGAAAACGAATAACAAGAACCAATGGTCTAACTAAGGCAATACACTATAAGTTACAATTGAGTTGGCTCTTATCACATAATGCATACATTTAAACTTTTGGCGTCCAGGTTTACAATTTAACTTCATGTGTTATTTGTACTACTCTATTTGCATTGAGTAGCCATCACATATTTGTACAAGGCTTTGAAGCAATTTGTGCTTTTTGTGCAATGAAAAGTGCTTTTTGTGTCGTTATCAAATTGCGAATTCAAAATATATTTATAAAGTTGTCATACGTAATATGCTTCAAAGTTTTGAAAACTAGTAAAGCGGTAAGCGAGGGCATCGTCCATAGGGAGGTGTCATTCGTCGACCGTTTCACGTTTTAGTGATTATTAAAAGCAATGTAAATAAAAGTGGAAGCGATGAGAGCGATGTGTATGAAATGTAAGCATGTTCGGGTGTGTGTGTGAGAGAACAAACAAAAAGAAAATAAGAAAAATAAGAGAATATTGAGGGGGTGAGAATGGTGATTAAGTGAGATAAATGTGACTGAGTGTTTGCCTTGCTAAATTAAGCTACTCCTAATTAAATTAATCTACTCTTAAAGACAAGCACCCTAAGTCATGAAAATAAGTGGCTAGGAGAGATGTAGACAATGTATGACAATGTACACATAAGGACCACCACAACATTCATGCCACCTATAGTCACCAGCCGTATAAAACACCCAAGATTGGGTTCAACCTAGCCTTTAATATAACCTGTAAGGTTTATGATTTGTATTGGCTTAATTCCATTGCAAAACACTCTATGATTGTATTAGTTGTTGCTTAGGACATTATTTGAAGAAAGGAAGCTTAAAGAGTGAAGAGCAACGTCTAGTGCAAAAGTCGTCTTCAAGAGGTGAAAAACGTCAAAGGTAAATCTTGACTTCCATCCTCTTGCAAGGCGTTAGCGCACACACACACAATTCATACATGTGTGTCCCTGCATCATGGTTTAAACATTTGGTATAACACATTCACACACTTCATAGCATGCTCATGCATTGATCTTGTATTGACAAACATTGTGAAATTGCATGCTTTGTGACTATCTCTTTGATATGGCATGTTTGTGTGAATATGTGTTTATTTATTTCTGTATTTTGTGTTTAGGACTTGAACATGTTCTTATTTAATGCCTTATTGAGTTCTGGTCATTTCGGTTACTCATTCATAAGGTTTCGAGTCCAAACAAGTTGACTATGCTACTTTTCATTCTCATTTGTTGTGTTGACTTCATCATCGGATTCCGAGATGATTTTGTCAACCATTTTTCAAAGTTGAGTAGTCGTAGTCGTGTGTAAGGGAGTCACGGTTTGTAATCCAAAAACGGATTCGAAATCGGAGGTCGGATACTCAAGATATGGGCCGACGAACCAAGGGAGCGCGCGAAAGGAGTTGGAATCACGTGTGGCCACTTGGCCAGCCCGTGTGGGAGGCCGTGGGCCCCACGGGCAAGGGAGCCCTCTGCTCCCGTGGGCCCCACGCGCCCCCCATGGGGTGGTGACGTGGAAGCTCATGATTCGCTCGTAAAATCTCTCCTTTCCCTCCTTTTAAGCCAACCTCCTTCCCTCCACACTTGATGAATTTTGAAGAACACTTGAATATTTTCGCATCAGAATTCTACAATTTGTGTTTTACTTGTTTTGATCATATCTCTCTCATACGAACTCGAAATCAATTGATTCAAAAACCAAAATTGTTGGTCTCGAAGAGAGCTACAAACCCAAGCATTTCCAGAGGCAGCTGACTTCACCATTTTCCTCAGCTGAAGTATTTTCAGTACGTGGTCAGTGTTTGATTTTTCAACTTCTTCTTTTTCGATTTCATCTTTGATCATCTCTTGATTCTTACTATTTGATTGATGAAATTTGTTGAGAAGTATGTTAGATCACTTGCTAGGGTTGTTTGATCATTTGTTAATTGAGTTTTAGCTTTGTGATTTGTTTTGAACATATATGTGCTAAACTTGATTTATCATGAAATTGATTCTAGAAAATATATGTGTGATGTGCTTCATGTTATTTTCTATGTTTTATTTCATGATCTAAGAACTAGGTTTTTAGTGTGATAAATTGAATATTCATACCTTTGTTCTTATTGATTTGCATGTCTTGATTTCTAGATAATTTTGTGATTGTGTGTTGAAATCATATTCTAGACTATCATTGAACATGTACATTTTGCTTGATTGATCATCTAGCTTAATTTGTTGTGTTTGCATCACTTGCATCACTTTAGATCATAGCCTTGCATTAGGTTGAAGTCTCTTGCAAAGTGAGTGAAGCTTTGTGTAGAGCAAGGGAGTCTTGACTAGGACATGTGGTCCAGATAGTCAAGCAAAAGTCTTAGCTAGGAGTGTGGTACTCTGGATGGTTGAGCTAGGAGAGCTTAACTAGGATCTTCGTGATCCAGATAGCTAAGCACGAAATCTTCCTAGAGACGTGAGCGTCTTGGATAGGAAGTTGCTTTCTAGAGGTGTAGGATACATCTCGGATAGGAAGTAGGCTTGGTGATTCACTAGCCCGAGGGTAGATTAGGAGTTGATAGCTTGAGCGGATATCATGAGTGATAGCTTGAGTGTGTAAGTCCTTTTTCACATAGTGGATTGTTTCGCCGGTGGTTGTGGTATCAACCCGTGGATGTTTCCTCTATGAGGTTTTACCACGTTAAAATCATTGTGTTCAATTTTGCTTTACTTTCCTTTATCTTCCATATATTACATTTGATTGCACATCTTGTAAATTGATTAACTCTTGTTTTAGTGTAATCAATTCATTTGATAAATCTTATCAAGTGTGCATTTTGCCTTGTAATTTTCCGCATTATTTTTAATTGGAAGAATTTGGAGCCTATACCTATTCACCCCCCTCTAGGTATATTTCACTACTACATTAAGGGAAATTTCATTTGGTATCAGAGCAGGTGTCTAGACGCACTTAGATTGATCCTTTCTTTGTAGTATTTTTGTGTTTGTTTTTGTTTGTGATAAAATCATGATTAAGGAAGTGTATTCCTATGTGGCTTCTTTTGTTGAACATATTGACTTAGATGAGAAAAAGATCAATGATCTTACTTTTGAAAATGAACGTTTATCCAATGTCAATATGTCCCTCAACAAGAAGTTAGAGAATCATGATCTTGGCTCAAAAGAGTTCAATGAACTTAAAGACAAGATTCTAAGTCTAGAATTGAATCTTAAAAATAGCAATGATAGACTTGGTATCTTGAAGCAAGAAATTGAGCAAAAAGATTGTTCTCTTGTTAATGCTAAGAAACTTGAAAATGTGCTTAAATCCAAACTTAATAAGCATTTAAATCAAGAGAAAAAGTATGAACAATGGCTTGATAAATCACATAAAGATGTTTTGTTTAGTGATAACAAAGCGGAAAAATATGCCATTGAACTTAGGATGCTTCGTGAGAAACTTGATGAGGCTAATAGGGTGATTAGCAAGATGTCATCTAGTTCTAATAAAGTTGAAACCCTCTTTAAAAGTGGAAAGCATCCATGTGACAAAAGAGGTTTGGGTTATATCAATGAGAAGGAGACTCCTTCATCTAACAAATCTACTTTTGTCAAAGCAAGCATTGAATCAATTGTAGGTACACTCTCTTAAGGTAAAGCTATGAAAGCTACCGGAGGTGCCTCTTCATCAACAAGGATGTTCAATGAAAGAACTCAACAACTTAAGCATCAAGAAGCAACAACCTCAAATGCAAGAGGTGGAGCATCAAGGGTTGCTCTTCAAAGAGGTAAAATTGTGAGAAGACCAAATGCTATGGAAGCAAATGCAAATGGTAAACTTCTCAAATTTATTCCTATTTGTCATCATTGTAATATGATAGGACATATTCGACCTAGATGTTTTGAGTATATTCGGAAATGCAAACTTGATAATGCTTTTCATGATATGTCTTTGAATGGACCTAGGCAATCATCCATGAAACAAATTAATGCACGGTGTGTATAAAACTATCTAGAGGGGGGTGAATAGATTTTAATCGTTATTACCCAATTTTCGTTTTTAGTCAAATTTACGAAAATGCCCCAAACTAGACAATATAATAATCAAGTGTAATATGGTGCGGAAATATAAACGACACTTGATTTTTACGTGGAAACCCTCACGGGAAAAACCACGGGCTGGTAAGTGCGCCACACTCGAACCTCGAATCCACTAATTGTGATAACGTATACAACCTAATCCAGGTTTGACGGCCTAATCCCGGCCAATATCCCGCTACCACTACCCGCAGGCCTGTAAAAGTGGACCTAGTCCAATTTGCTCATGTGACCACCTAATCCCGGTGTCCGACCTAATCCCGGTCTATCACACAAGACTTACAATCTCCTAAGAGATCAAACAACCCTATGTGAATATGCAATGATATCCAAATATTGCAATAAGAGCTAGGGTACTCTAAATGCTTACCTAGGATTATAAGATGACAATATAATCAATCCTAGATATCACATGTAGCTATATGACATGGCATATAACTTTAGCTAAGTAAAGGATAACCAATCCTAGATACAAAGCTATCACAAACAACACTCAATCAATACATCACAAATAATCTCTTTTCTTGTATTTAGCATATGATCTAAAACATACAAGTAATTTAAAAGAGATGGCTTGGTATTTAAAATACTAAAATAAGATGAAATTAATCAAAATCTTACCAAGCAAGTTGTGATGATACAAACCCATACATGGATGCACTCTATATAGACATAGGAGATGCAATATGAAATTTGATGCAAAAGGGGTTTGATTTGAGTGGTTAAAGGTGAATTCTTGATTTGATTTTCTCTCAAAATCTAACTTTGAAGTTTAGGGTTCTTAAGAGTCAAGAACTACATTCAGATAATGAGAAAGTGAGATATTTATAGACATCAAGAATAGGGCAAGTGAAAAGACAATTTTGCCCCTGAATCACACTATCGCGGTTGCTCTGTGGCTCGACTGCCGCGGTTGCAAAAACCGCGGCACTGAAACCGCGGCGGGCGTCACAGCACAAAGCTTGATTTTCAAGCGACTCAAAACATGACCAAACGACATCGAAACCTTTCATATATTATACCGTTGGAAAGGTATGGAAGTCTACTTTCTACTCCAATTAACAAAACATGATTTGGATAACTGTATAAAAAGTTATGGTCATTTGAGTGACCAAAGGTCAGATTCGGATAACAGCTGTGATGCCCTGTTTTAGTGGTCACTTTGGAAATTTCAAAACCAATCCAAACGGTCATGAAATATTACGAATAATATACCGTTGGAAAGGTATGGGTGTCTAGTTTGTACAGAAATTTTCAAAACTCATTTTGAAGCTTTGTGTAAAAAGCTATGGTCACACGACCATGCAAAGGTCAGTTTTGAAAACACTTAAAACATTGAAATCCAATCTTTTGAAACTAGACACCTTACTCCAATCAACCAAACCAAAACTACCACTTATCCAAGAGAAGAATGAGACCTTCTCAAGTGGTCAACCATCGCGCTAAGACATGCACACCATCGTGCAAGCGCGGACGTTTCCGATCACACAAACGGAAACGAATTACACCACACTTAAGACTAATCATGAAGTGCAAGTGTGGGTATTGAATGCATCATAATGCCTATCATGTCATGGCATTTTATAGAACAAGATGCAATCAATTAAATGCAAGAAAAGATATTAAATAAATCAATAAAGCACAATGCACACAAAATATAAACACAACATTCAAGAATAAAAGTTATGCATGTTGTGTGTGTGTGCAACTATATCTCTTCAAGACAATGTAAGCACTAGATATATACCTTTGGTGCTTGTCCTTTTGAGGTCTTGGAAAGGGTCTTGATCTTCAACTAATCACCTAGACTACCCTTACAACCAAACCCCAACTTGTGGTTTGACCACGAAATAAGCCAATCAATAAAAGGGAATCCTTACAATCTCCCCCTTTGGCTATTTCGTGACAAAACCACCACTCACAATGATTCCTCACAACATAATAGAAACTACGGGTCAACTATGATTTTCTACATTACAAAGAGATAAGATAAATATTCTTGAAGTCTTCAATCTCAAGTAGAACAATCAATCCCTGAAAGATAAAGTTTCTATACTTTCCAATACAAGAAAAGGTGAGATGAATCAAGTGAGATAAAACAAGCATTTGCATTTAAGAATTTAAGTACAACATCATGCAATGTATGTATGTGCAAATGCTCCCCCTCAAAGGGTTACTCCCCCTCAATAAGTATTCTCCCCAACATGCACAATTGCTACTACAATTTGCACCTCCCCTTACCACAATCTACTCCCCCTTTTTGTCATGATATAGACAAATGAGTAGTCCCCAATCGGGTCACACAAGGCAAAGAGAGATAGTAGCATTCTAGTATTTGCATAATCAATATATGTCACTTTATGCAATCTCAATTAATTGGAGAGAAACAAGGAGATTTATTTAAGGAAAATGTGTGAATCAAAAAATTGCTTTGCATACAAGACATATAGCATTTAAGTCCAAAATACCATGGTATTTGGCAAAGCAAATGACAAAGGTTTTTAATATGAATTCAAACCAATTTCACCAATGTCATGAGAGAAGCAAGGATATAGGCTTTCATTGATTTCAATATAAGAACAACTATATCCAACTTTATAAGCCAAACATGTCATGAGCGACTTTGCACCCTACTTAATTTTTCCGGATAAGATATCCGTATGATAGTAGACATGTTCAACCAATAAAGAAAGAGAGACATTTGGATTGTAAAATCCTTGAATAGATACAAGATCCTTTTTCATTTGAGTCTCATAAGCTTTTTCACACATTTTTTGCAGTTAAGAAATGCAATCATCAAAACATGCTTTTTAAGATTAGCATTTAGCATGTCATTTAACAATCATCATGTCATGGAGATCATTATAGGTCATTCAAATTTTATCCTATGTATATATCTCCTAGTCCAAAAATGCATGTTTGAACATAAATATGACATGGATTGCAATACAAGCATTGATCACACTTATTGAATAGAAATTATATATACATAGTGTAACCAAGCTTACTCAAGCAACAAAAAGAGAAGCATAAGATATTTCAAATTTTTTGCAAGTGACAAGAATGCAAAATAGCTCTCTTTGCTCAAGTTCCCCATATGGGGTCAATTTTCCATACCTCTTCAAAGAAGGGTATGAGGTCCTATGGACCTACCAAGTCCTTTGGACTTAGTTGAACCTATTTGAGACTTGTTAGTCTCGTAGCAAGCGGGTTCATCTTTTCTAATCCACTTAGGTGTCTCAATAACATACCTAGTGGTCATAGGTTCTAGAGTTCTAGATGGCGAAAGATCATGCAAATGATTTTCTCCCTTTTTAAGGACATGCATCTTAGCTCTAGCCTTTTTCTTTTCAATCATGCATATAAGATTACATATTTAAATATAATGCAAGCAACTTGGTCTAACATGACCATCTATACCACAAGGACAAGAGGGGATAAGATTAGGAATTATACCATTCCCTTGAGCATGCAAATGTGCTTTCCCTTGTCGTTGTGGTTGTCTTGGTAGTTGGATAGGATCTCTCCTCCTTTGTTGATGACCAAGACAACGTTGCTTGCTCGGTTAAGCTTGCATGATTGAGCACTTCCCTTTTAGGATCGTAGGTTGAGGGAAGTTAGCCTTCTTGGTTGGTTAGACCAAGATTGAGGAAGGCTTGGGCTTGAAGCTCATTGGTGATGTGAGCAACGCCCTTTCATCTTCGTCTCCTCTCTCACCTTAGAGGGACATCTCCTCATCGGAGTCAATTTCTTCTCTCACAAAATCACTCATAGTGTTTGCGTTGAATGAATGCAAATGAGAAGAATGCAAAATGTATGAAATCAATCAAATACATACAAAATGCAAAACACACCAAAAATGAGCTTGGATCTCCTAAGTATATCTAGGAACCCGCTCTGATACCAATTGAAACAAATTAATGCACGGTGTGTATAAAACTATCTAGAGGGGGGTGAATAGATTTTAATCGTTATTACCCAATTTTCGTTTTTAGTCAAATTTACGAAAATGCCCCAAACTAGACAATATAATAATCAAGTGTAATATGGTGCGGAAATATAAACGACACTTGATTTTTACGTGGAAACCCTCACGGGAAAAACCACGGGCTGGTAAGTGCGCCACACTCGAACCTCGAATCCACTAATTGTGATAACGTATACAGCCTAATCCAGGTTTGACGGCCTAATCCCGGCCAATATCCCGCTACCACTACCCGCAGGCCTGTAAAAGTGGACCTAGTCCAATTTGCTCATGTGACCACCTAATCCCGGTGTCCGACCTAATCCCGGTCTATCACACAAGACTTACAATCTCCTAAGAGATCAAACAACCCTATGTGAATATGCAATGATATCCAAATATTGCAATAAGAGCTAGGGTACTCTAAATGCTTACCTAGGATTATAAGATGACAATATAATCAATCCTAGATATCACATGTAGCTATATGACATGGCATATAACTTTAGCTAAGTAAAGGATAACCAATCCTAGATACAAAGCTATCACAAACAACACTCAATCAATACATCACAAATAATCTCTTTTCTTGTATTTAGCATATGATCTAAAACATACAAGTAATTTAAAAGAGATGGCTTGGTATTTAAAATACTAAAATAAGATGAAATTAATCAAAATCTTACCAAGCAAGTTGTGATGATACAAACCCATACATGGATGCACTCTATATAGACATAGGAGATGCAATATGAAATTTGATGCAAAAGGGGTTTGATTTGAGTGGTTAAAGGTGAATTCTTGATTTGATTTTCTCTCAAAATCTAACTTTGAAGTTTAGGGTTCTTAAGAGTCAAGAACTACATTCAGATAATGAGAAAGTGAGATATTTATAGACATCAAGAATAGGGCAAGTGAAAAGACAATTTTGCCCCTGAATCACACTATCGCGGTTGCTCTGTGGCTCGACTGCCGCGGTTGCAAAAACCGCGGCACTGAAACCGCGGCGGGCGTCACAGCACAAAGCTTGATTTTCAAGCGACTCAAAACATGACCAAACGACATCGAAACCTTTCATATATTATACCGTTGGAAAGGTATGGAAGTCTACTTTCTACTCCAATTAACAAAACATGATTTGGATAACTGTATAAAAAGTTATGGTCATTTGAGTGACCAAAGGTCAGATTCGGATAACAGCTGTGATGCCCTGTTTTAGTGGTCACTTTGGAAATTTCAAAACCAATCCAAACGGTCATGAAATATTACGAATAATATACCGTTGGAAAGGTATGGGTGTCTAGTTTGTACAGAAATTTTCAAAACTCATTTTGAAGCTTTGTGTAAAAAGCTATGGTCACACGACCATGCAAAGGTCAGTTTTGAAAACACTTAAAACATTGAAATCCAATCTTTTGAAACTAGACACCTTACTCCAATCAACCAAACCAAAACTACCACTTATCCAAGAGAAGAATGAGACCTTCTCAAGTGGTCAACCATCGCGCTAAGACATGCACACCATCGTGCAAGCGCGGACGTTTCCGATCACACAAACGGAAACGAATTACACCACACTTAAGACTAATCATGAAGTGCAAGTGTGGGTATTGAATGCATCATAATGCCTATCATGTCATGGCATTTTATAGAACAAGATGCAATCAATTAAATGCAAGAAGAGATATTAAATAAATCAATAAAGCACAATGCACACAAAATATAAACACAACATTCAAGAATAAAAGTTATGCATGTTGTGTGTGTGTGCAACTATATCTCTTCAAGACAATGTAAGCACTAGATATATACCTTTGGTGCTTGTCCTTTTGAGGTCTTGGAAAGGGTCTTGATCTTCAACTAATCACCTAGACTACCCTTACAACCAAACCCCAACTTGTGGTTTGACCACGAAATAAGCCAATCAATAAAAGGGAATCCTTACAATCCATGTATGGATATAGAAATAGACCTAGGAAGACCTTAGAAAAGCATGTTGTTGAAAAGGTTGTTGATGACTTGCTTTCTAAATCTTGTGTTGTGCCTCACTCTACTATACATAAGAAAATTGATAATGCTTTGTTTGATATTTTTGAAGATGTGACCAATGAGGTCAAGGTGCATGTTGAAAAGCCTAATATTGAGTCAAAGCATGTTAGAAGTAAGAGTGAGAAACATGTTGTGAAAAATGTGTGGATTAGAAAAGACACATCTAAATGTAATGTTGCACAATATGCTTTACGTGCCAACTCCTCCTATTCTTGGTACCTAGATAGCGGTTGCTCTAGGAACATGACCGGGAACAAAGAGTTCTTTAAGAATCTTGTTTTAAAGGATAGAGGTTGGGTTACTTTTGGTGATGGTACCAAAAAGCAAGTTCTTGGCAAGGGAACAATTTGTATCCCTGGATTGCCTAAACTTCGCAATACTTTGTATGTTGATGGGTTACAAGCTAACTTGATAAGCATTACTCACCTGTGTGAAATTCTTAAAGAAGTTAGCTTTAACAAAGATGTATGCACTATAATTGATAAAAAGGGCGATGTCGTCCTAAGAGTCAAAAGGTCTATAGACAATTGCTATTGTCTTGAGATAGATCCTCTAACATGCAACATGGCACATGAGTGCAATAAGCTTGATTTGTGGCATCAACATTTGGGTCACATGAATTTTAAAGATTTGAAAAAGCTTAAAAAACATGGCATTGTTAGAGGTCTTCCTAATCTTGGTAAAAAGCTTGAGGTGGTTTATGAACCTTGCCAATTAGGTAAGCAAACCAAAGTGCCTCATAAGAAAAATTCTTACATAGCTACCAAGAGACCTTTAGAACTTGTGCATATGGACCTAATGGGGCCAATTCAAACCGAGAGCATTAATGGCAAAAAATACATTTTGTATGCGTTGATGACTTCTCTAGGTTTACTTGGGTTTATTTTCTTAGAAACAAGACCGAGGCTTTTGATTACTTTAAAAAGTTTTGTAATCAAGTTCAAAATGAAAAAGGTCTTGATATCAAGAAAATATGTCGCATTAGGAGTGATCATGGGACGGAATTTGAAAATGCAAAATTTAGTGAGTTTTGTGATGGTTTAGGGATTTCTCATGAGTTTTCCGCACCTAGAACTCCTCAACAAAATGGTGTTGTTGAGAGGAAAAACCGTGTCTTGCAAGAGATGGCTAGGGTCATGCTCAATAACAAGAAAGTCCCTAGAAACCTATGGGCCGAGGCGGTCAATACCGCTTGTCATGTGTCAAATCGTGTTTTCAAAAGGCCCGGCACAAAACAAACGTCCTATGAGCTTTGGAAAGGCAAGAAGCCTAATGTGAGTTACTTCCACACTTTTGGGAGTAAATGTTATATTTTGAATGATAAAGATCACTTAGGAAAGTTTGATGCAAAAAGTGATGTTGGTCTCTTTCTTGGGTATGCTATTAATAGTCGTGCATATAGAGTCTTTAACTTGACTACTAAGACTATCATGGAGTCTATCAATGTGAAGATAGATGATCTTAGCATGCTTAATTTGTGTGATGATAATGGTGTCAATGAACCTAAAGAAAACATGTTGAATGACACTAATACACCTATTGATGTGGCTAGTAGTGTTTCTAGTCAAGATGATGAAATTGATAGTCATATTGAAGTTGTAAGTCAAGGGTTGGAAAATGCTTTAAATGATAATCAACAAAATGACCAAGTTGTTGAACATTCTCACCCAAGACTTAGAAACTTACACTATCAAGGAGACATCATAGGTGATTTAAATGAAGGGGTTAGAACAAGAAATCAAATTGCTAACCAAATATCCTATGCTTGCTACACTTCTCAAATTGAACCCAAAAATATTAATGAAGCAATTGTTGATGAATATTGGGTTGGGGCTATGCAAGAAGAACTTAATCAATTTGAGAGGAATGAAGTGTGGTCCTTAGTTCCTAGACCCAAAGATATAAACGTAATTGGCACTAAATGGGTGTTTAGGAATAAGACCGATGAAAGTGGCAAGATTGTGAGGAATAAAGCTAGACTAGTGGCTCAAGGTTACACTCAAGTGGAGGGTGTTGACTTTGATGAGACGTTTGCCCTGGTTGCTCGTCTCGAGTCTATTAGACTTTTGTTGTCCATTGCATGCATTAAAAAATTCAAATTATTTCAAATGGATGTCAAAAGTGCTTTCCTCAATGGATACCTTCAAGAAGAAGTGTATGTTGAACAACCTAAGGGTTTTGTAGACCCACACTCTCCTAATCATGTGTTTAAATTGAAAAAGGCTCTCTATGGCCTTAAACAAGCTCCAAGAGCTTGGTATGATAGGTTGACTCAATATCTTATTGACAACCAATATAGGAGAGGTGGCATTGATAGAACTTTGTTTATCAAACATCATGATCATGATATTTTTGTTGCACAAATATATGTTGATGACATTGTTTTTGGGTCTACTAATAAAACCAAGGTTGATGAATTTGTTAGTGTTATGTCAAGTGAATTTGAAATGAGTATGGTGGGTGAGTTGAATTATTTTCTAGGAATGCAAGTGAAGCAAACTAGCATGGGCATAATGTTGAATCAATCTAAATATGCAAAAAATCTAGTTAAGAGATTTGGCTTAGAAAATGGAAAAGATTTTGAAACTCCCATGAGCACCACTTTAAAACTTGACAAAGATGAAAAAGGGAAAAGTGTTGACCAAAGCCTTTATAGAAGCATGATAGGTAGTCTACTTTACCTAACGGCTAGTAGACCCGATATTTGCTTTAGTGTTGGCTTGTGTGCTAGATTCCAAGCAAATCCCAAGGAATCTCACTTAAAAGCCGTCAAGAGGATCATTAGGTACATCAAAGGAACTCATAGTCTTGGTCTATTTTATTCATTTGATACCAATGATATCCTTGTAGGCTATTGTGAAGCGGATTGGGCGGGAAACATAGATGACCGTAAAAGCACATCGGGCGGTTGCTTTTATGTTGGTAATAACTTGGTTTCTTGGTCAAGTAAGAAACAAAATTCGGTTTCTCTTTCCTCTTCCGAAGCCGAATACATTGCGGCCGGAAGTGCTTGCACACAATTACTTTGGATGAAACAAATCCTTAAGGATTATGAGATAGAACAAGGAAAAATGACACTTTATTGTGATAATTTAAGTGCCATTAACATCTCTAAAAATCCGATTCAACACTCCCGCACAAAACACATAGACATTAGGCATCATTTCATTAGAGATCTAGTTGAACATTCTATTGTTACTCTAGAGCATTTGCCTACTAAAAATCAACTTGCGGACTTGTTCACTAAGCCCTTGGACAAAGAGAGGTTTAATACTCTTAGAATGTCCATTGGCATGATTTGTGTTGATTGATGTCTTTGTGTGATTGTGAGTGGCTTGATGAGCAAAACCTTAATTGAATATCATTGTCTTTAAGAGCTACTCACTTGAAAAGTAATGATCTTTAACAAGTATCTTTTATTGTTTTTAGATCATGCACTTGAGCTTGAAAATCTTATTTTTGAAAAGTGCACTAATGCTTCTCTTGTATGTTTTAGTTTTTGAGTATATGTGGTTGAATATGTGTAGATAATGGATGCATCTAGAAGTTTATTGTTAAGTACATGATAGATGACCTATGGTATGTATTCATTTTGCTTCGGCACTACATAGTAATCAACGAGCACCCTCATGGAAAGGGCTACACACCTTGGTTGTGAAGCCACCCAATGTAGGAAAAGGCTACGCCATTGTGATGAGTGAAAGCCGCCATGAGAAGTATATGTTTTTGTTAGTAAAATCAAAGAAGTGTTGAAATGAATCATTAAAAAAAAAAAAAAAAATCTTTGATTCTAAGCCTAAAAGAAATGAAAAATTAAAAGGCTTATTGGTGTATAGTTGAGAATTGTGAATAGCTCGGGTTGACAAATAGAAACGGGAAAATGAGCCACATGCACACACACGCTCATATGTTGATATCTATTCATTTTAAAAGCAAAAACCGGATGAATATCAGTTTGACCTATTTTTGGAAAGGCTTTAGATGGATAGGTGTGGATAGAGTTTGCATGTTGATATCGCAATTACTCCTACTATATATTTGAGAAGCATTCACACACACACACTTTGCTTATGTGCTTGATTCATTAGCAATGTGAGAATATTTTTGAGAGATTAATGAAAATCTATGATTCTCTCTTGGACTTTGACAAGTTATGAAATATTTTCTCTTATTGCTTGATTGTGTGATTGTGTGATTGTGTGATGTCCCTTGTGAACAAATCTACTTGTTGAATATGTGTGGAGCATATGTTAAGGGGGAGCTTTAGTTTATTCAACTTTTGCTTTCTATACGATTTGTTTGCTTAATATCTCATTCTTTATCTCTTGTGTCCCTTGTCTATTTCTTGACAAAAATGGGGAGAAAATGTATACCTCACCATGTTTGATATTGGGGAGTTTTTGTATACTTCACACCTTGTGTGGAAATTGTTCCAATTGTGTGAATCTTATTCCTCTTTGTGCTTAATTGTGACTTTGTCTTAAGGGGGAGAATTCTTCTTATTCCTCTTTGTGCTTAATTGTGACTTTGTCTTAAGGGGGAGAAAGAATTCTTTCTTGACAATGTTAAGGATAGTTGGTTCTTGGAAATTGGGAAACTTAGGGAATGCTTTAATATAAACATATTTTATTCACTTGAGATAATGCATTTGTGTATGAGATAAGGGATATCTTCTATGTTTGTTGTTTGGTTAAATAACTCACCATTCTTCTTTAGAGAAGATCTCTTTTTGGTTGCTATTTTCTCTCATAGGTACTTTGAAGACCGAAAGAGGAATTCTTGAAGACTTGAAGACTTTTTAGTCTATGAATTTCTTTGTAATGTGAGATTGAGAGTATGCTATCATTTTGAGTTTATTTGAGTGAAACATTGTATGGTGAAGTTGAGTGCTTTTGCCATGGAATAGCCAAAGGGGGAGATTGTAAGGTTTATGATTTGTATTGGCTTAATTCCATTGCAAAACACTCTATGATTGTATTAGTTGTTGCTTAGGACATTATTTGAAGAAAGGAAGCTTAAAGAGTGAAGAGCAACGTCTAGTGCAAAAGTCGTCTTCAAGAGGTGAAAAACGTCAAAGGTAAATCTTGACTTCCATCCTCTTACAAGGCGTTAGCGCACACACACACAATTCATACATGTGTGTCCTTGCATCGTGGTTCAAACATTTGGTATAACACATTCACACACTTCATAGCATGCTCATGCATTGATCTTGTATTGACAAACATTGTGAAATTGCATGCTTTGTGACTATCTCTTTGATATGACATGTTTGTGTGAATATGTGTTTATTTGTTTCCATATTTTGTGTTTAGGACTTGAACATGTTCTTATTTAATGCCTTATTGAGTTCCGGTCATTTCGGTTACTCATTCATAAGGTTTCGAGTCCAAACAAGTTGACTATGCTACTTTTCGTTCTCATTTGTTGTGTTGACTTCATCATCAGATTCCGAGATGATTTTGTCAACCATTTTTCAAAGTTGAGTAGTCGTAGTCGTGCGTAAGGGAGTCACAGTTCGTAATCCGAAAACGGATTCGAAATCGGAGGTCGAATACTCAAGATATGGGCCAACGAACCGAGGGAGCGCGCGAAAGGAGTTGGAATCACGTGTGGCCACTTGGCCAGCCCGTGTGGGAGGCCGTGGGCCCCACGGCCAAGGGAACCCTCTGCTCCCGTGGGCCCCACGCGCCCCCCACGGGGTGGTGACGTGGAAGCTCGTGATTCGCTTGTAAAATCTCTCATTTCCCTCCTTTTAAGCCAACCTCCTTCCCTCCACACTTGATGAATTTTGAAGAACACTTGAATATTTTCGCATCAGAATTCTACAATTTGTGTTTTACTTGTTTTGATCATATCTCTCTCATACGAACTCGAAATCAATCGATTCAAAAACCAAAATTGTTGGTCTCGAAGAGAGCTATAAACCCTAAGCATTTCCAGAGGCAGCTGACTTCACCATTTTCCTCAGCTGAAGTATTTTCAGTACGTGGTCAGTGTTTGATTTTTCAACTTCTTCTTTTTCGATTTCATCTTTGATCATCTCTTGATTCTTACTATTTGATTGATGAAATTTGTTGAGAAGTATGTTAGATCACTTGCTAGGGTTGTTTGATCATTTGTTAATTGAGTTTTAGCTTTGTGATTTGTTTTGAACATATATGTGCTAAACTTGATTTATCATGAAATTGATTCTAGAAAATATATGTGTGATGTGCTTCATGTTATTTTCTATGTTTTATTTCATGATCTAAGAACTAGGTTTTTAGTGTGATAAATTGAATATTCATACCTTTGTTCTTATTGATTTGCATGTCTTGATTTCTAGATAATTTTGTGATTGTGTGTTGAAATCATATTCTAGACTATCATTGAACATGTACATTTTGCTTGATTGATCATCTAGCTTAATTTGTTTGTGTTTGCATCACTTGCATCACTTTAGATCATAGCCTTGCATTAGGTTGAAGTCTCTTGCAAAGTGAGTGAAGCTTTGTGTAGAGCAAGGGAGTCTTGACTAGGACATGTGGTCCGGATAGTCAAGCAAAAGTCTTAGCTAGGAGTGTGGTACTCTGGATGGTTGAGCTAGGAGAGCTTAACTAGGATCTTCGTGATCCGGATAGCTAAGCACGAAATCTTCCTAGAGACGTGAGCGTCTTGGATAGGAAGTTGCTTTCTAGAGGTGTAGGATACATCTCGGATAGGAAGTAGGCTTGGTGATTCACTAGCCCGAGGGTAGATTAGGAGTTGATAGCTTGAGCGGATATCATGAGTGATAGCTTGAGTGTGTAAGTCCTTTTTCACATAGTGGATTGCTTCGCCGGTGGTTGTGGTATCAACCCGTGGATGTTTCCTCTTTGAGGTTTTACCACGTTAAAATCATTGTGTTCAATTTTGCTTTACTTTCCTTTATCTTCCATATATTACATTTGATTGCACATCTTGTAAATTGATTAACTCTTGTTTTAGTGTAATCAATTCATTTGATAAATCTTATCAAGTGTGCATTTTGCCTTGTAATTTTCCGCATTATTTTTAATTGGAAGAATTTGGAGCCTATACCTATTCACCCCCCTCTAGGTATATTTCACTACTACATTAAGGGAAATTTCATGACCTCTAAATATGGAAATGGGAAGAGTTGCCTAGTCCTCGATTGCTACTTACCAAGGGTGTATCGCGTGAGCAACGACCATAAAAAGGACCGCATTAAGAACAAATGTTAAAAGAATCAACCATCGATCGCTATTCACCTGTCACGTGTAAGCAATAACCGTATAATGGTAGCATTAAGCATAGAAATGGACCCTCGATCGCTACTCACTGTTGGCGTGCCACGTAAGCAACAACCAAGGGTCATAAAGCACTAAGGTTATAGAACCAAAGTCCACAAAGGCATGGGTGTGTAATCTTCATGAATTTCACCGAAACAATTTGGAGCATAATGAAGGCCAAGAGCTGGTGTGCCTACTTAACCACAATTCTTAAACACTCAAATCAATTCAAAACATGCATTTCGGATTATCCATCAACACACATACAATCATGGGATGCTTGATTAATCTACTCCTAAATTACATTATTATACTCCTAATCCCAATCATGAACACATATCAATTTCTTCCCTACATGCCATGAATGTACAGATAGGAGCTATCCCTAAACATGCATCTATAAGGGTTGTCAAGCCTACTCAAACACAAGTCAAGAATCAAATAAAGCAATTGAAATGGACAATACTTGAAGAAGTTAAATACAAGTCAATTAAATAAATATTACTAGTATTAGGTTTACATATTTCCCTAATCGGGATACACATCAAATAAAGAAAATACAAGATAAGAGTAAAAGAGGAAACCTAAGGTGTCAATCTCGGATCTCCAAGCTCCGAGAGGGACCCAATTGTCATCTCGGATCTCCAAGCTCCATTAAAGCTCTTCCTCCTCAAAGACAATAGAGGATGGCTCTTTCCTCATGAATCTCCTCCAAAGATAGGTGGTTACTTGTGGAAGATGGTGATGGTGAGGCATCCATGGAGGAAAACCTCCATGGATGCCTTTGAAGGTCTCTCTCTCTTTTGTGGTGAAGAAGATGAAGTGTAGAGAGGTTGTGTCTAGGTTGGAAGCTAATGGGTCTTGTGGCAAAGTGATGTATTTATAGTTTGGGAGAGCTATGGTACAAATTGGGTATGAAAGGACAAGTTTGCCCCTCTGAAAACAGCTGAAATTCATCCTTGAGCAGAGCTGGCGCCCACAGTGTGCGGGTTCTTACTCGCACACTTTGCTTGATTTCTTCAATTGTGCACTTTTTGCTCATTTTTGCCTCCCATTCTTCACTTTTTAGCTCAAACACTTTGCTTAGGTAAAATGACCTACACAAGGCTTAACAAACCCATTATATACATAAACACGCTCAAAAACAAGCACAAAAGCTAGGAAATGAGGGCTGAGCATAATTTGGCACAATCATGCAACCACAAAACACAAACACACAAAAACACCCCAAAACACTTACCGACAAACACAAAAATAGTCCAAAATGAAATGGTGCAGGTATGTCATCAATAATCCTAACAAGAAATGTCATGGCAATCAGAGCATATATTCATCAACATTGTCCTAATCTAGGCACAATACAACTCTCACACTTATTCTAAACAGAAACTAAAGCAAAGCATAAAATAAAAGGCAAGAGAAATAAAATTGTAAATAAAGAGCCGAAAGGTAAAACATCATATATATATATATATATATATAAACCAAAATGAAAGAGTGTTGAAGTTTAAGCAAACATAATCCAAAATCCAAAATCCAAAATTAAAAAAATAATTAAAAAAAAATGAAATGTGAATCATGGGAACTAAACACTAATGGTGATTGGCTTGTGGTGCAAATCATCCAAATTGATCCCTTTCTCCACTAACAACTTCTTCTAATTGAACCCTATAAGTTCCTCAAGATTGATTGGCGTATTTTGGTGACAAACAACAATTGGGGTTTAACATGTAAAGGTAGCTGATTGAACCAAAATTGCTATGAATTTGGCCCTCAATTTTGTATCCTTTAGCTTATTTTCGAGTGTATTTTGATGTCTAATGGCTCGTTTCAAGTCAATTACAGGCATTCAGTGCATTTCGGGTAAGACATGAGATTTGGTGGTAAAAAAGGGCTGAAATTGTAAAAAATGTGTACAGATCATCCAACTTCAAAGGGCCATATCTCTTTCATCTGATCGAACCACGTTTCGGTTTACATAGATTCGGAAAGCCTCGGAAGTCTACTTTCCAACGGTTTTACGGATTGTGATTCCGAGTCTTCTAAAGGAAGTTATGACCATTTTAGTAACCGCTGCGCAGGCACCCGCGAACCACTCGTGAAATACCTGCGACCCACCCGTGAAATACCTGCGACATACCCACGAACTGGAATCAAAAATGGATGTTTTCAAGCCATTTTAGAGGGGTAATGTTGTCCTTTCATGCTTATTTAGAACCCTAGCCTCTCAAACCTATAAATACATCATTTTCTTCAAGACCTAATTAATTCTCAATCTATCAACATAGACACAACCTCTCTACACTTCATCTTCTTCACCATAAAAGAGAGAGAGACCTTCAAAGGCATCCATGGAGGATTTTCCTCCATAGGTGCCTCACCATCACCACCTTCCACTTACAACCACCCATCTTTGGAGGAGATTCATGAGGAAAGAGTCATCCTCTCTTGTCTATGAGGAGGAGGAGCTTCAATGAAGCTTGGAGATCCGAGATGACAATTGGGTCCCTCTCTGAGCTTGGAGATCTGAGATTGATACCTTGGGTTTCCTCTTTTTACTATTCTCTTGTATTTTCTATATTTGATATGTATCCCTGTAAGGTTGATAATTAGTGTTGGCATTAATTCCATATCAAAACGTGTTTATCTTGTAATGTTTAGTGGATTAGTAATTGAAGAATTTTGAAGACGAAGGACGTCTCAACCACAATTCATTCAAGAAGCCGACTTTTAAGAGATTTAGGCATTATTGGTCGACAAAGGTATTAAAGGACCTCATATCTCTTACAAGGCTAGGCACACACACACACATATCATTCTTGTGTGTTCCTTCATGATTTAATTTCATTTACATATCACTTTCACACACTTGGCAAAATATGCTCATGCATTCATATTATGTTGATAAACTTTGTGTTTTGCATTTTCTAGGACTATGTCCGGAAACTAGCATATGTGTGTGTCTTTGTGTTTGTATGTTTCTGTATTTTTATATTTGGACTTAAACATGCTCTATTATGATTCCTTATTGAGTTCCGGTCGTTTCGGATACTCATTCATGTAGTTTCGAGTCCAAACGATGTAGCTACGCTACTTTTCGTTCTCATTCGTTGAGTTGACTTCATCGATGATTTCCGAGATGATTTCTCAACCGTTTTTCAAAGTTGTGTAGACATCATCGTGCGTGAGAGAGTTACGGTTCGTAATCCGAAAACGGATTCGAAATCGGAGTTCAGATGCCCAAGATACGGGCTGAAGAACCGAGGGAGCGCGTGAAAGGACAGCCCAGGCCGTGAGGCCACTTGGGCTGGCCGTTGGTGAGGCCGTGGGCCCCACGGCCTGGAGGAGCCTCTGCTCCCGTGTGGGCCACGCGCCCCCCACGGCCAGGGGGTGACGTGGCCTCACATGATAGGCCGGTTGCTCCTTTCTCCCTCCTCCTATTTCTTCCCTCTCTCTCTCCATTTGAATTTTTAAGAAGAAAAGTGTGTTTTCCCGTCAGAATTCTCTCTCAATTTTTCCCAACTTCCAAACACTATATCTTCCTCATCCGGAGTCGGATTTGAGTGATTCAAGTTGGAGAGTGTTCGTATTTGAGTCCTCTATCATCCCCAAGTGGTTTCATGGCTGTTTGATTGTGATTTCTTGTGGTTCAACACAGATTTCCGAACCAGCTGCAGAATTCGAGGTAATGGACTCAACTTTGGGATTTCTTTCTTTTTGACCTTCCATTCACTACAAAAAAAAAGGGCTATTGGGACGATTTTTTTTCGTCCCAATAGCCCATAAAACGTCCCAATAGGTCTATAGGGATGAATTTTATTCGTCCCAAATTCCGTCGCCTCAGGTCGGTCGCAATAGCTTCTTTGGGACGAAAATTGAAATTCGTCCCTTAAAACTACCTATAGGGACGATTTTTGTTCGTCCCAATTGATAAGGTATAGGGACGAAAATATTCGTCCCAATAGACAACTTGTAGGGACGAATTGTATTTTCGTCCCCTTTGACAACCTGTAGGGATGAAATATTTCGTCCCTTTAGATAATTTTTCGTCCCTTTAGGTATTCTATAGGGACGAAATTATTAAAAAAAAAATTTAAAAAAATTTAAAAAAATAAATAAATAAAATTTAAAAATAATAAAATAAAATAAAAAAATTGTTGCTTCAGCCACCCACCCACGCACCACTACTAACCCACCAGCTAGCCACACAAATCAATTTTAATTGTTGTCCTCAAGGTGAGTCGAACCCTGCACACACACACCCACCCACACACGTCCAACCACTTTGCTGCTTCTTTGTTTGTGATAACAAAAGCATAATGTTTATATATAACCTCTACTTCTTATTAATTTTTTATTAATTATTTTTCGATCAAAATTTTATTTGTAAATTGATTCCACTAACCTAAATTTTATTTTTATATGATAAACAAATTGATATTAAAAAACATTTATTATAACATTTAATTAAACTATTTTGTTCAAATCATATATTGTCAGATCAAATGGTCAATTGTTAATCGTACTCGGAATTAAACATGACTCCGGTTTTCGATTTGGAACCAACGGTTTCGATTTCCGATTCGGGTTTACAAAATACTTGAAGAATAAAATGAAAAGGCTCAATAATGGAAGATTCAAAACAAAACAAATCTCCGTAGCGCCACTAAACTAATTGTCCAATGATGTTCAACCTCCATTAGAGATCTGTTAAACAAACCTCTATGAAGAAGATGAAAGAATAATAAAAATAAAAAATAAAAAAATAAAAACTTCAAAGTAAGAGAATGTGTGTAAAGTAAGGGCATTTTTGTCCGTTCACCATAATAGGTGCCTTAAACTTAAGTTATTAAAGTTGTGACTTTCTTACAAAAACACTTTTAAAATGTGGCATTTTCCATCATTTTCAAGTTTCGATTTTTGATTCGGAACCAACGGTTTCGGTTTCAACAGTTCGGTTCCGATTCCAACGGTTTAGTTCCTTTTTTAAAAAATAATAGAAAATCTTTCAAAACTAATAGTTATTGATCCTTATGAAGAACTTATTAGGAAAAAACAAAATTCATCTCGATAGAGAACCACTTTGGACAAACAAAATGATCCATATTGCATCATTTTCTAATTTATATGTTAATTTAATTATTAATCTATCTTTAAGGAAAAAACTTCAAAAAAAATAAATCAAGAATTTTCAACAAAATTAATTAATTATTATAATTTTAAATAAAAATAAAACCTTTTGAGACGAAATTTATTTCGTCCCAATAGGCAGTCTATTGGGACAAATTATGTATTTCGTCCCAATAGATATCCTATTGGGACGAAAGAAATTTGTTCCTAAAGGTCAACAAAATTTATTAACCATTATAATTTTAAATAAAAAGAAAACCTATTGGGACGAAAGTATTTCGTCCCAATAGACAGTCTATTGGGACGAAATTTTATTGGGACGAAATAAATATTCGTTCCAATAGAATGTCTATTGGGATGAATTATGTCCAATATGGTAAGACCTTTAGGGACGAACTTGTTTTCGTCCCAATAGGATGTCTATTGGGACGAAATATAGAATTCGTCCCAATAGACTGCCTATATTTCGTCCCAATAGACCTCCTATTGGGACGAAAAAAAAAACTTCCCAATAGATTTTCGTCCCAATAGGCCTTTTTTCTTGTAGTGATTTGCTTGGGGTTTCTTCTTCTATGTCTATGTTTATGTTTGGTAAAAGCTATTGGGAAAGATAGCTTGATTATCATTCTAATTGAAAGTCAATTTGTGGACTAATGTTGACTAGATTCTATGATTCTAGGTTCTACATATGTTTGTGAGTTGTATTGTGATTAGAATGGCATCTTAGGTTGTTTGGAACTTAATTGAATTAATTTTGTGTTAAATGACCTTGAGATTTGATTTGATCCTTTGATTGAAGAAATCTAGGATTTGTGTATTTATTTGTGATTTAGAGAATCTAGGTTTTGATTGATGAAAATCTCAAATCCTTGCTCTATATTTTTGACTATAATATTGATTGATATTAATCTCATATATCTAGCATTTAATTGTATTTTGATATCATCTTGAATTTGTACTTCATGAAGATATTTTGATTCAAATGTTGTGTATGTGAATGAGACCTTGAGATTATGTGTTTGGTGTTTCACATGCTTAGGTTTTTATTCGTGTATTTTGCATCTAGACTTGATTACTTGTGATATCACATGTTTAGGTCTATTTGTGCCATAGAATGTATTGATCACATGTTCTATGTTGTATTGATTGTTTGCATCATTTGCATTCACATGATCACACTAGGAAGTCCTTGTAAAAGGCATGAAGTCTTGGTTAGAGTCAGGGTGACTCGGATAGCCAAGCAAGAAGTCTTGCCTAGAGTCGGGATGACTCGGATAGGTAAGCAAGGAGTCATGGCTAGAGTCGGGAGGACTCGGATAGTCATGCATGGGAGGCTCCCTAGAGGCAAGAGTGCCTTGGATAGGGAGTTGGCTATTGTATTGGTAGGCCTAGGCGTATGGTTAGACATAGACTCCAATAGAGCGGGGTACACGGGAGGTGTATGCACTCTTGAGGAATTTCTAATCTGCCATCGATGTTGGTTGTGTGTGGTGTCCAATATATGGTGGTTTCGCATCATTGAGGGATTTCACACTTTCCAATAGGGTTGGGTAGGCTTAGACTTCACTAGGTTGGGTGAGCTAAAGATTGGTCACTTTGTGAATGTTCTATGTTTACTTTCCAATAATATAGTACCCAATGGTTGTAGTTCAACCCGTGGATGTTTCCTCCTTGGAGGTTTTACCACGTTAAAAAATCTCTTGTGTTAATTCTTCCTATCTCTTTCTCTTATATTTTAATTGTATATTTTATTATCTTGATTCATAATATTCACATGTGGTGTATTGTGAAGCAAGACTTTGTATAGTGTGATTAGTGAATTCTTTCTATTGATCAAATTTTGTATCTATGATTCTTTTGTATATTGTAATCTTTGTTTAGTGACATTTTGTTCACTCTTGTAACACATTGAACATCTTATGAAATACAAGCTTACTTTGTTGTTATGTCTAATTGTTCTTATACCTCACATAACTTGTTGATATACGTAGACTTTGCTCTTATGATTGTATTATCGTATTGTCTATGTATGTCTTCCTTGGCTTATTGTGTTGTGTGTAAGGCTACCTTGAGGGACAAACGAAAGTTTGTTCAAGGGTTTGAAAAAGGTGTGAAAACCTATTCACCCCCCCCCCCCCCCCCCCCCCCCCCTCTAGGTATGCTTTAAGCAATTTAACTTCGTTTGTATAGTTTCAATTGGTATCAGAGCGGGTCGTCGGACGGCACTCGACGAGATCCGGTTTATACTTACGTGTAAATTGCTTAGGTTTTTGTGTCATAGTTGTCCTCCTTTATTTGTGTAAGGATTCCCGTAGTTTTTAATTGGCTTATTTCGTGATCAAACCATATGTGGGGATTCTTTGTAAGGGTAGCTTAGATGTTGTTGTTATTGCTTAGGCCCTTTGAAGACCTCACTATTGACAAGCACCAAAGGTAATGCTCTAAGTGCTTACTTGTCTTGAAGAGATAGTTGCACACACTCACAACTCATGCATATGTTTTATCCTTGTATGTTGTGTGTCTTATTTGTGTGCTTTAATGCTCATTAACATTTCTTCTTGCATGTTAGGTTGATTGCATCTTGCATTGCCCATTGCCTTGTCATGCATAATCTTGGGATTCTTTCTTTGCAAAGGGCGCTGTTCAAAGCGCTCTACAAAGCGCTGTTGTGAACAGCGCCCATGAGACCTGATGCAAAAATACCATTTAAATGCATCAGGTCTGATGCATTTTGGATGGGCGCTGTTCGTACAGCGCTGTTCGTACAGCGCCCCTCTGTTTTCCCGTAAGAACAGAGTAGGGGCGCTGTACAGACGCTGTACAAGGGGTGCTCTACGTACAGCGCCCAAGGCAAATATTGAGGCCAACTTATCAAAACGACCCCACTTTGATTTGGCCCCCTATATATATGCCACTTTGACTTTAGGTCAATCACAAGAGTTCATATTCAGATTTCATACTTAGGATATTTTTCAAAGAGAAGAAAAATTCCAAGAACTCATTTTTAATCACTCAAACACTTTTCCCATGATCATCAATCATCATCTAGCATCATCTTAGATCATCTAGATGTCATCTTGCATGGATTCTTCATCATACTTTGCTTGGTAAGTTTTTCACTAATATCTTACATATTTTGTGTCTTTCTTAACTAAGAAATCTCAATTAATTACTTGTATGTTATTTTATATACTTTGAATACAAGTTTGAGTCTTGAATTGTATATTTTATATATATATATTTTAACATACAACCAAACAATATAAAAAACAAACAAAATAAAGAAGAAAAAAAATGAAACAGAGCCGTGGAGACCCCGTGCAAGCAACGCGGGCAGAGAATCAAAATGGGCGTGGGTGTGGCATGGCCCACGGGGCAAAAAACTAAAAATGCCACACACAAGCCATCACATGCCACCTCTCTTTGTGTTGCAATCATGACACACAAAGCCTTCAGTCCAGTTCTGAACTCGGAATTCGGAATTCAATTCCGTCTTCGGAAAATTAACCCGAACTCAATTATAAATATGGAAAATTATATAACCTTTCAATTTAAGCTCGAAATTGAATTTCGGTTTCCGATAAAAACACGGAATGTCCCAAATGTCTCGGAAATCATCCGAAACATATAGACAAGTCTCCGAATCGCTCGGAACTCATCTATGGACAAATCCACACATAAAAATATAACAAAGAAGTGCAAGTGTGATAAGTGACATGTGAAGAGAATGCACACAAATGCAAGTATGCTAAGTGAGTGTGTGCACTAAATCTCTTCATAGAAAATTAAGCACTAAACATATACCTTTGGAGTGCTTAACACTTGCAAGGGCCTTGAGCTTGAACACATTCCTAAGCTACCCTTACATGATCCCCACATATGGTTTGATCACAAAATAAGCCAATTAAAAACAACGGGAATCCTTACAATCTCCCCCTTTGGCTATTTCGTGACAAAACCACCACTCACATTGATTCCTCACATAAAAATAGAAACAACGGGATAACATAGATCTTCTACAATACAAAGAGATAATAAACAAAATAAAATCTTCAATGCTCCAATCTCTTGTAGAACAACCAACCCTACAAAACAAAGTTTCTATATTTTTCCAAAAGTACATGTGAGATTAATCAAGTGACATCAAAACAAGCATTTGCATTTTTAGAATTTAGGCACAACATTACAAAATATATGCAATGTATGATAAATGCAATGCTCCCCTTCAAAGGGTTACTCCCCCTCAATGTGTTATCTCCCCAATGTGCACAATTGCAACACCAATTTGCATCTCCCCTTACCATATCCTACTCCCCCTTTTTGTCATGATATAGGCAAAGGAGTAGTCCCCAACCGGGTCACTCAAGGCAAAGAGAGATAGTAGCATACTAAATATTTGCATAGTCATATAAGCCACTTTATGCATCTCAATAAATTGGAGAGAAACAAGGAGATTTATTTTTATTGAATATGTGTGAATAATCATGCTTTGCATACAAGACATGTAGCATTCAAGTCCAAAATACAATGGTATTTGGCAAAGCAAATGACAAAGGTTTCTAAATGAATTCAAACCAATTTCACCATTTGTCATGAGAAAAGCAAGGATATAGAGATTATTGATTTCAATTTAAGAGTAACTATATCCAACTTTATAAGCGAAAAATGGCATGAGCGACTTTGCACCCTATTTGATTTTTCCGGATAAGATATCCGTATGATAGTAGCCATGTTCAACCAATAAAGAAAGAGAGACATTTGGAAAATAAATTCCTTTGAACGGATACAAGATCCTTTATTCATTTTGAGTCTCATAAGCTTTCACACAAGTTTTTGCATTTTAAGAATATGCAATCATCAATTCACGCTTTTCATGTGAGCATGTTATATGAATTTCATGCTTTTTCATTTGACATTGGCATGTTATTTAAAAGAATCATCATGTCATGGAGATAACTATAAGTCATTCACATCATACTTCCTAAGAAAATCTCCTAGTCCAAAAATGCATGTTTGAACATAAATATGACATGGATTGTAGACAAGCATTGATCACACTTATTAGATAGAAAACATATATACATATGTGCAACCAAGCTGACTCAAGCAATTAGGAAAGAGGCATAAGATTTTTCAAATTTTTGCAAACAACAAATATGCAAAATAGCTCTCTTTGCTTGAGTTCCCCATATGGGGTCAAGTATAAATCACATCACTCCACAAGACATATCCCAATAGATCTACTAAGAGTTTTAAATCGAGTAGCATCTAAGGGTTTAGTAAATAGGTCCGCAAGTTGATCATTAGTACCTACATGTTCAAGTACTATGCATTTATTTTCAACAAGCTCTCTAATGAAGTGATGGCGGATGTCAATATGCTTAGTTCTAGAATGTTGCACCGGATTCTTGGAAATATTAATTGCACTCATATTATCACAAAAGAGAGTGAGAGTACCTTGGTTGAATTCGTAGTCTACTAGCATTTGCTTCATCCATATAAGTTGAGTGCATCCACTCCCCGCGGCTATGTACTCGGCCTCGGCCGTGGACAAGGAAATCGAGTTTTGCTTCTTGCAAAACCAAGACACCAAGTTGTTGCCTAGAAAGAAGCAACCGCCCGATGTGCTCTTCCTATCATCACAATTTCCTGCCCAATCCGCATCACTATATCCTACAAGACTAGGATTAGTGTCAAATGAGTACCAAATCCCATAATTAGAAGTCCCATTCACAAATCGAATGACTCTCTTAACCGAAGAGAGATGGGACTCCTTGGGATCGGATTGGTACCTAGCACAAACTCCTACACTAAATGATATATCGGGCCTACTTGCGGTCAAATAGAGCAAGCTCCCTATCATGCCACGATATAAGGTTTGGTCCACACTTTTACCGCTAGCATCCTTGCTTAGTTTTAAAGTGGTGCTCATAGGAGTATCACAATGTTTGGCTTTTTCAAGACCAAACTTCTTCACTAGGTTTTTGGTATATTTGGCTTGGGATATGAAAATCCCATCATCTAGTTGCCTAATTTGCAAACCTAGGAAGTAACTAAGCTCACCAACAAGACTCATCTCAAATTCATGAGACATGACATCAACAAATTGTTGGACCTTGGTGTTGTTGGTGGAGCCAAACACTATGTCATCAACATATATTTAAGCTATGAAAAGCTCATCATTGTCTCTTTTGATGAATAGTGTCTTGTCAACACTACCTAGAGGTGTCAAAAGGGCCGGATTTATCCGGCCCAGTCCGGGTCCGATCCGAATCCGGCCCGGCCCGGCCTTTTACTGTATATGATTGGTAATTAGTCTGGGCTTAATAATTACAAGCCCGAAATAGGGCTGGGCTTTGATATATTACTGTGCGGGCCAAGCCCGATCCGAATCCGAAAAGCCCAGCCCGCACAGTAATTTTTAATAAATTAGTAAAAAAACATTTAAGGCAAATGCTTGACATCAATCTGTTACATGTTCCTTGAAAAATGAATTTAATAAAAAATCTTTTGTTAGATAAAATATAATATAAAATGTTTTGTATTAATCAAAATAATATAAAATAATATAAAATAACATTTAAGTCATTGGGAAAATCAAGATAATATAAAATAATTTTGTTAGATAAAAGATGAACAATCACATCAAATAATTAAAACAATTAATAAAAGATTTTATAAAAAGGTGTCAGATGGTGAGAATACGTTTTTATATATTTTATTTAAAATTTTGATTTTCGATTAAATTGTAGTTAAAATAAATGTTTAGAAAGTTAAACAATAGATTGACTCGTGGTTTGGTGACAATGCAATTTTCCTTTGTTGTTATATGTTACTGGTTCGATTCTCTTGATTTTCAGTTTCATTATAATACTGATTTTGTAAAAGGCCAAGTCCGATTCGGCCCAAGTGCAATCCGGCCCAGCCTGTTTTGACTTTGGTCTTAAGGGCTGGGCTTAACACTTGATCTGAAATTGCAAATCCGGTCCGGCCTGATCCGAACAGTAAAATAGGCCCGGCCCTTATCCGATCCGAAATCCAGTGGGCTCAAAAATTTCAGGCCGGGCTGGCCCGGCCCGGCCCTTTTGACACCTTTAACACTACCTCTTGTGTAGTTATTGTCAACAAGAAATTTAGTGAGGCGCTCATACCAAGCTCTCGGTGCTTGTTTCAACCCATATAGAGCCTTCTTGAGGCGATAGACATGGTTGGGGTGGTGAGCATCCACAAACCCCTTGGGTTGTTCAACAAACACTTCCTCTTGCAAGAAGCCATTGAGGAAGGCACTCTTGACATCCATTTGGTGCAATTTGAACTTGTGCACACAAGAAATGGACAAGAGAAGCCTAATGGACTCTAAACGGGCAACGGGAGCAAAAGTCTCCTCAAAGTCGATACCCTCAATTTGAGAGTACCCTTGTGCTACAAGTCTAGCCTTGTTCCGCACTATGTTGCCATCCTCATCGGATTTGTTCCTAAATATCCATTTAGTGCCTATGACATCAGTGGTCTTAGGCCTAGGAACTAGAGTCCAAACCTCATTCCTTTCGAATTGGTTTAGCTCTTCTTGCATGGCAAGAACCCAAAACTCATCATTGAAGGCTTCTTCAACCTTTTTGGGTTCAATTTGAGAGGTGTAGCAAGTGTAGCTAATAAGATTAGCAAGTTGACGTCTAGTCCTAACACCCTCATTAACCTCTCCAATGATATCTTCTTTATCATGGAGTTTCCTAACCCATGGAGCGGGTTCTTTAGAGTCCAAGAGAGGAACTCTATCAATAGGTTGTGTGTCATCATTGTTGACATTAGATGTCCCAACATTAGGAGACACCACAACCTTCTCCAAAGGAGAAACATCAATAAAAATAACCTCCTCCTCATGATCATTAGACTTGAGCCTAGTATCATCAAATACGACATTGGATGATTCCATAACACTTAGAGTTTTTAAATTGAAAACTCTATAGGCTCTACTATTCAAGGCATAGCCAATAAAAATACCCTCATCACTCTTAGCATCGAATTTGCCAAGTTGATCACGGTCATTCAAAATGTAGCATTTGCTTCCAAAAGTGTGGAAGTAGCTAACATTTGGCCTCTTGCCTTTCCATAACTCATAGGAGGTGTTTCTAGTACCGGGCCTTAGGAAAACTCTATTTCCTATATAGCAAGCCGTATTGATGGCTTCAGCCCATAGGTTCCTAGGGACATTGTTGCTAAGCAACATCACACGGGCCATATCTTGAAGGACCCTATTTTTCCTCTCAACAACTCCATTTTGTTGAGGTGTTCTAGGAGCCGAAAACTCATGGGAGATGCCTAAACCATTACAAAAGGTTTCAAAGGTAGCATTCTCAAATTCCCTCCCATGGTCACTTCTAATCCGTTTTATGCTTTTAATATTAGAGTTCATCTCATTTTGTATTTTATTACAAAGCATTTTAAACTTATCAAAAGTTTCGGATTTTTCTCTAAGAAAATATGTCCATGTGAACCTAGAGAAATCATCAACACAAACAAAAATGTATCTCTTTCCACCCAAACTTTCGGTTTGCATGGGACCCATGAGGTCCATGTGGAGAAGCTCAAGAGGCTCCTTAGTGGTGAGATACTTACCCTTTTTGTGCATGCTTTTAGTTTGCTTTCCTTGTTGGCAAGGTCCACAGCCAAGCTTAGGGAGGCCACGCACACACTCGAACTTTCCAAGGGTCCGTAGATCCCTAAAGTTCATGTGGCCAAGTCTTTCATGCCACAACTCAATTTGCTCATCCATGGACACATGATTAGATACAATACTAGCTTCAAGACAATAACAATTGTCGCTAGATCTCATGCCCTTCAACAAGGTTTGTCCATCGGGTTTTAGGATAGAGCAAGAATCTTTAGAAAACAAGACGGAATATCCTTCATCACTAAGATGTGAAATGCTTATTAAATTGGCTTTCAAGCCATCAACCAATAAAGCATTGGATAAGGAGGGTAATCCGGGAACGGAAATGGTTCCTTTCCCTACAACATTTCTTTTGGATCCATCACCAAAAGTGACATTTCCACCTTCCTCCATAACAAGAGTCTCGAAGAAACTCTTATTTCCCGTCATGTGCCTAGAGCACCCACTATCCAAATACCAAAAATTAGAAGAATTTGCCTTCAAGGCTATTTGTGCAACATGGCAAACATTTTCATTCTTTCTAATCCACTTAGCAACAATTTTAGCTTTCTTAGTGGTCTTTGGTACATGTGCTCTACTATTCCTAGAATCATGCAAATCAATATTATCATTCCTAGGAACATGCATCTTGGCTCTATTCTTTCTCTTTTCAATCATGCTTCGTGTTCTACACATTTTTATATATCGAAAGCAATGTGGTCTAATATGACCATCAAATCCACAAAAGTGACATATAGGAGTAAAATAAGGAATCATACCTTGTCCTTGTCTTTGTGGATGAATGGGTTCAATCCATCTTCGTTGTTGAACCGGTCTAGGTTGCTTCCTAGCTTGAGGTTGCATGATTGGTCTCTTTCCTTTGTGAGCCAAGTGTGGAGGAGTGTTGGCTTGAGGGACCCTAGGGGGTTGAGCTTGAGGTTGCCTTCTTGGCCCCATCTTCACTTGTGCATTAGAGCATTGTCCTACTTCTAATTTCTTCCTAGGAATTTGCACAAATGAGGTTTCTTCGTTCCTCAAACTCTTGACAAACACGGTCTTGTTAGAGGTAGAGATCTTCTTGTCATCTTCATACCCAAGATCCCTCTTGTCACATGGACTCTTTCCAACACCAAGCATATGGTCAAGCTTCTTGGTGCTAGAATCTATCCTAGCCAGGGACCCTTTAACTTCTACAAGTTCCCTCTTCAAGCCTTCTTCACTTCTCTTGGATAAGTCTAACTCCTCAATTAACTTATCCTCTCTCCTCTTCAATTTTTCCACTTGTTCACTTAAGTGGTCATTGTGAGCCGAAAGTTCAAAGTTCTCTTCTCTCAGCCTCTTAATCTTTCTTGTGCTTTTAATTGCTAAATCATTGAACTCGGCATGGTATTTAGCAAGCACCTTTTGCTCCACAAATTTCTTTATGGAAATAGAAGAGGAGTCACTTTCTACTTCACTTGAGTCATTTTCCTCTTGACTCATTTCCTCTCTCTCACTACCACTTTTGCTCTTATGTGAGGAGGCAAAAGCTAGGAGGTTAGCCATGAGTTCTTCTTCACTTGAAGACTCATCTTCCTCATTTGAGTCATCACTACTCCCACTCCAAGTGGCGGCCATCACTTTGCCCTTCTTCTTTTCATTGTGATTAGCACATTCGGGGGCAAAGTGACCAATCCCACCACATTCAAAGCACCGGACCCCTTTCCTTTCGGTCCTTTCTTGTCTAGGCTCAAACTTCTTGAAGGAACCTTTTTTCTTCAAGTCTTGTCCTCTTGACCCAAATCCCTTCTTCTTCTTGAACCCTATAACCTTATTAAACCTTTTCACGAATAAGGCAAGGTCTTCATCTAATTCATGCTTTGCCTCCTTTGCATCCTTAGATGCTTTCAAAGCTATTCCTTTAGACTTCTTAGGAGGAGTAGTGGTGCTAGGAGCCTTCCTAGACTCATATGCAAGGAGACGTCCAATCACCTCACTTGGCTTCATATCCATGTAGCCACTATTTTCTTCTATGGCCGTCACCTTTGATTCAAACCTATCGGGGAGAGATCTCATAATTTTTTGCTTGACTCTCCTATCCGAATACGGGTCTCCGAGTTGATGGCTTTGATTTACAATGTCCATCAATTTGATTTCGAAGTCATTGAAGCATTCATCCTCTCCCATCCTAAGCAACTCAAATTGAGTTTTGAGGACTTAAAGCTTGGACTCCTTCACCACCTCGGTTCCCTCATGTGCAACTTGAAGGATGTCCTATGCCGCTTTTGCAATCTGAGTATTCTGAATAAGCTTGTACTGATTCTCATCCATTGCACACATGATGGCATGCATCGCCTTCCTATTCCACTTTGAAGCCTCAAACTCTTGCGCGTTCCATTGCGCCTTAGGCTTCAAAACATCTTGTCCTCCACCCGCGGGAGTCATCATAGGGAGATCATATCCATCTTCAACCGACATCCATGCCCGGTCATGAATTTGGCATATATAAGATTCCATCTTCCCTTTCCATTGGGAATAGTTCAATCCGGTGAGGAGAGGAGGTCTCGTGCTAGAAGCCCCCTCATGGTTGCCACCGTTTCCACTCATAGTGTTTATGAATGAATGAAATAAATGCAAATATATGAATGATCAAAAATCACACAAAATGCAAAACACACCAAAATAAGCAAGGATCACCTATGTATGTCTAGGAACCCGCTCTGATACCAATTGAAACTAATTATAGCACGGTGTGTATAAAACTATCTAAAGGGGGGGGTGAATAGATTTTACGCTTTTTACCCAAATTTTCGTGTTAGTCAAAATTATGAAATTACCCCTAAATAGATAAAGCAATAAATCAAGTAAAATATGCGGAAATTAAATAACACTTGATTTTTACGTGGAAACCCTCACGGGAAAAACCACGGGCTAGTAAGTAAGCCACACTCGAACCTCGAATCCACTAAATGTGTAAACGATTACAACCTAATCCCGGAAGTAATCACACACCTACCTAATCCCGGTATGAGTGAACCTAGTCCAATTTGCTTGCGATCTAAGCAACCTAATCCCGGAAGCTACACACAAGACTTACTTTCTCTATGAAGAGAATACAACCCTAAGTGAATATATGTGAATATCCAAAATGCAACATAGAGCAAAGGAAACCCTATATGCTTATCTAAGATGATTAATATGCAATTAGAACAATCCTAGATATTAAAAACTAAATGACATGTTCAATCAAATAGTTTAGCTAATCAAGATTAAGCACAAAACCTAATTAGCTATCACAATACACCACTCAATCATGTCAACACAACAATCTCTATTTTGAATATTAGATTTTAATCTAAGAACAAGCAAATAATAAAAGAGATGCCTTGATAAATAAAACACTAATTATAAATGATAATAGTGAAGAACATACTAAGGGAAGTGTGTTGACCAAGACCCATGCAAGTAAACATCCTAACTATGCTAGAAAATGCTTAGATGATATTTTGATGCATATGAAAATGGGTTTTGAGAGTTAAAGACAAGTTCTTGGGGGTTTTTCTCTTGAAGATATTTTTGCTCTCTCAAAGTGTGTATATTTGCCTTGTTGAAAAAAATGAAGAAGAAAGTATATATATATACAAAAGTGAATCAGGTCAAGAAACAAAAGAGAAAAGAACAAACGCCATCGTTTTTAAAAAAAATGTATATAAAACGTTAATATATATATATATATAATATACAAAAGACAAAAAAGTAGGTGATGCACGAATAAATATATATATAATATATAATGTAGCAGAAGACAAAAAACAAAAAAAAGCAAACATATATATATATATTATATACATATCAGACTCGTTATTATATATATATATATTTTAACATACAACCAAACAATATAAAAAACAAACAAAATAAAGAAGAAAAAAAATGAAACAGAGTCATGGAGACCCCGTGCAAGCAACGCGGGCAGAGAATCAAAATGGGCGTGGGTGTGGCGTGGCCCACAGGGCAAAAAACTAAAAATGCCACACACAAGCCATCACATGCCACCTCTCTTTGTGTTGCAATCATGACACACAAAGCCTTCAGTCCAGTTCTGAACTCGAAATTCGGAATTCAATTCCGTCTTCGGAAAATTAACCCGAACTCAATTATAAATATGGAAAATTATATAACCTTTCAATTTAAGCTCGGAATTGAATTTATGCTAAGTGAGTGTGTGCACTAAATCTCTTCATAGAAAATTAAGCACTAAACATATACCTTTGGAGTGCTTAACACTTGCAAGGGCCTTGAGCTTGAACACATTCCTAAGCTACCCTTACATGATCCCCACATATGGTTTGATCACGAAATAAGCCAATTAAAAACTACGGGAATCCTTACATATTGCTTTATCTATTTAGGGGTAATTTCGTAATTTTGTCTTAATACGAAAAATTGGGTAATAAGCTTAAAATCTATTCACCCCCCCCCCCCCCCCCCCCCCCCCCTTCTAGATAGTTTTATACACACCGTGCTATAATTAGTTTCAAGGTACTTAGATCAAATATTTAAGGGGGTATTTTTAATAGTAAAATCTAATAAACCGACAGGTCGACATCATTACCGGGTAAAACAGTGATCAAGTATGCCATGTCACCAAAAATCAGTTAGTTAGAGAAAATCAGTTGCAGTTGACCAAGTCTCAGCCTTTGGCTCTAGCGAGATCCGATCGGGTTTAGCAAACCAATCGGATAAAGAAAACCTGATCGGGTTAAACAACTGATTGGATAAAAGAGACACTTGTTGGGTTGAGAAACTGATCGAGTAAAGAAGACCCGGTTGAGTTAGAAAACCGATCTACCAAAGGCGTGTAAAAGACAATAATACCAAGTTAACCACGACTCAAATACGAAGAGGAAGAATCTTACCTAATCAAGGAACCATGAAGCACACTCCAATAAGGAAACAAATTTCCTTAAAGATATTGGAGTCCAAATTCAATAGGGGATCTAATTCATTTAATGCGCAGGATATGCAAAACATGAAAGAAGATAAAAGCGACTCCAACAAATCAAAGTCCTACTAAATCTAGTCAACTTTCTTTACTTGTATACAAAGAATTAGGGTTCTATGCATGTATAAATAGACACTGAATGCCATTATATACAGGCATGCAAAAAGCATATAATTGCAAGAGTGAAAGAGAGATTGAGTGTGTAATTCATTGTTACATAGTGAAACCTTATTCTTGCTGTCTCCAACAACCGCGGATGTTTCCCTGCCTTGGGGTTTTACCACGTAAACTTGTCTTTTTACAATTCTTGCCTTTATTTTTCTTATAATTACGAACTAAAGCTCTAAGTTACGAGAGTTTCTTGTTGACTTTTTATCTATCCAAAAATTATCGTCAACATCTACATTGAATACGCCTAAACTTTTAAATTCAATAGAAGTCTTTAAAATCTTTTGAAATCTAAATTAAATACACCCCTTTAAACTTAGTTTTTTTATGTTATTATTTAATTAGTGCATTTTTAATTACATATAATTATAAAATTTAAAACTAAAAATGTTAATTTAAAAAACTAAGAAAAAACATTAAAAAGAAAGAAAGAAAAAGTAAAAACTAGAGGAGGCGCCTTCTCCTCCGATTTTCTAAGAGCATCTCCAATAATATAGTGAATTGTGAAAAAATTATATGCCACATAGGATAAATATACATTGTGTTGAAATATTTCTCTCCAATGCAACCAATCTTGTTTAATGTCAAGCTGATGTGGCAAAAAAAAAAAAAAAAAAAAAATTATAGACACTGTCAACATGAATGTCTAATTTCAAAGGCTATGTTGAATAGCTATTTTGTAGGATGACTCAGCATTAAAGATAAATATTAAAAAAAACTATTAAGAATGTGTCTGGTTAAAAATAAAATAAAATAATAAAAAAGAATAAAATAACTAGATAAATCATTAATAAATTGTATTTTCAACAATAGCATTTGAGACAGATTTTTCTTTTGGATGTCTATCAACTATATTTTAATGCCACCTTAGAAGCAAGTCTCCTAACATTGTTGATATGTCAATATTTATTGTGAAGCTATTTTTACATGGGAGATGCTCTAATATGTTCTTAAAATTTAATTTAATTTTTTTAGGAATTAAATTAAATTAAATATTTATTATTAAAATAGTTTTGACATTCAGATTAGTTTAGTTAGATCATTGTGCAATGCTAGACTTCCCAAATTTTCTTGACAACTCACATGCTATATCATTTAAAAAGTTTTTTTGGAAAAAAAATTAGGAAACCTAGCATTACTCTAGGTCATTACTCACTTTTTTTTAATATATTTTTTTACAATACGTGTAAATATTTATATGTAATATTGTAATAAGGTTGAGGATAAGATAGTCATTTTAGCTTAATTAAATTATTATTTTTTGAAGGTAGTTTAATTAAATTATACAAGGACAAAATTGTACTTTAACAAGTTATGTTATAGTTGGCTGTTAGGAATTTAGTCAAAGTGACTAAAGTGATGTATTTTGTCAGTATTGTTTATTTCAATAATGCTAGATAACCTAAAAAATTAGCACAAAAACTAACCAAAATGATATGACAAGTGATTTGTTCATTGACCACATCATCCCAAGATTTATGTGACTTGCTACATCATTTAGATTGAATTTTGGATCAATTATTTGGGTTGTTTATTATTACTTTAGTTATTTATTTATTTTGACAATAGAACACTCTATTTATTTGCAACTTTTTAATAAATCTCACGTACAACATTTTGCAACAGGCCGAGGCGGGTTACCCATTGATTTTTTTTTTAGAATGTTTTTTGTTGTTGAAAATATTACATAAATTCGAGGTTTTTAAATTTGGGAAGGGGGAGGACTCAAAACCACGATCTCGTGGCGTAGATGTGAGGGGTTTACCACCGAACAACCTTATCTTTTCAATTACCCATTGATTTAACAAATGGTTTATGGTTTTTATAATAAGGGCCCGTTTGATTTTCCACTTAACACTTAATGACACTTAATGTGTTCCATTAAGATGTTTTGTCTGATTAAGTGATAAAATCTCTTAAATAACTCTTAAAATCATTTTTTATAAAAGTGAAAATTTTTCACTTTTCACTTAACTAAAAACAACTTAAATTTATATTAATTATTTATTTCCAAAACTATCCTCACAGACATAATATATTTCCAGTTTTCATTCTCTCATGACCCTAACCATATTAATTTTTATTTTCTTCTCACCTTTAAAAAAAAATTAGCAGCCATAAAACCTTATTGCTTCTAGACTCAAATAACTTCATTGGAATCCAATTTTTTATTTTCAGCTATATTCTTTTAAGGATTTTTTTTTTCTTTCAATAATTTGATTAGTTTTATTAATTTTATTTTATAGTTTGACATCTCTTTTACTTGCAAAATTTGAGATCATATCGATTATTAAAATTGTCAAAGTTCCATTTAGAGAGTCACACATCAAAATCAAAGTGAGGGTCTCAAACTATAATCGTTTTAATAAATTTTTAAATTACTTTTTTAAGTATTTAAATTACTTGTTGTATATTGTCTTTTAATATATTAAAATATAAATATATAATAAATAATAGTTTAAATTACTTGCTATAGTTGTCTTTTAATATATTAACATGTAAATATATAACAAATAATTGTTGAAAGGGTATAGATGTAAAAATATTTATTTTTAGATATTTATAACTTAAAAAAAAAAACAAACAACTTATCAATTATATTCAGTTTTCAGTGAAAAAAATAAACACGTTATTCAGTTTTCAGTCACTATTCAGTTTTCAGTATAATTCAACACTGTTCAGTCTTAAGACAAAAAATCAAACGCAACCTTAAACCAAATAATCTAATGGATCGTGTTCGAACGGGACAATTTTAGCACAACTCGAATACGATATGAATTCGCAATAACATGATCCGTTGACCGAATCTACATACAGGTTGACTGGCTCAATTAAATAGAAAACAAGAAAATTGAAGCCTCGAATCGGTTTATTGGTTTTTTCCCCACCCATCATGTCACATGTAGAGGTGACTGCGGTTCAATTCGAATCGAACTGAACCGCACACTGTTTCAATCGGAACTAGAATTTTCGGTTTCATAACTAACATTTCAAAAAATCGGCCACGAACCAACAGTTTCAAACCTTCTGTTCTCAGCTGGTTTGGAACTGCGGCCGATTCATGCATTAAATAAATATTTAAAAAAAAAAAAAAAACAACTATTGGGCTTGGGCCACAAGTGAGTCAGGTGACAGACCCATAGACCGTTTGTGACCGCCCAAGCCCAACGGTTTGCAATCATATTTTTAATTTATTATTATTTATTATTTATTATTAATTTTTTAAACCAACCGTTGGGCCATAGTGGGCCAACAGTTGCAGTCAGATTTAAATTATTATTATTATTATATTAATTCTCCCTTTTCCTAATTTCCTATAAATACCCCCTCCCATTTTATTTCTCTCCTCACTCCAATTCTCTCTCAAATTCTCAATTACTCAATTCTCTCTCAATTATTCAATATTTCTTTTATTGCAATTAAATATTTAAATCACAATTTCATTTTTTTTTACTCAATTGAAATTCATTTTCAACAAAATTTTTATTTCTAACAAAAAATTTATTTTTATTTCTATTTCCAACATTTTTTTTTTCAAATTTATTTCCAAGAAATTTTTTCAATTCAATATTTTCAATGATAGGTGGAAAAGGTTTAAGGCCCTCCAGTAAAGGTAAGGGTCCAATGCACGACGATGTCGGTTATGAGGACATCGCTTATCATGAGTTCCTACAACATCAAGCCTATCTTGAATCCCTAAGCCCTCTTAATCTCCCTCTAACAATTTCTGAACTTAATTCCACCCCCTACTATGAAAGTCAATCACAAAAAATGACTGACCCCCCCTCAAACTTTTGAAGCACCTAATGAAGATAAGCAGTGCAAATCCGATATCTTCTTAATTCATATGAAGAAAATTACTAAAGAGGATGGAAGTGTTGTGGTGGCTTGCAATTACTGCCCCAAAGAATTTAAGTGGTCTAAATCTAGAGGATAAGGCACATATAGGAAGCATATATTGTCCAAGCATACAAACGAAGAGGCCATTGGCCATTCATAGAGCCAAATTACCAGGTACACTTCCCTTAACCATCAATTATTTAAATATAGTGATGTAAATAATAGAGAACATTTAGCTAGAATGGTTGCTATGGAACACATACCATATGGTTTTGGTGAAAAAGTGGGTTTTATTAATTATTGTCAACGAGCATTAAATCCCACTACATGTCGTTTTCCTTGAACCACTCTCACACGTACACTTTATGACATTTAAAAACAAGAAAAAAATAAATTGCAAAGATTTTTTGATAATTATAAATGTCATGTTTCCATATGTGCCGACATATGGAGTGACCATTGGTAGGTGTATTCATACTTGGATGTCACTTGTCATTATATAGATAATGCATGGACAATACAAAAAACAAATTCTTGCATTTAGAGTTTCTGATCATGATTCACATACTGCTGATAATATTTATAAAATGCTTAAAATAATTTTTGAAGAGTTTAAAATTGAAAACAAAATTTTTACAATTGGTTTTGATAATGGTTCCAACAATACCTCAACTATTCCTTTGTTACATGAGTTATCCAATCCTTATTGTAAAGTCTCATTTATTGATTGGCTTATTTCATGGACAAACCATATATTGGGGTTTGAATTGTAAGGGTAGTTTAGGTGATTGAGGATCAAGCTCAAAGGCTCTTTCAAGACCTTAAGGTGACAAGCACTCCAAAGCCATAAACTCTAGTGCTTAGTTTTCTTTGAAGAGATTTAGTTGCACACACACACTTAGCATATTTGCATATGTGTGCATTCTCTTCACATGTCACTTTACACACTAGTACTTTGATTGATATATCTTATTGTGTGTTTATGTGTTGTGTAATTCGTTTCCCGAAGATTGTTCGGAAATGTCCGCGCGTGCACATTGGTGTGCTTGTCTTACGCGAAGATCTCCTTCGGAGAATACCCTTGGCTTCTCCTTTGGATTCACCACTTTGCACACTTGCACATTGTGCACAAAGTGGAAACAGGGCATTGTCGCCATTTGTTGGTGTCACCATATGATGGTGTCTCCATGGCAACAGAACGTTTCATTTTTGAAATTCAATCAGGTATGATGTCGCCACTTGACAAATGGCAACGAAGGAGATTTTCTTTGTTGTGTCAGGCGTCGCCATTTACTGTCGCCATTTGTCATGACGACACAAAGTGGCGACATATAAGAAAATCTTGTGTCGCCATGACAAATGGCGACAGTAAATGGCGACAACTGATTTTGTCCAAAACGACATAACTTCAATTTGACCTCCTATAAATATGCCTCTTTATTTTTAGGTCAATTTAATGACTCAAAAATCATATTTTTAATTGAGAGCTTTTTCAAAGAGAGATTTTTAATCAAGAACTCATCTTTGATCACTCAAACACTTTTCCTTTATGTATCAAAGTTCATCCATGCATGGTTTAGCATCATCACATCTTGCTTTGTAAGATTTTTACTAACTTCATCTAATTTTAGTATCTTTCTTAACAAGTCATCTCTTTATTCACTTGTATGTTTTTAGATCATATGCTAGATACAAGATAGAGATTGTTTGTGATGAATTGATTGAGTGTTGTATTGTGATAGCTATCTAGGTTTTCATAATCTATGTTTAACTAAGCTTTTTGACATGTCATTTAGCTATTGATATCTAGGATTATTTTAATTGCAATATTGTCATCCTAGATAATCATATAGGGTTCCCTAACTCTTTGTGCATTTTGGATATTCATACATATTCACATAGGCCATATTATCTCTTTATTGAGAAGTAAGTCTTGTGTTGCTTTCGGGATTAGGTGGCTTAAATCACAAGCAATTGGACTAGGTCCAGATTATATACCAGGATTAGGTTGTAATCGTTTAAACATTTAGTGGATTCGAGGTTCGAGTGTGGCGCACTTATTAGCCCGTGGTTTTTCCCATGAGGGTTTCCACGTAAATATCAAGTGTTATTTACATTCCGCACCATATTACACTTGCTATATTATAGTGACTATTAGGGGTATTTTCATAATCTTGACCATACACAAAAATTGGGTAAAATCGGATAAAATCTATTCACCCCCCCCCCCCCCCCCCCTCCTCCTAGATTAATATTGAACACACCGTAATTTTTTTCAATTGGTATTAGAGCGGGTTCCTAAATATACTTAGGTGATCCTTGCTCATTTTGGTGTGTTTTGCATTTTGTATGATTTTTGATCATTCATACATTTGCATTCATTTCATTCATTCATAAACATTATGAGTGGAGACGGTGGAAATGGAGGTGGCAACGAGGGTGGTTCTAGCACGAGACCTCCTCTTCTCACCGGCTTGACTTATTCCCAATGGAAAGGGAAGATGGAATCCTACATATGTCAAATTCACGATCGTGCGTGGATGACAGTGGAAGATGGATATGATCTACCAATGATGACTCTCGCGGGTGGAGGAGAAGAAGTATTAAAGCCTAAGGCCCAATTGAACGCGCAAGAGTTTGAGGCTTCAAGGTGGAATAAGAAAGCTATGCATGCCATCCTTTGTGCAATGGATGTAAATCAGTACAAGCTAATTCAGAACACTCAAATAGCAAAAGTGGCTTGGGACATCTTACAAGTTGCACATGAAGGAACCGAGGTGGTGAAGGAATCCAAGCTTCAAGTTTTCCAAACTCAATTTGAGTTACTTAGGATGGGAGAGGATGAATGCTTTAATGATTTCGAAATCAAATTAATGGATATCGTTAATCAAAGCCACCAACTCGGAAACCCGTATTCGGATAGGAGAGTTAAGCAGAAAATTATGAGGTTTCTCCCCGATAGGTTTGAATCTAAGGTAACGGCTTTAGAGGAGAATATTGGATATAAGGATATGAAGCTAAGTGAGGTAATTGGGAAACTTCTAGCTTATGAGTTTAGGATGGGTTTTATCTCCACACCTCCTAAAAAGCAAAAAGCAAAAAGCAAAAAGCAAAAAGGAATTGCTTTGAAAGCCTCCAGGGATGAAAAGAAGGTAAAGAATGACTCGGACGAAGACCTTGCATTATTTGTGAAGAGATTCAAGAAGGTTATGAAGTTCGGGAAAAAGGACTTTGGTTCTAAAGGTCAAAACTTCAAGAAAAAGGGTTCCTACAACAAGTTTGAGCCTAGGCAAGAGAAGACCGAAAGGAAAGAGGTCTGATGTTATGAATGTGGTGGTATAGGTCATTTTGCCCCCGAATGTGCTAATCACAATGACAAGAAGAAAGGTAAAGTGATGGCCGCCATATGGAGTGGTAGTAGTGATGACTCCAATGAGGGAAAAGAGACTTCGAATGATGAAGTGGCTAACTTTATAGCTTTTGCCTTTTCTCACAAGAGCAAAGGTAGAAGTGAAGAAGAGGAAGAGAGTTAAGAGGAAAATGACTCAAGTGAAGATGACTCAAGTGAAGATGACTCCTCAACTCACTCCACAAATGGATATATGGAGAGAAAGGTTCTTATTGAACATTATACGGAGTTCAAAAGCTTAGAGATGAAAACCACGAAAAAGATCAAAATGTTGAGAGAAGCGAATCTTGTGATTTCATCTCATAATGACCACTTAAGTGAACAAGTGGAAAGATTTAAGAAGATAGAAGATAAGCTAAGAAAGGAGTTAGACTTATCTAAGAGGAATGAAGAAGGTTTAATAAGAGAGCTTGAAGAGATTAAAGAATCTATGACTAGGATGGCCTCTAACACATAAAAGCTTGATTATATACTTAGTGTTGGAAAGAATCCGTGTGACAAGAGAGGTCTTGGGTTTGAAGATGGTAAGGAGACCCTCACTTCTAAGAAGACCATATTTGTTAAGAGCTTGGGCAACAAAGAAACTTCACCGATGCAAAATCCTAGGAAGAAGATATAACTAGGACAATGTTCAAATAGTGCACAAGTGAAGGTGGCATTAAGAAGGCAACCTCTAGCTCAACCCATTGGAGTCCCTCAACTCAACATTCCTCAACACATGGCTCATAAAGGGAAGAAACCAATCAAGCAAGCTAGACCGACTCAACCATAAAGACAAGGGAAGGCTCCCATGCATGCACAAGGACAAGGTATGATTCCTTATTTCATTCCTATATGTCATTTTTGTGGTTTTGATGGTCACATAAGACCAAGATGCTTTCGGTATATTAAAATGTGTAGAACTAGAAGCATGATTGAGAAGAAAAAGAATAGAGCCATAATGCATGTTTCTAGGAATGATAAAATTGATTTGCATAATCCTAGGACATCTAGAGCCTATGTACCAAAGACCACTAGGAAAGAAAATGTTTCACCTAGGTGGATTAGAAAGGATGAAAATGTTTGCCGTGCCGCTCAAATTGCCTTGAAGGCTAATTCTTCTAATTTTTGGTATTTGGATAGTGGGTGCTCTAGGCACATGACGGGAAATAAGAGTTTCTTCGAGACTCTTGTCATGGAGGAAGGAGGATGTGTCACCTTTGGTGATGGATCCAAAAAGAGAGTTGTAGGGAAAGGAACCATTTCCATTCCCGGATTACCCTCCTTGTCCAATGCTTTATTTGTTGATGGATTGAAAGCCAATTTGATAAGCATTTCACATATAAATGATGAAGGACTTTCCGTCTTATTTAGTAAAAATGATTGCTCTATCTTATTGCCTGATGGACAAACCTTGTTAAAAGGTATCAGATCTAGTGACAATTGCTATTGTCTTGAAGCTAGAATAGTCTTGAAGCTAGAATAGTCTTAAACAATGTGTCCATGGATGAGCAAATTGAGTTGTGGCATGAAAGACTTGGCCACATGAACTTTAGGGATTTACGAACCCTTGGAAAGTTCAATTGTGTGCGTGGCCTCCCTAAGCTTGGGAAGAAAGCCAATGGTGTTTGTGGACCTTGCCAACAAGGAAAACAAACCAAAAGCATGCACAAAAAAAGGCAAATATCTCTCCACCAAGGATCCCTTAGAGCTTCTCCACATGGATCTTATGGGTCCTATGCAAATCGAGAGTTTAGGTGGAAAGAGATACATTTTTGTTTGTGTTGATGATTTCTCTAGGTTCACATGGACATATTTTCTTAGAGAAAAATCCGAAACTTTTGATAAGTTTAAAATACTTTGTACTAAAATTCAAAATGAAATGAACTCAAACATTAAAAGTGTTAGGTTTTTGGTTTGTGTTGGCATGTATTCCATATCAAAACGTGTTTCTCTTGTAATGTTTAGTGGTCCTAATGTTGAAGATTCAAGAAGACAAAGAAGACAAAGAAAGTCTTGGCTACAATTCTTGCAAGACGTCGGCTTCAAAGAGATATGTGTTTCATTGATCTACAAAGGTATATATAAAACCTCATATCTCTTACAAGGCTAGGCACACACACATGGTATTCTTGTGTGTTCCTTCATGGTTAAACATCATTTATATGTCACTTTCACACACTTGATAATATATGCTCATGCATTCATTCTAACTTGACAATCTTTGCTAGTTACATGTTCTAAGACCATATCTAGGAAATGGCATATATGTGTGACTTTGTGTTTGTATGTTTCCATATTTTTATATTTGGACTTGAATATGTTCTATTATGATTCCTTATTGATTTCCGATCATTTCAGTTACTCATTCACTTAGTTTCAAGTCCAAACGATGTAGCTACGCTACTTTTCGTTCTCATTCGTTGAGTGGTGTTCATCGTCGTTTTCCGAGATGAATTCTCAACCTTTTGTCAAAGCTTCATAGTCTTCATCGTGTGTGAGGGAGTCACGATTCGTAATCCAAAAACAGATTCGAAATCGAAGTTTGGAGGCCCGAATACGGCCAAAGAACGCGAGAGGTGCGCGGGAGAGCTAGCGAGGCCAAGTGGCCAAGCTAGGCCACCTCGAGTGGAGGCCGTGGGGCCCACGGCTAGACCAGCTCTCTGGTCCCGTGTGGCCCACGCGCCCCACATGGGCCAGGGCTGATGTGGCCCATTTTGATTGGCCAAAATTCCCTCTTCTCTCTCCTCCATTTAAATACTCCTTCTCCCTCCATTTTCATTTTTAAGAAGAAAAATTGAAAATCCCGTCAGAATTTTTCTCTTCAATTTTCTCACCTTTCAAACACCATAACTTTCTCATACGAAGTTAGAATTGAGTGATTCAAGTTGGAGACTGTTCGTAATCGAGTCCTCTACCTTTTCCAAGTGGTTTGGCAGCTGTTTGATTGATTTTTCTAGTGGTTCCACATAGAAAATTGAACTAGCTCGTGAATCCAAGGTAGTGTTCATATCTTTTGGATTTCTTCTTTTATAACCTTCAATTTGCTTGGAGTTTCTTCTTCTATATGTATGTGTATGTTTGGTGAATGCTATTGAGAAAGATAGCTTCACAATCAATCCTAATCAAAAGTCTATTTAGAGACATATGTGAACTAGTTTCTTTAATTCTAGGTTTTTCACATGTTTGTGTGTTGTATTGTGATTAGGTTGATATCTTAGGTTGTTTATGACTTGATTGAATCAATTTTGTGATAAATAACCTTGAGATATGTTTTGATCCTTTGATTGATGAAATGTAGGATTATTGTATTTGTATGTGTTTTTAGAGCTATCTAAGATTTAATTGATTTACCTTTTAATCCTTGCTCTAAATCTTTGGCTAGAATATTGATTGATTGGATTTCATGATTCTAGCATTTTATTGTATGTTTATAGCATCTTGAACTTATGCTTCATGAATATGTATTGTTCAAGTGTTGTATGTGTGAATGAGACTATGAGTTTATGTGTTAGGTGTTTACACATGCTCTACGTGTTATTCTTGTTTTTGCATCTAGACTTTTATTACATGTGTTATCACATGTTTAGGTCTAGTTGTACCATGGAATGTATTGATCACATGTTCTATGTTGAATTGATTGTTTGTATCATTTGCATTCACATGATCACACTAGGAAATCCTTGTAAAAGGCATAAAGTCTTGGTTAGAGTCGAGATGACTGGGATAGCCAAGCAAGAAAACTTGTCTAGAGTCGGGAGGACTCGGATAGGCAAGCAAGAAGTCATGGCTAGAGTTGGGAGGACTCAGATAGTCATGTATGGGAGGCTCCCTAGAGGCATGAGTGCATTGGATAGAGAGTTAGCTATTATATTGGTAGGCCTAGGCATATGGTTAGACATAGACTCCAAAAGAGCAGGGTACACGGGACGTATATGCACTCTTGAGGAATTTCTAATCTTCCATCGATGTTGGTTTTGTATGTTGTCCAATATATGGTGGTTCCGCATCATTGAGGGATCTCATACTTTCCAATAGGGTTGGGTAGACTTAGACTCCACTAGGTTGGGTGAGCTAAAGATTGGTCACTTTGTGGATTCTCTATTTTTATCATCCAATATATATAGTACCCAATGGTTGTAGTTCAACCCGTGGATGTTTTCTCCTTGGAGGCTTTACCATGTTAAAAAATCTCTTGTGTTAATTCTTCCTATCTTTATCTATTATATTTTATTTGTGTATGTTATTATCTTGTTTCATATTATTCACTTGTGATGTATAATGAAGCAAGACTTTGTAAAGTATGATTTGTGAATTCATTTAATTGATCATTTTTGTATATATGATTCTTTTGTATATTGTAATTTTGTATAGTGATATTTGATCACTCTTGTAACTCATGAACATCTATTGAAATACAAGTATTCTTTGTTGTTAAGTTTATTTGTTCTTATATCTCATACAACTAGGTGATATACATAGACTATGTCTACATGATTACTGTTAGGATTATGCTCAATAGCAAGAGTGTAATGTTGTAATTAACAATCTTTTTCATATTAATAAAGTGATTTCTGGTCTAAACAAATCTTATAGCATTTATAGTTTAATATTATAATTGTCAAAGTAAATAATCATAAGGTCTAAAGACTATGAGAAAAGAAGAATTGTTCGTACATCTGGATATGTATGTGGTAGACACAATTCTTTAGTTAGTCTTGAATATTGTTCACAACTTAAGTTAAAGGTTGGGCACCTTTATCTTGTTAAAGTTGTAGTTTTCTTTTGCTAGCATTTGAGTGGGATCAAATGAGATATGATGAGTCTAAAATCATTGGAGTGTCTTCGAGCAAAAGAATCTAGTGCACTGGGTGCATTGAACTGGATCACAATGAAATACTTTATCTATAACCGTAAGTAGATAAAAGTCTTTTCATTATCAGGACAATCGGAGAGTCTATCTTAATCCTGAGATAAGTGATGGACTTATGGTTGCAAGTGATATCATTTGAGTTATCAATGAGTACGATTATATCGCATAGTCTATCCTCGATAGTTTGGTGATATTCATTTGTTAATCAATAAAGGACTTCATTTATAGATATGGACATCGTGGCTCCATTTATTAAATGAGAGTATAATATCATCATATGGATGTTTTAAGGTAATTGGATATTAAATCTCAACGTTGAGTTTTCGATAGTGTCTATTGAAAACATGGCTTTTGGACAAGTCAAAATATCCAAGTTCAAAACGTGGTCATATGAGTAAATATGGTAACTTGGAGAGTTATAGGCAGTCTATGAACTCTTGGCGATTACTGATATTAATCACGAGGATACACTATCTCCAATATGATTGTCTAGGGTATGAATGAGGAACATCTTCCTTTTCTGTCTTTATTTAAGAGTTCAATTTTAGCTCTTTAGTGGAATGAGTTAAAATTAATGGATCGGACCTAAGTGAATCATTGAAACTAATTATAGCACGGTGTGTATAAAGCTATCTAGAAGGGGGGTGAATAGATTTTACGCTTTTTACCCAATTTTTCGTGTTAGTCAAAATTACGAAATTACCCTCAAGATAATATAAACAAGCAAGTGTAATATGGTGCGGAAATTAAATTAACACTTGATTTTTACGTGGAAACCCTCACGGGAAAAACCACGGGCTATGTAAGTAAGCCACACTCGAACCTCGAATCCACTAAATGTGCAAACGATTACAACCTAATCCCGGAAGTAATCACACACCTACCTAATCCCGGTATGAGTGAACCTAGTCCAATTTGCTTGCGATCTAAGCAACCTAATCCCGATTGCTACACACAAGACTTACCTTCTCTAGAAGAGAATACAACCCTAAGTGAATTGAAATTTCCCTCAATGTAGTAGTGAAATATACCTAGAGGGGGGGTGAATAGGTATAGGCTCCAAATTCTTCCAATTAAAAATAATGCGGAAAATTACAAGACAAATGCACACTTGAATAGATTTAGCAAATGAATTGAATTAACTAAGACAAGAGTTAATCAATTTACAAGAAGTGCAATCAATGTAATATATGGAAGATAAAGGAAAGTAAAGCAAAATTAAACACAATGATTTTAACGTGGTAAAACCTCAATGAGGAAACATCCACGGGTTGATACCACAACCACCGGCGAAGCAATCCACTATGATGAAAAGGACTTACACACTCAAGCTACCAACTCATGATATCCGCTCAAGCTATCAACTCCTAGTCTACCCTCGGGCCTAGTGAACCACCTAGCCTACTTCCTATACGAGATGTGTCCTACACCTCTAGGAAGCAACTTCCTATCCAAGACGCTCACGTCTCTAGGAAGATTTCTTGCTTGCCTATCCGGATCCTCCCGACCCTAGACAAGACTTCCTTGCTTGATTATCCGAGTCCTCCCGACTCTAATCAAGGCTCCCTTGCTCTATCCACAAAGCTTCACTCACTTTGCTAGAGACTTCAACCTAATGCAAGGCTATGATCTAAAGTGATGCAAATGATGCAAGCACAAACAAATTAAGCTAGATGATCAATCAAGCAGAATGTACATGTTCAATGATAGTCTAGAATATGATTTCAACACTCAATCACAAAAGTTATCTAGAAATCAAAACATGCAAATCAATAAGAACAAAGGTATCAATATTCGATTTAGCACACTAAAAACCGAGTTCTTAGATCATGAAACAAAACATAGAAAATAACATGAAGCACATCACATATATGTTTTCTAGAATCAATTTCATGATAAATCAAGTTTAGCACAAATATGTTCAAAACACATTACAAAGCTAAAACTCAATTAACAAATGATCAAATAACCCTAGCATGTGATCTAACATACTTCTTAACAAATTTCATCAATCAAATGGAAAGAATCAATAGTTGATCAAAAATGAAATTGAAAAAAAAGAAGTTGAAAATCAAGTACTGACCACGGACTGGAAATTGACCAGCTGAGAAAATGCCGAAGTCAACTGCCTCTGGAAATGCTTGGGGTTTGTAGCTCTCTTTGAGACCAACAATTTTGGTTTTTGAATCGAATGATTTCGAGTTCGTATGAGAGAGATATGATCAAAACAAGTAAACGAAAATTGTTGAAAAACTGATGCGGGATTTGAGTGTTCTTTGAAAAAATTGCATAAGTGTGGAGGGAAGAAGGTTTGATTAAAAGGAGGGAAAAGGAGAAGATTTCCGAGCAAATCACGTGCTGCCACGTCAGCACCCCGTGGGGGGCGCGTGGGGCCCACGGGAGCAGAAGGCTCCCTTGCCCGTGGGGCCCACGGCCTCCCACACGGGCTGGCCAAGTGGCCACACGTGGTTTGCCCACCTCTCGCGCGCTCCCTCGGTTCGTTGCCCCATATCTTGAGCATCTGACCTCCGATTTCGAATCCGTTTTCAGATTACGAACCGTGACTCCCTCACGCACGACTACGACTACTCAACTTTGAAAAATGGTTGAGAAATCATCTCGGAATCCGATGATGAAATCAACACAACAAATGAGAACGAAAAGTAGCATAGTCAACTTGTTTGGACTCGAAACCTTATGAGTGAGTAACCGAAACGACCGGAACTCGATAAGGCATTAAATAAGAACATGTTCAAGTCCTAAACACAAAATACGAAAACAAATAAACACATATTCACACAAACATGCCATATCAAAGAGATAGTCACAAAGCATGCAATTTCACAATGTTTGTCAATACAAGATCAATGCATGAGCATGCTATGAAGTGTGTGAATGTGTTATACCAAATGTTTGAACCACGATGCAGGGACACACATGTATGAATTGTGTGTGTGTGCGCTAATGCCTTGCAAGAGGGTGGAAGTCAAGTTTTACCTTTGACGATTTTCACCTCTTGAAGACGACTTTTGCACTAGATGTTGCTCTTCACTCTTTGAGCTTCCTTTCTTCAAATAATGTCCTAAGCAACAACTAATACAATCATAGAGTGTTTTGCAATGGAATCAAGCCAATACAAATAGTGAACCTTACATGAATATATGTGAATATTCAAAATGCAACATAGAGCAAGGGAAACCCTATATGCTTATCTAAGATGATTGATATGCAATTAAGAACAATCCTAGATATCAAAACTAAATGACATGTCAAATAGTTAAGCTAATCAATATTAAGCACAAAACCTAATATGCTAGCACAATACAACTTCTCAAACATACATCATACTAATCTCAATCTTGTATTCAACAAATATAAAATCACATACAAGTAATTAAATTGAGATTGCTAGATAAGAGAAACACAAAATATGTAAGATATTAGTGAAAAGCTTACCAAGCAAAGTATGATGAAGAATCCATGCAAGATGTCATCTAGATGATCTAAGATGATGCTAGATGATGATTGATGATCATGGAAAAAGTGTTTGAGTAATTAAAAATGAGTTCTTGGAATTTTTCTTCTCTTTGAAAAATATCCTAATTATGAAATCTGAATATGAACTCTCTTAATTGACCTAAAGACAAAATGGCATATATATAGGGTGCCAAGCCAAAGTGAGGTCGTTTAAGTAAGTTTCAAAGAAACGTACCAATCGACGGTTTCAATCGGCGGTCTGTGGCCGTCGATTTCAACCGTCGAATTGCTCCCGGAGAAACAGGGGAGAAACGGCGGTTCCATTCGGCGGTTTCGTGACCGCCGTTCCCACCGCCGAATTAAACCCGAGAATAAAATCAATCAGGTCTGAAACGACGTTTCAGATCGGCGGCCACCCAACCACCGATTCAACCGCCGAATTAAAACGGCAGTTTCATTCGGCGGCCAGGCCACCAATCACGACCGCCGATCACCAACAGAGGTGAAAACCAAGGAGATGCCAAGTGCATCTCCATAGGCGGTCTTCGCGCAAAACCAAGCACATTCTAGTGCGTGCGCAGACGTTTCCAAACACTATCGGGAAACGAATTACAAGACACAAAAACACACAACAAGATACAACATCAAAGTGCTAGTGTGTAAAGTGACATGTGAAGAGAATGCACACATGAACAAGTATGCTAAGTGAGTGTGTGCAACTATCTCTTCAAGATAAGTAAGCACATAGAATTTACCTTCTGTGCTTATCAAGATGAGGTCTTTGAAAGGGCTTCGAATAGTAAACCAACTCCTAAGCTACCCTTACAAGGATCCCCACATATGGTTTGATCACGAAATCAGCCAATTAGAAACTACGGGGATCCTTACAATCTCCCCCTTTGGCTATTTCGTGACAAAACCACCACTCACATTGATTCCTCACAAAGAATTAGAAACTACGGGACTACAATGATTATCTACAATACAAAGAGATAAGAAAATAAAACTTCAAGTCTTCAATCTCTTGTAGAACAATCAAGCCCTGAAAAATAAGGTTTCTAGCATTTCCAATACAAGTAAAGTGTGAGATTAATCATGTGAGAACAATAACAAGCATTTGCATTCAAAGTTTAGGCACAACATTATGAAATGTATGTGTATGCAATGCTCCCCCTCAACGGGTTACTCCCCCTCAACGGGTTACTCCCCCTCAATGTATGTTCTCCCCAAAGTGCACAATAGCTTCTATATTTTGCAACTCCCCTTACCATATCCTACTCCCCCTTTTTGTCATGATATAGGCAAAGGAGTAGTCCCCAACCGGGTCACTCATAGCAACGAGAGATAGAAGCATGCAAGATATGCATATACATATAAGGCACTTTATGCACTTCAATTAATTTGAGAGAAACAAGGAGATTTATTTGTAGAAAATGTGTGAATCCAACATGCTTTGCATACAAGACATATAGCATTCAAGTCCAAAATACAATGGTATTTGACAAAGCAAATGACAAAGGTTTCAAATAAGAATTCAAACCAATTTCACCAATGTCATGGGAAAAGCAAAGATATAGAGATTATTAATTTTAGTTTATGAGCAACTATATCCAACTTTATAAGTGAAACATGGCATGAGCGACTTTGCACCCTTTTTGATTTTTCCGGATAAGATATCCGTATGATAGTAACCATGTTCAACTAATAAAGAAAGAGAGACATTTGGAATGTAAATTCCTTTGAACGGATACAAGATCCTTTATTCATTTAGAGTCTCATAAGCTTTCACACAAGTTTTGCATTTTAAGAATATGCAATCATCAATTCATGCTTTTCATGTGAGCATGTTGTATGAATTTCATGCTTTTTCATTTATCATTAGCATGTTATTAAAGAAACATCATGTCATGGAGATAACTATAGGTCATTCACATCATACTTCCCATGTAAATCTCCTAGTCCAAAAATGCATGTTTGAACATAAATATGACATGGATTGTAGACAAGCAAGGTTCACACTTATAGAATAGAAAACATATATACATATGTACAACCAAGCTTACTCAAGCAATCAAAAGAAAAGGCATAAGTTATTTCAAATTTTTTACAAGTTACAAGAATGCAAAATAGCTCTCTTTGCTTGAGTTCCCCATATGGGGTCAATCATAGAACATCACTCCACAAGACATATCCCAATAGATCTACTAAGAGTTTTAAATCGAGTAGTATCTAAGGGTTTAGTAAATAAGTCCGCAAGTTGATCATTAGTACCGACATGTTCAAGTACTATGCATTTATTTTCAACAAGCTCTCTAATGAAGTGATGGCGGATGTCAATATGCTTAGTTCTAGAATGTTGAACCGGATTCTTGGAAATATTAATAGCACTCATGTTATCACAAAAGAGAGTGAGAGTACCTTGGTTGAATCCGTAGTCTACAAGCATTTGCTTCATCCATAGGAGTTGTGTACATCCACTCCCCGCGGCTATGTACTCGGCCTCGGCCGTGGACAAGGAAATCGAGTTTTGCTTCTTGCAAAACCAAGACACCAAGTTGTTGCCTAGAAAGAAGCAACCGCCCGATGTGCTCTTCCTATCATCACAATTTCCTGCCCAATCCGCATCACTAAAGCCAACTAGACTAGCATTAGTGTCAAAAGAGTACCAAATCCCATAGTTGGATGTCCCATTCACATAGCGAATGATCCTCTTCACGGAAGAGAGGTGGGACTCCTTAGGATCCGCTTGGTACCTAGCACACACACCCACACTAAAAGATATATCGGGCCTACTTGCGGTCAAATAAAGCAAACTACCTATCATGCCTCGATATAGAGTTTGTTCCACACTTTTACCACTAGCATCCTTGCTTAGCTTCAAAGTGGTACTCATGGGTGTATCACAATGTTTGGCATTCTCTAAACCAAACTTCTTCACTAGGTTCTTAGCATATTTGGCTTGGGTTATGAAAATCCCATCATTCATTTGCCTAATTTGCAAACCTAGGAAGTAACTAAGCTCACCAACAAGACTCATCTCAAATTCATGAGACATGACATCAACAAATTGTTGGACTTTGGTGTTGTTGGTGGAGCCAAACACTATGTCATCAACATATATTTGAGCTATGAAAAGCTCATCATTGTCTCTCTTGATGAATAGTGTCTTGTCAACACTACCTCTTGTGTAGCTATTGTCAACAAGAAATTGAGTGAGGCGCTCATACCAAGCCCTCGGTGCTTGTTTCAACCCATAAAGTGCCTTCTTGAGGCGATAAACATGGTTGGGGTGGTGTGCATCCACAAACCCCTTAGGTTGTTCAACAAACACTTCCTCTTGCAAGAAGCCATTGAGGAAGGCACTCTTAACGTCCATTTGGTGCAATTTGAACTTGTGCACACAAGAGATGGACAAGAGAAGCCTAATTGACTCTAAGCGGGCAACGGGAGCAAAAGTCTCCTCAAAGTCGATACCCTCAATTTGAGAGTACCCTTGTTCTACAAGTCTAGCCTTGTTTCGCACTATGTTGCCATCCTCATCGGATTTGTTCCTAAATATCCATTTAGTGCCTATGACATTAGTGGTCTTAGGCCTAGGAACTAGAGTCCAAACCTCATTCCTTTCGAATTGGTTTAGCTCTTCTTGCATGGCAAGAACTCAAAATTCATCATTTAAGGCTTCATCAACCTTTTTGGGTTCTATTTAAGAGGTGTAACAAGTAAAGCTAATTAGATTAGCTATTTGACGTCTAGTCCTAACACCCTCATTAACATCTCCAATAACATCCTCTTTGTTATGGAGTCTTCTAACCCATGGAGCGGGTTCATTAGAGTCCAAGTTAGGAACTCTAATACTAGGTTGTGTGACTTCATTAGATGTCCCAACATTGGGAGTCACCACAACCCTCTCCAAAGGAGAGTCATCCTCTAAAACATCCTCTTCCTCATGGTCATTTGACTTAAGCCTAGTATCATCAATGATAACATTTGATGATTCCATGATGGTTCGAGTCTTCAAGTTGAAAACTCTATAGGCTTTACTATTCAAGGCATAGCCAATAAAGATACCCTCATCACTCTTAGCATCAAACTTGCCAAGTTGATCACGGTCATTTAAAATGTAGCATTTGCTCCCAAAAGTGTGGAAGTAGCTAACATTTGGCCTCTTGCCTTTCCATAACTCATAGGAGGTGTTTCTAGATCCAGGCCTTAGGAATACTCTATTCCCTATATAGCAAGCCGTATTTACGGCTTCAGCCCATAGGTTCCTAGGGACATTGTTGCTAAGCAACATCACTCGGACCATCTCTTAGAGGACCCTATTCTTCCTCTCAACAACTCCATTTTGTTGAGGTGTCCTAGGAGCCGAAAACTCATGGGAGATGCCTAAGCTATCACAATAGCTTTCAAAAGAAGCATTTTCAAACTCTCTCCCATGGTCACTTCTAATCCGTTTAATGCTTCTAATGTTAGAATTCATTTCATTTTGCAATTTAGTACAAAGCATTTTAAACTTATCTGAAATTTCCCTCAATGTAGTAGTGAAATATACCTAGAGGGGGGGTGAATAGGTATAGGCTCCAAATTCTTCCAATTAAAAATAATGCGGAAAATTACAAGACAAATACACACTTGAATAGATTTAGCAAATGAATTGAATTAACTAAGACAAGAGTTAATCAATTTACAAGAAGTGCAATCAATGTAATATATGGAAGATAAAGGAAAGTAAAGCAAAATTGAACACAATGATTTTAACGTGGTAAAACCTCAATGAGGAAACATCCACGGGTTGATACCACAACCACCGGCGAAGCAATTCACTATGATGAAAAGGACTTACACACTCAAGCTACCAACTCATGATATCCGCTCAAGCTATCAACTCCTAGTCTACCCTCGGGCCTAGTGAACCACCTAGCCTACTTCCTATCCGAGATGTGTCCTACACCTCTAGGAAGCAACTTCCTATCCAAGACGCTCACGTCTCTAGGAAGATTTCTTGCTTGCCTATCCGGATCCTCCCGACCCTAGACAAGACTTCCTTGCTTGATTATCCGAGTCCTCCTGACTCTAATCAAGGCTCCCTTGCTCTATCCACAAAGCTTCACTCACTTTGCTAGAGACTTCAACCTAATGCAAGGCTATGATCTAAAGTGATGCAAATGATGCAAGCACAAACAAATTAAGCTAGATGATCAATCAAGCAAAATGTACATGTTCAATGATAGTCTAGAATATGATTTCAACACTCAATCACAAAAGTTATCTAGAAATCAAATCATGCAAAACAATAAGAACAAAGGTATCAATATTCAATTTAGCACACTAAAAACCTAGTTCTTAGATCATGAAATAAAACATAGAAAATAACATGAAGCACATCACTCATACGTTTTCTAGAATCAATTTCATGATAGTTCAAGTTTAAGCACATAAATGTTCAAGACTAATTACAAAGCTAAAACTCAATTAACAAATGATCAAATAACCCTAGCATGTGATCTAACATACTTCTTAACAAATTTCATCAATCAAATGGAAAGAATCAATAGTTGATCAAAAATGAAATTGAAAAAGAAGAAGTTGAAAATCAAGTACTGACCACGGACTGAAATTGACCAGCTGAGAAAAATGCCGAAGTCAACTGCCTCTGGAAATGCTTGAGGTTTGTAGCTCTCTTCGAGACCAACAATTTTAGATTTTGAATCGAATGATTTCGAGTTCGTATGAGAGAGATATGATCAAAACAAGTAAACGAAAATTGTTGAAAAACTGATGCGGGATTTCAAGTGTTCTTCAAAAATTGCATAAGTGTGGAGGGAAGGAGGTTTGATTAAAAGGAGGGAAAAGGAGAAGATTTCCGAGCAAATCACGTGCTGCCACGTCAGCACCCCGTGGGGGGCGCGTGGGGCCCACTGGGAGCAGAAGGCTCCCTTGCCCGTGGGGCCCACGGCCTCCCACACGGGCTGGCCAAGTGGCCACACGTGGTTTGCACACCTCTCGCGCGCTCCCTCGGTTCGTTGCCCCATATCTTGAGCATCCGACCTCCGATTTCGAATCCGTTTTCAGATTACGAACCGTGACTCCCTCACGCACGACTATGACTACTCAACTTTGAAAAATGGTTGAGAAATCATCTCGGAATCCGATGATGAAATCAACACAACAAATGAGAACGAAAAGTAGCATAGTCAACTTGTTTGGACTCGAAACCTTATGAGTGAGTAACCGAAACGACCGGAACTCGATAAGGCATTAAATAAGAACATGTTCAAGTCCTAAACACAAAATACGAAAACAAATAAACACATATTCACACAAACATGCCATATCAAAGAGATAGTCACAAAGCATGCAATTTCACAATGTTTGTCAATACAAGATCAATGCATGAGCATGCTATGAAGTGTGTGAATGTGTTATACCAAATGTTTGAACCACGATGCAGGGACACACATGTATGAATTGTGTGTGTGTGCGCTAACGCCTTGCAAGAGGGTGGAAGTCAAGTTTTACCTTTGACGATTTTCACCTCTTGAAGACGACTTTTGCACTAGATGTTGCTCTTCACTCTTTGAGCTTCCTTTCTTCAAATAATGTCCTAAGCAACAACTAATACAATCATAGAGTGTTTTGCAATGGAATCAAGCCAATACAAATAGTGAACCTTACAATCTCGCCCTTTGGCTATTCCATTGGCAAAAACACTCAACCTCACCATACAATGTTTCACTCAAATAAACTCAAGATGATAGCATACTCTCAATCTCACATTACAAAGAAATTCCTAGACTAAAAATCTTCAAGTCTTCAAGAATTCCTCTTTCGGTCTTCAAAGTACCTATGAGAGAAAATAGCAACCAAACAAGAGATCTTCTCTAAAGAAGAATGGTGAGTTATTTAACCAAACAACAAACAAAGAAGATATCCCTTATCTCATACACAAATGCATTATCTCAAGTGAATAAAATATGTTCAAGTTAAAGCATTCCCTTAGTTTCCCAATTTCCAAGAACCAACTATCCTTAACATTGTCAAGAAAGAATTCTTTCTCCCCCTTAAGACAAGAATTCTCCCCCTTAAGACAAAGTCACAATTAAGCACAAAGAGGAATAAGACTCACACAATTGGAACAATTCTCCACACAAGGTGTGAAGTATACAAAAACTCCCCAATATCAAACATGGTGAGGTATACATTTTCTCCCCCTTTTTGTCAAGGAATAGACAAGGGACACAAGAGATAAAGAACGAGATATTAAGCAAACAAATCGTATAGAAAGCGAAAGTTGAATAAACTAAAGCTCCCCCTTAACATATGCTCCACATATTATCAACAAGTAGATTTGTTCACAAGGGACATCACACAATCACACAATCAAGCAATAAGAGAAAATATTTCATAACTTGTCAAAGTTCAAGAGAGAATCATAGATTTTCATTAATCTCTCAAAAATATTCTCACATTGCTAATGAATCAAGCACATAAGCAAAGTGTGTGTGTGTGAATGCTTCTCAAATATATAGTAGGAGTAATTGTGATATCAACATGCAAACTCTATCCACACCTATCCATCTAAAGCCTTTCCAAAAATAGGTCAAACCGATATTCATCCGGTTTTTGCTTTTAAAATGAATAGATATCAACATATGAGCGTGTGTGTGCATGTGGCTCGTTTTCCCGTTTCTATTTGTCAACCCGAGCTATTTCACAATTCTCAACTATACACCAATAAGCCTTTTCATTTTTCATTTCTTTTAGGCTTAGAATCAAAGAATTTTTATTTTATTTTATTTTAAATGATTCATTTCAACACTTCTTTGATTTTACTAACAAAAACATATACTCCTCATGGCGGCTTTCACTCATCACAATGGCGTAGCCCTTTCCTACATTGGGTGGCTTCACAACCAAGGTGTGTAGCCCTTTCCATGAGGGTGCTCGTTGATTACTATGTAGTGCCGAAGCAAAATGGATACATACCATAGGTCATCTATCATGTACTTAACAATAAACTTCTAGATGCATCCATTATCTACACATATTCAACCACATAAACTCAAAAACTAAAACATACAAGAGAAGCATTAGTGCACTTTTCAAAAATAAAATTTTCAAGCTCAAGTGCATGATCTAAAAACAATAAAAGATACTTGTTAAAGATCATTACTTCTCAAGTGAGTAGCTCTCAAAGACAATGATATACAATTAAAGTTTTGCTCATCAAGCCACTCACAATCACACAAAGACATCAATCAACACAAATCATGCCAATGGACATTCTAAGAGTTTTAAACCTCTCTTTGTCCAAGGGCTTAGTGAACAAGTCCGCAAGTTGATTTTTAGTAGGCAAATGCTCTAGAGTAACAATAGAATGTTCAACTAGATCTCTAATGAAATGATGCCTAATGTCTATGTGTTTAGTGCGGGAGTGTTGAACCGGATTTTTAGAGATGTTAATGGCACTTAAATTATCACAATAAAGTGTCATTTTTCCTTGTTCTATCTCATAATCCTTAAGGATTTGTTTCATCCAAAGTAATTGTGTGCAAGCACTTCCGGCCGCAATGTATTCGGCTTCGGAAGAGGAAAGGGAAACCGAATTTTGTTTCTTACTTGACCAAGAAACCAAGTTATTACCAACATAAAAGCAACCGCCCGATGTGCTTTTTCGGTCATCTATATTTCCCGCCCAATCCGCATCACAATAGCCTATAAGGATATCATTGGTATCAAATGAATAGAATAGACCAAGACTATGAGTTCCTTTGATGTACCTAATGATCCTCTTGACGGCTTTTAAGTGAGATTCCTTAGGATTTGCTTGGAATCTAGCACACAAGCCAACACTAAAGTAAATATCGGGTCTACTAGCCGTTAGGTAAAGTAGACTACCTATCATGCTTCTATAAAGGCTTTGGTCAACACTTTTCCCTTTTTCATCTTTGTCAAGTTTTAAAGTGGTGCTCATGGGAGTTTCAAAATCTTTTCCATTTTCTAGGCCAAATCTCTTAACTAGATTTTTAGCATATTTAGATTGATTCAACATTATGCCCATGCTAGTTTGCTTCACTTGCATACCTAGAAAATAATTCAACTCACCCACCATACTCATTTCAAATTCACTTGACATAACACTAACAAATTCATCAACCTTGGTTTTATTAGTAGACCCAAAAACAATGTCATCAACATATATTTGTGCAACAAAAATATCATGATCATGATGTTTGATAAACAAAGTTCTATCAATGCCACCTCTCCTATATTGGTTGTCAACAAGATATTGAGTCAACCTATCATACCAAGCTCTTGGAGCTTGTTTAAGGCCATAGAGAGCCTTTTTCAATTTAAACACATGATTAGGAGAGTGTGGGTCTACAAAACCCTTAGGTTGTTCAACATACACTTCTTCTTGAAGGTATCCATTGAGAAAAGCACTTTTGACATCCATTTGAAATAATTTGAACTTTTTAATGCATGCAATGGACAACAAAAGTCTAATGGACTCGAGACGAGCAACCGGGGCAAACGTCTCATCAAAGTCAACACCCTTCCACTTGAGTGTAACCTTGAGCCACTAGTCTAGCTTTATTCCTCACAATCTTGCCACTTTCATCGGTCTTATTCCTAAACACCCATTTAGTGCCAATTACATTTATATCTTTGGGTCTAGGAACTAAGGACCACACTTCATTCCTCTCAAATTGATTAAGTTCATCTTGCATAGCCCCAACCCAATATTCATCAACAATTGCTTCATTAATGTTTTTGGGTTCAATTTGAGAAGTGTAGCAAGCATAGGATATTTGGTTAGCAATTTGATTTCTTGTTCTAACCCCTTCATTTAAATCACCTATGATGTCTCCTTGATAGTGTAAGTTTCTAAGTCTTGGGTGAGAATGTTCAACAACTTGGTCATTTTGTTGATTATCATTTAAAGCATTTTCCAACCCTTGACTTACAACTTCAACATGACTATCAATTTCATCATCTTGACTAGAAACACTACTAGCCACATCAATAGGTGTATTAGTGTCATTTAACATGTTTTCTTTAGATTCATTGACACCATTATCATCACACAAATTAAGCATGCTAAGATCATCTATCTTCACATTGATAGACTCCATGATAGTCTTAGTAGTCAAGTTAAAGACTCTATATGCACGACTATTAATAGCATACCCAAGAAAGAGACCAACATCACTTTTTGCATCAAACTTTCCTAAGTGATCTCTATCATTCAAAATATAACATTTACTCCCAAAAGTATGGAAGTAACTCACATTAGGCTTCTTGCCTTTCCAAAGTTCATAGGACGTTTGTTTGTGCCGGGCCTTTTGAAAACACGATTTGACACATAACAAGCGGTATTGACCGCCTCGGCCCATAGGTTTCTAGGGACTTTCTTGCTATTGAGCATGACCCTAGCCATCTCTTGCAAGACACGATTTTTCCTCTCAACAACACCATTTTGTTGAGGAGTTCTAGGTGCGGAGAACTCATGAGAAATCCCTAAACCATCACAAAACTCACTAAATTTTGCATTTTCAAATTCCGTCCCATGATCACTCCTAATGCGACATATTTTCTTGATATCAAGACCTTTTTCATTTTGAACTTGATTACAAAACTTTTTAAAGTAATCAAAAGCCTCGGTCTTGTTTCTAAGAAAATAAACCCAAGTAAACCTAGAGAAGTCATCAACGCATACAAAAATGTACTTTTTGCCATTAATGCTCTCGGTTTGAATTGGTCCCATTAGGTCCATATGCACAAGTTCTAAAGGTCTCTTGGTAGCTATGTAAGAATTTTTCTTATGAGGCACTTTGGTTTGCTTACCTAATTGGCAAAGGTTCACAAACCACCTCAAGCTTTTTACCAAGATTAGGAAGACCTCTAACAATGCCATGTTTTTCAAGCTTTTTCAAATCTTTAAAATTCATGTGACCCAAACGTTGATGCCACAAATCAAGCTTATTGCACTCATGTGCCATGTTGCATGTGAGAGGATCTATCTTAAGACAATAGCAATTGTCTATAGACCTTTTGACTCTTAGGACGACATCGCCCTTTTTATCAATTATAGTGCATACATCTTTGTTAAAACTAACTTCTTGAAAAATTTCACACAAGTGAGTAATACTTATCAAGTTAGCTTGTAACCCATCAACATACAAAGTATTGCGAAGTTTAGGCAATCCGGGGATACAAATTGTTCCCTTGCCAAGAACTTGCTTTTTGGTACCATCACCAAAAGTAACCCAACCTCCATCCTTTAAAACAAGATTCTTAAAGAACTCTTTGTTCCCGGTCATGTTCCTAGAGCAACTGCTATCTAGGTACCAAGAATAGGAGGAGTTGGCACGTAAAGCATATTGTGCAACATTACATTTAGATGTGTCTTTTCTAATCCACACATTTTTCACAACATGCTTCTCACTCTTACTTCTAACATGCTTTGACTCAATATTAGGCTTTTCAACATGCACCTTGACCTCATTGGTCACATCTTCAAAAATATCAAACAAAGCATTATCAATTTTCTTATGCATAGTAGAGTGAGGCACAACACAAGATTTAGCAAGCAAGTCATCAACAACTCTTTCAACAACATGCTTTTCCAAGGTCTTCCTAGGTCTATTTCTATATCCATACATGGATGATTGCCTAGGTCCATTCAAAGACATATCATGAAAAGCATTATCAAGTTTGCATTTCCGAATGTACTCAAAGCATCTAGGTCGAATATGTCCTATCATATTACAATGATGACAAATAGGAATAAATTTGAGAAGTTTACCATTTGCATTTGCTTCCATAGCATTTGGTCTTCTCACAATTTTACCTCTTTGAAGAACAACCCTTGATGCTTCACCTCTTGCATTTGAGGTTGTTGCTTCTTGATGCTTAAGTTGTTGAGTTCTCCCATTGAACATCCTTGTTGATGAAGAGGCACCTTCGGTAGCTTTCATAGCTTTACCTTGAGAGAGTGTACCTACAATTGATTCAATGCTTGCTTTGACAAAAGTAGATTTGTTAGATGAAGGAGTCTCCTTCTCATTGATATAACCCAAACCTCTTTTGTCACATGGATGCTTTCCACTTTTAATGAGGGTGTCAACTTTATTAGAACTAGATGACATCTTGCTAATCACCCTATTAGCCTCATCAAGTTTCTCACGAAGCATCCTAAGTTCAATGGCATATTTTTCCGCTTTGTTATCACTAAACAAAACATCTTTATGTGATTTATCAAGCCATTGTTCATACTTTTTCTCTTGATTTAAATGCTCATTAAGTTTGGATTTAAGCACATTTTCAAGTTTCTTAGCATTAACAAGAGAACAATCTCTTTGCTCAATTTCTTGCTTCAAGATACCAAGTCTATCATTGCTATCCTTAAGATTCAATTCTAGACTTAGAATCTTGTCTTTAAGTTCATCGAATTCTTTTGAGCCAAGAGCATGATCTTCTAGCTTCTTGTTGAGGGACATATTGACTTTGGATAAACATTCATTTTCAAAAGTAAGATCATTGATCTTTTTCTCATCTAAGTCAATATGTTCAACAAAAGAAGCCACATAGGAATATACTTCCTTAATCATGATTTTATCACAAACAAAAAATCAAACACAAAAAATACTACAAAGAAAGGATCAATCTAAGTGCGTCTAGACACCCGCTCTGATACCAAATGAAATTTCCCTCAATGTAGTAGTGAAATATACCTAGAGGGGGGGTGAATAGGTATAGGCTCCAAATTCTTCCAATTAAAAATAATGCGGAAAATTACAAGACAAATACACACTTGAATAGATTTAGCAAATGAATTGAATTAACTAAGACAAGAGTTAATCAATTTACAAGAAGTGCAATCAATGTAATATATGGAAGATAAAGGAAAGTAAAGCAAAATTGAACACAATGATTTTAACGTGGTAAAACCTCAATGAGGAAACATCCACGGGTTGATACCACAACCACCGGCGAAGCAATTCACTATGATGAAAATGACTTACACACTCAAGCTACCAACTCATGATATCCGCTCAAGCTATCAACTCCTAGTCTACCCTCGGGCCTAGTGAACCACCTAGCCTACTTCCTATCCGAGATGTGTCCTACACCTTTAGGAAGCAACTTCCTATCCAAGACGCTCACGTCTCTAGGAAGATTTCTTGCTTGCCTATCCGGATCCTCCCGACCCTAGACAAGACTTCCTTGCTTGATTATCCGAGTCCTCCTGACTCTAATCAAGGCTCCCTTGCTCTATCCACAAAGCTTCACTCACTTTGCTAGAGACTTCAACCTAATGCAAGGCTATGATCTAAAGTGATGCAAATGATGCAAACACAAACAAATTAAGCTAGATGATCAATCAAGCAAAATGTACATATTCAATGATAGTCTAGAATATGATTTCAACACTCAATCACAAAAGTTATCTAGAAATCAAAACATGCAAAACAATAAGAACAAAGGTATTAATATTCAATTTAGCACACTAAAAACCTAGTTCTTAGATCATGAAATAAAACATAGAAAATAACATGAAGCACATCACTCATACGTTTTCTAGAATCAATTTCATGATAGTTCAAGTTTAGCACATAAATGTTCAAGACTAATTACAAAGCTAAAACTCAATTAACAAATGATCAAATAACCCTAGCATGTGATCTAGCATACTTCTTAACAAATTTCATCAATCAAATGGAAAGAATCAATAGTTGATCAAAAATGAAATTGAAAAAGAAGAAGTTGAAAATCAAGTACTGACCACGGACTGAAAATTGACCAGCTGAGAAAAATGCCAAAGTCAACTGCCTCTGGAAATGCTTGGGGTTTGTAGCTCTCTTCGAGACCAATAATTTTGGTTTTTGAATCGAATGATTTCGAGTTTGTATGAGAGAGATATGATCAAAACAAGTAAACGAAAATTGTTGAAAAACTGATGCGGGATTTCAAGTGTTCTTCAAAAATTGCATAAGTGTGGAGGGAAGGAGGTTTGATTAAAAGGAGGGAAAAGGAGAAGATTTCCGAGCAAATCACGTGCTGCCACGTCAGCACCCCGTGGGGGGCGCGTGGGACCCACGGGAGCAGAAGGCTCCCTTGCCCGTGGGGCCCACGGCCTCCCACACGGGCTGGCCAAGTGGCCACACGTGGTTTGCACACCTCTCGCGCGCTCCCTCGGTTCGTTGCCCCATATCTTGAGCATCCGACCTCCGATTTCGAATCCGTTTTCGGATTACGAACCGTGACTCCCTCACGCACGACTACAACTACTCAACTTTTAAAAATGGTTGAGAAATCATCTCAGAATCCAATGATGAAATCAACACAACAAATGAGAACGAAAAGTAGCATAGTCAACTTGTTTGGACTCGAAACCTTATGAGTGAGTAACCGAAACGACCAGAACTCGATAAGGCATTAAATAAGAACATTTTCAAGTCCTAAACACAAAATACGAAAACAAATAAACACATATTCACACAAACATGCCATATCAAAGAGATAGTCACAAAGCATGCAATTTCACAATGTTTGTCAATACAAGATCAATGCATGAGCATGCTATGAAGTGTGTGAATGTGTTATACCAAATGTTTGAACCACGATGCAGGGACACACATGTATGAATTGTGTGTGTGTGCGCTAACGCCTTGCAAGAGGGTGGAAGTCAAGTTTTACCTTTGACGATTTTCACCTCTTGAAGACGACTTTTGCACTAGATATTGCTCTTCACTCTTTGAGCTTCCTTTCTTCAAATAATGTCCTAAGCAAAAACTAATACAATCATAGAGTGTTTTGCAATGGAATCAAGCCAATACAAATAGTGAACCTTACATTATCAAAAGTTTCGGATTTTTCTCTAAGAAAATATGTCCATGTAAATCTAGAGAAATCATCAACACAAACAAAAATGTATCTCTTTCCACCCAAACTTTCGGTTTGCATGGGACCCATGAGGTCCATGTGGAGAAGCTCAAGAGGCTCCTTGGTGGAGAGATACTTGCCCTTTTTGTGCATGCTTTTGGTTTGTTTTCCTTGTTGGCAAGGTCCACAAATACCATTGGCTTTCTTCCCAAGCTTAGGGAGGCCATGCACACACTCGAACTTTCCAAGGGTTCTTAAATCCCTAAAGTTCATGTGGCCAAGTCTTTCATGCCACAACTCAACTTGCTCATCCATGGACACATTGTTTGAGACTATTCTAGCTACAAGACAATAACAATTGTCGCTAGATCTCATACCTTTCAACAAGGTTTGTCCATCGAGCTTTAGGATTGAGCAATCATTTTTATTAAACAAGACGGAATATCCTTCATCACTTAGATGTGAAATGCTTATTAAATTGGCTTTCAAGCCATCAACAAATAAAGCATCGGATAAGGAGGGTAAACCAGGAACGGAAATGGATCCTTTCCCTACAACCTTCTTTTTGGATCCATCACTAAAGGTGACATATCCACCTTCTTCCATAACAAGAGTCTCGAAGAAACTCTTGTTTCCCGTCATGTGCCTAGAGCACCCACTATCCAAATACCAAAAATTAGAAGAATTTGCCTTCAAGGCTATTTGTGCAACATGGCAAACATTTTCATTCTTTCTAATCCACTTAGCAACAATTTTAGCTTTCTTAGTGGTCTTTGGTACATGTGCTCTACTATTCCTAGGATCATGCAAATTAATATTATCATTCCTAGGAACATGCATCATGGCTCTTTTCTTTTTCTTCTCTATCATGCTTCTAGTTTTGCACATTTTTATATAGCGAAAGCATTGTGGTCTAATATGACCAACAAATCCACAAAAGTGACAAATAGGAGTAAAATAAGGAATTATACCTTGTCCTTGTCTTTGTGGATGAAGTGGTTCATTGTGTCTTCGTTGTTGAACCGGTCTAGGTTGCTTCCAAGCTTGAGGTTGCATGATAGGCCTCTTTCCTTTGTGAGCCATTTGAGGAGGAATGTTGGCTTGAGGAACCCTAGGGGGTTGAGCTTGAGGTTGCCTTCTTGGCCCCATCTTCACTTGAGCATTTGAACTTTGTCCTATTTCTAACTTCTTCCTAGGAAGTTGCACAAATGAAGTTTCTTCTTTCTTCAAGCTCTTGACAAATACGGTCTTGTTAGAGGTTGAGATCTTCTTGCCATCTTCATACCCAAGACCTCTCTTGTCACATGGACTCTTTCCAACACCAAGCATATGGTCAAGCTTCTTGGTGCTAGAATCCATCCTAGTCATAGATTCTCTAACTTCTTCAAGCTCCCTCATTAGACTATCCTCATTCCTCCTAGATAAGACTAACTCCTCTTTTAGCTTATCTTCCATCTTCTTGAATTTTTCCACTTGTTCACTTAAGTGGTCATTATGAGATGCAAGCTTAAGATTTTCTTCTCTCAACATCTTGATCTTTCTTGTGCTCTTGATTGCTAAATCATTAAACTCGGCATGATATTTAGCAAACTCCTTTTTCTCCATAAATCCATTCATGGAGTTAGAAGAGGAATCACTTTCTACTTTACTTGAGTCATTTTCCTCTTGACTCATTTCCTCTCTCTCACTAGCACTTTTGCTTTTATGGGAGGAGGCAAAAGCTAGGAGATTAGCCATGAGCTCTTCATCATCCGAAGACTCATCTCCCTCATAGGAGTCATCACTACTTCCACTCCAAGTGGCAGCCATCACTTTCCCCTTTTTCTTCTCAACATGATTTGCACAATCGGGGGCAAAATGACCTATGCCACCACACTCGAAACATCGGACCCCTTTCCTTTCAGTCCTCTCTTGCCTAGGTTCAAACTTCTTGAAAGAACCCTTTTTCTTCAAATCTTGTCCTTTTGATCCAAAGTTCTTTCTTCTAAACTTCATAACCTTGTTGAACCTTTTTACAAACAAGGCAAGGTCTTCATCCGAGTCAACCTTCTTTTCCTCCTTTTCATCCTTGGAGGTTTTTAAAGCAATTCCTTTTTGCTTTTTAGTGGGTGTGGAGATAGGCCCCTTCCTAGACTCATAAGCTAGAAGTCTCCCAATCACCTCACTCGGCTTCATATTCTTATAATCACTATTTTCTTCTAAAGCCGTCACCTTCGATTCAAACCTATTGCGTAGAGATCTCATAATCTTTTGCTTGATTCTCTTATCCGAATATGGATCACCAAGTTGATGGCTTTGGTTAACTATATCCATTAACTTGATCTCGAAGTCGTTAAAGCACTCATTCTCCTCCATCTTAATCGTCTCGAATTGAGTTTGGAGGACTTGAAGCTTGGAGTCCTTCACCACTTCGGTTCCCTCATGTGCAATCTCTAGGATGTCCCAAGCCTCCTTAGCTATCCTAGTATTTTGAATCAACTTGTATTGATTTTCGTCCATGGCACACAAGATGGCATGCATCGCCTTCCTATTCCACTTTGAAGCATCAAACTCTTGCGCGTTCCATTGCGCCTTAGGCTTCAAAACATCTTCTCCTCCACCCGCGGGAGTCATCATAGGGAGATCATATCCGTCTTCCACCGCCATCCATGCACGATTATGAATTTGGCATATGTAGGATTCCATCTTCCCTTTCCATTGGGAATAGTTCAATCCGGTAAGAAGTGGAGGCCTTGTGCTAGAAGCACCTTCGTTGCTACCACCGTTTCCACCGTTTCCACTCATAGTGTTTATGAATGAAAGAAATGAATGCAAATGTATGAATGATCAAAAATCACACAAAATGCAAAACACACCAAAATAAGCAAGGATCACCTATGTATGTCTAGGAACCCGCTCTGATACCAATTGAAACTAATTATAGCACGGTGTGTATAAAGCTATCTAGAGGGGGGGTGAATAGATTTTACGCTTTTTACCCAATTTTTCGTGTTAGTCAAAATTACGAAATTACCCTCAAGATAATATAAATAAGCAAGTGTAATATGGTGCGGAAATTAAATTAACACTTGATTTTTACGTGGAAACCCTCACGGGAAAAACCATGGGCTATGTAAGTAAGCCACACTCGAACCTCGAATCCACTAAATGTGCAAACGATTACAACCTAATCCCGGAAGTAATCACACACCTACCTAATCCCGGTATGAGTGAACCTAGTCCAATTTGCTTGCGATCTAAGCAACCTAATCCCGATTGCTACACACAAGACTTACCTTCTCTAGAAGAGAATACAACCCTAAGTGAATATATGTGAATATTCAAAATGCAACATAGAGCAAGGGAAACCCTATATGCTTATCTAAGATGATTGATATGCAATTAAGAACAATCCTAGATATCAAAACTAAATGACATGTCAAATAGTTAAGCTAATCAATATTAAGCACAAAACCTAATATGCTAGCACAATACAACTTCTCAAACATACATCATACTAATCTTAATCTTGTATTCAACAAATATAAAATCACATACAAGTAATTAAATTGAGATTGCTAGATAAGAGAAACACAAAATATGTAAGATATTAGTGAAAAGCTTACCAAGCAAAGTATGATGAAGAATCCATGCAAGATGTCATCTAGATGATCTAAGATGATGCTAGATGATGATTGATGATCATGGAAAAAGTGTTTGAGTAATTAAAAATGAGTTCTTGGAATTTTTCTTCTCTTTGAAAAATATCCTAAGTATGAAATCTGAATATGAACTCTCTTAATTGACCTAAAGACAAAATGGCATATATAGGGTGCCAAGCCAAAGTGAGGTCGTTTAAGTAAGTTTCAAAGAAACGCGCCAATCGGCGGTTTCAATCGGCGGTCTGTGGCCGCCGATTTCAACCGCAGAATTGCTCCTGGAGAAACAGGGGAGAAACGGCGGTTCCATTCGGCGGTTTAGTGACCGCCGTTCCCACCGCCGAATTAAACCCGAGAATAAAATCAATCAGCTACATTATTTGCTAAAACTAAATACATTTAACGAAAACCATTCCCCGGCAGCGGCGCCATTTTTCTGACCAAGCGTCGTTGTACCCGGTAGAAAAGATATTTCTATTCTTATCACCTCGCAAATGTAACGAGTCAAAGGACTAGTATAGCAAGTAAGCAAGGGTCTCGTTCCACAGGGAGATGGATCCGTTAACTGTATCTAGTTCTAGTGTTTATTAAAGCATGTAAAAAGGGAAGCGGTGTGGTGTGTGCGGAAATGTAAACTAACTATGATAGAAATGTAGCCGGGTGTCTTGGCTATCTAATTAATCTACTCCTAATTACGTTAATCTACTCCTAAAGGCAAGACACCCTAACTACGAAAATAATGGTGGCTTGGAGATAAGCAAGATATATACCACATATGGGAAATCGGATTACCAAACACAATATGCAATTTATGTCGATTGTTTAACATGTGAATCCAATTAATCCAGTAAAGGGTTCGTTCTCTTGATTAAGGAATTACTGAACTCATGTCATCACTCTCCAATCGGAAGAGTGATTGTGTCTAGGGTTTAGACCCATTACGCACAAGAACATATGAACCAAAGCTAAGTGGCATAATTATGCACACACAAGCTATTTCCATTCCATAGAGCTAATAGCCAAGATTATGCAAGGAATGGTCATCCAAGCACAATCTCAACTCTCAATCTCTCTAATCATTCTAAACACATACATAGTAAATCATACATCAACATACATAAACAAATGAGATATTTGATTACAACTACTCCTGATCATTTAGTTAATCTACTCCTAATCTCATTCATCATACATATCAACACATAATTATCCATACATATGAATATCACAAAAAGAGCTTAATCAATATACATCTAAGGAATGAATCAATACCGAATCAAAGCATATGAACAAACATACATATATTAGCATAAGTGTAGGTTTACAATAATCCCAAATGGGTTATACATCAATAGAAAATACAAAGATGAGAAAAGTAAAGAAATAACCCTTGAAGACAAGCCTCCAATAGCTCTTCCTTTCTATGAACTCCTATGGCTCGGTTTTGACACACAAGCCTCTCCTATCTCTGCATATCTACTCTCCATGGAAGGCTTTCCATGGAGGAAAATCCCCCATGGAAGGCTTGGAGTTGCTCTCTCTCTTTTGTGATGATCAATCCAAGAAAATGGATTTCTTGGAGCAAGGTTTGGTGGTGTAACCGGTAGAAAGAGAAGCAAAGGGATGTATATATAGTTGGGCAAGTTTTGGGTGGGAATGGGGTGTGAAAAGACCGAATTACCCCTGAAAATATCATCATTTTAGCTCGGACAGGGGTCTGACGGGTTCGTGCAGCGGGATATGTCTAGTCACACGAACTAGCCAGAGTCTTGGCGGCTTCGGTTCCGTGGGCAATGTCTAGCCACACAAATTAGCCAAAATCTTGGCGGGTTCGTGTGGCGGGACATGTCTAGCCAACCCGAAGGTCTGAACTAGCCGGAATCCTGGCGACTTCGGTTCCGCGGGACATATCTAGCCACACGAACTAGCCAGAATCTTGGTGGGTTCGTACGGCGGGACATGTCTAGCCAGCCAGAAGGTCTGAACTAGCCACGGTTTCGGCGGGTTCGTGCTCTTCATTCCCGCAGGCTCATTCCAGCGGTACGAACCAGCCGTGGTCTTCTTCACACATAATTGCCCTATTTTGCCCACTTTCAGCACAAACACCTTCTATATGAGATATTTACCTGCACATAACTAAAACACACATTATATACACAAAGTGCTCGGAAACGAACACAAAAGATAGGAAAAGGGAGCGCTAAATGTGAATATTTGGAGCGCGATCATGTTCCAACTCATTGGAATTCTACTTATGAATTACTTGCTGAAAGTTATGAATATAGGGAATTATTTGTTTCTTTTATGCAATATCATGTTTCTAACATTATTCTTCATGCACAACATTGAGATATTTGTACAAAAATTTGTCAATTGTTAAAGGTCTTTAATGAGGCTACTAACGATTTATCTGATATTTATTATCTCACTACTCATTTATTTATTATTGAGAGTATTATTATTGTTGGTGCATTTTCTAAGTGTGCAACCGATGAACAATTACATCCTTTCATTGATGTTATGAAATTAAAATGGTTAGACTATTATAGGTACTTTCCATCTATTTATTTGCTTGCATTGTGTTTTGATCCACGTTGTAAAGTAGATAGTTTGAATGAGTATTTAAAATGCTATTATGAATGTTTAGGATTAAAAGAAGAATTTGATGTTGATAGTTATTGTACTAAAATTAAGTTATTATTTTATGAATTATATGACGAATATCTTAGAATTTACGGTTCATCACTGAACATTAATGTTCCACAAACCGATTCTACAACTACATCTCGTGCTCCTCCATCCTCCACATTAAAGGGGTTAGGGTCTTGACTCTTATTCCAAAGAACAAAAAAATTACGAACTGATTCTTCATCAAGGTCAAGCTCATATTCCGAGGTTGAAACTTATCTAACAACCTCTTTTGAGTTTACGGAAGATGAAAAATTTGAAATCCAGCAATGGTGGAAAGAGCATGAAAGGCATTCTCCAATTTTTGCTGTTGTAGCCAAATAAATTCTTGGAATGCCAGTTTCTACCGTGGCTGTGGAACAAGAGTTTAGCATCGGTGGTAATATTTTGGACGAAAGTCGTTCGGTTATGAGTTCAAAATCAATTCAAGTCCAAGTTTGTGTTGGTGATTGGATTAAGGCGTAATACATACAACAAGAAATCGATCAAGAAGTTTACGATTTCTTCGACAATGACTAAACCACGGGAACGGAAGGCATTGGCAGTAATTAGTTACAGTTCCAGGTTCCAACTTCTAACACCAAACCTTGAATGAAAGGTAAGAGAACTACGTAGCCTTTGATTCCTCTAAACCGAGGATCCGTATGCAACTTAATTGTGGTAAAAATTAAGTGCAAGACCAGCCTAATTTAAATTTTTTAGTTTTATTTCAATTTTTATTTTAGTTTATCATACATATATTAATTTTTGGTTGTCCAAAAAACTGATTTTATATGTTTTTTTTTTTTTAATTTTACTATTAATTATTTTAAATTAAAAAATAAAAAAATCAGAACCGGAAACTGAAACTGGAACTGGGTGAACCAAAACCGGTCCACCCCGATTCCGGTTCCGAAGAATCGCTGGTTTCGTCCAAAACCAGAACCATCGATCATGAACCGGAACCGTGAACAGCTCTAGTCACACGTGATCAACAAATCACACACCAGTCACAACGGGTCATTTCTCAAAATAGTTTTGGTGGGGGTTTTAGTTGAAAAACCCTAAAACCTTACAACCCAGTAATACTAATGGCAACCTCCAGGCTCATACTCTTACACCTCCGTCGCTCTCACGCGCCGCTCCATCACGCCCTCTGCTCTCTAATTCCCTCACGCACGCCGCCCTTGCATCCCTCCTACTTCCCACCGCGTCTTCACTTTCCTCCCGCCGCCGCCTTCCATTTCTTCCACTCTCGCTCCATCGACGACGACTCGGGGTCTGACTCATTTCCGATCCCGTCGGAGATGGTCAATTGGAGTGAAGGAGTTAGCCAAATCAGTAGCGGGGAAGATTCGATTCTTCCTGTTCGGGCGCTGATTTCGTTGCTGGATTCTTTCCATGATCTCACTGGCTTCCCTTGGTAAAATCATAATTGTTTTTTGGAATTTGTGTTTCTTAATCAATTCGATACCGGTTTACATTGGATTTTCTTCAGGTGGATAACAATTGCGTCTTCGGCACTGGCGCTGAGAATTCTGATGTTCCCTGCAGTTGTTTTGCAAATGAGGAAGTTGAAAAGGATCGCGGAGCTATTTCCTAAATGTAAAGTCTTTGTCTTTGCCTCATTATTGACTTAGTTTTGATTATGGACATCGAATTCGATGACTACTCTTAAAACTTATATGGGATAAAATGGTGTAAATGCTAAACTTGTGTTACTGTTATTATGATATGATATGGAAGGGGCAGGTGATGATACATTGTGTTTTGGGGCACACCTTGTGTGTGAATCCTTCTGGTCTATATAAGATAGACATGTTGCACATACACTTAATAATATCTTATGACATTTCATTGTTCTTTTCTCACTTTATTTCTTTTAAGAATATATGTTAGGTTGTTTATTATTATGTTGATGTAGAGTTCTTTTTTATTTGCACAACAGTTTCCTGTGTTGAACTGTATGAGGGAAATTTCTATAATAAAGTGATGCTGACAAAATTTTGATGCTTTTAGAATGCAAGTTTTAGTTACGACATCTTAAATTACAAAATATCAGGAAAATAAATTAAGTTATTTGAAGCTGAACACCAAATTGGGTAGGGTATTCAAATCAAATAGAAGTCCAATGGTGTTGTTATATCCACAAATGTCCGTTTTGTGCCAGACCTAATTTTGTTAGCAATGTCTTGGCTTAATTGCTCACAAAATATGCTAGTTTAGTGTAATGGTATACAAGGTAATTCTCCAACACGTGGATATTGTTTCTTTCAGTTAATAAAATTGCATGAATCGTGAATATTGTCACCTTTTCGCTTGCCGCATTTATTTGCAAAGGGTGTTGGAGCAATTTTTTTTTTTCCTAGATAAGGTTTTAATCACTGAGCAATTCTTCATCACTATGAGCATAACTGACTTTCTAATGACCAAGCATTAATATTTGAATATTCAATCCTTTTTGTGGAATTTTTTCGAAGAGATTTTATTCTTTTAACCTTCTCATTGCAGTTTAGACGTTTAATTTACAATTAGTATAATATTTTTTTTGACTTTCATGTGCATTTCTCACAGTGCCTCCTCCATTGCCACCACCTCTGTCAGGAAGGAGTTTCATTGACCAGATTTCACTTTTTCGGAGGGAAAGAAGAGCAATTGGTTGCCCCTCATTCCTTTGGTTCCTTGCATCCTTCTCCATCCAGGTGATACTGCTATACTTTGTGTAAATACTTTTCCTGACATTCCCCACCCTTGAACATAGATGCAAACAACCAAGGAAATAACTTACATCTTCTAAGCTGAAAGAAACAGGACTCTAAATTATGAGGCAAATGCTGTGTTAGTTGCAGAAGCATAGATTTTATCGTGGTGTTTATCTGCTACTGCCTGTACAAATTTTTTGACTTCTGAAGTCATTTATAGCTAGTTTATGTTGTGCAGCTGTATTATATTTTATAAATTTGTAATTGGGCTGCTAGTGTGGTGATTGTATGAGCTGCTGTCTGAAAAATCTTTGGGCTCTGGAATTGAACATCTGGATGCTCCCTGTAGGTATTTATGGTTAAGGAATTATTCACATGATGGCCTTGAGTAATTTAAAATTAGAGAAATCTTTTGATGAATGATGCATGACTTATAATACTTGAAGAGATGATCATGAGGGCTGAGGCAGTGAGGCTAGTCATATGTTTGTTGGACTACTGGTGCAGATTGCTCTAATAAAATTCTATGTTTTTTATCAAAAAGAAGGAAAAATTTACGAGGATATATTCAATAATGGTAACATGTAGCTTTCTATAGTGTTATTGCTGTCCGGAAGAGAAGAAATGTGAAGAATCACTTTCCTTTCAACCTTTTCTGTTTTCTTTAATTATTACGGTATTTGATTTATTTTTCTTCTGTATCTTTAAACGATCCTGGACTAGTGCTTGGCAGGGAATAATTTTTGTGCTTATTTATCTTGCCATGTTTTTATTTGTATGCAGGTCCCATGCTTTCTCTTATTTGTGACTAGTATCCGGAGAATGTCACTAGATGGCCATCCTGGGTTTGATTGTGTAAGGCACTTCCATACTTAACTAACTCCACACACACACACACACACAGGTTCTTACATACTTAACTAGGTTCACACATGCACTAATATCTCTAATAATGTTAACAATTTTGGTATCATCAATATCTTCTCATAAATTTATTTTTGATGACCCCATATGAGAGAGGGGACTCTTGCATATGTTTCCATAAGTTCCCATACTACTCACTTTTAATGTGTTGTTTTATTGAATTCCAAATTATACCTATTACCTATAACTACTTGATCAATTTCTCCTTGGAAGCATTGTTCCAAAGTTCCAACTTCCAATATCTCATGCATAGCACTGCACCGGAGAAGACATCCACTTGATATATTAGTAAAGCTTCATATAATTGAATCTAGCATGAGACTGATGAGATCTAGTTAAAATATGTTATTTTTTCAAGTTACTAGAAATAAAGAAAGTTATTGATTTGAGGAATGTTTAGCAATTTTTGTTTTTTTTTTTTTTCCTATGCTGTAAAAGTTCATAAAAATTTATAGATGTGATATTTAAGGGTTATTATATTTTTAGTCCCTGACGTTTGCGTTAATCTGGGTTTAGTCCACGATTTTCTGACTTTACTAACTGCAGTCCTTCTGTTAGGGTTTCGGTTAAAACAAACGGACTGGCATTGCCAGAGGCTACAATGACCGAAATACCCTTAATGAAGGTTTCTGTTGAAGTGCAGTATGGTAATTTTACATTTAATTAAAATATATAAAAAAAACTAATTAAATAATAATAATAATAAATGAATATATTAAAAAAATTAATATTACAAATAATTAAAAAAGATCCGGACCGTCCATCTCATGAGATGGATTCGGTGGATCCACCAAATCCATCAAATTAATAAATGAAACTAATTAAAACATGAAATACAAAAAAAAATACAAAAATCAATTAAACACCACACCAGATGCAACACAACCAAATTCAATTACTGTTAAAAATAAAAAATTTAAAAACAAAAAACAAAACAAAATCCTAAACCAATCTGTCATCTCTCATCACCACCTCCATCTCCCACGATCTCTATTTCTCATCTCCTCATCTCTTTTCTTCTTCTTCTTCTTCTTGCCCACAGCTAGCTTGAAATCTCACCCCAAAATCCCTAATTTTTTTTTTTTTTTTTCTGAAACCCTAGTTCAGAAATCCCCAAATTTTCCAATCCTTACATCCTCTTCTTCTTTGTTGGATTTGGGTGTGGGTGTGGGTGGTTTGGTGGCCGCCGAAATGGTGGTGCTTCCTGTCTCTTGGCCGCCGGCGAGATCGACTCTCTCTCTCTCTCTTCGACTCTCCCTCTTCGCCAGCGTTGGTGGTGGTCTTCTAGGTGTGAGGTTGTGCTTGTATTTGGGATTGGGTTTACTGATGATGAATATGGATGTTGATGATAGTTTGGTTGGGTTTCATTTTGGGTTTGAATCTGAATGGTGGTGTGTTTCTATTGATGGCTGTTTTTTTTTATTTTTTTATTTTTTTTTTATTTTAATTTTTAATTTTTCAAAAACAAATTCTTGCAAAAACAATTTCTTGACAGTGGTGGTGGGGTGGTTTGATGGTGGTGTGTTTCTGGGTGGCTAGGGTTTGGGAGTGTATTTGGGAGTGACAGTGGTGATGTTCGATGGTTTGGGAGTGGTGGTGGTGTGTTTTTGATTTAGGGATTTTATGGGTTTTTGATTTGGGGATTTTGATTGGGTGGTGGATTGATGAAGATGATATGTTTGATGATTTTATGATGTGAATCTGATTTTTTCCATATGAGTGATGATTGTGTTGTATGAGAAAGAATTTTTAAAGAATTTTTGTTATGATCTGATGATTGTGTTGTATACTGGTGAGAGAGATGAAGATTTTTTATTTTTTATTTATTTTTGTTTTGTTTTATTTTGTATTTATTTGTTTTTTAAATCTGTTATAAGATTTAATATATATTATTAATTATTTAATTTAATTTAATTTATTAATTTTTTATTATTTAATTTAATTAAACTTATTAATTTAAATGGATTTAATATATATATTAAATTTTTTTAATTATTTTTTTATAGATTTTAATTTTTTAATTTAATTCATATAATAATAATTATTATTTTAATTAGTTTTTATATGTTTTAATTTTAAATTTAATTTGTTTTTTCATTTTTTATTTAATAGGAGGGCATAAGGGTCTTTACCCTTGTTTAGTCAGGTTTCTAGAAGGTTTTTTGGAATTTCCCATAAAGCCCTTGTTGACCTAACGGAAGTCATCGAAATCCTAACGAAATTGGACGGTAGGGACTCGATTTGGTATTGTCAGAGAACTATTGGACTGCAGTTAGTAAAGTCAGAAAATCGTGGACTAAACCTAGATTAACGCAAACGTCAGGAACTAAAAATATAACAACCCGATATTTAATATAAACCAATTAGAAAAAAATTATGCTATGCACTATCTTCAATATGAGGTGAAGGAATTCTCTTGTATTTCTTTCCCGTTTATTCACGAACACCTCTTCATCCCCAACAAAAGAAAAGCCACATTTTTGTTGATTTTACTATAGTATTATAAATATGTGATGCTTTTGCGATTGAATTATTGTAGGGTGGGACTTTATGGTTCCAGAATTTGACTGAAACCTCTAATGGTGTTATAGGCTTAGGCTCAATCTTTCCAATATTGATAGCTGCTCTGCATTACATGAACGTTCAGGTATCAAAGCTTTTAGATCAGGTTGTCATACATTATGCTTTTCCTTGGGTGATGTTGGAGTCTTCTAATAGTCACTTATTGTTTAGAGTTAATTTTGTGATTATCTAGCATATTGCATATAAGTGGCTTATAAGAATTTATTCTCCATCATGTGGCAGACATTTGAAATTAGAAGCACAAGAATAGAGCCAAGTAATAATTTCCTGTATTTCAATGATGCTTAACAAGTTTCATGCCATCTCATTCAATTGCTAAGATTGGGTTATTAGTTGTATTTACTCTATTTCATATATGTACTAGAAACTTTATTCATATGGTGCCTGAAGTATTCCTTGCTTGATTTCTGTGTTTACTTGACATGTAATCTATTTCTTCCTGGCTATTGGTTAGTTTTGCTGTTAAGGGTTTTTATAATTGCACAAGAGGTTTGGTTTACATATTAGATTGTGAGAAGAAATAATCATTCGACAATGAATTGGATGTTGGTTATGAACAAGGGAAACAAAGAAGTGTTGTGCGGTGAAAATATCTCATGGCCTCCAAAATTCTTGTGGTCTTTGTTTAATTGAGTCATATATGTTAGCTATTAATGAATATATATTTGTTAAATAATAATGAATTACAAAAACAAAATAGAGCTTCTGCATGTAGTAGTGTTCTAGTAGGCGCCATAGTTGTTTGAGGCGTTAAGCGTAGCAAGGCGCAAGGCGAGGTGTGTGCCTGATTGAAGCAAAGCGCACATTTTTTTAATAAAAAATAGGGTTAAATTCATTTTAATCCCTCTAGTTTGACCTATTAGCCAAACTGGCCCCCCAGTTTTCAGTATTATCTAGACAGGCCCCTCTAGTTTCCATAAATCTTTACTTCAGTCCTTGTCGTCCAATTCCGTTAGGATTTGCAAAGATTCCGTCTGGTCAACGAGAGTAAAAGGGTAAAACAACATCAGAGGTTCTAGAATTTATCTGACCAAAGGGTATAATGGTATTATAAAAATAAATTTTAAAAAACAATATTTATTATTTAATTTAATAAGTAATAAATATTATTTATTAAATTAAATAATAAATATTATTAAGTAATAAAATGATAAATATTAAAATATTAAATAATAAATATTTAATTAAAAATAAAAAAAATAAAAAAAAATAAAAAAAATATAAACATATAAAAAAAAAAAAGAATTAAAAAAAGAATATTGAAAAAAATAAAAATTATTTACAAAGCAACAAAATAAACAAAATAAACCAAAGTTATTTAACCTATTATTAAATTAAAAAATTAATATTAAGAATTTTTTTACAAATAATATTAAGAAATAAGAATTATATATATATATATATAAATAAAATAAATCGATCATCGACGTCTTCTTCGACATTCTCATCATCATCATCAATCAACACCATTAAATCCAGCCGTTTCACCACTGAAAACCATTCACTCAATCCCTCCATAATACCCACCTCTTCTTTTCTTGGATCCACTCACAAACTCCGTTTCGATCCTCTCACATCCAACTCTCCTCCACGTTTCATTTCAAATCACCAAACCACATCGTTGCTGTATCCGATGTCAAGCAAAAGCAGCCCAAATCCATTCCCTCTGTTGGCAATCTGGTATGACATAACCAAAGATCTAATCGTTCAATGTCAAAATCTTAACTTTTTTCATTTCTTTTATGTCTATGTGGTTATTTGTTTGTTGTTTGTATTTGTAATTGATAACAAAAGAGGAAGCATTAGAGCTGTATGAGGACATGATTTTGGGCAAAACATTTGAGGACGTGTGCGCCCTAGATGTACTACAGAGGCAAAATGTTTGGCTTCGTTCATCTTTACAACGGCCAAGAAGCTGTGTACTGGTTTCATCAAACTCTTGAAGCAACAAGATTGTGTTGTGGTACTTACAAAGACCATGTTCATGCTTTGAGTAAAGGAGTGCCTGCTCGTGAAGTGAAGAAAGAGGGTTCGATCTGATTTGGGTTTCTGGGTTGTTGATGATGATGGTTGAAGAAAGTTCGATTTCTGGGTTTGGGTTTGAAGCAAGGGGGATTTCTGGATTCGATCTGGGTTTCAGTTGGTGGTAGTGGTGATAAAGGACCGTAGATTTGGGTGTTTTAGTTTAGGTTGAAGAGGTGCATTTTTGTCCTTCAATTAATTTAAACATCTATAAGGGGCAGCATGGTCATTTGACCATCTGACCCTGTTAGATTCCACTTTTTCAACAGAAATCTTAACAGAAGGACTAAACGAAATAATACTGAATACTGGGGGACTAGTTTAGCTAATAGGTCAAACTAGAGGGACTAAAATGAATTAACCCTAAAAAATATATACATGATGGAGAATAAATCATGCATATATTCATTAATATATACTGAAGTGAGGCGCACGACTAGTCGCCAGCCTCCTAATACAGCCGATTAGGCTGTTTTTTGCCACGTTAGGATGCCGCCTAGCAGCTAGGCTCTGATTAATCGGCCGATTTTTCTGATTTTTTCGAACATTGCCATCTAGTGGTGAAGCCATAAAACGTAATCCCGAGTCACCAATCTCATTGATTTCTTGAAGAATTTGTCAACTAGTTTTCAGAAATTGGATTTTAAATATTTATATTGGCAATGATGTAAAGATACAGTTTTTTTTTTTTTGGTAATTTCTCTAGCAAAAAGTCCATCGTTTCTAATTGTTGATTTTAAACTCCCTTATTGATCTTGTTTTTTTTTTTGATAGATTCCGATGATAAACTTATAGGATAATGATATGCGAATATGCGGAATAAAATATGAACGATAAAGAAATCACACCACACAAACACAAGGATTTCCCAAGGTTCGTCTAACTTTGGCCTATGTCCTCGTGTGATCTCTCTTGAAAATCACTAGCAATGGAGAAAAACGCGTTGTTACAAGAAACTTATTGAAACCCTTTAGCTAATTCCCCAAAACCTTGCTAAACCTCTCTATCACTCTTGCTCTCTAACCCCTTGTATGCTTGCTGATTTTTCTGTGTGAAAATAATTCCCAACAGCCCTATTTATAAAAGTATAGGACTTGGGTTATTCCTTGTTAGAATAGACTCCTAAATCTTCTTAGAATAAAAAGCTAACTAATTTCCTTATCCTAGTTGATTTGGCATTCTTGAGAAAATCTAATTTCCTAATCCCAATAGGAAATTATGTGTACACTTTATTTTCTCTTTATCCAAATAGGATTCCTTCATAAGCCTTGACTTGGGTTTTGATGAGCCAAAAAACACAACACTAATGTGTTTGTCAAATATAATAATAGTTTTACATGCTTCATGTAATTTTAGTTAATAACTTTATGTATTATTTGTGACATCTCCCAACTCAAATAGTATAATTTTTAAAGAGTAATTTTCTATTAATAAGATTTCTAAATCTACCTTTTCATCTGATTTAAAGTCAGGAGAAATGTGAGAGTGAAGAGACCTTAGAGAGTGAGAGAGAGAGAATGGAGAGAGTAAAAACGAAGAAAGAGAACGGGAAAAATTAAAGGGTTTGGCTTATAGACAAGTCACTCATGATTCTAATTCTAAAGTCAAACAAGTCTCTTTTAATTACTTTTCGATGTAAGCTTACTCAAGATAAAGAAGTAATAATAGTTTCAAAAAATTATAGTGCCATGAATTTTATAAGAGCTATTCCACATGGTTGGGGGCCGTGGCCCCTCCTGGCCTTTGAGTGTCTTTAAACCTGACTGTTCGTTTTTATGCTGCTAATGCAGATGCAGTATTATAGGCATGCAAATATAAATATATTTTCGTGATCAAATCTAGCCCTGGTTTGACTTGAGCATTTGTTTAATACATTCACTTGAGGTGTGTCAGTTTTGGCAGAAAATGAACTACTACCAATCACATTTGGTTGTTTGTGCTTCATAATATCCATTATAGAAATGGTTTTCCTTATCTGCTCATCAATATGAGAGACATAGCTGTTTGCTTTGTAGTGTGAAGATGAGCATTTGAAGATAGATGCTAAAATATAAAGTTCTTCTGGCCATGCTTTCATTGAATCAATCATACAGATATAAGAAGATAAGATAGTAAGCTCAAATACAATTTCTCTTTCCTAACATGTTCTTCCTTTTTACACATCATGATTTACATATGCCAAGTTACCAAGTCTAAACTAATAGTGATAATATCAGAAATTAAATGCTTGCTTCTCTTGTTACCATTTCACTTCACTGGAAGTAAGAATATGAATCTAAGATGAGATCATTAATTCGTTATATACTTTGATTTTGTGGAAGTAAGAATATGCATATATACTTTGACCATTAAAATCTTCGCCCGTTTCCTGTTTATCTTGAATAGTACTTTACTAGTCTACCTTTAAGTCATAACATAAAATGTATGAGACTCATATTGTCTTTTTTGAACATAACATACATGTATATATTTTGAAATCGTGAGATTGGGCCAAATTTGAAATTATTGAACTTAACATATAAACATGCCTTAAAATATTGGTGTTATTTTTGGAAGAAACAGGTGAATGTCTGACATATATATTGTTTATTCTTCAAAAGCTTGCAAGATCTTTTGGACATTGTCAACTAAAAGTAGCATATCGTAATGATTATCGCTGTCATATTATCCGAGTATATATTGACTCACTCTTAATCAAATTATCAGATTTCTTTTAGGAAATCTTCACTTGGAAAAGATAGCGGTATGTTGGGCTTATTGGCAAAGGTGAGTAGAAAGCAATTGTGTTTTAAGTTTTATTAGTGCTATCTCATTTTGGTGTAAATATTGGTCTCCTGGGTTCAAAGTGTTGATTTTAACCTCCCTTATTGATCGTGTTTTCTCGATAGACTACGGTGATAAACTTATAGGATAATGATATGCGAATATGCGGAATAAAGTATAAACAATAAAGAAAACACACCACACATAAACACAAGAATTTACCGAGGTTCGGCTAACTTTGCCTACGTCCTCGTGTGATCTCTCTTGAGAAATCACTAGCACTATGAAGAAAAACGCTTGGTTACAAGATACTTATTGAAACCCCTTAGCTAATTCTCCAAAACCTTGCTAGAACCTCTCTATCACTCTTGCTCTCTACCCTTTGTATGCTTGCTGTTTTTTTTGTGTTAAAAATAAGCTCCCAATAGCCCTATTTATAGATATAGGACTTGGGTTACATTTCTTGCTAGAATAGGACTCCTAAATCCTTTTAGAATAGGAAAAGCTAACTTATTTCCTAATCCTAGTTGATTTGGGACTCTTGAGAAAATATAATTTCCTAATCCCAATAGGAAATTATGTGCACACTTTATTTTCTCCTAATCCAAATAGGATTCCTTCTTAAGCCTTGACTTGGGTTTTGATGAGCCAAAAACACAACAATCTCCACCTTGGTGAGTCAAAACCAAGAAATGACTGATGTACCCCAGAATGTCTTCGAACCTTCTTGAAACAACTCTGGAAAGCTTCAAGAACCTTCACCTTGGCAAACTTCTTCTTGCCTTAATGCACCTTAAGTGAGGAGGTGCTCCACTCAATCCTCAGCATGTAATGAGATTGAGTGAGTTCAAGCAAAACTTGAACTTCTCAGCTGTTACCGGTTTAGTCAAGTAATCTGATGCGTTCTCCTCTGTATGAACCTTCTCCAATGTAACTTCCTTCGATTCTACCCAGTCCCTAATTCCGTGATAACGAGCCTCAATATGCTTCGATCTTCCATGAAACACTTGATTCAGTAGGTTTTCTAGACCATACCTCTTCTGCACACTTATAATCAAGAACCTTTGAGGGTGATCGGTTAACCAAGTAGCAAGCGTGATTAACCGCTTCTGCCCAAAACATGTCGGGCAATCCTGCATGAAACTGCATGCTTCTCTCTCTTTCCATGAGAGTTCTATTCATCCTCTCTGCTGCCTCGTTTTGTTGAGGAGTCTTCTTCACCGTAAAATGCCCTGTGATGCCTTCTTCCCTACAGAACTGTAAGAACTTGTTGTCTCTATATTCACCTCCATTGTCGCTTCTTAGATATCTGATTTTTCTGCCCGTTTGGTTTTCTACTTCAGCTTTCCACTCTTTAAACTTTGTGAAAACTTCGAATTTCTCCCTCATGAAGTAAACCCATACTTTTCTCGAAAAATCATCTAAAAAAGTAATAAAATACCTTGATCCTCCCTTGGACCTAGTTGGTGCAGGACCCCATACGTCTGTATGAATATAGTACAACGGCTCTTTGCTTCTTTTCTCATTATCTGCAATCTTGAATGACGTCTTTGTTTGCTTTCCGAGAGTACAATACTTGCAGAATTTCAGTTTGCAGAAACTAACACCTTTCAGCTGATTTTTCTTGTGTAGTTCTTGCATCCCTCTTTGACTCATGTGCCCTAGCCTACAATGCCAAAGCTCAGTCTCATCCTTCTCTATAGATATTGCTGCTCCACCTACTATTGTAGTTCCCCGAAGCTTATATAAAGTGTTAGGCTGAATATCATCTCTCATCATGACCAATAACCCTTTGATAACCTTGAGTATCTCTCCTTCAGAACAATACTTGTAACCAGCTTTGTCTAAAGTGCCCAAAGATATCAAATTTTTCTTTAGTTTAGGAACATGTCTGACCTTATCCAGTACCCTAACAATTCCGTCATGCATTCTGATTTTCATTGATCCAATACCTTCGATCTTGCACGGTGAATCATCTCCCATCAAAACTTCTTCACAGCTTCTTTCCTCATATGTATCGAACCATTCTTTGTTAGCACACATATGGAACGAACAACCGGTATCCAAAATCCAATATTGGAAAGCATTGGAGCTTGATGTTACCGTAAGGAGTTCTCCGTCACTTTCATCCGAAGTAACCACACTGGCTGAACTTGAATTCCTTGCCATCGCCTTTGCTTTCCTTTCTTGCCATATCTTGCAATTCTTTTCCAATGGTCAGTAGCACCACATGTAAAGCAACCCTTGTTCTCTTTTTCTTTTCCCTTGGATTTTGATCTACCCCTATTGCCAGATTTATCATGTCTGTTCTGCGACCGACCCCTCTCTTTGCCTTTGGCATATAGACCATGTGCTTGAGAGCCTTCGGTATTTTCATCCATCTTGACATAAGATTGGATAGCTTACATAACCTTATCCAGCTTTAGACTTTCCTTACCAAACATGATTGTGGTCCTGAAGTGCTTAAACGAAGGCGGTAGAGATCTTAATAGTAAAAGCGCTTTGTCATCATCATCATACTTCACATCCACCTTTAATAAATTGGCAACACAATTCTGAAATCTGCTCAAATGATCTTGCAGATTACCACCTTCTTCCATCCGAAGATTAAGAAGTTCATCTTTCAAGAAAAGTTTGTTGGATAAAGTTTTACCCCTATAAACTTTCTCGAGCTTATCCCATGTCTCTTTAGTGTTCATATCCTCGTCGACATTAAGCATCACATTGTCGGCAAGATGTAGCTCAATAGAGCTCTTCGCCTTTACGTCCATTCGCTTCCACTGAGCATCTGTAGTTTCCACCGGCTTCTTCTCCACTCCGAGAATAGCATGCTGCAGATCTTGTTGAATCAAGACGTTCTTCATCTTCCTCTGCCATAACGTGAAGTTACCCTTCCCATCAAATTTCTCGATTATGATGGGCTTCACGTCATTGATCTTATCACTCGCCATCTCAAAAAAACGCTATGACCAAGCTCTGATACCAATTTGTTGATTTTAACCTCCCTTATTGATCGTGTTTTCTCGATAGACTACGGTGATAAACTTAAAGGATAATGATATGCGAATATGCGGAATAAAGTATAAACAATAAAGAAAACACACCACACACAAACACAAGAATTTACCGAGGTTCGGCTAACTTTGCCTACGTCCTCGTGTGATCTCTCTTGAGAAATCACTAGCACTATGAAGAAAAACGCTTGGTTACAAGATACTTATTGAAACCCCTTAGCTAATTCCCCAAAACCTTGCTAGAACCTCTCTATCACTCTTGCTCTCTACCCTATGTATGCTTGCTGTTTTTTTTGTATTAAAAATAAGCTCCCAACAGCCCTATTTATAGATATAGGACTTGGGTTACATTCCTTGCTAGAATAGGACTCCTAAATCCTTTTAGAATAGGAAAAGCTAACTTATTTCCTAATCCTAGTTGATTTGGGACTCTTGAGAAAATATAATTTCCTAATCCCAATAGGAAATTATGTGCACACTTTATTTTCTCCTAATCCAAATAGGATTCCTTCTTAAGCCTTGACTTGGGTTTTGATGAGCCAAAAACACAACACAAAGTTCATAGTATTTGAATGATGAAAATGGCAAAGTTTACTTTTATTTATTTATTTGTGTACCATTTTATTAATACAATTATTATCTTTCCTTTTGCAGTATTACAAATCATATTTGGATATTTTGACGCTACCTTTATTAGTTACTGGTTACTGTATTCCTCAGGTAATTTATATTCTACCAGTATCATTTGTTTAAAGTTATCCTTATAATAGGGATAAGATTTCTTTTGCCTGAGTTATCTCTCGGAAATTTCTGTATGGTTTATTGGGATTGTTATTGAAATTTATTTATGTTTGTTTTATTTATAAAGCCGTTTAATGATCTCTATTTAGTTTCCATCATTGGATGCTTGTATTTAAACATAACCATTCTTACCTTAAGAAATTGCCAATCTGTTACATTATCTTTTGAGGAGTGCTAAGTATAGTTGCATGACTGTATCACTCCCCAGTTCATGTATATAAAATAAAAAAGCATGGGTCATATTTAACGAAAGGACTGACAGTTTTGTAAATAAGAGGACATGTACTAGAAGCAGTTGGGTAAGCGTGTCACTCGTGATTGTATTTAACTTTTCTCTTTTCTTTTTCAAGTTCTAAAAAGCCTACTTGTATAATTAGTTTATTTAGACGCTGTTGCAAATACAACTTTGAGTAATTATGCAGTGTCAATACACTTGAATTGTTTTTTTTTTCCTCTTTTAGTTTGGTGTGGTTGAGTTATGATAAAATAGCTTAAATGATGCAACTATGCCTCACCCCTCTAAATGCCTAGTGATCCCCCCCTTTACCCTCTTTAGATGTGAGTGGCACAAGTTCATGCTGCATAGTTCTTATCTGAGTTTTACCTCTTAACATCTCTGCACTTTGGCTAGAAACTAATATTAAAGACCAGGGACTACAGCTACCTGACTCCAGGGTTTTCAAACATAACAGTGGACAGTGATGAAACCATGAAGCAGCAAAATATACAACTTTGTTTTGATGGGAAACAAAAAACTCTATTAACTTGAAAAAATATATACAAAAGGATGACAAGCTGAATACATAGTGAAGAAAAGTTAAAAAGAAATACCTATATATGGACAGTCATTAACAAAAACAGTCCTGAAAAGGAAGATTCCCAATCTATTAGAATAAAGAAAATAGGAACTTATTTTAATTCTACTGCCCAACTAAGATCAGCTACCGTAATAATTTGCACCTAAAATTTTCAAGCTAATGTGCAGTGCCCAGAGTCCTGGCTGTTCTTACACATACACCATTGATGCAATGAGGCGGCATATTCTTTTTAAAAAGGTCCATCGGCACTTACTCTGTTCCTGGCATTAGAGCATGTTAGGTATCTAACTTTGGGAGGAACTTTCAAATTCCAAATCAGCTTGTTAAAAAAAAAAAAAGAAGAAGAAGAAGAAAAAAAAAGGGGGAACATCTGGATCATTGGTCAACAATAAAAAAGGAAAATCAACAAAACCCTGAAGCATCAAACTGTTGAACAAAGCAACAATAAAAGAAAGTGAAATCAATGAAATTCTGACGAGTGGGGTTCCTGACCATGAGAAGTGAAACTTTGTTGTCAACAGTCTAGATTGGTGAAGCTGGGCTTGACTCCTTTGCCTAGTAAAGGTGAACTTAGAACTTTAAGCAACTATACTAGAACATCAATCTTAGATTTGGGTTTTGGAGGACGTAGAGAGAGTAGTCAGGAGTGGGCTGCAAAGAGAAGTGTGAGGGGCAGATAGAAGAGAGAGAAGGATTGAATTGAAGATGCATTTGGGTTCAGAAGCCAGTGGACAGAAATGTGTGAGGTAGAGTCAGATTATTTCTGTCTTTAGGCTTTAGGGATATTCACACACACACACACACATATATATATATTATTCTTTGGGAGAATGTGTATTCACACACACACCGCGCACACCACCCCCCCCCCCCCCCCCCCCCCCCCCCCAAACACACACACACACACACACACACACACACACATATATATATATATATATATATATATATAATTTTTTGGGAGAATATGTGTATTCACACACACACACACACATATATTATTCTTTGGGAGAATATGTGTGCAGAAGTTAACAATTACATCGTAAAAGCATTTCTATTAAGTTCATTTTATTTTTTCCTGTTGATCTTTATCCTTTCATGATAAATATCATCATTTGACATCAAAGATCTCCTCACCCAATCCCTTGGGCTGAATCTCTAATTTGTCTACTTCAATTTGCAGGGAAGTCTGGTATATTGGGTCACCAATAGCTCAATAAGTGTCATTCAGGTATTTATTTCAACTTTCTTTCCTGGTTAAGAGTTTGTTTCTTCATGTAAATTTAGTTTGTTTATATTCCTAATCATTTTTTAGATAGTCCAAGGAAAGACCTACTTGGCACTCAAAAAATGCTATGTATAGTGAGTTCCTTTATGATTTCCCTTGGAGAATATTTTATATTACAATTTCAGAAAACTGTAGATTTATATGGTCAGATTTATGTTGCACGAAACCTGTGGATGGTCATTTGAAACCATGAGGTTATGTATTTGTATTTGGTAACATGTTTGTTGGTGCTGAACCCTTAGTTTAAAGAATGAGAAATATGCATCTCAACCGATTTTCTTTTGACTTCATCTTGATTGGTTGGTTTTTCGTGCATTGTTTTTAATTATTTAGTTTTTGATTCAGTTATTCATGTATGTACCTTGAAAATTCTTAAGTCAGAAGTTATCAGTTTTGAGAAGTTTAGGTGATTATAACATTTAAACAAGAGTTGCGAAATAATTCTTGTCTCTCAAATCACACTCACCTTTGCAGAATTTGTCCCTCCAACACCCTGCTATTCGGTCAAAGTTGGGGTTACCAGACAAAGATGCCCCAACAGCAGTTGCAAAATTTGAACAAAGTGATGCTCCTGAAATGACATTTTTCGATTCTACCAAAAAGCAACACAAAGTTTCTGCCAAAGATCTAAAGCCAAAAGAATTGCTTGCTGTGAGTGGCTAAAACTAAGTACATTATCAATTATTTGAATTTAGAGTTGTACAGCTCATCTCATATCTTTATATTGGGGTTTTGGACAGGTTTCAATCCATCTAATGTCAAAAGACCAGAAAGAACAAGCAATTTCTTTGTTACTGTAATTTGCACATCTTGCTAGTCTCTTTATCTTTCCGCTCCCCATTTTATGGTTAACTTTACATTAGATTATCGATCACCTTTACTTATGCTTGTTCCACTTAAAATTTCAGACTGGCACTTGACAAAGATCCTGATTATGTACAGCCTTTGATTGTTATGGGACAGATTCTAGTGCAGAAAGGACTGCTAGCGGAGGCTATTGAAAGTTTGGAGCGTGCTATCTCCAAGGTTTGACGTCTAGTTTGATTCTATTTCCTTCAGTTTTTTCTGTTCATATGGTTGGTGGTTAAGGTGGGTTTTATATAGGTGTGAAGCTTGCTTTATACAAAATTCAAGATCATCACATAATTTGCAATAACAGCAATACAGACCATAATAAATCCTTCATACAATGTGCGTTAACCAAACTCACATTTACTTTAAACTGACATAATTCTTTTCAATTTTGCCAGTTATTTCTGAGTCCATTGCACCTTTTTTTTTTCATTCTGTCATCAACTAGAAAGCTCCTCTTTTACATCTTGTCAGCTCTGTTTTGCCGGCCATCCAACAGAAGATGAGGATATTGATCTTCTAATTGTTGCTTCTCAGGGAGCTGGTCTTGCCTATATGCAACAGGTGAATCTCAGTATTGCTTTTTGGATGCTAATCTGATATAATATTAATATTAAAGCGATGAGTATATAACATGTTGATGGATAAAATTCAAATTAAATCTTAAGACCAGCCTAGGGCAGCCAATAAAGTTGTTGAGTTGTGTCGACAAGATTAACAATCAAATCACCCTCTAAAAGGAGGTATCATTTTTTATCTAATACTTTTTTCCACTTTCTTGCAAATGTGACAGGACAAAATGGCAGAAGGAATTGTACACCTGGAAAGAATCGGAATTATGCAAGAGCCAGATGAACCAAAGACCAAAGCCCATTATTTTGATGGACTGGTCTTGCTATCAAGGTGTGATTTTAGCAGTCATTTATTTTATTTTATTTATGGGGTAGCATCATCAACTCTTTCTTTTTTATTTATGCAAATTCTAACACAGTTTTTAAAGGTCTGATTCATGTGCTTAACGCTTGATATTAAATATGACATGTATTAGTGTTGCACAGAAGGAATATCATCAGTTAGATATAACACGAATCATTGAGACTCTGTTTCTTTAATGAACCAAAAGTTGCAAAAGAATTTGCATGAAAAGAACGCTCTTGAGTCTTGTCCTTAACTCATGATTTATTAGTATCATTCTTGTCATGTACGTCCAGTTGCTTACACACTAACTCTTGAAACTTGACTACCTGGTTTACTCAGTGCTTTATATAACGTGGGTCGCAAGGCTGAAGCAGCAGAGTATCTGCGTTTGGCTGCCGCTTATAATCCTGCTTACAATAGATTACTGGAACAGTGTGAAAAGGATGAGGGCGACTTTGCCAGTGATCTTGTGAACAGCAGAAGAAGGGACTACTGAGTTATTCCTCATTAGTATACAAAACAATGTATCATTTATATTCAGTTATAGGAATAAAGGCTTGCTAAGCAATTTGTATAGAAAATTTTGGGGTTGATTGGTTGCTTGGTTTATTTAGCCCTTGGCCCTTTCCCATCTTGAAGAATTCTATTTTCACTCTACTCTCCCCGCTGTCGAGAGATGTCACTTAAAAACCTATCAGATTTTCCCGAAGCACCCGTTTGTTCATCATCGTCTTCTATCATATAAGGCCTCCGAGCTCTACTGTACTTGTTCTCCTCCGAGCTCTACTGTACTTGTTCTCCGTCTCTTTTGCAACGTAAGTTGGTTGGAACTTGATCCTTTGGGGTAGTTGACAAAGTTATTGCTGCACATTCAGAAGTTCATGTTGGAAAACCATGCATGGCTTTTTGAACTCAATTGTTTGCCGGCAAATTCATGGAATTTGAAAACACTTGCTTCTACAAAAAAATATATTAAAGATAATTGCCAAATTTAGCCAAATAGATTATGGGAAAATTGGTTTTAACCTTGTTTTATATTTAAACTTTTTATAACCAATTTACAGTAATGTGAAACCTTATTTTTGGCCAAAAAACATGAAACATTATACTTTTCCCATGAAAAAGCATAGAAAACGTGAAAAACCATATTATGATGGTTGGAAAATGTGAAATGACTTCAAAATTTAATTATTTGTCTTTCATTGTTCATTCTGCCACCATACGATAGGAGTCACATAAAAGAGAAGATTGAACCTTTGATTTGAATTGATTGCGCATAATGTTTAACAATCTACTAGATGTACATTTATGTTTGGAAAACTTATGTACCTTGTGTGTTCACTATCTTATATCTCTTCAAGCCACCTTTATTTTTGTAACTTAGGGTCTCTTGCCTTGAGGAGTAAATTAATTTAGATTTGGAATAGTGTAATTTAGAAAGGCAAGCACCTAGTTGCATTTATATGTTTTACAAACCATTCTCACCTCTCCATATTCTTATGTTTTCTTTCTTTCATTTCCATGCTCTTGTTCTCTCACACACCACCGCACATGCTTACACATTACACACATTACTCTCACCCTTGTCATGTTCTCATTTACATTGCTTTCAATAAACTCTAAAACTTGACACGGTCGATGGATGACACCTCCTTACGGAACGATACCTTTGCTTGCACGCTATAATAGTCTTTTGACTCGTGCAATTGTGAGGTAGTTTAAAATAGATAAATCTTTTGACATATACAAACGACCATGTGTCAACACCACATTTCAACCATGGCCCCATTACAACCTAGGGAAAGACCTATTTGATCTTTAAGAAAGTCTAGCTTGGGAATGTTAGTTGATGCATGCTCTTTCCAAGTTTATGGCATTTGATTCCTTCATTAGGCTAGTTCATTAAATGAGCGGTTTTTCAAAAATCAAATGTATGCACTAGTATTTGATTCCAATGCATGAACTCGGTTGCATACACTTGCATGAGTGTGAACGTAGGCTATGAGCGGAAAGATAAGAGAGAATCTAAGTGAGGATTTAGAGTCGAAGTGAATTATACTCGAGGCGTGAGAGTGAGTAGTTTCCAATGCGAGGGCACCTTTTAGTGTGGGATTCGTGTTGTGTGATGTCCTCCTCGAAGTGCCTTTGAGTTATCTCAGAATTTTTAGCATGTGCCTATTCCTCACTCCCACTCTTCTTATTTATCTCTCCATCAGTTGGCTTTGCAGTGTGTCTTATTGTTTGTTTAGGAAATTTCTAGGTCCTCTTTATTTTGTTGAATCGTTTGTATTTTCTTGTGTGTTTTTATTCTAAGTTTGCTCAAGGACGAGCAAAAGTTTGGTTTAGGGGTATTTCATTGAGCCAATTTTGTGTCACATTTTAGCCCTCATTTCCACATCCTTTGACTCGATTCCGAGTGAATTCTTGTGTTTAATGGCTCAGTTGTAGTCCATGCAGGCAAATAATGTATTTTAGGCAATGGAGATCCAAATTGGAACTTTCGGGAGCAAAACAAGTCAGAAATGAAGATTTGCAAATTTCAAGGCCTTTTTCCTCTGGTGGTTCGCTGGTCTCCAACCGCGAATACCAACCGCAGAAAATTCTTCCCACAACCAATGTTCGCTGGTCAACACCACCGAAAGCTCTAGCAGATTCATATCTAGAGGATCTCAAGCCCAGTGTTTGTTGGTCCACACCTGCGAAAGCACTAGCGGATCCATCTCCAAATGATCTCGCACCACAAGTATCGTTGGTCTACCAGCGATGTCAACCAAAGATTCATCTCTAGAAGATCTTGAGATCAAGTCTAGCTGGTATGCACCCGCGAAGTTACCCCTGAAAATGCACCAGACTCATCTCCAGAAGATCTCAAGGCCAAGCCTCATCGGTCTAAACCTGCGAAGGAACCGCATAATAGCCTTTAGTTTTTACTCCAGTGGATCTCATGCACCAACTTCATTGGTCTATACCCGTGAATTACGGGCTACGAAGTGGCCTAGATTTGATGACATCAGCGATTCCAGACCTACTTTTGGCAATGATATAAAAGCATCATTTTCTGATTTTTAAAAGATGAACCCAATACATTATTTTTGATACCCTTACATCACTAGATCTAGGAATCTTCTCCAATCACATCCAAACCCTTTCTACACCTTTCTTAACGAATTTTCATACCAAATCCATCTCTACATCACTCTTTCCATTTCCTTTACACTAAAACACCAAGACCCACTCCATAGCTACAAATTTGGACACTTGGAGGAGAAAAAGAGCTTGAAGAATAGAGGAATCATGATACACCCATGGGTTTCTTCTTAACTTTTACTTCTTTTATTCTTCATTGTATTTCCATTATGAGTAGCTAAACCCCAAGTGGGAGTTGATGTAATAATTCATGACACTACTTCAAAAATGTTAAAAGATATTGGTGCTTTACATTGGTTTTTAGGTAACCAATTAAAAAAAAATAAAAAAATAAAAAAAAAAATAAAATAAAAATAAAAATAAAAAACCTTTTAGACATCGGTTCATAAAAAAACAAATGTCTTAAATATTGCAGTTTGAAAAGATAACGGTTTTTGGGTAAACCGATATTAAAAAAAAAAAACCGTTTAGATATCGGTTTTTATGTGAACTAATGTCTTAAATATTGCGGTTTGAAAAGACAATGGTTTTTGGGAAAACCGATATTATTTTTAAAAAAATGTTTAGACATCGGATTTTATATGAACCAATGTCTTAAATATTGTGGTTTGAAAAGACAACGGTTTTTGGGCAAATTGATATTAAAAAAAAAAAAAAAAAACCGTTTAAACATCGGTTTTTATATGAACCAATGTCTTAAATATTATGGTTTGAAAAGACAACGGTTTTTGGGTAAACCGGGTAAACCGATATGGATTTATTTTACAAAAAGATATCGGTTTTTGGGCAAACCGATATTGGATAAGTAAAATTTTAAATTTAATAAATTTACTTTAAATCATTTATTTTAAAAAATTCAAAAAAATAATTTTTAAAAAATTGTTTATTTATTTTGCACCCTCATGCTTCATACCAAAAGACACGTTAATAATTTAATTACCCATATAAATTAGTAATTCGAGCCTTACATTTGTTCATTAAATTGCAATATGCATGTAGAGAAATATCTCCCCTGTAATGAGAGTTGTATTCCAAATCATGCTTATTACAATTGATGTCACCGGTCTCCTATAAAGTATAGACCCATAACTCGACTATATATGTTTTAAAAAATATAATTTTATTAAAAGTTTCAATAAATAATTTTTAATATATGTCTGTTGTGGAAATTAGAATTTTGATTAGTTGAAAAAATTTAAATTTATCTAACACGTTTTTTGTTTTTTTTTTTTTTTTGTTTTTTCCTAACAACTCATATAGGTTATATATAAATATTGTGCAATTGTTAACAAATCAAATCTTGTAGTCAAGTGGTAAAGGTTTATAACTTTTGACTTGAGGTTTCAAGTTCAATTCCTTATAATGACAATTAATCAGAAGTGGGCCAGGCAGGTGGCGGTGGTGGTTGCTGGATGGTGGCATTAATTTTTGTAATATATCAATCAGCTATACGTTGTCGGTTTTATATATAACCAATGTGTTTTTAAAATCATTTACATTGGTTAAAAACCGATGTCGTTGCATTTAATTTTTCTAATCACTCAAATGAAAACCGGTTACAAAATTTTGAAAAAACCGATGTCTTGCATGTAAAATAACCGATGTCTTTTAATATTTTTGTAGTAGTGTGGATTGTGGTATTCCACCGCTATTTTTAGTATTCAATCTATTTAGTTACATTCATTGTGATTATAGTTTTTGATATCTTCTTGAATTGAGTAGGCACAACAACTCTTAATTCAAGTTATATGTTAAACTGATTTGAGTTTTTAATTATACACACAAGAAGTTGATTGAAATGAGCTCTCTTGAATGGAAGGGATGGATTGTGAGCACATCAATCCAAGCCATCTTAGCTATCTAAATCTATTTATGCTTAAGAAGAAATTCTCTCTACACACAACCTAGCACATCAATAGTTGTGGTGTAGTTGAGGGTTTAGTGATTCTTTGAATCACACATAAAGGTAGATTACCCTAATGATTGAATAGGTTCTCAAAAGTAATTGGTTCACCCACTATTTATATATGAATTGCATCGACTTCCATATCACTTTTCACAACTATTCACATCTCATTTTAGTTAATTGCTAGTCTAGCTTAGAGTAATTAGTTTATAATAATTATGCGTGCCATTTTAGTTGTTAAATTTCCAAACAAACCATTGAACTTTTACTTTTTCGCATTTCTAGTATTTACCATTTTAATTTGATCATTGCTACCCTAAGATCCCTATGGAACGATCCTCGTTTGTTACTATACTTGTTTTTGAAACTTTAGAGCACATTGCTAGGCTTTTATAAATATCTTTTGAACTTGTAAGTTCACAACGACATAGAAAAAGCGTATGTTCACAGATCTACTAAAAATATTGTCTAAAAAGAACTACTAAAATTGTCTACATCATCTTAAAATAGTATAAAATAATTTATGTAAGTTACTTTCAAATATTTTTATTTATATTATAAATAACATGATTAGCTTACATCTTCTTTTTTACATTCTCATATATTTGCGTTTCTTTTTCTTTCTTTTTTATCTGTATCTTTGGTATTTTAACTTATGCATGTTCTTACTTATTTTCAGTATTATACCATAATAATTTCTGTATTTTTTTTTAATAAAATTTTTTTGTATTTTAAACAAAATGACAAAACCCACTAAGCTGATAAAAGAAATTCTTCCCACGACCAAATCATGGACTGTTAAAGTAATGGTTGCTGAGAAGACACTGCCACAGACATCACAACACAGTGTTTATAAATTTATATACATTTTTAAATTAGAAGAGATTTTGCTTATTCTCTTTGAAATACTATGATCAGTGTGAATATTTACAGTAGTTTTGGTTGATCTGATGATCATATTGAACATGAAAAAATCATTTGAAAATCAACTGAACAGGTCATGACTAATTGACTAGGCAACGATAAAGATGTTGCATGAGTTGCAGTAGGGTATTGGAGTATGGCCACCAATTTGGTGATTTCCTTCTATCTCCTTCCATACCCCATCACACCTCCCCTTGAACTTTCCACAAAGTACTTGAAATATTACAAAGCAAAGCAATGTTTAAATGTAATTATATAACACATGGCCTCTTGCCATGGTGGTGGATCTTTCCTTTGGAAACACCACCACCCAAGATCAAGACCCAGTGTATGCATGGCTTAAGGCCAATTTTCCCACCATTAGTGTGGGTGTTGTCCCACTTATGTGTGGGTGCTTTCTCCCCTCTTGTGGGTGCTTTCTCCCCTCTTGTGGGAGTGTCAGTCCGGGCTGTGCTTGTAAAGCCCAATCTCGCCGGTCCCGACAGTTGTTGTAAAAAAAAAAAAAAAAAATGTAATTATAGATGTAAAAGGGATTCTTAGTTCTTACCTGATCAATCTTTATTTTTTTTTGAAGGTGGTTGTGAATTTTGTTTCATGTTAATAAAAAAATCTTTGATGCACCAGCTGAGTGGCCTAAATATGTACACGTCAGCATATGTTAGCTTTTTACTTGCTTTTCATCCTTTTATTTGATTGATTTTTTTATTTTTAATTAATACACATTGATATCTACACACGAAGGTACAATACAATCACATGTATTAAATATTTAAGGGGTAATTACCTTGGTGCCCATCAACTTTTGCCACCACTATCAAAATGGCCACCAAATGAGGAAATGGATGGAAAATGACCATTTTTAGCAAACATTGTTACACTAATGGTCATTCCATCCATTTCCATCCAATTACATCCAATGAATGGCATTTTGGTAAATAAGGGAATGACATTAATTTATTTTAGATGTTTTTGAGAATCAAATTTTTCTTTTGTTTTTTGAAACAAATAATTATATTTAGTGTGTATATACATATAGCATATCTCAAACATATATATATATATATATATATATATATATATGTATGTATTTCTTTTTTAAGAAGATTAATGCTACAAAATATTAAAATTCAATAAAATATATTTGAGATAAGTTGAAAAGAAATATATATATATTCTTTTTTGAGAAGATTAAGGCTATAAAATCAAAAAATTTTAAAAACCATATTTGAGATAAGTTGAATATATATATATATTCTTTTTTGAAAAGATTAAGGTTACAAAATCTAAAAATTCTAAAAATATATTTGAGATAAGTTGAAAAGAAATATATATGTATATATACATATATATATATATATATATATATACAATTTTTCTATTATCAGTTCGAACTGACAAAAGATATATCAGTTCCTTACATGTAGACCATTGGATTTAAATACTTTGATTTGGCTGCATGCATTTGTCAAAACATCTTTTAAATCCAATGGCCCACATGTAAGGACCTGATATATTTTATATCAGTTCGAACTGATAATAGAAAGACTGTATATATATATGTTTGAGATATGCTATATGTATATGTTCACACTAAATATAATTATTTGTTTCAAAAAACAAAAGAAAAAATTGATTTCCAAAAAATATCTAAAATAAATTAACGTTATTCTCATATTTACCAAAATGCCACATATTGGATGGAATTGGATGGAATTGGATAGAATGGCCATTAGTGTAACAATATTTGCTAAAAATGGTCATTTTCCATCCATTTCCGCATCTAGTAGCTATTTTGATAGTGGTGGTATAAGTTGATGGTCACCGGGGTAATTATCCTAATATTTAAATATGTTTGGTCAGGTAAATAATGAAGTTCATTGTTAATTTTTTATTTTATTCATTTCATTGTTTTGAAAAATTCATTTATATTTTGTTTATTAAAAATTCAGTAAATACTTAGTCAATAGCATCTATAAGGTATATGATTAGAGATTTTTAGTCCTTTATGTTTACATACTAAAATTTAATTAATTTTTTATTTTTAATATAGAACATTGTTTATGATATTAAATCAATTTTCATTGTATTTCATAATCTACAATAACAATTCACAGGGTACATGAATTTAAGGTAGTATTTTTTGGCCGTGACATCAATACTTTCAAGGACACTTTGATTGTATCAAAATGTTATCGTGTCTTAAATGCTTATGTGAAACCAATAAAGCAAGAGTATAGATTCGTCGAAAATGAATATCAATGGACAATCAATGGCAAAACTCTTGTTCAAGAAATTGAAGATGAAAAATTCACAGTCTTATTGACTTTCAAGTTTTTACCTTTTGTTGATTGTAAGTTCCTTAAGTTTGATTGGCTTATTTCGGTGACAAACCACAAATTGGGGCTTGAAATGTAAGGGTAGCTTAGGTGTTGATGATCAAGCTCAAATGCCCTCTCAAGACCTCAAGTTGATAAGCACTCCAAAGGTATATCTTTTGTGCTTAGTTTTCATTGAAGAGACTTAGTTGCACACACATACACACACTTATCATGATTGCATATATGTTCATTGCTCTTGTGTGCATTATCTTCACATTCCACACTTGCACTTCTTTGTTATATTTTTATGTGTGGATTTATCCCTAAATAAGTTTCGAGCGATTCAGAGACTTGTCTATATGTTTCGGATGATTCCCGAGATATTTGGGACATTCCGTGTTTTTATTGGAAACCATAATTCAATTCTGAGTTTAGAGTGGAAAGTTATCTAATTGTCCATATTTGTGATTGAGTCCGGGTCTATATTCTAAAGAAGGAATCGAATTCTAAGTTTCGAGGTCAAAACTGGACCGAAAAACGCTCGAAACGGAAGCCGGCTTGGTATGGCATGAAAGCCACACCAAGAGAGGCTTGGTGTAAAAGGCACGCGCACCTCATGCCCACAAAGGCTCTTGGTCACGCGTGCCTCACGCCAACCTCACGCCTTCACTGATTTGAATTCATTTTGTTTGATTTCACAAGGATATTTTATCTAGTGTGATAAGTTGCATGTGAGCTCGTGTGTGTTTTGAATGCTTATCTCATGAGTGGATTTGACTTGATAAATAATTGGACCTCTTGAATTCCTCTCACGTGAGCTCACCTCACTAGATAACTTTTAATTGATTTCAAACATCAAGTAAACGGTGCAGTTTTGGTTGTTTAAACCCAATTATATATATATATGTAAACGGTGTAGTTTTGTGTATTAAACCTATACATATATATATATATATATATATATATATATATATATTCTTCTCTTCACTTCGTCCCTTTAGAGAGCAAAAAATTATATTTTTAAGAGAAAATGTATTTCAAGAGAGAAACTCCCATGAACTTTTCTTTAACTCTCCAAACTCATTTCCTTATGCATAAATCATCATCTAAGCATCATCTAGGATCATCTAGTATGTGCTAATGCATGGGTCTTCTTCAACACTCATGTTATGGTAAGTTGAACACTAATTTCATCTAATCTTAGTGTTTTACTTAGCAAGTTATCTCATTTATAATTTGTATGCTCTTAGAATAATTTCTACTTACAAGATTGAGATTATGTGTTGAATGTTTGAGTTGTTGTATTGTGATAGCTATGGTTTCATGAATATTTAATTTCTAGCTAATTAATCTCCTTGCTTTATTGAGATTGTTTTTGATAGCTATTGTCTAGGATTGTCATATCAGCTATAGCTATGTTGTATGCCATGTCATATAGCAATTAATATCTAGGATTGATTTAATTGACATATTTTAAATCCTATATAAGCATTTAATGTAACCTAGCATTAATTGCATATTGGATATCATTGCATATTCACATAGGTTTTTATTGATCTCTTATTGAGAATTAAGTCTTGTGTGACTAGGTTGTTTCGTGCACAAGCAATTGGAATAGGTTCACTTTTAAAGGCCTACGGGTAGTAGTGGTGGGTTATAGGCCGAGAATGGTTGAGATCAACCTAGGATGTAAATACCATTACAATTAGTGGATTCGAGGTTCGTGTGTGGTGCACATAACAGCCCGTGGTTTTTTCCTGTTGAAGGTTTCCACGTAAAAATCAAGCGTCTTTTAATTTCCGCACTATTATGCTTGATTTATTGAATTGACTAGATTGGGGTATTTTTGTAAATTGACTAATCGCGAAAATTTGGTAATAACCAATTAAAATCTATTCACCCACCCCCCCCCCCCCCCCCCCCCCCCCTCCCTCCCTCTAGATAATATCACACCATGCATTATTAGTTTCAATTGGTATCAGATCGGGTTCCTATATATACTTAGGTGATCCTTGCTCATTTTGGTGTGTTTTGCATTTTGTGTGATTTTTGATCATTTATACATTTGCATTCATTTCATTCATTCATAAAAAATATGAGTGGAAACGGTGGTGGCAACGAGGGTGCTTCTAGCACAAGACCTCCCCTACTCACCAGGTTGAATTATGCCTCTTGGAAAGGCAAGATGGAGTCGTACATTTGCCAAATCCATGATAAGGTGTGGATGGCGGTTGAAGATGGCTACGCTCCACCAATGATGACTCTTACGGGTGGATGAGAGGATGTACTCAAGCCTAAGGCGCAATGGAACGTGTAAGAGTTTGAAGCATCTAAGTGGAATAGGAAGGTGATACATGCCATCCTATGTGCAATGGATGAGAATCAATATAAATTGATTCAAAACACTAGGATCGCTAAAGAGGCGTGGGACATCCTAGAGGTTGCACATGAAGGAATCGAAGCAATGAAGGACTCCAAGCTTCAAGTCCTCCTAACTTAATTCGAGATGCTAAGAATGGAGGAGAATGAGTGCTTCAACGACTTCGAGATTAAGTTGATGGACATAGTCAACCAAAGTCATCAACTCGGTGACCTTTACTTGGATAGAAGGATCAAGCAAAAGATAATGAGATCGCTTCTCGAGAGGTTTGAGTCCAAGGTAACGGCTTTAGAGGAGAATAACGGTTATAAGGATATGAAGCCGAGTGAGGTGATTGGAAGGCTTCTCGCCTATGAGTCTAGAAAGGTTCTTACCTCCACACCTCCTAAACAACAAAAGGGAATTGCTTTGAAGGCCTCCAAAGTTGAGAATGAGGTTAATGATGACTCGGATGAAGACATGACCTTGTTGTTGAGAAGGTTCAAGAAGTTCAAGTTCGAGAAGAAGAGCTTTGGATCCAAAATCCAAGACTTGAAGAAAAAGGCTCCCTTCAAGGAGTTTGAGCCAATCCAAGAGAAGTGATTCAATGCTATGAATGTGGAGGATTCGAGCATATCTCTCCAGAGTGTGGAAACTTGAAGGATTGAAGAAGAGGAAAGATGATGGTCGCCTCATGGAATGAGAATGAGAGTGAAGAAAATCCTTCAAGTGATGAAGAGCTTGCCATTAACTACATGGCATTTAGAGCCACTCGTGTAGAAGTTGAAGAAGATGGCAAAGTTGCCTTGACTTGTGATCCCAAAGAAGAACAAGATGAAGAAGTAGCTAAAGAAGTTGTTGGTGTAGCTATTGACGCGCCCAAACCAGTTCTAAATAAACTACAATATTCTACTTTAATCTACCTCGGCTAAACTAAAGGGGCGTGCGAGTGTTTCACCCTTTGCAAGTGCACAAGTTGTTCAACTCGCATAGGGTGCACGAGTACGGGTTATTGTTCCCACGAGATAAGCAGGTTTAAATTTACGTAGCTAGAAAGTAATAACACAAGTAATTAACTCTAACAAAAGTCTAATTGATTAACTAAGATGATGAAAACATTAACTAAATTAAGATGGCAATTGATTAAGAACTACAACTTCTTGATTTCAACACTAGATTAAAAGATTGCTAGGGGAAAGATTCATTCAAGTAACAACCTATTAGCTAATCAATCATTCATTAAGCTCATTCACAAGGACCTTAAGCATGCATCTATCCATAACAATTATAAGGCACTAAATCCTTCACTTTAATCACAACCTAAGATTAGAGGAGTGATTTAAAGGAGGTTTACTCAAAGGTGTTAGTAAGGATTCACAAGATTAGTAAATCTCTACCACATAGATGGCATAAGTGACCTATGCATAAATGGTCTTTAATGCATATTGAATCTTCAAGCATGTGGTGCATTCAATAAGGGATGAGTAGTTGTATTCATAAATGAGATAATAAACACACATAACTTGAGAAGTGAAATAACATGATTGATTATATAGCAAGGTTATTTACAAGAAGTACATCTAACCCCTAACAAGAGGGTTTTAGCTACACATAGAATCAAAGTAACAAGGAAATGCAATTGAAGAAAACATCACCGGTTGGTAACTCTTGTGATGAAGATGTGATCCTCCTTACAATCCAAGCAATAACTTCTTCTATGCAAACTTGAATTTAGCTAAACTAAGGTACCAAAATGGGTGTTTGGTTGCCTAGAAAGTCCCAAGAAAACTAACTTGGCCTTTCTTTTCTAAGAGAATTCCTAATTAATATTTAACTTACTCTAAAATTTAATAGTAGTTACTTACTAAGTGTGGTGGTTGAGGTCATTAATAGAGAAGTAAGTGGGATGGGATGTGCAAAAAGGAGAGGCCTTTCAAAAGCAAGAGAGGAGCCATTGGTGCATAATTAAGGCTAATTTAGGAAAATGGATGCAAAAGGGATTGAAATTCTTTGGTTTTAGACAAGATTCGATCCACTTGTAGCTCGTCAGACTCCTTCGTGGGAATGTTCCGCGGCTTCTTTCTCACGGTACGAACTCGCAGGATGATCTTTCCCTTTCTGCATGGACTCCTTTCGTAACTAATTTCTCTCTGGAAGGTTGGTCTGAACTCATTGGCTTGTCCCGTGGGTTTGCATGGCGGCTTTATTCCTACGGGGCAGGGAGTATGAACTCGCTGGATTTTAGATGTGGAGTTCTGCAGCTTCCCTTCCACGGCTTATTTCCCACGAGGCAGAAGATTTGAACTCACCGGATATGCGTTTGAAGATCCCGCAGTTTCATGCTACATATTGATTCCCATGGGACAGAGAGTGTGAACTCGCTGGAACACCTGATATTCCCCGCGGCTTTGCTTCGCAGGTTTGTTCCCGCAGGGTTTGCTTTGTGAACTCGCAGGGGCAGAGATTCTTCTCTTTTCTACCTTCTTTGCCTTCTTTTCATCACTTTGGACCAAAATGCCTTTAAAACGCCTAAGTTACCTGAAAACACTTATTTACAACGTTAAATACCTAAAATGCTCGGAAAACGGTTACAAAAACCAAGTAAAGGGAGCGTTAAATGTGAACATTTAAAGCGCGATCAGCTACTCATTGGGATATGGCTCATATAATATCAAGTGACCAAGGTGATGGTCTTGATGAGGAAAATGACTCCATTGGTGAGATGGAAGGTATATGAGATGACTCAAGTGTTGAGAATTCGTCATCTTACTCCACAAATGGAAATGTGGAGAGTATAGATCTTAATGACTACATAGTCAAGTTTGAGAGCTCAAGGATGAGGAACAAGAAAGAAATTAGAAGATTAAAGGAAGCAAATCTAGAGCTTTCAACGCAAGTTGACCACTTGAGTGGAGAAGTGGTGAGATCCATGATGGATGAAGATAAGTTAAAACATGAGTTAGCTTTATCTAAGAGGAGAAAAGAAGAGTTGAAAAGAAAGCTTGAAGAAGCTAAAGCCTCAATGGCTAAGATGGCCTTAAGTACCGAGAAGCTTGACCACATGTTAGCAGTTGGAAAAAGGTCAAGTGACAAGAGAGGTCTTGGCTACATTGATGACAAGGAAGCTTCCTCCTCAAGCAAGATAACCTTTGTAAGTGCCTCACTTTTGATTGGCTTATTTCATAACACACCACATTGGGATTGGTATGTAACGGGTAGCTTAGGACTTCGTGGTTGGCAAGCTTCCGGACTTCCCAAGGTGACTTCAAGAGCTTCTAAAGGTATACCACTTGACCTTGATTCTTGAAGAGATTAGGTGCACACACACACTTGCATGCATCCTTATATATTGAGCTTTTGTTACTATGCTTGTGTTTCATTGTTTAGTGCATCTATGTCTTCTTGCTCACACACTCCTTCATTGCATTTATATGATTGCATTTGTGTGAATCTTAATTGTGTGTCACATGCTTGGTGATTTTTCATGTTGATATCCATTTCCATGCATGTTTAGTTGATTGCATCTAGCTTATTGAAATGCCATGTCATGTTAGGCATTAGGATGCATTCACATCCCACACTTGCACTTCATGTATGTTTGTCTTAAGTGTGGTGTAATTCGTTTCCGTTTGTGTGATCGGAAATGTCCACGCTTGCACAATGGTGTGCATGTCTTAGCGTGATGGTTGACCACTTGAGAAGGTCTCATTCTTCTCTTGGATAAGTGTTAGATTCGGTTTGGTTATTTGGAGTAAAGTGTCTAGTTTAAAAAATTTGGATTTCAATGTTTTAAACGTTTTTCAAAACCGACCTTTGTATGGTCTTATGACCATAACTTTTTATCAAAACATTTAAATTGAGTTTTGTAAAATTCTGGACAAACTAGACACCCATACCTTTCCAACGGTATATTATTTGTAATATTTCATGACCGTTTGGATTGGTTTTGAAATTTCCAAAGTGACCACTAAAACAGGGCATCACAGTTGTTATCCGAATCTGACCTTTAGTCACTCAAATGACCATAACTTTTTCTACAGTTATCCAAATCATGTTTTGTTAATAGAAGTAGAAAGTAGACTTCCATACCTTTCCAACGGTATATTATATGAAAGGTTTCGATGTCGTTTGGCCATGTTTTGAGTCACTTGAAAATCAAGCTTTGTGCTGTGACGCTTCGCCGCGGTTCCAGTGCCGCGGTTTGTGACAGCGGCATGCTAGCGACAGCAATTTGCCGCGGTCCAAGTGCCATCTTGGCTGACAGCGGCACCTAGACCGCGGCAGGCCTGGTTCCCGACCCTGTTTCGTAATTTTGCCATATCTCACTCATTTGAAGTCCGATGTGGCTCATTTTTGTTGGGTTAGTCACGAAATTTATAGGGCTACCATTTTAGCACTATAAATACATCTCTTTCTCTCATTTGTATTCAAGGAAAACAAAAGATACACAACCCTAGAGAGAGATTAAGAGTTTTCTAGAGAGAGAAAGCTTCATGAAAGCTTGATTGACTCTCCAAACCCAAAACCCATCTTCTTCATGCATCATTAAACATCTTTAAAGCATGGGTCTTCTTGGTTTCTTGACTTGGTAAGTAGAACAAACATCACTTCTTCATTTATTGTTCTATCTTAGTCAAGACATGTCTTTGATTGCCTAGTTTAGCAAATCTTCACTCTTATTGCATATTTAGTGAAGTTATGATATGATTGGGTTTTGTTTGTGATAGCTTACATGATTAGGATGATTTTCCCTAAATAGCTAACCCTAGAACATTCTTGTGAAATTGGTTGATGATTAGGTTGATAGATGTATGTTTATTTATCTAGTCAAGTTTTATTGAATGTTCTTGAGATTTTAATTGAGTTCACATGTATGGACATGTTGACATTGTTTGATAGCTAGGATTGTTTTGTGATTGATAACATCTAGCTAAGTCTATATGATTTGCATTTAGACATTGTTGATTAGGACTCATTGATTGCATTTGTTAATTGCACATTTATAGTCCTTGACATGATTATTGACAACTTGTGTTGATTTGGCTTTGTTTGTTGACAATTAGGTTGTTAGAAATCTCTTTGCACCTAATTGAGTCTTCATGCACATTCATGTAGACTTTGTTGATAACTAGGATGTTCACTTGCATTATAACATCTAGTTAAGCATATAGTGTTTAGTCTAGCACTCATTGCTTTTGTGCATCATTGTGATACACTTAGACTTTTTGATTCTCTTCTTGAGTCAAAGTCTTGTGACTTCTTGGTGAAGTTTCACAAGCAAGGAAAGTCTTGTGGCTACCCGTGTGTAGTGCTCAAGCAATTGGTCGAGTGCCACTGTAAAAGGCCCGTTGGGTAGATTAGGGGTTGCTCACGCCAAGAGTAGTGTATCAGGGGATATCACTAGGGATTGAACCAAGAGTGGCGAGTGGTAGTGTCCATAGCCTGAGGTTATCTAGGGTGAGAGTCCGAGAATCACTTGAGGGTGTAGATTCCTTTCCATATAGTGGATTTCGTTGACCGTGTGTGGCGCACATATCAGCCCGTGGTTTTTCCCCGTGTGGGTTTCCACGTAAAAATCAAGTGTTCTTTAATTTCCGCATTTTTTACTTGATTTTATTATATGTGTGTTTTTGGGTTAATTGTGATTAATTTTGACTAATCGAAAAGTTGGTAATAATCGATTAACAACCCATTCACCCCCCTCTAGGTTGTTTAGACACGCACGCGAGCTTATATTTGTATTTTCAATTGGTATCAGAGCGGGTTCCTAGACATAATTAGGTGATCCTTGCTCTTGCTTGCGTGTCTTGCATTTGTGTGCATTCTGTTTGCTACATTCATTTGCATTCATTTGCATACATCCACCCAAACACTATGAGTGGATTTGTGAGGCTAGAGGGTGCGTTACTCTCCGAACCACCATTGCTCACCATTGATAACTATTCCTCATGGAAAGTTAAAATGGAATTCTTTCTAAAGGACATTGATGAGCATGTGTGGATGTTTGTGGAAGAAGGATACTCAGCTCCCACAGAGAGACTTGAAAATGGGACTTGTGTGCCTAAGCCTAAGTCCAAGTGGTCCAATGACGAACTCGAGGGTGAAGAATGGAACTCAAAGGGCATCTATGCCTTATCTTGTACCATGGATGAGAGTCAAGCCAAACTCATCCAAACTACTCGAGATGTTCGAGAAGCATGGGAGATTCTAAGAGTGACCCACGAAGGTACCGTGAAGGAGAAAAAGATGATCTCTACGGTGGTAGAGGAGAAGAAGATTAATCCTCCTAAGAAGAAGGAAAATGTTGCTTTGAAGACTTCGAAGCATGACAAGAAGGAGGATGACTTGAATGATGAAGACATGGCGTTAGTTGTTAAAAGATTCAAGAAGTTTTTAAGTCTTCAAAAGAAAGGTTATGGCTCAAAGGGTGATGACTTCAAGAAGAAGAAGACCAAGGTCAAGAATGATGAGCCAAACCAAGAGGTGTCTTCAAGAGAGGGGACTAATTGCCTTGGTTGTGGAGAACTTGGGCACATCTTCCCGGAATGTGAAAGCTTGAAGGATATAAGGAAAGAAAAGGTGATGGCCACCTCATGGAGTGAAGATGAGAGTAAAGAAGATCCTTCGAGTGATGAAGCGCTTGCTATCAACTACAGGGCATTTGGAGCCACTCATGTAGAAGTTGAAGAAGATAGTCAAGTTGCCTTGATTTGTGACCTTGAAGAAGGAGTAAATGAAATGGTAGCTAGGAGTGTGATTGATGTAGCTACGCAAAGGGAAGTTGCTTGTATAACATCAAGTGACAAGTTTGATGACCTTGATGAGGGAAGTGTCTCCGATGAAGAAATGACTCTCATGGTGGAGAATCTTGAGAGAATCACAAAATCTCAGAAGAAGAATATGAACTCCAAAGGAAAGGAGGTAAAGATGAAGACATCTCTCAAGAATGGAGAAGCTACTCAAGACAAGTCCTCAAGAAATATCACTAAATGCTTTGAATGCGGAGGATTTGGTCACATAGCTCCCATGTGCATTAATTTGAAGAATAAGAAGAGAGGAAAAGGCATGATAGCTTGGAAGGGTGTAAAATGCTTCGAATGTGGTGGACTTGATCACATAGCCTCCATGTGTGGTAACTTGAAGTGTGAGAAGAGAGGAGAAGCTAGTCTTGATGATATGACTCTTACAAGCATTAGTGGGAGAAGCCTTGAAAGTGATGAGTGTTGCTCATACTCATATGAAGATGATAGCTTCGACTTGGAGAATCTTGACAACAATGAAAAAATGAGTTATGAGGATCTAATGACACTCTTTCGTGACTCCTTGAAGATGAAAAAGAAGGAGATTTTTGTATTGAAAGAAGATAACCTTCAACTAAGAGAAAAGGTGATTCTCTTAGATAAGGAAGTTAATCTTGTCAAAGTAAATGAGGGCAAGTTGAAGAAAGAGCTTGAAGAAGCAAGGATGTCACTTGCTAAATTTACTTCGGGTACGGAAAAGCTCAACATTATGCTAGGTTGTGGAAAGATGCCTAGTGACAAGAGAGGACTAGGGTTTGTTGATGAGGAAGTCACACCGTCATCCAACAAGACAACCTTTGTGAAGGAAATTGTTCCTAAGTTGGCTCCTCAATCTTCTTATCACAAGAAGATGCTTGAAAAGGGTGAATCTTCTAAGAGTGCTCATATGAAGACTTTCAAGGACAAAGAGACGAGGCATCTAGAAGATTTGAAGAAAGTTAAGATCAAGCAACCTCAAGCTCAAGGGAAATTCTTAGCTTCACCCTCTCAACACCCTAGGAGGAAGATTGATCTTGGAGAGTCATCCAAGAATGGCCAAGTGAAGATGCCAACAAAGGGTAAAGCTCAATCACAACATTCAAGAGCTCAACACCCAAGCTTTGCACAACCAAGGAAGCACATTCAACCGGTTCAACAACCTCAACAAGCTAGACCACAAAGGTGCCACCAATCGGCTCAAGCTCCAAAGAGAAGCAATCCGATGCACCATCAAAGACAACCTCATCAACATGGCAATGCCTCGATGAGATCTCAATGCAATGGTATAAACTCTATCTTTGTACCTACTTGTCATTTTTGTGGTATGATTGGTCACTTAAGACCAAATTGCCTTGATTACATCAAGAGGTGTAGGTTAGAGAGCATGAAAGAAAAACGATTGAAAAAGAAGGCAAGCTTGCATGAACCTAGGGATCTTAGAAACATGCCTATGACCACTAGAATTGATAAAGTGGAACCTAGGAGGGTTAGAAAGAATGAACCCGCTTGCCATTGTGCCAATGGGATACCCCGTAGATGCTACTAGGTCCAATGGACTTGGTAAGTCTATAAGGGATCATGCCTCCCTTTGACTTGGTTGTAATTAACCCCTTGTGGGGAGCTCAAGCAAAGAGAGCAAACTTGCATGAATTGTCATATGCAAAAAGTTGATTAAATTTATGCTCTTTTGATAATTGCTTGAGATTGTTGGTTGCACATATTTGCTTGTATGTATTTTCTTAATAAGTGTGCACAATTGCTTTACTTGCAATCCATGTCATATTTATGCTCAAATATGCATTTTTGGAATAGGAGATGTACTTTGGAAGTACTTTTTGAATGACCTTTAATTGATTCCTATGACATGATGATTCTTTAAATAACATGCTTAAAATGATATGCATGAAATGCTTTTGATTGCTTGAAATGCAAAAAATGTGTGTGCAAAAGCAAATATTGAGACTTAAATTGTTAAAGGATTTTAAAATCCAAAGTCTCTCTTTCTTTATTTGTAGAACAAGGCTACTATCATACGGGCATCTCACCCGGAAAAATCAAATAGGGTGCAAAGTCACTCATGTCTTGTTTTGCCTATAAAGTTGGATATAGTTGCTCTTTATTTTTGAAATGCTAAAAATTCTATATCCTTGCTTTTTCCATGACAAAGGGTGAAATTGGTTTGAATTCTTTTGGAAACCTTTGTTGTTTGCTTTGCCAAATACCATTGTTTTTGAACTTGAATGCAACATGTCTTGCATGCAAAGCATCTTCGTCACACATTTTCTTTAAATAAATCTCCTTGAATCTCTCTCAATTACTTGAATTGCATAAAGTTTGTTTATATGATTATGCAAATGCTTTTTGTGCTAATAGCTCTCTTTGCTAAAGCAACCCGATAGGGGGAGCTCCTTTGCCTATCTCATGACAAAAAGGGGGAGAAGTCTTGAGAGATATAGGGGGAGCATTGTAAATGCTTTGGGGGAGAAGTTTGAGAGAGAGTAACCATTTAGGGGGAGCATTGCACATGCATTTCTTTATTTTGCTTTATTGAGTGCAAATGCTTTGTATATTTGTTTACCTCACATGCACTTGGTCTTGGAAAGTGCTTTCTTGCTATTGTGTGTAGGTTCAATGATCTACGAAGAGATTGAAGACCTTGAAGACTTAGTTTCTTAAGTATCTCTTTTTGTAATGTAGAATACACTCAGGATGGACAATAGTTTTATTTTGTGTTTTGTGAGGATTTCTATGTAAGTGGTGTTTTGTCATGAAATAGCCAAAGGGGGAGATTGTAAGTGCCTCACTTTTGATTGGCTTATTTCATGACACACCACATTGGGATTGGTATGTAACGGGTAGCTTAGGACTTCGTGGTTGGCAAGCTTCCGGACTTCCCAAGGTGACTTCAAGAGCTTCTAAAGGTATACCACTTGACCTTGATTCTTGAAGAGATTAGGTGCACACACACACACTTGCATGCATCTTTATATATTGAGCTTTTGTTACTATGCTTGTGTTTCATTGTTTAGTGCATCTATGTCTTCTTGCTCACACACTCCTTCATTGCATTTATATGATTGCATTTGTGTGAATCTTAATTGTGTGTCACATGCTTGGTGATTTTCATGTTGATATCCATTTCCATGCATGTTTAGTTGATTGCATCTAGCTTATTGAAATGCCATGTCATGTTAGGCATTAGGATGCATTTACATCCCACACTTGCACTTCATGTATGTTTGTCTTAAGTGTGGTGTAATTCGTTTCCGTTTGTGTGATCGGAAATGTCCACGCTTGCACGATGGTGTGCATGTCTTAGCGTGATGGTTGACCACTTGAGAAGGTCTCATTCTTCTCTTAGATAAGTGTTAGATTCGGTTTGGTTATTTGGAGTAAAGTGTCTAGTTTAAAAAATTTGGATTTCAATGTTTTAAACGTTTTTCAAAACCGACCTTTGTATGGTCTTGTGACCATAACTTTTTATCAAAAGATTTAAATTGAGTTTTGTAAAATTCTAGACAAACTAGACACCCATACCTTTCCAACGGTATATTATTCGTAATATTTCATGACCGTTTGGATTGGTTTTGAAATTTCCAAAGTGACCACTAAAACAGGGCATCACAGCTGTTATCCGAATCTGACCTTTGGTCACTCAAATGACCATAACTTTTTCTACAGTTATCCAAATCATGTTTTGTTAATTGGAGTAGAAAGTAGACTTCCATACCTTTCCAACGGTATATTATATGAAAGGTTTCGATGTCGTTTGGTCATGTTTTGAGTCGCTTGAAAATCAAGCTTTGTGCTGTGACGCTTCGCCGCGGTTCCAGTGCCGCGGTTTGTGACAGCGGCATGCTAGCGACAGCAATTTGCCGCGGTCCAAGTGCCATCTTGGCTGACAGCGGCACCTAGACCGCGGCAGGCCTGGTTCCCGACCCTGTTTCGTAATTTTGCCATATCTCACTCATTTGAAGTCCGATTTGGCTCATTTTTGTTGGGTTAGTCACGAAATTTATAGGGCTACCATTTTAGCACTATAAATACATCTCTTTCTCTCATTTGTATTCAAGGAAAACAAAAGATACACAACCCTAGAGAGAGATTAAGAGTTTTCTAGAGAGAGAAAGCTTCATGAAAGCTTGACTGACTCTCCAAACCCAAAACCCATCTTCTTCATGCATCATTGAACATCTTTAAAGCATGGGTCTTCTTGGTTTCTTGACTTGGTAAGTAGAACAAACATCACTTCTTCATTTATTGTTATATCTTAGTCAAGACATGTCTTTGATTGCCTAGTTTAGCAAATCTTCACTCTTATTGCATATTTAGTGAAGTTATGATATGATTGGGTTTTGTTTGTGATAGCTTACATGATTATGATGATTTTCCCTAAATAGCTAACCCTAGAACATTCTTGTGAAATTGGTTGATGATTAGGTTGATAGATGTATGTTTATTTATCTAGTCAAGTTTTATTGAATGTTCTTGAGATTTTAATTGAGTTCACATGTATGGACATGTTGACATTGTTTGATAGCTAGGATTGTTTTGTGATTGATAACATCTAGCTAAGTCTATATGATTTGCATTTAGACATTGTTGATTAGGACTCATTGATTGCATTTGTTAATTGCACATTTATAGTCCTTGCCATGATTATTGACAACTTGTGTTGATTTGGCTTTGTTTGTTGACAATTAGGTTGTTAGAAATCTCTTTGCACCTAATTGAGTCTTCATGCACATTCATGTAGACTTTGTTGATAACTAGGATGTTCACTTGCATTATAACATCTAGTTAAGCATATAGTGTTTAGTCTAGCACTCATTGCTTTTGTGTATCATTGTGATACACTTAGACTTTTTGATTCTCTTCTTGAGTCAAAGTCTTGTGACTTCTTGGTGAAGTTTCACAAGCAAGGAAAGTCTTGTGGCTACCCGTGTGTAGTGTTCAAGCAATTGGTCGAGTGCCACTGTAAAAGGCCCGTTGGGTAGATTAGGGGTTGCTCACGCCAAGAGTAGTGTATCAGGGGATATCACTAGGGATTGAACCAAGAGTGGCGAGTGGTAGTGTCCATAGCCTGAGGTTATCTAGGGTGAGAGTCCGAGAATCACTTGAGGGTGTAGATTCCTTTTCATATAGTGGATTTCGTTGACCGTGTGTGGCGCACATATCAGCCAGTGGTTTTTCCCCGTGTGGGTTTCCACGTAAAAATCAAGTGTTCATTAATTTCCGCATTTTTTACTTGATTTTATTATATGTGTGTTTTGGGTTAATTGTGATTAATTTTGACTAATCGAAAAGTTGGTAATAATCGATTAACAACCCATTCACCACCCCCCCTAGGTTGTTTAGACACGCACTCGAGCTTATATTTGTATTTTCAACCTTTGTCAAGAGCATGAACATCAAGATGTCTCCTCCTCCTCAACACCTTAGGAAGAAGATTGACCTAGGAGAGTGTTTAAGAAGTGCCCTAGTAAAGGTGGCACCAAAAGGTCAAGCATAAGCTCAACCAAGCAAGCAACCTTGTCTTGGTCATCAACAAAGATGGAGAGATCCAGTTCAACAACCAAGACAACCACAACGACAAGGGAAAGCATCAATGCATGCTCAAGGGAATGGTATGATTCCTAACTTTATTCCCACTTGTCATTTTTATGGTATTGATGGTCAAATTAGACCAAGTTGCTTTCATTATATCAAAATGCATAGAGTTGAAAGCATAATTGAAAAGAGAAAGGCTAGAGCTAAGATGCAAGTCCCTAGAAAGGATAGAACACATTTGCATGATCCTTTAACATCTAGAGCTCTTGAACATTTGACCACTAGGATTGAAAATGTGTCACCTAAGTGGACTAGAAAAGATTAACCCGTATTTTATGATGCTAACTTGTCTCCCATAGGTTCAACTAAGTCCAATGGACTTGGTAGGTCTATAGGACCTCATGACCTTCATTGATAAGGCATGGTAATTGACCCTATATGGGGAACTCAAGCAAAGAGAGCAATTGCATACTTGTTACATACAAAAATTTGAAAATTTTTATGCTTCTTATTAATTGGTTGAGTATCTTGGTTGCATATATGCTTATATGTTTTTACTTCAATAAGTGTGAACCATACTTTGTTTGCAATCCATGTCATATTTATGTTCAAACATACATTTTTGGACTAACAGATTCACTTAGGAAGTACTCTTTGAATGACCTATAATGATCTCTATGACATGATGATTCTTAAATGATATGCTTAAAATGTGAAAAACATGATGAAAATAAATATAAACGTGTCCTAAAGTAATCTAGAGGGGGGGTGAATAGATTTTAAACATTTTTACCCAATTTTTCGAGATTAGTCCAAATTACGAAAAAGCCCCAATCTAGTCAATAAACAAAAATAAGCGTACAAGTGCAGAAATTAAAGGACACACGATATTTACGTGGAAACCCACACGGGGAAAAACCACGGGCTGTTATGTGCGCCACACGAGAACCTCGAATCCACTATTTGCAAATACGATTACAAATTAGGTTGACCACATCACACCTAAATTTACTAATCCGTCTTTGCTACCCGCGGGCCTTTAATAGTGACTCTAGTCCCTTGCTTGCAAACTACCTAAGAGGTAAATACAAGACTTGTCTCTAAAGTGAAGAGATAACACAACCTAAGGTGAATATGTGAAATACTCAAGATGCTAAAAATGCAAGGTTAGACATTTAAGCTTATCTAGGCATAGATGAACATGTTAGACATTCCTAGATATCATATTACTAGATGACATGCATAAAACAACACCAAATAAGCAACCAAAGACCTATATGCATTATCTATCACAAAACAACTCACAAACCACAATAAAACAATCTTGAAGCTAAGTCAAGTCATAAAGATGCAATCTTTAATCAATTCAAGTGATAAAAAAGCTATCTTGTAAAGCAAGAACATATAGATATGAGAATGATGTTCTAGATACAAGTCATGTGAGCAAAACTAAAAACCCTAAATGAAATCAACCTAGAATCATGCTAGATGATGAATGAAAGATGCAAGATGAAGGGTTTTGTGATTTTGAAGCTTAAAGATGAAGTCTTGATACCTTGAAGTGGAAGATGCTCAAGAGGCTCTCAAATGAGTAATTTTTGGTGTAAAAAACGAGCCAAGGCTGTCAAGACATATATAAATGGATCCAAGTGAAGTGACATCGTTTTGGAAAAGTGGCCTGAAATTGCCTTGGGCGCTGTACAGGTCGCTGTACGTAGCGCTGTACGTAGGGCGACTTGAACAGCGCCTATAGAAGAAGATGAACGGTCTTCTTCATGGGCACTGTTCAGAACAGCGCTTTTGAACAGTGCCTGAACAGCGCCAAGATTCTGATCTGGCTCGGCCAAGGAAGGGCGCTGTACGTACAGCGCTTTCGTACAGCGCTCGTACAGCGCCTACACAAAAATGCATTAGGTCTGATGCAAAAATGATCCATTCTCATCAGGTCTGAAGGGGGTGCTGTTCGTACAGCACCTTGTAGGGCGCTTTGAACAGCGCCCTTTGCAATAATTGTATTCCTAGGACTAATGCATGGCAAGGCTTTGGGAATACAAAATGCAAACATCAAAACATGCAAAATGTGAGTGTGTGCAACTACATCTCTTCAAAAAAGAGTAAGTCAAGAAATCTACCTTCCTTGAAGCTCTTGATCACACAATGAGGTTTTCTTCCATTCTAAGCTACCCTTACATATAGAACCCTATTGTGATTTTGCCAACGAAATATGCCAATCAAAAGTGAGGCACTTACAATCTCCCCCTTTGGCTATTTCGTTACAAAATCACCACTCACATAGCAACCTCACAAGACAAAAGATTGGTCAACAAAAATTTTCTACATTACAAATAAGCTCCTAGTCTAAGTCTTGAACATCTTCAAGTCAATTCCAAGCTTGTAGAAAAAAATCCAACCTACACACAATCAACAAGAAAAATACCTTCCAAGAACAAGTGTGTGAGAGATGCTAATGACATCAAACAAGAAATGTAATGCAATGCAACTCCCCCTAAATGCAATCATCTCCCAACATGGGTTAATCACTCTCAACTCCCCCTAAATGCAATGCCTAGAAGCACAAATTCTCCCCAACCCTTACTCCCCCTTTTTGTCATGAGATAGGCAAAAGGAGTCTCCCCTAATGGGTAAGCATTAGCAAGGAGAGCTTGTAGCACGAACATATATGCAATCATATAGGCAATTTTATGCACCTCAATCAAGTAAGAGAGATTCACGGAGTATTATTTTATGAAAGATGTGTGACAAGGATGCTTTGCATGCAAGACATGTTGCATTTAAGATCAAAAACAATGGTATTTGGCAAAGCAAACAACAAAGGTTTCCAATAGAATTCAAACCAATTTCACTCTTTGTCATGGAAAAAAAAAGCAAGGATATAGAATTTTTAGCATGTCAAAATAAAGAGCAACTATATCCAACTTTATAGGCAAAACAAGACATGAGCGACTTTGCACCCTATTTGATTTTTCCGGGTGAGATACCCGTATGATAGTAGCCTTGTTCTACAAATAAAGAAAGAGAGACTTATGGAATTAAGTCTCAATATTGCTTTTGCACGCATATTTGCATTTAACATTTGCAATCAAACATTTCACATTTTCATCTCATACTTTTCAATTTAAGCATGTCATTTAAAAAGAATCATCATGTCATGGAGATCAATTAAAGGTCATTCAAAAAGTACTTCCAAAGTACATCTCTTATTCCAAAAATGCATGTTTGAGCATAAATATCACATGGATTGCAAGCAAGGCAATGTAGCACACTTATTTAGAAAAATACATATAAGTATGTACAACCAATCATCTCAAGCAATTAACTAAGAGGCATAAAATGTATCAATTTGGCACAATGCATGATCATGCAACTTTGCTCTCTTTGCTTGAGCTCCCCATATGGGGTCAAGACACACCAAATCAACCCAATTGGCAAATCCCAATAGACTTGCTAAGGTTCCCAATAGACTTGCTAAGGTTCCCAAATCTAATGGTGTCTAAGGGCTTTGTGAACAAATCCGCTAGTTGGTCATTTGTTCCCACATGTTCCAATGCAATGGTTTTGCTCTCAACTAGCTCTCTTATGAAATGATGTCTTATGTCAATGTGCTTTGTCCTAGAATCTTGGACGGGATTCTTAGAAATGTTAATGGCACTCATATTACCACAAAATAAAGTAAGAGTACCTTGCTCCAAGCCATAATCGGCTAGCATTTGTTTCATCCACATCAATTGAGTACAAGCACTACCGGTGGCAATATATTCCGCCTCCGCCGTGGATAGGGAAATTGAGTTTTGCTTCTTGCAAAACCAAGAGACCAAATTATTCCCAAGGAAGAAGCAACCGCCCGATGTACTCTTCCTATCATCACAATTTCCCGCCCAATCGGCATCACTAAATCCAACAAGACTTGGATTAGTGTCAAAGGAGTACCATATCCCATGATTTGAGGTACCATTCACAAACCGAATGATCCTCTTCACCGCCACAAGGTGAGACTCTTTGGGATTAGCTTGGTACCTAGCACAAACACCCACACTAAAACAAATATCGGGCCTACTTGAGGTCAAGTAAAGCAAGCTACCTATCATGCCACGATATAGACTTTGTTCCACATCCTTTCCACTAGCATCTTTGCTAAGTTTCAAGGTGGTGCTCATGGGTGTGTCACAATGTTTGGCATTCTCAAGGCCAAACTTTTTCACTAGGCTCTTAGCATACTTAGCTTGGGATATGAAGATCCCATCATGCATTTGCTTGATTTGCAAGCCTAGGAAATAATTTAGTTCACCAACCATGCTCATTTCAAACTCATGAGACATGACATCAACAAATTGTCTAACTTTGGATTGGTTGGTGGAACCAAATACAATGTCATCAACATAAATTTGAGCTATGAATAGCTCATCTTTAGTGCACTTGATGAACAAGGTCTTGTCAACACTACCTCTAGAGTAGCCATTGTCAACAAGATAAAGAGTGAGGCGCTCATACCAAGTCCTCGGTGCTTGTTTCAACCCATATAAAGCCTTCTTGAGACGATAGACATGAGAGGGGTGGTGTGGATCCACAAACCCCTTGGGTTGTTCAACAAACACTTCCTCATGCAATAAGCCATTGAGGAAGGCACTCTTGACATCCATTTGGTGTAACTTGAACTTGTACACACAAGAAATGGATAAGAGAAGCCTTATGGACTCAAGATGGGCAACGGGAGCAAAAGTCTCCTCAAAGTCAATACCCTCAATTTGAGAGTACCCTTGTGCAACAAGCCTTGCCTTGTTTCGCACAATGTTGCCATCCTCATCGGATTTGTTCCTAAACACCCATTTAGTGCCTATGACATTAGTGTTTCTAGGTCTAGGAACAAGAGTCCAAACCTCATTTCTCTCAAATTGGTTTAGCTCTTCTTGCATGGCAAGAACCCAAAACTCATCTTCCAAGGCTTCATCAACCTTTTTGGGTTCTATTTGAGAGGTATAACAAGTGTAGCTAATTTGATTAGCTATTTGACGTCTAGTCCTAACACCCTCTCTAACATCTCCAATGATATCATCCTTATCATGGAGCTTTCTAACCCAATGAGCGGGTTCATTAGAGTCCAAAGGAGGAACTCTATTTAGAAACAAATCATCCTCTTCATCTTGGTTTGACTTCACACCACTTGAAGTCTCACCACTTTCCTTCAAAGGAAAGTCATTCACCTCATAAACATCCTCCTCATGGTCATCATGTTTGGGCCTACAATCATCAAAGACAACATTTGATGATTCCATAACACTTTGAATCTTTAGATTAAAAACTCTGTAGGCCTTGCTATTAAGTGCATATCCAATGAAAATACCCTCATCAAACTTGCCAAGTTGATCCCGGTCATTTAGTATATAGCACTTACTCCCAAAGATGTGGAAGTAGCTCACATTGGGTTTTCTACCCTTCCATAACTCATAGGATGTTTGTTTAGTCCCAGGCCCAAGGAAGACTCTATTCCCTATGTAACAAGCCGTATTGATGGCTTCGGCCCAAAGATTTCTAGGGACTTTGTTGCTAAGCAACATCACACGGGCCATCTCTTGGAGGACTCTATTCTTCCTCTCAACAACACCATTTTGTTGAGGAGTCCTAGGGGTCAAAAATTCATAGGAAATGCCTAAGCTATTGCAAAAATTTTCAAACTTAGCATTTTCAAATTCTTTCCCATGATCACTTCTAATTTTCTTAATGCTTTTAATGTGAGAAGTTTTCTCATTTTGAATTTTGACACAAAGCATTTTGAATTTCTCAAAGGCTTCGGACTTTTCTCTAAGAAAGTAAGTCCAAGTGAACCTAGAGAAGTCATCAATACCACCTAAACTTTTGGTTTGGATGGGACCCATAAGGTCCATATGGATGAGCTCCAATGGCTCTTTGGTGGAGAGGTATTTGCCTTTCTTGTGCACACTTTTAGTTTGCTTTCCTTGTTGACAAGGTCCACAAACTCCCTCAACCTTTTTCCCAAACTTGGGAAGGCCCCTAACAACATTCAACCTATCAAGGACTTTCAAGTCCTTATAATTCATATGGCCAAGTCTTTGGTGCCACACCTCAATTTGCTCACTAGTAGACAAGTTACAAGAGATGAGATTAGACTCAAGACAATAACAATTGTCACTTGATCTCTTGCCTTTCAACAAAACTTGCCCATTTTCCTTAAGAATAGAGCAATCAACTTTTTCAAACATAACCGAAAGCCCTTCATCACTTAAGTGTGATATACTAATGAGATTGGTTTGCAAGCCATCAACATAGAGAGCATTGGGCAAGGAGGGTAATCCGGGAATAGATATATTACCTTTCCCTATGACTTTTTTCTTAGATCCATCACCAAAGGTGACATACCCACCATCCTCCATCACAAGAGTTTCAAAGAAACTCTTGTTTCCGGCCATGTGTCTAGAACACCCACTATCAAGGTACCAAGTGTTAGATGCATTTGCTTTTAAGGCAACTTGGGCCACATAGCAATAATAGTCATCATGTCTACTCATCCTAGGTGAAACATGGTCATTTCTAGGAACCATTGGTCCATTAGCTCTAAAATTCCTAGGTGCATGCATTGTGGCTCTTCTAAGCATATTTTTCTCAATCATACTTTCTCTTCTACACAATTTAATATACTTAAGGCAATTAGGCCTAATATGGCCTTCAATTCCACAAAAATGGCAAGTAGGAGTAAAGTAGGAATTCATACCATAGCCTTGAGCAAACATTTGTGGCCTCCTTCTATTTTGAGTTGCTATTGGATGTTGAGGCAACTCTCTCCTTTGTGGTTGAGCCAAGTTGGCATGTCTTCTAGGTTGAGCATGAAAGACCCCATGTTGAGCTTGTGGGATCCTTTGTTGTGGAGGTCTTGGTTGTGGGGGTCTTGGTTGTGGAGCTCTAGGTTGAGGAGGTCTTGGTTGTGGAGCTCTAGCTTGAGGAGGTCTTGGTTGTGGAGCTCTAGCTTGTGGTGGAGCTCTTGTTGGAATCCTTGCTTGTGCTTGCTTGGAGGATTCACCAACTTCAACCCACTTGGTTGATTGTTGAGGGGCTTGAGCATTATCAACCTCCTTGCTCTTGACAAAAGTTGTCTTCTTCAAGGATGTGGCTTCCATTTCTTCCACATATCCTAACCCCTTCTTGTCACTAGGACTCTTCCCACAAGATAGCATCTTGTCAAGCTTCTCGGTTCCGGAAGTCATCTTAGCAATCAACTCTTTTGCTTCCATGAGCTCTTTCCTCAAGCTTTGTTCACTTTTCTTGACCAAGACTAACTCCATCTTTAACCCTTCTTCTATCTCTTTTGCCTTACTCATTTCCTTGCTTAAACGAGTCACTTTGGATGTCAACTCAAGCTTCTCCCCTTTCAACTTTTGTATCTCCTTTTTCTTCTTTAATCTTGAGTTCTCAAAGAATCTCATGAAGTCATCATAGTCCATCTCTTCATCAAACTCAAAATTTGACATTGAGGAGTTACTCCCACCATTTGAGTCATTTTCATCTACTTCTTCTTCTTGCTTGTCCTCTTCCTCTTCTTTATCACTCATAACTTCATTGCTATTGTGAGAGGATGAGAAAGCAATGAAGTTGGCAACTTGGTCTTCCTCATCATCCGAAGACTTGTCTTTATCTTCTAGGTCATCACTATCACTCCAAGTAACCGCCATGGCTCTTCCTTTCTTTTTCTTCAAATTAGCACACTCCGGAGCAATGTGTCCAAACCCACTACACTCATAGCATTGGACACCCTTCTTGTGGTCGTTCTCTTGAGCTTGCTCCACTTTCTTGACAGGAGCCTTCTTCTTTACAAACTTTCCCTTGGAGCCAAACCCTCTCTTCTCAAATCTCATAAATTGCTTAAACTTCTTTGCCATCAAAGCAATTTCTTCATCCGAGTCTTCTTCATCCTTCTCAACCTTGACACTCTTCAAGGCAAGACTCTTTTGCTTCTTTGGAGGTGTAGTTGTAGGACCTTTCCTAGATTCATAGGCCAAGAGCCTTCCAATAACTTCACTTGGCTTCATTCTTGAGTAGTCACTATTTTCTTCCAATGCCGTTACTTTGGATTCAAACCTCTCGAGAAGTGACCTCATGATCTTTTGCTTGATTCTTCTATCCGAGTAGGGATCACCAAGTTGGTGACTTTGGTTCACTATATCCATGAGCTTCACTTGGAAGTCGTTAAAGCACTCATCATCCTCCATCCTTATGGTCTCAAATTGTGTTTGGAGAACTTGGAGCTTGGAATCCTTAACCACATCGGTTCCTTCATGAGCCGTCTCTAATATGTCCCAAGCTTCCTTTGCTATCCTTGTAGTTTGAATGAGCTTGTATTGGTTGTCATCCATGGCACATAGGATTGCATGCATGGCTTTGTTGTTCCATTTTGAAGCCTCAAATTCTTGTGGAGTCCATTGTGCCTTCGGCTTAAGGACTTCCTCTCCACCTCCCGTAGGAGTCATCATAGGTGGAGTGTATCCATCTTCAATCGCCATCCATGCCCGGTCATGAATTTGACTCATATAAGCTTCCATTTTACCCTTCCATGAGGCGTAATTGACCCCGGTGAGCAAGGGGGGTCTTATGCTAGAGGCACCCTCACCTCCCATTCCATTTCCACTCATTGTGTTTGGGTTTGAATGAAATGAATGCACACAAACAAGCTAAGCACACACAACAATGCAAACAAATGCAAGAGACTCTAACAAGAGCAAGGGATCTCCTAATTATGTTAAGGAACCCACTCTGATACCAATTGAAAATAAGTATAAACGTGTCCTAAAGTAATCTAGAGGGGGGGTGAATAGATTTTAAACATTTTTACCCAATTTTTCGAGATTAGTCCAAATTACGAAAAAGCCCCAATCTAGTCAATAAACAAAAATAAGCGTACAAGTGCGGAAATTAAAGGACACACGATATTTACGTGGAAACCCACATAGGGAAAAACCACGGGCTGTTATGTGCGCCACACGAGAACCTCGAATCCACTATTTGCAAATACGATTACAAATTAGGTTGACCACATCACACCTAAATTTACTAATCCGTCTTTGCTACCCGCGGGCCTTTAATAGTGACTCTAGTCCCTTGCTTGCAAACTACCTAAGAGGTAAATACAAGACTTGTCTTTAAAGTGAAGAGATAACACAACCTAAGGTGAATATGTGAAATACTCAAGATGCTAAAAATGCAAGGTTAGACATTTAAGCTTATCTAGGCATAGATGAACATGTTAGACATTCCTAGATATCATATTACTAGATGATATGCATAAAACAACACCAAATAAGCAACCAAAGACCTATATGCATTATCTATCACAAAACAACTCACAAACCACAATAAAACAATCTTGAAGCTAAGTCAAGTCATAAAGATGCAATCTTGAATCAATTCAAGTGATAAAAAAGCTATCTTGTAAAGCAAGAACATATAGATATGAGAATGATGTTCTAGATACAAGTCATGTGAGCAAAACTAAAAACCCTAAATGAAATCAACCTAGAATCATGCTAGATGATGAATGAAAGATGCAAGATGAAGGGTTTTGTGATTTTGAAGCTTAAAGATGAAGTCTTGATACCTTGAAGTGGAAGATGCTCAAGAGGCTCTCAAATGAGTAATTTTTGGTGTAAAAAACGAGCCAAGGCTGTCAAGACATATATAAATGGATCCAAGTGAAGTGACATCGTTTTGGAAAAGTGGCCTGAAATTGCCTTGGGCGCTGTACAGGTCGTTGTACGTAAGGCGACCTGAACAGCGCCTATAAAAGAAGATGAACGGTCTTCTTCATGGGCGCTGTTCAGAACAGCGCTATTGAACAGCGCCTGAACAGCGCCAAGATTCTAATCTGGCTCGGCCAAGGAAGGGCGCTTTCGTACAGCGCTCGTACAGCGCCTACACAAAAATGCATCAGGTCTGATGCAAAAATGACCCATTCTCATCAGGTCTGAAGGGGGCGCTGTTCATACAGCGCCTTGTAGGGCGCTTTGAACAGCGCCCTTTGCAATAATTGTATTCCTAGGACTAATGCATGGCAAGGCTTTGGGAATACAAAATGCAAACATCAAAACATGCAAAATGTGAGTGTGTGCAACTACATCTCTTCAAAAAAGAGTAAGTCAAGAAATCTACCTTCCTTGAAGCTCTTGATCACACAATGAGGTATTCTTCCATTCTAAGCTACCCTTACATATAGAACCCTATTGTGATTTTGCCAACGAAATACGCCAATCAAAAGTGAGGCACTTACACATGAAATTCAAATGACATGCTCAAATGAAAAAGCATGAATTGATGATTGCAATATTTAAATGCAAAACATGTGTGAAAAGCTAATGAGACTCAAATGAATAAAGGATTTTGTATCCGTTCTAAGGATTTTAAAATCAAAAGTCTCTCTTTCTTTATTTGTTGAACATGGCTACTATCATACGGGTATCTTACCTGGAAAAATCAAATAGGGTGCAAAAAGTCGCTCATGCCATGTTTTGCTTATAAAGTTGGATATATTTGCTCTAAAATTGAATTCAATAAAATTTATATATCCTTGCTTTGATTCATGACAAATGGTGAAATTGGTTTGAATTATATTGGAAACCTTTGTCATTTGCTTTGCCAAATACCATTGATTTTTGGATTAAAATGCAACATGTCTTGCATGCAAAGCATCTTAATCACACATTTTTTATAAAGTAAATCTCCTTGTTTCTCTCCAATTAATTGAGTTACATAAAATGCATTATATGATTATGCAAATGACTTGTATGCTACTATCTCTCTTTGCTACGAGTGACCCGATTGGGGAATACTCCTTTGCCCCATCTCATGACAAAAAGGGGGAGAAGTATCTAGTAAGGGAGAGAATGCTAATTGCTAAATTATAATAGCTAATTTGCATGATTGGGGAGTTTATATATATTGATGGAGAGTAACCCGTTGATGGGAAGCATTTGCATTGCACATTCATTGCATGATAGCCTTTGCATGATGTTGCGTGTTTTCTTTAATGTGAAATTCCTTATTACAAATGCTTGTTTTAATCTCACTTGATCACCTCACATACACTTGCTTTGGAAAGTGTAATCTTTTTGTTTTGAAGGATTGATAGTTCTACAAGAGATTGAAGACTTGAAGACTTGAAGTTTTATTTTTTATATATCTCTTTGTATTGTAGAATATCATTGTTGACCTTTAGCTTCAATTTTGTTGTGAGGATCAATGTGAGTGGTGATTCTATCATGGAATAGCCAAAGGGGGAGATTAGCTTGCTTCAATTTTGTTGTGAAGATCAATGTGATGAATTTTGATTAGATTGTTTCGGTAACAAACCACATGTGGGGCTTGATGTAAGGGTATCTTAGGCTTTTGATGGTTGGTGATTTGTTCAACCAAGGCCTCTCTTAAGACCTTAGAGAAGAAGCGCCAAAGGTATATTCTTGTGCTTACTTGCTTTGAAGAGATCTAATTGCACACATGAAATTTCCCTCAATGTAGTAGTGAAATATACCTAGAGGGGGGGTGAATAGGTATAGGCTCCAAATTCTTCCAATTAAAAATAATGCAGAAAATTACAAGACAAATGCACACTTAAATAGATTTAGCAAATGAATTGAATTAACTAAGACAAGAGTTAATCAATTTACAAAAAGTGCAATCAATGTAATATATGGAAGATAAAGGAAAGTAAAGCAAAATTAAATACAATGATTTTAACGTGGTAAAACCTCAATGAGGAAACATCCACGGGTTGATACCACAACCACCGGCGAAGCAATCCACTATGTGAAAAAGGACTTACACACTCAAGCTATCACTCATGATATCCGCTCAAGCTATCAACTCCTAATCTACCCTCGGGCTAGTGAATCACCAAGCCTACTTCCTATCCGAGATGTGTCCTACACCTCTAGAAAGCAACTTCCTATCCAAGACGCTCACGTCTCTAGGAAGATTTCTTGCTTGCCTATCCGGATCCTCCCGACCCTAGACAAGACTTCCTTGCTTGATTATCCGAGTCCTCCCGACTCTAATCAAGGCTCCCTTGCTCTATCCACAAAGCTTCACTCACTTTGCTAGAGACTTCAACCTAATGCAAGGCTATGATCTAAAGTGATGCAAATGATGCAAGCACAATCAAATTAAGCTAGATGATCAATCAAGCAAAATGTACATGTTCAATGATAGTCTAGAATATGATTTCAAAACACAATTACAAAAGTTATCTAGAAATCAAGACATGCAAATCAATAAGAACAAAGGTATCAATATTCGATTTAGCACACTAAAAACCTAGTTCTTAGATCATGAAATAAAACATAGAAAATAACATGAAGCACATCACATATATGTTTTCTAGAATCAATTTCATGATAAATCAAGTTTAGCACATATATGTTCAAAACACATTACAAAGCTAAAACTCAATTAACAAATGATCAAATAACCCTAGCATGTGATCTAACATACTTCTTAACAAATTTCATCAATCAAATGGAAAGAATCAATAGTTGATCAAAGATGAAATTGAAAAAGAAGAAGTTGAAAATCAAATACTGACCACGGACTGGAAATGGACCAGCTGAGAAAAATGCCGAAGTCAACTGCCTCTGGAAATGCTTGGGGTTTGTAGCTCTCTTCGAGACCAACAATTTTGGTTTTTGAATCGAATGATTTCGAGTTCGTATGAGAGAGATATGATCAAAACAAGTAAATGAAAATTGTTGAAAAACTGATGCGGGAATTCAAGTGTTCTTCAAAAAATTGCATAAGTGTGGAGGGAAGGAGGTTTGATTAAAAGGAGGGAAAAGAAGAGAATTTCCGAGAAAATCACATGCTGCCACGTCAGCACCCCATGGGGGGCGCGTGGGGCCCACGGGAGCAGAAGGCTCCCTTGCCCGTGGGGCCCACGGCCTCCCACACGGGCTGGCCAAGTGGCCACACGTGATTTGCACACCTCTCGCGCGCTCCTCGGTTCGTTGCCCCATATCTTGAGCATCCGACCTCCGATTTCGAATCCGTTTTCGGATTACAAACCGTGAATCCCTCACACATGACTACGACTACTCAACATTAAAAAATGGTTGAGAAATCATCTCGGAATCTGACGATGAAGTCAACACAACAAATGAGAACGAAAAGTAGCATAGTCAACTTGTTTGGACTCGAAACCTTATGAATGAGTAACCGAAATGACCGGAACTCGATAAGACATTAAATAAGAACATGTTCAAGTCCTAAACACAAATACGAAAACAAATAAACACATATTCACACAAACATGCCATATCAAAGAGATAGTCACAAAGCATGCAATTTCACAATATTTGTCAATACAAGATCAATGCATGAGCATGCTATGAAGTGTGTGAATGTGTTATACCAAATGTTTGAACCACGATGCAGGGACACACATGTATGAATTGTGTGTGTGTGCGCTAACGCCTTGCAAGAGGGTGGAAATCAAGATTTACCTTTGACGTTTTTCACCTCTTGAAGACGACTTTTGCACTAGACGTTGCTCTTCACTCTTTGAGCTTCCTTTCTTCAAATAATGTCCTAAGCAACAACTAATACAATCATAGAGTGTTTTGCAATGGAATCAAGCCAATACAAATAGTGAACCTTACAACACACACACACACAACTCATGTATATCCATACTTGTTGTATGTTGTGTGATTTATTTGTGTGCATTCATGTTCTTGAATATCTCTTCATGCATGGTTTAATTGATTACATCTTGTTCATTGAAATGCCATGACATGTTTAGGCATTAGGATGAAAAGCCATGAATTCTATTCATGCATGTTTTAATTGATTGCATCTTGTTCAATGACAATGCCATGACATGTTGGCATTATGATGCATTCACTAACCACACGTGCACTTCATGTATGTTAGTTTTAAGTGTGGTGTAATTCGTTTCCCAAAGTATGTTCAGGAACGTCCTCACTTTCACGATGGTGTGCATGGTTTAGCGCGATGATCGCCGTTGGAGAAGCTCTTGTCTTCTCCTTTGGTTTCACCATTTTTGGTGAAACGGCGGTTGTGATCGGCGGCCAGCCCATCGATTGAAACCACTTTTTGAGACCTGAATGATTTAATGTCTCGGGTCCAAATCGGCGGTTGTGATCGGCGGTTATGAAAGCACCGTTTGAAACCAGCGTTCTCGGGTTTCAATTCGGTAGTTCATATCAGTGGCCAAGCTAGTGCGTTTCATGGGCAACTTTTGAAAATGACGTAGTTTCATTTTAACACCCTATATATATGCCTTTTTGTTATTAGGTTGAGCTCAGGAGTCCAAAATCATTTTTTTTCACTTATGATATTTTTCAAGTGAAAAAAATTCATAAATAACTCTCTTTTATCACTCAAAGTAATTCCCTTGTGCATCAAAGATTCATCTTGCATCATCTACGAATACATAGGATGCATTCATACATGGGTTTTCAACAACACATCTTGCTTGGTAAGGTTTTCACTAATTTCATCTAATATTAGTGTTTTTCTTATCAAGCCTTCTCTTTTATTACTTGCATGCTCTTAGAACATATTCTAGATATAAGATAGAGATTGTTTGTATTGTCTTGATTGAGTGATGTATTGTGATAGCTATACCTAGGATTGTTTAATCTAAGTTAGCTAAACTTTATGCCATGTCATTTAGCATTTGATATCTAGGATTGATTTAATTGTCATCTTATAATCCTAAATAAGCATTTAGTCACTACTACAAAAATGTTAAAAGACATCACTAAAAGACATCGGTTTTTGGTAACCGATTTAAAAAGAACTTTTAGACATCGGTTTTTATGAAAACTGATGTCTTAAATATTGCAGTTTCAAAAGACATCGGTTTTTAGGAAAACCGATATTAAAAAAAAAATGTTTAGACATCGGTTTTTATAAGAACCGATGTCTTAAATATTGCGTTGAAAAGACAACGGTTTTTATAAAAACCGATATTAAAAACAAGTGTTTAGACATCGGTTTTTATAAAAACCGATGTGGATTCAAAAGCAAAATTCTGCAATGCAAATCTGACCTATGTCCACATTCAAGTGTGCATCTCTAAAAATACTCAACGTTATTTGCTCAAATTTTGACACAAGAAATTAGACATGAAAACAAACACTTTTCAATTAGAAAATATTCCAAAAATCTATTTGGAAAAGTGTAAAAATGAGTGATGAAAACAGCTCACTCGCGGATTCTCGAATCGCTTCTGACCTTTGATTGAATAATTGATCACAACTTTCAAAATACTGCCCAGAATTTTGCGTTCCTTATACCGTTGGATTCATATCAAAAAATTAAAGAACCCAGCATGGACAAAAAAAATTATTTCCTTGCCAAAAGATACAGTTTTAAGGAAAACGTTTGCACAAAAATATCTCCAATCTTTTCAATTCTGACCTTTGACTGAATAATTGATCATAACTTTCAAAATCCCACCCAGAATTTTATGTTCTTTATACCATTGGATTTGTATCGAAAAATCAAAGAATCCAACATAGATGAAAAAATTTATTTCGTTGCCAAAAGATACAGTTTTAAGGAAAAAGTTTGCACAAAAATATCTCCAATCACTTCTGACCTTTGACTGAATAATTGATCATAACTTTCAAAATACCATCCAGAATTTTACGTTCTATATACCGTTGGATTTGTATCGAAAAACCGAAGAACCTAACGAGGACGAAAAAATTTATTTCCTTGCCAAAAGATACAGTTTTAAGGAAAAAGTTTACACAAAAATATCTTCAGCAGAACACAAAACCACACAATAATAAATGAAATGAAAAATAAACCCACCAATATATTTTTTTTTAATATATATGTTTGTAGTAGAAATTAGAATTTTGATTAGTTGAGTAAATTTAAATTTATCAAACAATTTTATTTTATTTTTTTATTTCTAACAACTCATATAGGTTATATATAAATATTGTGCAATTATTAACACATCCAATCTTGTAGTCAGGTGGTAAAGACTTTACCATTTTGACTTTGAGGTTGCAAGTTCGATTCCTCATAATGACAATTAGTTTTCATTATTATCACAGGTGGGATTGGCCGGATGGTGGGGCGGTCCGGCGACGACGTGATTAATTTTAGTAATACATCTATTTTACATCACGGTTTTTAAATCGGTTTTATATAAAACCGATGTGTTTTCTCTTGTTTTTACATCGGTTAAAAACACATGTATTTTGTGCGGTTTTTTCTAAATGAGTCAAAAAGACATCGGTTTTAAAAATTTCAAAAACTGATTTCTTCTATATAAAAAAAAAACCGATTTCTTTTGTGTTTTTTGTAGTAGTGAGTGTTCCCTAACTCTATTTGCATTTTGAATATAATATATATTCACATAGGCTATTTGATCTCTTCATTGAGAAGTAAGTCTTGTGTGGCTAAGGTGGCTTGGTGCACAAGCAATTGGACTAGGTTCACTTTTAAAGGCCTACAGGTAGTAGTGGTGGGTTATAGTCTGAGAACGGTTGAGGTCAACCTAGGATGTAAACATCATTACAATTAGTAGATTCGAGGTTCGTGTGTGGCACATTTAACAGCCCGTGGTTTTTCCTTATTGAGGGTTTCCACGTAAAAATCAAACGTGTAAGATCTTAGATTTGTGTTGGCTTGATTTCATTGCAAAACTCTCTTTATTTGTAATGGTTAGTTTCTTAGGTGAGTCTTAGTGAAAAGAAGCTTCAAAGGAGAAAAGCAACTTCTCATGCAAATATCGTCTTCAAGAGGAAAAACGCATACTTGGATACTAAGGTATCAAGATACTTCTTCCTCTTGCAAGACGTAAGCGCACTCACACACAATTCATACATGTGTGTCTCTGCATCGTTGTGCTACATTTGGTATAACACATTCACACACTATTGAAGTATGCACACGAATTAGTCTCATATTCACAAACATTGTAGAATTGCATGTTCAAGGACTATCTCTATGAAATGGCATACTTGTGTGAGTTTGTGTTTATTTATTTTTGTTTTATTATTTTTGGACTTGAACATGATCTCATATGATTCCTTATTGAGTTCCGGTCATTTCGGTTACTCATTTATTAGGTTTCAAGTCCAAACTAGGAAGCTACACTACTTTACGTTCTCATACGTGTGTTGTCTTCGTCATCGTGTATCAAGTCAAATTCTTAACCTTTTTGCAAACTTTCATAGTCGTCCTTGTTCATGAGGGAGTCATGGTTCGTAATCCGAAGATGGATTCAAATTCGGAGTTCGGAGGCCCGGATACGGTTGAAGAACGCAAGAGGAGCACGACGGAAGCAAGCATTGACCAACAGTCAAGCTTGGAGTGGGTGTGAGGAAGCCGTGAGCCTTACGGCCCACACATTCCTCTGCCCTATGAGGCTCACACGCCTCTCACGGGGTTGAGGATGTGTCCTTCTCTGATTCGTCACCGAATCTCCCTCCAATTCATAAGTGAAGAAAAATTGAAAAGATAGTGAGCTGAAATTTTCTTCAAGTTTTTGATTTCTTGTTTTAATCATAACTCTCTCATTTCAACTCGAAATTGAGTGATTTAAGCCAAAAATGTTGGTCTTAAAGAGAGGAACAAACTCCAAGCATTTTCAGAGTCAAATGATTTTGAGATTTTTCGCAGCAAGCAGATTTCAGTCCGAGTCTCATCATTTGTAGGTGAAACATCTTCTTCTTACTTTCTTTTTTGATCATCTCATTTAATATTCCTATTTGATAGATGAAATGTGTTAAGAATGATGTTATTTCACACTCTAGGTTTGTTTGATCGATTGATTATTGAGTTTTAGCTTTGTGATCTCATTTGAACATATTGCTAAACTTGATTAACTTGAAATTGATTCTAGAAATGACTTGTATGATGTGCTTCATGATGATTTCTAGGTTTAATTTCATGATCTAAGAACTAGGATTTTTGAGTGATTGATTGAATATTCTAATCTTGTTCTTATTGATTCACATGCTTTAATTTCTAGATACATTTGTGATTGTTTGTTGAAAGCATATTCTAGATTATCACTAAGCATGTTCATAGAGCTTAATTGATCATCTTACTTTATTTGATTGTGTTTTCCTTCATTTGCATCACCTAGATCAAAGCCTTGTAATAGGTGGAAGTCTTTTTCAAAGTGAGTGAAGTTTTGACTAGAGCAAGAAGTCTTGCTAGGACATGTGGTCTGGATAGTCAAGCAAAAGACTTAGCTAGGAGTGTGGTACTCCGGATGGTTGAGTTAGGGAAGCTTGACTAGGATCTTTGTGATCTGGATAGTTGTGCAAGAAAATCTTCCTAGAGGCTTGAGAGTCTTGGATAGGAAGTTGCTTCCTAGAGGTGTAAGACACAACTTGGATAGGGAGTAGGCTAGGTGGTTCACTAGGCCCGAGGGTAGACTAGGAGTTGATAACTTAGGGTGGATATCATTGTAAGGATTCCCATAGTTTTTAATTGGCTTATTTTGTGATCAAACCATATGTGGGGATCATGTAAGGGTAGCTTAGGAATGTGTTCAAGCTCAAGGCCCTTGCAAGTGTTAAGCATTCCAAAGGTATATGTTTAGTGCTTAATTTTCTATGAAGAGATTTAGTGCACACACTCACTTAGCATACTTGCATTTGTGTGCATTCTCTTCACATGTCACTTATCACACTTGCACTTCTTTGTTATATGTTGTTGTGTGTTTATGTGTCTAGTAATTCGTTTTCCGTTGTTGTTCGGAAACGTCCGCGCATGCACCTTGTGTGCTTGTTTTTAGCGCGAAGATCGCCGTTGGAGAATGCCCTTGGCTTCTCCCTTGGTTTCACCAAAATTGGTGAAACGGCGGTTTGGATCGGCGGCCTGGCCGCCGAATGAAACCGCCGTTCGTACCTGATTGATTTTATCTCTCAGGTCAATTCGGCGGTTTGATCGGCGAATGAAACCGCCGTTTGAAACCACCGTTTGAAACCACCGTTATGCCCCTGTTTGTGTCTGGTCAATTCGGCGGTTTGATCGGCGGTCGGTGCCCGCCGAATGAAACCGCAGAAGTTCCCCTGTTTCTCTCGGGACTCATTCAGCGGTGACATTCTGCGGCCTGGCCGCCGAATGAAACCGCCGATTGGCGCGTTTCTTTGAAACTTACTTAAACGACCTCACTTTGTTTTGGCCCCCTATATATATGCCATTTTGTCTTTAGGTCAATTAAGAGAGTTCATATTCAGATTTCATACTTAGGATATTTTTCAAAGAGAAGAAAAATTCCAAGAACTCATTTTTAATTACTCAAACACTTTTTCATGATCATCAATCATCATCTAGCATCATCTTTGATCTTCTAGATGTCATCTTGCATGGATTCTTCATCATACTTTGCTTGGTAAGTGTAAGGATTCCCTTTAGTTGATTGGCTTATTTCGTGGGCAAACCACATGTTGGGGTTTGGTTGTAAGGGTAGTCTAGGTGATTAGTTGAAGATCAAAGACCCTTTCCAAGACCTCAAGAGGACAAGCACCAAAGGTATATATCTAGTGCTTACATTGTCTTGAAGAGATATAGTTGCACACACACACAACATGCATAACTCTTATTCTTGAATGTTGTGTTTATATTTTGTGTGCATTGTGCTTTGATTTATTTAATATCTCTTCTTGCATTTATTTGATTGCATCTTGTTCATTGAAATGCCATGACATGTTTAGGCATTAGGATGCAAAGCCATGAATTCTATTCATGCATGTTTAAGTGATTGCATCTTGTTCATTGAAATGCCATGACATGTTTAGGCATTAGGATGCATTCACTTCCCACACTTGCACTTCATGATTAGTCTTAAGTGTGGTGTAATTCGTTTCCGTTTATGTGATCGGAAACGTTCGCGCTTGCACGATGGTGTGCATGTCTTAGTGCGATGATTGACCACTTGAGAAGGTCTTATTCTTCTCTTGGATAAGTGTTAGATTTGGTTGGATTGTTTGGAGTAAAATGTCTAGTTTCAAAAGATTGGATTTCAATGTTTAAATGATTTTCAAAACTGACCTTTGCATGGTCTTGTGACCATAACTTTTTACACAAAGCTTCAAAATGAGTTTTGAAAATTTCTGTACAAACTAGACACCCATACCTTTCCAACGGTATATTATTCGTAATATTTCATGACCGTTTGGATTGGTTTTAAATTCTCCAAAGTGACCACCAAAACAGGGCAACTATGTTGTTGTCCGTTTCTGACCTTTGGTCACTCAATTGACCATAACGTTTTCTACAGACATCAAAATGTCATTCTGTAAAAACGAGTAGAAAGTAGACATCCATACCTTTCCAACGATATATCATATGAAAGGTTTCGATGTCGTTTGGTCATGTTTCAAAGCGCTCGAATATTGAGTCGCTGCACTGACGCGAGTACCGCGAAAATGCCCATACTTTTTCCATTTCTTCCAAAACGACGTAGTTTCATTTGGGCATTATAAATACATATATTTCTCATCATTTTGAGAGTAGAGCCACAAAATCAAACCCTAGAGAGAGAGGCTCCTTATTCTTGAGAGAGAAAGAGAAACTTGAGAGAAAAAGCTTAAAGATTACATCTTTATCTCTCTAAACCCATTCCCACATGCACAAATCATCATCTAGGCATCATCTAGGTTCATCTAGCATGTGCTAATGCATGGGTCTTCTTCAACACACATGGTATGATTTGTTGAACACTTTTATCTTACATAATTAGTGTTTCTACTTATCAATTTTATCTCATTTATTACTTGTATGTGTTTAGATTAATTTCTACATACATGATTGAGATTATGTGTTGATTGGGTTATTTATGTTAGCTAGGTTTTCATGCCTATTTTATATCTAGCTAATTAATCTCATTATATGATTGAGATTATTTTTGATAGCTTAATTGATTAGGTCATTATTGCCTAAAAGCTATGCCATAAACATTCTTGTGTGATTTATTTATAACTAGGTTGATAGATTGTTTTTTAATCAACTAGTTAATCTTTTGAATGTTTGTGGGTTTTTTGTGATAGCTTTGTATCTAGGATTGGTTATCCTTTACTTAGCTAAAGTTGTATGCCATGACATATAGCTATTTTCATATCTAGGATTGATTTAAATTGAATATATCATCATCCTAGATAAGCATCTAAGGTTCCCTAGCCTTTTTTGTTAATTGAATATTCATACATATTCACATAGGGTTGTGCATCTCTTTTGAGAGATTGAAGTCTTGTGTGATTGACCGGGATTAGGTCGGACACCGGGAACAGGTGGTCACATAAGCAATTGGACTAGAGCCACTTTTAAAGGCCCGCGTGGTAGAAGTGGGGGGTTATTGACCGGAGTGTTAGACGAGGTCTACATAGGTTGTAAACTCCATTTCAATTAGTGGATTTCGAGGTCCGAGTGTGGCGCACTAAACAGCCCGTGGTTTTTCCCAGTGGTTGGGTTTCCACGTAAACATCAAGTGTCATTTATTATTTCCGCATCTTATTACACTTGTATGTATATTTGACTTGCTAGGGGTATTTTCGTAAAATTGACATGCACGCGAAAATTGGGTAATAATTAGCTAAAATCTATTCACCCCCCCTCTAGCTTTATATTAAACACGCCTCAAGAACTTACAATTGGTATCAGAGCGGGTTCCTAGATATACTTAGGAGATCCAAGCTCATTTTTGGTGTGTTTTGCATTTTGTATGTATTTGATTGATTTCATACATTTTGCATTCTTCTCATATGCATCCATTTGACTCAAAAACTATGAGTGAATTTGAGAGAGAAGAAAATAACTCCGATGAGGAGATGTCCCTCTAAGGTGAGAGAGGAGACGAAGATGAAAGGGCGTTGCTCATCACCAAAGAGCTTCAAGCCCAAGCCTTCCTCAATCTTGGTCTAACCAACCAAGAAGGCTAACTTCCCTCAACCTACGATCCTAAAAGGGAAGTGCTCAATCATGCAAGCTCAACCGAGCAAGCAACATTGTCTTGGTCATCAACAAAGGAGGAGAGATCCTATCCAACTACCAAGACAACCACAACGACAAGGGAAAGCACCTTTGCATGCTCAAGGGAATGGTATAATTCCTAACCTTATCTCCTCTTGTCATTTGTGTGATATTGATGGTCATGTTAGACCAAGTTGCTTGCATTACATTAAAATATGTAGATTTTAATGCATGATTGAAAAGAAAAAGGCTAGAGCTAAGATGCATGATCCTTTGACTTCTATAACTCTAGAACCTATGACCACTAGAAATGTAATTGAGACATCTATGTGGATTAGAAATGATGAACCCGCTTGCTACGAGACTAACAAGTCTCCAATAGGTTCAACTAGGTCCAATGGACTTAGTAGGTCTTTAGGACCTCATGCCCTTCATTGAAGCGGTATGGATTTTGACCCCATATGGGGAACTTAAGCAAAGAGAGCTATTTTGCATTCTTGTCACTTGCAAAAAATTTGAAATATCTTATGCTTCTCTTTTTGTTGCTTGAGTAAGCTTGGTTACACTTTATATATATATTTTTCTATTCAATAAGTGTGATCAATGCTTGTATTGCAATCCATGTCATATTTATGTTCAAACATGCATTTTTGGACTAGGAGATATTTACATAGGATATAATTTGAATGACCTATAATGATCTCCATGACATGATGATTGCTAAATGACATGCTAAATGTTAATCTTGAAAAGCATGTTTTGATGATTGCAATTTTTAAATGCAAAATTTGTGTGAAAAAGCTTATGAGACTCAAATGAAAAAGGATCTTGTATCCATTCAAGGATTTTACAATCCAAATGTCTCTCTTTCTTTTTTGGTTGAACATGTCTACTATCATACGGATATCTTATCCGGAAAAATCAAGTAGGGTGCAAAGTCGCTCATGACATGTTTGGCTTATAAAGTTGGATATAGTTGTTCTTAAATTAAAATCAATGAAAACCTATATCCTTGCTTCTCTCATGACATTGGTGAAATTGGTTTGAATTCATATTGAAAACCTTTGTCATTTGCTTTGCCAAATACCATGGTATTTTGGACTTAAATGCTACATGTCTTGTATGCAAAGCATTTTTTGATTCACACATTTTCTTTAAATAAATCTCCTTGTTTCTCTCCAATTAATTGAGATTGCATAAAGTGACTTATATTGATTATGCAAATATCTAGAATGCTACTATCTCTCTTTGCCTTGAGTGACCTGGTTGAGGGACTACTCCTTTGTCTATATCATGACAAAAAGGGGGAGTAGGTTGTCGTAAGGGGAGTTGCAAATTGTAGTAGCAATTGTGCAGGTTGGGGAGAATACTAATTGAGGGGGAGTAACCCTTTGAGGGGGAGCATTTGCACATTACATACATTGCATGATGTTGTGCTTAAATTCTTAAATGCAAATGCTTGTTTTATCTCACTTGATTCATCTCACCTTTTCTTGTATTGGAAAGTATAGAAACTTTGTTTTTCAGGGATTGATTATTCTACAAGAGATTGAAGACTTCAAGATGATTTTATCTTATCTCTTTGTATTGTAGAATATCATTATAAACCCGTAGTTTCTATTTTGTTGTGAGGAATCATTGTGAGTGGTGGTTTTGTCACGAAATAGCCAAAGGGGGAGATTGTAAGGATTCCCTTTAGTTGATTGGCTTATTTCGTGGGCAAACCACATGTTGGGGTTTGGTTGTAAGGGTAGTCTAGGTGATTAGTTGAAGATCAAAGACCCTTTCCAAGACCTCAAGAGGACAAGCACCAAAGGTATATATCTAGTGCTTACATTGTCTTGAAGAGATATAGTTGCACACACACACAACATGCATAACTCTTATTCTTGAATGTTGTGTTTATATTTTGTGTGCATTGTGCTTTGATTTATTTAATATCTCTTCTTGCATTTATTTGATTGCATCTTGTTCATTGAAATGCCATGACATGTTTAGGCATTAGGATGCAAAGCCATGAATTCTATTCATGCATGTTTAAGTGATTGCATCTTGTTCATTGAAATGCCATGACATGTTTAGGCATTAGGATGCATTCACTTCCCACACTTGCACTTCATGATTAGTCTTAAGTGTGGTGTAATTCGTTTCCGTTTATGTGATCGGAAACGTTCGCGCTTGCACGATGGTGTGCATGTCTTAGTGCGATGATTGACCACTTGAGAAGGTCTTATTCTTCTCTTGGATAAGTGTTAGATTTGGTTGGATTGTTTGGAGTAAAATGTCTAGTTTCAAAAGATTGGATTTCAATGTTTAAATGATTTTCAAAACTGACCTTTGCATGGTCTTGTGACCATAACTTTTTACACAAAGCTTCAAAATGAGTTTTGAAAATTTCTGTACAAACTAGACACCCATACCTTTCCAACGGTATATTATTCGTAATATTTCATGACCGTTTGGATTGGTTTTAAATTCTCCAAAGTGACCACCAAAACAGGGCAACTATGTTGTTGTCCGTTTCTGACCTTTGGTCACTCAATTGACCATAACTTTTTCTACAGACATCAAAATGTCATTCTGTAAAAACGAGTAGAAAGTAGACATCCATACCTTTCCAACGATATATCATATGAAAGGTTTCGATGTCGTTTGGTCATGTTTCAAAGCACTCGAATATTGAGTCGCTGCACTGACGCGAGTACCGCGAAAATGCCCATACTTTTTCCATTTCTTCCAAAACGACGTAGTTTCATTTGGGCATTATAAATACATATATTTCTCATCATTTTGAGAGTAGAGCCACAAAATCAAACCCTAGAGAGAGAGGCTCCTTATTCTTGAGAGAGAAAGAGAAACTTGAGAGAAAAAGCTTAAAGATTACATCTTTATCTCTCTAAACCCATTCCCACATGCACAAATCATCATCTAGGCATCATCTAGGTTCATCTAGCATGTGCTAATGCATGGGTCTTCTTCAACACACATGGTATGATTTGTTGAACACTTTTATCTTACATAATTAGTGTTTCTACTTATCAATTTTATCTCATTTATTACTTGTATGTGTTTAGATTAATTTCTACATACATGATTGAGATTATGTGTTGATTGGGTTATTTATGTTAGCTAGGTTTTCATGCCTATTTTATATCTAGCTAATTAATCTCATTATATGATTGAGATTATTTTTGATAGCTTAATTGATTAGGTCATTATTGCCTAAAAGCTATGCCATAAACATTCTTGTGTGATTTATTTATAACTAGGTTGATAGATTGTTTTTTAATCAACTAGTTAATCTTTTGAATGTTTGTGGGTTTTTTGTGATAGCTTTGTATCTAGGATTGGTTATCCTTTACTTAGCTAAAGTTGTATGCCATGACATATAGCTATTTTCATATCTAGGATTGATTTAAATTGAATATATCATCATCCTAGATAAGCATCTAAGGTTCCCTAGCCTTTTTTGTTAATTGAATATTCATACATATTCACATAGGGTTGTGCATCTCTTTTGAGAGATTGAAGTCTTGTGTGATTGACCGGGATTAGGTCGGACACCGGGAACAGGTGGTCACATAAGCAATTGGACTAGAGCCACTTTTAAAGGCCCGCGTGGTAGAAGTGGGGGGTTATTGACCGGAGTGTTAGACGAGGTCTACATAGGTTGTAAACTCCATTTCAATTAGTGGATTTCGAGGTCCGAGTGTGGCGCACTAAACAGCCCGTGGTTTTTCCCAGTGGTTGGGTTTCCACGTAAACATCAAGTGTCATTTATTATTTCCGCATCTTATTACACTTGTATGTATATTTGACTTGCTAGGGGTATTTTCGTAAAATTGACATGCACGCGAAAATTGGGTAATAATTAGCTAAAATCTATTCACCCCCCCTCTAGCTTTATATTAAACACGCCTTGAGTATTTAATTACTTACAGTAAGCTTTTCACTAATATCTTACATATTTTGTGTTTCTCTTAACAAGCAATCTCAATTAATTACTTGTATGTTATTTTGTATGCTTTGGATACAATATTGAGATTAGTGTGATGTATATTTGAGAAGTTGTATTGTGATAGCTAATTAGGTTTTGTGCTTAATCTTGATTAGCTAAACTATTTGACATGTCATTTAGTTTTTAATATCTAGGATTGATCTAATTGCATATTAATCATCTTAGATAAGCATATAGGGTTTCCCTTGCTCTATGTTGCATTTTGGATATTCACATATATTCACTTAGGGTTGTATTCTCTTCATAGAGAAAGTAAGTCTTGTGTGTAGCTTCCGGGATTAGGTTGCTTAGATCGCAAGCAAATTGGACTAGGTTCACTCATACCGGGATTAGGTAGGTGTGTGATTACTTCCGGGATTAGGTTGTAATCGTTTACACATTTAGTGGATTCGAGGTTCGAGTGTGGCTTACTTACTAGCCCGTGGTTTTTCCCGTGAGGGTTTCCACGTAAAAATCAAGTGTTATTTAATTTCCGCATATTTTACTTGATTTATTGCTTTACCTATTTAGGGGTAATTTCATAATTTTGACTAACACGAAAAATTGGGTAAAAAGCGTAAAATCTATTCACCCCCCCCCCCCCCCCCCATCTAGATAGTTTTATACACACCGTGCTATAATTAGTTTCAATTGGTATCAGAGCGGGTTCCTAGACATACATAGGTGATCCTTGCTTATTTTGGTGTGTTTTGCATTTTGTGTGATTTTTGATTATTCATACATTTGCATTCATTTCATTCATTCATAAACACTATGAGTGGAAACGGTGGAAATGGTGGTGGCAACGAAGGTGCTTCTAGCACAAGGCCTCCACTTCTTACTGGATTGAACTATTCCCAATGGAAAGGGAAGATGGAATCCTACATGTGCCAAATTCATGACCGTGCATGGATGGCGGTGGAAGACGGATATGATCTCCCTATGATGACTCCCGCGGGTGGAGGAGAAGATGTTTTGAAGCCTAAGGCGCAATGGAACGCGCAAGAGTTTGAGGCTTCAAAGTGGAATAGGAAGGCTATGCATGCCATCTTGTGTGCTATGGACGAAAATCAATACAAGTTGATTCAAAATACTAGGATAGCTAAGGAAGCATGGGACATCCTAGAGATTGCACATGAGGGAACCGAAGTGGTGAAGGACTCTAAGCTTCAAGTCCTCCAAACTCAATTCGAGATACTCAAGATGGAGGAAAATGAGTGCTTCAACGACTTCAAGATCAAGTTGATGGATATAGTCAACCAAAGTCATCAACTTGGTGATCCATATTCGAATAGGAGAATCAAGCAAAAGATTATGAGATCTCTACCCGATAGGTTTGAATCGAAGGTGACGGCTTTAGAAGAAAATAGTGGTTATAAGGATATGAAGCCGAGTGAGGTGATTGGGAGACTTCTAGCTTATGAGTCTAGGAAGGGTCTTATCTCCACACCTTCTAAAAAGCAAAAAGGAATTGCTTTGAAGACCTCCAAGGATGAAAAGGAGGCAAAGAAGATTGACTCGGATGAAGACCTTGCCTTGTTTGCAAAAAGGTTCAACAAGGTTATGAAGTTTAGAAGAAAGGGCTTTGGATCAAAAGGTCAAGATTTGAAGAAAAAGAGCTCTTTCAAGAAGTTTGAACCTAGGCAAGAAATGACCAAAAGGAAAGGGGTCCATTGTTTCGAGGGTGGTGGCATAGGTCATTTTGCCCCCGATTGTGCAAATCATGTTGAGAAGAAAAAGGGGAAAGTGATGGCCGCCACTTGGAGTGGAAGTAGTGATGACTCCTATGAGGGAGATGAGTCTTCGGATGATGAAAAGCTCATGGCTAATCTCCTAGCTTTTGCCTCCTCCCATAAAAGCAAAAGTGCTAGTGAGAGAGAGGAAATGAGTCAAGAGGAAAATGACTCAAGTGGAGAAGAAAGTGATTCCTCTTCTAACTCCATAAATGGATTTGTGGAGAAAAAGGTGCTTGCTAAATATCATGCCGAGTTTAATGATTTAACAATCAAGAGCACAAGAAAGATCAAGATGTTGAGAGAAGAAAATCTTGAGATTGCATCTCAAAATGACCACTTAAGTGAACAAGTGGAAAGATTTAAGAAGATGGAAGATAAGCTAAGAGAGGAGTTAGTCTTATCTAGGAGGAATGAAGATAGTCTAAAGAGGGAGCTTGAAGAAGTTAGAGAATCTATGACTAGGATGGATTCTAGCACCAAGAAGCTTGACCATATGCTTGGTGTTGGAAAGAGTCCATGTGACAAAAGGGGTCTTGGGTATGAAGATGGCAAGAAGATCTTAACCTCTAACAAGACCATGTTTGTCAAGAGCTTGAAGAACGAAGAAACTTCATTTGTGCAAATTCCTAGGAAGAAGTTAGAAATAGGACAAAGTTCAAATGCTCAAGTGAAGATGGGGCCAAAAGGCAACCTCAAGCTCAACCCCCTAGGGTCCCTCAAGCCAACATTCCTCTACAAATGGCTCACAAAGGAAAGAGACCTATCATGCAACCTCAAGCTAGGAAGCAATCTAGACCGGTTCAACAACGAAGACGGATTGAACCCATTCATCCACAAAGACAAGGACAAGGTATGATTCCTTATTTTACTCATATTTGTCACTTTTGTGGATTTGATGGTCATATTAGACCACATTGCTTTCGATATATTAAATTGTGCAAAACTAGAAACATGATAAAGAAGAAAAAGAAAAGAGCCATGATGCATGTTCCTAGGAATGATAATATTATTATGCATGATCCTAGAACATCTAGAACCCATGTACCAAAGACCACTAAGAAAGCTAAGATTGTTTCTAGGTGGATTAGAAAGAATGAAATTGTTTGCCATGTTGCTCAAATAGCCTTGAAGGCAAATTCTTCTAATTTTTGGTATTTAGATAGTGGGTGCTCTAGGCACATGACGGGAAACAAGAGTTTCTTTGAGACTCTTGTTATGGAGGAAGGTGGATATGTCACTTTTGGTGATGGATCCAAAAAGAAAGTTGTAGGGAAAGGAACCATTTTCGTTCCCGGTTTACCCTCCTTATCCGATGCTTTATTTGTTGATGGCTTGAAAGCCAATTTAATAAGCATTTCACATCTAAGTGATGAAGGATATTCCGTCTTGTTTTGTAAAGATAATTGCTCTATCCTAAAGCCCAATGGACAAACCTTGTTGAAAGGTATGAGATTTAGTGACAATTGCTATTGTCTTGAAGCTAGAATAGTCTCAAACAATGTGTCCATGGATGAGCAAATAGAGTTGTGGCATGAAAGACTTGGCCACATGAACTTTAGGGATTTAAGAACCCTTGGAAAGTTCAAGTGTGTGCGTGGCCTCCCTAAGCTTGAGAAGAAAGATAATGGTATTTGTGGACCTTGCCAACAAGGAAAACAAACTAAAAGCATGCACAAAAAGGGCAAGTATCTCTCCACCAAGGAGCCCCTAGAGCTTCTCCACATGGATCTTATGGGTCCCATGCAAACCGAGAGTTTAGGTGGAAAGAGATACATTTTTGTTTATGTGGATGATTTCTCTAGATTTACATGGACATATTTTCTTAGAGAAAAATCCGAAACTTTTGATAAGTTTAAAATGCTTTGTACTAAATTACAAAATGAAATGAATTCTAACATTAGAAGCATTAAATGGATTAGAAGTGACCATGGGAGGGAGTTTGAGAATGCCTCTTTTGAAAGCTATTGTGATAGCTTAGGCATCTCCCATGAGTTTTCGGCTTCTAGGACACCTCAACAAAATGGAGTTGTTGAGAGGAAGAATAGGGTCCTCCAAGAGATGGCCCGAGTGATGTTGCTTAGCAACAATGTCCCTAGGAACCTATGGGCCGAAGCCGTCAATACAGCTTGCTATATAGGGAATAGAGTTTTCCTAAGGCCCGGATCTAGAAATACCTCCTATGAGCTATGGAAGGGTAGGAAGCAAAATGTTAGCTACTTCCACACATTTGGGAGCAAATGCTTCATTTTAAATGACCGTGATCAACTTGGCAAGTTTGATGCTAAGAGTGATGAGGGTATCTTTATTGGCTATGCCTTGGATAGTATAGCCTATAGTGTTTTCAACTTGAAGACTCGAACCGTCATGGAATCATCAAATGTGGTCATTGATGATACAAGGCTCAAGTCTAATAACCATGAGGAGGAGGATGTTTTAGAGGATGACTCTCCTTTGGAGAAGGTTGTGGTGACTCCCAATATTGGGACATTTAATGAAAATGATGAAGTCACACAACCTAGTACTAGAGTCCCTCTCTTGGACTCTAATGAACCCGCTCCATGGGTTAGAAGACTCCATAACAAAGAGGATGTTATTGGAGATGTTAATGAGGGTGTGAGGACTAGGCGTCAAATAGCTAATCTCATTAGCTTTACATGCTACACCTCTCAAATAGAACCCAAAAAGGTTGATGAAGCCTTGAATGATGAATTTTGGGTTCTTGCCATGCAAGAAAAGCTAAACCAATTCGAAAGGAATGAGGTTTGGACTCTAGTTCCTAGGCCTAAGACCACTAATGTCATAGGCACTAAATGGATATTTAGGAACAAATCCAATGAGAATGGCAACATAGTGCGGAACAAGGCTAGACTTGTAGCACAAGGGTACTCTCAAATTGAGGGTATCGACTTTGAGGAGACTTTTGCTCCCGTTGCCCGCTTAGAGTCCATTAGGCTTCTCTTGTCCATCTCTTGTGTGCACAAGTTCAAATTGCACCAAATGGACGTCAAGAGTGCCTTTCTAAATGGCTTCTTGCAAGAGGAAGTGTTTGTTGAACAACCCAAGGGGTTTGTGGATGCTCACCACCCCAACCATGTCTATCGCCTCAAAAAGGCACTATATGGGTTGAAACAAGCACCGAGGGCTTGGTATGAGCGCCTCACTCAATTTCTTGTTGACAATAACTACACAAGAGGTAGTGTTGACAAGATGCTATTCATCAAGAGAGACAATGATGAGCTTTTCATAACTCAAATATATGTTGATGATATAGTTTTTGGCTCCACCAACAACACCAAGGTCCAACAATTTATTGATGTCATGTCTCATGAATTTGAGATGAGTCTTGTTGGTGAGCTTAGTTACTTCCTAGGTTTGCAAATTAGGCAAATGGATGATGGGATTTTCATAACCCAAGCCAAATATGCTAAGAACCTAGTGAAGAAGTTTGGTTTAGAGAAAGCCAAACATTGTGATACACCCATGAGTACCACTTTGAAGCTAAGCAAGGATGCTAGTGGTAAAAGTGTGGAACAAATGTTATATCGTGGCATGATAGGAAGCTTGCTTTTTTTGACCGCAAGTAAGCCTGATATCTCGTTTAGTGTGGGTGTGTGTGCTAGGTACTAAGTGGATCCTAAGGAGTCCCACCTCTCTTCCGTAAAGAGGATCATTCGCTATGTGAATGAGACTTCTAATTATGGGATTTGGTACTCATTTGACACTAATCCTAGTCTTGTAGGATATAGTGATGCGGATTGGGCAGGAAATTGTGATGATAGGAAGAGCACATCGGGCGGTTGCTTCTTTCTAGGTAACAACTTGGTGTCTTGGTTTTGCAAGAAGCAAAAATCGATTTCCTTGTCCACGGCTGAGGCCGAGTACATAGCCGCGGGGAGTGGATGCACACAACTCCTATGGATGAAGCAAATGCTAGTAGACTACGGATTCAACCAAGGTACTCTCACTCTCTTTTGTGATAACATGAGTGCTACTAATATTTCCAAGAATCCGGTTCAACATTCTAGAACTAAGCATATTGACATCCGCCATCACTTCATTAGAGAGCTTGTTGAAAATAAATGCATAGTACTTGAACATGTAGGTACTAATGATCAACTTGCGGACCTATTTACTAAACCCTTAGATGCTACTCGATTTAAAACTCTTAGTAGATCTATTGGGATATCTCTTGTGGAGTGATGTGTTCTATGATTGACCCCATATGGGGAACTCAAGCAAAGAGAGCTATTTTGCATTCTTGTAACTTGCAAAAAATTTGAAATAACTTATGCCTCTTCTTTTGATTGCTTGAGTAAGCTTGGTTGTACATATGTATATATACTTTCATATTCTATAAGTGTGAACCTTGCTTGTTTACAATCCATGTCATATTTATGTTCAAACATGCATTTTTGGACTAGGAGATTTATATAGGAAGTATGATGTGAATGACCTATAGTTATCTCCATGACATGATGATTCTTAAATAACATGCTAATGATAAATGAAAAAGCATGAAATTCATATAACATGCTCACATGAAAAGCATGAATTGATGATTGCATATTCTTAAAATGCAAAACTTGTGTGAAAGCTTATGAGACTCAAAATGAATAAAGGATCTTGTATCCGTTCAAAGGAATTTACATTCCAAATGTCTCTCTTTCTTTATTGGTTGAACATGGCTACTATCATACGGATATCTTATCCGAAAAAATCAAATAGGGTGCAAAGTTGCTCATGCCATGTTTCGCTTATAAAGTTGGATATAGTTACTCTTAAATTGAAATCAATAATCTCTATATCCTTGCTTTTCCCATGACATTGGTGAAATTGGTTTGAATTCTTATTAGAAACCTTTGTCATTTGCTTTGCCAAATACCATTGTTTTTTGGACTTGAATGCTATATGTCTTGTATGCAAAGCATGTTGGATTCACACATTTTCTACAAATAAATCTCCTTGTTTCTTTCCAATTAATTGAAGTGCATAAAGTGACTTATATGTATATGCAAATATCTTGCATGCTTCTATCTTTCGTTGCTATGAGTGACCCGGTTGGGGACTACTCCTTTGCCTATATCATGACAAAAAGGGGGAGTAGGATATGGTAAGGGGAGTTGCAAATTGGTGTTGCAATTGTGCACATTGGGGAGATAACACATTGAGGGGGAGCATTGCATTTATCATACATTGCATATATTTTGTAATGTTGTGCCTAAATTCTAAAAATGCAAATGCTTATTTTGATATCACTTGATTAATCTCACATGTACTTTTTGGAAAAATATAGAAACTTTGTTTTGTAGGATTGGTTGTTCTACAAGAGATTGGAGCATTGAAGATTTTTTTTTTGTTTATTATCTCTTTGTATTGTAGAAGATCTATGTTATCCCGTTGTTTCTATTTTTATGTGAGGAATCAATGTGAGTGGTGGTTTTGTCACGAAATAGCCAAAGGGGGAGATTGTAAGGATTCCCGTAGTTTTTAATTGGCTTATTTCGTGATCAAACCATATGTGGGGATCATGTAAGGGTAGCTTAGGAATGTGTTCAAGCTCAAGGCCCTTGCAAGTGTTAAGCATTCCAAAGGTGTATGTTTAGTGCTTAATTTTCTATGAAGAGATTTAGTGCACACACTCACTTAGCATACTTGCATTTGTGTGCATTCTCTTCACATGTCACTTATCACACTTGCACTTCTTTGTTATATGTTGTTATGTGTTTATGTGTCTAGTAATTCGTTTTCCGTTGTTGTTCGGAAACATCCGCGCATGCACCTTGTGTGCTTGTTTTTAGCGCGAAGATCGCCGTTGGAGAATGCCCTTGGCTTCTCCCTTGGTTTCACCAAAATTGGTGAAATGGCGGTTTGGATCGGCGGCCTGGCCGCCGAATGAAACCGCCGTTCGTACCTGATTGATTTTATCTCTCAGGTCAATTCGGCGGTTTGATCGGCGGTTCCGAAACCGCCGAATGAAACCGCCGTTGTGCCCCTGTTTGTGTCTGGTCAATTCGGTGGTTTGATCGGCGGTCAGTGCCCGCCGAATGAAACCGTAGAAGTTCCCCTGTTTCTCTCGGGACTCATTCGGCGGTGACATTCTGCGGCCTGGCCGCCGAATGAAACCGCCGATTGGCGCGTTTCTTTGAAACTTACTTAAACGACCTCACTTTGTTTTGGCCCCCTATATATATGCCATTTTGTCTTTAGGTCAATTAAGAGAGTTCATATTCAGATTTCATACTTAGGATATTTTTCAAAGAGAAGAAAAATTCCAAGAACTCATTTTTAATTACTCAAACACTTTTTCATGATCATCAATCATCATCTAGCATCATCTTTGATCTTCTAGATGTCATCTTGCATGGATTCTTCATCATACTTTGCTTGGTAAGCTTTTCACTAATATCTTACATATTTTGTGTTTCTCTTAACAAGCAATCTCAATTAATTACTTGTATGTTATTTTGTATGCTTTGGATACAATATTGAGATTAGTGTGATGTATGTTTGAGAAGTTGTATTGTGATAGCTAATTAGGTTTTGTGCTTAATCTTGATTAGCTAAACTATTTGACATGTCATTTAGTTTTTAATATCTAGGATTGATCTAATTGCATATTAATCATCTTAGATAAGCATATAGGGTTTCCCTTGCTCTATGTTGCATTTTGGATATTCACATAGATTCACTTAGGGTTGTATTCTCTTCATAGAGAAAGTAAGTCTTGTGTGTAGCTTCCGGGATTAGGTTGCTTAGATCGCAAGCAAATTGGACTAGGTTCACTTATATCAGGATTAGGTAGGTGTGTGATTACTTCCGGGATTAGATTGTAATCGTTTACACATTTAGTGGATTCGAGGTTCGAGTTTCGAGTGTGGCTTACTTACTAGCCCGTGGTTTTTCCCGTGAGGGTTTTCACGTAAAAATCAAGTGTTATTTAATTTCCGCATATTTTACTTGATTTATTGCTTTACCTATTTAGGGGTAATTTCGTAATTTTGACTAACACGAAAAATTGGGTCCCCCCCCCCCCCCCCCCCTTTCTAGATAGTTTTATACACACCGTGCTATAATTAGTTTCAATCATGTGTAAGTCATTTTCATTATATTGAATTGTTTTATCGGTGGTTGTGGTATCAACCTATGGATGGTCCCTCTTTGAGGTTTTACCACGTAAAAACAATTGAGTCATTTTTCATTTTTATGTTTCTTTATCTTCCATATCATGTATTGATTGTATCACTTGTATATTGATTTCCGCATGTGTCGGCTATAACAATTCATTTGTTAAGACACATCAAGTGTGCATTTAATTCTTGTATTTGAGAAATTCAAATTTGGAAGAAATTGGGCATATACCTATTCACTCCCCCTCTAGGTATATTATATACTATATTGCTTAAGGGAATTTCAAAGCATCTTTTAATTTCTGCACTTTTATGCTTGATTTATTAAATTGACTAGATTAGGGTTATTTTCGTAAAATTGGCTAAACGTGAAAATTTGGTAAAAAGGGTTAAAATTTATTCACTCGTGTTAGGTTGACAATTAGTATTGGCATTAATTCCATATCAAAACGTGTTTAACTTGTAATGTTTAGTAGTTAATAATTGAAGAATTTCGAAGACGAAGGACGTCTCAACCATTATTCGTTCAAGTTGCCGGCTTTTAAGAGTTTCGGGCATTATCGGTCTACAAAGGTATTCAAAGACCTCTTATCTCTTACAAGGCTAGGCACACACTCACACATATCATTCTTGTGTGTCCCTTCATGATTTTATTTCATTTACATTTCACTTTCACACACTTGGCAAAACATGCTCATGCATTCACATTTAGTTAATAAACCTTGTGTTTTGCATTTTCTAGGACTATGTCCGGAAACTAGCATATGTGTGTGTATTTGTATTTGTATGTTTCCGTATTTTGTGTTTAGGACTTGAACATGTTCTTATTCAATGCCTTATTGAGTTCCGGTCGTTTCGGTTACTCATTCATAAGGTTTCGAGTCCAAACAAGTTGACTATGCCACTTTACGTTCTCTTTCATTGAGTTGACTTCATCGATGATTTCCGAGATGATTTCTCAACCGTTTTTTAAAGTTGTATAGTCATTATCGTGCGTGAGAGAGTCACGGTTCGTAATCCGAAAACGGATTCGAATTCGGAGTTCGGACGCCCAAGATACGGGCCTACGAACCGAGGGAGCACGCGAGAGGACAGCCCAGGCCGTGGGCCACATGGGCTGGCCGTGGTTGAGGCCGTGGGCCCCACGGCCTGGAGCAGCCTCTGCTCCCGTGTGGGCCACGCGCCCCCCACGGCCAGGGGGTGACGTGGCACCACGTGGTTGGCCGAAATCCTCCTTCTCTCTCCTCCTATTTCTTCCCTCTCTCTCTCCATTTTGAAATTCAAGAAGAAAAATTCTGATTTCCCGTAATACATTCTCTCCAATTTTTCCAAACTTCAAAACACCATATCTTCCTCATCCGGAGTCGGATTTGAGTGATTCAAGTTGGAGAGTGTTCGTATTTGAGTCCTCTAACATCTCCAAGTGGTTTGGTGGCTGTTTGATCGTGATTTCAAGTGGTTGAACACTGATTTCCGAACCAGCTGCAGAATCCGAGGTATGAGTCTCAACTTTGGGATTTCTTGTTATTTGACCTTCCATTTGCTTGGGGTTTCTTCTTCTATATCTATGTTATTGTTTGGTAAAAGCTATTTGGAAAGATAGCTTGATTATCATTCTAATTGAAACTCAATTTGTGGACTAATGTTGACTAGATTCTATGATTCTAGGTTTTACATATGTTTGTGAGTTGTATTGTGATTAGAATGGCATCTTAGGTTGTTTGATACTTAATTGAATTAATTTTGTGTTAAAATGACTTTGAGATTTGATTTGATCCTTTGATTAATAAAATCTAGGATTTGTGTATTTGTTTGTGATTTAGAGAATATAGGTTTTGATTGATGTAAATCTCAAAACCTTGCTCTATATTTTTGTCTAGTATATTGATTGATTTTAATCTCATATATCTAGCTTTTAATTGTATATTGATAGCATCTTGAATTTGTACTGAATGAACATTTTGTGATTCAAGTGTTATGTGTGTGAATGAGACTTTGAGTATATGTGTTAGGTGTTTCACATGCTTAGGTTTCTATTCATGTATTTTTGCATCTAGACTTGATTAATTGTGATATCACATGTTTAAGTCTATTTGTGCCATAGAATGTATTGATCACATGTTCTATGTTGTATTGAATGTTTGCATCATTTGCATTCACATGATCACACTAGGAAGTCCTTGTAAAAGGCATGAAGTCTTGGTTAGAGTCGGGATGACTCGGATAGGTAAGCAAGGAGTCATGGCTAGAGTCGGGAGGACTCGGATAGTCATGCATGGGAGGCTCCCTAGAGGCAAGAGTGCCTTGGATAGGGAGTTGGCTATTTTATTGGTAGGCCTAGGCGTATGGTTAGACATAGAGTCCGATAGAGCAGGGTACACAGGAGGTGTATGCACTCTTGAGGAATTTCTAATCTACCATCGATGTTGGTTGTGTGTGTTGTCCAATATATGGTGGTTCCGCATCATTGAGGAATTTCATACTTTCCAATAGGGTTGGGTAGGCTTAGACTTCACTAGGTTGGGTGAGCTAAAGATTGGTCACTTTGTGAATGTTCTATGTTTGCTTTCCAATAATATAGTACCCAATGGTTGTAGTTCAACCCGTGGATGTTTCCTCCTTAGAGGTTTTACCACGTTAAAAAATCCCTTGTGTTAATTCTTTATATCTCTTTCTCTTATATTTTAATTGTATATTTTATTGTCTTGATCCATAATATCCACATGTGATATATTGTGAAGCAAGTCTTTGTATAGTGTGATTAGTATATTCATTCTATAGATCAATTTATATCTTTGATTCTTTTATATATTGTAATTTTTGTATAGTGACATTTTGATCACTCTTGTAACACATTGAACATCTTATGAAATACAAGCTTATTTTATTGTTATGTTTATTTGCTATTTTATCTCACATGACTTGTTGATATACTTAGACATTTCTCTTATGATTGTATCATCGTATTGTCTATGTATGTCTTCCTTGGCTTATTGTGTTGTGTGTAAGGCTACCTTGAGGGACAAACTAATGTTTGTTCAAGGGTTTGAAAAAAGGTGTAAAAACCTATTCACCCCCCTCTCTAGGTATGCTTTAAGCAATTTAACTTCGTTTGTGTACATTCAACTCGCCACCCCCCCCCCCCCCCCCCCCCTCATAAATTATATTATTAGAACACACCGTGGCATTGTTAGCTTTAATTGGTATAGAGCGGGTTCCTAGATATACTTAGGTGATCATTTGCTCATTTTGGTATGTTGTGCATTTTGTGTGATTTTGGTCATTCATACATTTGCATTCATTTCATTCATTCATAAACACTATGAGTAGAAACGGTGGTGACAACGAGGGTGCTTCTAGCACGAGACCTCCCTTACTCACCGGGATTAATTATGCCTCTTGGAAAGGCAAGATGGAGTCTTTCATATGCCAAATCCATGACCGTGCTTGGATGGCGGTTGAAGACAGCTACACTTCACCGATGATGACTCCTACGAGTGGAGGAAAGGATACGCTCAAGTCTAAGGCACAAGAGTTTGAGATGTCAAAATGGAATAGGAAGGCAATGCACGCCATCTTGTGTGCAATGGACGAAAATCAGTACAAACTGATTCAAAACACTAGGATCGCTAAAGAGGTATGGGATATCTTAGAGTTTGCACATGAGGGAATTGAAGTGGTTAAGGACTCAAAGCTCCAAGTCCTCCAAACTCAATTCGAGACGCTAAACATGGAGGAGAACGAGGGCTTCAACAACTTCGAGGTTAAGTTGATGGACATAGTGAACCAAAGTCATCAACTTGGTGACCCTTACTCGGATAGAAGGATCAAGCAAAAAATTATGAGATCACTTCCCGAGAGGTTCGAGTCCAAAGTGACAGCTTTAGAAGAGAATAGTGAGTACAAGGATATGAAGCCGAGCGAAGTCATTGGAAGACTTCTAGCCTTTGAATCAATAAAGGCTACCACCTCACCTCCTAAGAAGAAGAAGAAGAATATTGCTTTGAAGACTTTGAAGCATGACAAGAAGAAGGATGACTCGGATGAAGACATGGCGCTAATTATTAAAAGATTCAAGAAGTTCTTAAGTCTACAAAAGAATGGTTATGGCTCAAAGGGGGATGGCTTCAAGAAGAAGTCCAAGGTCAAGAATAACGAGTCGAACTAAGAGGTGTCTTCAAGAGAGGGGATTCAATGCTACGAATGTGGAGGATTCGGGCACATCTCCCTAGAGTGTGGAAACTTGAAGGAGAGAAGGAAAGGAAAGATGATGGCCACCTCATGGAGTGAGGATGAGAGTGAAGAAAATCCTTCAAGTGATAAAGAGCTTGCCATTAACGACAAGGCATTCAGAGCCACTCGTGTAGAAGTTGAAGAAGATTACGAAGTTGCCTTGACTTGTGATCCCAAAGAAGAACTAGATAAAGAAGTAACTAAATAAGTTGTTAGTGTAGCTACTCATTGGGATATGGCTCATATAACATCAAGTGACTAAGGTGAAGGTTTTGATGAGGAAGATGACTCCATTTGTGAGATGGAAGTAATAGGAAATGACTCAAATGTTGAGAATTCGTCATCTAACTCCACAAGTGAAAATATGGAGAGTATGGATCTTAATGACTACATAGTCAAGTTTGAAAGCTCTAGGATAAAGAATAAAAAGGAGATTTGAAGATTGAAGGAAGAAAACCTTGAGCTTTCAACGCAAGTTGACCACTTGAGTGGTGAAATGGTGAGATCCATAGTGGATGAAGATAAGCTAAAGGATGAGTTAGCTTTATCTATAAAGAGAGAAAAAGGGTTGAAGAGAGAGCTTGAAGAAGCTAAAGCCGCAATGGCTAAGATGACTTCAAGCACCGAGAAGCTTGACCACATGTTGGGAGTTGGAAAAAGGCCAAGTGACAAGAGAGGTCTTGGCTACATTGATGACAATGATGCTTCCTCCTCAAGCAAGACAACCTTTGTCAAGGGCATGAACATCAAGATGTCTCCTCCTCTTCAACACCCTAGGAAGAAGATTGACCTAGGAGAGTGTTCAAGAAGTGCCCAAGTACAAGTGGCACCAAAAGGTCAAGCTCAAACTCAACCCCAAAGGGCTTCTCATGCTAACTTCCCTCAACCTAAGATCCATAAAGGGAAGAGTTCGATCATGCATACTCAACCGAGCAAGCAACATTGTCTTGGTCATGAACAAAGATGGAGAGATCCAATCCAACAACCAAGACAACCACAACGACAAGGGAAAGCACCAATGCATGCTCAAGGGAATGGTATGATTCCTAACTTTATTCTCACTTGTCATTTTTGTGGTATTGATGGTCACATTAGACCAAGTTGCTTTCATTATATCAAAATGCGTAGAGTTGAAAGCATGATTGAAAAGAGAAAGACTAGAGCTAAGATGCATGTCCCTAGAAAGGATAGAACCCATTTACATGATCCTTTAACATCTAGAGCTCTTGAATCTTTGACCACCAGGATTGAAAATGTGTCACCTAAGTGGACTAGAAAATATGAACCCGCCTTCTGATCAAGCCAAATTTGATATTCAACATATTTAGCACATTGGGTCTTTTTGTGACCCCTAATAGAGCAAAAATAGCATATAGGAGAAAAGTTAGAAATACTACCTCGTTTGTCTTTTGTCGTTGCTTCGGCTTGCTTGTGGGCAACCTTTGGAAGGCTTGCTCCACTTTGGGTAGTGCGGGGCTTTTTGGTTGATCTTTTCTTGATCCCCTTCTTTTCCAAAGCCTTGATTGGACATTCGGCTTTGTATGATTCCACAATGTTGTCACGTATCACTGCTTGTGATACCTTAAAGGCATGGTCTTTTTTTATGAGTTCCACACTCATAGACTCCAATGCCTTGTCCCTCTCTTCTGCTTCCACTTGCATTTTGCTTGCTTTCCGAGTGAATTCCACCTCTTGTTCTCCCACCAATATGGAGAGCTCTTGTGCTTTCTTCATTTCAGAGTCTCTCTCATCCTCATGCATGGCAATCTTCAATACTAAGTCTACACTTAGACTTATCAACTCGTTCTCCTCAACATCCTCTTCCTCATGGACCTCTTTCCTTTCCTCCTCTTTCTTGAGTTCATCTTCAAAGATACTAAGGAGCTTGTCCATGTAATCATCTGAGCTATCCGGAGAAGTCACCGGTTTGAGCACCTCTTGTGGTTTTGACTCACCATTCCCATCAATGGTAAGTATATTTGCTTGCTCACTTTGGGTCGAAAAATTCTCATTGTCTTGCCTTTGGTAATTTTCCGCCACATGCCCCACTTGAGTTGCCAATCTCTCGACGGATTCTTCAAGGCAATTCATCTGTTGCTCGGTGAACGAGGGGTTGTCTTGATTGCCCCATTGGTGGTCTTGCCATTCTTGATCCTTGCATGTCTAATGGTTGTAATGTTGATGCGGATACACGGATTGTACTTCTCCTACTACCAGTTGTTGCCCACGGTGTGCCATGAGGTTCTTTATATCCCGTGACAAGTCGGCCAATTGCATTGCTAACTTTGCCTCGGCCTTCTCCTTATAAGCACCATTCCTTCTACTTCGTTGTTGGGAATTTTCACCCAACATCTCATAAACCGTATATACTTCCTGGCAGTTTTCTCCCTTATTGCTCCCCCACAAGCATTGTCAATTGTGGCTTGTGTGAGTCTCGTCAATCCGTCATAGAAGCACTGTACTAGTAGGACGAAAGGGAACATGTGATGCGGGCACTATGCAAGGAGTAATTTAAATCGGTCCCAAGTCTCATTGAAGGCTTCTTCTGGTTCTTCTTCAAAGGTTGATATCTTCCCTCGTATTTCTCGTGTCTTCCAAGATGGATAGTACCTTGAAAAAAACTTGGTCTCTACCGCCTCTCAAGTAATCAATGATCCTGCGGGTAGAGCCAATAACCACTTCTTTGCCTTATCCTTCATGCAATAAGGGAAGCATCTCATCCTCAACTGATCTTCCGTGAGCTCTCCGAGTCGGATGGTGGTAATGACATCGTAGTACTCCTTCATGAACTGAAGGGAATCCTCATCCGTTTCACCTCGGAAGACTGAAAGAGTGTTGAAATGAGAACTCTTCAACTCGTAGCTCCGGTGCAAATCACTCAACAGAATCGCTGACGGTTGAGCTCCCATAATCGGAAAAGCAAAGTCCTTCATAAGTCTCTGAGTAACGGGTACATTGGTAGGGTTCTTCATGTTTATCCGAATCCTGAAATAACCAACAAACAAAGATCAAATCGAACAAGATAATATATGAACAATAAAAAGTAACACTAAAAATACGAAAATAAAAATACGACTAAAACCTAACAAAAGGTAATATGCCTCCCCGGCAGCGGTGCCAAAAACTTGATGCACACGTAAATGTTCTAATATATCCCCAATGGTGCCAATAACTTGATCGACGCACGCCTCGGTAAATGATGGTACGTGCGTGTGAGTGTATTTCTACTCTTTTCGCAAGTATACGACTCGAACGAGTCGTATAGCGGATACAAGTAAGGGTATCGTTCCCACGAAGGAAGTGTTTACCTTAAGCTAGTTCTTGGTCTTAGATAATATATATATATATATACACAATATATTTACACTATAAACATGCAATAAAAGTAAAGGGAGATGGTCACAAGCAATTTAACTAACTAATCTAAGATTTCACTAACAAAACCTTAATCTAATTACCACTAAGTTAACTAATTCTAATTACAACTAAGGGTTGTCAATCCTTAGCAATTAATTATTCTATCAACTAAATTACCAATACAATTAACTAAATTAACTAATTAGCTAAACTAATTACCACTAATGCAAAGTTATGCAAGAGTGATAATGAGATATTTTATGGAACTAATGAATCATGCAAAACTACCTAATTACTAGTTGATAACAATTAAGCACTTCAATTATAGGTTAACTAAATTAAGCAAGGTTTGCATTAATCAAGTAAATCCTATTTTGTAAGTTAACAATTGGATTAATCAATTAACAAGCATATATCAATTAAAGCTCAAATCAAATGATAAGTCCAACTAGTATCATAGATATGTAGGGAAAAATGCCGTAGTACACGCAGCGGAAGCGAGACTAAAAATAGATTTAGTAGTTTTAAAAATTTTTCCTTTTTATGAACCTTAACCCTTTAATTAATTAAACATACATATAATCAACAAAAGAAGAATACCTTTTGTCGCGTGATTCGATTGACTTACGTCGATGGTAATCCGCGAGATCTTCAATCCTAGCACGAACGTGAATCACCTAGGAGCGTGGTCTCCCTTTTCTTTGAATTGCAAACCTGAGAATGGACAAAAAAAAAATTTTCTTTTTCTTTTGTTAGTCACAAAACAATCAAAAGAAGACTAAGATTATTCCAGTCACTTTTGAGTTCTCAATCTAATGATCGAAACTCGCGTGAACCTAAATCGATGTTGTACACACAAGCTTATTGATGAACAAGCAATTAGTGTACCATCAAAGAATAATCTATTCACTCTTTTATGTTTTTAATAGAATAAAAATACTTTCTATGAATTGAGAAGAAGAAGAAAATTGTCTCTATCAAACTCTTAGGTGGCAGAACCCTATTATATAGGTGGCCTAATTTCTTTCCTCTTCACTTTTAGGGTTGCCGAAAATTCTTCTCTAAAACCAACTAGGGTTGCCGCAAATCACTTGCCAAAATAGGCTTGTGTTGCACCCTAATTTCCATCAAAGAATAGACTTCAAACCCTAATCCAACTCATAGATATTTTATTCTTTTTAATTGACTAAATTAAAAAACTTCTTATTTGATTAAATAAATAAAATTAATTATTTATTTTCTTATCAAACAAGTCTTTTATTTTTAGTATACTACTTACAATAGTATAACTCTAGGAAATATATTTCCTGTTCAGAAAAAGATTTGTTTCTTAATTAAACAATTAATTAATAAATTAATTAATTCTTATTTAATTAAACAATGAAACAAAATAATATATAGGCTAATAAATTAACGTTGCCGTCCCACTTGTCTAAAATTGGGCCTTATAATATTTTCTTATTTCATTTAATCCATTGGACTTTAAATAAAAAGCCCACATGTGAGCCAGACCCATTCTTACTAAAAGAAACAAGCCCACATGTCTTTCATTAATATATTAATATAATTGAGCAGCCCATTACATAAATAATGTGCAAATTATATTCTTAATATATTAAATGCAATTCTAGATGGACCCTTAAATTGGTCCGGTAGAATATATCAAGTGATCCATGCAAGTCCGTGTGGATTGGGGATCTTGGCGGGCTATCTAAATTTAAGCTTCAATAGACACAACCTAATCACAATCAACAAATTATTCACTTAGGTCCGATCCATTAATTTTAACTCATTCCACTAAAGAGCTAAAATTGAACTCTTATATAAAGATAGAAAAGGAAGATGTTCCTCATTCATACCCTAGACAATCATGTTGGAGATAGTGTATCCTCGTGATTAATATCAGTAATCGCTAAGAGTTCATAGACCGCCTATAACTCTCCAAGTTACCATATTTACTCATATGACCACGTTTTGAACTTGGATATTTTGACTTGTCCAGAAGCCATGTTTTCAATAGACATTATCGAAAACTCAACGTTGAGATTTAATATCCAATTACCTCAAAACATCCATATGATAATATTATACTCTCATTTATTAAATGGAGCCACGATGTCCATATCTATAAATGAAATCCTCTATCGATTAACAAATGAATATCACCAAACTATCAAGGATAGACTATGCGATATAATCGTACTCATTGATAACTCAAATGATATCACTTGCAACCATAAGTCCATCATTTATCTCAGGATTAAGATAGACTCTCTGATTGTCCTGATAATGAAAAGACTATTATCTATTGACGGTTCTAAATAAAGCTTTTCATTGTGATCCAGTTCAATGCACCCAGTGCACTAGATTCTTTTGCTCGAAGACACTCCGATGATTTTAGACTCATCATATCTCATTTGATCCCACTCAAATGCTAGCAAAAGAATTCTACAACTTTAACAAGATAAAGGTGCCCAACCTTTAACTTAAGTTGTGAACATTATTCAAGACTAAATAAAGAATTGTGTCTACCACATACATATCCAGATGTACGAACAATTCTTCTTTTCTCATAGTCTTTAGACCTTATGATTATTTACTTTGACAATTATAATATTAAACTATAAATGCTATACGATTTGTTAAACCAGAATCACTTTATTAATATGAAAAAGATTGTTAATTACAATATTACACTCTTGCTATTGAGCATAATCCTAACAAGATAATAATACATAAATACACCAAATCCTTAACATAAATATTTAATTACACATTAACAACAAACTAAGGAAATAAGAGAGACAATAGAGACAACCCAATGATGTTGGAGAAGTCTTCAAGCTTGCTCAACTCCTCTTACTTTCCTTAGCTCGAAATCAAGGTGTGGAAGCTTTGAATCACTATTGGTGGTTGGAAAACCACCTTAACTTACAAGCTAAGTGAGTTTGGTGTGGTTCTAAGTTAATCTAAGCTATATGTGTGATAGGTTAGGGTTTTGTAAGGTTAATTGGAAGTGTTTGGTGTAATAAGGTGTATTTGTGTGTACTTTGGATATTAGGGGATGTGTTTAGGTTTAGGGAAAAGTGAATATATATAGTAGGGAAGGTTTGGGAGAGTTTGGACGTGCAAATCTCCAAGGTCGGTCAAGTTGGCGGGTTCAATCCACCAAGTTCGCGGGTTCTTGCCCGCCGTCGGAAGTCACCGCACATTTTTGGACGTTGAAGGCGAGCTTGGACCTTCTGGACTGTGGGAAAGAAGCAGCGGTATTCCGGTGAGTTTGGAACGTCTGGATTGCGGGACAGAGGCCGCCGAACCAAGCTTGCAAGCTTGCATTTCCATGGAGTTTGGTGGAGTTGGAGGACATGGAAAATGTTTGCATAGAGGCTTGAAAGTGAGTCCATCGTGACCGGAAGGAGAAAGGCTGCAGATCTGGGTAGAGATCATCAGAAAAATTGGCTGAAAAATGGCCGAAATCGGTCGGCGAAGATCCGGGTCTTAACCGAGTCGTCGGGTCGTCGTGCCCGGCTAGAGGTAGAAGAAGGGGTGACGTTAGCGATGCGTCATGCTGATGCATGTGACGCCCAAAACGGCATCATTTGGTTGCTGACATGGTGCGCTGACCCTTCTTCTGCTGGCAAATTACACTCTGCACCCCTGAACTCTGCTCAAATCACAGAATGGTCAATATATTCCCGAATATTGCACTTTTGCCCCTAATTTCTCCACAATTACACAATTGCCCCTGAACTTCCCTAATTCCCTGAAACACTTATTTACACCCTATTAAATACATAAAAATGCTCGGAAATGATTACAAAAGATAGGAAAATAAAGCGCTAAATGTGAACAGTTGGAGCGCGATCAGATTATCATTAACATGCACAACATTCAAAGAGTTATCATTAAAAACATGTTTAGAAGAATGACTAGGAACATTTTTCATATCATGCTTTTAATCCAAGCTTTCCTAGTATGTTCCTTTACAAGATTATTGGTACAGTGCATAAGTTATAAAGGTCTCTTGGTAGCTATTGAAGTGCTCTTTTTGTGAGACACTTTGGTTTGTTTACCTAATTGGCAAGGTTCACAAACACCATCTAGCTTCCTACCAAGATTTGGAAGACCTCTAACAATGCCATGTTTTTCAAGCTTATTTGAATCCTTAAAGTTCATGTGGCCCAAACGTTGATGCCACAAATCAAGCTTGTTGCACTCATGTGCCATGTTGCAAGTTAGAGGGTCCATCTCAAGACAATAGCAATTGTCTATAAACCTTTTGACTCTTAGGACAACATTGCCCTTTTTATCAATTATAGTGCACACATCTTTGTTAAAGCTAACTTCTTTAAAAATTTCACACAAGTGAGTAATGCTTATCAAGTTAGCTTGTAACCTATCAACATACAAAGTATTGCAAAGTTTAGGCAATCCGGGGATACAAATTGTTCCCTTGCCAAGAACTTGCTTTTTGGTACCATTACCAAAAGTAACCCAACCTCCATCCTTTAAAACAAGATTCTTAAAGAACTCTTTGTTCCCGGTCATGTTCCTAGAGCAACCGTTATCTAGGTACCAAGAATAGGAGGAGTTGGCACGTAAAGCATATTGTGCAACATGACATTTAGATGTGTCTTTTCTAATTCACACATTTTTCACAACATGCCTCTCACTCTTACTACTAACATGCTTTGACTTAATGTTAGGCTTTTTAACATGCACCTTGACCTCATTGGTCACATTTTCAAAAATATCAAACAAAGCATTATCAACTTTCTTATACATAGTAGAGTAAGGCACAACACAAGATTTAGCAAGAAAGTTATCAACAACATTCTTCACAACATACTTTTCCAAGGTCTTCCTAGGTCTATTTCTATATCCATACATGGATGATTGCCTAGGTCCATTCAAAGACATATCATGAAAAGCATTATCAAGTTTGCAATTTCGAATATACTCAAAACATCTAAGTCGAATATGTCCTACCATATTACAATGATGACAAATAGGAATAAATTTGAGAAATTTACCATTTGCATTTGCTTCCATAGCTTTTGGCCTTCTCACAATTTTTCCTCTTTGAAGTGCAACCCTTGATGCTCCACCTCTTGCATTTGAGGTTGTTGCTCCTTGATGTTGAACTTATTGTGAACTTACATTGAACATCCTTGATGATGAAGAGGCTCCCCCGGTAGCTTTCATAGCTTTACCTTGAGGGAGTGTACCTACATTTGTTTCAATGCTTGCTTTGACAAAAGTAGATTTGTTAGATGAAGGAGTCTCCTTCTCATTGATATAACCCAAACCTCTTTTGTCACATGGATGCTTTCCACTTTTAATGAGGGTTTCAACTTTATTAAAGCTAGATGACATCTTCCAAATCATCATATTAGCCTCATCAAGTTTCTCACGAAGTATCCTAATTTTAATGGCATATTTTTCGGCAATGTCATCACTAAACATAACATTTTTACGTGATTTATCTAGCCATTGTTCATACTTTTTCTCTTGAGTTAAGTGCTCACTAATTTTGGCTTTAAGCATGTTTTCTAGCCTTTTAGCACTGTTAGGATTCCCGTTGTGTTTAATTGGCTTATTTCGTGATCAAACCACATGTGGGGATGCTTTGTAAGGGTAGCTTAGATGTTGTGTTATTGCTTAGGCCCTTTTGAAGACCTCACTATTGACAAGCACCAAAGGTAATATTCTAAGTGCTTACTTGTCTTGAAGAGATAGATGCACACACTCACAACTCATGCATATGTTTAATCCTTATATGTTGTGTGTCTTTTATGTGTGCCTTAATGCTCATTAACATCTCTTCTTGCATGTTAGTTTGATTGCATCTTGCATATCCAATTGCCTTGTCATGCTTAGACTTAGGATTGCATTTTTGCACTGGGCGCCTCCAATAGCGCTGTACAGAAGCGCTGTACGAACAGCGCCCATTGAGCGCTGTTCAGACCTGATCGATTTAATCGGTCGCTGTTGGGTCGCTGTTGGGGCGCTGTACGTGGCGCGGTACAGAGCGCTGTACGTACAGCGCCACTCTGTTTCCTCGTGAAAACAGAGCAAGGGCGCTGTACAGTACAGCGCCCTACGTACAGCGCCCATGGCAAATAGTGGGCAAACTTATCAAAACGACCACACTTTGTTTTGGCCCCCTATATATATGCCACTTTGACTTTAGGTCAATTACAAGAGTTCATATTCAGATTCCATACTTAGGAGATTTTTCAAAGAGAAGAAAAATTCCAAAGAACTCATTTTTAATTACTCAAACACTTGTTCCATGATCATCAATCATCATCTAGCATCATCTTAGATCATCTAGATGACATCTTGCATGGATTCTTCATCATACTTTGCTAGGTAAGCTTTTCACTAATATCTTACATATTTTGTGTTTCTCTTATCTAGCAATCTCAATTTAATTACTTGTATGTGATTTTATATTTGTTGAATACAAGATTGAGATTAGTATGATGTATGTTTGAGAAGTTGTATTGTGCTAGCATATTAGGTTTTTGTGCTTGATATTGATTAGCTAAACTATTTGACATGTCATTTAGTTTTGATATCTAGGATTGTTCTTAATTGCATATTAATCATCTTAGATAAGCATATAGGGTTTCCCTTGCTCTATGTTGCATTTTGGATATTTTCATATATTCACTTAGGGTTGTATTCTCTTCAAGAGAAGCTAAGTCTTGTGTGTAGCAATCGGGATTAGGTTGCTTAGATCGCAAGCAAAATCAGACTAGGTTCACTCATACCGGGATTAGGTAGGTGTGTGATTACTACCGGGATTAGGTTGTAATCGTTTGCACATTTAGTGGATTCGAGGTTCGAGTGTGGCTTACTTACATAGCCCGTGGTTTTTCCCGTGAGGGTTTCCACGTAAAAATCAAGTGTCAATTTAATTTCCGCACCATATTACACTTGCTTGTTTATTTTATCTTGAGGGTAATTTCGTAATTTTGACTAACACGAAAAATTGGGTAAAAAGCGTAAAATCTATTCACCCCCCCTCTAGATAGTTTTATACACACCGTGCATTAATTAGTTTCAAGCACTAACAAGAGAACTATCCCTTTGCTCAATTTCTTACTTCAAGATGCCAAGTTTATTATTGCTATCTTTTAGATTCAATTCTAGACTTAGGATCTTGTCTTTAAGTTCATTGAATTCTTTTGAGCCAAGATCATGATCTTCTAGCTTCTTGTTGAGGGACATATTGACTTTAGATAAATGTTCATTTTCAAAAGTAAGATCATTGATCTTTTTCTCATCTAAGTCAATATGTTCAACAAAAGAAGCCACATAGGAATACACTTCCTTAATCATGATTATCACAAATAAAACACAAACACTACAAAGAAAGGATTTATCTAAGTGCGTCTAGACACCCACTCTGATACCAAATGAAATTTCCCTTAAGTAGTAGTGCAAAATATACCTAGAGGGGGGGGGGGGGGGGGGGGTGAATAAGTATAGACTCAAATTCTTACAAGATATGCAATCAATGTAAGATATGGAAGATAAAGAAAAGTAAAACAAAAAATGAACACAAATATTTTTATGTGGTAAAATCTCAAATAGGAAACATCCACGGGTTGATACCACAACCACCGGCAAAGCAATCCACTATGTGAAAAATGACTTACACACTCAAGCTACCAACTCATGATATCCGCTCAAGTTATCAACTCCTAATCTACCCTCGGGCTAGTGAATCACCAAGCCTACTTCCTATCCGAGATGTGTCCTACACCTCTAGAAAGCAACTTCCTATCTAAGACGCTCACGTCTCTAGGAAGATTTCTTGCTTGTCTATCCGGATCCTCCCGACCCTAGACAAGTCTCCTTGCTTGATTATCTGAGTCCTCCCGACTCTAATCAAGACTTCTTTGCTCTATCCATAAAGCTTCACTCACTTTGCTAGAGACTTCAACTTAATGCAAAACTATGATCTAAGTGATGCAAATGATGCAAACACAATCAAATTAGGCTAGATGATCAATCAAACTAAATGCACATGTTCAATGATAATCTAGAATATGCTTTCAATAAACAATCACAAAAGTATCTAGAAATCAAGACATGTAAATCAATAAGAACAAGGTATGAATATTCGATATATCACACTAAAAACCTAGTTCTTAGATCATGAAATTAAACCTAGAAAATAACATGAGGCACATCATATATACATTTTCTAGAATCAATTTCAAGTTGAATCAAGTTTAGCAAATATATGTTCAAGAGAAATCACAAAGCTAAAACTCAATTAACAAATGATCAAACACCCCTAGCATATGATCTAACATTCTTCTCAACATATTTCATCAATCAAATAGAAAGAATAAAAGAGATGATCAAAGATGAAATGAAAAAGAAGAAGTTGAACATACAAACTTGATCACATACTGAAAATCAGGCCACTGGGAAAAATGATGAAGTCAGATGCCTTTGAAAATACTTGAGGTTTGTAGCTCTTATCAAGACCAACAATTTTGGCTTTTGGATCAATTGATTTCGAGTTCGTATGAGAAAGTTATGATTAAAATACGAAAACTAAAATGTTGAAGAATTCTGCAGAAATTTCTTTGAAAGTGTTCTTCAAGTTCTAAAAGTTTGGAGGGAATGAGAGGTGTTTAAATGGAGAAGAGAGAAAGATTTTTCGGGCCAATCAGAGGTGGCCATGTCACCCACCCCGTGGGGGGCGCGTGGGCCACATGGGACCAGAGGGGTCCTCTGGCCGTGGGTCCCACGGCTCCCACACGGTTTGGGCCATGTGGCCTTTGGCCACGCTCTCCTCTCGCGCGCTCCCTCACGTTCTTCAGCCGTATCTTAGGCATCCAAACTCCGATTTTGAATCTGCTTTTGGATTACGAACCGTGACTCCCTCACACACGATGAAGACTACACAACTCTAAAAAATGGTTGAGAAATCATCTCGGAAAATGACGATGAAGTCAACTCAATGAATGAGAACGAAAAGTAGCGTAACTACATCGTTTGGACTTGAAACCTTATGAATGAGTAACCGAAATGACCAAAACTCAATAAGGAATTAAATAAGAACATATTCAAGTCTAAAATACAAAATACATAAACAAACAAACACAAATTCACACAAGCATGCCATATCAAAGAGATAGTCACAAAGCATGCAATTCTACAATGTTTGTCTATAAGAGACCAATGCATGTGCATACTAAGAAGTGTGTGAATGTGTTATACCAAATGTTTGAACTACGATGCAGGGACAAACATGTATGAATTGTTTGTGTGTGCGCTAACGCCTTGCAAGAGGATCGAAGTCGAAGTATACCTTTGACGCTTTCACCTCTTGAAGACGACATTTGCACTAGACGTTGCTCTTCACATTTTAAGCTTCTTTTCTTTCAAGAACATCCTAAGCAACAACTAATACAAATATAGAGCGTTTTGCAATGGAATCAAGCCAATACAAATCATAAACCTTACAGTTTTTAATTCTTTTTTTAAAATCTTTTTTTAAAAAAAAATTCTCTACCATTTTTTTAATGATTTTTTTTTAATATATATGTATGTATATAAGTTAATCTATTACTTTTATCATCTAATTATTATGTAATAGTTTATAATTGATTATTTATAGAGTCAAGGGTAATTAAGACGTTTCAAATAAATTGTACGGGCAATTTTGACTTTTGTCATTCAAAAACTCAATCAACCGTTAAATGGGATGGAAGAAGGGGTCTTTTGTTTTTTCCACTTAAAACTTAATGGGTTTGAATTGAGGGACTGCAAATCCTTTTTCCCTAGTTCAAATATGGGTGTCGCCTGATTAACAAAAGACAAGACTCGAAATCCCTTATTCTTTATTCTCCTTTGCTGTTATAACTCGCCGAATTTTTCCCAGCAAAACACGTGTAGTCTTGAGACTTTCTTGATTGGAAACAGCTGGGGGTTCCCTTCTTTAAATTAAAGTGTCGTAACTCGTTGTATTTAGGATTCAAGGAAAGATTATAGTAATGGAAGGGCTATCATATCAAATAAAGAGTTACCAATTTTTTTCCATTACTAATGTCATGTCTACTGGCCAGGTCATGAATTAGATTGGATGGACTCATTAGGTCGTTTTGTTTGTTTTTTGTAAGTGGTCAAATAACTTAAAAATATCATAAACAACTTTTTAAAAAAAAAAAAAAAAAAAAAAGAGCAAGAAATTATGGGCCAATTTGGTATTGCTGTAACTTCTTAAATAATCACTGTCAACTGTGCTGGAGGAATAATCAGCTGTGAAGTTAAGTAGATGGGCGTTTGACAAACCGTACTTTTTTAATTGCTGTGAGGTTTAAAAGTCATGTAAATGTGTTTGGTAAGTTATGCTGTCAAACTGCTGTGATAGTATACAATGACCAAAATGGGTATGATATTGAAATACTTTCAATTTTGTATTTTATTCACTGTTTAACCAATACATTTTATTTTAACAGTTGTTATAGGTAAAAATAGTCGTGATGGACACGTCATCACCATGGAAGGCCAGGTCAGCAGAGGTCAAGATAAGTCAACTTATGGAGCAGAAACCTCCACGATAACTTACTCGGAAAAGAGGATAAGTAGTCCGACCACAAACAAAGACGATCAGCTTGAGCAGCAGATCAGATTCAGGCACACTCGGGCACACTCGGGCACACTCGGGCACACTCGGGCATACTCACTCGGGAAACAATAAAACAGTCGCCAACACTTGCAATCAGCAGCCAGCAGGTCCACAATAAGCAACGATGTGGACCATTAGAGTTTAAAAAGGAAACAAGCAGTTCTCCCGTGAATAAAGGAGAAAGAATCCCATTCAGAATTGGACACAGCCGAAAAAGGGAAACATAATCTAAATAGGACTAGGAAACCGCTTGAGACTTGGGGCCACAACACTAAACCCTAGCGGTCATCTTAAAACCCTAGAAACAACATGTATAAATACCCCCTCTATTCATAAACAGGGGTACGCGAGAAGTAGAAGAGGGAGAGAGAGGATCATAGTGCAAAGTTCTTGTAATCGTTCTTTATCGTTCTTCATCTTGTAATCGTGATTCATAGTGGATTTGACTTTGTTGCTAGAAGCAACAATCCCGTGGATGTTTCTCCGATCTTTTGGAGTTTTACCACGTAAATCACTTGTTATTTCTTTACAATCTTTGACCATACTCAAGTATAAACTGCAGTAATTCAAAAAACGAATCATTGACTTGGTGATCACCAAAAATCACCGTCAACAATTGGCGCTAGAAGGAGGGGGACCCAAAAATTTGTGACGACAATGGCTGGCGATGGAGATGGTAGCGATTCCAGGTACAGTCAAGGCATGCCAAGTAACAAGTTGGAAGATGACACCGCACTCAATACGGCGGATGCAACTCTGACGACGGCAGACCAGTCAGCTGCCCTGGCTGGTATTCAACGTCTACCTACAGCTAATGAAGAAATCGCGCAACGACTCCGCGCTTCTCTACAACAACTCATATCAGACGCAGCAAGGCAGGGAATTGACCTTTCTGTTACGGAAGGTTTGATGTCACCTCATGAACTGTCCGCCCCAAGCTAGCAGACAGCAAGGCTGCGTTCCGCAGTGGTGATACCAACCCCTGATGCTCCCCCAAAGGCGAGACGAGATCCTACAGGCAGACCAGAGATGCTATCTGAAAGAGTGGCCAGGAAAAGTAGGGAGCACAGAGAGGGGAATGATTCCGACAAAGAGTACGATCAAGATCGGGTAGCCGGGGATCGAGACCGCCCTAGGAGACGTGGTCACCGGAGAGACCGGTCATCCTCTGAAGAAAGTGAGCAGAATCATCATCGCAAGCGCCAAAGGGGCACAGTCCGGCTGCATGGTCTAAACCGAGATCATAGAGAGTTGAATCCCGAGGAGAGGGGCCAAAAACTGACCATAAGCCAAAACTTCAATGCATTAGGAGAACCTGAAGGGGACAGAGACATACTTATACAGAGCCTCACCCGGGAAGTTCATAATAATCGTCGACAAATGGATGCTTTGGTCAGGCGGTATGGGCGTAATGAGCTGTCAGATGATGAATCCGGAAGCCCTTTCACCAATGGGGTTTTGAGGATGCCTTTCCCAGAGAGATTCAGGATGCCCCACATTGAGCTGTTCAAGAAGGATACCGACCCAAAAGAACATGTCCGGAGGTATAGGAGTGCTATGGCGCAATATGTCCATAATGATGCACTACTATGTTTGAATTTTCCCCAAACTCTTGGGGATCTAGGCTCCCGGTGGTTTGGAAGATTGCCAGCAGCAAGCATAAGTAGCTTCGGCGAACTGAGCAAGGCTTTCTCAAGGCAGTTCCTCGGGAATGTACACAGGAAAAAGTTAGTGGCTCATATATCCCAACTCAAACAGGGAAAAGACGAGTCGCTGAAGAAATATCTGGGGAGGTTTGGTCAGGAAGTGTTCGAGATTGGAAGTGCAAACGACGAAGCAATAATTGCCTCGTTCATCAACAACCTTCAGAACGGCCAATTGTCCTTTGACCTTAGAAGAGCCCGACTAACCAGCTATGCCGATATGATGGATATGGCAGGAGGTTACGCCTTGGCTGAAGAAGAGGAAATTGCCACAGGGGGTTATTTCGTACATGGCGGTCGCCCCGAGGGATCCAAAAACAAGGACCAGACAAAGACGCCCGATACCAAAGGTGACAAACAGAAGAATAAAGCGCGGGATGGTCAGGATGGTCGGGATGGACGACGAGCATACGACCTAAAAACCGATCAACCACGGCAGAGGTTCCAGGGCCGATACACAAATTATACCCCGTTGAAGAAAGATCAAGAAGAAGTCCTGGCAATCCTAGAAGAGAAGAACATGTCCAAAGAACCGTGTAAGGATTCCCGTTTTGTTGATTGGCTTATTTCGTGGGCAAACCACAAGTTGGGGTTTGGTTGTAAGGGTAGTCTAAGTGATTTGTTGAAGATCAAAGACCCTTTCCAAGACCTCAAGAGGACAAGCACCAAAGGTATATCTAGTGCTTACTTTGCCTTGAAGAGATATAGTTGCACACACACACAACATGCATAACTCTTATTCTTGAATGTTGTGTTTATATTTTGTGTGCATTGTGCTTTATTGAGTATTCAATATCTCTTCTTGCATGTAATTGATTGCATCTTGTTCTATGAAATGCCATGACATGATAGGCATTATGATGCATTCAATACCCACACTTGCACTTCATGATTAGTCTTAAGTGTGGTGTAATTCGTTTCCATTTGTGTGATCGGAAACGTCCGCGCTTGCACGATGGTGTGCTTGTCTTAGCGCGATGGTTGATCACTTGAGAAGATCTCATTCTTCTCTTGGATAAGTGGTAGCTTTAGTTTGGTTGGGTTGATTGGAGTAAGGTGTCTAGTTTCAAAAGATTGGATTTCAATGTTTTAAGTGTTTTCAAAACTGACATTTGCATGGTCGTGTGACCATAGCTTTTTACACAAAGCTTCAAAATGAGTTTTGAAAATTTATGTACAAACTAGACACCCATACCTTTCCAACGGTATATTATTCGTAATATTTCATGACCGTTTGGATTGGTTTTGAAATTTCCAAAGTGACCACTAAAACAAGGCATCATAGCTGTTATCCGAATCTGACCTTTGGTCACTCAAATGAACATACCTTTTTCTATAGTTATCCAAATCATGTTTTGTTAATTGGAGTAGAAAGTAGACTTCCATACCTTTCCAACGGTATATTATATGAAAGGTTTCGATGTCGTTTGGTCATGTTTTGAGTCGCTTGAAAATCAAGCTTTGTGCTGTGACGCCCGCCGCGGTTTCAGTGCCGCGGTTTTTTCAACCGCGGCAGTCGAGCCACAGAGCAACCGCGATAGTGTGATTCAGGGGCAAAATTGTCTTTTCACTTGCCCTATTCTTGATGTCTATAAATATCACACTTTCTCATTATCTGAACAAGTTCTTGACTCTTAAGAACCCTAAACTTCAAAGTTAGATTTTGAGAGAAAATCAAATCAAGAATTCACATTTAACCACTCAAATCAAACCCTTTTTGCATCAAATTTCATATTGCATCTCCTATGTCTATATAGAGTGCATCCATGTATGGGTTTGCATCATCACAACTTGCTTGGTAAGATTTTGATTAATTTCATCTTATTTTAGTATTTTAAATACCAAGCCATCTCTTTTAAATTACTTGTATGTTTTAGATCATATGCTAAATACAAGAAAAGAGATTATTTGTGATGTATTGATTGAGTGTTGTTTGTGATAGCTTTGTATCTAGGATTGGTTATCCTTTACTTAGCTAAAGTTATATGCCATGTCATATAGCTACATGTGATATATAGGATTGATTATATTGTCATCTTATAATCCTAGGTAAGCATTTAGAGTACCCTAGCTCTTATTGCAATATTTGGATATCATTGCATATTCACATAGGGTTGTTTGATCTCTTAGGAGATTGTAAGTCTTGTGTGATAGACCGGGATTAGGTCGGACACCGGGATTAGGTGGTCACATGAGCAAATTGAACTAGGTCCACTTTTACAGGCCTGCGGGTAGTGGTAGCGGGATATTGGCCGGGATTAGGCCGTCAAACCTGGATTAGGTTGTATACGTTATCACAATTAGTGGATTCGAGGTTCGAGTGTGGCGCACTTACCAGCCCGTGGTTTTTCCCGTGAGGGTTTCCACGTAAAAATCAAGTGTCGTTTATATTTCCGCACCATATTACACTTGATTATTATATTGTCTAGTTTGGGGCATTTTCGTAAATTTGACTAAAAACGAAAATTGGGTAAAAAGCGTAAAATCTATTCACCCCCCCTCTAGATAGTTTTATACACACCGTGCATTAATTTGTTTCAATTGGTATCAGAGCGGGTTCCTAGATATACTTAGGTGATCCTTTGCTCATTGTTGGTGTGTTTTTGCATTTTGTATGTTTGTTTGATTTCTTCATACATTTTGCATTCTTCTCTTTTGCATTCATTCAACGCAAACACTATGAGTGAATTTGAGAGAGAAGAAAATGACTCCGATGAGGAGATGTCCCTCTAAGGTGAGAGAGGAGACGAAGATGAAAGGGTGTTGCTCACATAACCAAAGAGCTTCAAGCCCAAGCCTTCCTCAATCTTGGTCTAACCAACCAAGAAGGCTAACTTCCCTCAACCTACGATCCTAAAAGGGAAGTGCTCAATCATGCAAGCTTAACCGAGCAAGCAACATTGTCTTGGTCATCAACAAAGGAGGAGAGATCCTATCCAACTACCAAGACAACCACAACGACAAGGGAAAACACATTTGCATACTCAAGGGAATGGTATAATTCCTAATCTTATCCCCTCTTGTCATTGTGTGGTATTGATGGTCATGTTAGACCAAGTTGCTTGCATTACATTTAAAATATGTAGATTTTAATGCATGATTGAAAAGAAAAAGGCTAGAGCTAAGATGCATGATCCTTTGACATCTATAACTCTAGAACCTTTGTCCACTAGGAATGACTCTGTGTCACCTAAGTGGATTAAAAATGATGAACCCGCTTGCTACGAGACTAACAAGTCTCAAATAGGTTCAACTAAGTCCAAAGGACTTGGTAGGTCCATAGGACCTCATACCCTTCTTTGAAGAGGTATGGAAAATTGACCCCATATGGGGAACTTGAGCAAAGAGAGCTATTTTGCATTCTTGTCACTTGCAAAAAAATTTGAAATATCTTATGCTTCTCTTTTTGTTGCTTGAGTAAGCTTGGTTACACTATGTATATATATTTTCTATTCAATAAGTGTGATCAATGCTTGTATTGCAATCCATGTCATATTTATGTTCAAACATGCATTTTTGGACTAGGAGATATATACATAGGATAAAATTTGAATGACCTATAATGATCTCCATGACATGATGATTGTTAAATGACATGCTAAATGCTAATCTTAAAAAGCATGTTTTGATGATTGCATTTCTTAACTGCAAAAAATGTGTGAAAAAGCTTATGAGACTCAAATGAAAAAGGATCTTGTATCCATTCAAGGATTTTACAATCCAAATGTCTCTCTTTCTTTATTGGTTGAACATGTCTATTATCATATGGATATCTTATCCGAAAAAATCAAGTAGGGTGCAAAGTCGCTCATGACATGTTTGGCTTATAAAGTTGGATATAGTTGTTCTTAAATTGAAATCAATGAAAACCTATATCCTTGCTTCTCTCATGACATTGGTGAAAATGGTTTGAATTCATATTAAAAACCTTTGTCATTTGCTTTGCCAAATACCATGGTATTTTGGATTTAAATGCTACATGTCTTGTATGCAAAGCAATTTTTGATTCACACATTTTCTTTAAATAAATCTCCTTGTTTCTCTCCAATAAATTGAGATTGCATAAAGTGACTTATATTGATTATGCAAATTCTAGAATGCTACTATCTCTCTTTGCCTTGAGTGACCCGGTTGAGGGACTACTCCTTTGTCTATATCATGACAAAAAGGGGGAGTAGGTTGTGGTAAGGGGAGTTGCAAATTGTAGTAGCAATTGTGCATGTTGGGGAGAATACTTATTGAGGGGGAGTAACCCTTTGAGGGGGAGCATTTGCACATACATACATTGCATGATGTTGTACTTAAATTCTTAAATGCAAAATGCTTGTTTTATCTCACTTGATTCATCTCACCTTTTCTTGTATTGGAAAGTATAGAAACTGTGCTTTCAGGGATTGATTGTTCTACTTGAGATTGAAGACTTCAAGACTATTTATCTTATCTCTTTGCAAAGTAGAATATCATAGTAGACCCGTAGTTTCTATTATGTTGTGAGGAATCAATGTGAGTGGTGGTTTTGTCACGAAATAGCCAAAGGGGGAGATTGTAAGGATTCCCGTTTTGTTGATTGGCTTATTTCGTGGGCAAACCACAAGTTGGGGTTTGGTTGTAAGGGTAGTCTAAGTGATTTGTTGAAGATCAAAGACCCTTTCCAAGACCTCAAGAGGACAAGCACCAAAGGTATATCTAGTGCTTACTTTGCCTTGAAGAGATATAGTTGCACACACACACAACATGCATAACTCTTATTCTTGAATGTTGTGTTTATATTTTGTGTGCATTGTGCTTTATTGATTATTCAATATCTCTTCTTGCATGTAATTGATTGCATCTTGTTCTATGAAATGCCATGACATGATAGGCATTATGATGCATTCAATACCCACACTTGCACTTCATGATTAGTCTTAAGTGTGGTGTAATTCGTTTCCATTTGTGTGATCGGAAACGTCCGCGCTTGCACGATGGTGTGCTTGTCTTAGCGCGATGGTTGATCACTTGAGAAGATCTCATTCTTCTCTTGGATAAGTGGTAGCTTTAGTTTGGTTGGGTTGATTGGAGTAAGGTGTCTAGTTTCAAAAGATTGGATTTCAATGTTTTAAGTGTTTTCAAAACTGACCTTTGCATGGTCGTGTGACCATAGCTTTTTACACAAAGCTTCAAAATGAGTTTTGAAAATTTATGTACAAACTAGACACCCATACCTTTCCAACGGTATATTATTCGTAATATTTCATGACCGTTTGGATTGGTTTTGAAATTTCCAAAGTGACCACTAAAACAAGGCATCATAGCTGTTATCCGAATCTGACCTTTGGTCACTCAAATGAACATACCTTTTTCTATAGTTATCCAAATCATGTTTTGTTAATTGGAGTAGAAAGTAGACTTCCATACCTTTCCAACGGTATATTATATGAAAGGTTTCGATGTCGTTTGGTCATGTTTTGAGTCGCTTGAAAATCAAGCTTTGTGCTGTGACGCCCGCCGCGGTTTCAGTGCCGCGGTTTTTTCAACCGCGGCAGTCGAGCCACAGAGCAACCGCGATAGTGTGATTCAGGGGCAAAATTGTCTTTTCACTTGCCCTATTCTTGATGTCTATAAATATCACACTTTCTCATTATCTGAACAAGTTCTTGACTCTTAAGAACCCTAAACTTCAAAGTTAGATTTTGAGAGAAAATCAAATCAAGAATTCACATTTAACCACTCAAATCAAACCCTTTTTGCATCAAATTTCATATTGCATCTCCTATGTCTATATAGAGTGCATCCATGTATGGGTTTGCATCATCACAACTTGCTTGGTAAGATTTTGATTAATTTCATCTTATTTTAGTATTTTAAATACCAAGCCATCTCTTTTAAATTACTTGTATGTTTTAGATCATATGCTAAATACAAGAAAAGAGATTATTTGTGATGTATTGATTGAGTGTTGTTTGTGATAGCTTTGTATCTAGGATTGGTTATCCTTTACTTAGCTAAAGTTATATGCCATGTCATATAGCTACATGTGATATATAGGATTGATTATATTGTCATCTTATAATCCTAGGTAAGCATTTAGAGTACCCTAGCTCTTATTGCAATATTTGGATATCATTGCATATTCACATAGGGTTGTTTGATCTCTTAGGAGATTGTAAGTCTTGTGTGATAGACCGGGATTAGGTCGGACACCGGGATTAGGTGGTCACATGAGCAAATTGAACTAGGTCCACTTTTACAGGCCTGCGGGTAGTGGTAGCGGGATATTGGCCGGGATTAGGCCGTCAAACCTGGATTAGGTTGTATACGTTATCACAATTAGTGGATTCGAGGTTCGAGTGTGGCGCACTTACCAGCCCGTGGTTTTTCCCGTGAGGGTTTCCACGTAAAAATCAAGTGTCGTTTATATTTCCGCACCATATTACACTTGATTATTATATTGTCTAGTTTGGGGCATTTTCGTAAATTTGACTAAAAACGAAAATTGGGTAAAAAGCGTAAAATCTATTCACCCCCCCTCTAGATAGTTTTATACACACCGTGCATTAATTTGTTTCAAACCGCCTAAGCAATCGACATATGCTCGGAGGGACACCACCAAATATTGTCGTTTCCACAAAGAGAATGGGCACGAGACATCCAAGTGTTTCCAGCTAAGGGACCACATCGAGACTCTCATTAGGGAAGGGCATTTGAAGGACATTGTTTTCAAAAAGACGGACAGGGCAGATGGACAGAAAGATAGCCGACAAGACGGACGGGCAAGAAAACTTAGTCCCAAGAAAGCCGAGGATGAAGGGGCAATTAACACCATCTTCGGAGGACCATCGACGGGCAAGAGTAACAGGGAAAGGACCCAGGAGATTCGGGAGGCCATGGAAGCACGAAGAGACCTGGACGTCAATTCTATTGAGCCCGACCCGAAAAGAATCAAGGAGGGTTGGGACCCGATCGTGTTCACAGAAGCCGACTCACACGGAGTGGATGTTAGGCCAAACGACGCGCTAGTGATCAGCGCACGGATCGGCCATAGAGAAGTTCATCGAATTCTGATCGACAATGGGAGTTCAGCAGACATTCTTAGTGCAGAAGTATATGACCAGCTGAGGCTAGACAGGAAAGACCTACAGCCGTTTCCCACACCCCTTAGAGGATTTGGAGGAGTCGAAGTAAGATCGCTTGGCACGGTAAAGCTACCCGTGAAGATCGGGAAAGCCCCTTGCCAGAAAACAGTGCTGCTCGACTTTGTGGTGGTAGATACGGAAAACTGGCCGTATAATGCTTTACTGGGCCGACCATTTTTGAATAAAGCCAAGGCGGTGACAGCAACTTATGCCCTCATGATGAAATTCCCGACCGAATATGGTGTGGGAGTGGTCAAAGGGTCACAAGAGATTGCCCGAAGAGCAAACTTGTCAGTGTATAAAGATAGGGAGGTACGCCAAGTATACATGGTAACGGCCCAACAAAAGGCTAGAGAACCTGAAGAACAGGCAGAAGTGCCGAAAGATTTTGAGTTGGATCCTAGAGAAGGACCGGAGGGCAGGGAAGACGAACCAACTCAAGAAGTGGCACTAGACCCAGAAGATCCGGGTAGGACAGTGAAGGTAGGGGCAAGTTTGAGCGTACATGTCAAAACCTTACTTATTATGCTGCTAAGAAACTACAAGGACGTATTCGCTTGGAGTCATGAAGATATGCTGGGGGTAGACCCGAAGGTGATTACGCATCATCTTTCCACCAACCTAGAGTTCCGACCCGTAGTACAGAAAAGGAGATTATTCAATCTAGAAAGAAGCGTCGCAATCAAGAAGGAGGTAGAGAAGCTGCTTTCCGCGGGGTCGATAAGGGAAGTCAAGTATCCGGAGTGGGTAGCCAATGTAGTATTGGTCAAGAAAAAGAACAAACAATGAAGGATGTGCGTAGACTTTACAGACTTGAACAAAGCTTGCCCAAAAGATAGCTTCCCACTACCGAGGATCGATCAGTTGGTAGATGCAACAGCAGGACATGAATTGCTGAGTTTCATGGACGCCTACTCGGGATACAATCAGATCCGGATGAAAAGGCAGATGAGGAAAAGACATCGTTTACCACGGACCAGGGCTTATATTGCTATAAAGTGATGCCATTCGGATTGAAAAACGCCGGGGCAACATACCAGAGGTTGGTAAACAGGATGTTCGCTCGGCAGATTGGGAAAAATATGGAGGTTTACGTGGATGATATGTTGACTAAGAGCACCACTACAGAAAAACACACGGAGGATTTGAAGGAAACCTTTGACGTCCTAAGAAAGTATCAGATGAAGCTCAACCCAAGCAAATGCGTGTTCGGGGTACCTTCGGGAAGGTTTCTAGGTTTTCAGGTGCACCAGAGGGGAATCGAAGTAAATCCCGAGAAAATCAAAGCATTAGAAGGAATGGCTTCACCAAAGACACTGAAAGATGTGCAGAGGCTAACGGGATGCCTTGCGTCACTCAACCGGTTTATAGCCAAGTCAACAGACAAATGCGCCCCATTCTTTAAAGCAATAAAAAAGGGAAAAGGGCTCGAATGGAGTACAGAATGTGAAGAAGCCTTTCAAAAATTGAAAGAGTATCTGGGGAGAGTACCCATCCTTTCAAAACCGGTGGTGGGAGAAACATTGTACTTATACCTCTCGGTCACGGAAGTGGCGACGAGTTCGGTGTTGATCCGACTGGAGGAAGGAATACAAAAGCCAGTGTACTATACAAGCAAGGCATTGTTAGCGGCAGAAACCAGATACTCAACGGCAGAAAAAATAGCGCTAGCTCTGATCACATCGGCCAGGAAGTTAAGGCCATATTTCCAAGCACATACAATAGAGGTATATACAGACTGCCCACTAAAACTCATTCTTCAAAAGCCTGAGGTGTCGGGAAGGCTGACCAAATGGGCGGTGGAGCTCAGCGAATACGATATCAGATACACACCAAAAGCGGCCATCAAAGGGCAGGCGGTATCCGACTTTATAGCAGAATTCACCGAGCCAGACGCCGAGGTAAGGAGGGCAATGGAAGATGAACAGACTATTAAATTCCAATGGAAATTGCATGTAGACGGGTCATCAAACACGCATGGCAGCGGGGCAGGAATAGTCATAACGACCCCCGAGGGGGATACTGTAGAATGTGCCATGAGGTTCGATTTCAAGGCAACCAACAATCAAGCAGAGTATGAAGCCTTGTTGGCCGGCCTAAGGGTTTGCATAGCATTAGGGGCAGATGAGCTGGAAGTTTACAGCGATTCACAGGTCGTGGTCCATCAGGTACTGGATGAATACCAGGCCAGGGAAGAGCACATGATAGCTTATTTGGACATTGCAAAAAGACTACTTAAAAAGTTCAAAGCGTACAGAATCTCTCAGATCCCTCGGGAAGAGAACGAAAAATTAGATGCTTTATCCAAACTAGCTTCAGCCACCACAAGCATCAGATCCAAAGCAATACCAGTGGCACACCTGACTGAACCAAGTACAGCGGAACCCGAGTAAATCATAATAGCAGAGATCCGACCTAGCCCGGGCGACTGGACGTACCAACTCAGAAAGTACTTAGAGGAGAACATACTACCGGAGGATGCTGTGGAAGCTAAACGCATCAGATACAGGTCAGCCCGGTACACGATTCTGAGAGGAGAATTATATAGGAGAGGATTCTCAAAAGTGCTGCAGAGATGCATTTCCGGTGAAAAGACTGGAGAGATCCTTAGAAGCATCCACAGTGGAGTATGTGGGAACCACACTGGGGGTAAAAGCTTAGCACACAAGATACTCAGGCAAGGATTCTACTGGCCGACTCTGTTCGCGGAAGCGCAGCAATTCGCAGAGAGTTGCGAAACATGCCAAAGAGTAGCAAACGACATTCGGCGACCCCCAGAATTGCTTAGAAGCTTAACCTCGCCTTGGCCCTTTGCCATGTGGGGACTCGACCTGATAGGACCAATGCCCACAGGAACGAAGGGAGGAGCAAAGCATGCTATTGTGGCAGTGGATTATTTTACCAAATGGGCAGAGGCAGAAGCACTTGTACACATCACCGAGGCAAACACCACCAGCTTCGTTAAAAAGAATATAATATATCGATTCGGGATCCCGAGCATCATCATAACAGACAATGGAACTCAATTCGACAATAAGAAGTTCAGAGAAATGTGTGAAGAGTTCAAAATCGCAAACTACTATGCATCGCCTGCTCACCCTCAGACCAATGGCCAAACGGAGGCCGTGAATAAAGTGATCAAGCACACATTGAAAGCAAAACTAGAAGCAAAGAAAGGTGGCTGGGCAGACAAACTGCCCGAAGTGCTATGGGCATACCGAACAACTGTAAGGTCGTCCACAGGGGAAACTCCTTTCGCGCTGGCATTCGGGACAGAAGCTGTTATCCCAGCAGAAACAACTTTTACATCCCCCAGGGTCCAGTTATACAGCCCCGAGCACAATATAGATATGCTGCAGCAGAACCTAGACGAGCTTGAAGATATCAGAGATGCAGCACAAGTAAGAAATTTCGCATACCAGCAAAGGGCTGCTAGGTACTACAACTCTCATGTTCGGGAGCGGAGATTCCAGCTCGGGGATCTAATGCTGAGAAGAGTATCCCCAAATACCAAGGATAAATCATCGGGATCCCTCGCCGATAAATGGGAAGGGCCATATATCATCAAGAGAATCGTAGGGCACGGGGCCTACATGATAGCCCGACCAGAAGGTAGCCTGGTACCCTGACCATGCAACGCACAATATCTGAAGATCTTCTATCCCTAAAAGAATCCGATTATGGTTCTACAGTTTATTTATTCTGCTTTAGCTCAGCTTTTAGTTTCTGCGTTAAAATTTCAGATTTGTTCATTAATTTTATATTCATGATCATCTAATAAAGTTCAGTTGCTGATATGGTGTGGCGGAATCAATAAACTCCATGAGCAACATTTCAATTCGGGCGCTATAAGGCCGCGAAAGAGCGGACGAGTGGTGCTCGAAGGGCGGAAAAGCTGTAGTAGCATGCCCGCCTAGTTAAGGCGATGCAAAAGCGTCCCTTAGCAAAAAGGCAAAACCGAGGCACCAGGACAACTGGGAAAATGCTCGGAGCGCCGCTAGAAAGACTAGTGAGATGCGCAGTCGTGTTGGCCGGTACAAATTACCCCAACGATTCGACAAACCCTTGCACAGATAAAACCAGGAGACGTCCTAGGTGACTTGTGCAAGGACCTCAACGTATGGTCGTGGCGAGCCTCGACGTAACGCGGAGGTTAAACAACCCCAAAAATCAAAGGGTATAAGCCAGTTACATAAGATACTCGGTAAAAATTAGTTTTACCAGTTAAATAAGATACTCGGTCTAATTGATATAAGCCAGTTACATAAGATACTCGGCAAAAATTAGTCTTACCAGTTAAATAAGATACTCGGTCTAATTGATATAAGCCAGTTACATAAGATACTCGGCAAAAATTAGTTTTACCAGTTAAATAAGATACTCGGTCTGATCGGGCAAAAAGCCAGTTACATAAGATACTCGGCTGAAATTAATTGCCAGCCATAAGGTACTCGGTCAAAGCATAGCCAGGGATTCCCGAAGGATCCATAAATTTAAAGATGGTTAGCACAAGCAGAAGGTCGTCCCATTTAGGCATTGGTCGTACAGTAAAATAAGACAGTAAGAATGTAAGAGTAAATTTTATTCTTATTTTATGTATAGAAAAATACAATGTATACAAGTATAGTTACAAAAAAGGGCTTGAAAATCAAGAGGAAGGCGCCGGGGGTGGTAAGCTGCTTCTGCCAACGTCAGGGCCAGGCTCCATCACGTACTCGCTCAGAAGGCTGTCATCCGAAGGCCACACGATCACATCTTCCTCGTCATCCATCCAGTGACTGTAGTCGGTACCAGGAACGGGCCCCAAGTCGGGTATCTCATTGTTGAACCCCGCCCTCTCACTGGCGTAAAAAGTAGAGAAAGACTCGGCGGTAGGAACCTCAAGGTGCATGGGATGTGGCGTTTTTCCTTTACTTCTACAATACGCCCGCCACTCCTTCATCTGGATCCGAAGAGACTCCAAGGATGTGTCCACATGCTTCCTAATTGAGAGGCTCCAGTTGGCCCGGGCCCGATCAGTCGCCCTGTTCTTTTGCTTAAAAAATTCACCGGCCGAGACCATTCCCCGCTGGAATTCCCGAAGAAGCAGAGCATCATAGGCTGGAGATCTCTTAAAACGGTCAACGCTTTGTAGCTCCATTTCCAGCCTAGCTCCCTTCGACAGTTCCTTAGCCGTCAGGGCTTGACACTCCAAGTCGTCGATTCGGCGTTCATAAGTTGACTTGGCGTCTTCGGCATTTTGTTCGGCCCGAAGCAAGGCTTCCCGGGTGGATGACAGTTGATCCTGCAGAGTCCTGACCTCCTCCGCAGCAGAAGATGCCCGTTGCTCGGCTTCCATTTGCCGTGCTAAGCACTGATTTAGGAGCATCTGACTCGACTTGGCCTCCTCCTGACGAGCTAACTCAACCTGAGAGCAATGATCTTCGCTCTCCTTCAATTGGGCTTCCAGCCTTCTTATTGTCTCCGCTTGGGCTTCGCCAACTTGGCAAGCCCCAGACATCTCGGCCACCATCTGCAACAAGTCAACAACAAATAGAAGTAAGAAAAGGAAGAATACGAAATGACGCATATAAGCGAAGGCGTTACTCACGTAGGAAGCGCAGTTGAAAAAATTACGGAGTCGGTCAGACACAGTCCCGGTCCTGAAATGACTCCAGTGATCCTCCCCAATATAGGCTCGGCCTGAAGCCATGGCCCTGAACATGGTCTCGGGGGTGGGATCATCGATTTGGGGAGAGAAGCCCATACCACCTACATCGCCTTCGGGGAGTTCGGCGGATGGGGCCGCCCGAGGAAGGTCGGTTGAGCCACCAGCACTATCTCTGACCTGCTCCCGCGGAAGGGTCACGCTCGCATCTTTTTCAACATCACCCTCCCCCTCATCCTCCGAAGAGGAATCAACATACGCAACTACTCGGGGAATCTTGGGGTAAGGGCGACCAGAAGAAAACGAAGCTTTCCTCTTCCCAGTCTGCCCAGCTTCAGTGTTGCTGTCCCCAGGGGTGGAAATCGGATCAGCAGGGGCTGGAATCTCTGAGGAAGAAGGATTCGGCTCGACTGAAGTCAGAAACTCTGGAGCTACCGCACCTGAAGGCCCCCCAACTACTTCAAAGGGGACGTTTGGCATATTTGCAGCAGAGTGGGGAGAACCAGATCCGCTGGGGAGATTCGCCTGCTCGGGCTCAGGGAGATCCCCTACCTTCTCTTTCCCCTTGGAAGAAGGACCCGCGGGATTGCCCGAATCAGCAGAGGTCCTACTTACTCCAAAGTTCCCCGAAACGCCCGCGGCTTCCGCCGAACACACGGTCGGTTCTTGATCATGAGCCTCCTCGGGCACATAATCGGGTACTCCCTCCTCGTCATCTCCCTCGGGAACCTCGTCATCTCCCTCGGGAAGATTCTCAGGAGTACCCTCATCAGATTCGTCTTCGGGAGGGGCTATCCCAGCATCTCGCTGGCGAAGGACTGCTTTTCGACTCGCCTCCACGATGCTTTTCATCCGGTGTGCCAGAGCATCGCTGACTATATCTACATCAAACACTTCAAAATAAAAAAAGAGTCCGAGTTAGCAAACAAACTTGGGAATCAGGTTGCAAATAAAAAATACATACAACAAATAAACTTACGGCGTCTACGGCACGCAGAAATCTGAGGGAAGAGACGGGCCTTAATCATCTTCCCCTCTTTGTAGAGATAGGGTTTCCCCCTTTTCTCTAGGGGGCGGACTGCTGCCCGAGCCAAAGTCTTCAGCTCCTCATCGGTAAAAGCTGAAGTCAGATGGTTCCACTGAGGCGTACAGAAGTACCGAGGAACCCGGCAAGTCATCTGAGTGCCATCCAAGTCAAAGCTGATCGACTGGCCCCAGTCTTTGCCCACGAAGAACCAGCTGTTCTTCCAAAATTTGTTTGAGGTCGGGAAGCCCCAAACAAATCCTTTCATCTTTTCATCCGTAATCGGTTCGACTCTACCCTTGACCACGATGTCTTTTGGAATCCAGAACTCGGGCTGATTCGACTGGAGAAAGTAAATCCCGGTTTTCCCCACTGGCCTCAGCGAATAGAAGTGACGAACCTCGCGAGGGGTGGGAGGTGGCCGTTTCATTCTATGCCACATGTGCCACATGCACATCAGGATGCGATAACTATTCGGAGTTAGCTGAGCCGGAGCAAGTCGGGCTTCAGCCAAGAACCAAGTGATGAAAGGCTGGAGAGGAAGAGTAACACCGCAGGTGAGCATGGACCCGTAAATTGCCACGTGGCCAGGGGGTGGGTTCCATGCAGCCCGACCTTCAGCTGGAATCAGCGAAACCTCATTGCTGTCCAGATCGAACCGCCGCATGTATCGCATTATCTCGTCAGGGCCGACCACATTCGGCTCAACATCATAGATGCAAATACGCTCGGGGGAGAAGGGAATGCGAGCGGCCCTGTGCTCCTCTTCAATGTCGTCTTCAGTGATCCTTTGGGCCGTCACTCGGCTTTCCCGAGAATGCGAGTCTTTGTAAACTCTGCGAGTGCTCATCCTCTTTCCTAGTCTTCTGCTCGGGCGAATATCAGTACAAGCAGAAGAAGAATCCGACCAAGCTTCAGGCTGGTATGAGTAAGGTGGCGATGAACTGGCAGAAGCAGAAGGGATCTCTGAAGCAGGAGGAACCTCAGAAGTTGCAGGTCTTTCCGGAAAAAGTCTAGAAATGTCAGCGTCGATATAGCGCGGCTGATCAAAACGGGGCTCGTCTAGTAACCTGTGAACAACCGACGCAGTGAAAGCATCATTTCGCTCAATAGCAATCATACCAACAGTAAAAAGACGATATCTAGCTCCAGAATCCATAAAGACTAACCTTGGTGTAGCAAAGAACGAAGACGATGCAGATCGTAGAAGAAAAGGTCTCCGAGGAAAAATCTGGGGGTTGAAGCAGGTAAACTCAAGAACAGCAGGGTTAGAAAAAACGGGCTGGTAAACAAAATGGAGCACAGAGAATCAAAAGGCACAGATAAAGTCTCCTTCGAAGAGCACGCAAAGATACTGGAAGAGGAAATAAAAGCGAAAAATGGAAGAAGAAGGTGAAGTGAAAAAAGCGAAACCAGAATATATAGGCGACGTCTCGATTTCAAAAATACCAAAACCCTAGGAGAGGTTGCAGAAAAAGCGGGAAAACAGAGGGGCTTGGACTGATGACGTAGGTTGCGCGCAGGCGAGCAGAAAGGTCACATCCCATAAATACACCGTACCACAGCCAAACAAAGAGGGACAAGTGGCAGCAAGAGAACGTCAGGCGCCGCCAGAGAGCAGAAGCATCGCCATCATAAAGATTTGAAATGATTGATAAATCAAACGTGTGCGGTCGCAATTAAGACACGTCATTTAAAGCTCTGATCCAAACGAGGATACTTTAATGCAGGAAACGACAAATGAGGATTAATCATAAAGAAATATTGAGGTTAAATATTAGACCCGAGAGGGCTTGACTAAGCATGATCGGCTCAAATATTTAAGGGGGTATTGTTATAGGTAAAAATAGTCGTGATGGACACGTCATCACCATGGAAGGCCAGGTCAGCAGAGGTCAAGATAAGTCAACTTATGGAGCAGAAACCTCCACGATAACTTACTCGGAAAAGAGGATAAGTAGTCCGACCACAAACAAAGACGATCAGCTTGAGCAGCAGATCAGATTCAGGCACACTCGGGCACACTCGGGCACACTCGGGCATACTCACTCGGGAAACAATAAAACAGTCGCCAACACTTGCAATCAGCAGCCAGCAGGTCCACAATAAGCAACGATGTGGACCATTAGAGTTTAAAAAGGAAACAAGCAGTTCTCCCGTGAATAAAGGAGAAAGAATCCCATTCAGAATTGGACACAGCCGAAAAAGGGAAACATAATCTAAATAGGACTAGGAAACCGCTTGAGACTTGGGGGCCACAACACTAAACCCTAGCGGTCATCTTAAAACCCTAGAAACAACATATATAAATACCCTCTCTATTCATAAACAGGGGTACACGAGAAGTAGAAGAGGGAGAGAGAGGATCATAGTGCAAAGTTCTTGTAATCATTCTTTATCGTTCTTCATCTTGTAATCGTGATTCATAGTGGATTTGACTTTGTTGCTAGAAGCAACAATCCCATGGATGTTTCTCCGATCTTTTGGAGTTTTACCACGTAAATCACTTGTTATTTCTTTACAATCTTTGACCATACTCAAGTATAAACTGCAGTAATTCAAAAAACGAATCATTGACTTGGTGATCACCAAAAATCACCGTCAACAACAGTAAAATTAAATATCAAAGTATTTTATTATAAAATAAAGTAGATTTAAATATATAAAAAAAGTTAAATTTATATCATTCATATGATATGATATTGATCTCTATTTTTATATATAATCTTTTAATATATATATACAGAAATTCTATTATCAATTCGAACTGATAAAAGTTATATCAGTTCCTTGTATGTGAGCCATTGGATTTAAATACTTTGACTTGGCTGTATGCACTTGTCAGTTAAAGTATTTAAATCCAGTGGCCCACATACAAGGAACTGATATAATTTTTATTAGTTCGAACTGATAATAGAAAGACTGTATATAAATATATATATACACGACTTTACTTATGTCAAAGAAATGGCACTACAGTAACCATAAATTTTCTATCACCATCTTTAAACTATTAACAAAACCTACACTATCATCTCTGTTGCTTTTACATCCAGTAACATGAGAAACAACATCAGTTATCTTCATATTTACAATATTTTTGCAGTTAGGACAAATTGACTGAGGAACATATGACACGGAAGAATAACAAGTAATACCCAGCCCTGTAAACCATTACAGATTTTAAATCAAAGAGCAAACAAGGGATTTCATTACAAGATATTAGACCTTTGAGATTTAACCAACAAAAATATAGAATAAAATGTTAAGATGTCTCCAAACAATCATAGTAAAATATTTATAAAAAAAATAAAATAATAAATAACAGTAGTGCATATAAAAAAAAAATCAGTAATTAAAATGTCATTGTAGTTTTTGTAGGGCAATGTCATGCCCTCATCAAACTTGCGGCAATACTATGTCTCAATTTCTTCACTTCTCGTGCTCCAGGTGTATTAGCATTGTGATTTTCTTCTTGGAAATCACCATCCCTTTCTTTATCTTCTTCAAGTATAAAATCCAGGTCATTCTCAATTTTTTCAAAATGATGGTCATGTTTAGCATGCCTTCTTATATAATTATGTATTGCCATGGTCGCGATGACAATTTTCACTTGCTTGTCAATCGGATAGCTAGGCATGTCTCTTAAAATCTTCCATCTTTTCTTCCATACTCCAAAAATGCATTCAATGACACTTCTAAGAGAAGAGTGTGCGTGGTTGAATACTTCTTGATGACCAGTTGGTTGCCTTCCTCGACGAAAATTAGGTAGGTGATATCTCTCACCTTTATATGGTCCTAAATACCCATCCATTTGTGGATATCCCGCATCTACCAGATAGTATTTTCCTACAAAATAAAATTTATTTAATGAATATTTATTTATAATAAATAAAATAAACATGCCGTAAATTAGATAATACCATACCTTTAGGAGGTTTAGGAAAATTTAAAGCATGATTATGCATAGTTGTTAAGAAAATCCTTACATCATGTGCGGTACCTTCCCAACCTGCAACTACAAAAATGAATTGCATATCGAAATTACATACTGCCATTATGTTTTGTGTTGGTGTTCCCTTTCTACCGATATACGGTATTTGATCTTCACGAGGAATTAAGGCATGAACATGTACACCATCTATTGTACCAATATAATCCTAAACAAAATTACATGGAAATACATGTTAATAATATTCATAAGTTTATAATAATTCAAATATATATATATATATATATACATATATTACTTGTGATAATAAATACCTTAAAGTGAGGCATTTATCTTGAGTCTCTTAAAATTTCTTCATGAATGTCCTTAAACTCAGGATCCATTGGTTTTATTATATCAATTGCAAAGAGATAAAAGATATCTAACATTTGACCAAAATATATACTCACAGTCTCTCCAGAATGTTGAAATCGTTCTTATGCCAACCTATTTCCTACACCATGCCCTAAAATATGCAAGCACATTCCTAATATCTCAATAGAACTCGTGTTTCTTGAACCCTTCAATCCATAGTTGGCTTCCAAGTCGACATATAATTTTAAAAATACATGTTTCTCCATCCTAAACATCCTATGAAATCGATTTTCATTTCCTTGTAATATCTCATTCACCCACATATTACCGGTTTTAATAGAATTCATACACGGTTGTTTGTAAATGTATTTTAGATAATAAGATTCAATAAGACGTGCAGCTGCACATATAACAGCATTTTTATCATCTGTTATATCCATATTATTAGGTAACCCTGCAAAAACAACTCAATTAATCATTTTAAAGATAAGGAATAAAAAAACAATATAATACTTGAAGTGATTCATAAAGCACAAAGTCATCCCAACAAACAACAAATCATTATTCATGTAGAAGAAAGCTTAATAGAATATATAAAAATCATAAAACAACAGCCCGTTTTATTTTTCAATAAACTAGAATCTTATAGGAAGTAATTTTTTCCCATAACATGTAAAATACTTCATAACATATAAAATACTCAAACAGTTAAAAGCAAAAAAAAAACTAATATGATAAAAATCAAATGTTAATGGGGCTGAGTAGGGCTGAGTAATAAAATAATATGATATCCTAGTTAAGTGACTCTCAAGACTTCTCGTAATTAAGCCACTTAAGCATGATCTCGGGATTTTTCATGATTGAAAACATCTCTCTCTTCTCTTTGGCTAAAAACAAATGAGTCGAAAATAACCACAAGTCACTTCCTATCTCTACCCCAGGCAACGACTCAACCAACTTCATTACTTCAGAAATACCAAAATTGGCTTCTTTCTTACTCTCAACTGCATCAATGAGGCGATCAATTTGTTGTGATAATTTTGGAGCACCTCCCACTTTCCCACTTTTTACAACCATTTTTTTACTTTTCTTCTTCTTAATTGCTTGTTTGTCATCTTCTTCAAGATTCCTCTTATTATTTTCCTTTCCCAAACCTTCACCATCTTTAGATTTTATTTGAATTAAGTTATTCACATCAAGTGGAATGACATGATCATCATCAATAATTTGACAATCCTTTGATGGAAGTACACCAGATGAAGGTGCCCATGCATATTCACCAGTAGTTGTAATGTTCATGAACATCCTATCTAACTTAGCTTCCATCTCAACATCAATTCCTTCCTTACGAAATTTAGCTGCACCCGGATGTACCTACGTATGATGATATTGTATTAACATATATCAAAATGTACTAGACAAGATACAAAACTAATACCACCAAGATACACACCTCCAATTTACTCAGCCACCAATCTTCAGGTGCATCAATAGTTTTTAATTGAGCATTCCATCCAAGGCCGGTCTCTTTCCCAATGAGTTGCTTCCACAATTTCCAATCATTTTTAAGTGCATCCCACTTATTTTTCAATTGAAGTTTACTATACTCTCTTCCAGTGGCCGTATTGAAATTTATAATCAAGTTATCCCATCCAAGTTTCGTAAAATGAGTCTCGGGGCGACACCCTGCCTCAACCTCCATAATACACAAATCACAATATAAGGCTGCACTAGCAGTGTCCCATATTGCCTTACCCCTGGGTCCTTTATTCATATTTTCGGTACTGTTGGTTGTCTTGTTGATATTCTCCATCTAAATTAGTATTTACTTAATTAGAAAAAAAAAAATGCTAAAAGAAAAATAATTGGAAAATTGTTATTATTATAAACAACATGTGTAATCAAACAAGTATAAATATGTAGACAACGTATTATCCCTAACAACTGGAATAATCAAATTGTTAACCTAACACATGCACAGTAATAGATTTTTTTTTTTTTTTAATAATAAGAATTTATTAGAAAGGCCACAAAGGCAAAACAGGACAACAACAGACAGCACCCCACCCACCACACCAGAAAACAAAGCAAAAACCACGCCCACAAGAAACAAAACAAAGCAAAAAGGAACCACCAAAACAAACCAAACCTAGGAAAACAGACAAAGACAACGCCCCAAAACAGCAAAAATAAACAAAAATTACATACAGTAATAGATTATATATATATATATATATATATTAGATAAACAATGAACTGTTCAAGCAAATAAAATAAATAAATAAACTGAAACAATCAAACCGCAAACATGGACATTAATAAAATTAATATGTTAGGCTAAACATCAAACTGTGCATGAAAAAAAAAATTGAAAAAAAAATTGAAAAAAAATAAAATTGAAACAATCAAACCTCACTCACGCCTGAGACATAATTGAAAGTGAATAAACAGTGTAGTAATGCATTTGTATTACACATGAACTTGTTTATTCAAACAAGATAAAATTATACATCAAATCTTTTAATTATTCAATTCAACATATAAATATAAATTTGACTTACTTGTGAAAGTTTCTTGAGAAAGTGATGGAAAATCTTCAAACTCAAAGCAAAGTTTGTGTTATGAATGAAAAAGGAACGTTGAATTAAGTAGAAATTAGGGTTGTAAGATATTAGAATAGGAAAAAAATAAAAGGAGAAATATGTCTTCAAGTTAAACTAATGAGGGCAATTTGGGTGTTTTAAAAGATTCATTAAATCCTAAAATTGATTATTTTATAAGAGAGTTTCTCCTTACAATCCAATTTTTTTCTTTTCACACTCCTCTACTAAATACACTTCATCCTTAAAACTTAAATTTAAAAATATTCTAAACACACTTAAATCTGTTCCAAAACTGCCCTTTTTATTTTTCTTACTCATATTCTAAAAAATACTCTATTTTTTTTTTAATTAATTAACTTTATTAAAACACTTTGTTTTATTTCAATATTACCCATTATTAATTTTGACTTACTCATGATTTGATGAAAATTTAGATGAAATTTTTAAGAATATAAAATAAGAAGTGCGATAAACTACACATGTTTCTAAGCCGTATTAACCAAGAAAAACAAAAAACAACAAAAAACAAACATATAGTAAGTTTCAAATTGACATTAAGATTAATGCATTTGTTTTTCCAACTAATTATGCATAGTCGGAATTTTCAACTAATTAAAAACTAAGTCAGATCTGCATTATTTTCAACTAATGATTCAACAGAAAAAAATAAGTGAGTTTAAAACTAATTAAAACTTATTCATTATTGTTTTTTGTTTTGCTGAAAATTATTCTCCATCATTTTAAGATTTCTCCTAATTTTGGAAAACTTTAAAATAGTGAGGAAAAAAAAGAGATGTGTTAGGGTTTGTGAAACACAAAAGAGGAAGAGAAATGATATTGGATTCTAAGGAATTATTTTATAGTGTCTTTAGAACTATTTTGTCCTTTTTAGTAATTTTAAATAAGGTTAAAATTGTCATTAAAAAATAAAATAAAATGGAGTGTAAAAAGATATTTGGTGGATTGCAAATAGCATTACTCATTTTATAATTGCTTTTGAAAAGTAACCCCCTACCTCCTTCTCAAAATCACTGCCAAATCAAGATAGATTCTTAAATAATCAGTTTGGGAAGGTTTTACCAAACATTATTTTCTTTCAAAATTATGAAATAAGTTGATTTTAGCTTATCAAAATCAATACCAAACTGGCCCTATGACTTTTAACTTAATTCCAAAGAGAGTTTCTCCTTACAATCTACAAATTATCTATTCACACTCCAATTTAATTTTTTTTATTAATGACAATTTTAACCTAAATTAAAATTACTAAACAAGACAAAAAAATTTAAAGACACTCCAAATTAATTAAATTATTAAAAAAAAAAAAAATCTCTCTCCTAAATCATTAGATTAAATATTATGTATTAAACTCTCTCTACTAAATCTATTATTACCATATTAAACACTCTCTCCTAATTAATCTCTCTCCATTTTTCAAAAAAAAAAAAAAAAATCATATTTCCATACTTTCTCGATTAATCTCTGATTAATAATCAAAGAAAAAAAAAACTTATGAATATTTTGGTTTTTTACTAACATTAATATATATATATATATATATATATATATATTAAAAAAAAAAAAAGATATATGAAAACTTGAATTGTTGCAACTAGATTCGATTAAACTAGAATTTCTAAGACTAATGAAAGAATTAAAGTTCTCTAGGCAATCACATACCTACAAAAGTAACAAAAAACATTTTCATATTTTGATTTAAAGAAGAAAAAAAAAAGATAAGGTACTTTTTATTTTTTATTTTATATATATATATATACACACACACATATATATACTGTTTCTAAAAATCAAGTTTATTAGTATTTTTTTTTTCTTAACTGTTAGTCCTGCTTGAGAAAAAATGGGGATAGAAAATTAGGGATATGTATTGGAGGAGAGAGAGTTTAATATGGTAATTAAAAATTTAGGAGAAAATATTTAATATATAATAATTAATCTAATGATTTATGAGAGATAATTTCTTTTTTTAATAATTTAATTCAAAAAAGATAAAAAAGGATAATCTTGTAACAAAATGAAGTGTCTTTAGAATTTTTTTTAAATTTAAATTTTGAGAATGGAGTGTTTTTAGAAAAGAAGTGTAAAAAGAAAAAATTGGATTGTCAAAAAAAGCTTTCAATTCCAAATCACTGTATTACAATTAAAATATTATCTTCCAAGTCTATCCTCCCAAAGAAGATATTTCCAAATTTATCCTAAGTTGATATGGTGCAAAATTCTTTCTTTTAACATATATATATTATTTTAAACGACTTTTAGAAAGAACCCTAATCATTCTTATACTAAATCTTCATGGGATTAAACAATTGAATTTTTTTCCTATAAAATCTTATAAAGAATAATGCATCTTAAATTACTTCTTTTAATTAACATGGTTATAATTGTAGAATTACTTATTTTCGGACAATTTTATTTTTAAAGTACATTTAGATGTGAGAAAAAGCAATAAATATATCATTCAGATTCATATTTCAATCTCTATTCGGTTTTTAAAAAAATTCAAAACTGTTCGGTCTTCAGGCAAAAGAAAACAAACGACACCCAAGCCTTTTAAAAAAAAAAAACTCAGGATATGTTGGTGCTCTAAAAGCTCAATTCTCTGGATTACTAATTAAGTTAAGGTTGTACGTAATAGCGTCAGCCGTTAATAAACAGTATAATTAATTAATTAATTAATATTCCGTAATCCGTATTCTATTATGATTTTTTTTTTTTTTTTTTGAAAGATATTATGATTTGTTAAGACATTCGAATTAGGGTATAAAAAAGAGGGAGAGAGACTTGAAATTGAATTGATGAAGCTATGAGGATCGTACGGAGAGACCTGGTAGCCAACGGACCTGGTAGCGTTAAGGTGAATGCTCAAATCATTATATCCAAACAAACATGTAATATTTCCACTTATCAATTTGTCTTCGCAGATGGTGCCCGTGGATTCTGATGATCTTTGGTTTGTTTATAATCTCATAGCTCCTGCTGACTCTGTCATGGCTGTCACAGTCAGGTACTAACCTCACCTCACCTCACCTCACCTCACCTCTGTTTTTTCTTTTATTTATAAATTTTTTCTTTTCAATAATAGGAAAGTTCTAAGAGAGGTGGCATCTGGTGGAAGAGACGCTGAACGTGTGAAGTTGAAGCTGGAAATCAAAGTTGAGGTAATTTTTATTGCTTTTTTTTTTTTCTTATATATATTTATATATATTCGATTGTGTGTGTTCTTAGTGTCGTTTGATTTGGTTTTATGTTCACAAGTTATATGTTAACTTAAATAGAAAACTTTTGATTAATTTGAAGTTCATTATTTTATGAGGTAATTTTTCTTGTTTCGCAGGCTGTGGATTATGATAAAGAAGGGTCTGTCATGCGGATACGCGGGAAGAATATCCTAGAGAATGAGTATGTTAAGGTTAGTGCTGTGTTGGGTTCGAGTTCGAATGTGGATGTTAAGTGCAGGGGACTCGGAAGTTATGGGTCCTTTAGTAGGTGGGAGTTGGCTGCTATGAGATTTCTGCTTTGATTTCCCTATTTTTGTTACTGAATAAGTGAAATAAGTGAATAGAAATAACATAAAGATCATTCAGAGTCAAATATTTACAATGAGTAATAACTGTAATAAAATGGCTAAAAAATAGAATTAATTACAAAACAGACTAGTTGCAGTCCCTATTAACTAGGACTTGATGGCTTGTCTAAAGTCTTTTACTTCCTCAAGAAGTTGTACATGCAATATGTTTGGAGAAGTGAGGAGTGTTATTAGAGTAGCAATGATATAAAGCAGAGAAAGAGAGTATTGTTGTACAAGGTTTGAAGAAGAACAAGTATTTGCATGGTTCAAGAATATTTCATTTCCCTACAGGTATGGTCAGACATATCTATGGACAAAAATTGGGAAATCAAAGCAGAAATCTAATTTAAGTGGCAGCCAACTCCCACCTATAGGACCCATAACCCGGCTCAAGTCCCTTGCACTTAACACTCAAGCTCTTCGATGTTGTACTAGTTAGTTTAGCTGGTGAAATCTCTTGTAGTTTAGATTAGGTCTTGGGTTCAAATTTTGCACACACTAGTGTGGGGAGGGTTTTGGTTTGTATTTATTATAATATAAACCTTTTCTTTTAAGAAAGATAATCAAGCTTTTTGGTGTTGTTGCAGATTGGAGCATTCCATACTTTGGAACTTGAGCTGCATCGACCTTTTGTGTTGAGAAAGGTACAATGCCGTTAACTTATTCAAATATGGTGTATTTGTCTCCTTTTTTTGTCACCTCATTTGCATACTCTATCAATGTGCCATGTTATGTAAAATATGTATCTTCGTGTAGTCTATTAAGGGACGCTTTTACCAGTCAAATTTCTGTTTCTGTATGCAAGTTTAGTTGCCACTTTCATAAAGAGGGTAACCACTACCCCAATACCATACCAAGACTTAAGTGATAGAAATTAAAAACCTTGTTGATTCTTTAAAATCCCAGGGAATGTAAATGCAATAAAGTATATTTTCCTATTGCTTCAAAGAATGCAAAGAATATTAGCAAGAGAAAGAAAAACTTAAATATGAATTGACTGCTTTCAACAGGCTACAAAAATAGCATATTTATAGTAGTCAAATACTATTTAGAGAAAGAGACTTTTAAACTAAGAAATGCTAGTAATGAGATAAAAATAAAGCATTTCCCAAGGTACAATTAAAAGATAAAAGCTTCATAATCTTCATTATTTTTGTTGGTCTTATGTGATATATCGCCCAGAGCTATGCTATTTGCATCATCCCCCCCTTAGGGTGGAGCAAATCTGCCCTCAAGTTAAATCTTGGGCTATAAATCTTTGTAAAAGGAGTAGGACGCTCAACATAACACACATCAGTTGTACGACAATAAGCATTAGAATTGACACGTCTTCAATCATTCACTTATATATTTAAAACACTGCCATTTTTTTTTTCTCTTATAATAGTTCTCCTAAAATCACTGACTTGTTTCATGCTATTTTACATTTATTTCAGGACCTTTGGGACTCACTGGCATTAGATGTACTTCATCAAGCATCTGGTATGCTTTCTGAATATCTCAATTCTCTTGAAGATTCCAAATTGATGGCATTCTTAATAAGTTATTATCATCTGATTTAATTTGTTAACATACCTGGAAGCTGGATTCCTATACTTTGGAAGTTTGGATTGTTTATGTATATGGAATACCTTGTTGCTGGTTTTTATGTAAAATTTTGAAAGTTAACCCTACCACTGTCTTAATTATATATAGAAAGAACATACTTGCTGGTTTGAGCCTGTATTCACCTCAACTATATGCTGCAACTGGTTTAAATTTGAAAGACTTAATTTTTTGGAATATCATTTTATGGTCCTTATCTGATTTTGTTGGGTGAATATATATGTTTGAGTTTGTATTATGAATATACTTAACCAGTTGATTTCTCTGTGTCCTATGCTCTTTGTTCTTTGAATTTCAGATCCTGCTGCAAGTGCTGATCTTGCGGTGGTTTTAATGCAAGAAGGATTAGCACAGTTGTTTCTTGTTGGTAGAAGGTATGTGTAACTCACCGGGGACCTCAGCCTCGCTAAAATTTATATAATATTGTTATAATTAATATTTGGGCAATGTTTAAGTTTAACTGGTAAACTATAATTGTCCGTCAAGTGGGTTTGTAATGATTCTTGTATATCCCTATGGACTGTTTGATAGGATATCCATAGTAGCATAGTCCATTAGCCTGGTCTGGCTTATGCTTAGAAGTTCTCAAAGATGCATTAATCAATATAATATACAGTACCTGAATTTTTGCTAAATTATTCATTAACACTGGGTCACTTGTTCTCTTTTCAAGGCTCCTTTCTCAACATTAGCATCTGAACTTTACTCATGATTGCATTAGATGTCCACCATGTAGGTACTAACTTGACCTCTGGCTCAAAAGAAGAGTGGTATTTTAAAGTTTCTTGAAAGCTCCTTTCTCATATGTGATTGAATACATCCTTTAATGTAATAGAAATTTTGCCAGGATGACCACTCTGTTCAGTGGGAATATCTCCTATTGAATGTTTGGTTTGTTCTTGAACTTGATAAACAGTTATTTCATCATAACTATTGACTTTTTAAAGATCGATACCATGTTTTAGCTCATCAAGCTTTTTGGATTTGATCCATTGGATAAGCTTTTTACTGTAAGAGAGTGAGTAAACATTGTTCAGTCGTCAGTCCCTTGCAAAAAATCACTATTTTTTCCCTTTTTTGTAAATCTTCGCTCAAACATTGTAGGTATTTGATCTCCCATTATCTGGTACTGCCATTTTTAACTCCAAAATCACAAATCGTAAATATGGATGGTCTCTAATCCGATCTGAGGAATTATGTGAGAAATTGTAATATTTTCTCATATTTTTATTTCTGATGCTCACACTAATAAATACACAATTTCAGACTCTAGATAACTCCTAAACTTTAGAGATAACAACTACCTTCTAGTAAAGATAAGTACTGCACAATCTTAGGAAACAAGATGAGAGTTTTATAACAAACCTATCAAACCTCTTATTGATAAACACTAAAGAAAACAAGAAACTGACTAAGTCAAAGATAAAATATTTGTGGGTCAGATATAACTAATTCCAACACCCCCCTTCAAGCTGGGTTGTAGATATTGATGAGACCCAGCTTGGAACTCAGATTGTCGAACACAGTTCTAGGGAGTGCTTTGGTGAGGATATCTGCTGTTTGACACTGTTGGTGTGTAGATCAAATCAACACTCCCTTCTACTAATTTTTCTTTGATGAAGTGGCGATCTATCTCCACATGTTTTGTTCTGTCATGATGAACTGGGTTCTTGGCTATACTTATAGCTGCTTGATTGTCACAGAATAATTTCATTGCCCCATCAACAGAAATTTTTAGCTCAAGTAGCAGTCTTCATAGCCAAATACCTTCACATATTCCATGAGCCATTGCTCGAAATTCCGCCTCTGCACTACTTCGAGAGACCACATACTGTTTTTTGCTTCGCCAAGTGACAAGATTCCCCCACACAAAGGTGCAATAACCTGAAGTTGACCTTCGGTCTGTGGCTGAACCAGCCCAATCTGCATCTGTGAACATTTCCACATCTCTTCTGGACCCCTTCTTGAAATACAAGCCCTTTCCTGGTGTCATCTTCAAGTACCTCAAGATTTGGTACACAGCCTTCATATGCTCTTCAGTTGGGGAGTTCATAAACTGATATCAGGTCTAGTGTGGGATAGGTAAATTAGTTTTCCCACCAGCCTTTGATATCGACCCTTGTCTACTGGAGCACACCCCTCAACAGTTCCCAGTTTGATGGTATTATCCATCGGTGTCTCTGCTGGTTTGCAGCCTAGCATACCAGTCTCTCTCAGCAAATCAAGAGTATATTTGCGTTGAGACACTGAGAGACCCTTCCTTGATCGTGCAATTTCCATTCCCAGAAAATATTTAAGACCTCCAAGGTCTTTGATCTCGAATTCTCTTGCTAGAAATCCTTTCAGCTTCTGCACTTCTTCATCATCATTCCCTGTAAGAATAATGTCATCTACATACACTATAAGTACTGTGATTTTACTAGATGAGTGCTTAACAAAAAGTGTATGATCTGTCTGGCATTGTGAGTACCCACATTTCTTTACTGCTTTTGTGAATCTATCGAACCATGCTCGAGGCGATTGCTTGAGGCCATATAGGGATTTTCTCAGCCTACAGACTTTGTTGACGTTTTCATGTGTCTCAAGCCCTGGAGGAATATCCATATACACCTCCTCTTCTAGGTCGCCATTGAGGAATGCGTTTTTCACATCTAACTGGTGCAGAGACCAGTCCAAATTTGTTGCTAATGACAATAGAACCCGGATTGTATTGAGCTTGGCCACAGGAGCAAAAGTTTCCTGGTAATCTATGCCATAAGATTGGGTAAACCCTTTGGCTACAAGCCGGGCTTTGTATCTCTCAACACTGCCATCTGCTCTGTGCTTCACCGTGAATATCCACTTGCACCCTACTGAATTCTTCCCTTCCGGCAGCTTTGAGACTTCCCATGTTTTGTTTTTTTCTAGGGCTTTGACTTCCTCCACTACTGCAGCCTTCCATTCAGGTATCCCGAGTGCTTCTTGAATGCTGTTAGGTGTCTGTATTTTGGAGATGTTAGCAATGAAGGAATAAAAAACAGGAGATAGGCCTTCATATGATATAAACTTGCATATGGGATAGATGGGATGATTTCGGCATTCCCTCATTCCCTTCCTTAATGCAATTGGTTGATCATCATCAGGAAAATTGATCTCATTCTGGGTTGATTCTGAACTGTCATTACCTGAGGAGTTCTCATTCTCATTCACTGTCTCAATTTCACTTCTCGTATTAGCCTTTTGGACTAACAGGTTCGGATTGGATTCTTGAATGTGCTTGAGGGGTGTTTGGTGCTCTGCTTCTATCTGCGACTTCTTTCTCCTAGTATAGACAATAAGGTCGTTGTTTCCAGAATATTGTGTGGGATTAGGAGTGTGTGTTTTGGTGTTTGTGGGACTGTGTGAGTCAGAAATCTGATTTGAATCAGAGTGGTTTGTGGACTCTAGAGGTTGATTAGGATGCAAACATTCTGGATAAGATCTTAGAGTTTCAAACAAATTATCCATTTGAGTTGGACTAGGACTGTGTGACTCAAGTGTTTCCCAACAGACTCTTTGAGTTGGACTAGGACTGTGTGACTCAAGTGTTTCCCAACAGACAAATTCTTGATTTTTATCTCCCCCCTGAATTTGTGTTTTGGGATAATATGGCTGAATTTCATGAAAAGTAACATCCATAGAGGTATAAAACCGTTTAGTTGCAGGGGAATAACATTTGTATCCCTTTTGCGTTGGTGAATACCCTATAAACATACATTTCACAGAGTTGGGATCAAGTTTGCTCCTATTTTGTTTGTGAACATGAACAAACGCAGTGCACCCGAATATCTTAGTAGGAAGATGAGAAATGAGTTGGGTATTTGGATAGAATTTTAAAATGGTTTGACATGGAGTTTGGAACTTAAGGACTCTAGATGGCAACCTGTTAATGAGATAGGCTGCAGTCAAGACGGCTTCACCCCAGAAATTTTTAGGGACATTAGCTGTGAACATTAGGGACCTAGCTACCTCTAGGAGATGTCTGTTTTTGCGTTCTGATACTCCATTTTGCTGAGGAGTATCCACACAAGAACTTTGATGAATGATCCCTTCATCCAACAAATAATTACCTAATATAGAATTAAAGTACTCTTTCCCATTGTCTGTTCTTAACACTTGAATCCTAGCTTGAAATTGGGTTTTGATCATACTGTGAAAATTTTTAAAAATTTTCCCAACTTCAGACTTCTCTTTCATAAGAAACACCCAAGTAATCCGAGTATGGTCATCTATAAAAGACACAAACCACTTTGTTCCAGTGATGTTATTGACCCTAGAGGGACCCCAAACATCACTGTGAATTATAGAAAACGGATGCGATGATTTGTACAAGTGATTTGGGAATGGTTGACGAGTGTGTTTTGCTAATTGACAGATTTCACACAAAAAAGAATTCGGATTTTTATTCTTAAATAATGAAGGGAAAATCTTTTCAAGGTACATGAAATTTGGGTGACCTAGACGATAGTGCCACATCATGATTGAACTATCGTTATTATCATTTGAACAAAGACTGAACTGACTCTTAAGAGACACACGTTCGGCTGATTGGAATTGTCTGTTTGGGCAATTGTTAGCTTCCAGAATGTAGAGCCCCGAACACACCTTAGCACTGCCAATCGTCCTCCCCGAAACCGAGTCCTGAAATTCACAATAACCGGGAAAGAATTTAGCAATAGTTTTTAGGTCATTTGTAAGTTTGCTGATAGACAATAAGTTACAATCTAAATTTGGTACGAGTAGAACTGTATGAAGAGTTATTTCTTCTGAAATCACCACAGATCCAGTACCCGCCACCTTAGATAGCGACCCATTAGCAATCCGTACATTAGAGTTACCATAGCATGGATTGTATGTCTTGAAAAGTTTGATATCTCCTGTCATATGGTCAGATGCACCAGAATCTACAATCCATGAATTAGAAATCTCCTTTTTTACATTTAGGGCATTACAAAAGTTACCTTTCTGTGCTAATGACCCAGTCCCAATAGTTGATGCTACGAGACTCTGAGTTGGCTGGTTGAAAAACCTCTGTAGAACTTCCATCTGCTCCTTGCTAAAGGGGCTTGATTCTATAGTTGTTTGATTGTCAGCTCCTACCACCATGTTCCCACGGCCTTCTCTGTCGTTGTAGCGGGTTGGCTTCCAATCTGGTGGTTTTCCATGAATTTTCCAGCATGTCTCCTTGGTGTGTCCAGGTCTTCAACAATGGTCACACCATGGTCTTCCCTTTTTTGGCCGATTATCACCGGAGTAAGTGTGAGTTCCTCGAGCAGCAAGTGCAGAACTCTCATTGGTTAAGACGTCACTTTCCGGTTTAACCTGAGATCCCATCATTACTTTCTTCCGACTTTCCTCTCTTCGAACTTCGGAAAACACTTCACGGATCTTAGGTAATGGCTTGTTTCCGAGAACTCTTCCTCGAACTTCATCAAGGTTCTGATTCAGGCCAAGCAAGAATTTGAAGATCCTCTTTTGCTCAACAATTTCCTTGTATAAAACCTCATCCTTGGTACATGTCCATTTGTACTTTGCGAACATGTCCAGCTGCTGCCAGTGTCGTGTAAGAGTATTATAGTATTGAGTAACTGACAAATCTCCTTGACGAAGATCGTATAATATACTCTCGATTCCAAACAGCTCTGACATGTTGTCACTGCTGGAATAAGTTTCCTTGGCAGCCTCCCAAATTTCTGTTGCAGTTTCATACAGTAGGAAATTTTCGCCAATATTGTTATTCATGGAATTAATAAGCCAGGACATCACCATGTTGTTTTCTGTCTTCCATTGCTTATAAGTTGGCTCCTCCTTTGCGGGTGACTCTGCAACTCCAGTGAGGTAGTCGTCTTTACCTTTGCCACAGATGAACATCATCACTGATTGTGACCATTGCAAGTAGTTATGCCCATTTAGTTTATGACTAGTGATGGGCATATGTGGTATATGTGTATTATCCGAACCTCCACCTCCATTATTGTTGGAGGTAGACGATTCTGAGTTGATATTAGAAGAACTGGGAGTGGCCATCCCATATTTTGTCATTTCTGGATTTTATGATTCAGAGAGTGCTCTGATACCATGAGGAATTATGTGAGAAATTGTAATATTTTCTCATATTTTTATTTCTGATGCTCACACTAATAAATACACAATTTCAGACTCTAGATAACTCCTAAACTTTAGAGATAACAACTACCTTCTAGTAAAGATAAGTACTGCACAATCTTAGGAAACAAGATGAGAGTTTGATAACAAACCTATCAAACCTCTTATTGATAAACACTAAAGAAAACAAGAAATTGACTAAGTCAAAGATAAAATATTTGTGGGTCAGATATAACTAATTCCAACACAATCCATCCACTATAGGATTGGAATGCAATAGTTAAAGACTGAAATTGGAGATGGAATTTGTCAATACTAATTGCTATAAGCCTATAAGTGGAGAGTCTGATATGTGATGAAATAATTCTTGAATGATACCACATACCATTATGCAGTAGTGTTTTAAATGTTATATTCTTGCCTATGCACTGGTCTATTTGAGATTTTAATCCCTCATTCTTCGTGTGGCTAATAATAAACAGCATGACAAGTACTCGTTCACGGATAGAAACTTCAATTCCTCGCAAGCACGGGCCTGCTATTGCTGGCTATGAGTCGGTATGTATTTTGGAGGATATATATTATGATGGACAATGAAAATGTTGTTTTGTTCTTATAACTTAAATCTATTTTCTTATTGATTGTCTTTGACAGGCTTTGAATAAGTTCTTTGAAAATGTTCTACAGGTAAGTTTAATTTAAGTTGTACCTTTACTACCTTTGCTTCATATCCTACTCTTATGTGTGCCCATCTTAGTTAAATGATAGAGTAGGATTTTGGTGCTTCCTAACAAGTTCTTGATAATGTGTTTTAGGCTTTCCTCAAATATGTTGATTTTAATGTTGTTCGGTGTGCTGTGATTGCTAGTCCTGGTTTCACAAAGGTATTGGATTTATGTCTGTGTTAACCCTTTGTTTGAAAGCTTCAGTCTGCTCTGTTTTGTATGGGTTTGTTTGTGTTTAAGTTTTCTGTTCTTTTATGTGATCCAGGATCAGTTTCACCGCCATCTATTGTTAGAGGCAGAAAGAAGACAGTTGAGACCAATTATTGAGAACAAGTCACGCATAATTCTTGTGCATACTAGTTCTGGATACAAGTACGGTTGCTAAATTGTTTAAAATTACTTCTTTAGTTTTTAAAGTATAGTAGGCATAAGATTTTGTAGTAGAATGTGCACTGAATGAAGTATAAACACCATCTATAAGTCTATAACTGTGTTATCATGTCTTTTAAATGAATAACCACTAATGAATTTTGTTTACAGAACTTATAGTGATGAAGTATTTATGCATCTATTTATAGGCTTAAGACTTATTACCACTATAATTCATGGGTATAATATTCTATTATGTATTAATGCAGTTTCATGCAAGGCCATAGATTAGATTTTTGTACTGTTTGGTTTGAACAGAGTTCATTATGCCCCTTGTAGTTGATATTTTAAGTATTAGTCACTTCCAGCATTTTGTATTGTTGCATAATCTATTATAGATAGTTTCTAATGTTATTTTTTGGGTGTCGATTCAATGTTTCCCTTAACGCGACTATATTCCATCTAGTATAACTACTGCAAAACTATTTTACCCATTGTTAAGTAATTTTTACATATTACAAGACTAACTACTGCAAAACTATTTTCTGTTTTCTATTGGAAATTACTTCTATTATTATTTCTTTTCTTCAAAAAGAAAATTAATTATCTAGTGTTATATGTTCTCAGTAATTATTGTCTTTTTTATGGGATATCACTATCAAGTGCTTCACCTCATAAAGTTATCTAAGTCGTAAAAATATACTGGATAAAGGAATCGTTGAGCCTTATCCTGATTTATCTCTACCCATAGAGAGGGAGAAAGAGTGAGATAATTCTTTTTGACATAATGAGGAAGAGATAACACTAGCACAATAAATGTGGCTAAGAAAGCATATCAATAAAAATTTAGTTGCACTCCTGTCAAAAGAAATAAAAAAAAATGTAAAATTTTAGTAATCAGAAAATAATGTAGCTCCTTTATAATGCTTCAGTCTTGTATGAGCATTTACTTGACTGTGGGGACTGAATATTTCAGTTAGCTTTTAGCCTCTGCTAGAAATCCAAATGGTCAGTTGATATTACTGCTAACTGTTCATTTTGGTGTATGTTCTTTTTAAGATTTTGTATTTGACACCAATTTTGATACGCAGGCATAGTCTTAGAGAAGTTTTGGATGCTCCCAATGTTATGAACATGATAAAAGACACGAAAGCAGCACAAGAGGTGAGTAGGGAACACATTTGGCTAACTGTTCCAAATTTTCCCATTCTGAATTTGATTTATGTTGCTGAATCATTAATTGAAACAGTTTAAACTTATGGAAAAGGCTAGCAGTAGTATGATTTACTAAAATCCCTCCCACATGCATAGCCAAATTCATTAACAGACTTTTGATGTGGATATAAATACACACAAACACCTATGTATTTAAGAAAAACATAAATATTATATAATTATTAGAACAAGGGAACTTTTTGGTATTTGTACACATGACCTCTGGGTTGAATATGCTTTGTTATCATGTTGAGGAACAATTAATCTAAATAAGCTGATAGGAAAGAGCATCTAAACTCCTAGCACTCTGGACTGCAAATTTTCCTGTATCAGCAATTGTTTGATGTTGAACATTGAGACATACTGTGTTTACGGGATTGTGCAGTGAAGACCTCTCTTCGTGTGATTTGGAATGAAGAAGAAAAGGAATTTTTGTTGACCTTAAAGGGGAGGATATGTTGTCACTATGGGATAAAAATCAAATTTTAGGCCTCTTATTGGGTGATGGTACTATGAGAGCTCAAAGATGTATCCCTTTTTCTAAAACTTGGGAGAAGGTGGCTCTGTGATTAGGGGATTTGTCTTTTTTATATTCTTTTGTGGACTATTTTGTATGATTATCTGTGTGCATCTTTTGCAATTTGGAGGCTGCTTGTTTATGGATTTTTATTTCTTTTGTTTTTTTTCGATAGCTTTTTCTCCTTTATGTATATCTCATCAATTTTCGTCATTGAAAAGTATTCTTGTACTATTATTAAAAGAACCGAATAAAAAAAATAGTGTTAGATGTTGGAGCTTGTATGTATTACTAATAGTCTCTCTTTTTCTTCTCCTTTTGCTCAGGTCCAAGCTCTCAAGGACTTCTTCAACATGCTTTCAAATGTCAGGTTCTATCTTTGAGACGTGTACCGTTTTTTTCTTTTGCTTTTTTATCATATATGTTTGTTATCAATAAGCTAAGTCTCAAACTGATGGATTAATAATTATTACTTGAAAAGACTTGACATGATGAATGTCACCCTAAATTGAACAAGATGTAAACCGATTGCCACTAGAATATGATAAATTATATTGTATTCCGTTAGGGATGGATATCATTTTTTTTCCTTATAGGAAACAAAACTATAGTATGAAAAAAAAGAGTACAAGTCTAAAAGTGGACCAAGAGTCCACAAAAGTAAAATACAATGACAAAATTTATCAACCAAACAGCAACCTATAGCTATAGTTATGTTGAAAAAAATAAAAAATAAAAAAGAAATAGAGCGGTAGATATTGATTTAAGATTGGTTGGCTCCTTGCCAATTTTTGTATATCAGTTTGTGTTGAGACTTGGAATATATATTTCTCAAGGCATTTTCACAAAACTTGAGAAGTGGCAAAAATCTCAGGCTACTAAGTGCAATTGTGCAGCCATGCAGGTTCAGAGTCTTGAGGATGCAGCTCTTCATGCATAATGCTGAAAGCTAGGACTTGACCAAGTCCTTCCCTCTCTGGACCCCACTTGACAAGTGGGCATGGCTTTTGTCAAAGACACCAGATATATTATTGTGAATGAGGAAAAATAGTTGGAGGAGCTTTAGCCATTATTGATGAGGAAGGATCCATCTTTTAGATTGCACCAAATACTACATTTCAAAAACCTTAATATTTGCTATTTCTATCTGCATTTCCTTATATAGGATGCATCTCAAAATGTTTCAAGGTAGTCTCCATCAAAGCATCTATGTTGGATTAGGTATATTTTGGCAACTATCATCAATTGATGACATATCTGTTTTCTTGGAGGCTGCCCCTTTCGCAACCCTACAATATATTTCAAGAAGAGTTTTTGAAGATTTTCTATATGGATTTGTATATTCAAATAGTTACAATAAGCCATATATATACAAGAGAAGTTTCCTTACTTAGCCTACAATTAGGCCTACAATTAAGGTTATAAATGCAAACTAATTAATTCCTAACATTTAGCTAATCAATTAGTCAACTAACAATTAATTTACAAGTCCACAGTTATAGGAAATTAATAGGAAATTAATTCCATAGTTATAGGAAATTAATTCCTAGAAATCCTCCTAGGATTTTACTTCTAGAATTATTCCCTTAGTCAACACTTTCCAACACTCCCCCTCAAGCTAGTCGAAAAATGTCTTCCAAGGCCAGCTTGCAACATAACTTGTCAAATTGCTTCTTTGGTAAGCCTTTTGTGAGGATGTCTGCTACTTGTTCTGTGGTGGGTAGATAGGGCATACAAATCTGTCCACTATCTATCTTTTCTTTGATGAAGTGCTTGTCTATCTCCACATGTTTGGTTCTATCATGTAGAACCGGATTGTGAGCTATGGCAATTGCTGATTTGTTGTCACAATATAGCTTCATGGGAGAGAAAACCTGAACCTTTAAGTCTTCAAGAAGCCTTTTAATCCAGTTTACTTCACAAATTCCAAGGGCAGCTGCTCTGAATTCTGCCTCAGCACTACTCCTTGCTACAACCCCTTGTTTCTTACTTCGCCAAGTCACCAAGTTTCCTCCAACAAAGGTACAGTAGCCGGATGTAGATCTCTTGTCTGTTACACTACCAGCCCAATCCGCATCTGTGAAGACTTCAACCTGAAAATGACCCCTGTTAGCAAATAATAGTCCTTTCCCAGGTGTCCCCTTTAGATATCTTAGGATTCTTAAAGCTGCCTAATTGTGTTCTGGTCCTGGTGAATGCACAAATTGACTCACCATGTTGACTGCAAATGAGATATCAGGTCGAGTGTGAGCTAAGTAGATCAGTTTCCCCACTAACCTCTGATATTGTTCACGGTCTACTTGACTCTCTGGTTTAGCAACCTCAAGTTTCAGATTTGGTTCTATTGGAGTTTCTGCAGCCTTGCAACCTGTCATCCCAGTCTCTCCCAATAAATCTAGGATGTATTTTCGCTGAGAAACAAAGATTCCACTTTTGGACCTAGCAAACTCCATCCCCCAAAAATACTTTAAGTCGCCTAGATCCTTGACTTCAAATTCTTGAGCTAGCAACTGTTTTAGTCTTCCTATTTCCTCAATATCATCCCCTATCATAATGATATCATCTACATAAACAATTAGAATAGCCTTCTTACCTCCACTCGAATGTTTAAAGAAGAGTGTATGGTCTCCTTGGCTTTGGTTGTACCCGAATCTTCTCACAACCTTTCCAAACTTCTCGAACCAGGCTCTAGGTGATTGCTTCAATCCATACAAGGATTTTACTAGCCTACACACTTTACCATTCTTGAATTCTCCCTCAAACCCAGGTGGAGGGTCCATGAATACCTCTTCTTCCAGATTGCCATTCAAAAAAGCATTTTTTATATCTAACTGGTGTAAGGGCCAGTTTAGATTTACTGCTATAGATAGGAGGATTCGGATGGTGTTGATCTTGGCCACGGGTGCAAAAGTCTCCTGGTAGTCAAGGCCATAGGTTTGAGTGAACCCTTTGGCAACAAGACGAGCTTTGTGTCTTTCTAAGGATCCATCAGCTCTACATTTATTTGTGAAAACCCACTTATATCCCACAGTTTTCTTCCCTTTTGGTAACTCGTCAACAACCCTGGTTTTATTTTTGGCTAGTGCATTCATCTCTTCCATAACAGCTACCTTCCAGTTTGGGTGTCCTAGGGCTTCTTGTATGTTTCTAGGGATGACTAGGTGGGAAAGTTTTGAAATAAAAGCTTTGTAATTTTCGGATGATCTGTGATAGGATAGATATTTGGCTATAGGATGTATGGTACATTTCCAAACACCTCTATTAGCTATGGGAATGTCAAGATCAGAAAAGACATTGGATTGAGGAGTAGAAGGAAGATGAGCGATAGAGATAGGTTGAAAATCAGAAGTATTACCTGGTTTATGCTTATCTGTAAGAAGATCAGGATCGGACCTCGGGAAAGTTGACTGGTCTTGTACTAGATGAGGTTGTTCTCTATTAGTATGAGACTTTCGTCTAGTATAAACCAGTAACTCTGTTGTAGGATGATTATCCTGATTAGGATCTTCACCAAGTAATGTTTCTCTCCCTGGACTAGAATCAGTAAGATCTGGCACCATATCAGTCCCTAATTGTTGTTCATTAACACTCGTTTCCTTTTCAAAAATAGTTTCTTTATGAGAAGAATTTGGAAAGAAAGAATTTGGTAAAACATAATTATTAGTTTCCAAAACTGGTAGATTAGTTTCCAAAAGATTTTCAAACTCATCTTTATTTTCATTCTCCCCCTGAAGATGAGTGGGAGAGAAAAAAGGTTTTTGTTCAAAAAAAGTCACATCCATACTAATATGGGTTTTCTTTGTAAGGGGATTGAAACACTTATACCCCTTTTTATTAGGGGGATAACCGATGAAAACACATTTTTCAGCTTTAGCGTCAAGTTTAGACCGAAGTAAGTCCGGTATATGCACAAAAACAGTGCTGCCAAAAACTTTAAGAGGAAGATTAGAAATTAATCTATTATTGGGAAAAATCTGTTTAAGACAATGTATAGGTGTCTTATGGTTCAAGATCCGTGAGGGAACCCTATTAATGAGGTATGTAGCTGTTAAAACAGCGCCCCCCCCATAGATATTTTGGGACATGCATTGAAAGCATGAGAGCTCGACTCACTTCTAAAAGATGACGGTTTTTTCTTTCCGCAACCCCATTTTGTTAGGGTGTATGGCGACACGTAGATTGATGTTGAACTCCTTTTTGTTTTAAAAAATTCCCAAGGTACTGGTTAAAATACTCTGTGCCATTATCACTTCGCAAAATGCTGATTTTAGTATGAAATTGAGTTTTAACTAGAGTATAAAATTCTTGAAAAAGTTTTTCGACTTCAGATTTGGAGTGCATCAAATAGAGCCAACATAATCTAGTGTGGTCATCAATAAAAGTTACAAACCAACGTTTTCCATTTAAAGTAGGAATTTTAGATGGCCCCTAAACATCACTATGTATTAAATAGAAGGGCGTTGAGGACCTATAGGGTTTGGAGACATAAGGTTTGTGAGTACTTTTAGAAAAACAACAAATATCACATTGAAATTGAGAAAGAGACAAATTTTGAAATAAAGTCGGAAACAAATGTTTTAAATAAGCAAAACTTGGATGACCTAATCTGAAATGCCAGATCATTATCTGCTCTTTTACAGGCAGAGAACTTACATCACTGTTGGAAAACAATGCCGACTTATTTATACTGTCTTCAAAATAATAGAGCCCATCCTGCATCTTAGCACTGCCAATCACCGTCCCCGAAGTCTATTCCTGAAATTTACAGAGTGTTGAAGAAAACACAATTGAACAGTTAGAGTCAAAAGAGAGTTTGCTAACTAATAATAAGTTACAAGAGAGATTAGGGACATGTATGACAAAATTAAGAGTGATAGTATCAGAAATCTTGATAGAACCTGTTCCAGCAATGGATGACAAACCGCCATCGGCAATACGGATCTTTTTGTTGCTAGAACAGGGAGAATATGTATTAAACAAAGAGGAGATACTAGTCATATAATCTGATGCGCCGGAGTCGATGACCCATGGTGCAGAATTAAAATGACTTAAATAACTAGTAGAAAGGTTACCTGATTGGGCAAGAGAAGCACTAGTAGGATTAGTTACCTCCATAATTTCTGCCATGTAAACAGAGTATTGTAGCGGATACTATAGCGGGGGATACTGTAGCGGGTAGGTTTTTTTTTTTTTTGAATAGGAAACCTAAAGAGTTTTAGGCTGGGTAGAAGAAAGAAGGAAAAAAAAAAAATTTGAATAATAAACCTAAAGAGTTTTAGGCTCTGATACCACGAAGATTTTCTGTATTGATTTGTATATTCAAATAGTTACAATAAGCCATATATATACAAGAGAAGTTTCCTTACTTAGCCTACAATTAGGCCTACAATTAAGGTTATAAATGCTAACTAATTAATTCCTAACATTTAGCTAATCAATTAGTCAACTAACAATTAATTTACAAGTCCACAGTTATAGGAAATTAATTCCATAGTTATAGGAAATTAATTCCTAGAAATCCTCCTAGGATTTTACTTCTAGAATTATTCCCTTAGTCAACACTTTCCAACAGTTTTAACATTAAAGCTCATAAATATGTCATTGATCTTATCGAAATTTCAACCTTCGAAACCCTTTGAACATAAGAAAATATCGTTAGAACCTGTCTAAAATATGTTCTTACATAAGGTTCCTATGTCTTTTGATTGTTGTTTTGCTCCTGTTATTCATTAATTAATTATTTCCTCTTAATAGCTGGAAGTTTTAGTTTTCATTATCTATTTCAGTGATGAAACACATTTTTAGTAAGGATGAGCATCATGAAAAGCATTTTTTTTTTTCTAGTAGCTGTGGATAATTTTGTGCTTGCTGTAGAAACCATTTTAGTGTTTGGTATTTGTTTTTGTTTTATTTTTTCTGATTTTTGTGGTTTTTGTTCTTTTCCCCCACTGTTCCTTTAACTGTAAGTGAATTATTTTTGGTACTTTGTAGGATCCTACTCGTGCATGCTATGGACCAAAGCATGTGGAGGTTGCCCATGAGCGAATGGCTGTCCAAACGCTTCTCATTACAGACGACCTTTTCAGGTTGGTATAGTGAGAGTAGTTGTAATGGTTTTGGACAGAATAGTTGGCTTATCAGTGGTAGTATATTTAATACAGTTTTTTCTGAGTATAATTTCCATTTTTATGTGATTTTTTTATTTTTTTATTTTTTTTATTTTATGTGAATAATTGACCATGTTTGTTTACATAATTGGATATATGCACTTTAACCTGTCCCAAGGAGAAATCGCATGTTTCATACACATGTACAATTAATTATAGCACACTTTTGGTTAAGATGGGCTTGAGTAAGGCAGGGGATTTCATAGAATGGGGTGATATTTGACTCTAGCTAGGGAGTCAATTTCGTTTGTGTTTGGCTGGTTAAGAAGGTTTCTAGCTTGAGAGGGGCCTCTGTTGTTTGGGGGTGGGGCAGCAGCATGTTTTGTACTTCTTCGATTGGGGTTCTGCAGTAGGGTTTCTGTTGTTCTTTGCTTATGGTTTTGGTGCAGCTGGTGTTTTTTTGGCAGTTGATCTTGCTTTTGCTCGTCTGTTGTATGTTTGTTTTGGTTTTGTTTCAGGTGTAGTTTTGTTTAGGGGCTTTGTCTTGCTCCCTTGTTTGTAGCTGCTGTTTGCTTTTGCCCTTTTTCAATAAACTTCGCCTATTTTTAACACACTTTTATTTCCATTTTATGGTGACTTATTCATCTTTGCTTGACGTGTTCCAAGATACGATGTAGTTAAATTAAGGTTTTGATCTCTTGCTAGCTATTGCATGCATTATCTATCTTTAATATCTTGTAGGAAGTGGTATTGGTGGTGGATTTTCTAGGTCCGTCAGTATCAAAATTCTAAGTTGTCTGCAGACCTCGATTTAAATAAAATGAATGCTTGGTTTGATTCACTTTTTCTGTAACTATTTCATAGTTTGCTTGAGTTTCCAAATGCAGAATCCATGCAGTATCAGTAAATATTGCTTTTGGTAGTTGAAAATCCCTTTGTGGGGACAAATTAGCTTAATAAATTGAATTTGGTTTATATATAATCTCATTGAATTAACTCATCATTGCCTCTTTTTGGGTGGCTTCATGTGCAATTCAATAGTGAATTTAGAGAATTAAAACTTCAACTCCTAGTTTAGAATTATGGATTTTTCAGCACGTTCATGCAAACATATCTATCCGCCTTTTTCATGCATGCATATGCACATTCTCACACTTCTATTCTACTTGCTGGTTGAGGCTTTATCCATATTTGTTGGTTCAAGATTCTTCCTTTCAAGTGTGATTTTTTATTCTCTTTGGCATAAATTTTGCCTCAATAGTCTGTATTACTGTATATTTTCTTTGTGTGCACTGTTTTAGAATCCATATATTGCAGTATGTTGAAAGCACAAAATTTTGTAGTTTCATTATTAAAGACTTTCTGTCTTCAAATTTGATTCCAGGAATGCTGATGTAGCAGCAAGGAAGAAGTATGTTAATTTGGTCAACTCAGTTAAAAAATCTGGGGGCACTGCTCATGTATTTTCGTCGATGCATGTCTCAGGCGAACGTGAGTTATACTTTTATTATATATTTTATGTCTGTGTCTGTGTTTTCATATTTTGGAACCCATCATTTGTCCAAAGCTTGCCCTATTTTATGCATTTCCAAATTCCAATTCATCCCAAAGAGACAGCATAAGTTGTTAATCTGCCTTTTTATCAAAAACAGAATTGGGACAATTGACCGGCGTTGCGGCAATCCTTCGTTTCCCGCTACCTGATTTAGATGACATTGAGATGTGACTGAAGAGGAGGTGATTGGCAGGACACATGAGTTGGTAAAAAAACTCATTTCCTCCATTAAGATGTTTGTATATTAGCATTTCTTCTATTGGATTGCTGCTGAAGCTGCCATGAAATAATAAACTCATTAATTATACAGGCATGACTCATAATCGTTTGAATTAAGACTGCTCCAGTCAATGTAACATATGTATTTAGTTTAAATTACATTTAGTGAAATAAAGTAATAATTTCAACTATATCACTAAATTGTCTTGTGTTTTTTTATATTTATTTTTAGGTGCCTATGTAGTATTTGTATCACTAAATTGTCTTGTGTTTTTTTTATATTTATTTTTAGGTGCCTATGTAGTATTTGTATCCCTTGTTTTCAAACATTAAATGGTGCGTTTGTACTTTATATAGTTAATAAAATGAAATTATTTGCAGTCTTCAGAGCATCTGGTATTAATTTTTAAAGGTTAATCGGTACTGATGGCCTCTAAACTCTTCCAAAATATACATATACCTTCTATAAATATTTTTTTTTGCTACTAAACCTCCTGAACCCTCACAAATTAGCAAAAACGGACTGTAGATGCCCCCTCACATAAAGGTGTCAAAAGGGCCGGGCCGGGCCAGCCCGACCTGAAATTTTTGAGCCCACTGGATTTCGGATCGGATAAGGGCCGGGCCTATTTTACTGTTCGGATCAGGCCGGACCGGATTTGCAATTTCAGATCAAGTGTTAAGCCCAGCCCTTAAGACCAAAGTCAAAACAGGCTGGGCCGGATTGCACTTGGGCCGAATCGGACTTGGCCTTTTACAAAATCAGTATTATAATGAAACTGAAAATCAAGAGAATCGAACCAGTAACATATAACAACAAAGGAAAATTGCATTGTCACAAAACCACGAGTCAATCTATTGTTTAACTTTCTAAACATTTATTTTAACTACAATTTAATCGAAAATCAAAATTTTAAATAAAATATATAAAAACGTATTCTCACCATCCTTTTTATAAAATCTTTTATTAATTGTTTTAATTATTTGATGTGATTGTTCATCTTTTATCTAACAAAATTATTTTATATTATCTTGATTTTCCCAATGACTTAAATGTTATTTTATATTATTTTGATTAATACAAAAGATTTTATATTATATTTTATCTAACAAAAGATTTTTTATTAAATTCATTTTTCAAGGAACATGTAACAGATTGATGTCAAGCATTTGCCTTAAATGTTTTTTTACTAATTTATTAAAAATTACTGTGCGGGCTGGGCTTTTCGGATTCGGATCGAGCTTGGCCCGCACAGTAATATATCAAAGCCCAACCCTATTTCGGGCTTGTAATTATTAAGCCCAGACTAATTACCAATCATATACAGTAAAAGGCCGGGCCGGGCTGGATTCAAATCGGACCCGGACTGGGCCGGATAAATCCGGCCCTTTTGACACCTCTACCCTCACAGGGGGCAATAAATCCAAATGTTTGCCAAAAAATGAGAGTTTAGGGGGTTTAATGGCTTTAGGAGACTTAGTGCATATTTTGGAAGAGTTTAGGGGGGCATCAGTGTCAATTAGTCATTTTTAAAAGCAGAATAAATAAAGTAAAATGAAAAATTACTTGGTAAAAAAACTAAAATTTGCTTGCGTATTCTAATTATTGTTTTCAACCGATTAACTTTATTAATATGCGGATCATGATCCAAATTAGGGATGGATATATTCTCCATGGGGCCCCATAGTAAAATTTGTCCCCAATTGGGGTTTAGGGATGGGGGTGGAGGTAAATTTTGCCCCCAAATCCTAAATGGGGATGGAGGTGAGGGAACCTCCCCCCACCCCCCTTTTCTAAATGGGGTGGGGGTGGGGGTGGGGTGGGGCCTCATTCTCCTTTTCCCCTAAATATATTTATATATTATTTTTTAATTTTATTTCCTTTTTTTTTAAAAAAAAAAATAACTTTAACTCGTCGTTACCTACTAACCCAACTAGCATCACTAAGCTACTAACCCAATTAAATATTTTTGATTGGATATTAAAACAGGGTGAATTGAAAAATTAGAATGATTGAATTTTAAATTTTAAATTCCGACTTTTGGATTGGAAAATATTGGGATTAGAAATAGGAGAAATAGGGGAAATGAAGGACGGGGTGAGGGTGGGGAAACCTTTCCCCAAATGGGGTTTGGGTGCAGGGGTGGGGGGACCCTCCCCCGTTCTAATGGACCCCACAACCATCCCTAAATTTCAAATCCTTAATTTGAGGGGTGCTCATTCATATATACACAAACCTATATCAATTTTTTTTTTTTTTTATCACGATTTGTTAATTAATTATTTTAAATAATATTGTATGATAAAAGGTGTAGTGTCCATTTGCAAGAGCTTCTCTACTATTAAAAAAACTCTTCAACTATTTTTGTGGTTTGGTTGTTCATTGATAGAGCTTTTGGATGATTAAAAAACATGGGTATATTTAGGAAAAATTTACCGCCTGGATTAAATTATATATACAAACATTTTTTTTACTCAATTGGTATGCACTAATATCATAATTAGATATCCATCGTTGTATTTGCCTACTTTTATTTAATCAATATTTTTTAATGCTTAGTTAATGGTCCACAAATCTTCACACTTAATTTTTTTTTCTCCTTGGTGCCCGTTGATATAATAAAGTCAGTGCAAGACATGTGACTAATTGATAAAGAATAATAAACTTTTTATACCAATTCAATAATGGACTACTAAAGAATATGGAATATATTGTAAAATTTATACATGAATAATTATTTAAATTTGCAAATGACTTAATTCTATAATGTTAGAAACAATAATATTATGTGTATTTGACTATTTGTAAAACTTACTTTGAGCAACAAAAAATATTTACATTTCACTAAATTTTAACAAAACACAGTTAAAGTGCTAAAAAATATACCGTATAACATGTTTATAAATAGATTCTACATAGTATGAAAATTTACTACTAATGACTAGTTTGAATTATTTAATCTAACAATTGGAATAAAATGAAGTGAATTTTAATTGTGCAATCAAACAATTGAAATAAAATCAAGGAATATTATATGTAAAATAATCATAATATTACATATATTTAAAATAAAATAAAATAAAAACTACTTAACCATTGCAGTGTATATATCTTGTTGTATAACATATTCAAAATTCAAATAATACTTTTGTCAAATGTGATTGATTGATTGTAATTATTATTATTATTTTTTGATTTTAAGTTAGAATAGGTAAATGAAATAAGTTATATTATCTTAAAAGGTAATTACTAATTATCTATAATTTTCTAAATAAAATAAGAAAGATTAATATATATATATATATATATATATATATATATATATATATATAGTGAGCCTCTTATAAGAGATTCCTTATTTTAATTTCGGTAAAAGCCTTGATAAAATCACATTGATTTTATGAAATTTGATTTGATATTTTTTTTAGATGATAAGTTCAATGAAATCAAGCTATGAATAAAATTTGAAAATTTTTCAAGCACGTTAAATATAAAGGTATCAAAAAAATAGGCAAAATAAAGAAAAATTGTTCTGGTGCTTGAAAAATTTCTAAATTTTATTTATAGGTAGATTTTTTTTTATTTTTTTTTTTAATAAAACTTATAAGTAGATTTCAATGAACTATAAAAAAATTCAGATCAAAATTCATAAAAATCGATATGATTTCATCAAGGTTCTTGTCAAAATTAAATAAAGGATCCCTTAGAAGAGAATCTCTCTCTCTCTCTCTCTCTCTCTCTATATATATATATATATGAGTGGTTCTCTCATAAAGGATCCCTTATTTTAATTTCGGTAAAAGCCTTGATGAAATCACATTGATTTCTATAAATTTTGATTTGAATTTTGTTGTGGATGATAAGTTCAATGAAATCTACTAATCAGAAAAATTTAAGAATTTTTCAAGTACTACAACTATTTATTCCGATTTTGTTAAATATAAAAGGCACGGAAAATGAGTTAAATATAGGAAAATTCAAGAAAAATAGTTGTAATGCTTGAAATATTCTCAAATTTTCTTCATAGGTAAATTTCATTGAACATATCATCCCAAAAAAAAATTCAGATCAAAATTCATAAAAATGGATGTGATTTCATCAAAGCTCTTACAAAATTTAAAATAAGGGATCCCTTATGAGAGAACCACTCAAATATATATATATATATATATATATATGGTCATTCTTCGGTGCAACATTATACGATTTAACAGTATATGATCATAACTATATGTAATATTATCGCATATGAATTTCATGTAATCACATAATTAAATTATTATGATCGTATGTTAGAACATGTAATCACATATTTGTTGATGTGGTTGTACCAAAGAAGACATGATCAAAGTAAAAAAAATTTATGTTGTCCCATATGACGTTGCACCTAGGGGTAGTCTATATATATATTTATGAATTTATAAAAATTATTCTAGAGGGATGTCTAGGGCAGGATAGCCCTCTCATGCGCCGCCCTTGTTAAAAATGGTGTTCTATGTTTAGCTCAAATTTTGGATTTTCTAAATAGATTTTTTTGAACTTTTTTATAGCACTAAAATGTCTAATATACCCCTATAATTTAATATATATATATATATATATTGAATATTTCATAAGGGATCTTTTATTTCAATTTTAGTAAAGGCCTTGATGAAATTACATCTATTTTTATACATTTTGATCTGAATATTTTATAGATGATAATTTCAATGAAATATATCTATCAAAAAAAAAAAAAAATTAAAATTTTCAAACACTATAACCATTTATCCCGATTTTGTTAAATATGAAAGCATCGAAAAATTGACAAAATATAGGAAAATTGAAGAAAAATAGTTCGAGTGCTTAAAAAATTCTTAAATTTTATTCATAAATAGATTTTAATGAAATTATCATTCATAAAAATCAATATAATTTCATCAAAGTTCTTACATGAAAGATTCACTAATTTATTTGATAATTTTATCATTTAAAAAAGCTTTTTTAATTGATAATCAAATTAAAAGCTCTATTTCTAAAGGATTCTACTACGGGAAGATCTACTTGAAAAAGCTATTCCAAACGAACTCGTATACACATCAAGAATCTCAAAGTCAATTAATTAGACGTTTTGGTCCTTTTGCGTTAGATGCTGAAAACAGCTAAAACAAAAAAGTAAGCATGTACAAAAAATTCTTAAATTATAATCATACAAGTCTCTTCTATTTCAATTTTCAAAAGCTCTCTCAACTTTACTAGCCAAGATTCCAATTTTTAATGCCTCGAAGCTAGGTCAAAAAATGATCAACAAAATACAAAGAAAGAATACAACTCCAAGAAACCCTTTGAAACACAACCAGAGCAAACTAGTATCAGCAGCTATACGTGAAAGAAGCAAGCAATTGTTTATCAGTATCGGACCATATCCTGAAGGCAATCGTAGAAGTGTGAGATCTTAATCTTTTCTTTGCCTGAATATATAGCCTCTGCAGCTCCGCCTCGCTCTCCCTGAGCCGCCATCTCAATCAACATGTAGAGTTTCTTGATTGGCATCTATGAGGATAAATTGACAAGAAATTAACGATAGTAAGTTCTTGTAGCCCCAAGTACATGGAAAGAATATTACCATGCAAATAAGTATATAACGTAAACAATGATGATATTGTGTTTGTTATCATGGAATTAAAAAATCAATTGGAAATTTTGGTCGTTCTGTATCAATAAGATGACCTAAGATGACCTTCAATACATACAATTCCAATTACGCAAAGCAGCAATTGCAACTCATACTATGTGATAATGTGAATGTACAAGCTAAGCGTATCAATTCCGGGATATGTCAATGAGCTCACGTATAAGTAAAAGCCCAAGTTTCTAGAACTGACTAGCGAAATGCAACTCACGTCTCATATTCCTCGAACATAAAGAGTCAGGAACAGATAAATGAAAGAGGAAACCTTAATTTGCAACCAGTTTAGCTTTTAGTTTTACAGCCAATTCACACTAAGAAAGGAGATTTGCAATGAAATATGTTAAATGAGCAAAATGGCAGTGTTCCTGGATAATTTCATCATTAGGTTGAGTCTAGCATTTAGATAGTATAAATAAACATCAAGACAATGCCAATAGGGAGTAAATATATCTGAACTCACATCATTCAGGGCCTCTGCAGCTTGATCGATATCTTCTTCAGCAAATACATTTAGTTGTTTTAGCACCTGAAGAGAAAAAAGAAAGATTGAACATAAACTCAAACTTCAAATCTAAATACTGATACATTATTTCGCCTTTACTGGTCATAACAGCTTTAAATGGAAGTATTATCAGGAATAGTCCTTACAAATTTAAATATACCAGAAAAGTTTGTTGGAAAAGTATTTAGGAAAAAGATATATGTTAAATTGACATGTTTCGGATTTGGCACTCGCCATCATAGTATTTAACTAAACAATAAGAGCAAAAAAAGTCAATAATTGGTTAAGTCAGAGGGAAGCTCATTCATCCCAGAATTAATGCTGTTAAATCACCTGTTGGTGAAAATTAGTCCCACCAAACCATCATACCATCATATTACAAAGACACAAACATGGACACCATTCACACATCCACTCTCCTAAATCCTAAAGACACCCAGCATTCATCATCAAAGAGGAGACCAATCAGTATCGCAAATAATTACTGTCACATGCTACAAATTTCCTTTCTTGTACATATATATATAGAGGATGTCATCTGGTATAATAATATATACAAATTTCCTCTAAATTCTTCATGGTATCAGAGCTGCCTCTGAACCCGAAATAAACCCTAAATTCCCTACTGCTCTTTCCGGCAGCAAACCCTATATTTCCCTACTGCTCTTTCCGGCAGTAAACCCTATATTTTTTCCCCTAGTATTATTCCCGACAGATAGGTCTTCATATAATTCAGCATGTCTCACGAATCCTCTTCAGAAGTCTTGTCTGATTCAGATCCTTCTAACTCTAACAACAATGGAGGCTCTGACTAGACATCCTCTCAATTGCTAATATCCGGTCACAAGTTGACTAGTAAGAACAATCTTCAATGGTCCAAATCGATCCTCATCTCCATTAGTGGGAAAGGAAAGGATGAGTACTTGACTGGAGAGGTACAAAAACCAGCCAAGGAGGACCAAGGATATCGCCGGTGGAAGACTGAGAATAACTTGGTGATGCCATGGCTGCTGAATTCAATGAATGCTGATATTAGTGAGAATTTTCTGCTGTATGAGATAGCAAAGGAGATATGGAATGCAGTTCTCTACTCATGATAACACAGTCGAGTTGTTTGCGGTTGAAGGGATTCTATATGATCTGTGTCAAGGAGAGGATTCGATCACTCAATACTACACTAAGCTCTCTAGATTATGGCAGCAGGTAGACATATTTGAGAAGGATGTTTTTAAAAATCCAGGAGATGAGGCCACACACAAAAAGTATTGAGAAAAAGAGAATTTTCAAGTTCCTATTAGGGCTGAATCGTAATCTTGATGATGTGAGAAGCAGAGTCATGGCAATCAAGCCATTACCTACTCTCCGAGAGACAGTTCCTGAGGTGGTGCGTGAAGAGAGCAAAAGGAAGGTAGTGCTTGGCTCTGACAGCAACATTACACAACCAGAGGGTAGTGCCTTGGCAGTCCATGGAGGAAGAATCAACCAGCCTAGGAAGGGCTGACCGTGGTGTGAGTATTGCAAACGGCGAGGTCATCTCAAAGACAGTTGTTGGAAGCTTCATGGAAAACGCAAGAATAATGGTGACAGATACAAAGGGTTACATGGCCAATGGGAATGAAGGTGTTGGAACATATTCAGTTGTACACATTCAGGAGCAATTGGATTAGCTACAGAAAATGGTTTCAGGTTTAAATGCCTCAGTGGGTGGTTGGTGTCAGGTCTGTTGCTACTAAAGGTACCTTCTCCACTGCTTTGAATGTGAAAAAGGAGGTCCTCGGGACTTGGATTGTGGATTCAGATGCAACTGACCACATGACAGGTGATGTTAGGGTGTTTAGTACCTTTGAGCCATGTCAAGATAACCATAATGTAAAAATTGCAGATGGTTCTCTGTCCAAAGTCACAAGTCACTGGGTGTTTTACTGTGATCATCCCAAAAACTCTAACCCTCCGGTTTGTGTTATATGTTCCCAATTTAGATTGCAACCTTCTTCTATCTATATCAAAACTCATGTATGATGAAAAGTGTGTCTAAATTTTTTCCCACTTATTGTGTGTTTCAGGACATGATTTCGGGGAAGACGATTGGAACTGCTGAGATACAATCCAGTCACTATATCATCAAGGCCGAAGCTTCTAAGGGTATACAAGGTCATTCTGTTAAGTCCAAGATTTTTTCCCTTGAGTCAATGTCCGAGTCTACGTCTAAGTCCAATAAAGAGAGTGCTATTATGTTATGGCATTATAGGTTAGGACATCCTAATTTCTTGTATCTATAGAAGTTGTTTCCCGGCTTATTTTTTAATAAAAGTTCAAAAGATTTTCATTGTGATTTCTGTGAGTTATCAAAGCATACTCATTCTGTGTTCCATCCTAATAGCTACAAATCCTCCAAATCATTTGCATTAATTCACAGTGACGTTTGGGGGCCTTCCAGAGTCCCTAATATCACTGGGGCAAAATGGTTTCTCTCATTTGTTGACGATCATACCAGAGTCACATGGGTTTTTTTAATGAAGGAAAAGTCTGAGGTCACCAATATTTTCAAAAAATTTAATTCATTGATTAAAAATCAGTTTCAAACCAAAATTCATTGTTAAATCACCTGTTGGTGAAAGTTAGTCCCACCGAACCATCATACCATCATATTACAAAGACACAAACATGGACACCATTCACACATCCACTCTCCTAAATCCTAAAGACACCCAGAATTCATCATCAAAGAGGAGACCAATCATTATCACAAAATTATTTGCACCACTACTGTCACAAGCTACTTAATTGTTCACAATGATTACAAATAATAAGCTTTAGTTGTTCTTTATCCAGCAGAATTGGGCAGCTGTAATTAGGCAAAGAGAAGAGAAGGCTAAGTTTTCATCTTTGTGTCATCATTTTTAATTTACTTTTTCTTTTAAGTTGAGGGTTTTGTACATGCGGGTATAAAGGTGTATCTTCTTTGTCTTTTTGTTCTAAGGGATGTTTTTTAAGATCCTTTTGCTCAGCTCTAACTAAGGCTGTCTTTTTGTAGTGGGCTTGCTCACTCTCTCTCTGTGGACAGCTCCTCCTATTGTATCTCTCCCCTTTGAATATACTTTTTTTCGGACAAAAAAATGATAATTATAATTATAAAAATAAGCTCCTGTCTCGATATCTAAGACACTATTGAGTCGCACTACATTGACATTCCCTGCATTAAAGCAGATGATAATGTTGCATCAATTGACCACAACAGAAAAGATGCACTGTGGAATTCCAAGTAATTAGGATGTAATTTAGTAGCTTAGCTGTTATTGTTCTATTTCCTAGTTTTTAGAGATTTGATTGTTATTTTCCTATTTCTTTAGGGATTGTGATTATCCTCTCTTTAGAATGAAATCAGCTTCCTTTCTTGTATATATATAGGATGTCATCTGGTATAATAATATATACAAATTTCCTCTAAATTCTTCATGCACCAAGTGTGTATTTCCAGGCTTGTAGCATGATAAACAATGCAGCAGTTAGCATATCATTGCAATTCCTTATGAGGCAAAAGTCAGAAGTTGAAAGGTTTGAAGGTTTTTCAAATCCTTCGTTCTTCAATAAATTTCCTTTCGGTTATTAAAAAAACAAATACACAACAACATACCCAATTTGCAAGTGAACAAAATTTATACAAATGACTACTACCATGCCATGATCATAGGCCAGACCTCAATCCATATCAACATCTTTATGAGAAGGAAGAACCAAAAAGCCTAATGTCAATTGCCAAGAATGGCTCTGGCAAAACGTTAGGCCTGAGACTCATCCGAGCCCAGGCCTAAGAAAAAATACAATATTTTCAAACTAACGAATTTTTAGAGTTTACGGTACAAGATATAAATGTTAACAATCTCCTCTTTCACAAAAAAGAAAGATACAATTTAACAGTAACAAAATCATGCATTAAATAAATAAAATTAATATCAGAAGAAGACAGTAAATTACATATACATTTATACACAAGCCATTTGAATACCATGCTTTATGATTTTCTCTTACTGTAGCTTAAAACTTATTGGCATCACTAAATTATATGATGTGGACTAGCCAGACAAAGCATAACTAGAAGACCAACATAAAGAGATTATCCAAAATAAGATGAATGACAACAACAATAATTACCTTCTTTGCATCCTCCGTTTTCAATGTGGGAACATTGTAAGTGACAGCGAAAGCATCACAAATACCAACTGAATCTAAGAAGGTCACTTCACTCGTTGTCCCTATTACCAAAAGTTTTTTGCCCTGAAAGGCAATTCATAAAGTTGAACAATAAATAGAAATTTGGCTTGGACTGAAGAACTACAAAACTATTACTCAAATAATTCCAACCATATACAGGATCCAAGATATCAGAAATATACAGAACATATAACAATGAACAATTTCAGCACAAACTAAAGCATGAATGCATGATTGTCAATAACAATGAAGTAAGAGCCTTTGCCATTGCATTAAAACCTATCAAGAATTGTTTGGAATTATGCATGCCACGTTGAACATTATTAGAGATTCAAGAATTCTTAAGCCAATCTAAGTTTATTAAATAAATCTTTTAAGTTTATTGAAGCATGCTTTGAGCATCAATAATTCCTCAAAGCAAATAAAACATGCAAGTTTATTAACTTCCTTTTCTTTTCTTTTTTCCCTTTTCATTTTTTGATTGGAAAATCCTATTAATTTTTATTAATGGCTTTCTATTATGCCGTTCATAATTTTGTGTAAAGAACAGTTGAATTGAATTTTTAATATTACATTCATGATTCAGATATGACAATTTTACTACTATCTTTCTCCTCCTACTTAGCCTTACAGTTTTACTACTCATTCAATCAAAACATTCATTCTTCAATTAATCCTCATGATCATGATAGATTTGTAGTGAACTGCATTAAAAAAAACAAAATGCTACCAGCAAAGACAGAACAAAAACAAACCTTTGGAGGAAGCCTTTTAAGAAGGACCAACAAAGTCTGAGATATTATATTTGAAAAACGAGGCCCAATTGCAACATACTCTAGTAACCTGCAAAAAGAAAAAAATAAATAAAGCAACAAAACACAATGTGTGTAGATATATATATATCAGCAAAAATCCCAGAAGTAAACCTAAGATGCCATAACACAAAGCTTCAGGCAATACCTTTCAATGTCATCAAGGATAATGATGCTCAATGGTGACTTGTATGCATCCTCAAACACCTGTCAAAACATACCAATTACTAAAAAAATTTGATCTTTTTCAAAGACAGCAAGTGTACAAGCCACATGAAGTAAAACAAATCTTCATAGTTTTTCGATATGCTATAGGAGAATCACTATTGACCTTACGGAAAGAAAAAAACTGTATTACATAAAAGTAGAAATTTCCAGACTAAAATTAATATTTAACTTTCCCTTATGGAAAGAAAAAAGAATGCCAAAAGTAATCAGGTCCCAGAAATATTGGCATTCACAAACCTTGACAATTTGCGCACATTTGGTGCTCTCATGAAGACCGATCATTGTTTCAGCTGAGATCTACTCAATAGGAAAAATAAAAAGCACTAGAATTAGGCTGGAAATTCCAGAGAAGTAAAATGATGTCATATACAAATTGTGGGAGATGAACTTACTATCTTCACATACGGGAAGTCACTGTCAATGCCAGCAGTAGCTGCCAGTGCAGTTTTGCCACTGTCCAAGGCAAGAACATTTAGATAACTTCCAATCAACAAATTCAAATTTGAAAGTTAACCATGCATACCTGCCACTAGGGCCTTCTAGAAGGCAAGTGACAAGAGGACTTCCTTTGCTCACTTTAACTTGCTCCACTAATAGCATAGCTCTTTGGTAGATGTGTTTATTTCTATCACCACAGTCCGCCATGCCATTAAGCCTGTGGATCATGTTACACAGACTAATATTAGATAATAATAATAATAATCAAAATAAAATCTAAAATTGAAAGTCAACAGGTTCTTTATTCAGCTGCAATTTCTTTTTTTGATAAGAAAGAAAAAACTTTATTCAAAGAGTAAAAAAAAAACAAGTACAACAGTGAACCGATAGTCCACCAATACAACAAACTAAACAAGAAAAAAAAAATCAATGATACAATAAATTCAGCTGGAATTTCAAAAAGAAAAAACTAGATTTGATGTTATAATGTCTCTTTTCTTTCTTTCTTTCTTCCTTTTATTTATTTATTTATTTTATTGGTTCTTTCAGCCAAAACACTAACTCTAGATACAAAATAAATATTTGGATCCTCAAGCCATACCACAGAACTCAGTAATAAAAAATTTATTAAAGGGAAATGAATTTATAATAAACTTACAATTAATTTTATCACAACGCCTACCTGAGGATACCGCAAAACTTGTTTCACTTTGATTAGGATTTTCAAAACAGTTTATAACCCATAGGTTCATTACCCTAATAAAATGATATCACATATCATATATAAATAGATCACAATTTGATTGCCCCTACATATGCTCAATTATCAAGCACTTAGCCTCCTAATAGCAATATGCTAGTAATGTATAATTTTCCAGTAATAACACGTTTGTTATTGACATGCAAATCAACCTATCCAAAACTTTAAAACGATCCATCTAAAATTTCTACATTTCTCACTCCATAAAATTTCACTATACTGACATTTCACAGTTATTGACATACCTTCACTACACATCTTGACATCTAAATATCCATCATCACCGACTTTAAAACTTGGGCATAGTCACTAAGAGATATTTCAAAATAGATTTACATATCTAGTGGATAAGAAATAAAATATATGGTAATGCTAGGCAAAAGACAAATGCAATCTACATTTTAATTGGTCTCTATGAGCCGCCAGCATTACTAAAACATTAATTCAACAACAGGCTAGTCAATCAAAAGCATTAAAAGCTGGAAAGGGTGAAAGGTCAAAATTAGGACTGAACTATTATAACCAAAACAAAAAACTTGCAAACCTATTTTTGGTATCCAAAAGATGATGCAAATGCAAGTAGAAGAGAAAATTTCACTGCTTGTAGCTGCAATCATTACCTACAACGCTGGAGGTCATCAGTGGATGCTCCAAATGCAGGAACAATTTCATGAAGTGCATTAAGAAAGTCATCCATGGTAACTTTAATACTCTCTTCATCAACTGGCTTGGTAAGATCATCTAGACTTAGTTGTCTATTCAAAGCATAAGATACTGCACTTTTCACAACGCCTTCAAGTTCCGCACCACTGAAGTTTTTTGTACGAGCAGCTGTAAACACGACATGAATGAGTGTATATGTGTTAAAAAAAATTGCACAAACTTTTGTGCGGACAACAAACATGTAACTTTTCAAGTTGGCTAAAAGACAAAAATTCACCAGCTGAAATTATCTTTTAACGAATTTGAAATTTACAAGTTTGTTTGCGCACGTAATTCCGTGCGGACAATCCGTACCTAATCAGAATTTGAAATATTAAAAAAAAAATGTTCCAATAGGCAATTCCAATCAAATTTGCACGACAATGTTGTTGCAAACACTACAAATTCACATACCAAGCTCTTGAAGGTTTATATCAGGAGCAAGAAAAGAATTCTCTTTCATCTTGTTAGTATGAATTTGAAGGATTTGCAGGCGACCGTTTTCATCTGGAAGGCTTATCTCAACTTGAACCTCCAAGCGACCTGGTCTATAAATTTAAAGAGGAAAGGTTTGCACCGTATCAGTACTTTTAATTAGTATCCATCTCCCAAAGAATTAAGAAAGAAAAACGCAGTTGGATTCTTAAGAATTCAAATAATTTATTATGTCCATATGTTTTCAAAGAATAATAATCTTTCTGCAAATCATTGTATTCCACGCAAGGTAACAAGTTACTGGAAGTCTGAAAGACTTTGGCAATTGAGGTGAAGACAAAACAAATTGAATTTTAGTTGATAGTTGTTACTCATGTCTAAAATAATCCAAAGTAATAAGACACACCAAATACTACAAGTGGGGAGAGAGAGAGAGAGAGAGAGAGAGAGACCTCAAAAGGGCTTCATCAAGCATATCCTTTCTGTTGGTCATTCCAATGAGCAAAACATTATTTAAAGATTCCACACCATCTATCTGATAAGCAAGTAGACCATTAGTCATACAGATATGATATCAAAGCTTTCCAATGAAAGGGAGTATACAAATGCAAAAGTAAAATGGCTGAGAAAAACAATATTAACTTTGCAAGATTCAGAAATTAATTAGAAATCCCACTAACCTTAGTAAGTAGCTGGTTCACGATGCTATCATGAACTCCTGTACCATCTCTAGTAGATCCTCTTGACTGACAATGCAAAACAAAAAAGCACGCATCAAGCATTTCTCTATTTTAGAGAGAACTTCCCTTGTATTATCCACACGATCTTGAATCAATGTAAATGAATATCATAAGCACAGTTCCTTCAACAGATCTAACTATCCCACCCATAGGTGGAAATGCAATTAAAGCCACACAGGCCACAGCATACTTAAGAGGTCAAAAGGCAGCACTAGGTTGAAACTAGGGAGTATGTTTCTCAAGAAACAAAATACCCCAATGCACTCACCTAAACTGAAATAAAATGTTCCACTGGTGACATAAACAATTTTGCTAGTGACCATAGGAACATTGATGCCACTTCTTATCAAAAGGACAAGAAATGGTATTATAAAGTTGCAAAATTCTATTACCTTGCAAATAGCATCAATTTCATCAAAAATTATAACATGCAATTCACTTTGGTCCCCTGAAAAATAAAAAGGATGTGATGGCATTAGTATCTGACAGAAAGACTACTCTACAAGTAACCCAGCATGTTAGTTTCCCTTACCGTGACTCCTCTGATCATTCTCAGCATCAGTAAACAGGTCCCTGATATTCTTTTCAGTTTCACCAACAAATTTGCTTAGGACTTCAGGACCATTAACGATCTAGCATGTTCACCAAAAAGAAGGAAAGAAATATATGGTCCATTAAGTGCTTGAAAATATAATCAGTACCAGGACATAATAATGTAGCAGCTAGTGTCCAGTACAGACATTATGCAATCATTCAACTCTAAATGTTCAAAATAAAATAATCTAGCATTAGAAAATGCATTAAGGCACTATTGAGAAACTTTCACACATCTACTGAAGAAAATCATAAGCCTGTATGCAGAAAAGATGAAGCATGGTTAAAACTGATACTAAACAATCTTTTATTTATCTATTTATTAAATTAATTATTTAATTATCATCATCATCGTTTTTATTTTTTGAATGATTTTACTGGTGACCAAGAGAGTAAAGGAGCCGACAATCAGATAGCCATCCATCAAAAAATAGTAAGCAATCAGATAGCAAAAAGCAAGTTATCAAGAAGATCACAACATGGCATTATGTAAATGATTATCTCCACAAAAAAGAAACAACTTTATGAGCTTTTACAAGTCCATCATGTGCATAAAAAAAGCTATCGGCTTCAATTCCCCAGATTATATAGAGAAGTTGTTTGACCTACGCAAGTAGTCAGTTGTTTTTTAGTTTGTATATGATCCCTGAATATTGTCTGATTCTCTCCGTGTTTTTTCTCTTCAAACTAAGTATTAAATGCTACACCACAAGGGTCTAATAACAACTAAAGCTATTAGTCCATGAGAAATGGACCACTTACACATCTAATGGTGATAAAAAAAATTCTTAGACTCTTGTCAATTTGTAGACATTATGGACAGTTCTATCCTCGAACTCATTCAAGGACTTTTCTCTATTGCACCTTATTGTACCTTTTAATCAGAAAACAAAAATGTATTAAAGGAAAAAAGGAAACAAGGAAAGAGTGAATATGCAGTCCACAACATTAAACCTAACAAAAAGCTAAGGGCAGTCTGCCTCAAAAAGATGGCAACTGCAGTAAATTACAAGAACAGTCCTACAAAAGCAAAAGCAAAACTAATAACAAATTGAGAATCCCTCTCCAACAGAAAAATAGCAGAAATAACAGTGCTGAACATCCTTCTCATTTCACCACTGCTTCCCAATTCTGAAGAATGAAAAAGGAAATTGCTTTGCTTGAATTTAGAGAAAACCAAAGCCCAAAGAGGAGCCTGGAACTTCAGCATTTTCCATAAAGATTCAATATATTCTCCATATACACCTAAAAAATATATTCCGTTTCCTTCAGTCCAGACTGAACAACCCAAGGAACTTTATTGTACTAATTTCATGCATTATGACATAGGTCATCAGACACTTAATTTAAGACTCCAAGCACCACTGATAACTTTATGTTCATGCCTTTAAACAGCTTCTGATATCCCAAGCCATCTACGGGTTCAAAACGATTTCGTCATTTACTTGGGTGTCATCAAAAACTGATTCTCAAACATTACGCCTAACATTAGCTGGCAATGGATAGTATATAGGAGTATTACAATATTCATCAACTTTTAACTTCATTAATGATTAAAACAAGTAAACAAAAACTATCTAAAGATAAACAACATAACAGCCACAGGATGCTAGCTACAAACATGAATACATTTTTTCCACTGAAAAATATAAACATAAAGCTGTAGCTCCATGTCCATACCTTTGGTTCTCTTCCATTCAACATTTTTCCAATTTGGCGAGCCATAAGAGTCTTGCCAGTACCAGGAGGCCCAAAAAGTAGCATACCCTTCACATGCTTAATCCCCAATCTAGAACATTAAAAGATTTCTAATTATAAGCAGAAATATATTAATAAACGATATTAGAACTACAATAACTTGAAGAATAAGTTATATTACTTAGATGTCACATGAGGAGGAAAAACACGCGAGGCAAACGCTCTTCTGAAGATATCAGCAAACTCCGCACTTAGGCCACCTATTCCCAGTGACTGAAGATTAAACTCCTTGTGCCTAAAGATGTTGCTACTGGCAGCTTCTCGCTGGTTGACAATCTGACATTCGAAGCACAAGCTAATGAATGAGCATCCCACCAAATTTATCGAATTACAACTAAAATCAGAAGCGAGCGGTCAGACATTTTCATTGCTCAATAAATCAAAATATTCAATGGAATTAAATCGATCGAAATAAGACCTTTATTCCAGTGGCATTAGATGCTTCAAAGACAAAGTATGTGTCATTGGAAATCATCCCTCTTTCAAGAGCATTAGATTTCTCTTCATCCTCCACAGAAGCTCGATTCACCGTAAAAATATAATTATTTCCATGATACTCAAATATAACTTTTTGGCCCACTGTCATAACCTGCAATGATTTCCGTTAAAAACATTTCTGAGAATCACTATCATTTAAATAACGGTATTGCATTAGCAGTAGCATGATATAACAATATATATATATTTTTTTATAAAAAAATAAAATCCCACCTGGTTAAGAAATCTCTTTCTCAGCTGATTAGCCAGGAGAACAGCATCAACCTAAAAAGCCAAAACACAACTAAGTTATCAATAAAAAAAATGAAAAAAATAAATTATGATTGAAAAATAAAAAGGGTTATACTACTATACCGGTTCAGTAAAATACAGTTAAGTAATGTAGTTCACTAAAAATCAATATGGGTTCTGTCGTATCTGAGCATACTTAACCAGTATGGTAGCGAAATCCGAATAAACAAAAAAGGTAAATGGGGGCATATACCTGTTCATTTTTAGTACCCTTTTTAACAAATTCCAATTCAAGTGTGAGCAATGCCAGGTTAAAATTCTCAGGAGGTATAAATCTACAGCAGCAAAGAAATTTAAACAAAAAAAAAAAAAAAAAGCAAACAATTATTCTCAGTTAAATTAAAAAATGATAAATATATACACAAGAAAACAAATAAAAAATTAAAACCTGGTGAGAGATATATTATCGCCGCTGGAAACTCTAGCTTGTCGACGTTGGATCGAATTCAATCCAATGTTGCCACTAGTTACGCTCGGATGCGCAGTGATTCCCAGTTAAAGCCAACAAACACATTTATCATAATAATAATAGATCAATAAAAATAACAAATAATTGGAAATGAAAGGATATGCGAGAGAGAGGATGAAGGAGTCGCCGGCGGCGGAGGCGAGGAAGAGGTTGAAGTTAGGGACGCGGAAGTTTGGGAGATCGGACGGCGAGAGGTAGCCGAGGTTGGTTAAGGCGAGATCGGCAGCGGGGGTGTTGATCACGATCATGGTCGTCGATGCAGACGATTGCGACCCAAACCGACTCATTTTTTCACACAGCTTGGAAATGGGGACTGAAAATGTTTTCAAATAAAAATTTTGACAATTAAAAATTAAAAATGGAGACTCTTGACTTCTATGTTAAGTAATCAAATAAAATGGTGAATCAATGGATCAAACTGTATTTTGTTTTTATTTTAATTTTTAATTTTTTTCAAGTACTCTCTCTTGTCAATAGTCTTCTTATAGGGATGGGTGAGCGGCCCATTGAGGCGGGGGGAGGGTGCCCTCCACCCCCACTCTCCTCCCACCATCCCCAAAAACTCATTTGGGGGAACCGGGTATGGGGGCGTTTGGGGGGAGGTTCCCCCACCCCCAAACCTCATTTTCCTCATTTTTTTTCATTTTCATTTCTTAATCCGAAAATCAGAATTTAAAATTTGGAATCCGATCATCACAATCTATAGTTTAACCTTTTAAAATATCCAACCTAAAAAATAATCAAAATATCTATTCTAATATATATATATATATAATTGGTTTAAAGAAATCGAAAATAAATACAAATAGTCAAATACTTATAATAGAATATTAGACAATAAAAGTTAAAACAAATTTAAAGTTTACATATTCGATCAATCTAAAATACAAGACAAGAACACACACAAATAAAATAGAGGTCCCCCCACCACCTCTCCTATTTATAAAATAGGAGCTAAGTTTGCCCACACCCTCACCCACACACCCAAAACTCATTTGGAGGCAAAATTTACCCCCAAAACCCCATGGGCCCCATAGGGGTGGGGGCCACAGGGAAACGCTCATTCATACTTCTTATGTAGCAAAACTCTCTTACCTCATGAGTTCTTACCCTATTATTTCCAATATATGTATACGACCTAAACCACGTGACAAATCATTTAGGTTAGTTTTCGGACTAAAATTTTAGTTTGTAAGAATTATTTACCTTAAAATATAAAATTGCCAAACAACTTGAAGATGAAAAGTTGAGATCATCTTATAGTCTTAGGAGTCGTTTGATTTTTTATCTTAAGAGTTAACAGTCCTGATTTCATTGAAAACCGAAACTAAATGACATGTTTGTTTTTTATTTTTCTTATGTTCGAATGTTAACTTGTTTGTTTTAAAAGATAAGATTGTTTGAAAATAAATGATTTGACATTTATACCCTTATTGATATTAATTGTTTTGTATTTTAATTTGTGATGATATAAACAACTAAATAAAATAATTTTACAAATACTAAACTATTTTTATGTAAACATTTGTTCAGAGGCGGAAATGGTCCTGGCTAGGGTGAAAAAAAAAGTTTTTTCAATAGTCTAAATACACCCCATTTAATTCTAAGTATATCCCAGCCCAATTCCGATTCACACTTGACTTACATATTTTTTTTTTAATCTTAATAACAGCCCAATTACTTAAAAACATGCATCAAATGTAAGTCGCGCAGCGGAAAAGATAGTTTTTAAATTAATAAAAACAAATTAAGAATGATAGGTTTCAAAAAATTTCTATCGTCTTCTTGGGACCTTTTGTATATACACGAATTTGAGGAAGGGATTTGTTTTCATACCTTTAAAGAACACTCCTTCGTTTTCTTTTCGATCCAATACCACTAAGTCTTTCTAGCTATGTCCCGTGATCTAGCAACTATGTATGGGCAAGTCACGGATTTCGGGAATGGTTGAATGGAGGCTTGAGAGAACCAGAAGACAACACCTTACTTCTCCTTGTGAATTCGGCCAACCCTATGAGAGAAAAAAAAAAAATCTTTTTTCTTTTTCCTCTCTTGTTGCCGCCCACGTTAGTTCTCATTAGGGTTCCGAATAGCTTCTTTTTCCTGACAAGTATATATTATATACTAGGAACCTAGGGTTTAGTAATCCAAGTTAAAATAGGATTCCAAATCTTTTTTTTTTTTTTTAAATTATTACTTCACTAGGGTTTGAACTTTTGACCTATTTAGAGTAAATAAAAATAATCACTTATTATTTTATTACTCTTGTCAAGGTTAGAAACTGAAACCTCCATATGACAATTTAATAATTTTTAATTATTAATATGTCAATTAAATAATCATATTATTTAATAATATTTAATTCAACAATTAAATAATATATTAATTAAATAATCACATAATTTAATTAATTCTCAAAATATATTTTAAGTTATTTTCGTAACACAATTAATTGGACCATCCAATTCTTTGTGAGTATTGTTACTATCAATCATATAGGGCTAGCAAGGGGACCTAATGGACCCACCATTTTAAGCTCCAATAATACTTAGAAAAAAATTAATTAAACTCTTTAATTAATATTTCACAATTATTAACCTTGGAGTTATTCCACTAAAAACCCAAGGTTTTACTCTCGTAACTGTAGATGTTTTACACAAACAATTTTAGCAATGTCCATTAATATAGTTATTACATATGGCATGATTCTCCATAAGTAGTTCATAATTAGAGCTAGGTCATAAAGTCCGTTATACCTCTCTAATTATATCTTTTCCTTTAAGTATCATTGATTCTCCTTGAATGATTATATCCTTCATTCCTTTACAGAAGAAGGAGAGCGCTCTTAATCGTTCAAACCCCGAATCAACCCTTAAGGGAACTACTTATCTACTTCTCGTAAGAAAGAGTGGATTCCACTATTGTGTACATACTTTCCCAGCCACAAGCCAAACCGTGATTCTAAGATACGGAGATATTGACCGAGAATGCTATTTTGATCTCACCCATGGTAAATCAAAAACCACAATCTAACCTGAAGGAGTCAGTAAGACACTCAGGATTTAGATCACCCATATATAGCCATCATTAGTCGATATATATGAATCTTTTCAACTAACGGATCTTAGTGATAGATTCATATAGTTCGTGGTCCAGTTATATATGATTATATCATATAAGGTGCCTCCATTTTCATAACACCATATGAGTAGTCTAGGATAAGACCACTATACAATACGGAATGGACCGCAGCTGTAGATTAATCATAAATAAAGTACCCAGCTTTATTTGCTTTCTACGGACTATTTAGATTGCATGTCTCAAATTGAATTCCTCTGCATATGACATTCTTATACTCAGTTTGAGATTACATCTAACAATCTTGGATGTTTGCATATATAATATAAGCGTATGAATTAATATATTTGAATGAAATAACTACTTCTTTTATTATTGAATTTATAACATTTACAAATTACAAGCTTTATAACATAAATCCCAACATCAAACTCATTAAAGCCTAATGTATTTACTTAACTAAGTGAAAGATAAATTTTAATCCTTTATTAACTCAAAAATCAAGTTGGGAAATTTTAACCTCTTAAAAACAAACCAAAAGTAGTAGATTTACCATATAAATTAATGTAAGATCTTAGATATGTGTTGGCTTGATTCCATTGCAAAATACTTTTTGTTTGTATTGCTTAGTTGCTTAGGTGTTTCATGATTAGATCAAGCTTCAAAGAAAGAAAGCAACGTCACATGCAAAGTTCGTCTTCAAGAAGAAATGTGCTTATTTGGATGCTAAGGTATCGAGATACTTCTTCCTCTTGCAAGGCATAAGCGCACACACACACAATTCATACATGTGTGTCCCTGCATCGTAGTTCAAACATTTGGTATAACACATTCACACACTTCTTAGTATGCACATGCATTGATCTCTAATAGATAAACAATGTAAAATTGCATGCTTTGTGACTATCTCTTTGATATGGCATGCTTGTGTGAATTAGTGTTCGTATGTTTCCGTATTTTTGTATTTGGACTTGAATATACTCTATTATGATTCTTTATTGAGTTCCGGTCATTTCGGTTACTCATTCATAAGGTTTCGAGTCCAAACGATGTAGCTACGCTACTTTTCGTTCTCATTTGTTGAGTTGACTTCATCATCGTTTTCCGAGATGATTTCTTAACCATTTTTCAAAGTTGTGTAGTAGTCGTCGTGCGTGAGGGAGTCACGGTTTGTAATCTGAAAACGGATTTGAAATCGGAGTTCGGATGCCCAAGATACGGCTGAAGAACGTGAGGGAGCACGCGAGAGGCGAAGGTGGCCAAGAGGCCACGTGTGGCCCAAGCCGTGGGTGAGCCATGGGCCCCACGGCCAAAGGGGCTCTCTGCCTCTGTGTGGCCCACACACCCCCCACGGGCTGGGTGACTTGGCCATGCTTGATTAGCTCATTTTTGCCTTCTCTCTCCTCCATTTAACCTCTCTCCTTCCCTCCAAACATTTGAAGATTTTCAAGAACACTTTCAAAAATTCTGTAGAAATTCTTCAAGTTTTTAGTTTTAGTATTTTGATCATAACTTTCTCATACGAACTCGAAATCGATTGATCCAAAAGCAAAAATTGTTGGTCTAGATGAGAGCTACAAACCCCAAGTATTTCCAGAGGCAGCTGACTTCGCCATTCTTCCCAGTAGCCTGATCTTCAGTACGTGGTTAAGGTTGTTTTGTTCAACTTCTTCTTTTTCATTTCATCTTTGATCATTCCACAAGCAGTTCATAATTAGAGCTAAGTCATAAAGTCCGTTATACCTCTCTAATTATATATTTTCCTTTAAGTACCATTGATTCTCCTTGAATGATTATATCCTTTATTCCTTTACGTAAGAAGGAGAGCGCTCTTAATCGTTCAACCCCCGAATCAACCCTTAAGGGAACTACTTATCTACTTCTCGCAAGAAGGAGACTATTGCGTACATACCTTCCCACCCACAAGCCAAACCGTGATTCCAAGATATGGGGATATTGACCGAGAATGCTATTCCGATCTCACCCATGGTAAATCAAAAACCACGATCTAACCTGAAGGAGTCAATAAGACACTCAAGATTCAGATCACCCATATATAGCCATCATTAGTCGATATATATGAATCTTTTCAACTAACGGATCTTAGTGACAGATTTATATATATCGTGGCCCAGTCCTATATGATCACGTCATATAAGGTGCCTCCATTCTCATAACACCATATGAGTAGTCTAGAATAAGACCACTATACAATACGGAATAGACCACAGCTGTAGATTAATCACAAATAAAGTACCCATATTTATTTGCTTTCTACGGACTCTTTAGATTGCATGTCTCGAACTGAATTCCTCTGTATATGACATTCATATACTCAGTTTGAGATTACATCTAGCAATCTTAGATGTTAGCATAAATAATATAAACGTATGAATTAATTTATTTGAATAAAATAACTACTTCTTTTATTATCGAATTTATAACATTTACAAATTACAAACTTTATAGCATAAATCCCAACACATGTTTGTTCCAAATATTAGTAAGTCATCAACATATAAGTACAAAATAGCACTATAATCATTTGTGAACTTAGAATATATGCACTTATCTGCATTGTTATGTCTAAATCCAAATGATAAAATCACATAATCAAATTTCTCATGCCATTATTTTGGTGCTTGTTTCAATCCATATAATGACTTAACTAATTTACAAACTTTCTTTTCATTTTCAAATATAACAAACCCTTCTGGTTGTTCCATATATATTTCTTCATCCAAATCACCATTCAAAAATGTTGTTTTCACATCCATTTGATGCACGTGCAAATGATACAAAAATGCCGAAGCAAACATCACTCGAATAGATGTGATTCTAGCTACTGGTGCATAGGTATCGAAGTAATCTGTTCCTTTTTTCTGTTTAAAACCCTTAGCCACCAATCTGGCTTTAAATGTTTGAATAGATCCATCTGTATTATATTTTCTTCTAAATACCCACTTACTGCTTATTGCTTTAGATCCTTATGGCAAATCTACTAAAACCCATGTTTGATTTGTCTTTAATAAATCCTTCTCATCCATTATAGCTTCCTTCCAAAAGGATACGTCTCTTGAAGCCATTGCTTCACTTAGAGTTTTAGGATCTTCTTCTACATTTAGCAGAATGGGTATTTTATTCAAAACATGATTTCTATCTGCTTCTATTAAAATACAATAGGCTGAAAAGAAATAAAAGTCTTTTCTTTTCTTGCTCTTTGACTTTTTCTAGTTTCAATAACAGTTTGAGGCTGTTTTCTTTTCTCCCTTTGAGAAGAACTAGAATCTAGATTTGACAAAGGTACTTGATTCTGTTATGTTTTAGAACCATGATTATTGTAAAATTTATTTTCAATAAATTTAACATCTCTAGACTCAATAATTGTATTAGAGTCTAAATCAAGCAACTTGTATGCCTTAGAATTTTTTGCGTATCCTACAAAGATACTTTTAATGTCTCTTGGACCCAACTTGGATCTCTTAGGATCGATCGCCTTATAAAAGGCTAAGCAACCCCATACTCTTAGGTATGACAAATTCGGCTTTCTTCCTTTCCATATTTCGTATGGTGATACATGTGTCTTTTTAGATGTAATTCTATTATGAATATGATATGCAGTAAACAATGCTTTACCTCATAAAAATAAAGGAACCCTAGCATTTATCATCATAGAATTAATCATTTCAGTGAGTGTCATATTTTTTCTTTCTGCCAAACCATTTTGTTGTGGTGTATATTGGGCAGTTTTCTAATGTAAAATGCCATGCTCTTGACAAAAACTATCAAATTCATTTGAAAAATATTCACCACCCATGACACTACGAAGACATTTTATTTTCTTTCCCTTTTGATTTTCTACTGTAGCTTTAAAACATTTAAAGGCTTCATCTTTCTTTGACAAAAGATATACAACAGTATACTTAGAACAATCATCTATAAAAGTAATAAAATATCTTTTTTCCCCTTGAGTCAAAACACCATTAAATTCACAAATATTAAATGTATTAAATCTAACAAATTTGTATTCCTTTCAGCTCTTGGAAATGGTTTCTTAGTCAATTTTGCTTGAATACAAATTTCACATTTATCACTATAATCATTATTGCAAGCAATTAAACCATGAGTACGCATGTATTTCAAAGATCTAAAATTGATATGTGCTAAACGCATGTGCCATATATGAGAAGAAGATTCAACAATATAAGCAGAAAAATTAACTTTATTATTATTACTGAGTTTGAACATCCCATCACAAGAACATCCCTTCCCAACAAACATCCCATTTTTCGACATTATTAACTTTGAAACTAAATATAGCACGGTGTGTATAAAACTATCTAGAGGGGGGGTGAATAGATTTTACGCTTTTTACCCAATTTTTTGTGTTAGTCAAATTACGAAATTACCCCTAAATAGATAAAGCAATAAATCAAGTAAAATATGCGGAAATTAAATAACACTTGATTTTTACGTGGAAACCCTCACGGGAAAAACCACGGGCTAGTAAGTAAGCCACACTCGAACCTCGAATCCACTAAATATGTAAACGATTACAACCTAATCCCGGAAGTAATCACACACTTACCTAATCCCGGTATGAGTGAACCTAGTCCAATTTGCTTGCGATCTAAGCAACCTAATCCCGGAAGCTACACACAAGACTTACTTTTTCTATAAAGAGAATACAACCCTAAGTGAATATATGTGAATATCCAAAATGCAACATAGAGCAAGAGAAACCCTATATGCTTATCTAAGATGATTAATATGCAATTAGAACAATCCTAGATATTAAAAACTAAATGACATGTTCAATCAAATAGTTTAGCTAATCAAGATTAAGCACAAAACCTAATTAGCTATCACAATACAACTTCTCAAACATACATCACACTAATCTCAAACTTGTATCCAAAATATATAAAATAACATACAAGTAATTAATTGAGATTGCTTAGTTAAGAAAGACACAAAATATGTAAGATATTAGTGAAAAACTTACCAAGCAAAGTATGATGAAGAATCCATGCAAGATGACATCTAGATGATCAAAGATGATGCTAGATGATCATGAAAAAAGTGTTTGAGTGATTAAAAATGAGTTCTTGGAATTTTTCTTCTCTTTGAAAAATATCCTAAATATGAAATCTGAATATGAACTCTTGTAATTGACCTAAAGACAAAGTGGCATATATATAGGGTGTCAAGATGAAGTGTGGTCGTTTTGATAAGTGACACCACAATTTTGCCATGGGCACTGTACCTAGGGCGCTTCTGTACAGCGCCTGTACAGCTCCCCTGCTCTGTTCTCGCGAGAAAACAGAGGGGCGCTCTACGTAGAGCGCCCTGTAGAGCGCTTTGTACAGCGCCTTTACAGCGCTCGTACAGCGACCGAATTAAATCGATCAGGTCTGTACAGCGCCCAACGGGGGCTGTTCGTATAGCGCTTTTGTAGAGCGCTTTTGGGAGCGCCCAGTGCAAAAATGCAATCCTAAGTCTAAGCATGACAAGGCAATTGGATATGCAAGATGCAATCAAACTAACATGCAAGAAGAGATGTTAATGAGCATTAAGGCACACAAATAAGACACACAACATACAAGGATTAAACATATGCATGAGTTGTGAGTGTGTGCAACTATCTCTTCAAGACAAGTAAGCACTTAGAGTATTACCTTTGGAGTGCTTAACACTTGCAAGGGCCTTGAGCTTGAACACATTCCTAAGCTACCCTTACATGATCCCCACATTTGGTTTGATCACGAAATAAGCCAATTAAAAACTACGGGAATCCTTACAAACTTGTCGGACTTTATGTAGGGAAAAATACCGTAGTACACGCAGCGGAAGCGAGACTAAAAAATAGATTTAGTAACTTTTAAAATTTTTCCTTTTTATGAACCTTAAACCCTTTAATCAATTAAACATATATATTATCTAACAAAAGAAGAATACCTTTTGTAGCGTGATCCGATTGACTTACGTCGATGGTAATCCGCAAGATCTTCAATCCTAGCACGAACATGGATCACCTAGGAGCATGGTCTCCCTTTTCTTTGAATTGCAAACCTGTGAATGGACAAACAAACTTTTCTTTTTCTTTGTTAGTCACAAAAACAATCAAAAGAAGACTAAGATTATTCCGGTCACTTTTGAGTTCTCAATCTAATGATCGAAACTCGCGTGAACCTAAATCGATGTTGTACACACAAGCTTATTGATGAACAAGCAAATAGTGTACCATCAAAGAATAATCTATTCACTCTTTTATGTTTTAGTAGAATCAAAATAATGCTCTCTATGAATTAAGAAGAAGAAGAAAATTGTCTCTCAAGCACAAAAACTAGGGTGGCCGAATTCTATATGTGTGAATATATAGGTGGCCTAAATTTGCTTCCTCTTTTCTATTAGGGTTGCCGAAAATCCTTCTCTAAAACAACTAGGGTTGCCGCAAATCACAAGCCAAAAAGAGTTTGTGTTGCACCCTAATTTCCATCTAGTTTAAGACTTCAAACCCTAATCCAACTCATAGATATTTTATTCTTTTATTTGACTAAATAAAAAGACTTCTTATTTGATTAAATAAATAAAATTAATTATTTATTTTCTTATCAAACAAGTCTTTTACTTTTAGTATTCTACTACCAATAGTATTACTCTAGGAAATATATTTCCTGATCAGAAAAGATTTGTTTATTAATTAAACAATTAATTAATAAATTAATTAATTGCTATTTAATTAAAACAATGAAACAAAATAATATATTAGGTTAAAAGGCACCTTGCCGCCCCACTTGAATAAATGGGTCTTATATTATTTTTCTTATTTCATTTAATCCATTGGACTTTAAATAAAAAGCCCACATGTGAACCAGACCCATTCTTACTAAAAGAAACAAGCCCACATGTCTTTCATTAATATATTAATATAATTGAGCAGCCCATTAAATAAATAATGTGCAAATTATATTCTTAACATATTAAATGCAATTCTAAATGGACCCATAAATTGGTCCGGTAGAATATATCAAGTGATCCATGCAAGTCCGTGTGGATTGGGGATCTTGGCGGGCTATCTAAATTTAAGCTTCAATAGACATAACCTAATCACAATCAACAAATGATTCATTTAGGTCCGATCCATTAATTTTAACTCATTCCACTAAAGAGCTAAAATTGAACTCTTAAATAAAGACAGAAAAGGAAGATGTTCCTCATTCATACCCTAGACAATCATATTGGAGATAGTGTATCCTCGTGATTAATATCAGTAATCGCCAAGAGTTCATAGACCGCCTATAACTCTCCAAGTTACCATATTTACTCATATGACCACGTTTTGAACTTGGATATTTTGACTTGTCCAGAAGCCATGTTTTCAATAGTCGCTATCGAAAACTCAACGTTGAGATTTAATATCCAATTACCTCAAAACATCCATATGATGATATTATACTCTCATTTAATAAATGGAGCCACGATGTCCATATCTATAAATGAAGTCCTCTATCGATTAACAAATGAATATCACCAAACTATCGAGGATGGACTATGCGATATAATCGTACTCATTGATAACTCAAATGATATCACTTGCAACCATAAGTCCATCACTTATCTTAGGATTAAGATAGACTCTCCGACTGTCCTGATAATGAAAAGACTTTTATCTACTGACGGTTATAGATAAAGTATTTCATTGTGATCCAGCTCAATGCACCCAGTGCACTAGATTCTTTTGCTCGAAGACACTCCGATGATTTTAGACTTATCATATCTCATTTGATCCCACTCAAATGCTAGCAAAAGAAAACTACAACTTTAACAAGATAAAGGTGCCCAACCTTTAACTTAAGTTGTGAACAATATTCAAGACTAACTAAAGAATTGTGTCTACCACATACATATCCAGATGTACGAACAATTCTTCTTTTCTCATAGTCTTTAGACCTTATGATTATTTACTTTGACAATTATAATATTAAACTATAAATGCTATAAGATTTGTTTAGACCAGAAATCACTTTATTAATATGAAAAAGATTGTTAATTACAACATTACACTCTTGCTATTGAGCATAATCCTAACACTTTAGAATGGTCTTTATACCGCTCTTACAAAACAGATTTGCAGATACAAGATTCTTTTTAATATCTGGAACATGTAGAACATTGGTTAAGATAATTTTCTTCCCTGAAGTAAATTGCACTTCAACAATCCCTTTTCCCAAAACCTTGGCACAGTTATGATTTCCCATTAAAACCATTTGATCATCATTTGTTGCTTCATATGTCTTGTATTGTGTTTTGTCATTGCACACATGAATGGTAGCACTAGAATCAAGCCACCGACCAGAGGATGTAATTCCTATTGCCATGTTTAATTCAGTTATCATGCCAATATGCATCATGGATACCATTGCAACAATATCAACACTCGATTCTTCTACCATGTTTGCATCATTGGTCTTATTGACATTTTGTTCACTGAATTTTCTATGTCGACAAGGGGTAAGGTAATGGTCTGGTTTTCCACAATGAAAGCAGTTTCCATTTGCATTCTTCTATTGTTGTTGGATTTATTTCTCTTGAACTTCCCTTTGTCATTTTTCACCTTGAAGTTCTTCTTGTATTTACTACTAGCTTCCACAGTGTGAAATCTTTAGAAGGAACACAATTATCACGATTTCAGTTTCCTCTTCTATTTGAATGCTCTTTTGAAAATTCTCCAAACTGATATCTTCTACCATATGTAGAAGTTTCTTTCTATAATTATTCCATGTTTGGGGTAATTTAGCCATAATAGCCCCAACAATCAAAGGATTTAGAATCATTATTTTAAGTTCACGAAGCTTTGATACCAAGACCAATAATTCATGAACTTGGTCTATGATGGGTTTATTGTCAGACATAGTAAATTCAAAATATTTAAACATCAAGAATTTGTGAGTACCTCTTTTCTCAGTTGTGTCCTTATGTTCAAGAGCCTCCCAAATTTCTTTTGGAGATTGAATGTGTGTGTAGAGATCATACAAGTGATCAGTCAACGTTCCCAGAATGTGTCCTCTGCAAACCAATTCATTTTCTTCACGGTTTCTTTCGATCAACAACAATTTTCTCTGTGTCCTTGTCACTTGGTTCAGGCAAAGGCTGTAACTTCGGGTCCAACACATACATTACTGTAAGGATTCCCATTCATTGATTGGCTTATTTCGTGGACAAACCATATATTGGGGTTGAAATTGTAAGGGTAGTTTAGGTGATTGAGGATCAAGCTCAAATATCTTTTCAAGACCTCAAGGTGATAAGCACTCCAAAGGTATATCTTTAGTGCTTAGTTTCTTTGAAGAGATTTAGTTGCACACACTCACTTGCCATGCTTGCATATATGCTCATTGATCTTGTGTGCATTCTCTTCACATGTCACGTTTCACACTTGCACTTTGTTGTTGAATATTGTTGTGTGTTTATGTGTCTTGTAATTCGTTTCCCGATATTGTTCGGAAACGTCTACGCATGCACTAATGTGTGCTTGGTTTAGCACAAAGACCGCCCACGGAGAATGCCCTTAGCTTCTCCTTTGGTTTCACCAATTTTGGTGAATCGGCGGTTTGATCGGTGGCCATGACTGCCAAATGAAACCACCGTTTGTGTCCAGAAGTCTCTGGAGCATTTCTACGGTTATGATCGGCAGCCACAACCACCGTTCGAAACCGCCGATCAGACCTGGTCGATTTAATCTCTCGGGTTTGATTATGTGGTCGAATCGGCGGTTTGGTAACCACCAAATGAAACCACCATTGTTCCCTTGTTCTTCTCTGAAATTCCCTTAAGCAATATAGTGTAATATATACCTAGAGATTGGGGGGGGGGGGGGGGGGGGGGGGGGGGGGTATGGGCCCAAATTCTTCCAATATACAAAACATATACGGAATACAACAATTAAAAGCACACTTGATGAATCTTAACAATTGAATTGATTTAACCAACACATGTGAAAATCAATATAGAAGTAATGCAATCAATACAAACATATGGAAGATAAAGAAACATAAAACGAAACTTGACACAAGTATTTTTATGTGGTAAGACCTCAAAGAGGAAACATCCACGGGTTGATACCACAATCACCGGCAAAGTAATCCACTATATGAAAAGGATTTACACACTCAAGCTATCAACACAAGATATCCGCTCAAGCTATCACCTCCTAATCTACCCTCGGGCTAGCGAACTACTAAGCCTACTTCTTATCCTAGATGTGTCCTACACCTCTAGAAAGCAACTTCCTATCCAAGACCCTCACGTCTCTAGGAAGATTTCTTGCTTGTCTATCCGGATCCTCCCGACCTTAGACAAGACTCCTTGCTTGTCTATCCGAGTCCTCCCAACTCTAATCAAGACTTCTTTGCTCTATCCATAAAGCTTCACTCACATTGCTAGAGACTTCAACCTTACATAAGGCAATGATCTAAGTGATGCAAATGATGCAAATCACAATCAAATAAAGTATGATGATCAATCAAACTCTATGAACATGCTTAGAGATATACTAGGAAATGTTTTCAACACACAATCACAAAAAGTACCTAGAAATCAATGCATGTAAAATCAATAAGAACAAATCAAGAATATTCAATATATCACACTATAAAACCTTGTTCTTAGAACATGAAATTAAACCTAGAACATGTCATGAAGCACATCATATATATCATTTCTAGAATCAATTTCAAGAATAGTCAAGTTTAGCAAACTATGTTCAAATGAAAATCACAATGCTAAAACTCAACAAACAATCAATCATAAAACCCTAGCATATGATCTAACATCCTTCTTAACATATTTCATCAATCAAATAGTTAAGATTAAAAGAGATGATCAAAGATGAAATGAAAAAGAAGAAGTTGAACATACAAAGTTGAATCACGTAATGAAATCAGTCCACTGGGAAAAAGTACAAAGTCAAATGCCTCTGGAAATGCTTGGGGTTTGTAGCTCTCGTCGAGACCAACATTTTGGCTTTTGGATCACTCAATTCGAGTTTGTATGAAAAAGTTATGATTGAAATAAGAAAACTTAAAATTGAAGATTTCTGCAGAATTTTTCTTGGAAAATTTTCTTCAAGTTCTGTTTGGAGGGAAAGAAAATCATATTTAAATGATTAAAGGAGGGAACCAAAAACGAGCCAATCAAAGACGACCACATCACCTATCCCTGTGGGGGGCGCGTGGGCCACACGGGACCAGAGGGGTGTTCTGGCCATGGGTCCCACGGCTCCCACACGTTGTGGGCAATGCATGGCCTTTGGCCATGCTTGCCTCTCGCGCGCTCCCTCACATTCTTCAGCTGTATCTTGGGCATCCGAACTCCGATTTTGAATCCGTTTTTGGATTACGAACCGTGACTCTCTCATGCACGACTACGACTATAAAACTTTGAAAAATAGTTGAGAAATCATCTTGGAAAACGATGATGAAGTCAACTCAACGAATGAGAATGTAAAGTAGCGTAGCTACATCATTTGGACTTGAAACCTTATGAATGAGTAACCGAAATGACCGGGACTCAATAAGGAATTATATAAGAACATGTTAAAGTCCAAAATACAAAACACACAAACAAATAAATACAAATTCACACGAGTATACCATATCAAAGAGATAGTCATAAAACATGCAATTCTACAATGTTTGTCTATAAGAGACCAATGCATGTGCATACTAAGAAGTGTGTGAATGTGTTATACCAAATGTTTGAACTACGATGCAGGGACACACGTGTATGAATTGTGTATGTGTGCTCTTACACCTTGCAAGAGGAAGAAGTATCTTGATACCTTAGTTTCCAAGTAAGCGCATTTCCTCTTGAAAACGATATTTGCATGAGAAGTTGCCTTTCTTCTTTGAAGCTTCTTTTCACCAAGAATCACCTAAATAACTAACCATTACAAATAAAGAGTGTTTTGTAATGGAATCAAGCCAACACAAATCTAAGATCTTACAATCTCCTCCTTTGGCTATTCCATTGGCAAAACCTCATCCTCACCATACATTGTTCACTCCAATAAACTCAATGTTGATAGCATTCTCTCATCCTCACATTACAAAGAGATCCCTAGACTAAAAGGTCTTCAAGTCTTCTTGAATCTTCAAGCATCCCTTCTTTGATCTTCAAGGTACCTATGAGCAAAATAGCAAACCAACAAAAGATCTTCTTCCAAAGAAGAATGGTGAGATATCATCACATAAAAAAATAACAAAACTTCCCTTATCTCAAACAAAAATGCATTATTTCAAGTGTATGAATGTTTTCACATTAAAACTCTCCCTAAGATCCTTAACACAATTAGGCCAGAATTCTTTTCTCCCCCTTAATACAAAGTCTCAATTAAGCACAAAGAGGAACATGACTCACACATTTGGAACATTTTTCCACACAAGGTGAGAGGTATACATTTTTCTCCCCTATATTAAACATGGATTCCCCCATATCAAACATGGTGAGGTATACAATTTCTCCCCCTTTTTGTCAAGGAATAGACAAATGACACAAGAGATAAAGAACGAGATATTAAGCAAACAAATCGTATAGAAAGCAAAGTTAAATAAACTAAAGTTCCCCCTTAACATATGCTCCACATATTGTCACCAAGTAGATTTGTTCACAAGGGATTTCACACATTCACACAATCAAGCAATAAGAGAAAATATTTCATCACTTTTCGAAGTCCAAGAGAGAACCATAGTTTTTCATTAATCTCTCAAAAATATTCTCACATTGCTATTGAATCAAGCACATAAGCAAAATGTGTGTATGTGAATGCTTCTCACATATATAAAAGGAGTAATTGTGATATCAACATGCAAACTCTATCTACACCTATCCACTTAAAGCATTTCCAAAAATAAGTCAAACCGATATTTATCCAGATTTTTGCTTTTTAAAAGAATAGATATCAACATATGAGTGTGTGTGTATGCATGTGGCTCGTTTACCCGTTTCTATTTGTCAACCCGAGCTTTCACAATTCTCAACTATACACCAATAAGCCTTTTTTTTTTTAAATTTCTTTTAGGCTTAGAATCAAAGATTTTTTTTCTTAATGATTCTTTTCAACACTTCTTTGATTTTTTTAACATAAACATATACACCTCATGGCGGCTTTCACTCATCACAATGGCGTAGTCCTTTCCTACATTGGGCGACTGCACAACCAAGGTGTGTAACCCTTTCCATGAGGATGCTCGAAGCAAAATGGATACATACCAAAAGTTATCTATTATGTACTTAGCAATAAACTTCTAGATGCATCCATTATCTACACATTTTCAACCACATATACTCAAACTAAAACATATAAGAGAAGCATTAGTGCACTTTTCAAAAAATAAATTTTCAAGCTCAAGTGCATGATCTGAAAACAATAAGAGTTATTTATTTAAGATCATTACTTCTCAAGTGAGTAGCTCTCAAAGATTGATTTTCAATTAGAGTTTTGCTCATCAAGCCACTCACAATCACACATAGACAATAATCAACACAATCATGTCAATGGATCTTAGAAGAGTTTTAAACCTCTTTTTGTCTAAGGGCTTAGTAAACAAATCCGCAAATTGATTTTTAGTAGGCATATGCTCTAGAAAAACAATAGAATGTTCAACATGTTCTCTAATGAAATGATGCCTAATATCTATGTGCAATGATATTATGCATACATAGAGTTGAAAAGATGAAATAGAAAGTAAGCTTTTAGAGTAGAGAAATACCTTAGCAAGCTTTTTCACCAATGAAAGGTCTCCGCTCTTTTTATGAGCTTTCTTGGCTTGTTTGTCCTCATGACAACAAGTTGTTGGTATGTCATCCCAAGAAAATAAAGACCAAACACTTTCAACTCAAACAAACACATGAAAATGACTTTCTCTAAAAGTCTTAACACAAACTTTCACCAAACAGATTTCAAAATTCAACTTCTTTAAAGTTAATCAACAAATTTTGGCTATCATAGTGAGTATGAGAATATTAAGTTCATGTATTGACTAGAGACACCAAGTTTGAATACTAGACCTAGCACATTACAAATAGCTTAGTCAAGCATCAAACTTAGAACTCTTATCAAACTAGAACAAAAATATTCTCATATGTGCTACTTAATCAAGTATGAGAGCACTCACCTTTGACCATATTAGTCTTAGGTGAACCAACACAAACAATATCATGATCATTACACATGGCAATATGAAATCTAGAAGATAAATCATCAACTATCTTCTTCATTAAAACATCACTCATATTAAAGTCATCATTTTTGCCACGCACAAATATTTCATCAAGATTCTTCAAATGATCATGGCTAACACTTTTCTTAACCAACTTCTTCTCAACATTTTTCTTAACATGATTATCTTTTACATGCGTGTCATTCTTTTCAATCCAAATTTTCTTAGTAGGTTTTTTCACATGAATATGATGAATATGCACATTTCTAAAAGCATCAAAGTTATTATCATGTTTAGAAACTTTCAAAGAAGATTTATCTATTTAACAAGTATGCACATTATATTTCTTAACCCAAACTTTCCTTGTTGATTTCTTTTCATTAACATGTTCATCATGCATACTCTCTAATGCCCTAACATGTTTAGAAACAACCAAAGGAAGTCTTTTCATCTCACTAGCATGCATCTCATTCCTAAGTTTTCATTGTCTAATATACTTGTAGCATTTAGGTTTGATATGTTAGGATTATGCTCAATAGCAAGAGTGTAATATTGTAATTGACAATTTTTTTCATATTAATAAAGTGATTTCTGGTTTAACAAATCTTATAGCATTTATAGTTTAATATTATAATTGTCAAAGTAAATAATCATAAGGTCTAAAGACTATGAGAAAAGAAGAATTGTTCGTACATCTGGATATGTATGAGGTAGACACAATTCTTTAGTTAGTCTTGAATAATGTTCACAACTTAAGTTAAAGGTTGGGCACCTTTATCTTGTTAAAGTTGTAGAATTCTTTTGCTAGCATTTGAGTGGGATCAAATGAGATATGATAAGTCTAAAATCATCGGAGGGTTTTCGAGTAAAAGAATCTAGTGCACTGGGTGCATTAAACTAGATCACAATGAAAAGCTTTATCTAGAACCGTCAATAGATAATAGTCTTTTCATTATCAGGACAATCGAAGAGTCTATCTTAATCCTGAGATAAATGATGGACTTATGGTTGCAAGTGGTATTATTTGAGTTATCAATGAGTACGATTATATAGCATAGTCTATCCTCGATAGTTTGGTGATATTCATTTGTTAATCGATAGAGGACTTCATTTATAGATATGGACATCGTGGCTCCATTTATTAAATGAGAGTATAATATCATCATATGGATGTTTTGAGGTAATTGGATATTAAATCTCAACGTTGAGTTTTCGATAGCGACTATTGAAAACATGGCTTCTGGACAAGTCAAAATATCCAAGTTCAAAACGTGGTCATATGAGTAAATATGGTAACTTGGAGAGTTATAGGCGGTCTATGAACTCTTGGCGATTACTGATATTAATCACGAGGATACACTATCTCCAAAATGATTGTCTAGGGTATGAATGAGGAACATCTTCTTATTCTATCTTTATTTAAGAGTTCAATTTTAGCTCTTTAGTGGAATGAGTTAAAATTAATGGATCGGACCTAAGTGAATCATTTGTTGATTGTGATTAGGTTATGTCTATTGAAGCTTAAATTTAGATAGCCCGCCAAGATCCCCAATCCACACGGACTTGCATGGATCGCTTGATATATTCTACCGGACCAATTTATGGGTCCATCTAGAATTGCATTTAATATATTAAGAATATAATTTGCACATTATTTATTTAATGGGCTGATCAATTATATTAATATGTTAATGAAAGACATGTGGGCTTGTTTCTTTTAGTAAGAATGGGTCTGGTTCACATGTAGGCTTTTTAATTAAAGTCTAATGGATTAAATAAAATAAGAAAATAATATTAAGCCCATATATATATGATGTGGGCGGCAAGGCTAATTTATTAGTCAAATATATTATTTTATTTTATTGTTTGATTAAATGAGAATTAATTAATTTATTAATTAATTATTTAATTAAGAAACAAAATCTTTTTCTTATCAGGAAATATGTTTCCTAGAGTTATACTATTGGTAGTAGTATACTAAAAATAAAAGACTTTATTTGATAAGTAGATAAATAAGAGATTTATTTATCTAGTCAAATAAGGAAGTCTTTTATATGGTCACAAAACACTAAAGAGTTGGATTAGGGTTTGTATATAATATATATGCATGCGGAAATATATATACATATATATGCATGAATGCATGCGGAAATAAATATGCATATATGCATGCGGCAGAATATATATTAGATATACACTATTATTTATATGGGGCATGCAGTACCGAATATATATATTCTTATAAAGCATGTAGAATTATATATATATATATATATATATATATATATATATAGAGGCGTGCAGGATTGATGCAATAGAGATATATATATTTGGGCAAAGAATTCAGTGCACTTGATGACTTATATATTTTAATAGGCAAAGAATTCGGTGCATATATATGTTTTAATAGGCAAGAATTCAGAGCACTATATAAATATGAGGCAAGTGGAATTCGGCTAACCCTAGAGCTTGGCTTGAGAATTTTTCTTTTGCTTAGAAAATAAATCCTACTCTAGTGATTAGTGTGTGTAAAATTCGGCCAAGACAAAAAGAGAGAAGAGATTATTCTTTTGATAGTACACTAATTGCTTATACATCAATAGGCTTGTGTGTACAACTTCGAATAAGGTTCACGCGAGTTTTGATCATTAGATTGAGAACTCAAAAGTGACCGGAATAATCTTTGTAGTCTTTTGGTTGTTTTGTGACTAACAATAAGAAAAAGAAAGTTTGTTTGTCCATTCTCAGGTACGCAATTCAAAGAAAAGGGAGACCACGCTCCTAGGTGATTCACGTTCGTGCTAGGATTGAAGATCTTGCGGATTACCATCGACGTAAGTCAATCGGATCATGCGACAAAAGGTATTCTTCTTTTTGTTAGTTTATATGTATGTTTAATTAATTTAAAGGGTTAAGGTTCATCAAAGGAAAAATTTTAAAATATACTAAACCCATTTTTAGTCTCGCTTCCGCTGCGCTGACCGGTATTTTTCCCTACAATTGGTATCAGAGCCTGGTTGAACCCTTTTAATTAATTAACGTATATATACGTGAATCTTTTTCTTTTTATTGTGATTATGCATGTTTAGAAAGAGATGGCACTCTAGGTATTCACATATATAATTACATGTGGATGTATGGTTTTATATATGTTTTTATGTGGATTGTTATTGCTCGATTTTGGTCCTAGATTTTCAATGTATTTTTGTTATGGAATTGTAACAAGAAGGGTGGTCTATCATCGCCATAATTCCTTCTTGGTAGTTGCTAGGTTTTATTTTTATTGTATTTAAAGTGCAGTTTTTAGGTATTAAAATTTACTGCAGTTTTTTATTTAATTTTAAGTGCAGTTTTTTTTTTTGTAAAAAGTACTGCAGTGAATAAAAAAATAAAAATAAAAAATACTGCAGTATTTTATTAGTTTAAATACTGCTGTAATATGTTCAAGCATTGAAGATTCGAAGACTCGAAGAAAAAGGAAGCAACCGGAACTGAGAACGAGCACCGTGCGCACCCTAGGAGTGGATTGGGCTACGCATGGCAAGCCCATTACATGGTGGGCTGCGCACGGCAGCCCTATGTGGTCTCATGGGCTGCGCACGGCAGCCCCTTTGTGGGGTTGTGGGCTGTGCACGCCCATGGGAGCCAGCCGAGGGATGAGCGTATGGTTGATGGCCACTTGAAGATCTTGTATTCCTGACAAATTGTAATTTACTTGCTTTTCTAGGATGGACCAAAATTGTTGCTATTTATTTTTTGCATAAATATTACAATATTTGTTATTGTATGATAACATGACATATAGAATAGGAGTGCCACTCATATATCTCTTTTGGTATGAACATGCATTGAATGATTTATGTATCTAAATTGGCATCTAGATAACTTGGTAAATCATTCTATGGGATTTAATCACACGCCTTAAATAATTGAGTGGGAGAAGGTGTTTTTGTAACACCTATGGCCTCCAAGGTTAGTTGAGCTTTATTATTTATTGGTAATCCCCCCAAGGGGCGTCCATGAATGGAATTTAGCAACATACTTCCTTACAAGGATAGACTAGACAATGGACTCAAACGAGATCTACTCCCCAATGAGGGATTTTCGTGAGAGAAAATTGAGGGTCGATATCTTGGTAACACACTCAATGTAATTTTATTGATATCCTCCCAAGAGTTCTTGTCAGTAAAATTGCAAGGCTAAAATTGAAAACGCTGGTTGTTATGTTAACAATTAGGTGGGACCTAGTCTAACTAGTAAATGGTGCGAACTCCCAAAGGAGGCGTAACATTTATGGGTGTTGGATCACCGTTGAATTTTTATGATTGAGTTATTTATTTAAATCAAGATAAATATTCAAAAGTGCTTTATCATGATTATTTACTCATATATATTTTTGTTATATTCAGAAATCATGACCCCATCCCTAATGAATATCTTAAAAGATAATATTTTAACTGAAGATAATTATGTCACATGGAAAAGGAAAATTGGGTTGTTGTTGCAAGCTGAAAAACATAAGTTTGTTCTGTCTACTCCTAAACCACCTGCTCCTACTTATAAATCTCAGATTCATATGGTTGGTAAAGTTGCTACTGTTAAGGCCCGTCAAAAGGTCAAGGAACAACAGAAGAAAAAGCAACTTGGGCCTACCAAAAAGGAGACCAAGAAAGTAACCAAGATCAAAGGGAAGTGCTCATTTTGTGGTGAAAAGGGACATTGGAAAAGAAATTGCCCAAAGTCCTAGAACAAGAAGGAACAAGGTAATATTAATTATCTTGAAACACGTTTTCTGGCAGATTCTACCGATTCTTGGATCATAGACTCTGGAGCCACAAATCATGTTTGTTATTCCTTACAGGGGTTCCAAGAAAGGAGAAAGCTGAATAAGAATGAAATCAACTTGCGTTTGGGCAACGAAACGTTAGTGTCTGCAAGTGCAGTGGGAGATATTAGAGTTAATCTAGATTCTTCCAGGCATTTAGATTTGATAGACGTTTATTATGTACCTCAATTCAAGAGAAATTTAATTTCAGTTTCTTGTTTGAATAAATTTGGATATTCGGTTACTTTTAATAAAGATTTTATTATTAGTAAGAATAACAAATTTATTTGCAAAGGTACATTGGAAAACGGCTTATTCTTTTTGCATAAAAATATCTCTCACTCGTTAGACATAGAATTAACGGAACCTAATCATAAAAAAGTAAAATTATCAATAGATGAAACCTACCTATGGCATTTACGCCTAGGTCATATTAACCTTAATAGGATTAAAAGATTGGTAAGTGACGGACCTTTAAGTGACTTAAAGGTTGATGATCTACCAACTTGTGAATCTTGTTTGGAAGGTAAAATGACCAAAAGGTCGTTCTCAGCCAAAGGCGCAAGAGCCACTAAATGTTTAGGATTGATACACACTGATGTATGTGGTCCTATGAGCATTCAAGCTAGAGGTGGATATGAGTACTTCATCACCTTCACAGATGATTACTCGAGATTTGGCTATGTGTATCTCATGCGACATAAGTCGGATGCTTTTGACATGTTCAAAGCATTCAAAGCTGAAGTAGAAAATCAGCTTGAGAAACACATAAAAATCTTGAGATCTGATAGTGGTGGAGAATATCTATCTGGTGAGTTTCAGCAATATCTTATTGATAATGGGATAGTTTCTCAGTTTTCTGCACCAGGAACACCTCAACAGAATGGGGTGGCAGAAAGGAGAAATAGAACTCTTTTGGATATGGTTAGGTCCATGTTGAGTTATTCAACACTTCCTATTTCTTTTTGGGGATATGCTTTACAAACTGCTATATACATTCTAAACGATGTACCATCTAAGTCAGTTCCTCAAACACCGCATGAGTTGTGGACTGGGCGCAAGCCTAGTTTACAACACTTAAGGATATTTGGTTGTCCTGCACATGTGTTAAAAGGAAACATGTATATTTGTAGGGTATCCAAAAGAAACTAAAGGATATTATTTCTATAGTCTTTCATATCTTAAAGTATTTGTTTCGACAAATGCTAAATTTCTGGAAAAGGACTATATGAATGATTTTGTACCTAGAAGTAGAATTGTCCTGAATGAGATGTCAGGAGATACAATTCCACGAGAGGTTACACAACCTAACCCAATTGTAAGTTCCGATCCAACACAAAAATCAACAACCTACCATTCCTCGTCGTAGTGGGAGGGTTAGAACACAACCCGAAAGATACATCGGTCTGGGAGAATCAGTGGAGAATCTCCCGAACGACGATGATCCCTACACGTATAAGGAAGCAATGGAGGATGTTGATAGTCGCCATTGGCAAAAGGCAATGCAATCTGAGATTGAATCCATGTTCGATAACAAAGTCTGGTCCCTTGTAGACTTGCATAAAGGGATAAAACCCATTGGGTGCAAGTGGGTATACAAGAGGAAAAGAGGTATGGATGGAAAGGTGGAAACCTTTAAAGCTAGATTGGTAGCTAAAGGGTATACACAGAAAGAAGGTATCGATTACGAGGAAACCTTCTCTCCTGTGGCCATGCTTAAATCCATTAGGATACTCTAATCCATTGCAGCATCTTTAGATCTAGAGATTTGGCAAATGGACGTCAAGACAGCTTTCCTTAATGGAAGTCTTGATTAATGGAAGTCTTGACGAAAGCATCTACATGATGCAACCAGAAGGATTCATTGAAAAAGGCCAAATGGAAAAGGTATGCAAGTTGCAGAAATCCATATATGGATTAAAGCAAGCATCCAGATCCTGGAACATAAGATTCGATCAAGCTGTGAAAGGTTTGGATTTATTCAGAATCTTGACGAACTTTGTGTATACAAAAGGATTAAGGGCGACAAGTTGGTTTTCCTGATTCTTTATGTTGATGATATACTACTCATTGGAAACGATGTAGGTGTATTGACATCAGTAAAAGAATGGTTAGCAAAACAATTTGATATGAAGGACTTAGGAGAAGCAAGTTTTATTCTAGGTATCCAAGTAATATGATCGGCGGCTTAGCCGCTGAATGAAACTGCCGATTGTACGTTTTCAAGGGCAAACTTGACTTTTCACATGCCCTGTTCTTGATGTCTATAAATATCACACTTTCTCATTCTCTGAATTAAGTTCTTTGACTCTAAGAACCCTAAACTTAAAAGAGAGACACTTAAGAGAAAATCAAATCAAGAACTCATTTTTAAAACTCAAAAACCATTCTCATATGCATCAAAATATCATCTAGCATGTTCTAGCATAGTTAGGATGCTTGCTTGCATGGGTTTTGATCAACACACACTCTTTGGTAAGTTCTTCACTATTATCATATATAATTAGTGTTTTATTTATCAAGACATCTCTTTATTTACTAGTATGTTCTTAGTTCATATGCTATTATACAAGATAGAGATTGTGTGTTGTTTTGATTGAGTGTTGTATTTTTGATAGCTATATCTAGGTTGTTTAATCTATGATTAGCTAATTGTTATGACATGTCATTTAGCTCTTGATATCTATGATTGTATTAATTGTCATATTATCATCTTAGATAAGCATATAGGGTTACCTAGCTCTATTTGTTCCTTAAATATCATCATATATTCATATAGGCATTTTTATCTCTTCATTGAGAAGTAAGACTAGCATGGCTTCCAGGATTAGGTTGCCTTTTGTCACAAGCAATTGTAAGTCTTGTGTGATGACCAGGATTAGGTCGTACACCGGGATTAGGTGTTAACATAAGCAATTGGACTAGGTTCACTCATACCGGGAGTAAGTAGTGGTAGTGAGTTACATACTAGGATTAGGTTGTAATCTTCATTATCATTAGTGGATTCGAGGTTTGAGTGTGGCGCACTTACCAGCCCGTGGTTTTTCCCTGTTGAGGGTTTCCACGTAAAAATCAAGTGTCATTTAATTTCCGCACTTATATGCTTGATTTGTTAATTTGACTAGTTTGGGGTATTTTCGTGAAAATTAACTAATCGCGAAAATTGGGTAATAATTGGATAAAATCTATTCAACACCACCCCCCCCCCCCCCCCTTTCTCATCCTTCTAGACTTATATTGTACACACCTATAATTTGTTTCAATCATTACATTGAGAACAGTAAGCAAGAAACTCATTTTGTCCTTCCAATGAATGAAATTTGATCCATCAAACTTGTCTAAGTTGTAGACATCATGATTGATGATTTTCATAGCCATATTGTTAGACTTATTCTCCATTGCAGATAACACTTTAAGATTGTTAGAGTAGGAAAAGAAAATGGAGAATAACTTTGAGGTATGATTTGAATCATTTCCTTAAAGTGTTATTGATGAGTTACGTTTTCCGGCATTAAAAAGATCGTACGTCAAAAAATATTTATAAAACCTATGCAATGCGCTTACAAGTATACAAACGAGTATAGTGGTAAGCACGGATGTCATCCACAAGGATTGGGGTAGCGGTGACTAGATTCGAATTAATAGAACTAGCGTGCATAAAAGTAAAGGTGAATGATTGGTGGTGTGAAGTGTGAATGAGAATATAATATAAACTAAACTAGGAATGCAATGATTACAAATGGATGCGAATGAAGTGATATTACTAAGGAGTTGATGGACTCATAAGCGAACACTGGGCAATGAAACAAACTCTCAATTAAGCACGTTATGACAAATGTAACCAACCTAGGGTGTATAAAATTGGCTATTTATCTCTAGCAAGGGGTCAACCTAGGGTGTATAGCGAATACCTCTTACTAGCGATTAATTCCTCCTAAGCAACCAACTATGGCTAGTTGCTCAATTGGGATTCTAACCATGAAAGCTCATCTATCCAACTATGGCTCAACCTATTTCTAACGTAGCCATCCTAAGGTGTATAGCGATGACTTTCCAATTCCCTCACAAGTGGCCGACCTAGGGTGTATAGTGAAGGCCACCCGTTTGAGATTGGGTGAGGCTCAAGGTTATTCAATCGGATTCTACTCGAAGGTTAGTTCTCGTAAAACCACTAAAGTAGCCAACCAAGGGTGTATAGTGAAGGCTTCTAATTCTCTCATAAGGCTAACCTAGGGTGTATAGTGAAAGACACTCGATCGAGGTTAGATTAAGACCGCGGTTGTTGAGTCGGATTTTCGAAAATCCTTCCATTCAATAGAACAATAGACAACACATTAGGGTGTACACCTAGTTGCGTACTCAAGTAATCCAGATCAACATGCTAAGAGGGTGTATCCAAGCAAATCAATATTGGAAAGCAGTTAAAGCAATATAATAGAACATAGAGATAAATATGAATATAGAAATAGAGAGTTTATTTACAAATGCCCAAAATCCAACAAACTAATCACATCAACCCCTTGGTGAGGGATTTAGCTACTCATGTTCATTATAACAAATAAACTAAGAGAAGAGATTGAGAGAAAACCCTTGGTGAGCATCTCCTTCCTTGAAGTTTTAATCCAAATCTCCTTAGTTGCCTTTGGTGAGTAGAGATGGGTTTGGATGAGAGGGAGAAGTGTAATCTACTATCTAAGTTACAAAACTTCTGAAAATCTAAGTGTGGGAGATTATCTTTTTCGAACTAACAACTTTCTATTTATAGGGGATACAAAAATAGGTCACAAATGCTTAAAAACTAAGTCTGACGCGCACATAGTGCGGGTGGAGTGTGGTTTAGGGACCTACACTCACCTGCACTCCAACACGAGAATTCCCACGCTGGAAAGTGTAGAATGCGGATGAGAGTGCGGTTGGGACCCGCACTGTTCCCGCACTTTATGGCATTCTATTATCTTCTTCGATCCTTCTGTGTGCAGGTTGTGCGTGGGAATTCCTATGCTGGAAGTAGGCTGAAAGTGCGCAGGTATGTTGACCAGCACAGTACCTGCGCACTGAAGCTTCTTTTCTTACTTTTCTAGCTTGTTTCGCGACTGAAATTCACACTTTTCATATCCAACATCTGAATTATGTCAATTGTCTACAATTACCACAAACGAGCCTATTAGACACGAAATACACGGAAAAACACATGAGAACGAGGCAAAGGACACGGATTTGAGGGCCGAAATATACAATAATTTAGGCATGATCAAATACCCCCAAACCAAACCTTTGCTCGACCTCGAGCAAACACAAGATAAAACGAAGACATGACAACGAAAATGACTCAAACTAAAATTTCCTAGACACAAAGAAAAACTTGCTGCAAAGTCAACTAGTAGAGAGATAAGCAAAAACAAGTAGGAGTGAGGAATGAGCATATGCAAAATGTTCTAAACAACTCAAAGGCACCCCAAAGGAACTTGCCCAATCACGAATCCCACACTTAAAGTACCCTTGCCTTGGAAACCATTCACTCTCACACCTCGAGCATAATTCACTTCGACGCTAGGTTCACACATGAATTCTTTCTTATCTTTTCTCTCAGAACCTAGGTTCACGCTCATGCGAGATGTATGCAAATGAGTTTATATAGTGGAATTGAATTGGTTGCATACATTTAGTAGAAAATACGCTCTTTTTAGTGAATAAGTCTCATGAACGTGGAAAGAACATGCATTAACTAATATTCCCAATCTAGACTTCCCCTAAGATCAACTAGGTCTTTTCCATTTGGTTGTAACGGGGCCACGGTGAATGGTGATTAGAAAGAATGGGAATTTAGGCACAAACACTAATCAACCAAGTTAAGGCAATACATTCTACACTTAAACATTTAATTCCTCATGCAACTCCACTTCAAAATACAATATGGCGTCCAGGCATACAATTAAGCACTGAGTGCAATCTTTAACTACTCTTGTTACGCATTTGAGTAGCATTTACAATTTAAACAAGGCACTTGAAGCATAATTTTTTTTTTTCTCTTTTGTTCCTTTTTGCTTCTTTTCTTTCTTTTCATTCATTTTTTTTTTCTTCTTTTGATTTCATGCCTTTAGACTTTGCACATTTTTACAACTCATTACTATTGCCTAGGTACACGCCATTTATCAAATTAAAGCACAATTTTACATTCAATCCTAAGCCTCAACAAGATCAATTAAGTGAGGTTTGGCTTAGTGTTTAGGTTGCTTGGGTTATGGATAATGTGGGTGTAGAATGAAAAAATCTATATGTGTTTGGATTCAAAATTGGCTTGGGAGCACATATATAACGGGAATGGGAAGCATTTAGGCTTTTTTAATGGCTACATCACACATTGCCTAGTATCACTTCAAAGGATCAATCTATCAAGGGAATAAAAGTTTCCGTCAAGCAGTCCACATATATGATGCATATTCTATGACACATGATGATTTTTGATATAATGAGACTATGCATGGTGTTTGAATAGTGTTTAAAGATTTGAAAATCATTTTCCCTCAAATATACACGCTTTTGGCTTGTGTTTGTGATCACACAAAGGAAATCTCCATTATTAGAACAAGGCACTTGAGCACCGAGTCCCCTCGACTTAGACACTAAAGATAGGACTAACCCATTAAGTGCAAGTAAGACCCCAAAAGTGACTAAGAGCTATTAAACAAGCACACTAAGCATACACACATTCGCCACAAAACAATATGCTCAAGGTATCTCACCAAGCTAATTAAAGCTCGAAATTTTGGCTAAGCATCAAATTTTTTGAAAAATTGACACTAAAATGACTCAAGACTCAAAAAAACGACTCACAAAAGCGTCTACACCCCCAAACAAAAACTCAACATTGTCCTCAATGTTGAAGACAAGAGAGTCCAACTTAGTGGCGCGCACCAAACACGACTCAAAATTAGGCTCAACTAATAAAATAAGGCAAATCATGCAATATGAATTTAAACACAAGCACTCATGTAACACCAACATTAAGCATTTTCTCAAAATTGGCGGAATGGGGGCATGAACAACCCCCAAACCGAATTAAACAATATAAAGCACTAAAACCTATATAATCATGGTCATGCAATAGAGCATCTAGCTCATAATCATTTAGCGCATGCATAAGGGCCTCCGGCTCAATCATTCACAAGGATAATCAATAAAATCAATGTGCAACTATCCACAAAATATAATATTCGAACAAAAACATCCCAACATTATTGAATTTAAAACAACATAAAACATAAAAAATAAAGTGCTCAAAAGAATTTTTCTATATTATGTACTTATGCTAGGGGTGACATCAACTAAAGGAGGTTTTACCAAGTTTGGAAATTGGTTCTTTTTCGCAACCCAAACAAGTTGTGTTGACTTCCCGTTTTCTTTTCCTTTGGGTTTATATTATGTACTTGTGCTAGGGGTGACATCAACTAAAAGAGGTTTTACCAAGTTTGGAAATTGTTTCTTTTTCGCAACCCAAACAAGTTGTGTTGACTTCCCCTTTTCTTTTCCTTTGGGTTTAACTTGGTTAACCAAGTCTTTTCTCACCCAAATTTACTTAACTCTAGGTGGATTTTTCCTATTCCTGGACTTTCTCAATTTTTCATGCTTATGGAATTTAAAACAATGAGCTTTTAAGTGCCCTTTTTACAAACAAAAATAGCAAATAAGAGGATGGTTAAGAAAACTCCCTCTTGGTAGGTGAGTATGAGGTCTATGATGTTGTCTCATTTGTAGTGTTTGGACCTCCTTCTCCACCTTGTCTAGATTGACTATGTAGTACATTATTTGACCTTGGCTATCTTGAGGGCTTCATCCTTCCTACCAAGTGCTTCCTTTGTTTCTTCCAAAGCTTTTGCTTTTCGCTCCACTTCCATAAGCAACTTCCTTGTCTTCCTTGCATATTCTTCTTCAAATTCTTCACATAACTTTGCAAGGTCTTCGAATTCCTTTGATGCGGAATTCCTCTCAACTTTAAGTCTCCCAACTTGTTTTTCCAACTCCTTGTTTTTGTTGGAGACTTCTCCTACCTTCCTCCGAAAGGTACCATTCTCCTCTTTGAGCATGCTTACTTCAAGAGTAAGCTTCTTGTTTTGCATTTCAAGCTCTTCCACTTTCACCTTTTCCAAGGCTTCCTTTTCTTCCAACTCTTTCATCACAAGTTGTAATTTTCTTTCAAACTCTTCCCTTGCCTCTTTCTTCTCTTGGGAGGTTTTCACTAATCTCTCTTGAAGTAAAGACAATTTTTCCTCTAATTCCGTGCTTTGCTCTTGTTTCTTCGGCGGTTCTTCCTTGGTTTCACATCCTTCTCAAATATTTGTACAAGAGCGTGTACACGGCTTCTTGTCTCCCCATGCTTTGGATTGTCTGCTGCTAAACAACTCTCATGACCATGTCTTTCCTTTGAGCTATTTGAGGATTCCGCCAGTTTGTTCACTTTGAACTGGTCATAACTATCGTTGGTTGAGTTGTTGAGGTACTCTTTTGATGCTGACTCTATTCCTTCGTCTGACCGGCTAGGTGACACATAATTCTTTAAGTTCTTGTTAGCTGAAACTAGTTATAACACAGTGTGTATAAAACTATCTAGAGGGGGGGGGGGGGGGGGGGGGGGGGGGGGATGAATAGATTTTACGCTTTTTACCCAATTTTTCGTGTTAGTCAAAATTACGAAATTACCCTCAAGATAATATAAACAAGCAAGTGTAATATGGTGCGGAAATTAAAACAACACTTGATTTTTACGTGGAAACCCTCACGGGAAAAACCACGGGCTATGTAAGTAAGCCACACTCGAACCTCGAATCCACTAAATATGCAAACGATTACAACCTAATCCCGGAAGTAATCACACACCTACCTAATCCCGATATGAGTGAACCTAGTCCAATTTTACTTGCGATCTAAGCAACCTAATCCCGGATGCTACACACAAGACTTACTTTCTCTATGAAGAGAATACAACCCTAAGTGAATATATGTGAATATCCAAAATGCAACATAGAGCAAGGGAAACCCTATATGCTTATCTAAGATGATTAATATGCAATTAAGAACAATCCTAGATATCAAAACTAAATGACATTGTTTGCATCAAGTATGATGGGCGCTGTTCGAATAGCGCTATGTAGAGCGCTTTGAACAGCGCCCTTTGCAATGCAAGATTTCTAAGAATGTGCATGACAAAGCAATGGGCAATGCAAGATGCAATCAACCTAACATGCAAGAAGAGATGTTAATGAGCATTAAGGCACACAAATAAGACACACAACATACAAGGATTAAACATATGCATGAGTTATGAGTGTGTGCAACTATCTCTTCAAGACAAGTAAGCACTTAGAGTATTACCTTTGGTGCTTGTCAATAGTGAGGTCTTTAAAAGGGCCTAAGCAATAACAACAACATCTAAGCTACCCTTACAAAACATCCCCACATATGGTTTGATCATGAAATAAGCCAATTAAAAACTACGGGAATCCTTACATTAGCTATAATGTGCTCATTGATTCGACAACCTTCTTGAAAGAGCTCTAATATCTCATTTTTCCTTGACAAGCTCATTGTCGAGTAGCTTAGCCTCGAAATTTCCCAAAAGGAATTCATAGAGTCCTAAGTCCTGAAACAAACAAAAACAAAAACTACCAAAGAAATAAAAAGAAACTAGAAAGACTAAAAATAACTAAGAACTAATAATATTAAAACTAATCTAACCATTATTACGCACATCGATCCCCGGCAACAACGCCATTTGACGAGTTACATTTTCCGTCGTTAAAAAGATCGTACGTCAAAAATATTTATACAACCTATGCAATGCACTCACAAGTATAAAAACGAGTAAAGTGGTAAGCATGGGTGTCGTCCACAAGGATCGGGGTAGCGGTGACTAGATTCGAATTAATAGAACTAGCGTGCATAAAAGTAAAGGTGAATGATTGGTGGTGTGAAGTGTGAATGAGAATATAATATAAACTAAACTAGGAATGCAATAATTAAAAATGGATACGAATGAAGTGATATTACTAAAGAGTTGATGGACTCATAAGCGAACACTAGGCAATGCAACAAACTCTCAATTAAGCACGTTATGACAAATGTAACCAACCTAGGGTGTATAGAATTGGCTATTTATCTCTAGCAAGGGGTCAACCTAAGGTGTATAGCGAAGACCTCCTACTAGTAATTAATCCCTCATAAGCAACCAACTATGGCTAGTTGCTCAATAGGGATTCTAACCATGAAAGCTCATCTATCCAACTATGGCTCAACCTATTTCTAACGTAGCCATCCTAAGGTGTATAACAATGACTTCCAATTCCCTCACAAGTGGCCGACCTAGGGTGTATAGTGAAGGCCACCTGTTTGAGATTGGGCGAGGCTCAAGGTTATTCAACCGGATTCTACTTGAAGGTTAGTTCTCGTAAAACCACTAAAGTAGCCAACTTAGGGTGTATAGTGAAGGCTTCTAATTCTCACACAAGGCCGACCTAGGGTGTATAGTGAAGGACACTCAATTGAGGTTAGATTAAGATCGCGGTTGTTGAGTCGGATTTTCGGAAATCCTTCCATTCAATAGATCAATAGATAACACAATAGGTTGTACACCTAGTTGCCTACTCAAGTAATCCAAATCAACATGCTAAGAGGGTGTATCCAAGCAAATCAATATTGGAAAGCAATTAAAGCAATAGAATATAACATAGAGATAGATATGAATATAGAAATAGAGAGTTTATTTACAAATGCCCAAAATCCAACAAACTAATCATATCAACCCCTTAGTGAGGGATTTAGCTACTCATGTTCATTACAATAAATAAACTAAGAGAAGAGATTGAAGAAAACCTTTGGTGAGCATCTCCTTCCTTGAAGCTTTAATCCAAATCTCCTTAGTTGCCTTTGGTGAGTAGAGATGGGTTTGGATGAGAGGGATAAGTGTAATCTATTATCTAAGTTACAAAACTTTTGAAAATCTAAGTGTGGGAGATTATCTTTTTCGAACTAACAACTTTCTATTTATATGGGATACAAAAATAGGTCACAAATGCTTAAAAACTGAGTTTGACACGTGTGTAATGCGGGTGGACTGCGGTTCAGGGACCCGCACTCACCCGCACTCCAATAAGGGAATTCCTATGCTGGAAAGTGTAAAGTATGGGTGAGAGTGCGGTTTGGACTCGCACTTTATCAATTCTTCACAATTTCAGCTCCCAGGTTTCCCGTAAAGTGTGGGTGGAGTGCGATTCAGGGACTCGCACTCACCCACACTCCAATGCCGGAATTCCTACTCTGGAAAGTAGAGTGCTGGTGGGACCCACACTGTACCCGCACTTTATGGCGTTCTGTTGTTTTCTTCGATCCTTCGGTATGCAGGTTGTGCGTGGGTCCTACGCGGGAATTCCTATGCTGGAAGTAGGCTGGAAGTGCGCGGGTATGTTGACCAACACAGTAACCACACACTGAAGCTTCTTTTCTTGCTTTTCTAGCTTATTTCGCAACTGAAATTCGCACTTTTCATATCCAACATCTGAATTACATCAATTGCCTGCAATTACCACAAACGAGCCTATTAGACACGAAATACACGTGAAAGTTCAATAAATAAACGCTCGGTGTGTTCTAAATATATCTAGAGGGGGGGTGAATAGATTTTAATCGTTATTACCCAATTTTCGCATGCATGTCAAGATTACGAAAATATCCCTAACTAGTCACAAAAATATAGCAAGTGTAATAAGATGCGGAATTTAAATAACACTTGATATATACGTGGAAACCCAACCACTGGGAAAAACCACGGGCTGTATAGTGCGCCACACTCGAACCTCGAAATCCACTAATTGAAATAGAGTTTACAACCTATGTAGACCTCGTCTAACACTCCGGTCAATAACCCCGCACTTCTACCACACGGGCCTTTAAAAGTGGCTCTAGTCCAATTTGCTTGAGGCCTAAGCAACCTTAGCCCCAAGACTTAATTCTCAATGAAGAGATTATGCAACCTATGTGAATATGTATGAATATTCAAATAACAAACAAGGCTAGGGAACCTTAGATGCTTATCTAGGATGATGATATAATCAATTAAATCAACCCTAGATATCAAGAGCTAGATGACATGTCAAATAGCTTAGCTAATCAAGATTAAGCAAAACCTAGATAGCTATCACAATACAACACTCAATCAATTCTCTTTTCTTGTATTTAGCATATGATCTAAAACATATAAGTAATTTAAAAGAGATGGCTTGATAGTAAAAATACTAAAATAAGATGAAATTAATCAAAATCTTACCAAGCAAGTTGTGATGATGCAAACCCATACATGGATGCTTTCTATATAGACATAGAAGATGCAATATGAAATTTGATGCACAAATGATTTTATTTGAGTGGTTAAAGGTGAGTTCTTTTGTATTTTTCTTTGCTTGAAAAATATTCTAAGTATGAAATCTGAAAATCAACTCACTTTAATGACCTAAAGTCATAAAGGCATATATATAGGGTGTCAAAACCAAAGTGGTGCGTTTTGATAAGTTGTCCCTATTTTGCCTTGGGCGCTGTACGAGTCGCGGTACGTAAAGCGACTTGTATAGCGCCTACCTGGGAAATGAAGACCATTTCTTCATAGGCGCTATTCGTAGAGCGCTTCTGTACAGCGCCTGAACAGCGCCACATGACTGATCTCTCGGGTCTGAGATGGGCGCTTCTGAACAGCGCCCGTACAACGCCTCTTCAAAGTGCATCAGACCTGATGCATTAAAGAGCCAATTTCAACCAGGTCTTATATAGGCGCTATACGTACAACGCCTTAAACAGCGCTTTGTACATCGCCAACACCATGAATGCAATCCTAAGTCTAGAATGAACATGACTTTGGTCATACAAAATGCAATCATGAAAAGCATGCAAGAAGAGATGTTAATGAACATTAATGAGCACAAAATAACAACACAAACACAACATACAAGAAAACGAATTAAGCATGAGATGTGAGTGTGTGTGTGCAACTAATCTCTTCAAAGCAAATTAAGCATATAGAAGTTTACCTTTAGTGCTTATCAACCTTGAGGACATGAGATGGTCTTGAGCTTGATTATGAACCACTTAAGCTACCCTTACATACAATCCCCAACATGTGGTTTGTCCACGAAATAAGCCAATCAAGATATGGGAGTCCTTACAATACGGAAAAACACACGAGAACGAGGTAAAGGACACGGATTTGAGGGCCGAAATATACAATAATTTATGCACGATCAGTTATTTGCCCCCACTCAATTGAGTTTGATAAAGGGTTGTTAGCAAATCACTTCCAGGTTAAAGTTTGGAACCTGCGATATAGCAAAACCGAAGTATTCCCTTAGAATTTTTTGAAAGGCAATTGTATGACTATTGTAAAGAGAAACAATAAAATTTTGTGTGTAACTTTTCTATGTTTTATTTATATAGGAGAAAATGGATGCCTTTGGTATCCATTCAATTTGTCTTGTCTATATAAAAAGATGTGTCTATTGAAATTGCACCTGTTAGCAGAAATTACAGATGAGTTGGTAAATACTCTAACAATCACATCTTTACAAAGAGTCATTTCCTGCACATATATCAGATATATTTGTGTCAATTCAATACTCATAAAAACTCTTTGAAACAAAAAGGTATCTCAGTTGGTTTCAAAGAATTACATCTATTGGACAAATTACAACTATCATCTCTCACACTTTTCACATTGTATCTGTATAAAATATATATTTGTAGTTATATATATTTGAAATCTCCATCAAAAACTTGACAGAATGGACAAAATGACCGATATTTAGGGGAGAAAACAATAATTTTCCTTATTTTATTTTTATTTTTTTTAATTGGTTTAAAATTACGAATACGTGGTTTGTCGGAGGATCAGTCAGCAGTCAGGAGGCTAAAGCATAGGCACACGTGTTCAGCATCTGAGAAGACGGAGAAATATATTGCAAAAACAAAACCCTAGACCAGTTCTCTCTCTCTCTGTCTCTCGATTTTAGCGAAAAAGAAGAAAAAAAATATATTAAATGAATGAGAACCCCACCATCGCTATTGTCTTTGACAATTGACAAAGCTGTAATTCATCTGTCCCACATCTCCGATCTTTCTCATCTCCCCGATCATATCCTTCTCGATCTCTTCCTGGTATTTCATTTTCATTCTTTCATTTTTTTGAAATTTCGATTTCATTAAGAATATCTGATAACCATTTCGGTTTTTGGTTAGTAGATAAAGTATTTAGACCTATTACATGTTTTGAAGCTGTATAATCAGTGAATTGATTTGTGCCCTTTTGGTTTAATTTGATGAATATCATCTGACTTGAAATTGTTTTTCTTTTAGGAGTTTTCTATTTCAATCGTGCTTTTGTTTCCAATTAAAAACTTTATTTATGGGCCTTGTTAAATTTAGCTGAAAGCCAAATGGTATGTATAGTTGTGTACTTTTCTCTCATATATATGACAAATCAAAATTTGATCAGTCATGTTAAATCCTATGTATGAGTTTGATCTGGTTATTTTTTGTTTTTTTCTTAGTGATCAACACTTTTCTATCTGTTAAATGAATATCAACTATGCTCAAGTGTTATGCGTGATTGATGGGTGGTCTCTTTGGAGTGAGTAATTTATTATTATTATTTGTAAATGTTATTTCTTTACTGATGAATGGTGTTACTTATGACGTAAATGAGATTAATTATGGTTATGTGGTATAACTTTTAATTAATCTTAATTTTAAGATGTTTTAATGAGTTTTCATTTGGTGAGCAGTGAGCTCACAATGGGTTATTGAATTTTCATTGTTTAAAGCTATTGAGGTTGAGTTTATGTTTAATTTTGGTTCATTGAAATAGTTTACATGATATTTTTTTAGTTTGGTTTATGAGTTAATGAATATGCTTTAATTAATGCCTTGATAAGTGAAACTTGAGTTGATCATGTATGGCTTGATTAGTTGTACAGCCCTAACTTTCAGTACCATTTGGATGACTGGCATATCAAGTAATGAAAGGCCGAGGACTAAAAACTTTCTCGCTTTTGTATTTAGATGAGTTTCTGTAGAAACTACATGCTGATGCCAGTAAATTACCTCAATAATCTCAACATCTAACCTATCATTTTACCTCAAGGATCGATATGTGCTAATAGCTGGGATACTCAATTGCTGAATTCCTGTAGAGTTACCGATCAAATTGAGTATTTGTTTTGTCTCTCTCAGTCTCTCTAGTAACCTAATTAGTATCCCCATTAGGACATTATTGTAACATTAAAGTTATTCACAGGACCTCGTTTGTAAAGTGCAATTGAATGTGGAAAACACTCTTTTCTCCAATGAGTTTTTAGTTTATATGTTTAGCAGAAATTGTGTTTCACTTATATAGTATGCTTACTATGAGTACTAACTAGCTTAAATTGTGAGACCTTTGGTTTAAGTTCTGTTGTGGCTTATTGTGGAAAAAAAATTGTCCGAACGAAATACCTATGTATGTTTTCTGATTCTAGCTACATTTTCTTTTTACTTTTTTATTTTTAGGTTTTTCTCCAGTAGCATTTCTGTTGTACAGAAGTGTGTTGAGACCAGGATAATGTTGATGTTGAAAAGCTTTAATTCAGTTGTGCACCTTGTGGAACATTTTATATTACATTTACTTAGGTTGATATATTTGCTTTTTTGGTTCTAGCCTGTATTTAGGCTCAGCATCATTGACTGATGATGAGGGGAATTTTGACCCTCTAAACTGACTTGGAAATTTGTTCTTTCCGTTTGATGCAAATCATAGTTGTGTTTTGATTTGCCTGTGTCTCAATTGTTTTCTTTAACGGAGTTTTCCCAAAACTCACACACACAATAGGTTTTTCTACTCCACAATCTCCCTTCTAGATATGATGAAGTCTTCTGTTTACATTCTCATTCAAAAACTTTCACATCCTTTATGTGCCCCTTGACCAATGAAATAAGACTTATTTTAAAATAGTGAGAACAGTGAAACAATTGATACTGTAGACCATAATTGCAAGTCATTCTCAATTCTTTCATTCCATATGACTAGATAGTACTTTTTTCCTGGATTTTACAGATATTTGATTATTTTCCTTCCTGTCTATGATTTTGTTCCGTCACTATTCTTATGTCAATTTTCATTCGTGATATCATTATTCTTATAATTCATTATTTTAATAATGGGTAGAGAACTTTGAAAGCTGGAAAGCTGAATGAGAAAGTTTTGAAGCTGTTTGTGGCAACTGGCAAAGACGAAGTCCTCCTTCTAATCCGGGCACTTAATATTAAGCATATCCTCACCCCTGTCCTCCCTACCAGTAAGTACTGCAGAAATTTCCATCATCCTGGTTTCCCTATTAGTTTGAACTTTGGAAATGTTATTTTCTTTTGAATTCTTTCCACAGGATGTTCTGAGAAATTTTAAGATTTTAATCTTGCGTGGGCAATACGCTTAAGGACTTTTGAACGGAACACTTGCTGCTTTTGGACACCAAACAAATTGTTGGATTTGGATATTGTTCTTCCAATTCGCAAGATGTCTCAAGAATACATCAAGAACAGTGAGGTTGATATTGTTATAGGAGCATTGCAGGCTGATCTATCATCATTCTTAAATGAATGGAGATCAATAATCTCCCGATTCCACCTGATAATTGTACAAGACCCTGATCTCAAAGAGGAACTTAACATACCAGAAGGTTTTGACCTCAATGTCTATACTAAATCTGACATTGACCGAATTGTGGGTTCTTCTGGTTCCACTTTCTTCTCTGGTTATTCATGCCGGTATTTTGGCTACCTCATATCTAGGAAAAAATACATCATTTCTATTGATGATGACTGCTTCCCGGCTAAAGACAATATGGGCAATTTGATAGATGCTGTGGCCCAACATATTACTAATCTTACCACTCCGGCTACCCCTTTCTTTTTTAATACACTTTACGACCCTTTCCGCGAGGGAGCAGACTTTGTTCGTGGGTACCCATTTAGCTTGCGGAGTGGGGTTACCTCTGCTATGTCCTGTGGACTGTGGCTCAATTTAGCTGACTATGATGCACCTACACAAGCCCTGAAGTCGCAGCTGAGGAATTCTCGATATGTTGATGCAGTTATTACTGTTCCAGCTAGGGCCTTGATGCCCATCAGTGGAATTAACATTGCCTTTGACCGTGAAGCCGTGGGGCCCACATTGTTCCCAGCTTTGAAGTTGGCTCGGGAAGGAAATTTTAGGTGGGAAACAATGGAAGATATTTGGTCTGGGATGTGTGCTAAGGTTGTATGTGATCACCTGGGCCTTGGCGTGAAGAGCGGGCTGCCTTACGTGTGGAGAAAGGAACGAGGTAGTGCAATAGATAGCTTGAGAAAAGAGTGGGAAGGGGTGAAGCTGATGGAGGAAGTTGTTCCGTTCTTTCAGTCTGTGAGGTTGCCACAGACAGCAACTACAGCTGAGGACTGTGTGGTTGAGATAGCGAAAACAGTGAAGGAGCAGCTTGGACGAGTGGATCCTGTGTTTTCTCGTGCTGCTGAAGCCATGGTGGAGTGGGTTAAGCTCTGGAAGAAGATCAGATCTGGCTCCTCTCCTGGTATTTAGATGATTATGATAGCGTCTTTTTTTTAATTGATTGTTTATATTATTCAGATTGTATACATTGGATATTCCCAGTTTTGGAATTCCTGTGTTACTCGTAAAATTTGCCCAAGTTATGGGACATAAATAAAGAATATTATGTTATTAAAGAGATGGTTAATATGTATGTGTATGTCTGTGTTTTACCGCAAAACTGATGTAGAATATTGCTTTCATTTATTATATTATTGATCAAAATTATTACTATAAGCTATGAAAGTCCTCATTTGCAATGTTTTGAAAAACTTGCATTGATCACTTGAGTATAGAGTTTGATGAATGATTGATGGCTTGAGTTAGGTTGGTGGATTTTGATTTCTAATTATGCAAATGCTGACTTGACATGGGAAAATAACAGTTACTATTATTTTTTTTAGGGTTAAAATTGAAACTAACATATTTAACTCTATAAATTAAGGAAAATACTTGGGATACTGACCAGTTAGCACCAGGTATACTGACCACCCAATAGGGTGTTGCCATGTGGTCTAAACTCTTTCACTTTTTACTTTTTTTTTTTTGTCCTTACTTTGGGTTATGTGGCAACCAATCATTGGTTGGACAGTATGCTTAGGTGTTGACCGGTTAGCACCCGTTCATAAATTAATACACTTGGGAGTTGGGACCAAGAAAATTTATTAATTAGTCGAGATATTATTTAATCGATAAATTATTAATTAATTAATTTATACATTAATTAACAAAAAATAATTTATCAAGGTATTCGTTATAAAGAAGATGAAGTTGAAGATAATAGTTTTATACTGGAGCCTGTCTCACACAAAGATGCACTCAAAGCAACAACCACATTGTATAATTTTCTCTTGCAATGCACTAAGAAAAGTTAGAGATGAGGTCCAAGGAGACATCAATTTCAAGAGTAAACAAGTAACATTTCAGTCATATTTTATAAAATGCCTCATAATTGAGTCATGCATATATATATATATATATATATAATTTTGATGTATAAAGAGATTATTAATTTTTATATCAAGTGAGACCTATATGTGTGTGTGTTTTATTTATTTATTTATTTATTTATTATTTTTTAATGTATTATCTTATAAATTTAATGAATTATTAATTTAACACATTGGTCCCAAGTCAGGACCGGCTAAAAATATTATTTAATTGAGGTTATTAATTTATCGAGGTTATATTGTAATTAGTGGAGTTTTTATTTTTATCCAGTATTAGTGTTTTGATTTTAATTTTTTTAATTGGAGGCCTGACTTTATTGGAGGTCGGGAAGATAAAAAATAAAAAAATAAAATGAAGAAGAAGAAGAATGTTTTTACCAAACTTTCCACTGAAGAGATAAGAAAACACTTAATGATTTCTGAAATAAAAATATTAAAAGAAAAAAAACTTTAATTTTTTTTTTTTTATCCTTAATGATCTCTGAAATAAAAGTACTTTTTTTTAAATAAAAAAAATCTTTTTAATTTTTTTTAATTGGATCTCGACTTTATTAGAGGTCGGGAAGAAGAAGAAGAAGATATATATATTTTTTTTCAGCATATGATTGATTGTGATAGTTTTTTCCCCCTTAGGTCAATCCAATTTCATAAAAAAAAGATACTTTTTAAAAAAAAATAAAAAATAAAAACTTTTTAATTTTTTTAATTGGAGGTCAGGCCTCCAATCAGATTTTTTTTTTTTTTTTACAAAAAAAAAAAAAAACTTTTTAATTTTTTTGATTGGAGGCCCGACCTCATTGTCTAAAAAAATTAATGGTGAAGATATTTTTTTTTAATTTTTTTTTTTAATTGGAGGCCCAACTTTATTGGAGGTCGTGCCTTCAATCTAAAAAAATTAAAGAGTGAAGATATTTGTAATTTGTATCCCTCTAAAACTATATGTGCACCCCATATTAATATTATTTTAAAATTCCAACTTTACCCTTTAATAAAGCTATTAAAGGATCAAAATAATTATGAATTTACCTTATATATTATTATAAGTACAATACTTATTATTTTGAATATTTTAACAAATATACATAATTATATTTTGATCATAATATTAACTATCTATTTATTAAAAATTAATTAAATCATGATTATTTCCAGTTCAAAGTTTTTGTTTTTTTAAATCTCCAGTTAAGAAAAAAAAAAAAAAACAGAAAATCATAAAAAATTATTTAAAAACTAAACAAAAAAATTGTTCAGACAAAAAAAAAATGTAAAAAGAGTGAGAGTTATCGAGTATCAGAGTGTTTGGTTTTTGTTTTTGTTTAAATATTTGAAAATTATCCTCTCCATTCAGCAAATTTATCTAAATCCCTTTATTTATCTTACAAAATTCTGATTTTTTGGTTTTGTTCAAAATTAAAGGGATAAAAGACAGTTTTTTTTTTTTTTTTTTTTTTTTGAAAGGGATAAAAGACAAATTTTGATAAAGGATTTCTTGAAAGCCAAGTGTTTTTATTTTTCTCCACGTAAATTAAGGCACATCTTCGTTTTTTTTATTTGCTATTTGAATAGGGTTGGAGGATACTTTTTAATATTCCTTCAAGAAACACTCTCAAATTTAACACAATGAGAAGATTTCGGCTTGGAAAGAAGAGTTTATATTTATTAATTATGTTATAATCTATTAATTTATCGTATTTATTAATATATTTAGAGAAATGATATATTTGGTAAAATGTGGAGTTTACTTACAAATTATAATATTTAAAAATTTTAATGTGGGTGTAAATAAAAAATAGGGTGTACATACAGTTTTAGAGGGGTGTAAATACCGTGACTCAAATTAAATGATGAAGGATGTAAGGATTCCCAAGTGTTGATTGACTTATTTCGTGGACAAACCACGTGTTGGGGATTGTATGTAAGGGTAGCTTAAGTGATTCTTTATCAAGCTCAAGACCCTTTCATGTCCTCAAGGTGACAAGCACTCCAAAGGTATATCTTTAAGTGCTTGATTTGCTTTGAAGAGATTAGTTGCACACACACACATTCCATGCTTATCCATACCTTGTGTATAACATGTGTTTATATATGTGTGCAATAATGATCATATAACATCTCTTCTTGTCATACCATGTTAGGCTTTTAGGATGCATCTAGTTTTACCTTTTTACCCTTGCATGTTGTTTGTGGGGTTCAAAGGAGTGGGATGTGCGCTGGTCGTCATGCGCCAGACCAACGCAGATCGCCTAGTGGTCTGTCGCTGGTCGGCCGATGGTGATGCACCATTGACCTGCGTTAGTCGACCAACGCACCATGCAAATTTGGTCTATGCGTTGGTCGTCCAGCGCACAACGCACAAACTGGTGCGATTTTTCAAAACGACCTCACTCTACTAGAGATGCCTATATATATCCTTCTATGTTTTTAGGTCGTCCAAGAGAGTTCAAAATATCATATATTTTCCTTAGAATATTTTTCAAGTGAAAAATCATCAAAGAACTCTCCTTTAAATACTCAAATACATTACTTTGTGCATCAAAGATCATTTTGCAATCATCCATGCATAGGTTTGCATCATCACAACTTGCTTGGTAAGATTTTGATTAACTTCATCTTATTTGAGTATTTTTACTATCAAGCCATCTCTTTTAATTACTTGTATGTTTTTAGATCATATGCTAAATACAAGAATAGAGAATTGATTGTGATGAATTGATTGAGTGTTGTATTGTGATAGATATCTAGGTTTTTTATAATCTATGTTTATCTAAGCTATTTGACATGTCATTTAGCACTTGATATCTAGGATTGATTTAATTGATTATATCATCATCCTAGATAAACATCTATGGTTCCTTAGCCTTGTTTGTTATTTGAATATTCATACATATTCACATAGGTTGTATAATCTCTTCATTGAGAATTAAGTCTTGGGGCTAAGGTTGCTTAGGCCTCAAGCAATTAGAACTAGAGCCACTTTTAAAGGCCCACGTGGTAGAAGTGGGGGGTTATTGACCGGAGTGTTAGACGAGGTCTACATAGGTTGTAAACTCCATTTCAATTAGTGGATTTCGAGGTTCGAGTGTGGTGCACTAAACAGCCCGTGGTTTTTCCCAATGGTTGGGTTTCCACGTATATATCAAGTGTTATTTAAATTCCGCATCTTATTACACTTGCTATATTTTTGTGACTAGTTAGGGGTATTTTCGTAATCTTGACATGCATGCAAAAATTGGGTAATAACAATTAAAATCTATTCACCCCCCCTCTAGATATATTTAGAACACACCAAGCGTTTATTTGTGAACTTTCAAAGGAGAAGGAAAAGGAGAAGGGAGGTCGGGCCTCCAATCTAAAAAAAATTAAAAGAAGAAGAAGAAGAATGGAGGTTAGGCCTCCAATCTAAAAAATATTAAAGAAGAAGAAGAAGAAGAAGAATGTTTTTTCAAATCTGGATTTTTTGTTTCTAGATTTCTTTAATTAAACACACCATCAGTCTTATTCCAAATTTCTTTAATTAAACATGAAACAAATTAAGGCGTGTTCTAATTTAATCGGTCGGGGGGGGGGGGGGGGGGGGGGGGGGGGGGGGTAGGGTGGCGAAGTGAATAGATTTTAATTTGATTATTACCAAATTTTCGCGATTAGTCAATTATACGAAAATAACCCAAACTAGTCACAAATTAAAATCAAGTGTAAAAATGCGGAATATAAATGACACTTGATTTTTATATGGAAACCTTCAAAAAGGAAAAACCATGGGCTGTTATGTGTGCCACACACGAATCTCGAATCCACTAATTGCAATGGTGTTTACAACCTAGGTTGACCACGACAAACCCTACGGCTTATAACCCACCATTACTACTGGCAGGCTTATAAAAGTGAACCTAGTCCAATTTGCTTGTGGCCTAAGCAACCTTAGCCACAAATCTTACTTCTCAATGAAGAGAAAAATCAACCTAAATGAATATGCATGATATTCAAAATGCAATTTAATGCTAGGTTACACTAAATGCTTATCTAGGATTATAAGATGACAATTAAATCAATCATAGATATTAATTGCTAGATGACATGGCATAAAGTATAGCTATATAAGATAGGACAATCCTAGGTATAGCTATCAAAATACAACACTCAAACATTCAACACATAATCTCAATCTTGTAATTAAAAAGCAATCTAAGGACATATAAGTAATCAATGCGATAAATAGCTAAGTATAAACACTAAGATTAGATGAAATTAGTGTTCAACTTACCATAACATGTGTGTTGATGAAGACCTATGCACTAGCACATCCTAGATATCATGGATGATGCTTAGATGATGATTGATGCATATGGGAATGACTTTGAGTGATCAAAAGTGAGTTCTTATGAATTTTTTCTTTCTTGAAAAATGTTCTAAGTAAGAAATCTGATATGAACTCTCTCAAAATGACATAGAGACATAAGTGACATTTATATAGGTGGTCTCTTCAAAGCATAGTCGTTTTGGTCACTTTTTAAAAACATTTTGGCCGAATTACCGCTGCGCGTACCGCGGTACAGGCAAGTGCTTGAGCCGTGGTACACAAAACATGTAGGCTCTAGAATTGCTTGCCGTGGAGGACCGCTACTGAGGCCGCTACCGAGGCATATCCACCCATGGCGGCATGGACCGTGTAAAAGCAACAGGTCATGGACCTGGCTTGGACCGCCATCCATGCACATGTACCAAGGGCAATACAGGTAGCGGTAAATAGAATATTTCTCTTTTCAAAGGTCAATTCACATTTAGTTTAATATGCAATATGTGCAAGTGTGAAAAGTAAAGAGATTGTTCATAAAAGGCATTTAAACACACATGCATACATGATGTGGTGTGTGTGTGTGCAACTAATCTCTTCAATGAAAACTAAGCACAAAAGATATACCTTTGGAGTGTTTATCAAACTTAAGGTCGTGAAAGGGCCATTAAACTTGATCACCAATACCTAAGCTACCCTTACATCAAACCCCAATTGTGGTTTGTCCACGAAATAAGCCTGTAAGGTTCTCGTTTGTTGATTGGCTCATTTCGTGGTCAAACCACATGTTGGGGATTCATTGTAAGGGTAGCTTAGGTTTTGATGTTTAAGTTCAAATGCCCTTTGAAGACCTCATCATTGATAAGCACCAAAGGTAATTTCTAAGTGCTTACTTGCATTGAAGAGATAGTTGCACACACTCAAAACTCATGCATATGTTTAATTCTTGTATGTTGTGTGTCTTATTTTTTGTGCATAAATGTTCTTTAACATCTCTTCTTGCATGCTTTATTAATTGCATCTTGTATGTCCAAAAGCCTTGTCATGCATTAGCCTTAGGATTGCATACTTGTGTAAGGCGCTGTACAAAGCGCTGTTCGTACAGCGCCCATCTAAAGACCTAATGAGAATGGGATAGGTGCTGTACAGACCTGATCGATTTTAATCGGTCGCTGTACGTACAGTGACTCTTTGTTTTCCCGAGAGAATAAAGTTGTGGCGCTGTACAGAAGCGCTGTTCGAACAATGCCAATGAAGATGTTCTTCATTTTTCCCAGAAAGGCGCTATACAAGTCGCTCTACGTATAGCGACCTGTACAACGCCCAAGGCAAAATTAGTGTCACTTTTCAAAACGATGTCACTTCATCTTGACACCTTATATATATGCCTCTTTCATCTTAGGTCGTTTTTAGAGAGTTCAAAAGCATATTTTTACTTAGCATATTTTTCCAAGAGAAAAATTTCACCAAAGAACTCACATTTCTTTACTCAAACACCTTTCCATGATCATCAAACATCATTTAGCATCATCCTTGATCATCTAGATATCATTTTGCATGGATTTTTCAACACACCTTACTTGGTAAGTTTTTCACTTATATCTTACATATTTTGTGTCTTTCTTCCCAAGCAATCTCATTTATTACTTGTTTGTCATTGATATATATCTTAGATACAAGTTTGAGATTAGTGTTTTGAATGTTTGAGAGTTGTATTGTGATAACTTTCTAGGTTTGCATAATCTTTGATTAGCTAAGCTTTTTGACATGTCATTTAGCTCCTTGATATCTAGGATTGTATTTCTTGCTATATCATCATCCTAGATAAGCATATAGGGTTACCTAGCTCTTTATTGCATTTTTGAGTATTTCATATATTCACATAGGCTCTTTATCTCTTCATTGAGAAGTAAGACTTGTGTAGCTTCCAGGATTAGGTTGCGTAAACCACAAGCAATTGGACTAGGTTCGCTTATACCGGGATTAGGTAGGTGTGTGATTACTTACCGGGATTAGGTTGTAATCGGTTTACACATTTATTGGATTCGAGGTTCGAGTGTGGCTTACTTACTAACCCGTGGTTTTTCCCGTGAGGGTTTCCACATAAATATCAAGTGTTATTTAATTTCCGCACCATATTACGCTTGTTATATTATTGTGACTAGTTAGGGGCATTTTCATAATCTTGACCATACACGAAAATTGGGTAAAATTTATTAAAATCTGTTCACCCCCCCTCTAGATAGTATATTACACACCGAGTATTTGTTTCAATTGGTATCAGAGCAGGTTCCTTAATATACTTAGGTGATCCTTTGCTCATTTTGGTGTGTTTTGCATTTTGTGTGATTTTTGATCATTCATACATTTGCATTCATTTCATTCATTCATAAACAGTATGAGTGGAAACGGTGTAAATGGTGGTGGCAACGAGGGTGCTTTTAGCACAAGGCCTCCGCTTCTTACCGGGTTCAATTATGCCTCTTGGAAAGGTAAGATGGAGTCGTACATATGTCAAATCCATGACCGGGGTTGGATAGTGGTTGAGGACAGCTACACATCACCTATGATGACTTCTACGGGTGGAGGAGAGGATGTGCTCAAGCCTAAGGCGCAATAGAGCGCGCAAGAGTTTGAGTCATCAAAATGGAATAGGAAGGCGATGCATGCCATCCTATGTGCAATGGACGAAAATCAATATAAATTGATACAAAATACTAGGATAGCTAAGGAGGCATGGGACATTCTAGAAATTGCACATGAGGGAACCGAAGTGGTGAAGGACTCCAAGCTTCAAGTCCTCCAAACTCAATTCAAGATGCTTAAGGTGGAGGAGAATGAGTGCTTCAACGATTTCGAGATCAAGTTGATGGACATAGTCAACCAAAGTCATCAACTTAGTGACCCTTACTCGGATAGGAGGATCAAACAAAAGATTATGAGATCGCTTCCCGAGAGGTTTGAATCAAAGGTGACGGCTTTAGAGGAGAATAGCTCATACAAGGATATGAAGCCGAGTAAGGTGATTGGGAGGCTTCTAGCTTATGAGTCTTGGAAGGGTCCTACCTCTACACCTTCTAAAAGCAAAAGGGAATTGCTTTGAAAGCCTCCAAAGTTGAGAAGGAGGAGAATGATGACTCAAACGAAGAAATGGCTCTATTAATGAGAAGGTTCAAGAAATTCTACAAGTCCGAGAAGAAAGGTTTCAGATCCAAGGGTTAAGACTTCAAGAAAAAGACTCCATTCAAGAAGTTTGAGCCTAGGCAAGAGAAGACCGAAAAGAAAGGGGTCCGATGCTTTAAGTGTGGTGGCATAGGACACTTTGCCCCTGATTGTGCTAACCATGTTAACAAGAAGAAAGGGAAAGTGATGGCCGCCACATGGAGTGGTAGTGATGACTTAAATGAAGGAAATGAGTCTTCGGATGATGAAGAACTCATGGCTAACTTCATAGCCTTTACATCTTCTCACAAGAGTAAAAGTGCTAGTGAAGAAAAGAATGAGAGTCAAGTGGAAATTGACTCAAGTGATGATTGCTCTTCATCACAATCCACAAATGGTAATGTGGATAGGATGGATCTCAAAGACTACATGGAGAAATTTGAGAGTTCAAGGTTAAAGAACAAGAGGGTAATTAGGAGATTAAAGGAAGAAAACCTAGAGCTCTTATCATAAGTTGACCAATTAAGTGAAGAAGTAGTGAGATCCACAAAGAATGAAGATAAGCTAAGAGAGGAGTTAGTCTTATCTAAGAGGAATGAAGAAGATTTGAAGACGGAACTTGATGAAGCTAAAAAGTCATTAACTAGGATGGCTTCTAGCACCAAGAAGCTTGACCACATACTTGGTGTTGGAAAAAGTCCGTGTGACAAAAGGGGTCTTGGGTATGAAGATTGTAAGGAGATCTCAACTGCTAACAAGACCATGTTTGTTAAGAGTTTGAGCAAACAAGTAGCTTCACCGGTGCAAACTCCTAGGAAGAAGATTGATCTAGGACAATGCTCACATAGTGCACAAGTGAAGGTGGGTCCAAGAAGGCAACCTCAAGCTAACATTCCTCAACACATGGCTCACAAAGGAAAAAGGACCTATTATGCAAACTCATCCAAGGAAGCAAGCAAGACCAGTTCAACAACGAAGATGGATTGAACCTACTCAACCACAAAGACATGGGAAAGCTCCTATGTATGCACAAGGACAAGGTATGATTTCTTATTTTATTCCTACATGTCACTTTTGTGGTTTTGATGGTCATATTAGACCAAGATGCTTTCGGTATATTAAAATGTGCAAAACTAGAAGCATGATAGAAAAGAAAAAGAAAAGAGCCATGATGCATGTCCCTAGGAATGATAAAATTGATTTGCATAATCCTAGGACTTCTAGAGCCCATGTACTAAAGACCACTAGGAAAGAAAATGTATCACCTAGGTGGATTAGAAAGAATGAAAATGTTTGTAATGTTGTTCAAACTACCTTAAAGGCAGATTCTTCTAATTTTTGGTATTTAGATAGTGGGTGCTCTAGGCACATGACGGGAAACAAGAGTTTCTTCGAGACTCTTGTCATGGAGGAAGATGGATGTGTCACTTTTGGTGATGGATCCAAGAAAAGAGTAAGAGGGAAAGGAACCATTTTCATTCCTGGATTACCTTCCTTGTCCAATGCTTTATTTATTGATGGCCTAAAAGCCAATTTGATAAGCATTTCACATCTAAGTGATGAAGGACTTTCCGTCTTATTTTCTAAAAATGATTGCTCTATTCTATTGCCCAATGGACAAACCTTGTTGAAAGGTATGAGATCTAGTGACAATTGCTATTGTCTTGAAGCTAGAATAGTCTCAAACAATGTGTCATTGGATGAGTAAGTTGAGTTGTGGCATGAAAAACTTGGCCACATGAACTTTCGGGATTTATGAATCCTAGGCAAGTTCGATTGTGTGCGTGGCATTCCCAAGCTTGGGAAGAAAGCCAATGGTGTTTGTGGACCTTGTCAACAAGGAAAACAAACCAAAGCCATGCACAAAAAGGGCAAGTATCTCTCCATCAAGGAGCCCTTAAAGCTTCTCCACATGGATCTTATAGGTTCTATGCAAACCGAGAGTTTAGGTGGAAAGAGATACATTTTTGTTTGTATAGATGATTTCTCTAGGTTCACATGGACATATTTTTTTAGAGAAAAATCCGAAACTTTTGACAAGTTTAAAATGCGTTGTAATAAAATTCAAAATGAGATGAACTCAAACATTAAAAGCATAAAATGGATTAGAAGTGACCATGGGAGGGAATTTGAGAATGCTTCTTTTGAAACCTATTGTGATAGTGTAGGCATCTCCCATGAGTTTTCAGCTCCTAGGACACCTCAACAAAATGGAGTTGTTGAGAGAAAGAATAGGGTCTTACAAGAGATGGCCCGTGTGATGTTGCTTAGCAACAATGTCCCTAGGAACTTATGGGCTGAAGCTGTCAATACGGCTTGCTATATAGGAAATAGAGTTTTCCTAAGGCCCGGTACTAGGCAAACCTCCTATGAGTTATGGAAGGGTAGGAAACCAAATGTTAGCTACTTCCACACATTTGGAAGCAAATGCTACATTTTAAATGACTGTGATCAACTTGGCAAATTTGATGCTAAGAGTGATGAGGGTATCTTTATTGGCTATGCCCTGAATAGTAGAGCCTATAGAGTTTTCAGCTTGAAGACTCGGACCGTCATGGAATCATCCAATGTTGTCATTGATGATACAAGGCTTAAGTCTAATGACCATAAGGAGGAGGTTGCTTTAGATGATGACTCTCCCTTGGAGAAGGTTGTGGAGACTCCTAATGTTGGGAGGTCCAACCTTGATAAAGAGGCCACTCAACCTCTTGATAGAGTTCCTCTTTTGGACTCTAAAGAACCTGCTCCATGGGTTAGAAGACTCCATAACAAAGATGATGTTATTGGAGATGTGAATGAGGGTGTAAGGACTAGGCGTCAAATTGCTAATCTCATTAGCTTTACATGCTACACCTCTCAAATTGAACCCAAAAAGGTTGATGAAGCCTTGAATGATGAATTTTGGGTTCTTGCCATGCAAGAAGAGCTAAACCAATTCAAAAGGAATGAGGTTTGGACTCTAGTTCCTAGGCCTAAAAGCACACATGTCATAGGCACTAAGTGGATTTATAGGAAAAAATCCGATGAGGATGGCAACATAGTGCGGAACAAGGCTAGACTTGTAGCACAAGGATACTCTCAAATTGAGGGTATTGACTTTGAGGAGACTTTTGCTCCCATTGCCTGTTTAGAGTCCATTAGGCTCTTCTTGTCCATTTCTTGTGTGCACAAGTTCAAATTGCACCAAATGGACGTTAAGAGTGCCTTCCTCAATGGCTTCTTGCAAGAGGAAGTGTTTGTTGAACAACCCAAGGGGTTTGTGGATGCTCACCACCTCAACCATGTCTATCGCCTCAAAAAGGCTCTATATGGGTTGAAACAAGCACCGAGGGTTTGGTATGAGCACCTCACTCAATTTCTTGTTGACAATAACTACACAAGGGGTAGTGTTGACAAGACTCTATTCATCAAGAAAGACAATGATGAGCTCTTTATAGCTTAAATCTATATTGATGATATAGTATTTGGCTCCACCAACAACATCAAGGTACAACAATTTGTTGATGTTATGTCTCATGAATTTGAGATGAGTCTAGTTAGTGAGCTAAGTTACTTCCTCGGTTTGCAAATTAGGCAAATGGATGATGGGATTTTCATAACCCAAGCCAAATATGCTAAGAACCTAGTGAAGAAGTTTGGTCTAGAAAATGCCAAACATTGTGATACACCCATGAGTACCACTTTGAAGCTAAGCAAGAATGCTAGTGGTAAAAGTGTGGAACAAACGTTATATCGGGGCATGATTGGTAGCTTGCTTTGCTTGACCGCAAGTAGGCCCGATATATCTTTTAGTGTGGGTGTGTTTGCTAGGTACCAAGCGGATCCTATGGAGTCCCATCTCTCTTCCATCAAGAGAATCATTCGCTATGTGAATGGGACATCCAACTATGGGATTTGGTACTCATTTGACACTAATGCTAGTCTTATAGGCTTTAGTGATGCAGATTGGGCAGAAAATTGCGATGATAGGAAAAGCACATCGGGTGGTTGCTTCTTCCTAGGCAACAACTTAGTGTCTTGGTTTTGCAAGAAGCAAAACTCGATTTCCTTGTCCACGGCCGAGGCTGAGTACATAGCTGCGAGGAGTGGATGCACACAACTCCTATGGATGAAGCAAATGCTAGTCGACTACAGATTCAACCAAGGTACTGTAACCCTCTTTTGTGACAATATGAGTGCTATTAATATTTCCAAGAATCTGGTACAACACTCTAGGACTAAGCATATTGACATCCGCCATCATTTCATTAGAGAGATTGTTGAAAATAAATGCATAGTACTTGAACATGTAGGTACTAATGATCAACTTGCGGACCTATTTACTAAACCCTTAGATGCTACTCGATTTAAAACTCTTAGTAGATCTATTGGGATATGTCATGTGGAGTTATGTGTTTTATGATTGACCCCATATGGGGAACTCAAACAAAGAGAACTGTTTTGCATTCTTGTCACATGCAAAAATTTTAAATATCTTATGCCTCTTATTTTAATTGCTTGAGTAAGCTTGGTTGCACATATGTATATATGTTTTCAATTCAATAAGTGTGAACCTTGCTTGTTTACAATCCATGTCATATTTATGTTCAAACATACATTTTTGGACTAGGAGATCTACATAGGAAGTATGATTTGAATGACCTATAGTTTTCTCCATGACATGATGATTCTTATATAACATGCTATTGAAAATTGAAAAGCATGAATTGATGATTGTGTTTTTAAATGCAAAACTTGTGTGAAAAACTTATGAGACTCAAAATGAATAAAGGATCTTGTATCCGTTCAAAGGATTTTAAAATCCAAATGTCTGTCTTTCTTTATTGGTTGAACATGGCTACTATCATACGGATATCTTATCCGGAAAAATCAATTAGGGTGCAAAGTCGCTCATGCCTTGTTTCGCTTATAAAGTTGGATATAGTTGCTCTTAAATTGAAATCAATGAAATCTCTATATCCTTGCTTTTCTCATGACAATGGTGAAATTGGTTTGAATTCTTATTAGAAACCTTTGTCATTTGCTTTGCCAAATACCATTGTATTTTGGACTTGAATGCTACATGTCTTGTATGCAAAGCATGTTTGTCTCACACATTTTCTTCAAATAAATCTCTTTGTTTCTCTTCAATTATTTGGGATGCATAAAGTGACTTATATGATTATGCAAATATCTTGCATGATACTATCTCTCTTTGCTAAGAGTGACCTGGTTGGGGACTACTCCTTTGCCTATTTCATGACAAAAAGGGGGAGTAGAATGTGGTAAGGGGAGTTACAAATTGTAGTAGAAATTGTGCATGTTGGGGAGAATACTCATTGAGGGGGAGTAACTCGTTGAGGGGGAGCATTGCATACACATACATTGCATGATGTTGTACTTATATTCTTAAAAATGCAAATGCTTGTTTTATTTTCACTTGATCATCTCACATACACTTGCTTTGGAAGTGTAACTTTTGTTTTGAAGGGTTGATAGTTCTGTTAGAGAAAAATACGGTCAACGCAGCGGAAGCGAGACTAAAAGGGGGTTTTAGTACAGTTTAAAATTTTTCCATATTTGAACCTTAACCCTTTAATTAATTAAACATACGTATCAAAAAGTAACGTACCTCTTGTCGCGTGATCCGATTGACTTGCGTCGATGGTAATCCGGAAGATCTTCCAATCCAATCATGAACGTGAATCACATAGGAGCGTGGTCTCCCTTTCTTTGAATTGCATACCTGAAGGATGGAAATCAAAATCTCTTCTCTTGATCGTTAGTCACAATAAATTCCAAGAGATTACAAAGAATGTTCCGGTCACTTTTGAATTCACAATCGTTAGATCGAAACTCGCGTGAACTTTATTCGAAATTGTGCACTAAACCGTTTGGTGTAAAAGTCACCAGTGCACTATCGAAATAAGAACAATCTCTTCTCACTTTTCTCTTGGCCGAAAATAATCACACTAGTCTCAGAGTTGGATTTTATTTTTCTCAAGTAAAAGAATAACTCTCAAGTCCAAGACCTAGGATTCACCAAATTCTATATCAAGAATATATGTATATATATATATATATATATATATTTGCCGCAAATTACTTGCCAAAAAATATATATATATATATATGTCTATATACAAATTATATATACATATGACTTTCTGCATATATTAAAATATATGCCCATCACTTCATGCATATATGAAATATATATTTCCCGCATGACTTTATGCATATATTAAATATATATATATATATATATATATATATATATCGCATAACTTTATGCATATATAAAATTTTATATATTCCGCATTCTTACATGCCTATATATTATATATTTGTATATCACTTGAATTCTTCTTGCCTTTATAAATTATCCAAACCCTAATCCAACTCTTTAGTGTATTTGTGACTATATAAAAAGACTTCCTTATTTGACTAGATAAATAAATTCTTTTTATTTATCTACTTACCAAATATAGTCTTTAATATTTATTATACTACTAACAATAGTATAATACTAAGAAACATATTTCCTAGTCAGAAAAAGATTTTGATTCTTAATTAAATAATTAATTAATAAATTAATTAATTCCCATTTAATTAAATAATAAAACCAAATAATATATTAGACTAATATATTAGCCTTGCCGCCCAAGTAACTATACATGGGCCATGTATTATTTTTCCATTTTATTTAATCCATTGGACCTTAAATAAAATCCCACATGTGAACTAGACCTATTCTTACTAAAAAAAAACAAGCCCACATGCCTTTCATTAATATATTAATATAATTTAACAGCCCATTACTAAAATAATGTGCAAATTATATTCTTAATATATTAAGTACAATTCTAGATGGACCCATAAATTGGTCCGGTAGAATATATCAAGTGATCCATGCAAGTCCGTGTGGATTGGGGATCTTGGCGGGCTATCTAAATTTAAGCTTCAATAGACATAACCTAATCACAATCAACAAATGATTCAATTAGGTCCGATCTATTAATTTTAGTTCATTCCACTAAAGAACTAAAATTGCACTCTTAAATAAAGATAGAATAAGTAAATGTTTCTCATTCGTACCCTAGACAATCTTATTGGAGATGGTGTATCCTCGTGAAGAATATCAGTAATCGCCAAGAGCTCATAGACCGCCTATAGCTCTTCAAGTTACCATATTTTCTCATATGACCACATTTTGAACTTGGATATTTTGACTTGTCCAGAAGCCATGTTTCAATAGACACTATTGAAAACTTAACGTTAAGATTTAATATCCAATACCTCAAAACATCCATATGATGATATTCTATTCTCATTTAATAAATGGAGCCACGATGTCCATATCTATAAATGAAGTCCTCTATCGATTAACAAATGAATACCACCAAACTATCGAGGATAGACTATACTATATAATCGTACTCATTGATAACTCAAATGATAACACTTGCAACCATAAGTCCATCATTTATCTTAGGATTAAGATAGACTCTCCGATTGTCCTGATAATGAAAAGACTTTTATCTACTGACGGTTCTAGATAAAGTATTTCATTGTGATCCAGTTCAATGCACCTAGTGCACTAGATCTTTTACTCAAAGCCACTTTGATGATTTTAGACTCATCATAACACATTTGATCCCACTCAAATGCCAGTAAAAGAATCTACAACTTTAACAAGATAAAGGTGCCCAACCTTTAACTTAAGTTGTGAACATTATTCAAGACTAGCTAAAGAATTGTGTCTACCTCATACATATCCAGATGTATGAACAATTCTTCGTTTCTCATAGTCTTTTGACCTTATGATTATTTACTTTTGACAATTATAATATTCAATCTATAAATGCTATAAGATTTATTTAAATCAGAAATCACTTTATTAATATGAAAAGATTGTTAAAAATAATATTACACACTTGTTATTGAGCATAATCCTAACAATCTCCCACTTGCGCTATCGTAAATGTGTCATATCTCTCATTCCCATGTTCTCTAGGTGCCCATCAAAACTCTTTTGTGGTAGAGCCTTTGTGTAGGGATACACTAGATTTTCTGCTGACGTGATTTTGGTAATCGTCACGTCACCCCTATGCACAATCTCCCTAAGAAGATGATACTTCCTTTCACTGTGTTTTCCTCTCTTATGACTTCTTGGTTCTCTCGAATTAGCCACTGCTCCATTGTTATCATAGTAGATAGTGATCTGCTTATTCGCACTGGGAACCACTTCCAAGTCAATCAGGAATTGGCGGAGCCAAACAACCTCTTTGGTAGCTTCGCATGCAGCAACATACTTAGCTTCCATGGTGGAATCAGCAATACAAGATTGCTTGATACTCCTCCATATGACTGTTCCTCTTCCAATAGTAAACACAGATCCTGATGTGGATTTTCTGGTGGTCAGAATCCGACTGGAAATCAGAATCTGTATACCCAACGGGAATCAAATCCCCTTCTGAATATACAAGCATATTATCTCTCGTTCTCCTGAGATACTTGAAAATATGCTTGACTGCCGTCTAGTGATCAGGACCAGGTTTTGATTGAAACCTACTAACTATGCCCATAGCAAAACAAATATCTAGTCTAGTGCAGAGCATTGTATACATGAGACTTCCAACTGCCGAGGCATTTGGAATCCTACTCATGAATTGCTCTTTATGCTCATTCTCAGGAACTTGTTCCTTAGAAAATTTGATTCCATTTCTGAAAAGTAACATACCTTTCTTGGAATCTTGCATGGAAAATCTAAACAAGATTTTATCTATGTATGAAGCTTGGGATAGTGCAATCGTTCTATTCTTTCTATCCCTTATTACTTGGATACCAAGAATATAACTTGCTTCTCCTAAGTCCTTTATATCAAATTGTTTTGCTAACCGTTCTTTTACTGATGTCAATACACCTACATCGTTTCCGATGAGTAGTATATCATCAACATAAAGAATTTAGGAAAACCAACTTGTCGCCATTAATCCTTTTGCATACACAAGGTTCGTCACAACTTGATCGAACCTTATGTTCCAGGTTCAGGATGCTTACTTTAATCCATATTTGGATTTTTGCAACTTGCATTGCCTTTTGCCAATGACGACAATCAACATCCTCCATTGCTTCCCAATACGTGTAGGGATCATCGTCGTCCGGGAAATTCTCCATTGATTCTCCCAGACCGATGTATCTCTTGGGTTTTCCACTAACCCTCCCACTACGACGAGGAATGGTAGGTTGTTGATTTTGTGATGGTGCGAAAATTACAATTGGGCTAGGTTGTGTAACCTCTTATGGAATTGTATCTCCTGACATCTCATTCAGAACAATTCTACTTCTAGGTACAAAATCATTCATATAGTCCTTTTCCAGAAATTTAGTATTTGTCGAAACAAATACTTTAAGATCTGAAGGACTATAAAAATAATATCCTTTAGTTTTTTTTGGATACCCTACAAATATGGATGTTTTCGAACGGGACTCCATCTTTTCTGTCTTTCCTTTTAACACATGCGCAAGATAACCAAATATCCTTAAGTGTTGTAAACTAGGCTTTCGCCCAGTCCACAACTCATGCGTTTGTTTGAGGAACCAACTTAGATGGTACATCGTTTAGAATGTATATCGCATTTTGTAAAGCATATCCCCAAAAGAAATAGGAAGCGTTGAATAACTCAACATAGACCTAACCATGTCTAAAAGAGTTCTATTTGTCCTTTCTGCCACCCCATTCTATTGAGGTATACCTGGTGTAGAAAATTGAGAAATGATCCCATTATCAATAAGATATTGCTGAAACTCACCAGATAGATATTCTCCACCATGATCAGATCTCAAGATTTTTATGTGTTTCTCAAGCTGTTTTTTCCACTTCAGCTTTAAATGCTTTGAACATGTCAAAAGCATTCGACTTATGTCTCATGAGATACACATAACCAAATCTCGAATAATCATCTGTGAAAGTGATGAAGTACTCATATCCACCTCTAACTTGAATGCTTATAGGACCATATACATCAATATACATTAATCCTAAACATTCAGTGGCTCTTGTGCCTTTGGTCCTGAACGACCTTTTGGTCATTTTACCTTCCAAACAGGATTCACAAGTTGGTAGATCATCAACCTTTAAGTCACTTAAAGGTCCATCACTAACCAATCTTTTAATTCCATTAAGGTTAATATGACCTAGGCACAAATGGCATAGGTAGGTTTCATCTTATGATAATTTTACTCTTTTATGGTTAGGTTGCGTTAATTCTGTGTCTAACAAGTGAGAGATATTTCTATGTAAATAGAATAGACCATTTTCCAATGTACCTTTGTAAACAAATTTGTCATCCTTACTAATAATAAATTTTTTTTATTAAAAGTAACCGAATATTCAAATTTATTTAAACAAGAAACTGAAATTAAATTTCTCTTGAATTGAGGTACATAATAAATGTCTATCAAATCTAAATGCCTACTAGAATCTAGATTAACTCTAATATCTCCCACTGCACTAGTAGACACCAACGCTCCGTTGCTTAAACGCAAGTTGATTTCATTCTTATTCGGCCTTCTCCTTTCTTGAAACCCCTATAAGGAATAACAAACATGATTATTGGCTACTGAGTCTAAGAACCAAGAATCTGTAGATTCTGCCAGTAAACATGTTTCAAGATAATTCACATCACCTTGTTCCTTCTTATTCTGAGACTTTGGGCAATTACTTTTCCAATATCTCTTTTCACCACAAAAGAAGCACTTCCTTTTGATCTTGGTTACTTTCGTAGTCTCCTTCTTGGTAGGCCCAAGTTCCTTTTTCTTCTGTTAGTCCTTGACCTTTTGACGGGTCTTAACAGTAGCAACTTTACCAACCATATGAATCTCTTCTAGAGACATCATCATATCAGCAACAGACCCCATTCCTTCATGTTGCTGCTGCAACACGTCGGAGATGGTAGCCATTTGGCCATCTCATTCGAGGTCTTCCACTGCTCATACTCGTCTCTTTGCATCACATTAGATTCATTAGTGAGAGCAGGTGGTTTTTAGGAGTAGTTAGAACAAACTTATGTTTTTCAGCTTGCAGCAACAACCCAATTTTCCTTTTCCATGTGACATAATTATCATTAGTTAAAATATTTATCTTTTAGGATGATCATTAGGGATGGGGTCATGATTTCTTAATAAAACAAAAATATATATGAGTAAATAATCATGATAAAGCACTTTCGAACATTTATCTTGATTTAAATAAATAACTCAATCATAAAAATTCAACGGTGATCCAACACCCATAAATGTTACGCCTCCTTTGGGAGTTCGCACCATTACTAGTTAGACTAGGTCCCACCTAATTGTTAACATAACAACCAGCGTTTTCAATTTTAGCCTTACAATTTTACTGACAAGAACTCTTGGGAGGATATCAATAAAATTACATTGAGTGTGTTACCAAGATATCGACCCTCAATATTTTCTCTCACGAAAATCCCTCCTTGGGGAGTAGATTTCGTTTGAGTCAATTGTCTAATCTATCCTTGTAAGGAAGTATGTTGCTAAATTCCATTCATGGATGCCCCTTGGGGGTATTACCAATAAATAATAAAGCTCAACTAACCTTGGAGGCCATAGGTGTTGCAAAACACCTTCTCCCACTCAATTATTTAAGGCGTGTGATTAAATCCTATAAAATGATTTACCAAGTTATCTAGATGCCAATTTAGATACCTAAATTATTCAATGCATGTTCATACCAAAAGAGATATATGAGTGGCACTCCTATTCTATATGACATGTTATCATACAATAACAAATATTGTAATATTTACAAAAATAAATAGCCACAATTTTGGTCCATCCTAGAAAAACAAGTAAATTACATTTGTTTGAAATACATAAACCCTAACTTGGCGATCAAGTCTTCAAGCGGCCATCATCCACTTGCGCACCCGAAGCCACACGTGGCTGTCCCAAATGCACACCTTGGCTGCCCAGCATGGGTATGCGCAGCCCTTATCCATAAGGGCAAGCCATGCGCAGCCCATACCAACTCAAGGGTGCGCACGGGTGCTAGGGTGTGTCATTGCTTCCCTTTTCCGCTTCCAATTCTTCAACTCTTCAAATCTTCAAATCTTGAATATATTACAGCAGATTTTACATAATAAATTACTGCAGTATTTTTTTATTTTTATTTTTTAATCACTGCAGTATTTTTAATACAATAAAAAACTGCACTATTTGATACAAAAAAAAAAAAAAAAAAAACTGCAGTATTTTTAATACATTAAAAACTGCAATATTTATTACAATAAAAAAATTAGAGAACCTAGCAACTACCAAGAAGGAACTTATGGCGATAATAGGCCACCCTTCTTGTTACAATTCCAAAACAAAAATTACATTGAAATTCTAGGACCAAAATCGAGCAACAACAATTCACTTTATAATAACATATATAAATCCATACATTCAACATGTAATTATATATGAGAATACCTAGAGTGCCATCTCTTTCTAAAACATGCATAATCACTGTAAGGATTCCCTTTTATTGATTGGCTTATTTCGTGGTCAAACCACAAGTTGGGGTTTGGTTGTAAGGGTAGTCTAGGTGATTAGTTGAAGATCAAGACCCTTTCCAAGACCTCAAGAGGACAAGCACCAAAGGTATATCTTGTGCTTACATTGGCTTGAAGAAATATAGTTGCACACACCCACAACATGCATAACTCTTATTCTTGAATGTTGTGTTTGTATTTTGTGTGCATTGTGCCTTATTGATTTATTCAATATCTCTTCTTGCTTGTTGAATTGATTGCATCTTGTTATATGATAATGCCATGTCATGATAGGCATTAGGATGCTTTCAATACCCACACTTGCACTTCATGCATGATTAGCGTTTAGTGTGGAGAAATTCGTTTCCCAAAAGTTGTTCGGAAACGTCCGCGCGTGCACGCTGATGTGCTTTGTTTTGCGCGATGATCGCCGGTGGAGATGCCTTTGGCTTCTCCCCTGATTTCACCATTTTTGGTGAACGGCGGTTTCCTTCGGCGGCCTGGCCGCCGTTAGAAACCGCCGAATGAGACCTGATTGAAATTCAATCTCGGGTCCAAAACGGCGGTTGAATCGGCGGTCACGAAACCGCCGAACGAAGTCGCCGAATTTCCCCTGTTCTTCTCGGGAGCAATTCGGCGGTTCAATTCGGCGGTCTGGCCGTCGAATTGAAACCGCCGATCGTGCGATTTCAGGGGCAAACTTGTCTTTTCACTTGCCCAATTCTTGATGTCTATAAATATCTCACTTTCTCATTATCTGAATGTAGTTCTTGACTCTTAAGAACCCTAAACTTCAAAGTTAGATTTTGAGAGAAAATCAAATCAAGAATTCACCTTTAACCACTCAAATCAAACCCTTTTTGCATCAAATTTCATATTGCATCTCCTATGTCTATATAGAGTGCATCCATGTATGGGTTTGCATCATCACAACTTGCTTGGTAAGATTTTGATTAATTTCATCTTATTTTAGTATTTTAAATACCAAGCCATCTCTTTTAAATTACTTGTATGTTTTAGATCATATGCTAAATACAAGAAAAGAGATTATTTGTGATGTATTGATTGAGTGTTGTTTGTGATAGCTTTGTGTCTAGGATTGGTTATCCTCTACTTAGCTAAAGTTATATGCCATGTCATATAGCTACATGTGATATCTAGGATTGATTATATTGTCATCTTATAATCCTAGGTAAGCATTTAGAGTACCCTAGCTCTTATTGCAATATTTGGATATCATTGCATATTCACATAGGGTTGTTTGATCTCTTAGGAGATTGTAAGTCTTGTGTGATAGACCGGGATTAGGTCGGACACCGGGATTAGGTGGTCACATGAGCAAATTGGACTAGGTCCACTTTTACAGGCCTGCGGGTAGTGGTAGCGGGATATTGGCCGGGATTAGGCCGTCAAACCTGGATTAGGTTGTATACGTTATCACAATTAGTGGATTCGAGGTTCGAGTGTGGCGCACTTACCAGCCCGTGGTTTTTCCCGTGAGGGTTTCCACGTAAAAATCAAGTGTCGTTTATATTTCCGCACCATATTACACTTGATTATTATATTGTCTAGTTTGGGGCATTTTCGTAAATTTGACTAAAAACGAAAATTGGGTAAAAAGCGTAAAATCTATTCACCCCCCCTCTAGATAGTTTTATACACACCGTGCTATAATTAGTTTCAATTGGTATCAGAGCGGGTTCCTAGATATACTTAGGTGATCCAAGCTCATTTTGGTGTGTTTTGCATTTTGTATGTTTGTTTGATTTCTTCATACATTTTGCATTCTTCTCATTTGCATTCATTCAACGCAAACACTATGAGTGATTTTGTGAGAGAAGAAATTGACTCCGTTGAGGAGTTGCCTCTCTTACTAGAGAGATTTAGGAGATTTGTGAAATTAACCACCTCACCTCCTAAGAAGAAGTTGACCACCTCACCTCCTAAGAAGAAGAAGACAATTGCTTTGGAGACTTCGAAGCATATCAAGAAGGAGGTTATCTCAATTGAAGACATGGGACTCAATGACAAGCCAAACCAAGGAGTGTCTTCAAGAGAGGGGATTCAGTGCTACGAATGTGGAGGATTCGGGCATTTATCCCCGGAGTGTGGAAACTTGAAGGATAGAAGAAAAGGGAAGGCGTTGGCCACCTTATGGGATAAATATGAAGATGACGAAAATCCTTCAAGTGATGAAGAACTTGCCATCATCTACACAGAATTTGGAGCCAAGAGTGTAGAGGTTGAAGAAGATGGCATAGTTGCTCTTACTTGTAATCCCCAAGAAGAACTAGATATAGAAGTAGTTGGCGTAGCTACTCATAGGGATTTGGCTCATTCCTCATCAAGAGACAAATTTGATGATCTTGATGAAGGAGATGACTCCATTGGTGAAATGGAGATTAGAGGAGATGACACAAGTGTTGAATATTTGTCATCTAACTCCACAAATGGAAATGTGGAGTGTATGGATCTTAATGACTACAAAGTCAAAATTGAGAGCTCAATGATGAGGAACAAGGAAGAAATTAGAAGATTAAAAGAAGAGAATCTAGAGCTTTCAACACTAGTAGACCACTTGTGTGAAGAAGTGGTAAGATCCACGGCGGATGAAGATAAGCTAAAAGAAGACTTAGCCTTATCTAAGAGGAGAGAAGAAGAGCTAGAAAGAGAGCTTGAAGAAGTTAAGGTCTTAATGGCTAAAATGACTTCAAGCACCAAGAAGCTTGACCACATGTTGGGAGTAGGAAGAAAGCCAAGTGACAAGAGAGGTCTTGGCTACATTGATGACAAGGATGCCTCCTCCACAAGCAAGACATCCTTGGTCATGATGGACTTCAATATGTCCCCTCCTCCTCAACACCCTAGGAAAAAGATGGACCTAGGAGAGTGTTCAAGAAGTGCCCAAGTAGTTGTGGCACCAAAAGGTCAAGCTCAAGCTCACACCCAAAGGGCTCCTCACCTTATCTTCCCTCAAACTCAAAAACAACATGGGAAGAGTTTAGACATGCAAGCTCAGACAAGCAAGCAACCTCGTCTTGGTTATCAACAAAGGAGGAGAGATCCTATCCAACAACCAAGACAACCACAACGACAAGGGAAAGCTCCCATCCATGCTCAAGGGAATGGTATGATTCCTAACCTTTTTCCCACTTGTCATTTTTGTGGTATTATTGGTCATATTAGACCAAATTGCTTGCATTACATTGAAATGTGTAGAGCTAAAAGCATGTTTGACAAGAAAAAGGCTAGAGCCAAGATGCTTCATAAAAAGGAAGAAAATCATGTGCATGATCCTTTTTCATCTTGTACTCTAGAACCTTTGTCCACTAGGATTGACTTAGTGTCACCTAAGTGGAATAATAAGAATGAACCCGCTTGCTACGAGACTAACAAGTCTCAAATAGGTTCAACTAAGTCCAAAGGACTTAGTAGGTCCATAGGACCTCATACCCTTCCTTGAAGAGGTATGGAAAATTGACCCCATATGGGGAACTTAAGCAAAGAGAGCTATTTTGCATTCTTGTCACTTGCAAAAAATTTGAAATATCTTATGCTTCTCTTTTTGTTGCTTGAGTTAGCTTGGTTACACTATGTATATATATTTTCTATTCAATAAGTGTGATCAATGCTTGTATTGCAATCCATGTCATATTTATGTTCAAACATGCATTTTTGGACTAGGAGATATTTACATAGGATATAATTTGAATGACCTATAATGATCTCCATGACATGATGATTGCTAAATGACATGCTAAATGTTAATCTTGAAAAGCATGTTTTGATGATTGCATATTCTTAAAATGCAAAAAATTGTGTGAAAAAGCTTATGAGACTCAAATGAAAAAAGGATCTTGAATCCATTCAAGGATTTTACAATCCAAATGTCTCTCTTTCTTTATTAGTTGAACATGTCTACTATCATACGGATATCTTATCCGGAAAAATCAAGTAGGGTGCAAAGTTGCTCATGACATGTTTAGCTTATAAAGTTGGATATAGTTGTTCTTAAATTGAAATCAATGTAATTTCTATATCCTTGCTTCTCTCATGACATTGGTGAAATTGGTTTGAATTCATATTAAAAACCTTTGTCATTTGCTTTGCCAAATACCATGGTATTTTGGACTTAAATGCTACATGTCTTGTATGCAAAGCAATTATTTGATTCACACATTTTCCTTAAATAAATCTCCTTGTTTCTCTCCAATTAATTGAGATTGCATAAAGTGACATATATTGATTATGCAAATATCTAGAATGCTACTATCTCTCTTTGCCTTGAGTGACCCGGTTGGGGACTACTCCTTTGCCTATATCATGACAAAAAGGGGGAGTAGGATGTGGTAAGGGGAGGTGCAAATTGTTGTAGCATTTGTGCACGTTGGGGAGAATACTAATTAAGGGGGAGTAACCCTTTGAGGGGGAGCATTTGCACATACATACATTGCATGATGTTGTACTTAAATTCTTAAATGCAAATGCTTGTTTTATCTCACTTGATTCATCTCACCTTTTCTTGTATTGGAAAGTATAGAAACTTTATTCTTCAGGGATTGATTGGTCTACTTGAGATTGAAGACTTCAAGATTATTTATCTTATCTCTTTGTAATGTAGAAAATCATAGTTAACCCGTAGTTTCTATTATGTTGTGAGGAATCATTGTGAGTGGTGGTTTTGTCACGAAATAGCCAAAGGGGGAGATTGTAAGGATTCCCTTTTATTGATTGGCTTATTTCGTGGTCAAACCACAAGTTGGGGTTTGGTTGTAAGGGTAGTCTAGGTGATTAGTTGAAGATCAAGACCCTTTCCAAGACCTCAAGAGGACAAGCACCAAAGGTATATCTTGTGCTTACATTGGCTTGAAGAAATATAGTTGCACACACCCACAACATGCATAACTCTTATTCTTGAATGTTGTGTTTGTATTTTGTGTGCATTGTGCCTTATTGATTTATTCAATATCTCTTCTTGCTTGTTGAATTGATTGCATCTTGTTATATGATAATGCCATGTCATGATAGGCATTAGGATGCTTTCAATACCCACACTTGCACTTCATGCATGATTAGCGTTTAGTGTGGAGAAATTCGTTTCCCGAAAGTTGTTCGGAAACGTCCGCGCGTGCACGCTGATGTGCTTTGTTTTGCGCGATGATCGCCGGTGGAGATGCCTTTGGCTTCTCCCTTGATTTCACCATTTTTGGTGAACGGCGGTTTCCTTCGGCGGCCTGGCCGCCGTTAGAAACCGCCGAATGAGACCTGATTGAAATTCAATCTCGGGTCCAAAACGGCGGTTGAATCGGCGGTCACGAAACCGCCGAACGAAGTCGCCGAATTTCCCCTGTTCTTCTCGGGAGCAATTCGGCGGTTCAATTCGGCGGTCTGGCCGCCGAATTGAAACCGCCGATCGTGCGATTTCAGGGGCAAACTTGTCTTTTCACTTGCCCAATTCTTGATGTCTATAAATATCTCACTTTCTCATTATCTGAATGTAGTTCTTGACTCTTAAGAACCCTAAACTTCAAAGTTAGATTTTGAGAGAAAATCAAATCAAGAATTCACCTTTAACCACTCAAATCAAACCCTTTTTGCATCAAATTTCATATTGCATCTCCTATGTCTATATAGAGTGCATCCATGTATGGGTTTGCATCATCACAACTTGCTTGGTAAGATTTTGATTAATTTCATCTTATTTTAGTATTTTAAATACCAAGCCATCTCTTTTAAATTACTTGTATGTTTTAGATCATATGCTAAATACAAGAAAAGAGATTATTTGTGATGTATTGATTGAGTGTTGTTTGTGATAGCTTTGTGTCTAGGATTGGTTATCCTCTACTTAGCTAAAGTTATATGCCATGTCATATAGCTACATGTGATATCTAGGATTGATTATATTGTCATCTTATAATCCTAGGTAAGCATTTAGAGTACCCTAGCTCTTATTGCAATATTTGGATATCATTGCATATTCACATAGGGTTGTTTGATCTCTTAGGAGATTGTAAGTCTTGTGTGATAGACCGGGATTAGGTCGGACACCGGGATTAGGTGGTCACATGAGCAAATTGGACTAGGTCCACTTTTACAGGCCTGCGGGTAGTGGTAGCGGGATATTGGCCGGGATTAGGCCGTCAAACCTGGATTAGGTTGTATACGTTATCACAATTAGTGGATTCGAGGTTCGAGTGTGGCGCACTTACCAGCCCGTGGTTTTTCCCGTGAGGGTTTCCACGTAAAAATCAAGTGTCGTTTATATTTCCGCACCATATTACACTTGATTATTATATTGTCTAGTTTGGGGCATTTTCGTAAATTTGACTAAAAACGAAAATTGGGTAAAAAGCGTAAAATCTATTCACCCCCCCTCTAGATAGTTTTATACACACCGTGCTATAATTAGTTTCAATCACCATAAAAAGAAATAGATTCACGTATATATACGTTAATTAATTAAAGGGTACAACCAAGGCTCTGATACCAATTGTTAGAGAAAAATACGGTCAACGCAGCGGAAGCGAGACTAAAAAGGGGTTTTAGTACAGTTTAAAATTTTTCCATATTTGAACCTTAACCCTTTAAGTAATTAAACATACATATCAAAAAGTAACATACCTCTTGTCGCGTGATCCGATTGACTTGCGTCGATGGTAATCCGTAAGATCTTCCAATCCAATCACGAACGTGAATTACCTAGGAGTGTGGTCTCCCTTTCTTTGAATTGCATACCTGAAGGATGGAAATCAAAATCTCTTCTCTTGATCGTTAGTCACAATAAATTCCAAGAGATTACAAAGAATGTTCCAGTCACTTTTGAATTCACAATCGTTAGATCGAAACTCGCGTAAACCTTATTCGAAATTGTGCACAAAACCATTTGGTGTAAAAGTTACCAGTGCACTATCGAAATAAGAACAATCTCTTCTGACTTTTCTCTTGGCCGAAAATAATCACACTAGTCTCAGAGTTGGATTTTATTTTTCTCAAGTAAAAGAATAACTCTCAAGTCCAAGACCTAGGGTTCACCAAATTCTATATCAAGAATATATATATATATTTGCCGCAAATTACTTGCCAAAAAATATATATATATGTCTATATACAAATTATATATACATATGACTTTCTGCATATATTAAAATATATGCCCATCACTTCATGCATATATGAAATATATATTTCCCGCATGACTTTATGCATATATTAAATATATATATATATATATATATATCGCATAACTTTATGCATATATAAAATTTTATATATTCCGCATTCTTACATGCCTATATATTATATATTTGTATATCACTTGAATTCTTCTTGCCTTTATAAATTATCCAAACCCTAATCCAACTCTTTAGTGTATTTGTGACTATATAAAAAGACTTCCTTATTTGACTAGATAAATAAATTCCTTTTATTTATCTACTTACCAAATATAGTCTTTAATATTTATTATACTACCAACAATAGTATAATACTAAGAAACATATTTCCTAGTCAGAAAAAGATTTTGATTCTTAATTAAATAATAAATTAATAAATTAATTAATTCCCATTTAATTAAATAATAAAACAAAATAATATATTAGACTAATATATTAGCCTTGCCGCCCAAGTAACTATACATGGGCCATGTATTATTTTTCCATTTTATTTAATCCATTGGACCTTAAATAAAAAGCCCACATGTGAACTAGACCCATTCTTACTAAAAAAAAAACAAGCCCACATGCCTTTCATTAATATATTAATATAATTTAACAGCCCATTAAATAAATAATGTGCAAATTATATTCTTAATATATTAAGTACAATTCTAGATGGACCCATAAATTGGTCTAGTAGAATATATCAAGTGATCCATGCAAGTCCGTGTGGATTGGGGATCTTGGCGGGCTATCTAAATTTAAGCTTCAATATACATAACCTAATCACAATCAACAAATGATTTACTTAGGTCCGATTTATTAATTTTAGTTCATTCCACTAAAGAACTAAAATTGCACTCTTAAATAAAGATAGAATAAGTAAATGTTTCTCATTCGTACCCTAGACAATCTTATTGGAGATGGTGTATCCTCGTGAAGAATATCAATAATCGCCAAGAGCTCATAGACCGCCTATAGCTCTTCAAGTTACCATATTTCCTCATATGACCACATTTTGAACTTGGATATTTTGACTTGTCCAGAAGCCATGTTTTAATAGACACTATTGAAAACTTAACATTAAGATTTAATATCCAATACCTCAAAACATCCATATGATGATATTCTACTCTCATTTAATAAATGGAGCCACGATGTCCATATCTATAAATGAAGTCCTCTATCGATTAACAAATGAATACCACCAAACTATCGAGGATAGACTATGCTATATAATCGTACTTATTGATAACTCAAATGATAACACTTGCAACCATAAGTCCATCATTTATCTCAGGATTAAGATAGACTCTCCGATTGTCCTGATAATGAAAAGACTTTTATCTACTGATGGTTCTAGATAAAGTATTTCATTGTGATCCAGTTCAATGCACCTAGTGCACTAGATCTTTTACTCAAAGCCACTTTGATGATTTTAGACTCATCATAATACATTTGATCCCACTCAAATGCCAGTGAAAGAATCTACAACTTTAACAAGATAAAGGTGCCCAACCTTTAACTTAAGTTGTGAACATTATTCAAGACTAACTAAAGAATTGTGTCTACATCATACATATCCAGATGTATGAACAATTCTTCTTTTCTCATAGTCTTTTGACCTTATGATTATTTACTTTTGACAATTATAATATTCAATCTATAAATGCTATAAGATTTGTTTAAATCAGAAATCACTAAACAATATTACACTCTTGCTATTGAGCATAATCCTAACAAGTTCTACAAGAGATTGAAGGCTTAAAGATTTTTTTCTTTATAATATCTCTTTGTAATGTAAAATATCTTTGTAATCCCGTAGCTTAAATTTTGTTGTGAGGATCAGTGTGAATGGTGGTTTTGTCACGAAATAGCCAAAGGGGGAGATTGTAAGGTTCCCGTTTGTTGATTGGTTTATTTCGTGGTCAAACCACATGTTGGGGATTTATTGTAAGGGTAGCTTAGGTTCTGATGTTCAAGTTCAAATGCCCTTTGAAGACCTCATCATTGATAAGCACCAAAGGTAATTTCTAAGTGCTTACTTGCATTGAAGAGATAGTTGCACACACTCACAACTCATGCATATGTTTAATTCTTGTATGTTGTGTGTCTTATTTTTTATGCATAAATGTTCTTTAACATCTCTTCTTGCATGCTTTAGTAATTGCATCTTGTATGTCCAAAAGCCTTGTCATGCATTAGCCTTAGGATTGCATACTTGTGTAAGGTGCTGCACAAAGCGCTGTTGAAAGCGCTGTTCGTACAACGCCCATCTAAAGACCTAATGAGAATGGGATAGGTGCTGTACAGATCTGATCGATTTTAATCGGTCGCTGTTGGGTCGCTGTACAGTCGATGTACAAAGCGCTGTACGTACATCGACTCTTTGTTTTCCCGAGAGAATAAAGTTGTGGCGCTGTACAGAAGCGCTGTTCGAACAGCGCCAATGAAGATGTTCTTCATTTTTCCCAGAAAGGCGCTGTACAAGTCACTCTACGTACAACGACCTGTACAACGCCCAAGGCAAAATCAGTGTCACTTTTCAAAACGATGTCACTTCATCTTGACACCCTATATATATGCCTCTTTCATCTTAGGTTGTTTTTAGAGAGTTCAAAAGCATATTTTTACTTAGCATATTTTTCCAAGAGAAAAATTTCACCAAAGAACTCACCTTTCTTTACTCAAACACTTTTCCATGATCATCAAACATCATCTAGCATCATCCTTGATCATCTAGATATCATTTTGCATGGATTTTTCAACACACTTTGCTTGGTAAGTTTTTCACTAATATCTTACATATTTTGTGTATTTCTTCCCAAGCAATCTCATTTATTACTTGTTTGTCATTGATATATATCTTAGATACAAGTTTGAGATTAGTGTTTTGAATGTTTGAGAGTTGTATTGTGATAACTTTCTAGGTTTGCATAATCTTTGATTAGCTAAGCTTTTTGACATGTCATTTAGCTCCTTGATATCTAGGATTGTATTTTTTGCTATATCATCATCCTAGATAAGCATATAGGGTTACCTAGCTCTTTATTGCATTTTTGAGTATTTTATATATTCACATAAGCTCTTTATCTCTTCATTGAGAAGCAAGACTTGTGTAGCTTCCGGGATTAGGTTGCGTAAATCCCAAGCAATTGGACTAGGTTCCCTTATACCGGGATTAGGTAGGTGTGTGATTACTTACCGGGATTAGGTTGTAATCAGTTTACACATTTATTGGATTCGAGGTTTGAATGTGGCTTGCTTACTAGCCCGTGGTTTTTCCCGTGAGGGTTTCCACGTAAATATCAAGTGTTATTTAATTTCCGCACCATATTACACTTGTTATATTATTGTGATTAGTTATGGGTATTTTCGTAATCTTGACCATACACGAAAATTGGGTAAAATTTATTAAAATCTATTCACCCCCCTCTAGATAGTATATTACACACCGAGTATTTGTTTCAAAGCCAATCAAACTTTGAGGAACTTACAATCTCCCTCTTTGGCTATTTCGTGACAAAAGCACCACTCACATTGAACCTCACAACAAAATTGAAACTAAAGGTCAACAATGGTTTTCTACATTACAAAGAGATACAAAAAATAAAACTTCATGTTTTCAATCTTTTGCAGAACAATCAATCCTTCAAAACAAAAAAGATTACAATTTTCAAAGCCAGTATATGTGAGGTGATCAAGTGAAGTTAAAACAAGCATTTCCAATAAAGAATTTTGTAATAAAGAAAACATGTAACATCATGCAAAGACTATTATGCAATGAATGTGCAATGCAAATGCTCCCTCTTAACGGGGTACTCTCCCTCAATATGTAAACTCTCCAACATGTGAATTTGCAATCTCCCTTACCACTACTACTCCCCCTTTTTGTCATGAGATGGGCAAAAGAGTATCTCCAAACGGGTCACTTGTAGCAAAGAGAGAAATAATCATATAAGGAACTTTATGCAACTCAATTAAATGGAGAGAAATAAGGAGATTTATTTAATGAAAATGTGTGATTAAAATGCTTTGTATGCAAGACATATTGCATTCAAGTCCAAAAATCAATGGTATTTGGCAAAGCAAATGACAAAGGTTTCCTTAAAGAATTCAAACCAATTTCACTATTTGTCATGAATCAAAGCAAGGATATAAAAAATTCATTGAATTCAATTTTAGAGCAGCTATATCCAACCTTATAGGCGAAACATGGCATGAGCGACTTTGCACCCTATTTGATTTTTCTAGGTAAGATACCCGTTTGATAGTAGCCATGTTCAACTAGTAAAGAAAGAGAGACATTTGAATTTTAAAATTCTTAGAACGGATACAAGATCCTTTATTCATTTGAGTCTTATAAGCTTTTCACACATTGTTTTTCATTTAAGACTTGCAATCATCAATTCATGCTTTTTCATTTGAGCATATCATTTGAATTTCATGCTTTTCACTTTTTAAGCATGTCATTTAAAGAATCATCATTTCATGGTGATCATTGTAGGTCATTCAAAGAGTACTTCCTCAGTGAATCTCCTAGTCCAAAAATGCATGATTGAACATAAATATGACATGGATTGCAATCAAAGCATGGTTCACACTTATTGGAATAAAAACATATAAACATATGTGCAACCAAGATACTCAAGCAATTAATAAAGAAGCATCAAATATTTCAAATTTTTTGCTTGCACCAAGTATGCAATTGCTCTCTCTGCTTGAGTTCCCCACATGGGGTACATCACCAACTCACATCATTCTACGAGACATATCCCAATAGATCTACTAAGTTTTTTTAAACCTAGTTGCATCAAAGGGTTTAGTAAATAAGCCTGCTAGTAGATCATTTGTACCTACATGTTCAAGTACAATGCATTTGTTCTCAACAAGTTCTCTTATGAAATGATGATGGATGTCAATATGCTTTGTCTTAGAATGTTGCACCGGATTCTTAGAAATGTTAATAGCACTCATATTATCACAAAAGAGGGTTAGAGTACCTTGATTGAATTTGTAGTTGACAAGCATTTGCTTCATCTAAAGGAGTTGTGTGCATCCACTCCCCGCGGCTATATATTCGGCTTCGACTGTAGACAAGGAAATTGAATTTTGCTTCTTGCAAAACCAAAACACCAAGTTGTTCCCTAGGAAGAAGCAACCTGACGCGCTCGAACCGGATCTACAAATACTACTGTGAATTACTCTACCTCGGTTATATTAATGGGGCGCGCGGGTGTTTTCACCCCTCGCAAGTGCATGAGTCGTACAAGTCGTATAGTTTGCACAAGTTCGGGTCTCGTTCCCACAGAGAACTAGGTCGATTGAGTAATTAAAAAGCTAATTAATTGATTACTAGGCTAGTCTACTACAATACTGAAACGTTATAAAAGATTACTGAGAGGGAGATGCTAGGGGAGATATGATTGTAATGATAGTAAACCACTAAGTTCCCACTCTTATGCATATTAGGCCAAATCACTAAGGCTATTTCCACATAGGATTAGAATGAATACACAACACTAACTCAAGATACTTTTCAAGTACTAAAGCAATACCAAGTTAGTGTTTGATCATGGAATATCATTTAAGAGTATGATTCACACGTTTTACAAATCAATACACACTCTATTCAATGACATATGAGATAACAATAACAATCACAGGTTATGAAGTAATATTGTTATCTTTTCTTAGCAAAACTTATCAATACATGTGATCCTAGAGTCTATGAACAACATGCAATAATTTAGCCTTTTTAACATTGATAAGCAATAAGTGACTATCCATAAAAGAGAGTGAGTGACTGGGTGGCTCACATCATTATCTCATAAATTCCCCAACAAAAGTTGGTTAGTTACACATGATAACTACACAAAGCATGAATTAAAGAAAAGTAAGAAAGGTAAGAGATACAACCCTTGAATTCGTCTAGGATTCCAAGAAGGCAGCTCTCCTTTAAAGTAATTACAACTAAGAAGATTGTAAACTATTCTATTACAAAATTACTTGCTAAATAAAATTACTTAATGCTAAAGTAAGATACTCACTCAAGATTGTCTAGAACTAGTCTAAGCTAAAGAGAGTCTTTATCCTTTTCTTTTCTTCTTCCTCTTTCAAACAGTACCCCTTTGAATTAGAAAAGGGACTATTTATGACTTCCCTTCAAATTGAGAAAAGGGAAATGCCGTAAATGCCCCCAACGTGTTGTCCGCGACTTCCATCCGCGGGTTTCATCTAGCGGGTTGATCCCGCAGGGTCTTCTTTCAGAGGATCCACGGCTTTGATCAACTTTCCTACGGCTTTGTTCCAGCCAGTCTGAACCCGCGGGCATAAACCAACTTCTTCCGTGACTTTGTTCCTTCTGTCTGACGGCTTCTTTCTTGCCAACTGAACCCGCGGGAAAGGTTCTCGCGAGTTTCTTCCTTCTGCCTGGCGGCTTCTTTCCAATTGTCCTTCCCGTGGCTTTGTTCTGCGGGTTAATTCCCACGGCCTCCTTCTGATGTTGACTTTACTTCTATTTTGACCTCTTTTTCTCCACTTTCACACAATCACTTCCCTGGTGAGTATCTTACCTGTACTTAACCAAACATATGTTATATATACACAAGTGCTCGAAAAACGACTACAAAAGATAGGAAAATGAGCGCTAAATGTGAACATTTACAGTGCGATCAAACCCCTAAACCTATTTTGTCCTCGAGCATAACAAAGCAAGGAAACAAAATTAATACATAAACCAAGCAAAACAACTAATCCACTTTCGTAAGGAACACAATGGCACTTAGCACGTGCCACACGCCTTTTAAACCTCTTGGTGCCCCTAGTAGGAGGAGTGAAGTCTCCTGAGAGTTTACCAGATACGATACCTGATTGGTGCGAATGAACGCGATAGTTCTATAAATAATCGGTAAATGATAGGACGCACGAGTGTTTATACCCTTTCGTAAGTATACGAATCGTTAGCCACGTATAATGGTTACGAGTAAGGGTTTCGTTCCCACGAGGAGGTACGGTACACTTAAGTCGGTTCAACGTCTTATGTTATAGACAAGCTATTTACACTAATTACAATTGCATGAAAACTACAGCATGGTGGTCACAAGCAATTATCTAAACTAAGATAGCTAAGATGGAGAATTAAAGCTGTGTATCCTACGGTCAAGGATACATAATCTCTATACTACAACTACAACTAAAAAGGTGTGAACACAAGACAAATAATTAATCTAAACTAATTATATTAGCAACTCAATAAGCAAGTAAATTAACACTAAGTCACTACAATTAAATTACACTAATTAACTACAACTAACTAAACTAACTAATTCTTGCAAGGTTATGCAAGAGCAAAGATAAATGAAGAGGGATATTATCAATTGATCACAATTAAGCACACTAGTTCTATGGCATAGGTAATTCAACAACTACCACTCTAAATATTATCAACTAATGATTTTAGAATGACAATAATAGAGGGATTACAACCTAGAACATAAGAATTAGTCAATAAGCATGGACATGCAATTACTAACCAAGTCTTCTCCAATAGAGCTAATCAATGTTATAAAACAAGATTACATGTTACTAATTCGTCAATCAACAACATGTATTCATTTGATATCTCAAGATGGATATATAAAAGTAAGATCAATCAATTACACTATAAAGTCATATGAAATCCATCCCTCAACATTGAGAGTATTTTACACATACATGTTACATGAATCACAAATAATGGAAAAGAAGTAAGAGGTAAGAAGTAACCACAAGATGGTAAGCTTCTTGTCTTCAATGAAGCTCTAAGTCTACTTCTTCCAAGCTATGAAGTTCACATGCAATCATGTAATGAGATTCTAAGTTATCTAGGCTATTCTAGGGTGATTTCTTGATTTCTAAGCTATTGTGAGTTTATTTGTGTGAACTTTGGATATTAGGGATAGTGTTTTAGGTTACAAAAGGATGTATATATATAGGGAATTGTTTTGGGCATGCTTTGGATGAAATATCCTCCAAGTCGGTTGTCCTCGCGGGTTTAGGACCCTTGTTTTCGTGGGTTCATTCTCGCCGGTGGAACTTGCGGTAATTTCTGGAAGTTGGCCGCGAGTTGTGACCTTCTGGACCGTGGGAACTTTCCCTTGGCATGAAACCGTGGAGTTCCAGCGGTTTTGGACGAGTTTGGGAGACCAAGAGGCCGCTGGAATCAAGCTTGAAGGCTTGGACGTCCATGGAGGTTGGAGGACTTGGAGGAGAGGACAAACTTGTGCATGGAGGCTTGAAAGTGGGTCCATCGTGACCGGGATTATGTTGGCCGTCGATCTAGGCGGAGGTTGGCATAAAAAACCATCAAAAAATGGTCGGGAAATGGCCGGGAAAGAGTCAGGTCACATCGGGTCGTCGGGTCGGGTCGTCGCGCCCGGCTAGTGGTAGAAGATGCAGTGACATCATGCTGACGCTTGTCACCCCAAAACGACACCGTTTCTTTATTGACGTGGCACTGACGTTGTGCCTTGCGCGGTGAATTACAGTTAGCTCCCCTGATCTTTGGCTTAATCACAGAATGGTCAATATTTCTTCGAATATTTCACTTTAGCCCCTGAAATGTCCAAAATGACAACAATGCCCCTAAACTTCCCTATTTACCTGAAACACTTATTTAATCCATTAAATACCCGATTTTACCCGAGAAACAAGCACAAAAAGATAGGAAAATGGAGCACTAAATGTGAATATTTGGAGCGCGATCAATAACCACAAACGCAACTCTACAATTCGATGTTGATATTGCAACAGTGTAAATACAACAAAAACTTCATGCAAGCTAAGTATCCTAAATTAAGACTACTAAAATTCCATTCTCATCAAAACAACACGCAATGTTAGTATGCTAGAATCGTGATGTCTTCAGTACATGAATCAATAACTAATCGCCTAGGGATGAATTCGCCTTGACCTCTAAATCTCGCGGGTTCACTCTTTCTTCTCTCAGAATCTTAGGTTATCTCTTATCAATACATGCGTTTCTGGATGTTATGTGATCAAATTCAAATTCAACGCATGTGAATATAACAAAACCACACTTTATAGTGAATGATCTCATGAATGAATTGATGAATCATGAACGTAGAGAGAACATGTTTTGACTCGTATTCCCAAGCTAGATTTCTAAAAGATCAGCTAGGGCTTTCCTTTGGTTTTAATGGGGCCATGGGTGATTTTTAATGGATGAAATGAATTTGATGGAAGTCTCAAGGTTTTGATCAATATACAATGTATTCTATTAGCTCATCATTCAAATGTCCACAAGCGTTTAGGCTAAGATTAAAATTTTGATGATTGTGTTAATGGTACTCAATTTTGAGTATTCAGTCAATTAGGTACTATGGCCTTAAGTGTTTATTTTCACACTTCTACAATTTAGCCACTAAATTGCACATTATCTATCATCGCATGAGTACACGCTATTTACAATTTGAGCTAATCTATTTACATTTATAACATATGCAAAACCTATGATCAACAACTAAAGATTCCATGTGAATGATGTGTATGGATATATGTGGTGATGAAATGAAATGGTTTGTGTTTGGCCTCAAATTGGCAATTGGAGTCCACATGCCTAGAGTCCTATCTGTTAGTCTATCTAACAAGGGAATACAAGTCGCACAAGCAGTCCACAATATTTTCATGTTCAATAGCAATCAATACTAAATGCTTTGTGAATGAGATCTCAATGCAATCCTAGTTTTGAAAAGTGTTTTTTAAGAATAGAATGAATTATACCCTCTCAAATGATCGTTTAAGGCTCAATTATCTTACCTGGGTGGTCTCCACAATTCTCCTAGGAACAACAAGTTTAAGGTTCATTTACCTCAACATCCAGAGATTGGCACTGTACAAGCATATTTATAGTGGTGCAACAACTTGGATGGCATACAAACTAGTCACAATTTAGATTCAAAGCAAGTATGACATATTTTCATTGGTATACACAAGTAAACAACTCTTAACACAAAATTTGACAAAAAATTTCAGAGATTTGAAAGTTTTCCTAAAACACATATATCACATATATACTATACATATATAACTTAAAATAATGATACAAAAGAGCATACACACCCCCAAACCTAAACCAAACGTTGCTCTCAATGTTTTCGTGGACAAGGTTAGCTAGAGCTAGAGATAGGTACAACTAAAATCTAAGCACCATATAATCAAAATCTTAGATCTAATTAAAACAAAATATAACACAAGCATGCATAATGAGAAGGGTAGAATGTACCATTCCCGCGGCCTTGATACCGCGAGTGTTTCTCTTCGAACGGTTTTGGATGTCCTGAATCTGTAGTTTGTTCCTGCTATTTTTTCCATTTCAATCTAATTCCTGCATAGCATAAACACTACAACTTAATCACATGCAACTGCTTGATACGAAACATATATATACTAAATACTTGCAAATTACTATCTACTTAACTAATGATTACAAATAATATTTACCTGGGTGGGGTGCCTCCCACCAAGCGCTAGAGTTTCTGTCTAGGCAAGACGCATGAGAGCTCTATGGCTCTGTAAGTGTTACCTGTTCTAGTATCCTCACTTCGTCCACTCCTTGCAAATACGGCTTCACTCTGCGTCCATTCACCTTGAATGTATCCCCATTCTTCTCATTTAGTAACTCGACAGCTCTATATGGGAACACTTGAAGTATTCTATACGGTCCATACCATCTCAATCTGAGCTTCCCAGGAAACAATCTCAACCTAGAATTGAACAAGAGAACAAGCATGCCCAGATGTAAATCTTTCAAGATTATGTTCTTATCATGCATCCTCTTGGTCTTTTCTCTGTAAATCTTGGCATTCTCATATGCCTCGTCTCTAAGCTCCTGGAGTTCATTCAGTTAGAGTTTCCGCTCTTCCTCTGCCGCGTCCATGTCACAATTCAGCTTCTGGAGTGCCCAGTAAGCATTGTGCTCTAATTCCACAAGCAAGTGGCAAGCCTTTCCAAAAATAAAACTGTATGGTGTCATCCCAATTGGAGTCTTGAAAGCAGTCCTGTAGGCCTACAAGGCGTCTTTTAGCTTGAACGACCAATCATTCCTACTTGTGTTCACTGTTTTCTCGAGAATCTGTTTGATGTGTCTGTTACTGACTTCTACTTGACCAGAGGTTTGAGGATGGTAGGGGGTTGCAACTTTATGATTCACACTGTATTTCTTCAAAAGTGTGGCGAAAACCTTGTTGTAGAAATGACTACCCCCATCACTGATGATAGCACGTGGAGTCCCGAATCGCGAGAAAATCATACCTCTTACAAACTTCACAGCTACCTTGCTATCATTGGTCTTTGTGGCTATTGCTTCAATCCATTTTGAAATGTAGTCCATAGCTACCAGGATGTAGTTGTATCCGTCTGATGGTAGGAATGGTCCCATGAAGTCGATTCTCCAAACATTGAAAATCTCTACTACCATTTGACCGGACTGTGGCATCTCATTCCTCTTTCCTATGCTCCCTATTCTTTGACATCAGTCACACCATAAGTAGAAGTTATAGGCATCTTTGAACAATGTTGTCCAATAGAAGCCCGAATGAAGAACCTTCATTGCCATCTTATCTTTCTGGAACTCTACTGGCCTCCACATTGAAGTTCATGGCAGAACTTTAGGATATCTAACTATTCACTCTCTGGTTTGCATCTTCAAATGATCTGATCTGCCCCATGTTTGAACAAGTATGGCTCGTTCCAAAAGTACTGTCTTGCATTGAAAACGAACCTTTTCCTCCCTTGACTTGTCATACCTGCTAGGAAAATCTGGTTTGTAAGGTAGTTGATTATATCAGCATACCATGGCTCTGTGTCGCTCAATCTCAAAAGCTGCTCATCTAGAAAACTGTCTCTTAATGGAAGGGTATCCTCCTCCGCATATGACACTAGCATCAGTCTACTCAAGTGGTTTGGTACCACATTCTCGCTCCCCTTTTTATCTCTGATTTCTAAATCGAATTCCTGTAACAGAAGGATCCATTGAATAAGTCTAAGCTTGGCATCCTTCTTCTGGAGGAGATATCGGAGTGCTGAGTGATCGGTGAATATAATGACTTTTGCTCCAATCAGATATGATCTGAACTTCTCTAGTGCAAAATTCACTTCTAGCAGCTCATTTTCTGTTATAGAGTAGTTCATATGTGCGTTATTCAGGGTCCTCGAAGCATAGTATATAGCATGTGGAATCTTGTCTAGCCTCTGTCCTATTACTGCCCCAACATCATAGTCGGAAGCATCACACATCAGCTCGAAGGGTAAATTCCAATCAGGTGGCCTCATGATGGGAGCGGTTGTCAACAACTCCTTAAGTCTCTGAATGCTTCCACACACTTCTCATCAAAATCAAACTCAATCTCTTTCTGAAGCAATCGACACAAGGGTCTCAAAATCTTCGAGAAGTCCTTGATGAATCTCCTGTAAAATCCTGCATGTCCCAAGAATGCTCGTATTTCTCTAATTGATCTTGGGGACTGGAAACTCCTCATAACGTCGATTTTTGCCTCATCCACCTCAATGCCTTTACCTGAGATAATGTGACCTAGCATGATCCCTTCCTTCACCATGAAGTGACTTTTCTCCCAATTCAATACCAAATGAGCCAGCTTGCATCTTGCCAATACTTAAGTCAAATTCCTCAAACAATCGCCAAAAGAATTCCCCATTACTGAGAAATCGTCCATGAAGATCTCTATTATGCCCTCCACTATATCTGAAAATATAGATGTCATGCACCTTTGAAATGTACCTGGAGCATTACATTACCCAAATGGCATCCGTTGGTAGGCGAATGTACCAAAAGGACACGTGAAGGTGGTCTTCTCCTGATCTTCTAGAGCGATAGCAATCTGGTTGTACCCAAAGTACCCATCAAAAAAGCAGTAATGACTATGACCTGTCAGACATTCCAACATCTGATCAATAAATGGCAGTGGGAAATGATCCTTTTTGGTGGCTGTGTTGAGCTTCTTGTAATCGATGCATACTCGCCAACCTGTCTGAACCCTCTGTGGCACCAACTGTAGGGAAAAATAATAACAAAAGTGGTAAACGCAGCGGAAGCGATACTAAAAAACGATTTAGTGACTTTTAAAATTTTTCCTTTATGAACCTTAAACCCTTTTAATCAATAAACATGCATATATATTAACAAAAGTAAATTACCTTTTGTCGCGTGATCCGATTGACTTACGTCGATGGTAATCCGCAAGACCTTCAATCCGAGCACGAACGTGGATCACCTAGGAGCGTGGTCTCCCTTTTCTTTGAATTGCAAACCTGTGAATGGACCAAACAAAAACTTTCTTTTCTTTGTTAGTCACAAAACAATCAAAAGAATGTCAAAATTATTCCGGTCACTTTTGAGTTCTCAATCTAATGATCGAAACTCGCGTGAACCTAGATCGATATCGTATACACAAGCTTATTGATGATTAAGCAATTGTATACTATCAAAGAATAATTTCACACTCCTTTTTGTCTTTCTAGAATAAAAACTCTCTTAGAATTAAGAAGAAGAAGAAAGAAATAAAAACTCAAGCACCATTCTTTTGGTGGCCGAACCCTATAAGAACCCTTATATAGGTTAGCCGATTTTTTTCTTCTTTTTCCTTTAGGGTTGCCGAATTCTATGTAGTCTAAGATTAGGGTTGGCCGAATTTCATCATGTCACTTATATAGGGTGACTAAAATTCAACCATAATTCTTTTCAACTTTATAGACTTCAAACCCTAATCCAACTCCTTGATTTTTATTCTTTTATTTTGACTAAATAAAAAGACTCCTTATTTGATTAAATAAATAAAACTAATTTATTTATTTCCTTGTCAAACAAGTCTTTTACTTTTAGGAAAGATTTGTTTCTTTAATTAAACAATTAATCAATAAATTAATTAATTCTTATTTAATTAAAACAAATGAAACAAAATAATATTTTAGGTTAAAATTTTAACCTTGCCGCCCCACTTGTATAAGATTGGGCCTAACATTATTTTCTTATTTCATTTAATCCATTGGACTTTAAATAAAAAGCCCACATGTGAACCAGACCCATTCTTACTAAAAGAAACAAGCCCACATGTCTTTCATTAATATATTAATATAATTGAGCAGCCCATTACTTAAATAATGTGCAAATTATATTCTTAATATATTAAATGCAATTCTAGATGGACCCTTAAATTGGTCCGGTAGAATATATCAAGTGATCCATGCAAGTCCGTGTGGATTGGGGATCTTGGCGGGCCATCTAAATTTAAGCTTCAATAGACATAACCTAATCACAATCAACAAATGATTCACTTAGGTCCGATCCATTAATTTTAACTCATTCCACTAAAGAGCTAAAACTGAACTCTTAAATAAAGATAGAAAAGGAAGATGCTCCTCATTCATACCCTAGACAATCATATTGGAGATAGTGTATCCTCGTGATTAATATCAGTAATCGCCAAGAGCTCATAGACCGCATATAACTCTCCAAGTTACCATATTTACTCATATGACCACGTTTTGAACTTGGATATTTTGACTTGTCCAGAAGCCATGTTTTCAATAGACACTATTGAAAACTCAACGTTGAGATTTAATATCCAATTACCTCAAAACATCCATATGATGATATTATACTCTCATTTAATTAAATGGAGCCACGATGTCCATATCTATAAATGAAGTCCTCTATCGATTAACAAATGAATATCACCAAACTATCGAGGATAGACTATGCGATATAATCGTACTCATTGCTAACTCAAATGATATCACTTGCAACCATAAGTCCATCATTTATCTCAGGATTAAGATAGACTCTCCGATTGTCCTGATAATGAAAAGACTATTATCTATTGACGGTTCTAGATAAAGCTTTTCATTGTGATCCAGTTCAATGCACCCAGTGCACTAGATCCTTTTGCTCGAAGACACTCCGATGATTTTAGACTCATCATATCTCATTTGATCCCACTCAAATGCTAGCAAAAGAATTCTACAACTTTAACAAGATAAAGGTGCCCAACCTTTAACTTAAGTTGTGAACATTATTCAAGACTAACTAAAGAATTGTGTCTACCACATACATATCCAGATGTACGAACAATTCTTCTTTTCCCATAGTCTTTAGACCTTATGATTATTTACTTTGACAATTATAATATAAACTATAAATGCTATACGATTTGTTAAACCAGAAATCACTTTATTAATATGAAAAAGATTGTTAATTACAACATTACACTCTTGCTATTGAGCATAATCCTAACAATCTCCCACTTGCGCTATAGCAAATGTGTCATATCTCTCAAGCCCATATTCTCTAGATGCCCATCGAAACTCTTCTGAGGTAGAGCCTTTGTGAAGGGATCCGCTAGATTTTCTGCTGACGCGATTTTGGTAATCGTCACGTCACCTCTTTGAACAATCTCCCTTAAAAGATGATACTTTCTTTCAATGTGTTTACCTCTCTTGTGACTTCTTGGTTCTTTCGAATTAGCCACTGCTCCACTGTTGTCACAGTAGATAGTGATCTGCTTATTCGCACTAGGAACCACTTCTAAGTCAATCAAGAATTGGCGGAGCCAAACAGCCTCTTTGGCAGCTTCGCATTCAGCAACATACTCAGCTTCCATGGTGGAATCAGCAATACAAGATTGCTTGATACTCCTCCATATAACTGCTCCTCCTCCAATAGTAAACACAGCCCCTGATGTGGATTTTCTGGAGTCAGAATCTGATTGGAAATCAGAATCTGTATACCCAACGGGAACCAAATCCCCTCTAGAGTATACAAGCATATTATCTCTCGTTCTCTTGAGATACTTGAAAATATGCTTGACTGCCGTCCAGTGATCAGGACCAGGTTTCGATTGAAACCTGCTAACTATGCCAACAGCAAAACAAATATCTGGTATAGTACAGAGCATTGCATACATGAGACTTCCAACTGCCGAGGCATATGGAACTCTACTCATGAATTGCTCTTCATGCTCATTCTTAGGAACTTGTTCCTTAGAAAGCTTGATTCCATGTCTGAAAGGTAACATACCTTTCTTGGAATCCTGCATGGAAAACCTAGACAAGATTTTGTCTATGTATGAAGCTTGGGATAATGCAATCGTTCTATTCTTTCTATCCCTTATTACTTGGATACCTAGAATAAAACTTGCTTCTCCTAAGTCCTTCATATCAAATTGTTTTGCTAACCATTCTTTTACTGATGTCAATACACCTACATCGTTTCCAATGAGTAGTATATCATCAACATAAAGAATCAGGAAAACCAACTTGTCGCCTTTAATCCTTTTGTATACACAAGGTTCGTCAGGATTCTGAATAAATCCAAAACCTTTGACAGCCTTTAATCCTTTTTTGTAGAGGAATTGCGGCAACCCTAACTGTATCATAGGTAGATTTCGGCAACCCTAAAGGAGAAAGGAAGCAAAAATTCGGCCACCCTATATAATTCTTGCTATAGGGTTCGGCCACCTCTAAGGCTTGACTGGATCAATTTTTCTTCTTCTTCTAAACTCATAGACAAGTGTTTTATTATTCTACCAAGACATAAAAGAGAGAAGAGATTATTCTTTTGATGGTATACTATTTGCTTGTTCATCAATAAGCTTGTGTGTACAACATCGAATTAGGTTCACGCGAGTTTCGATCATTAGATTGAGAACTCAAAAGTGACCGGAATAATCTTTGTGGTATTTTGATTGTTTTGTGACTAACAAAAGAAAAAGAAAGTTTTGTTTATCCATTCTCAGGTTTGCAATTCAAGGAAAAGGGAGACCACGCTCCTAGGTGATTCACGTTCGTGCTAGGATTGAAGATCTTGCGGATTACCATCGACGTAAGTCAATCGGATCACGCGACAAAAGGTATTATACTTTTTGTTACTTTATATATATATGGTTGATTAATTTAAAGGGTTAAGGTTCATAAAAAGGAAAAATTTTAAAACATACTAAATCTATTTTTAGTCTCGCTTCTGCTGCGTGTACTACAGTATTTTTCCCTACATATTCTTCTCAGAGAATTCGGCCACTAACACCTCCTCAATGGTGTTTTCCATGTCCCTAGAGTGAATAACAATAATGTATAGACTAATAGAGTACACGTTAGAAGATTACTGGAACCGATTAATACGACTCTCTATATATATATAAAACTAAGAAACTAAAATATTCTAACTACTTATTAATAATCACAATATTTACTCAAAGTGTGTGGGTGTGTGTGTTGTGCATGTTCTTATCAAGACATCAGTTTAAATCATATCCCATTTATACCATGCATGTCTTAAATCCATAAATTCACCTCATTCCGAAAGTACACCATAATAACTCATCCCATTCATTAACAACTTTTAACCTATCATGCAAGTTTTTCTAGATGTTATCTAGTGAAGTCACTCTACCATTTCCTAGAATTTTAGCAACATAACATCACTATATAACTAAAATCAAAGAACAAGGAGAAAGAGACAAAACTTGCTAATTAAGCACAAGAAATGAGTTTTAGGAGTACCTTGAATGAAAATTACCACGGAAAAGATGTTTGGGAGGAGAGCAAAACCTTGTGAATGTGAGATTCCAATCCCAAAGATTACAACTTACCTTTAAAAACCAACTTAAGCTTTTTCCGCGAGTTTATGTGCGAGATCATTCCCGTGGAATGAATTTGCTGGAACAGGGCACCTTGCTTCACGAAGTCGGCTACAATCCCATGGTTTCTCTTCTTCTAGTTCGGGGCTAAAGTCCAGCGAAACACAAAGTCGCGGGATAATTCTTCTGAATTCACGCGGGTTCAGTCCTTCTGGTATGTGGGAATTGTCCAACTTATCCCAAGTCACAGAATTTGGCCTGGTTTTCAATGGGAATGTATCATCTGGCTCGCGGCTATATTCCGGTGACATTCTGTACATAGCTAACCGAGTGGGGATTTCCATCTGGTGGACAAAACTCTCCATGTGGCTCACGGGATCCTCTGATCCGTAATACTTCTCGATGGGCATCTACCAAAAGTGTTAACCGAAAATTGTCACTGGGGTGATTTTTCCAATTAATAATTCAAGGGGGACCAGGATCGTGGTAGATCTTGGTCGAAGGGATATCAAGTAGTTTGATACCTTCAAATTCCTAGAAGTTCAATAAGCATGATGTATAGATAATAGTAAGGAAAAAGTTTTATGCTAATAATAGAACGTACACATAACTCCTTTTATTGATAGCAAATATAAGAAGGGGTTACAATGAAGATCTATCCTAGCTATGAATATGAGGAAAAAATAAGCTCAAAGTGGGCGATGGCGATAGAGTTCTCGTGTGAGTTGATAAGTGGCAAAGTCTCTAGTCCTCCTTTCTTTGTGATCATAAGGTGAGTATATATAGGTCCGTTTCTTGTCATGCACTCCTAGAACTTCGGTCTAGGGTTTTAGTGATTTACGGATCCTTCCTTGGCGATCAATGAGTTCATCGGGGAATTGATCCTTAAAATCAAGTGTTTCCTTTTTTATCGGATTGGATGGGAGTTGACTCCTATTTCAAGTAGGATTCTGTATAGTGGGAATGCATGTAACATTTTGTCTAGAATGGTGGCGTTTATTGCTTGTCTTTCTACTTGGTTTGTTGTTCGGGATATCTGCTTCCTGCTTTAGGCGGGGTTGGAGCACCGGGGTCTTTATGCTAATATGCGACCGTTTATTCACTATGTGCCTACCACTAGTTTTTTGGTGGATCGGGATACTCAAGTTGTTGGGACCCCAGTTTACCAATCACACAGCGGAAGGTTTTTTTAAAAATTATTTCATAAAGAAATACTGCGATTGATAAACCCTAGGATCTATTTTTCGGAACAGTAAAACAAAAGAATCGAAATCAAAACATATAAACAAGAAGAGAAGAAACTAGTTTCTTCATACCTACGTAGGAGGCTCCTTCACTTTGATACGATCTGCTCCTGATTTGAACCACTTGATCTTCCTCACTATCTCCCAGGACTGGCAACAGCGTGTGGGCGTGTCACGGTATTCAGGAACCTGTATAGAGATAGAAGAGAAGAAGACACAAAACACAACTATTGTTCTTTTTCTAATAGTGAAGTGCGGCCACACCTTACAAAACAAGAAAAACCTTTTATTTATTTATTATTATTATTATTTTTTTGTTTAGTCGCCGCACTACTGCTTTCACTTTTCTCTCTAATTTTAGTGTGTTAGTTTTTTGTTAGGTATCACCCATACCTAAAAAATATATATCATATATATATTATTTAAAAAACCGATGATATCTTTTAATTTAAAAACAAAATCTTTATTTTATTTTATTAATAGATATCATCTAATTTGAATTTAAACTATTTAAATTAAAAATTGATATTTAATCAATTAAAAAATAAGATAATCATATTATCCCATTTTTCAAATATAAATATCAACTAACACCCTCCATCAATAATTAATTACATAATTAAATAATTTTATTATTTAATTGTCATAATCATTAAAATCATTAATTAAATAATCTCATTATTCAATTAGTTCCCAAATAGATACGTGTCACTTTCGTAACACAATTAATCGGACAATCCAATTAATTAACCGTGACCCTTGTTACCTAAATCGATCGGGCTAGCAAGGGGACCTAATGGACCCACAGTATTTTGAGCTCCAATAATCCTAAATTAATTAAACTCTTTAATTAATATTTCATGATTATTAACTTCGGTGTTATTCCACTAAAAGCCCGAAGTTGCACTCTCTCAACCGTAGACGTTTTTACACAAACCAATAACTCTTGGTGTCCATCGATATAGTTATTACATATGGTATGATCCTCCACAAATAGTTCATAATTATAGCTGGGTCATAATGTCCGTTATACCCCTTTAATTATATCTTTCCTTTAAGTACCATTGATTCTCTAATGAACAATAAATCCTACATTCCTTACGGAATTAGGAGAGCGCTCATATTGTTCAAGCCCCGAATCAACCCTTAAGGGTACTGCTATTTACTTCTCGCAAGAAGGAGTGGATTCCACTATTGTGTACAAACCTTCCCAGCCACAAGCCAAACCGCGATCCCAACATACGAAGCATATTGATCAAGAATGCAACTCCGACCTCACCCATGGTATATCAAAGACCACGATCTAACCTGAAGGAGTCGATAAGACACTCAGGATTAAGATCACTCACATATAGTCATCATTAGTTGATATATATGAATCTCATCATTAAACGGATCTTAGTGAGAGATTCATATAGATTATGGCCCAGTCCTATATGATCACATCATATAAGGTGCCTCCATTCTCATATCTCCATATGAATGATCCAGGATAGGATCACCGTACATTACGAAATAGACTGCAGCTGTAGATTAACCAAAAATAAAGTACCTAGCTTTATTTGCTATCTACGGACTCTTTAGATTTCTCGTTTCAAACTGCATCCATCTGTACTGTATATGACACTCATATACTCAGTTTGAAATTACATCCGGCAATATTGGATGTTAAGTGCACATGTTATATATATAAAATATGACACAAAATGAATGAATGTACTACTTCTTTTATTTATGTTCAAATCATATTTACAAATTACAAGCTTTAGGGCAAAAACCCCAACACAAGTATCTCGTCTTCTTCTCGCTCTTCTTAAATTGTGCTTGACAGCATCGGGGTACCGGGGTATCGGGGTACTGGAATATCGGGATACCGGGATACTTAGAGGTAGACAGGTGCTCAGATCTCGTGATAATAGTGTCTCTGGGACCTTGTCTTTGAGATTTCTTGGTACTTTCTGGGTTCTGGAAGCCTTGAACCTGATCGAGGTGGGTAGGAGTCCACATTCTGGCTATTCTTGTAGATAGGCGGGGTATCAGGCTATATCTCCCATGGCACCTTTTTACCCCGTCTTAACTTCAAGAGGTGAGGGAAAATTCTTCTTTGGTCCCTGCCATTTTTGACAGTTAATAGAAGTCCCCCCTGACTTGAACACCAGTATCTTGCTGGGGTTGGAGTCAGGATCTTTAGCCCGCTTGAAGGATTTTTTATCTTGTCTGCCTGTCTAGTCTCGTCCGGCTGGCTTCCATTACTAAGGAGGAGATCTTCCTTGGATTCGATAACATTTAATGCATGGTCCACATGCTAGATGATGACTGCATTTAGTTTTTAAATGGGCCGTTTTTGGCGCGGTTCCCTTAACACCGTCACATCATGTTTCTGGTCATATTTCTTCTCCAATTTCGGTAACTGTCCCTCTCCGTCTATAAATATTCTACTCCTTCCTCCTTCACGTGTTCACGTTTATTTGAACTTTCAAAAAGTTAACTTTTTTTTTTATCCCTCTCATATCTTCCTTCTTCGAGAATCCTCATTTCCCCCTTTCTTACACTGAAATGGCTTCACCATCGAAACTCCCTGCTTCTGCTTCAGCCCTTCCTACTTCAAACCTTCCTTTAGCATCATCAAACCCTCAACCTACCTCATCGAATCCTCCCGACAGCCTTGACGAGCTGTTAAATATGGAGCGGGCAGAGTCGGAGGAGAGTTCCCTAACATCCAAAGGGAAGAAAGGCTGCTGGGACGAAGGTAATGTCGTTGGTGACAGTACTCCGCTCGAACGCCGTCGTTCTGATGGAAATTTTGGAATCGGGTCGGGTTCCAACAGCAGACCCAAGGATCTGGTTCAAATAGTTAAAGAAAAAGATGACGAGGATGCCGATGTCAAGGAGACAGAGGGGAATATTTTGGCGGTCGACCTAGCCGGGTTTCAAACCGGCCCTTTATCTTCCTTCCATGACGGTAGGATTATCCTGGATTCCGTTTGTATAGCCGATATCCTCCTTCGATTGAGGAGGGCTTATAAGATCCCAGAGCACATCTCTCTCTATCTCTTCCTCATCGAGGGTACGATGTTTATTTTCCTTCCGCAGGCCGCCTGCTAATTCATGTGGCTGCCTTCGAGTGCGGGGTCCGGCTCCCTCTTCACCCCTCACTTCGCCGATTGCTGGTTACCCTAGAGCTGGCCCCTCTTCAAATTTCTCTTGGGTTCTGGAAGAACCTAACGGGATTCTTGATGCTCTGGAAAGAGTAGTGTGAGAAAGACAACCTTCAGAGGGAAGCGGGCTTTGACGAGATTCGCTATATCTACCAGGTGGCCAACTTGGTACCACGGGGTCAATTTTACTTGAGGCCTAGTAATAAGATGAAATTCGTTGTACCCAGGGTGAATGTGAAGTACAACCAACCCTGGAAGGATGAATGAGTGGTGGTTGAAGGAGATTGGGGTCACTCGATGCATATCAGGGGAATTGAGTATCCAGTCCCACCCAATTCTCCTCCAAGGACAAATGGAGCACTGGAGTTCTCTCTTCTGAATCCAGAGGAATCCTGAAGAGGATCCAGGATCGGGGTTACACTAACATGAGGTAACCCTCCTGCGATCCCTTCGAATGAGCCCGACTGGAAAGGTATCTGAGGATATCTATCACCGATCCGGGTAGGTGACTGCGCCTCAATATTGCTGTTAATATATGTATAAATATTTTTCCTTCTAACACTTTCTCGCTTTTGCAGTTTTGGCTACTCCCCTCTTGACATCATCTCCTACCTCTTTAGGACCGGTACTCCCGGATTCCTATGGACCCCGCTCTCCCATTCCTTCTCCTCCCAGTGTCGGGGTTGTATCCGGGTCTCATCCTCCTATGCCAACTCCTTCCCCTGCTTCGACGGGCTTGCCACCCCATTCTCTAGCTTCTTCTCTCGTGAAGCTCTCAGCACGTCTGTCTTTGGACGAGATGCTGGCTCGGGCTGCTAAGGCCAAGGCTTTTCCAGCTTCAATCTCGAAGGGCCCCCCTTCTGTTGCTCCAGTCAAGCTTGCTGTTGTGGCTTCTTCTCCTCCTCCCGTTGCCGCATCTATCAAGCGTTTAGCCAGGTCAGAGAGAGAGAGGGACACTGGTGCCAAGACTAATCCCTCTTCTGATCTTCCTTTTGGGTCAGGGTCGCGGGATTTGAGCCAAGAAGAAATTGTAGCTAAATTCATAGCCGCCTGTCCCGGGGGAGGACTACACCAGATGTCCTCCTTGCCAACGAATATCCTGGCCACCGAAGGGGCCGCCTTGCTTGCTGAGGTATGCAATTCTAACTCTTCTTGCTTGCTAAATATAATTTCCTTCGAGGTATCGATCCTTTTTCTTTCCTTTATGCAGGGTTTCAAATTTGCATTGGCTATGGGGTAACAAGTTATGGCCCTGAGGGAAGCCAATTTAGCACTTCAAGCCAAAGTGGAGGAAGCCAAAAACGATCTAGCCCGGGCTGAGGAAAATGTTACCTCCTTGGTTCAGGCTGCCTCTGAGTCTGAATCTGGGAGGCAGGCTGCCTTTGTGGAACTGGAAAGGATGACACGTGCTTATGACACCGAGACCATCATTTCCACTTGCCGTAAAGCTGAAAGAGAATCTATCAAGGTGGAGAAGGCCATCCTCCTGGATGAGAATCGGTTCCTGCGGGGTACTGTGAAGATTCTTGAATCCCAGGTGGACTCTTCCTTTGCAGATGGATATTTCACAGCTTCATACGAGGTTGCCAGTGCCTTTCCTCCCTCTTTTGACTCCCCCCTTGGTTGGGACCGGGACCGGACCATATTATAGCTAAGGCGGCCACACTTTCAGATGCTGACCCTAACTAAGGGGGCCCTTCACATGCTATTGATCTTCTAGATTCATCTTCTCATCAGCCTATTGCTGGTTTATGAGGTATTATTGAGGTAGAGGCTCAAGATCCTCCTTCCGCTCAAGAAGATCTGGGACGAGATCCTATCTAGCCCACTAAGGCAGTAGATCCCCTTTCTGAATTAGGTGTGCCTAGAGCTGAAGAAGTTCAGGCTGCTACTGGGGACCAAGGCATGGAGGGAGTGGATAAAGCTAGATTGGAAGAGTCGGTAGAAGGAGGGCAGGATGAATGATTTTGATTGTTATCTTTTTATTTTGTAGCCCGGTAAAGGGGATTGGGAACCCTGATTGAGTTAAATGAAATTCTCCTTTTTTTGCAATTACTCTGTTTCTTTTTATCATATGCTTGCTTGTAGAGCTTATATCCCGGTAAAGGATGGTACTTGTATGCTTGAGTGTGATCCAAGTAAGGCTTACACAGACTGTTATAACGCTTGGCTTCAATCTTGCTTGGCTAGCAGCAGAGGAACCCATACTTTTCTTATCTTTTAGAAGCAATTCCTGGACGATAGCCCCCCTTAGCGTAAGCTGGCAGCGTTTTTAGCTAAGTAAACTTGTCTAAGTACGGAACCATCTTGACCAGAAAGCTTGACCCGGGTATGAAGCCAAGGCTACCTAAATACCCTGATTTGACCATTGTCCGTCTAAGTGTGGAAGCTTAATGAATTCTTCATTGGGGATCCCGATGATGGATTTATCATGATTGTCTATCGGGATGAAGTGTCTGGTATCTTGAGATGGTAATATGATTCCTTGATGCTTTGTCTTGGTAGGAGATCAAAACCACTTTAATACCAGGATTTTGCATGTGATATAGAGAAGTGAAGTATCAAGTATCCCGATTAGGTATCTTGATCCTTTTAGTGATCTACCCTGGTAAGTGACTAAGGTCGTTTCGGAATTAGGTCTTTCATACGGAGATATGGCAATACAGCAAAGTGAGGTATCAAGTATCCTGATTAGATATCTTGATCCTTTGGCAGCTTGTTTCTGATGGGCAACTAAGGCCGCTTTTAGCACCAGGTTTCTCCTGAAGAGGGGAATTCCCTGTCCGAGGCTTCAGGAGGTCCATATAGGTCCTCCTGGTCTTGATAAGGTAAGTCTGGTAGGCGACTACGCCTCTTATGCGTTTATGCACCAGATTCTTCTCGGAGGAGGGTATACCCCGACCAAGGCAGCAGGAATGCCATGTGGCCTTTCCTGGTCTTGAGGTGATCAAGAATGGCAAAACTTGCTAGGCGAATTTAGGAGAATCATGTAGAAGAATAAAAGCTGACTTTATTGAATTTCTCAAAAGCAAATACAAAGCGAAATCGGGGTATATATATCAGGAGTTGATCGTGCTCTAAATATTTATATTTAGTGCCCCTTTTACCTTGTTTTTGCTATCATTTTCTAAGCATTCCATATGTTTAATTGTGTAAATGAGTAATTTCAGGTAAAACAGGTGTTTCAAGGGCATTTTTGTCTAAAGTGAAGAAATAGGGGCAAATTGGGAAGAAAAGCAGAAAAAAGAGTAAGTAGGCGGGTTCGTGCAGTCAGGCCGGCGGGAACAAAGCCGCCGGAGGAATATCTCTTCAAATTGGCGAGCTCAAGCACTCTGGAAGGCGGGCAAGAAGCCGCCTCACAAGGCCGCCGTCATGACCGGCGGGTTCCTGGGCAGGCCACGGCGAGACAAGTCCAGCCGAAGGAGTCCGCGGTGAAGGCAAATCATGCCTGGCGGGTTCATGCGGCGGGCAACTAGCCGCCGTGAATGCCCGCCGCCGATCCTGAGAAGCTGCAAGTAGACTGAAGTCTGCCACTTTTCTCCACCTATGTCCTTGGAACACCTCCTCTCTCTCATGCATATATGAAGGTGTCAAGATGAAGGGAGTAGAGAGTTTTTTTAATTAGAGAGAAGATAGAGTAAGTTAGAGAGAGAAGTAAAAAGGAGATCTTAGTTAAAGATATTTTGTTCTTAGGAATCAAGAAAGATAGTATTTTCTTGGCCAATTTCTAGGTAGCCAAACACCCCATTTTGGTTACTTAGAGTGATTATCTCAAGTTGCCATAGAAGAGTGAGTTACTTAGATTGCAAGGAAGAGCATCTCCACTTCACAAGTTGTCCATTGGTGATGTTTTCCTTACTTGTAAACCCTTGTAATTTTGATACTATGTGTAGCTAATCCCTTTTTGCTAAGGAATTGGATGTAATTCTTGTACTTTCTTGTTATCTAATCAATCATATTTATATAATCCTCTTAAGTCTTGTTTGTGCATTCATAATTGCATGTGTGGTGGTTGCAACCACCTATCTTTTTATAGTGCAAAACTTGATGTAGTTGTATGCATGGACCATTTATTGCATATTAAATAGAGAAGCATCTATGAGTAGAGATTACTAACTTGTAATCTCTACCATTCAATCATTGATTTCCCCTTGATTACTCTCTAATCTTAGAATTAATGGTGATTAAGTTGAGAATTAGGTGCTTAGAACATTCATATGAATATATGCATGTAGTAATTGGAGGACAGGCTTAAGGATTGATTGATTAGTAGCTAGGATATACTTGAATGAATCTAATTCCTTAACAATTTTCATTTTAGAATTTGATTCAAGTAGTTGTAATTGCTAATTCAACATCTTCAACTTAGACCTATTTAGTTGTAATCATTAGTTAACTTAGGTAACTTGTTAGAAGCATTAGGAAATTGTAGAGTAATCTAAGGATAAAAAGCTTGTAGTGCTTACCTCGTGGGAACGATACCCTTATTTGCTCACTACACTAGTTTGACGACTTGTGCACTTGCAATAGGGTCACCAGACTCGCACGCCCCTTTAATACAACCGAGGTAGATTAGGTTAAATTACAGTGATATTTGTAGAACCGGTTTGGGCGTGTCAGGAGTATACCAACCGAGATAACATTCATTTTCAGACTTTAAGGATAAAACCTTTTAAGGTGATCGGCATTCTAGGTGTGATCTATCGAGTAACCATCCATATCTTCTAACTTGTACGCCCCCCCTACGAACCACTACCTTTATCAGGTAAGGTCCTTCCCAGTTAGGGGCCAGTACCCTGTTAGACCTCTTATGGGTATTCTGGGTTACCTTCCTGAGGACTAAGTCCCATTCTTTAAAATTACGAGTCTTCACCTTTTTATTGAAACATCGGGCTATCTTGCTTTGGTAGGTTGCTACCCGCTCGGCAGCTTTATCTTTCTTTTCTTCAAGTAGGTCTAGACTAGCTCTTAACTTAATTTTGTTTTCTTCCTGCTCAAAATGCTGGACCCTGAAAAATACCAACCTATGCTTGATAGGTGAGACTGCCCTATCCCAAAAGCCAGCGAGTAAGGGGTTTCCCCGGTAGCAGTCCTCTTGGTAGTCCGATATGCCCAGAGAACATTAGGAATCTCGTCAACCCATCCCCCTTTCTTCTGTTGGAGCTTCCTCTTGAGGAGTTTCTTGATAGTCTTGTTAGTAGCTTCTACTAGTCCATTAGACTGAGGATGAGCCACTGACGCCAAACGAAGATTGATACCCCGCTCTTCACAGAAAAACCTAAAGTTGGCATTGTCAAATTGCTTAGCACGATCGGTGATTATGGTCATCGGGGCACCTGAAAATACCTACAAGGTTATACTAAACAACCTGAAGGGGGGGGGGGGGGGGGGGGGGGGGGGGGGTGAATAAGTTGACACACTATTTTGAAAAACTCTTTCGTGACTTATGTCAAAACCGTGGTGAGTATACAAATTAACCTTAAACATGATTGTTATGAGAAAACAATTAACACATGTATGCTGAATTCACCACCCTTAGTCTACAAAACATATACCAACAAACAATGTATCTCATATACAAGATATTCAATTAAGATCAAATTCCACAAGTTGTACTTTGAATATTACAATGTAAGTACACTACGTAAAACTACTACAACTTGCTAATGAAGGAACTATATTAAAACCAAAACAAAGGATACATGTATTAATTTTAATATTCAATGTATATACAAATATTAATCTAAATACAACTATACAAAAGAATCAAAGAATAAGAGAATAGTATTTACACAAAAGAATTGTATATACAAATATGATCAAAAAGAATATTGATTACAAATCACACTTTACACAATCTTGCTTCCAAATATATCACAAGTGAATATTGTACCACAAGATTAAAACATACACATAAACATATATAAAAGAGAGATAGAAAGAATTGACACATGAGATTTTTTAACGTGGTAAAACCTCCAAGGAGGAAACATCCACGGGTTGAACTACAACCATTAGGTACTTATATATATTGGAAGGTAAATTAGAAGTTCCACAAAGTGACCAATCTTTAGCTCACCCAACCTAGTGGAGTCTATGTTTATCCAACTCTATTGGAAAGTACGAAATCCCTCAATGATGCGGAGCCACCATATATTGGACAACATACAAAACCAACATCGATGGAATATTAGAAATTCCTCAAGAGTGCATACACATCCCATGTATCCCGCTCTTTTGGAGTCTATGTCTATCCATACACCTATGCCTACCAATATATAAACCAACTCCCTATCCAAAGCACTCATGCCTCTAGGGAGCCTCTCATGCATGACTATCCGGACCTTCCCGATCCTAGCCATAACTTCTTGCTTGGTTATCTGGACCTCACGTCTTAACCAAGACTTCCTTGCTTGACTATCTGGACACCTTGTCTTAGTCAAGACTTCATGCCTTTTACAAGGACTTCCTAGTGTGATCATGTGAATGCAAATGATGCAAAGGGCTGACGTGGCCCCTTGTGATTGGCCAATTTTTGTCTTCTCTCTCATTCTTTTTATTTCCCTCCATTCCCTCCATTTCATTTCAAGAAGAAAAAATTGCAAAAAATCCCGTCAGTTTTTTCTCCCATATTTTCTCATCTTCCAAACACCATAACTTCTTCATACGAAGTCGGATTTGAGTGATTCAAGTTGGAGAACGTTCATAATCGAGTCCTCTACCTTTTTAAAGTGGGTTGGTGGCTGTTTGATCGAGTTTTCTAGTGATTCCACACAGAAATTCGAACCAGCTCGTGAATCCAAGGTATTGGTCTTATCTATGGGGTTTCTTTCTTTTTAACCTTCAATTTGCTTGGGGTTTCTTCTTCTATATGTATTTTTATGTTTGGTGAAAGCTATTGTAAAAGATAGCTTCATAATCATTCTAATCAAAAGTCTATTTAGAGACAAATGTGGACTAGTTTCTATGATTCAAGGTTTTTCACATGTTTGTGAGTTGTATTGTGATTAGAATGGCATCTTAGGTTGTTTGTGACTTGATTGAATCAATTTTGTGATAAATGACCTTAAGATTTGATTTGATCCTGTTAGGTTGATAATTAGTGTTGGCATTAATTCCATATCAAAACGTGTTTAACTTGTAATGCTTAGTGGTTAGTAATTGAAGAATTTCGAAGACGAAGGACGTCTCAATCACAATTCATTCAAGTTGCCGGCTTTTAAGAGATTCGGGCATTATCAGTCGACAAAGGTATTCAAAGACCTCTTATCTCTTACAAGGCTAGGCACACACTCACACATATCATTCTTGTGTGTTCCTTCATGATTTAATTTCATTTACATTTCACTTTCACACACTTGGCAAAATATGCTCATGCATTCATATTTAGTTAATAAACTTTGTGTTTTGCATTTTCTAGGACTATGTCCGGAAACTAGCATATGTGTGTGTCTTTGTGTTTGTATGTTTCCGTATTTTGTGTTTAGGACTTGAACATGTTCTTATTCAATGCCTTATTGAGTTCCGGTCGTTTTGGTTACTCATTCATAAGGTTTCGAGTCCAAACAAGTTGACTATGCCACTTTACGTTCTCTTTCGTTGAGTTGACTTCATCGATGATTTCCGAGATGATTTCTCAACCGTTTTTCAAAGTTGTATAGTCGTCATCGTGCGTGAGAGAGTCACGGTTTGTAATCCGGAAACGGATTCGAATTCAGAGTTCGGACGCCCGAGATACGGGCCGACGAATCGAGGGAGCGCGCGAGAGGATAGCCCAGGCCGTGGGCCACATGGGCTGGCCGTGGTTTACCGTGGGCCCCACGGCCTGGAGCAGCCTCTGGTCCCGTGTGGGCCACGCGTCCCCCACGGCCAGGGGGTGATGTGGCACCACGTGGTTGGCTGAAAACCTCCTTCTCTCTCCTCCTATTTCTTCCCTCTCTCTCTCTATTTTGAAAATTCTAGAAGAATATTTCAGTTTTCCCGTAATACATTCTCTCCAATTTTTCCAAACTTCAAAACACCATATCTTCCTCATCCGGAGTCGGATTTGAGTGATTCAAGTTAGAGAGTGTTCGTATTTAAGTCCTCTAATATCTCCAAGTGGTTTGGTGGCTGTTTGATCGTGGTTTTCAGTGGTTGGACACTGATTTCCGAACCAGCTGCAGAATCCGAGGTATGAGTCTCAACTTTGGGATTTCTTGTTATTTGACCTTCCATTTGCTTGGGGTTTCTTCTTCTATATCTATGTTAATGTTTGGTAAAAGCTATTTGGAAAGATAGCTTGATTATCATTCTAATTGAAACTCAATTTGTGGACTAATGTTGACTAGATTCTATGATTCTAGGTTTTACATATGTTTGTGAGTTGTATTGTGATTTGAATGGCATCTTAGGTTGTTTGATACCTAATTGAATTAATTTTGTGTTAAAATGACTTTGAGATTTGATTTGATCCTTTGATTGATAAAATCTAGGATTTGTGTATTTGTGTGTGATTTAGAGAATATAGGTTTTGATTGATGTAAATCTCAAAACCTTGCTCTATATTTTTGTCTAGTATATTGATTGATTTTAATCTCATATATCTAGCATTTAATTGTATATTGATAGCATCTTGAATTTGTACTTCATGAACATATTGTGTTTCAAGTGTTATGTGTGTGAATGAGACTTTGAGTGTATGTGTTAGGTGTTTCACATGCTTAGGTTTCTATTCATGTATTTTTGCATCTAGACTTGATTATTTGTGATTTCACATGTTTAGGTTTATTTGTGCCATAGAATGTATTGATCACATGTTCTATGTTGTATTGAATGTTTGCATCATTTGCATTCACATGATCACACTAGGAAGTCCTTGTAAAAGGCATGAAGTCTTGGTTAGAGTCGGGATGACTCGGATAGCCAAGCAAGAAGTCTTGCCTAGAGTCGGGATGACTAGGATAGGTAAGCAAGGAGTCTTGGCTAGAGTCGGGAGGACTCAGATAGTCATGCATGGGAGGCTCCCTAGAGGCAAGAGTGCCTTGGATAGGGAGTTGGCTATTGTATTGGTAGGCCTAGGCGTATGGTTAGACATAGAGTCCGATAGAGCGGGGTACACGGGAGGTGTATGCACTCTTGAGGAATTTCTAATCTACCATCGATGTTGGTTGTGTGTGTTGTCCAATATATGGTGGTTCCGCATCATTGAGGGATTTCACACTTTCCAATAGGGTTGGGTAGGCTTAGACTTCACTAGGTTGGGTGAGCTAAAGATTGGTCACTTTGTGAATGTTCTATGTTTGCTTTCCAATAATATAGTACCCAATGGTTGTAGTTCAACCCGTGGATGTTTCCTCCTTGGAGGTTTTACCACGTTAAAAAATCCCTTGTGTTAATTCTTCCTATCTCTTTCTCTTATATTTTAATTGTATATTTTATTGTCTTGATTGATAATATTCACATGTGATGTATTGTGAAGCAAGACATTGTATAGTGTGATTAGTATATTCATTCCTTAGATCAATTTTGTATCTTTGATTCTTTTATATATTGTAATTTTTGTATAGTGACATTTTGATCACTCTTGTAACACATTGAACATCTTATGAAATACAAGCTTATTTTGTTGTTATGTTTATTTGCTATTTTACCTCACATAACTTGTTGATATACTTAGACGTTGCTCTTATGATTGTATTATCGTATTGTCTATGTATGTCTTCCTTGGCTTATTGTGTTGTGTGTAAGGCTACCTTGAGGGATAAACGAATGTTTGTTCAAGGGTTTGAAAAAGGTGTAAAAAACCTATTCACCCCCCCCCCCCCCCCTTTAGGTATGCTTTAAGCAATTTAACTTCGTTTGTGTACATTCAGATCCTTTGATTGATGAAATCTAGGATTATTGTATTTGTATGTGTTTTAGAGCAATCTAGGATTTGATTTATTTATATCTTAAATCCTAGCTCTATATTTTTGGCTAGAATATTGATTGATTTAATCTCATATATCTAGCATTTTATTGTATGATGATAGCATCTTGAACTTGTACTTCATGAATATATTTTGTTCAAGTGTTGTATGTGTGAATGAGACTTTGAGCTTATGTGTTTGGTGTTTACACATGCTTTAGGTTTTATTCTTGTATTTTGCATCTAGACTTTTATTACTTGTGATATCACATGTTTAGGTCTATTTGTACCATGGAATGTATTGATCACATGTTCTATGTTGAATTGATTGTTTGCATCATTTGCATTCACATGATCACACTAGGAAGTCCTTGTAAAAGGCATGAAGTCTTGGTTAGAGTCGGGATGACTTGGATAGCCAAGCAAGAAGACTTGCCTAGAGTCGAGATGACTCGGATAGGTAAGCAAGAAGTCATGGCTAGAGTCGGGAGGACTCGGATAGTCATGCATGGGAGGCTCCCTAGAGGCATGAGTGCCTTGGATAGGGAGTTGGCTATTATATTGGTAGGCCTAGGCGTATGGTTAGACATAGACTCCAAAAGAGCGGGGTACACGAGAGGTGTATGCACTCTTGAGGAATTTCTAATCTTCCATCGATGTTGGTTTTGTGTGTTGTCCAATATATTATGGTTTCGCATCATTAAGGGATCTCACACTTTCCAATAGGGTTGGGTAGACTTAGACTCCACTAGGTTGGGTGAGCTAAAGATTGGTCACTTTGTGGATTCTCTATTTTTATCATCCAATATATATAGTACCCTAGTGGTTGTATTTCAACCCGTGGATGTTTCCTCCTTGGAGGTTTTACCACGTTAAAAAATCTCTTGTGTTAATTCTTCCTATCTCTATCTTTTATATTTTATTTGTGTATGTTATTATCTTGTTTCATATTACTCACTTGTGATGTATAGTGAAGCAAGTATTTGTAAAGTGTGATTTGTGGATTCATTCTTTTGATCATTTTTGTATATTTGATTCTTTTGTATATTGTAATTTTTTTGTATAGTGATATTTGATCACTCTTGTAACTCGTTGAACATCTATTGAAATACAAGCTTTATTTGTTGTTGTGTTTATTTGTTTTTATACCTCACACAACTAGGTGATATACTTAGACCTTGTGCACATGATTATATTCTCATATTGTCTATGTATGTCTTTCTTGGTTTATTTTATTGTGTGTAAGGCTACCTTAAGGGACAAACGAGAGTTTGTTTAAGGGATTGGAAAAAAGTGTAAAAACCTATTCACCCCCCCCCCCCCCCCCTCCTAGGTATGCCTTAAGCAATTTAACTATGTTTGTATACTTTCAAAAATATAATAATATTTTGAATTTGATAATATAAACACATTATTTCCAGATCATCAATTTTCATCAACAAACCCAGATCATCAATCTTCATCAACAAACCCAATCATTTTATTATATTGTTTTTGCTCATTTGGTTTGCTTGGCCTCAACTTCTCTCCTGTCAAAATAAACGATAGTCAATTTTTTGTCAAGCAAAAAATTTGACAATAAACCCTAATAATAATTTTTAACAAAAACAATATTTTTAAACCCAGATCCAAAAATTTGACAAACCCAGATCATCAATAATCATCAACAAACTCAGTTTTTCCAATTTCATTTTACTTTTTCCAATCTCTTTCAATCTCAAAGCCAATTTCATTTCACTTTTTCCAGTTTCTTTCAACAAACCCCAAAATCAGCACCACCACCACCATCCACGCCTAACTTCATAATCATCATCATCATCACCACCACAGCCACCATCTCACAAACCCTAGAATCATCATCATCACCACTACGGCCACTAGATCTCGGGACTATCATCATCACCACCACCACAACCACCATCCACAGCCATCATCATCATCATAATAAAGAAAAAAAAAAGTTAAGAAAGAAATAAAAACCCAAGATCTGGTGAGAGGAAGAGAGAGAGAGAGAGAAAAAGAAGGCCGCGGCGGTGGAAGGAGACGAAGATGAAGACGGAAGGCGACAAAGATGAAGGCGGGTGCAGCAGAAGGAGACGAAGGCGGAAGAAGAAAGAGAGAGAGAAAGAAGAAATCTAGGTTTGGTTTCACAGAGAGAGAGAGAGAGGAAACATTGGAAAAAAGTGATGAAAATGAATTAAATAGGTGGGGTCCACATACAAAATAGTCTTAGGACAAATAGTGATGGGGTTGGAGGTGGGTATATTTAATCCCACAATCATGGGATTATTTTGTTGGTGGGACTAATAATCCCATGTCTCACAATGTCACCAAACATGGGATTAGGACTAAAATAGTCCAATCCCAGTCCAATCCCAGGCGCCAAACACGCCCTAACTGACATATTTTTAGTGGAGGGAGGCGATTGTTTATTTTTCAGAAACGTGATTTGTAGTTGTCTAAAGAGCAAACCTCAGGGTCCTTGGTTGTAATTTACAATTTTAATCCGTATATAACAGACTTAGTATATTCAGGTATACTTACTCAAGGACATCTACCATGTAAGCATCAAAGGAGGGACTGTTATTCCGTACTTGGAACAACTTCTTTAATCGACGGAGCACCCATTCTAGTATAAGGTATGGCGTTGTCTGTTTTGATCCTAATTTTGTTTCTGATCATATTTTTGTTTGTTTCAATTTCACTATTAAGGCTTGGTATGTATCCATAGGTAATGGGTTTCAGTCTGGGTATGGAGTGTCGAACATACAACGAATATTCTATACCCAATTTGCTTGTTACTGGAACCAGTGATATTGTTTTACTTTGCATGTTGGCTTTAAATATTTTTGGTTGTGTACAATTTATGTTTTTAGGGCTAATTTCATTGTTTTGTTTTCGTTTCGCCTAATAGTGAGAAATGGGTTTTTTTTTTACAAGAGATTGTGCAATTCGCGACCCGTTTGAATGATATAGTTTAGTGTGATGCTGATCACATTACTTCATACCATGGTTCTGTTTTATTGTGTGTGTTGTTACTAGTTATAGGCCTTTTTTTTTGTTAGATGCTGAACTTTAAAATTTGGTTATGAATATGTGTTATTGGTAGCGCAAGAAATTTGTAGAATTTTATGGTTAGTAAACCTATTCTCAAACCGGTGGTCTTTTAGGCTGTTATGTATTTTTAAAATTTTAGTATGCTAAAATGAAATACGCAGCTCATAAATTCAAAAAATCGTTCCTTCCAAAACTACGCAGCTTTATCACTTTTTTCTTTATGACGAGTACCGGAGCTGATCCCGTTAGTAATGAGGACGACGTTATTAATGTCTTACTGGACCAGGTGCATAGGCACATCAAACTAGCCGAGTTTTTTTTTCCAAGTTACTTGAAGGGAAGCTTGCGTCAATGTCTTCCTGTGGGTTGTCGTTTGCATCTAGCGCGGATATACATAAGATTAGGAAGACGTATACGGTGATAAAGCGGAATGGGGAACAACTTATTAAAAACTTATAGAAGGCGAACAGATGTAGCAACTGACAGTCACAAAAAATAAAAAGAACGGGAATGGAAAGTTGTATTAGGAAATTTGTTGGGGTGTTATTAGTTATATAGATTTTATTTGGTAGTATGTTGCAGTAAAGAAAATAGTGTGAATTGCGATTGCATGTTCAAATTGTGGCTGTGTTCCCGTCACCGTTCGATGACAGTATATTAAAGTATGGTATATGATTTTTTTGTTTTTTTGTGTTCCTTAATGAAGAGAAAGATGTATGGATCATATCATTTTAGTTCTGCCCAGCTTTGTCTAGTAAACATATAGTAATTGATATATATCCTAATGCTGATCGTAAAATGACAATATGAAATGTACTTCACAAGGGTGGAAAACCCTATCCGGATGATGCGATGACCTTATATGTAATAATCATAAAAAACACCACGCTTTATTGATTGCGAGACATCACCGAAATCAATTTTATACAATTTCATCATTACCTCATTCCTATGTCTACTAACAAAAACCTTTATTACTGTAATCCTCCGATCGAATACTGCAAGCCCCGTTGATTGCCTTTGAAATTGGCTTCAAGTTAGACGCAGCACTGATGCATAACACTTTGCATTTAAAATTATAACACAAATTTAAAATTATAACACGAATCTTTAGAGAGAAAGCAATACACGAGTTCAAGTTCCTAATGTAATCCAATCGACAGATATTGCTGTGATAAGATAATCTTTTATAATATAGGTTGTCACCTGACGTGTGGGCCGGTGCAATCAATCAATCAGAAGGATATTTTCACGGGGAAAATTCAGGCAATTAATGGTTTTAAATGGCCTGACGAAAGATTGCGTTGGGAACAGAAGGATATTCTGATGGGTGGAGTGTTGGAGACAGAAATAAAAAATTAAACTACAATCAGAAATAAAATTGTGTGTCTCTCTCTCTCCCTCGGACTATCTTGTGCAATCTTCTTCTTCTTGGTTTCTTATTGTGACTCTTTCCAGGGGTTATTTCGTTATTTGGAGATTATCGTGTAATAATCTTTCACGTATCGTGTAAGGAGTAGTAACTAATATTTTATATTATAACTAAGGGTAAATAGGTAAATTTAAAAAAATATTTTGCAAAATTTTTAACAATTCTTATTCAAAGATTTAATTCAGTCTCCCGATTTCCTCTCTCCCTATCTCCGACTATCTTCTGTCATCGTCTTCTGGTTCCTTTACGTCAATTGCAAGTTGAAAAACAGACGGGGAATTGGACTCTGTGTGTAGATTTTGGTTTTGGAGTTGGTTGTAATTATTAGGGTTTTGGAATTGGATTTGACATAAAATGGGGTCAAAGAAAGGTACATCAGTTTCATTATGAAAACCAATAAAAATTGGTTATCTTCTAAACTTAAAGTTGTTCAGAAAGGAACCTTATATCGATCAAAATTTGGGATTCATGGATTCGAAAAGCCATTTATACAAAATTCTTGATCCGAACCTCCATCTACCTGTTATTAACTAAAAAATTCAGTTTCAAATTGTAACCCAAAAAGATGTAAGGTGGAGACTGGGATCCTACTATTTTTTTATTTGATTTTACAGAAACAAGGGGTTGAGTGGTTGTGAGGTGGACGTTTGGGATAATTTTCTGGGTTTTTTATATATGTTTTCAAGTTTTCTTATGTTTAGATTACAAAAAGTTATGTTATAACGAGGTTAATTACTTACCGGGGACAGGGGTAATGCTCAACCCCCTTAGATAGGGGGTGACTGGGTCACCAAAAATTAGCTCAATGTTATATTTTGGAAGGTATCGTCAGAAAATATGACACGGTGATCAATTGTATCGTGTATATATTACGTCCAACATTGTTGGTTGCATTTTACATGGTGGATTTGAAATCTCTTGCCACCGTGTTATCTACGACAAGTTTTTAATCGTGTAATATGGGTATTAAATGTTAAATAGATGCATGGCAAAGAGGATTGCTCAAGAAATCGTCAAATCGTTTGTAAAGGTTAATTGTTGATTACTTTACATTGACGTAATGAATATGACGCAACCGTTTCTATTTAGTGTGGTATTAATCAAAATCATATTAATACAAAGATTAATCAGACCACTGTGTATATATGGACCATTATCGTGTAATTATTGCAACACATTTTATATCGTGTTAGGTTAGAGTAATAGTTGTTTTATCGTGTGAGAATGATGTGTTGACAATGCTTTGAAAATGTACATCTTACACACGAGTGCAATGTCCAGTGATAATGTGATTAGGTAAGGACATATGTGCAAATGGTAAATAATGATTGCTGGGCAGTTATGGTGCTGGCTCGATCACTCCGTTGTTGCGTTCATGTAAACCTCATGTGCCATCCATGCCCTAAGCAACGGCAAGTTCGAAATGTGGAATTTCCAAGGTTCTTTCACTCTTTCTAATATAAATTCATCAAATTGGCACATGTAGATGCCGCACTGGTTACTGAAAAGTGAAAAAATATACAGAAAGTATGAAAATAAATACATATATGAAGACTGAAGAAAAAATCAACTGTTGCAAAGGGTTATGCGAGAAATTAACGACTATTAATTACGTACCCATCATGCTGGGTTGGCAATTCTTTTTTGACATAACCAAAAGGCGTGAATGGCTTTGTATGTACTTCTATCCCCTTATGCTCATAGTACCCAGACTGGTGGAGAAGGGAGGGCATTAGGTAGCTAACACAGTCCATTTGCCTGACCCTCCACGCTGCATTGCTTTTGGCATGCACTAAGTCGTAAAAAGTGAACGCCCCATCTTTAGGGAAGAGATGGCAGAGAACCCAGTGGTTACCCACATTACAAGGGATTAAAACCTATAGAGGTGAGAAAAAGATGAGAAACGGGTTTAGCAATTGATGACATGAAATGTTAGTGATAAGGAAAAATAGTACAGGAAAGATAACCCACCGACTTCATTTTCCACCACTCAGGTCGAACTAGAATTGACCCACCGCCTCTCACAGCATCCAGACTCTATTCGTCGTGGACGAAGGACATGACATCAATGTCCAATTTATCAATCCAAGAATTCGAATTTATTCTACAACTCTTTCGTACCCCCGAGGTCTTCAGTTGCAAGGTTGCCTTGATCATCTCCCATTTTGTAGCAAGGTTACTCTGTTTAAAGGATTGGTGTTAATTTGTCAGAGACAGGGATGTGTTATACTCATTAAATGACTGTTGGATATGCACTTAGTCGGGTATACTTACATAGAATGAATAGTCAACCATTGTGATGTCCTGCGCATGCTCGGCATATCTGGACAAACGTCGCCTCCATAGAACATCCATAAAGCTGTCGACATGCTGATAGAATTTTGGTTTTTATTAAAAGGGATTGTTTAAGGTGTCCGGCCAAATCATAAAGGGATAAATAGCATAGATGAAAAGTCCTGGAGGCGTGTTTAATATAAAGCTAGAGGGGGGGGTGAATAGATTTTAGCTAATTATTACCCAATTTTCGCGTGCATGTCAATTTTACAAAAATACCCCTAGCAAGTCAAATATACATACAAGTGTAATAAGATGTGGAAATAATAAATGACACTTGATGTTTACGTGGAAACCCAACCACTGGGAAAAACCACGGGCTGTTTAGTGCGCCACACTCGGACCTCGAAATCCACTAATTGAAATGGAGTTTACAACCTATGTAGACCTCATCTAACACTCCGATCAATAACCCTCCACTTCTACCACGCGGGCCTTTAAAAGTGGCTCTATTCCAATTGCTTTTGTGACCACCTATTCCCGGTGTCCGACCTAATCCCGGTCAATCACACAAGACTTCAATCTCTCAAAAGAGATGCACAACCCTATGTGAATATGTATGAATATTCAATTAACAAACAAGGCTAGGGAACCTTAGATGCTTATCTAGGATGATGATATATTCAATTTAAATCAATCCTAGATATGAAAATAGCTATATGTCATGGCATACAACTTTAGCTAAGTAAAGGATAACCAATCTTAGATACAAAGCTATCACAAAAAACCTACAAACATTCAAAAGATTAACTAGTTGATTAAAAAACAATCTATCAACCTAGTTATAAATAAATCACACAAGAATGTTTATGGCATAGCTTTTAGGCAATAATGACCTAATCAATTAAGCTATCAAAAATAATCTCAATCATATAATGAGATTAATTAGCTAGATATAAAATAGGCATGAAAACCTAGCTAACATAAATAACCCAATCAACACATAATCTCAATCATGTATGTAGAAATTAATCTAAACACATACAAATAATAAATGAGATAAAATTGATAAGTAGAAACACTAATTATGTAAGATAAAAGTGTTCAACAAATCATACCATGTGTGTTGAAGAAGACCCATGCATTAGCACATGCTAGATGAACCTAGATGATGCCTAGATGATGATTTGTGCATGTGGGAATGGGTTTAGAGAGATAAAGATGTAATCTTTAAGCTTTTTCTCTCAAGTCTCTCTTTCTCTCTCAAGAATAAGGAGCCTCTCTCTCTAGGGTTTGATTTTGTGGCTCTACCCTCAAAATGATGAGAAAGATATGTATTTATAATGCCCAAATGAAACTATGTCGTTTTGGAAGAAATGGAAAAATTATGGGCATTTTCGCGGTACTCGCATCAGTGCAGCGACTCAATATTCGAGCGCTTCGAAACATGACCAAACGACATCGAAACCTTTCATATGATATATCGTTGGAAAGGTATGGATGTATAATTTCTACTAGTTTTTACAGAATGGCATTTTGATGTCTGTAGAAAAAGTTATGGTACATTGAGTGACCAAAGGTCAGAAACGGACAACAACAGAGTTGCCCTGTTTTGGTTGTAACTTTGGAGATTTTAAAACCAATCCAAACGGTAATGAAATATTACGAATAATATACCGTTGGAAAGGTATGGGTTTCTAGTTTGTACAGAAATTTCAAAACTCATTTTGAAGATTTGTGTAAAACATTATGGTCACAAGACCATGCAAAGGTCAGTTTTGAAAACACTTAAAACATTGAAATCCAATCTTTTAAAACTAGACACCTTACTCCAATCAACCAAACCAAAACTACCACTTATCCAAGAGAAGAATGAGACCTTCTCAAGTGGTCAACTATCGCGCTAAGACATGCACACCATCGTGCAAGCGCGAACGTTTCCGATCACACAAACGGAAACGAATTACACCACACTTAAGACTAATCATGAAGTGCAAGTGTGGATATTGAATGCATCCTAATGCCTAACCTGTCATGGCATTATCATTGAACAAGATGCACTCAATTCAAACATGCATGAATAAAATTCATGACTTTGCATCCTAATGCCGAAACATGTCATGGCATTTCATAGAACAAGATGCAATCAATTTAATGCAAGAAGAGATATTGAATAATCAATAAAGCACAATGCACACAAAATATAAACACAACATTCAAGAATAAGAGTTATGCATGTTGTGTGTGTGTGCAACTATATCTCTTCAAGGCAAAGTAAGCACAAGATATATACCTTTGGTGCTTGTCCTCTTGAGGTCTTGGAAATGGTCTTTGATCTTCAACTAATCACCTAGACTACCCTTACAACCAAACCCCAACATGTGGTTTGCCCATGAAATAAGCCAATCAACTAAAGGGAATCCTTACAATCTCCCCCTTTGGCTATTTCGTGACAAAACCACCACTCACAATGATTCCTCACAACAAAATAGAAACTACGGGTCTATAATGATATTCTACAATACAAAGAGATAAGATAAAATAATCTTGAAGTCTTCAATCTCTTGTAGAATAATCAATTCCTGAAAAACAAAGTTTCTATACTTTCCAATACAAGAAAAGGTGAGATGAATCAAGTGAGATAAAACAAGCATTTGCATTTAAGAATTTAAGCACAACATCATGCAATGTATGTAATGTGCAAATGCTCCCCCTCAAAGGGTTACTCCCCCTCAATTAGTATTCTCCCCAACCTGCACAATTGCTACTACAATTTGCAACTCCCCTTACCACAACCTACTCCCCCTTTTTGTCATGATATAGACAATGGAGTAGTCCCTCAACCGGGTCACTCAAGGCAAAGAGAGATAGTAGCATTCTAGATATTTGCATAATCAATATAAGTCACTTTATGCAATCTCAATTAATTGGAGAGAAACAAGGAGATTTATTTAAAGAAAATGTGTGAATCAAAAATGCTTTGCATACAAGACATGTAGCATTTAAGTCCAAAATACCATGGTATTTGGCAAAGCAAATGACAAAGGTTTTTAATAAGAATTCAAACCAATTTAACCAATGTCATGAGAGAAGCAAGGATATAGGTTTTCATTAATTTCAATTTAAGAACAACTATATCCAACTTTATAAGCCAAACATGTCATGAGCGACTTTGCACCCTACTTGATTTTTCCGGATAAGATATCCGTATGATAGTAGACATGTTCAACCAATAAAGAAAGAGAGACATTTGGATTTTAAAATCCTTTGAACGGATACAAGATCCTTTATTCATTGAGTCTCATAAGTTTTTTCACACAAATTTTGCATTTAACAATTGCAATCATCAAAACATGCTTTTCAAGATTAACATTTAGCATGTCATTTAGCAATCATCATGTCATGGAGATCATTATAGGTCATTCAAATTATATCCTATGTAAATATCTCTAGTCTAAAAATGCATGTTTGAACATAAATATGACATGGATTGCGATACAAGCATTGATCACACTTATTGAATAGAAAATATATATACATAGTGTAACCAAGCTTACTCAAGCAACAAAAAGAGAAGCATAAGATATTTCAAATTTTTGCACGTGACAAGAATGCAAAATAGCTCTCTTTGCTTAAGATCCCCATATGGGGTCAATTTTCCATACCTCTTCAAAGAAGGGCATGAGGTCCTATGGACCTACCAAGTCCTTTGGACTTAGTTGAACCTATTTGAGACTTGTTAGTCTCGTAGCAAGCGGGTTCATTCTTTTTAATCCACATAGATGTCTCAATTACATTTCTAGTGGTCATAGGTTCTAGAGTTATAGATGTCAAAGGATCATGCATCTTAGCTCTAGCCTTTTTCTTTTCAATCGTGCATTAAAATCTACATATTTTAATGTAATGCAAGCAACTTGGTTTAACATGACCATCAATACCACACAAATGACAAGAGGAGATAAGGTAAGGAATTATACCATTCCCTTGAGCATGCAAAGGTGCTTTCCCTTGTCGTTGTGGTTGTCTTGGTAGTTGGATAGGATCTCTCCTCCTTTGTTGATGACCAAGACAATGTTGCTTGCTCGGTTGAGCTTGCATGATTGAGCACTTCCCTTTTAGGATCGTAGGTTGAGGGAAGTTAGCCTTCTTGGTTGGTTAGACTAAGATTGAGGAAGGCTTGGGCTTGAAGCTCTTTGGTGATGTGAGCAACGCCTTTTCATCTTCGTCTCCTCTCTCACCTTAGAGGGACATCTCCTCATCAGAGTCATTTTCTTCTCTCTCAAATTCACTCATAGTGTTTGCGTTGAATGAATGCAAATGAGAAGAATGCAAAATGTATGAAATCAATCAAATACATACAAAATGCAAAACACACCAAAAATGAGCAAAGGATCACCTAAGTATATCTAGGAACCCGCTCTGATACCAATTGAAAAGTCCTGGAGGCGAGTTTAATATAAAGCTAAAGGGGGGGGGGGGGGGGGGGGGGGGTGAATAAATTTTAGCTAATTATTACCCAATTTTCGCGTGCATGTCAATTTTACGAAAATACCCCTAGCAAGTCAAATATACATACAAGTGTAATAAGATGCGGAAATAATAAATGACACTTGATGTTTACGTGGAAACCCAACCACTGGGAAAAACCACGGGCTGTTTAGTGCGCCACACTCGGACCTCGAAATCCACTAATTGAAATGGAGTTTACAACCTATGTAGACCTCGTCTAACACTCCGATCAATAACCCTCCACTTCTACCACGCGGGCCTTTAAAAGTGGCTCTATTCCAATTGCTTTTGTGACCACTTATTCCCGGTGTCTGACCTAATCCCGGTCAATCACACAAGACTTCAATCTCTCAAAAGAGATGCACAACCCTATGTGAATATGTATGAATATTCAATTAACAAACAAGGCTAGGGAACCTTAGATGCTTATCTAGGATGATGATATATTCAATTTAAATCAATCCTAGATATGAAAATAGCTATATGTCATGGCATACAACTTTAGCTAAGTAAAGGATAACCAATCCTAGATACAAAGCTATCACAAAAAACCCACAAACATTCAAAAGATTAACTAGTTGATTAAAAAACAATCTATCAACCTAGTTATAAATAAATCACACAAGAATGTTTATGGCATAGCTTTTAGGCAATAATGACCTAATCAATTAAGCTATCAAAAATAATCTCAATCATATAATGAGATTAATTAGCTAGATATAAAATAGGCATGAAAACCTAGCTAACATAAATAACCCAATCAACACATAATCTCAATCATGTATGTAGAAATTAATCTAAACACATACAAATAATAAATGAGATAAAATTGATAAGTAGAAACACTAATTATGTAAGATAAAAGTGTTCAACAAATCATACCATGTGTGTTGAAGAAGACCCATGCATTAGCACATGCTAGATGAACCTAGATGATGCCTAGATGATGATTTGTGCATGTGGGAATGGGTTTAGAGAGATAAAGATGTAATCTTTAAGCTTTTTCTCTCAAGTCTCTCTTTCTCTCTCAAGAATAAGGAGCCTCTCTCTCTAGGGTTTGATTTTGTGGCTCTACCCTCAAAATGATGAGAAAGATATGTATTTATAATGCCCAAATGAAACTATGTCATTTTGGAAGAAATGGAAAAATTATGGGCATTTTCGCGGTACTCGCATCAGTGCAGCGACTCAATATTCGAGCGCTTCGAAACATGACCAAACGACATCGAAACCTTTCATATGATATATCGTTGGAAAGGTATGGATGTATAATTTCTACTAGTTTTTACAGAATGGCATTTTGATGTCTGTAGAAAAATTTATGGTAAATTGAGTGACCAAAGGTCAGAAACGGACAACAACAGAGTTGCCCTGTTTTGGTTGTAACTTTGGAGATTTTAAAACCAATCCAAACGGTAATGAAATATTACGAATAATATACCGTTGGAAAGGTATGGGTGTCTAGTTTGTACAGAAATTTTCAAAACTCATTTTGAAGCTTTGTGTAAAAAGTTATGGTCACAAGACCATGCAAAGGTCAGTTTTGAAAACACTTAAAACATTGAAATCCAATCTTTGAAAACTATACACCTTACTCCAATCAACCAAACCAAAACTACCACTTATCCAAGAGAAGAATGATACCTTCTCAAGTGGTCAACTATCGCGCTAAGACATGCACACCATCGTGCAAGCACGGACGTTTCCGATCACACAAACGGAAACGAATTACACCACACTTAAGACTAATCATGAAGTGCAAGTGTGGGTATTGAATGCATCCTAATGCCTAACCTGTCATGGCATTATCATTGAACAAGATGCACTCAATTCAAACATGCATGAATAAAATTCATGACTTTGCATCCTAATGCCTAAACATGTCATGGCATTTCATAGAACAAGATGCAATCAATTTAATGCAAGAAGAGATATTGAATAATCAATAAAGCACAATGCACACAAAATATAAACACAACATTCAAGAATAAGAGTTATGCATGTTGTGTGTGTGTGCAACTATATCTCTTCAAGGCAAAGTAAGCACAAGATATATACCTTTGGTGCTTGTCCTCTTGAGGTCTTGGAAAGGGTCTTTGATCTTCAACTAATCACCTAGACTACCCTTACAACCAAACCCCAACATGTGGTTTGCCCATGAAATAAGCCAATCAACTAAAGGGAATCCTTACAATAGACAATAAATAGCATGTACAAAAGTAGTTTTAATTACCAGGTTAGAGAACGGCACCAATTTGCACTTCATTTCGAGAAAATGTTGCCGAGTAAATCGCTCTTCTTGACCCACGTAAAGACTGTAGTAGAACACGAAACGTATTAGATGCAAGTAAAAAAGATAGATAATAAGAGGATGAAGAGGTTACAAAAATAAAAGTTTAAATTTACGAAATATTATCGCCAGTGTTTTTCAAGAAAGCGGCATATTGAGTGTCGAGTAAATCGTCATCATCACTGATATCAAGGAGCCGTGGCGTTTTTTATCGCTTTCTCTTCTTTCTTCTCTCGGGATCAATCCACCGTCTGTTCAGAAATTTGGATCTCTTCTGCTTCCTCGCGGTTTCTAAATCCCTTTCTAGGTAGTTGTCTGGTCTTTTTTCCAATAGAATTATACTTTGTTCCACTGTCGGGACCTTCAAGTTGGGAACTGGAGATCTGTAAGGATCAAGATTGATCGTACGTTTGCAGACTATAGGGGACCCTATACTAGCCTGTGACGCAACTAATGTAATTAAAAGCATTGCTATATGATCAAAGAACCTCGAAGAGTGACTAAACCGTAACTTGTATGTACCCTTTTGGATAACGCGGAATAGGTAATAAGAAAGCCAAAAATAATAAATGGGGCCTCGGAGATCTTATTATCAACTTCCTCAAGTTTGTCTTTTTTTTCGGCAGAGTCGGAGGTAGTCACATGCACATTGTACCGATTCTGTTCAGATTCATTGATTTTGGGAGGATGTCCATCTGGTTTTATGCCCTCGGAGTCCTTATTATCATTTGTCTCAGTTTTGTCTTTTTTGTTGGCAGAGTCGGAGGCATTCCCTTGCACATTGTACAGATTGTCATGCATCGCCTTCTCCAGATAAGTAGGCATCAACTTCGGAAGAATGTCATTCAGTGCCTGAGGGAGGACCTTAGGGAGCACATCATTAAGTGCCTGAGGAAGCACCTTGGGTAGAACGTCATACAGCACCTTTGTTATCACCTCAGAAGTATTTTTTTCCGTAACCTTATTAGGCAACACATCCTTCACTGCTGCCTAGGGAAGCACCCTAGGAAGAACGTCAAACAAGACCTTTGTCATCATCCTACACATACTTTTATATGTAACCTCCTTTGGGTCAGGGTCATCCATGCCGTTTGGATTGGGTATAGTCTCAGGAGATTCGTTGTTGGCAAACAGTGTCCTCTGAACCGAAGGTGGACACGATTTATGATGGGAATCGATTTGTTCCTTTTTGTTTTTTGTTTTTTGTTTTTTGTTTTTTGTTTCCTGGTTGTCCAAATTCGGAATACCACCAGGCAATTCACACCCTACTTCATCATCACTAATAAACTCAGTTCGATATGGCTGCGTAGGGCATCCCATATGAACAAATCTGTCACAAACGAAGTCCATGTCGATTGATTTGAAGTAGGTTTGCTGTATTTCAGCTAGAGTAGGTTTTAAGTCCACTGTTACCAACTGCACATATTAGAGGATTACTGTTAATGTTAAAGTGAGATAAAAATCTAACATGACAATTATGTATATACACACAAACATTGCATCTGTCGAAAAAAAAAAATCATCGAACCCAGTCGAAGCGTTCAAAAACTCCCAGTTTTTGAACCGTGGATAACTCCGATCGTGACGAATGCCAATTACGCCGGTCAGACAAGGAAATCTTTCAACGGCCCAAACCTATTAACGTTTTCATTAAGTAGCGTTATAAACATGTGTTAGGAAATGGATCCAGTCAATCGATATTTAAGCCATAGTGGTCAGCGTACATACCTGAAAAGAGAGAAGAAACCCGGAAAGGTTGTAAGTGATAGAAGGTTTTGGTTTGGGTTTGCTTTCAGTCTTTTTTATTATTTTTTTTTTTTTTTTGCATTTCCTTTGGAAGGACTTGCGTTCTGTGATTCTTGTTTACCTTCTCTTTCAACACCTGCTTCGATTGTTTTGGAGTATGACTCATTCTTGTCTGCTTAAGGTTTGCTTTCAGTCTTTTTAATTCTTCTTATTTTTGCATTTCCTTTGGAAGGACCTGCGTCCTATTATTCTTGTTTACCTTCTCCTTCAACACTTGATTCGATTGTTTTGGAGTATGACTCATTCTTGTCTGCTTCGTTTGACAGTTTGGGTCTCAGATTGGCAACATTTTTGTGTATTGCATTTTTCAGTCGGTTCAAAGTATAACTATACACGTATGAACCCCATGGAAAACCTTCGAAAGCTACGTCGTCATCTACTAATGTAAACATCCATAGCGGTACACGGTCATGTGTGTCGAGAGTGCATAAGATATATCCTTTAACCAACAGATTTGCCATCTTCAGGCCATCTTCACCTTGATCATCGGTCAGTCGTTTAAAAGTTTGGAACAAAGAATCGTACGTAGGTTGGTTATGGAAATGTCTTGCGTATAGGCTGTTTTCCGTTGGAGTATATTTCGCCCATATTAATCCTTTTGGCAATTTACCCAATTTTAGCCCAGAACATAGGCAAAACTCAACTTGATCGAAACGATGTTGTTGCTTACCCAGCCCAAACCACATTTTGTCATCTCGAGGTGGTGATGCATTTTCAGACCAACTGGTATATTCGATCTGCCTTTTGAGAATAGAATGCAAAACCTTTCAATGTATAGTGACGGGCAAATGCAGACCAAAGTAGTGACCGAAAGGTCTTTGCTTAAACCCCTCTAAAACGTGTAATCTGCCTAATACGTTGTCAATGTCAACAAAAATGTTACAGTGCTGCCGACTTCTCGAGTTTATCCTTGCATTGATCCATCCCTCGTGATCCGGATATAAGAAGGTTCTCGCGTTTGGGTCCAAAGCCGTCTGAAAATAATAGGGGGAATATATATGAAATAATGGCAGGTCGTGTAAAAACCATAGGCAATTCATGAAAGCATAGAAAATCACAATTATAAGAGGCTAACATGAAAAGGTAATGAAAAGTAATTGAAAGCCATGGGAGATGATTGTGATGGCATCATGGAAAGTCATATAAACATCATGGAATCGAAAGCATCATGGAATGTTAGCCTTCGTCATGGCATCATGGAAAGAAAGTCATGTTAACATCATGGAAAGTATTGCAACGTCATGAAAAGTCATGTAAACATCATTGAATGTCATGGCAACGTCATGAAAAATCATGTTAACATCATTGAATATCATGGAAACGTCATGAAATGCCATGTCAAGAATCATGAATGCATCATGGAACGTTAATCTTGGACATGACATGATTGAATGTCATGGCAACGTCATGAAAAATCATGTTAACATCGTAAAATGTCATGGAAACGTCATGGAATGCCATGTCAAGAATCATGAATGCATCATGGAACGTTAATCTTGGACATAGCATCTTGTTTGGCAACATCATGGAAATCAAGATCGTGGAAAGCTTCATGTAAAGTCTAGGGGGATATGGCAACATCACAGAAAGCTTCATGTAAAGGGGTTTTTTTTTTTGGTGAACCATCAAAATCATGGAGACCGGTCTTGGGTCCTAAACGACTCTTGGGAAAATCATGGTAAAAATCAAGACCCAAATCGGGAATTAATTCAAGATTAAATCCAGTTTCAAGTAATTTCAGATTTCCAAACAAACCCTAATATCAAATCAAATGTAATTAGGGATCGTGCCGATTAAGGGATAAAGGATATCAAATCAAAGGAAATTATTAGGGATCGTGCCGATTAAGGGAAAGAGGATATCAAATCAAAGGAAAGTATTAGGGATCGTGCCAATTAAGAACACACCTAATCCGATCCTACCTCGTCTCCACACACGGTGGTCGTCGGGGTATTTGGTGGTCACCTGCGGTCATCGTTCTTGTTTGAGTATCCACACACTGTGGCTTTCCCGTTTCCCTTTCCAAGGCTTTCCCGTTTCCCGTTTTCCCTCACTTGCGGCCTGCGGTCGTCGTTCTTCACTGTGGCTTTCTCACTTTTCAAGCTTTTGTTACTCAGACAGTGCCTTACCGTTTCCGTTTTGTCTTTTGAACCGAGATTTTATAACAAGGGTAATTTAGTCTTTTAGTAGAACAATTAGATGTCAGGTCAGAAGAATTGAATAGGGGTAAAATTGTAAGATCAGGTATTTAAATACAATAAAGTGGTCAGAATTGGTTTTTTAATAACTTGTGGCTATATGTGGTTTTGGCATCTTAACAGTGGCTATATTTGAAAACCCCCCTTATTATTTAAAGTTTTATTTAATACCAGTTTTACCCTTATTCAATCAAATTTATTCCAATTACATCTTTTTTATTATTTATTATTTAATGATTTTGTTTAATTTATATTTGTTTTAATTTAATTATTATTTATATTAACATTTATAATAAACTAAGGTTAAGTATTCAATACAAAAATTACTATTTTTTTTTTTAAAATAACTAATTTGAAAACACTAAAATTAAAGCAAAATATAACATTTGGTGTAATGGGTTGGAGATGTAAAATTAAATAATTGGTGAAATGTTAATTGTTGATAAATAATTAAAAAAAAGAAAAGAAAAAGGAATATTTAAGGGAATATTCTTTTGAGTGCAACATTGATTAAAATCAATATATAAACCTCTAAAATAAAATTCCTAAAATTTTTGGATGACAAGTGAAATAGAAGTAGGATTTTCTTATCCTATGAATATATATTAAGAATCTAAAAACTTAAAAAAAAAAAAAAAAAAAAAACTCGATTGTATGTATCATAAAACAATAAAAATAAGTGTTTTATTTGCTGGTTATTGGAATCAGTATTTATAATTCTTAATATGTACTCTTAACACAACTCAAAAGGTTTTTAAAATAATACCTAGTCTCGGATTAATAGATATTTAAAAATAAAAATAAAAATAAATAATAAAGTAATAATTAATTGTACACAAACCTTGTTCATCGGCCAATAAGGAAAACAAAATAGAAAAAGAAAAATGGTAATGAATTTCAAGAGTCAAGACAAAGGGAAAATGATCCTGAAATCAAGTTATAAAATGAGTCTCCTAGAATACTGGATCCTATTGACCGGTAAAAACAAGTTCATGACCACTCATTCTCTAAATGTGCTCTCTATATTACAACAACAATTTACACTAGCTACTCTTCTTTCTTTATATACTCAATCTATTCACAATTCATTTCCAACCATTATTTTTTCTTCATTCTCTTGATAGAAAACCCATTTAGAAGAGAACGATTGATTAAAAGAAAAAAAAAACAAATAGCAAAAGACGATGGCAAGTTTAACCCCAAAAGTTGGTCTTGTTGGAGCTGCAATTGCAAGGAAAAGCACTTTGAATCCTAGGCTCTTTTTGGCCACAACCCAGAGATACATTCAGGTAATTAATAAATGTTAAATTTTCTCTTTTGTGATATTATTGTGTATACGTCGTCCCCCCCTTCCCTTAAAAAAGTGATAAATTACAGTTTGGAATTGAAGTAGTCTTGAATCTTGATAAATAACATGCATGGTAATATATATGGCTGTGTTATAGGCAAGCTCGCATGACGGCTCAGCCACAGAAGCAGTTAAACAAGGGGCAGATGAGGCCATGAATGCTGCTGGAGACATGAAAAACAAAGCTTACTCTACCGCTCAACAAGTAAGAATATATACCGAGCTCATTTCTAGTGTGGGATCGCGTACGTTTTTTTTGTCAGGTGAAAAATATTTCAAACTTTCCAAGTCTTGTTTCCCTAACAAAGAAGTTTAGGAAACAACAACAGAGAATTTCTATATTATTTATAAATTTATTTGAAAAAAATATCATCAATCATTTCTGACTTTAAGTTATTCTTTACAAATCTCATTTTTCTATTGAAGTTTTGAAAAGTTTCACAAAAAATCTAACTAGATTGTAAGAAGTTACACAGATACCTCTGTAGTGAGGGTTTCGATCTGCTTGTATTTAACGTAAAAAAAAAAAAACAAGGGCATTCTTAAGGAATTCGAGTTGGTCCCACTATGTTACTAACATAGTAATTTTATGGAGACCATCAAACGGTAAATACTAAAGATCGTTGGGTTGTATTTAATTGCACTTGAACAATCATTTACAATTTAATTGCACTTGTATCTTGGACAAATGTTCTGGGCAGCCTAGTATTACTCTTGTTATTTAACATCTAATTGTTGGAAATTGTACGTAGGTGAGCCATAACACACAAGATTTGGCCGGAAAAGTGTCGGAAACAGCACAAGAAGTTACTGAGAAGGCAAAGCAGACAGTGCAGGATGCTTGGGGTTCGGCCAAGGATACAGCCCAACAGGCCAAAGACACTGTGCTTGGCAAGGCTGAAGAATCCAAGGAATCTGTCCAAAGAAATGCAGAGCAAATCAAGAAAAGCATGAACACCAAGAACTAATTCATTTTTTTTTTTTTTTTTTTTTTGCATTATTAATTAATTAATTTCCTTTCGGTATTATTATAAGTTTCTACTTTTTTCTTTTCTTTGTTACCATCAAGTTCCTTTTAATGTTTCTATTTTCATTATTGTTTTTCACTTGCTTGTATTTCTCTTTTATCAATTGGAAATGACTAGTTTGTTCTCCATTCAATCATATTATTTTTGACAAATATGTAAAATTATCATAATAATGGAGGTTGGTTTTCCTTAATTTTAAGAAGTTAATATAAACGAAATTTATGTATTTGTTTATTAATATTAAGGGTCTAGCCAAATAAATTTAAATACTTAAAATTTTGACTTCAACATCTTAACCACTCATGTGCTCTTAATCCAATAGTTAAGATTTTAATGTATTTATAACTCTTGGATTAAGAGCACATGAGTGGTTTGGAAGAATGATTGGCATCGGATTTGGCTTGAGAGTGATTCCTCCAATATGGTTTAGCTTCTTTCTTCTCGTTCTGAGCAGGTTCCTTGGAGGGTTAGACAGGTCTAGCAGCTGTGCCTTTCCCAGATTTCTTCCATGGAATTTCAAGTGCCTCATATTTTCAAAGAAGGTAATCAAGTTGCGGATGCTTTTTCCAAACATGCTTTGGAGTTGGATTCTGATTCTTGGTGGTTTCTTCTCCGGCGTTTTGCTCTTCGTTGGTGGGTAATGACTACATGGGTCAGGAAGCTTTTCAATTTAGTTGATGTTTTTTTGTTTGGTTTATGTGGCATGTGTGCCGCTCTGTTTGGTTGGGGTTGGTCCCCCTTGTTTTTGTTGTTGGTTGTTCTTGTGTTACTCTATGTTATTTTTGAAACTATATAACATGTGTCTTGTAAGGATTCCCATATCTTGATTGGCTTATTTCGTGGACAAACCACATGATGGGGTTGATTGTGTAAGGGTAGTTTTGGTGATTGATCTTCAAGCTCGAAAGCCCTTCCAAGACCTCAAGGGACAAGCACGCCAAAGGTATAATTTCTAGTGCTTGGTTTTCTTTGAAGAGATTTAGTTAGCACACACACACTTAGCATACTTGTTCTTGTGTGCATATGATCGCGCTCCAAATGCTTACATTTAGCGCTCCCTAACTTAGCTTTTGTAACCGTTTTTTGAGCCCTTTTTGGTATTTAATATTGTAAATAAGTGTTTTTCAGGTATTTCAGCTCATCAGGGGTATTTTGGGCCAAACTGGAGAAAAGTGGCGAAATTGGGGCAAAAGAGGGCAAATATGTAATTATGGAGAATCAGGGGTCAAAGTGTAATTCTGGAGGAATTATTGCATATTTGGTGATTAAAGAAGAATTCAGGGGTGAATTGCGTAATTCGCCAACCATGAGCAGAAGTCATGGCGGGTTCATGAGGCGGGCATATGCCAGTCTTCCCGAAGGTTTGAAGTCGCCATAAAGCAAGGCGGGTTCGTGCGGCGAGCTCGTGCGGCGAGCTCGTGCGGCGGGAAAGAGGCCTCCGAGGGCGCAGCGGGTTCGTGCGGCGGGAACAAGCTTGCCTTCCAGAAGGCATGAACTCGCCGGAATGCCTGGAAGAATTTCAACTCATCCCACTTGCTCTCCAATCACATGAGCTTGCCCAAAAACTCTTCCCACTTAGATATTTTGAGATATTTTTCCATTTAATTATCTTAGATAAAATATCTATCCTATCTATCTTAGTTTGTAAGTAATACTACACACATATACTACACACTACAATTAGTCATTAGTTACCAATTAGTTAATAGACACACATTAGTTTGTAACTTACTTTTAGTTTAGTTTTAAGAGAGAGAATAACTCTCTCAACTTAGTGTAGTTTTTCTCATCATTTTCCATCACTTTCTAGGTAGCCAAACACCAATTTAGGTTACCTAGACTTGATCCTTTGGAGTTGCTCTAGAAGGATATTTTGCTTGGATTGCTAGGAGGAGCCTTCTTGCGCAAGAAACGAATCCGGATGGGTTTGTTTAGCTCTTCTTTTGTATTTCATGCTTATATAATTCTATGTGTAACTAAACTCTTTTGTTAAGGGATTGGTGTAATTCTTGTAATTATACCATAGATGTAATCAATCAATTTGTTATTTCACTCTTTAAGGCTTGTATGTGTGTATTATGAACTCTAATAATTATGATATGTGGATGATATGTTTGCATGTACATCTATGTATACACACTTGGTAGTTAATTTCATGCATATAGTGTCCTACAATATGTATGAATGCCTTACTATCAATTTCATAGAGATATATCTAAGTAATTCATGAATTGAGTTAATTAGAAAATCTCTACATCACTATTCCTAAAATTCTCTCTTGATCACTTATCTATGATATTAGATTATGTGTTAGATGACGGATTTGTGCTTAACATTATTGATAAATGAAATACATGCCTTAGAATGATGTGAATGTTTTAAATGAATGATTGATTAATGATATGGTAATTACTTGAATGAATCAATCCCCTAACATCTTTAATCTAGCTTAATCATCTTTTAATCTAGCCTTAATCATTAGTTAATTGCAAGCTTAGAATAATTGATTTAGATAACATTAACTAGTTAACTTGTTAGACTTTAGAAGTAGATAATTAATGATAACCTAGACTCACGTAGCTAAACATTCCTCGTGGGTACGATAACCCTTATTCGTTACCATTTACTACTCACACGACTCGTACGCTTGCGAAGGGTGAACTACCCACGCGCCCCTTAGAATAACCGTGGTAGAATAGTGTAATTTAGTGTAGTTAATTTAGACCCGGTTTGGCACGGTCAAGACTTTTGGCGCCGCTGCCGAGGAGTAGCAATGTCGTCTAGATAGTTTTAGAAAAAAAAATTGCTTTTAAATTGTTGCGTTTTAATTTCTTGTTCATTTAACCGTTGGTAGTTGTCTTGTGAGTGTATTTTCAGGAATATAGATTGATATGGAGAGGAGCAAATTGAACGTAGCCGCTCAATTGGACGAGTTGACAAGAGAAGTGAGGAATTTTGCGTCACAGCGTGAGCAGCCTCCGACTATGGTTTATTCACCTTGTGGGTGGAATAGGCCTATGATGACCTTTTGTCCTCAAATAGAGCAATGGCCGAAAATGCAAGAAGAAGTACCCTCCATGCATCTATATCCAGACTACACCCACCAAGCAAGAAGTGATCAAGAGTGGCAAGACACCCAACGGGACAACCTTGACGATGAATCCTACCACCATGCCATTGGCCCACAAATGTGTGACATAGAAGAAAGTGTGGATAGGATTGGAGTTCAATTGGCACAATATGTGGAAGACCAACGCCTGCTTAACGTGGAAGCAACCATAGAGAAACTAGCAGCCCAAGTAGGGGAGTTGGCAAAGATCGTCATAGAAGAAGAGGGAGAGGAGTGCTCGGACCATAGTGAGCAAGAAGAGACAGAAGAGCCTCCTAGACTCCACAAATCGACAAACCCTTTTTTTTGTCTAACTCTTGTCGGAATCAAATCGGTGAAATCCTCAGATAGCTCGGAATGCGACTTAGATGAAGTTTTACTAGAGTTCGAAGAAGAGCTCAAGGTGAAAAAGGAATGGATAAGTCAAATTCTAGAGATCGACTCACTTGTATTGGAAAAGGGCTTGACAATGAAGAAAATGGAAGAACTCTCCAAAGAAGTCGATGAACCGGTGGAATCCTCAAATAGCTCAGAGTATGATCTTGGTGAAGTCTTACTCAAATTTGAAGAAGAGCTAAGACTTGAAAAAGAGGGAAAGGAAGTAGACTTGGTCAAGGAAAATGCGGAATTGTTGAGTCTAAATGTAGACTACATCCTTAAGATAGACTTGACTGAGAAGGAAAGGGACTCATCCTTGAAAGAGCTTGAAGATATCAAGGAAGACTTTGCTAGGAGAATGCGGCTCATGGAAGCCGAAATAGAAGCAAGGGACAGAGCTCTTGAGATCATGAGAACCAAGGAAAATGAGCACCTAGCCAAGCTTGCCATGCCAAAGGTTGAAACCAAGGGCAAGTCCAAGGAAGTCATCCAACAACCACAAGTGTTGGAAATGCAAGCTAAGCACAAGGAGCTCAAACCTCTTGCCTCAATGCCTATCCCAAGCCAAGTCAAGAAGAAGAGGCCAAGAAGAAGGAACAAGAAGAGATTCAACCCTTCACTAACAACAATAGGTACATTTCAATCTTCTACCCCTACTTGTTACCATTGCCATAATTTAGGTCAAAATCGGCCTTATTTTCCAAAGCAAAAATGGCAACGTGTGCACAAATTGGTTGTCAAATCCATATGGATTGACAAACCAAATTGGAAGGACTTGATAGGGAGGGACCCCTTTGGGTTAAAAAGAAAGATGATGGGTACATTGTTGTTAAACCACCTATCTGGGGTGGTGGTTGACTTTTGTGAGCTTTTTGATGTGTTTATTAAGTGTGTAGGGAATTGAAGATCAAAAAGCACTTGATGGACATTTGTGGTGCACTCATTTGAGTTGCACTTGTTTTGTAAATATATGAACTCTTAATGTTTTGTTAAGTAATTAAAGTAAATGTTGTGTATTTGGTTTTTAGACACCTTAGCTATCTCTATTTATTGCCTTAATACTCAAGATACTCATGTATGATGATAGGAGTGAAAGAGATAGGTTTGGGGGTTTGGACTCCAAACACATTGCATTATATATTAGTTGCAATTGTTGGTATTTTTGTGTTTGTTTTTGTGCCATGTGCAGGTGTTTAGGTAGGCAACATGTTACATGAAGCTTGGGAAAGTTTTGGACACATTTTGAGCAACACCGAGAGTCGGCGACTTCATGCCGCGGGCTCAAGCTCGCCTTCCAAAAGGCATGAACTCGCCAGATTTTGCGGCGACTTCGTGAGGCGGGTTTATTCCAGCCTTCCTGAAGTGGCTGAACTCGCCAACATCACGGCGACCTTGTGCGGCGGAACTTGTCCAGCCTTCCAGAAACAACAAACCAGCTAGATATCCCCGCGACTTCGGTCCGCGGGAACAAACTCGCCAACCCTAAGCAACCATTTTTACAATAGTTTTAGCGGATATTTTACGTAATTTACATTTTGCAAATTTAATAGCATTATTAGTTTTCTTAGAATAAGTGTGGTTATATGGTGTGATTGATTAGTGCCTAGGATGATACTAATGGAATTGCCATAGTCCTCATTTGAGGAAAACTTGTATGTTAGTGGATTAGGCCATTTTGAGTGGATAGGAATTTTGGATGAATTGAAATACCATGTATAGTTGTTTTAGGTTATTTTTGTGCTTGTTTGCAAAGTTGCTTGGTGCCCAAGCAACCAAACCACGGAACTCGCATTCTTGTTCGTAAATGTTCAAACATTGAGGACAATGTTGAGTTTAGGTTTGGGGGTGTGGACACGTTAGCACTTTGTCACGTTTTGTTGTATATATTTGTGTTAAAAATTGTGTGTTTGAGTTTTTGTGTAAAAATTTAAAAAAATTTCGTTTTTATTGCAATTGAGCCAAACTTGACAAATTGTCTATTTTGATGCTAGAGTGTATGTGCTATGAAGGAATGCATTACATGTGTTATTTGCTAAGTTTTAGCTAACGGATTCCTTTCCACGATTGCATGTAAGCATTGGGTATTAGTTCCTTTCTCTTTTGCTTAGTGAATAGGACTTATTGCAAGATTGCTTGAACCAATAGTGGAGACTACCCATGTAAGATTTAGAGCCTTAGCGTTCTTATTTTGAGGGTTTTTGTTTCTACTCGTATACACACTCTTCAAAACAGTTTTTCAAGTATGATCTCATTTTGCATAATGCTCATTGATTGCCATAGAACATGAAAATTATGTGGACTGCTTGTGTGAATTGTATTCCCTTGTTAGATAGACTTTTAGATATGATTTTAGGCAATGTGTGTGCTTAACGTATATTTATTGCCCAAACACATTCCATGTCCCTTATGTGTGCTCCTATCGCCAACTTTGAGGCCAAACACAAACCATTCATTTCATCACTCACATCTCCTTAAACAACCATATACACCAAACACAAGCCATACCATAGTTGTTGATCATAAAATTAGTGCATAAATTATAAATGCAAATGTTTAGCTCAAATTGTAAAAAGCGTGTACTTAGGCGTTATGAGAAACTATGCAAGTTATAGAGGCAAAAATTGTACAAGTGTAAAAATTCAACACTTGAAGCCTTTGATGTTATCAAATTGAAAAGCTACTCAAAAATAAGAGTTAAAAAAATTGCATTGTTGAAATTCAACTTAGCCTAGACGCTTTAAAATTCAAATTGTATAATGAGCTTGAAGTTAAATTGTTTAGTATGATCAATAACTCTTGAATTCCATTCCATTTCTTTCATTCACCAAAAATCTACCCATGGCCCCATTGCAAACCATAAGGAAAGCCCTAGTTGATCTTTTAGAAAGTCTAACTTGGGAATACGGTTTTTGCATGTTCTTTCCACATTCGTGGCACATCAATTCTTTCATGAGATTAATTACATAAATTGTGCTTTATTTGATATTATTCATATGTGTTATAATTGTTGTCTTTACATAACTTCCAAACTCGCATATGCTTGATTGAGAGTGAACTTAGGATTCCAAGAGAAAATTCGACTGAAATCCGGTGAGGATTAGAGTCAAGGCGAATTGTGTTCTTGCATTCGAGTGCTTTGTTTTTGAAACTTGGTATTTAGAGTGTGGGATTCACGATGTTGTGTGCTTTTAAGGAAGTAATCATGTTAGCTTTTAATTAACGGTTTTGACATGTGTCATTCCTATATTGCACATCTTTATTTGCATCACCTTAATGTTTGGCTCTCGCAAAATATTTTTGTGTGCGTTGTATTTTATTTTGTTTTATTTTAGGATTGTATAGTTTTTGTGTTAATATTATTTGTAATTTGCTCGAGGACGAGCAAAAGTCAGGTTTGGGGGTCTGATCGCGCTCCAAATGTTTACATTTAGCGCTCCCTAACTTAGCTTTTGTAACCGTTTTCTGAGCCCTTTTTGGTATTTAATATTGTAAATAAGTGTTTTTCAGGTATTTCAGCTCATCAGGGGTATTTTGGGCCAAACTGGAGAAAAGTGGCGAAATTGGGGCAAAAGAGGGCAAATATGTAATTATGGAGAATCAGGGGTCAAAGTGTAATTCTGGAGGAATTATTGCATATTTGGTGATTAAAGAAGAATTCAGGGGTGAATTGCGTAATTCGCCAACCATGAGCAGAAGTCATGGCGGGTTCATGAGGCGGGCATATGCCAGTCTTCCCGAAGGTTTGAAGTCGCCATAAAGCAAGGCGGGTTCGTGCGGCGAGCTCGTGCGGCGAGCTCGTGCGGCGGGAAAGAGGCCTCCGAGGGCGCAGCGGGTTCGTGTGGCGGGAACAAGCTTGCCTTCCAGAAGGCATGAACTCGCCGGAATGCCTGGAAGAATTTCAACTCATCCCACTTGCTCTCCAATCACGTGAGCTTGCCCAAAAACTCTTCCCACTTAGATATTTTGAGATATTTTTCCATTTAATTATCTTAGATAAAATATCTATCCTATCTATCTTAGTTTGTAAGTAATACTACACACATATACTACACACTACAATTAGTCATTAGTTACCAATTAGTTAATAGACACACATTAGTTTGTAACTTACTTTTAGTTTAGTTTTAAGAGAGAGAATAACTCTCTCAACTTAGTGTAGTTTTTCTCATCATTTTCCATCACTTTCTAGGTAGCCAAACACCAATTTAGGTTACCTAGACTTGATCCTTTGGAGTTGCTCTAGAAGGATATTTTGCTTGGATTGCTAGGAGGAGCCTTCTTGCGCAAGAAACGAATCCGGATGGGTTTGTTTAGCTCTTCTTTTGTATTTTCATGCTTATATAATTCTATGTGTAACTAAACTCTTTTGTTAAGGGATTGGTGTAATTCTTGTAATTATACCATAGATGTAATCAATCAATTTGTTATTTCACTCTTTAATGCTTGTATGTGTGTATTATGAACTCTAATAATTATGATATGTGGATGATATGTTTGCATGTACATCTATGTATACACACTTGGTAGTTAATTTCATGCATATAGTGTCCTACAATATGTATGAATGCCTTACTATCAATTTCATAGAGATATATCTAAGTAATTCATGAATTGAGTTAATTAGAAAATCTCTACATCACTATTCCTAAAATTCTCTCTTGATCACTTATCTATGATATTAGATTACGTGTTAGATGACGGATTTGTGCTTAACATTATTGATAAATGAAATACATGCCTTAGAATGATGTGAATGTTTTAAATGAATGATTGATTAATGATATGGTAATTACTTGAATGAATCAATCCCCTAACATCTTTAATCTAGCTTAATCATCTTTTAATCTAGCCTTAATCATTAGTTAATTGCAAGCTTAGAATAATTGATTTAGATAACATTAACTAGTTAACTTGTTAGACTTTAGAAGTAGATAATTAATGATAACCTAGACTCACATAGCTAAACATTCCTCGTGGGAATGACAACCCTTACTCGTTACCATTTACTACTCACACGACTCGTACGCTTGCGAAGGGTGAACCACCCACGCGCCCCTTAGAATAACCGTGGTAGAATAGTGTAATTTAGTTTAGTTAATTTAGACCCGGTTTGGCGCGATCAAGACTTTTGGCGCGGTCAAGACTTTCTTGTGTGCATACTCTTCACATGTCACTTTACACACTAGCACTTTCATTGATATCTTGTTGTGTGTATATGTTCTTAGTAATTCATTTCCCAATATAATTCGGAAACGTCCGCGCTTGCACTAATGAGTGCTTGGTTTCGCGCGAAGACCACCTATGGAGAATGCCCTTGGCTTCTCCTTGGTTTTCACCTCTAATGGTGATCGGCGGTTATGATCGGCAGCCTGGCCGCCGAACGAAACTGCCGTTTTGACCTGATTGATTTTTTCTCTCGGGTTTGATTCGGCGGTCACGAAACCGCCGAATGAAACCGCCGAATGAAACCGCCGTTGTTCCCTTAGTCTTTTCAGGTTCAATTCGGCGGTTAATAACGACGGCCTGGCCGCCATTTGAAACCGCCGATCGGTGCGTTTCAGGGGCAAACTTGTCTTTTCACATGCCCAATTCTTGATGTCTATAAATATCTTACTTTCTCATTATCTGAATAAGTTCTTTGACTCCTTAGAACCGTAAACTTAAAAGAGAGATTTTTGAGAAAAAATCAAATCAAGAACTCACCTTTAACCACTCAAATCAAATCCTTTTTGCATCAAATTTCATATTGCATCTTCTATGACTATATAGAATGCATCCATGATTGGGTTTGCATCATCACAACTTGCTTGGTAAGATTTTGATTAAATTCATCTTATTTTAGTATTTTCACTATCAAGCTATTCTCTTTTAATTTACTTGTATGTTTTTGATCATATGATAAATACAAGAATAGAGAATTAATTGTGATGAATTGATTGAGTGTTGTTTTGTGATAGCTAATTAGGTTTTTGATTAATCTTGATTAGCTAAGCTATTTGACATGTCATTTAGCAATTGATATCTAGGGTTGATTTAATTGATTATATCATCATCCTAGGTAAGCATCTAAGGTTACGTAGCCTTGTTTGTTATTTGAATATTCATATATATTCACATAGGTTGTATAATCTCTTCATAGAGAATTAAGTCTTGAGGCTAAGATTGCTTAGGCCTCAAGCAATTGGACTAGAGCCACTTTTAAAGGCCCGCGTGGTAAAAGTGGGGGGTTATTGACCGGAGTGTTAGACGAGGTCTACATAGGTTGTAAACTCCATTTCAATTAGTTGATTTCGAGGTTCAAGTGTGGCGCACTAAACAGCCCGTGGTTTTTCCCAGTGGTTGGGTTTCCACGTATACATCAAGTGTTATTTAAATTCCGCACTATATTACACTTGCTTATATTTTTGACTAGTAGGGGTTTTTTTTCGTAAAATTGACTTGCATGCGAAAATTGGGTAATAATAGCTAAAATCTATTCACCCCCCCTCTAGATTAATATATTAATACACACCTAGTTTATTTGAGAACTTTCATGTCCAAATTAACCTCTTGGGTGGGGGGGAATGGTAATTACCAACTTTTCTTGATTAGTCAATATTTGAAAATAACCAAAAATAAACAAATACAATCAACATAATTTAAGTGCGGAAAACAATAAATTGCACGTTGATTGATTTACGTGAGAAACCCTCCAACTGGGCAAAACTCATGGGCTATTGTACGAGCCACACACGGTCCTCAAATCCACTATTTGAATGAAAGTTTACAATTTAGGTTGACCTCAAGTCAAGCCATACTTGGCCAGTAACCCTTCCAATCTACGCAACGGGCCTTTAATAGCGATCCTAGACCTACTTGCTTGTGCACTAAACAATTTAGTCACAAGACTTAACTCCCAAGGAAGAGAACACAACCTAGGTGAATATCAAATGCATAAATGCTAGGTCAGCACATTTAATGCTTATCTAATCATGGATGAACATGTCAAACAATCCTAGATATCATGTTGCTACATGTCATATATAAAACTTAGCTATATAAAATAAATGCAATCCTAGATACAATAGCTATCACAATACAACAACCCAACAATCAACACAAAAATCTCAACTTGTATATTAAAAACTTAATCTAGATGCATACAAGTCATAAAAGAGATTTCTTAATAAGTAAGAACACAAAAATGGATGAAGATGGTGTTCTACTTATCAAGTTATGTGTGTTGAAGAAGACCCATACAAGAACACATCCTGGATGAAGCTAGATGATGCTAGATGATGTTTGATGCACATGGAAATGGGTTTGGAGAGTTGAAGAAACAAGCTTGGTGCTTTCTCTCTTAAGAATCTCTCTTTCTCTCTTTAGAGTTTTTGGTGTTAAAAGAGCTAATCAATGGAGATGAGATAATGGGGTATTTATAGAGAGTAAAAAATAAGCTGGGTGAAAAGACAAGTTTGCCCCAGAAACGTGTCATTCGACGATTTCATTTGGCAGTAGAGGCCACTAATCACAAACCGCAGATTTGAAACCAAGAACACAGGTTTCAAACGGCGGTTTCATTCGGTGGTTGAGGCCGCCGATCATAACCACATATTTGAAACAGAGGACATAAGTTTCAAACGGCGGTTTCATTCGGCGATCTTAGCTGCCAATCATAACCGTAGATTTGAACCAAAGGATACAGGTATCAAACAGCGGTTTCATTCGGTGGTCTTGGTCACCGATCATAACTGCAAATTCATTCTAGAACCTACTGGAATTAAATGGCGGTTAGGGCCGCCGAACACAACCGTTGTTTCACCAATTATGGTGAAACCAAAGGAGAAGAAAAGAGCTTTCTCCGACAGCGATCCTCGCGCTAAACCAAGCACACTAACGTGCATGCGCGGACGTTTTTGAACATACTTCAGGAAACGAATTGCAAGACACACTATCACACAACAAAATCCAACAAAGAGGTGCAAGTGTGAAGTGTGAAGTGTGAAGAGAATGCACATAATAAGCAATGAACACAAATGCAAGAAGACTAAGGCATGCATGAGAAGTGTGTATGTGCAACTAGTCTCTTCAAAAAGATTAAGCACAAATGATATACCTTTAATAAGCACTGGAGCTTAAGGGCTTGAAATCCAATTAGCTTGATGACACGCCCGCACCGGTTCTACAAATACTACTACAATTTACACTATTCTACTACGGTTATTCTAAGGGGGTGCGCGAGTGTTTCACCCTTTTTGCAAGCGCACAAGTCGTACGAGTGTAGTGTTCAAAATAAGGGTTATCATTCCCGCAGAGGATAGCAATTTACACTTACTTAGAATAAAAGTTAATGATACTAGTGTTCAATCCAACTAAAGTCAATTCAATTAACTAATATGTTCAACACATTAACTATGTTCAATTTGGAATTGATTAAGGAACAATTACAACTATTGGAATTTGATTCTAGATTAAAAGATTGCTAGGAAATAGATTAAATCAAGTAACAACCTATTAAATAATCAATCATGTATTAAACTCCATCATAAGGATCCTACATGCATTTATTCATTGAAATCATAAGGCATTAAGTTCTCAACTTTAGTCATAATCTAGGATTAGAATAATGACTAAAGGAAGCTTACTCAAGGTATTAGTAAAGATTAGCAAGTTAGTAATCCCTAACAACATAGATGGCATAAGGAACTCATGCTTAAATGGTTTTAATTGCATACAAGCTCATCAAGTTATTAGTGCATCAAATGATAGATTGGTGGTTGCAACCACCACTCTTAGTTGAATTAAAGAGCACATACATAACTTGAGAAGATGAAGTCAATATGACTGATTATAAAGCAAGGTTAATTACAATAATTACATCTAATTCCCTAACAAGAAGATTTAGCTACCCATAGAATTAAAGCAACTAAGAAATACAATTGAAGAAAACATCACCATATGATAATTCTTGTTGAACGGAAATGATTCCCTTTTGCAATCAAAGCAACAACTCTTCTATGATAACTTGAAGTAATTTATATTAAGATACCAAAAGTAGTGTTTGGTTTCCTAGAAAATTTTCCAAGAACAACTAGCTTGGCTTTTCTAAGAGAAAAATATCTAATAATATCTATTCCTATCTAATTTCTCTATATATTTTTTCTTACTACTTGTTCTACTTAGAAAAGTAAAGTTGGATGGATAATTACAATAAAGGGGATGCCTTTCAAAGACAAGCAAGGGCCCTTTTGTCCACACAAAGGCTAAAAATGTAAAAGGGATGGAAAAAATGAATATGAAATGCTAGATTCCATCCACTTGTAGCTCGTGAGAGTGTCCTGATCACGCTCTAAATGTTCACATTTAAGCGCCCCTTTACTTGGTTTTTGTAACCGTTTTCCGAGCATTTTATGTGTGTAATGTTGTAAATAAGTCTTTTTAGATAACTCAGGCATTTTAGGGGCATTTTGGTCCAAAGTAAGGAAAAGAGGGCAAATGAGGCAGAAAATAGAAGAAGAGCAAGCCCGACGGGTTCATGTATCCTGCTTGGCGGGACATGTCCAGCCGCAAGAAGCCACGGTACACGCAACATTGTTCGGCGAGCTCAGACACTCTGCCCAACTAGAATGAAGCCGCCGCATGAAGCCGCGGGGATGCACCTCAAAGTGTCCAGCGAGTTCAGACTCTCTGCCTTGCTGAAATAGTCCCGCCGCACAAACCCGCGACAACTCTGGCGAGTTCAGGTATGATTCACTGAGAGACAAGTCCCGCGGAACAAGTCCGCGAAGAAAGAAAATACAAGCCTAGTGGGTTCATACCGCGGGAATAAAGCTGCCACACATACCCGCCGAGCACACTATCGAGCTGCAAGTGGATCGAATCTAACCCCAAAGCCAATCAAATGAATCCTTTTTGCCACCTAATGTCCTTGTAAGTTCCTTAATTTTGATTGGATTATTTCATGACAAACCATATTTTGTGGGTTTAAAATGTAAGGGTAGTTTAGGGCTTCCTTGCTCATGATCAAGCTTTTGGAGTTCAAGCCCTCAAGCACAAGAGCTCATTGAAGGTATAACCACTTGTGCTAAACCCTCATTGAAGAGATTAGTTGCACACATACACTTTCATATTGCATTTCTTTTATGATTGCATTTGTGTTTATCTTAATTGTGTGTTTATATGCTTTATCATCACACTTATGCATTTTCTTATATTGCATGTGAAACTAAATATTGCACGGTGTGTATAAAACTATCTAGAGGAGGGGTGAATAGATTTTAAATGATTTTACCCAATTTTCGCATACATTTCAATTTTATGAAAATGCCCCTACTAGTCATAAAAGTATAACAAGTGTAATATGGTGCGGAATGTAAATAACACTTGATATTTACGTGGAAACACTCACGGGAAAAACCATGGGCTGTTATGTGCGCCACACACGAACCTCGAATCCACTAATTGAGATGATTACAACCTAATCCCAGTTTAATGATCTAATCCCGATCAATAATCATCACAACTACCTAATCCCGGTATAAGTGGACCTAGTCCAATTGCTTGCGAATTAAGTAACCTAATCCCGGTCACAACACAAGACTTAATTCTCTAAGAAGAGATAATACAACCTAAGTGAATATTATGAAATATCCAAAAATGCAATTAGAGCTAGGTTACTTTATATGCTTATCTAGGATAATGATTTTGCAATAAATTCAATCCTAGATATTAAAAGCTAGATGACATGTCAAATAGCTTAGCTAAACATAGATTATGAAAACCTAGATAGCTATCAAAATACAACACTCAATCATGTCAACACAACAATCTCTATTTTGTATCTAGAATATAATCTAAGAAGATACAAATAATATAAGAGATGTCAATGATAAATCAAACACTAAAATTAGATGAGATTAGTGAAGAACTTACCAAAGAAAGTGTGTTGACCAAAACCCATGCAAGCAAGCATCCTAACTATGCTAGAAAATGCTAGATGATTTTTAATGCATATGGAAATGGTTTTGAGTGATCAAAGATGATCAAAGATGAGTTCTTGATGAAAAAGCTCTCTTTGAAAATGCTCTCAATTAAAAATATGATTTTTTGAGTTATGAAAGTGACCTAAGATCAAAGAGGCATATATATATGATGTCCAATTGAAGCTATGTCGTTTTGGAAATTTTCCAAAAAGTTTTCGCGCAAACCGCTCTACGTAGGGCGGATTTTGGGCGGGTGTAGGGCGGATTGAAAAATCAATCAGGTGCCCGCTCTACGTAGGGCGGGTGAACAGCGGAATGGGCGCGACAGAGCATCAGCTTCAACTTCAAGTGCCTCAAAACATGACCAAACGACATCGAAACCTTTCATATGATATATCGTTGGAAAGGTATGGATGTCTACTTTCTACTCCAATTTATGGAATGACATTTCAATGTTTGTAGAAAAAGTTATGGTCAATAGAGTGACCAAAGGTCAGAAACGGACAACAACATAGTTGCCCTGTTTTGGTGGTCACTTTGGAGATTTCAAAACCAATCCAAACGGTCATGAAATATTACGAATAATATATCGTTGGAAAGGTATGGGTGTCTAGTTTATCCAGAATTTTACAAAACTTAATTTAAATTTTTTTATAAAAAGTTATGGTCACAAGACCATACAAAGGTCAGTTTTGAAAAAACATTGAAATTCAATCTTTTGAAACTAGACACATTACTCCAAACAACCAAACCAAAACTACCACTTATCCAAGAGAAGAATGAGACCTTCTCAAGTGGTCAACCATCGCGCTAAGACATGCACACCATCATGCAAGCGCGGACGTTTCCGATCACACAAATGGAAACGAATTACACCACACTTAATACTAATCATGAAGTGCAAGTGTGGGAATTGAATGCATCCTAATGCCCATCATGTCATGGCATTTCATAGAACAAGATGCAATCAATTTAATGCAAGAAGAGATATTGAATAATCAATAAAGCACAATGCACAAAAAATATAAACACAACATTCAAGAATAAGAGTTATGCATGTTGTGTGTGTGTGCAACTATATCTCTTCAAGGCAAAGTAAGCACAAGATATATACCTTTGGTGCTTGTCCTCTTGAGGTCTTGGAAAGGGTCTTTGATCTTCAACTAATCACCTAGACTACCCTTACAACCAAACCCCAACATGTGGTTTGCCCACGAAATAAGCCAATCAACTAAAGGGAATCCTTACAGCATGTTTGTTGTGTGTCACATGCTTGGTGTTTATTCATGATTCCATCTCTTTCCATGCATGTTATTTTCTCACACCCACACTTGCACTTCATGTATGTTTGTCTTAAGTGTGAGGAAATTCATTTGCCGAAGTTATTCGGAAATGTCCGTGCATGCACGTTGGTGTGCATGGTGTTGCGCGAAGACCGCCCTCGGAGAATGCTCTTCGCTTCTCCTTGATTTCACCACCATTGGTGAAATGGCGGTTTGTGATCGGCGGCCTGACCACCGATTGAAACCGCCCTTTTTCGACCTAATCGATTTTCAAAATAGGTCGGAAATCGACGGTCATGATCGGTGGCCTGACTGCCTAATTAACCATAGTTTGGAATATGGGGTTTATGTCCCAAATTTGGTGGTTTGCATCACGCCCATAATTCGACCGACGATCCATTCCAGTGGTGACCGTTTGAATTCGGCGGTTTGAATCGGCGGCCTGACTGCCTATTGAAACCGCCGATCGCGCTTTCAAGTAAATTTTTTCAAAACGGCGTCACTTCATCTAGGGCTACTATTTATATACCATCTTCTTCCTAGCTTTTTTGGTAGAGCTTAAAATCTGATTCAAGTGAGAGAAACTCAAACCCTAGAGAGAGAAGCTCCCAAGAACTCACATTTACTCAACCAAACCACTTCCCATGAGCATCTAGCATCATCCAAGCATGGGTTTTGTTGATTTCTTTGACTAGGTAATCTCTACATGTTCTACATCTCTTTGTTTTATATTTATGACATGTTTGCATAGGATTAGCATTTAGTTGTTAATTAAATGCATGACTCATTACTTAATGTTGTTTATAACATGATTGAGTCTTTGATTTTGGTTGAGCTGAGTTGTTTGTTGATAGCTAGCTTTTAGGACCATTTTGCCCTTTAGCTAAATTTACATGATTTTCATTTAGACATTGATTGTAGGACTCATTAATTGCATTTATTAATTGCATTTATTGTTCTTGCCATGTTCATTGACAACTTGTGTTGATTGGCTTTTGATTGACAATTCCTTGATTGCATTAGTTATGTTTTTAGTTCTTGCCATGGTTATTGACAACATGTGTTGAATTGGCTTTGTTTGTTGACAATTAGGTTGCTAGAGTCTCTTTGCATCTAATTGAGTCCTCATGTATGTGCATGTAGGCATTGTTGATAACTAGAGTGTTGATTTGCATTATAACATCTAGTTAAGCATTTAGTGTAGCCTAGCACTATTTGCATATTGGATATTGTCATATATTCACATAGGTTATTGATCTCTTCATTGAGAGTTAAGTCTTGTGACTACCGGTGTGTAGTGCTCAAGCAAATTGGACTAGGTTCACTTTTAAAGGCCTGCGGATAGTAGTGGTGGGTTATAGACCGTGAGAGGTTGAGGTCAACTGAGGTTGTAAACACCATTGCAATTAGTGGATTCGAGGTTCGTGTGTGGCGCACATAACAGCCCGTGGTTTTTCCCTGTTGAGGGTTTCCACGTAAAAATCAAGTGTTCTTATTTCTGCACTTTTACTTGATTTTTATTGTTTGTTGAATTGGGTTAATAGTGATTAATTTTGACTAATCGAAAAATTGGTAATAATCGATTAACAACCCATCCACTCCCTCTCTAGGTTGTTTAGACACACGCGAGTATATATTTTCAGTCCTTGAGAGGCTCACATCACCGAGAATGCACAGAGAAATAGAGGGGATGTCTCTATGAATACTCTCAACCACCACACTTAGAAGGTGTGTAGAATATAGACAATTTTTAGTTAACTTAGAAAAAATACAGAGAATTTGGAGAAGTAACATAGAGTTTTTGGGAAATCAATAGGGAAGGTTTTGTTAGATAGTTATGTAGAAAAGTCAAGATAGTTTTCTTGGCTACTTTCTAGGCAACCAAACACCCATATTTTGGTTCCTTTGTGTGATTACTTCAAGTTGCCTTAGAAGAGTTTGTTTCTTGGATTGCAAGGAGGATCATTTCCACTTCACAAGAATTTCGATTGGTGATGTTTCCTTTGTTTCTATTTCTTAGTAACTTTGATTCTATGTGTAACTAAATCCTCCTTGTTAGGGGATTAGATGTAATTCTTGTATTAACCTTGCCATATAATCAATCATATTGATATCACTTTCTCAAGTTATGCATGTGCCTTTTAATTCATGTATGTGTGGTAGTTGCAACTACCAATCCTTCATTAATGCACAATAACTTGATGAACTTGTATGCTTAAGACCATTTATTGCATGTACCTCTTATGCCATCTATGTTGTAGAGATTACTAACTTGTAAATCTCTACTAACACCTTGAGTAAATCTCCTCTAATCACCTTTCTAGCCTTAGATTATGATTGGAGATGAGGTTTAATGCTTATAATTTCATATGAATAGATTCATGTTAGAGAATTGTGATTGAGCTTAAAGAATGATTGATTAGTATTTAGGTTAATACTTGAATGAATCTATCCCCTAGCACTTTTAATCTAGAATTTAAATCAATTAGTTGTAATTGTTACTTAGCCAATTTCAATCTTAGCATAGTTAATGTGTTAATCATTTAGATAATTTAATTAGACCTTTATTAGCACAGTTTGGAGATTGTAGAGATTTGCTACTTAGGCGTAAAAATATTGCTAATCCTTCGTGGGAACGATACCCTTACTTGCTCACTACACTAGTCCAACGACTTGTGCACTTGCAATAGGGTCACCAAACTCGCGCGTCCCTCTAGTATAACCGAGGTAGAATAGTGTTAGGATTCCCATATCTTGATTGACTTATTTCATGGACAAACCACATGATGGGGTTGATTTTGTAAGGGTAGTTTAGGTGATTGATCTTCAAGCTCGAAGGCCCTTCCAAGACCTCAAGGGACAAGCACGAAAAAGGTATAATTTCTAGTACTTGGTTTTCCTTGAAGAGATTTAGTTAGCACACACACACTTAGCATACTTGTTCTTGTGTGCATACTCTTCACATGTCACTTTACACACTAGCACTTTGATTGATATCTTGTTGTGTGTATATGTGCTTAGTAATTCGTTTCCCGATATAATTCGGAAACGTCCGTGCTTGCACTAATGAGTGCTTGGTTTCGCGCAAAGACCGCCTACGGAGAATGCCCTTGGCTTCTCCTTGGTTTTCACCTCTGTTGGTGATCGGCAGTTATGATCAGCAGCCTGGCCACCGAACGAAACCGCCATTTTTGACCTGATTGATTTTTCTCTTGGGTTTGATTTGGCGGTTGGATCGGCGGTCACGAAACCGTCGTTGTTCCCTTGGTCTTCTCGGGTTCAATTCGGCGGTTACGAACGGCGGCCTGGCCGCCATTTTAAACCGTCGATCGGTGCGTTTCAGGGGCAAACTTGTCTTTTCACATGCCCAATTCTTGATGTCTATAAATATCTTACTTTCTCATTATCTAAATAAGTTCTTTGACTCCTTAAAACCCTAAACTTAAAAGAGAGATTTTTGAAAAAAAATCAAATCAAGAACTCACCTTTAACCACTCAAATCAAATCCTTTTTGCATCAAATTTCATATTGCATCTTCTATGACTACATAGAATGCATCCATGATTGGGTTTGTATCATCACAACTTGCTTGGTAAGATTTTGATTAAGTTCATATTATTTTAGTATTTTTACTATCAAGCTATTCTCTTTAAATTTACTTGTATGTTTTTGATCATATGATAAATACAAGAATAGAGAATTAATTGTGATGAATTGATTGAGTGTTGTATTGTGATAGCTAATTAGGTTTTTGATTAATCTTGATTAGCTAAGATATTTGACATGTCATTTAGCATTTGATATCTAGGATTGATTTAATTGAATATATCATCATCCTAGATAAGCATCTAAGGTTCCCTAGCCTTGTTTGTTATTTGAATATTCATACATATTCACATAGGTTGCATAATCTCTTCATAGAGAATTAAGTCTTGAGGCTAAGATTTCTTAGGCCTCAAGCAAATGGACTAGAGCCACTTTTAAAGGCCCGCGTGGTAGAAGTGGGTGGTTATTGACCGGAGTGTTAGACAAGGTCTACATAGGTTGTAAACTCCATTTCAATTAGTGGATTTCGAGGTTCGAGTGTGGCGCACTAAACAGCCCATGGTGTTTCCCAGTGGTTAGGTTGCCACGTATACATCAAGTGTTATTTAAATTCCGCACTATATTACACTTGCTTGTATTTTTTACTAGTAGGGGCATTTTCGTAAAATTGACTTGCAAGCGAAAATTGGGTAATAATAGTTAAAATCTATTCACCCCCCCCCCCCCCCCCCCCCCCCTCTAGATTAATATATTAGTACACACCTAGTTTATTTGAGAACTTTCAATTGGTTTCAGAGCGGGTTCCTAGATATACTTAGGAGATCCAAGCTCATTTTTGGTGTGTTTTGCATTTGTGTGATTTTTGCTCATTCATACATTTTGTATTCATTTGAATTCATTCATTATACACAATGAGTGGATACGGTGGCAACCATGAGGGTGCGTCAAGTACACGAACTCCTCTCCTCACTGGTGTGAATTATGCCTCATGGAAAGGCAAGATGGAAGCGTATGTGTGCCAAATCCATGATAGGGCATGGATGGCTATTGAAGATAGGTATGCACCTCCTATGATGACTCCCACGGGTGGTGGAGAAGAAGTACTCAAGCCTAAGGCTCAGTGGTCACCTGAAGAGTTTGAGACTTCAAAATGGAATAGGAAGGCATGGCATGTTCTTCTATGTGCAGTGGATGAAAATCAGTACAAACTGATTCAGAACACTAGGATAGCCAAGGAGGCATGGGATATCTTAGAGGTTGCACACGAAGGAACCGATGTTGTTAAGGATTCCAAGCTACAAGTCCTTCAAACGCAATTTGAGTTGCTTAAGATGGAGGAGGACGAGTGCTTCAATGACTTTGAAGTCAAGTTTATGGATATTGTGAATCAAAGCCATCAACTCGGTGATCCTTATTTAGATAGGAAAGTTGTAGGGAAAAATACCGTAGTACGTAGCGGAAGCGAGACTAAAAATAGATTTAGTAGTTTTAAAAAATTTTCCTTTTAATGAACCTTAACCCTTTAATTAATTAAGCATACATATAATCAACAAAAGAAGAATACCTTTTGTCGCGTGATCCGATTGACTTACATCGATGGTAATCCGCAAGATCTTCAATCCTAGCACGAACATGAATCACCTAGGAGTGTGGTCTCCCTTTTCTTTGAATTGCAAACCTGAGAATGGACAAACAAACTTTTCTTTTTCTTTTTGTTAGTCACAAAACAATCAAAAGAAGACTAAGATTATTCCGGTCCCTTTTGAGTTCTCAATCTAATGATCGAAACTCGCGTGAACCTAAATTGATGTTGTACACACAAGCTTATTGATGAACAAGCAATTAGTGTACCATCAAAGAATAGTCTATTCACTCTTTTATGTTTTTAATAGAATAAAAATACTTTCTATGAATTGAGAAGAAGAAGAAAATTGTCTCTATAAAACTCTAAGGTGGCCGAACCCTATAGCAAGTATTATATAGGTGGCCTAATTTCTTTTCTCTTTTCTTTTTAGGGTTGCCGAAAATCCTTCTCTAAAACCAACTAGGGTTGCCGCAAATCACATGCCAAAATAGGCTTGTGTTGCACCCTAATTTCCATCAAAGAAATAGACTTCAAACCCTAATCCAACTCATAGATATTTTATTCTTTTTATTGACTAAATTAAAAGACTTCTTATTTGATTAAATAAATAAAATTAATTAATTATTTTCTTATCAAACAAGTCTTTTATTTTTAGTATACTACCACCAATAGTATAGCTTTAGGAAATATATTTCCTTATCAGAAAAAGATTTGTTTTTTAATTAAACAATTAATTAATAAATTAATTAATTCTTATTTAATTAAACAATGAAACAAAATAATATATTAGGTTAATTTATTCACCTTTGCCGCCCCACTTAAAATAAATGGGCCATATATTATTTTCTTATTTCATTTAATCCATTGGACTTTAAATAAAAAGCCCACATGTGAACTAGACCCATTCTTACTAAAAGAAACAAGCCCACATGTCTTTCATTAATATATTAATGAGTGGCGATATTTACACCCCTCTAAAACTGTATGTACACCCCAAATTTATATATTTTTGAAATTTCAATATTACCCTTAAATTAATTTATTAATATTTTAATTAAAATAAATAATAAAGTTTATAACTATTTTACTGCTTTGAATAGTTGACTAACTGAACCAAATTAAAAAAGGAAGCAAATAAAATAAAATTAGTAAAGAAAAAACAAAAATCCAAATCAATAAATGGGTGAACTTCTTTCAATCCTAAAAATTAAGCTGGAAGTCTGTTGCCTCCTCCATTCTAGATCCGAAAAAAACAAAGAGGAGGCAGCCAAAAAAAAAAACCCTCATATCTAATAATAATTTTGTGTAATAATTATGTAAAATCTCATTTGTTTATTTAAGTTTAGTAGGTTTCTCACTTTCATTGTTTTCTCTGGCATCACATCAAGCACATGAATAAATGATTCCTGCTCAACTTATTAAGCAATTACAAATGAACGAAAAAAAAAAAAAAACTGAAAAGAAATTAGATTACCCCTTCTTCGTAGCACTTATAATAAGAAGCATTGCAATGAAAGAAGCTGTGCTGTGATTTTAATTATATATATTGATTTTAAATATTTTATAATTTATTTATTTATAATATTTTTAAAATTAAAAGAAAGGGTATATTTGGTAATATGTGGGGTGTGATTACAAAATTTCATATTTATTTTTTTTTAATGGTGTGTAAATACAAAAAGGGGTGCACATACAGTTTTTCAGGGGTGTAAATATCGTTACTCTATATTAATACAATTGTGCAGCCCATTAAATAAATAATGTGCAAATTATATTCTTAATATATTAAATGCAATTCTAAATGGACCCATAAATTGGTCCGGTAGAATATATCAAGTGATCCATGCAAGTCCGTGTGGATTGGAGATCTTGGCGGGCTATCTAAATTTAAGCTTCAATAGACACAACCTAATCACAATCAACAAATGATTCACTTAGGTCCGATCCATTAATTTTAACTCATTTCACTAAAGAGCTAAAATTGAACTCTTAAATAAAGATAGAAAAGGAAGATGTTCCTCATTCATACCCTAGACAATCATGTTAGAGATAATGTATCATCGTGATTAATATCAGTAATCGCCAAGAGTTCATAGACCGCCTATAACTCTCCAAGTTACCATATTTACTCATATGACCACGTTTTGAACTTGGATATTTTGACTTGTCCAGAAGCCATGTTTTCAATAGACACTATCGAAAACTCAACGTTGAGATTTAATATCCAATTACCTCAAAACATCCATATGATGATATTATACTCTCATTTATTAAATGGAGCCACGATGTCCATATCTATAAATGAAGTCCTCTATCGATTAACAAATGAATATCACCAAACTATCGAGGATAGACTATGCGATATAATCGTACTCATTGATAACTCAAATGATATCACTTGCAACCATAAGTCCATCATTTATCTCAGGATTAAGATATACTCTCCGATTGTCCTGATAATGAAAAGACTATTATCTATTGACGGTTCTAGATAAAGCTTTTCATTGTGATCCAGTTCAATGCACCCAGTGCACTAGATTCTTTTACTCGAAGACACTCTAATGATTTTAGACTCATCATATCTCATTTGATCCCACTCAAATGCTAGCAAAAGAATTCTACAACTTTAACAAGATAAAGGTGCCCAACCTTTAACTTAAGTTGTGAACATTATTCAAGACTAATTAAAGAATTGTGTCTACCACATACATATCCAGATGTACGAACAATTCTTCTTTTCTCATAGTCTTTAGACCTTATGATTATTTACTTTGACAATTATAATATTTAAACTATAAATGCTATACGATTTGTTAAACCAGAAATCACTTTATTAATATGAAAAAGATTGTTAATTACAATATTACACTCTTGCTATTGAGCATAATCCTAACAAAAGTTAAGCAGAAAATTATGAGGTCTCTCCCCGCTAGGTTCGAATCAAAAGTGATGGCTTTAGAGGAGAATAGCACTTATAAGGACATGAAGCCGAGCGAGGTAATTAGAAGACTCCTCGCCTATGAATCTAGGAAGGCTCCTAGTATTTCACCTCCTAAAAAGCAAAAAGGGATTGCTTTGAAAGCTTCCAAGGTTGAGAAGGAGGAAAAAGGTGACTCGGACGAAGACACGGCATTGTTGCTTAGGAGATTCAAGAAATTCATCAAGTTCGAGAAGAAAGGCTTTGGATCCAAAAGCCAAGACTTGAAGAAAAAAGCTCCCTTCAAGAGTTTTGAGCCTAGGCAAGAGCATAGTGAAAAGAAAGGGGTCCAATGCTATGAGTGTGGTGGTATAGGTCACATCTCACCCGATTGTGGGAACTTGAAGAACAATATGGCAAAAGTGATGACCGCCACGTGGAGTGAAAGTGATGACTCCGGAAAGGGAGACAAGTCATCAAGTGATGATGAGCTTACCATCGACTACACTGGCATTTGGGGCCACTTGTGTAAAAGATAAAGTTGTTGGTAAGAGTGACTTGACTAATGATCCCATAGAAGAAAAAGATGAAGAAGTAGCTCAAGAGGTGATAGGTGTAGCTACTCATTGGGACATGGCTCTCATTAACTCAAGAGACCAAGGTGGAGGTCTTAATGAGGGAAATGACTCCATAAGTGAGAAGGAGAGTGGAGGAGATAACTCAAGTGAAGATGACTCCTCATCTAACTCTACAAATAGAAGTGTAGAGAAAATGGATGTTAATGACTTTATAGTCAAGTGTGAAAGTTCATTGAAGAAGAACAATAGAAAGTTGAAGATTTTAGAGGAGAAAATCTAGAACTTTCAACACACAATGACCACTTAAGTAAACAAGTGGAGGCATCCAAGATGATTGAAGACAAGCTAAGGGATAAGCTAGCTATGTCTAAGAGGAATGAAGCAGGGTTGAAGAGAGAGCTTGATGAAGCTATAGAGTCATTGACTAGGATGACTACTAGCACTAAGAAACTTGACCACATTCTTGGTAGTGGAAAGAACCCTTGTGACAAGAGAGGCATTGGGTATGAAGAAAGCAAGGAGATCACTACTCCAACCAAGACTGTCTTTGTCAAGAGTTTGGGCAAGATAGAAGCCTCACTGGTGCACACTCCTAGGAAGAAAATTGATCTATGACAATGTTCAAGAAGTGCATAAGTGAAGGAAGCTCCAAGGAGACAACCTCAAGCTCAAAAAGTTCCTCAACCTAACTTCCCTCAAGCTCATATTCATCAAGGGAAGAGGCCAATCATGCAAAATGGATCAAGGAAGCAAGTTAGACTGGTTCAACAACAAAGAAAGTTTGAACCCTCTCAACCACAAAGTCATGGGAAGGCTCCTATGCATGCACAAGGACATGGTATGAATTCTAAATTTATCCCTACATGTCACTTTTGTGGTATTGATGGTCACATTAGACCAAACTGCTTTCATTTCATTAAATTATGTAGAATCAAAAGCATGATTGAAAAGAGAATGACAAGAGCTAGAATGCATGCTAATAGGAAGGAAAATATTCATATTCATGATCCTATTATTTCTAGAACTCTTGAACCATTGACCACTAGGAAGAAAAATGTCATATCTATGTGGATAAGGAAAAATGAACCCGCTTGCTACGAGACTAACAAGTCTCAAATAGGTTCATCCAAGTCAAATGGACTTGGGAGGTCTATAGGACCTCATGACCTTCATTGATGAAGGATGATGATGACCCCATATGGGGAACTCAAGCAAAGAGAGCTAATTGCATACTTGTTGCATGCAATTTTTTGAAAAATCTTATGCTTCTTTGTTGATTGCTTGAGTAAGCTTGGTTGCACATATGTATATATGTTTTCAATTCAATAAGTGTGAACCTTGCTTGTTTACAATCCATGTCATATTTATGTTCAAACATGCATTTTTGGACTAGGAGATTTACTTAAGAAGTATGATTTGATTGACCTATAGTTATCTCCATGACATGATGATTCTTAATGACATGCTAATGAATATTGAAAAGCATGAAATTCAAATGACATGCTCAAATGAAAAAGCATGAATTGATGATTGCATTTTTTAAATGCAAAACTTGTGTGAAAAAGCTTATGAGACTCAAAATGAATAAAGGATCTTGTATCCGTTCAAAGGATTTTAAAATCCAAATGTCTCTCTTTCTTTATTGGTTGAACATGGCTACTATCATATGGATACCATCCGGAAAAATTGAATAGGGTGCAAAGTCGCTCATGCCATGTTTCGCTTATAAAGTTGGATATAGTTGCTCATAAATTAAAATCAATGAAAACTCTATATCCTTGCTTCTCTTATGACATTGGTGAAATTGGTTTGAATTCCTATTAGAAACCTTTGTCATTTGCTTTGCCAAATACCATTATTTTTTGGACTTGAATACTACATGTCTTGTATGCAAAGCATTTTTGTTTCACACATTTTATCAAAATAAATCTCTTTGTTTCTCTCCTATTGATAGAGTTGCATAAAGTGCATTTTATGGTTATGCAAATGACTTAAATGCTATCATCTCTCTTTGCTAAGTGACCCGATTGGGGACTACTCCTTTGTCTATATCATGACAAAAAGGGGGAGTAGAATGGTGGTAAGGGGAGTTGCAAATTATGGTAGCAATTATGCATGTTAGGGAGACAATACATTGAGGGGGAGTAACCCCTTGAGGGGGAGCATTGCATTCACAATTATTGCATGATGTTGTAGTTGTACTTAAATTCTTAGAATGCAAATGCTTGTTTTTATTCTCACTTGATTCATCTCACTTTTTACTTGAATTGGAAAGTATAGAAACTTTGCTTACAGGGACTAATTGTTCTACTTGAGATTGAAGACTTCAAGATTATTTTTATATATCTCTTTGTAAAGTAGAAAATCATAGTAGACCCATAGTTTCTATTATGTTATGAAGAATCAATGTGAGTGGTGGTTTTGTCACGAAATAGCCAAAGGGGGAGATTGTAAGGATTCCCATATCTTGATTGGCTTATTTCGTGGACAAACCACATGATGGGGTTGATTGTGTAAGGGTGGTTTAGGTGATTGATCTTCAAGCTCGAAGGCCCTTCTAAGACCTAAAGGGACAAGCACGCCAAAGGTATAATTTCTAGTGCTTGGTTTTCCTTGAAGAGATTTAGTTAGCACACACACACTTAGCATACTTGTTCTTGTGTGCATACTCTTCACATGTCACTTTACACACTAGCACTTTGATTGATATCTTATTGTGTGTATATGTGCTTAGTAATTCGTTTCTTGATATAATTCGGAAACGTTCGCGCTTGCACTAATGAGTGCTTGGTTTCGTGCGAAGACCGCCCACGGAGAATGCCCTTGGCTTTTCCTTGGTTTTCACCTCTGTTGGTGATCGGTGGTTATGATCGGCGGCCTGGCCGCCGAACGAAACCGCCGTTTTTGACCTGATTGATTTTTCTCTAGGGTTTGATTCGACGGTTGGATTGGCGGTCACGAAACCTGCCGTTGTTCCCTTGGTCTTCTAGGGTTCAATTTGACGGTTACGAACGGCGGCCTGGCCGCCATTTTAAACCGCCGATCGGTGTGTTTCAAGGGCAAACTTGTCTTTTCACATGCCCAATTCTTGATGTCTATAAATATCTTACTTTCTCATTATTTGAATAAGTTCTTTGACTCCTTAGAACCCTAAACTTAAAAGAGAGATTTTTGAGAAAAAATCAAATCAAGAACTCACCTTTAACCACTCAAATCAAATCCCTTTTGCATCAAATTTCATATTGCATCTTCTATGACTATATAGAATGCATCCATGATTGGGTTTGTATCATCACAACTTGCTTGGTAAGATTTTGATTAAGTTCATATTATTTTAGTATTTTTACTATCAAGCTATTCCCTTTAAATTTACTTGTATGTGTTTGATCATATGATAAATACAAGAATAGAGAATTAATTGTGATGAATTGATTGAGTGTTGTATTGTGATAGCTAATTAGGTTTTTGATTAATCTTGATTAGCTAAGCTATTTGACATGTCATTTAGCATTTGATATCTAGGATTGATTTAATTGAATATATCATCATCCTAGATAAGCATCTAAGGTTCCCTAGCCTTGTTTGTTATTTGAATATTCATACAGATTCACATAGGTTGCATAATCTCTTCATAGAGAATTAAGTCTTGAGGCTAAGATTGCTTAGGCCTCAAGCAATTGGACTAGAGCCACTTTTAAAGGCCCGCATGGTAGAAGTGGGTGGTTATTGACCGGAGTGTTAGACGAGGTCTACATAGGTTGTAAACTCCATTTCAATTAGTGGATTTCGAGGTTCGAGTGTGGCGCACTAAATAGCCCGTGGTGTTTCCCAGTGGTTGGGTTTCCACGTATACATCAAGTGTTATTTAAATTCCGCACTATATTACACTTGCTTGTATTTTTGACTAGTAGGGGCATTTTCGTAAAATTGACTTGCATGCGAAAATTGGGTAATAATAGTTAAAATCTATTCACCCCCCCTCTAGATTAATTTATTAGTACACACCTAGTTTATTTGAGAACTTTCAAATAGGTTAATTTGTAGTGACATTTGTAGAACTGGTTCGGACGTGTCATGTCCCGCGGGTATGTTCCGTAGCTTCTTTCTCGCGGAATGAACTTGCGGCTAATCTTCCTCTGTTCTTGTGAATTCCATCCACGGGAATTGTCTCTCCGGAGGCTTGGTCTGAAATCGCTGCTGTGTTCCCGCGGTTTTGGTTGGCGGCTTTATGCCAGCGGGATAGAAGACATGAAGTCGCCGGATGAGATTTTGATGCATCCCGCGGCTTCCTTCAACTGGCACATTCCCGCGGGGCAAGGGAGCTGAACTCGCGGGTCTCTATTTTCTTTCCTTCTACTTCCCTCCGCTGGACCTTTCCCGTGGGGCTTTGATGTCTGAACCCACGAGAACAGGGCATGCTCTGTTTCTCTGCCTTTTTTGCCTTCTTTTCTTCATTTCGGACCCGAATGCCTTCGAAACGCCATACTTACCTGAAAACACATATTTACAATATTAAACCCCTAAAATTGCACGGAAAATGATTACAAAAACCAAGTAAGGGGGCGCTAAATGTGAACATTTACAGCGCGATCACTTGATCATGAACAATGACACCCTAAACTAACCTTACATAATTAAACTCCAATTGTGGTTTGTTAATGAAACAAATTATAACACGGTGTGTATAAAACTATCTAGAGGGGGGGGGGGGGGGGGGGGGGGGGGGGGGGGGGGTTGGGGTTGAATAGATTTTAAGCTTTTTACCCAATTTTTCGTGTTAAGTCAAAATTACAAAATTACCCCTAAATAGATAAAGCAATAAATCAAGTATAAAATGCGGAAATTAAATAACACTTGATTTTTACGTGGAAACCCTCACGGGAAAAACCACGGGCTAGTAAGTAAGCCACACTCGAACCTCGAATCCACTAAATGTGTAAAACAATTACAACCTAATCCCGGAAGTAATCACACACCTACCTAATCCCGGTATGAGTGAACCTAGTCCAATTTGCTTGCGATCTAAGCAACCTAATCCCGGAAGCTACACATAAGACTTACTTTCTCAATGAAGAGAATAACACCCTAAGTGAATATATGAATATCCAAAATGCAACATAGAGCAAGGGAAACCCTATATGCTTATCTAAGATGATTAATATGCAATTAGAACAATCCTAGATATTAAAAACTAAATGACATGTCAAATAGTTTAACTAATCAAGATTAAGCACAAAACCTAATTAGCTATCACAATACAACTTCTCAAACATACATCACACTAATCTCAAACTTGTATCCAAAATATATATAATAACATACAAGTAATTAAATGAGAATGCTTGTTAAGAAAAACACAAAATATGTAAGATATTAGTGAAAAGCTTACCAAGCAAAGTATGATGAAGGATCCATGCTAGATGACATCTAGATGATCAAAGATGATGCTAGATGATGATTGATGATCATGAAAAGTGTTTGAGTGATTAAAAATGAGTTCTTTGTGTATTTTTCTTGTCTTGAAAAATATCCTAAGTATGAAGCATGAATATGAACTCACTTAATTGACCTAAAGTCAAAGTGGCATATATATAGGGGCCATAAGTGAAGTGAGGTTGTTTTGGAAAACGCACCAGAAATTGCTCTGTGCGCTGTTGAGCCTGCGCTGGACGACAGGCGCACGACCAGCGCACAGGCAAAAATTGCACAGGCGCTTGACGACCAGTGCTCAGACGGGCGCTACGACCAGCGGCACACCACTGGGCGATTTACGATGGTGAGGACCAGCGCACGACCAGCGACAGACCACTGGGCGATCTACGCTGGTGGACCAGCGCATGACCAGCGACAGACCACTGGGCGATCTGCGCTGGTCTGGCGCTTGACGACCAGCGCACAGCCCACTCCTTTGAACCCCACAAGAAAGCAAGCAAGGGGTAAAAAGGTAAAGCAAGATGCATCCTACAAGCCTAAATGCTATGACATTATAATCACAAGATGCAATCAAAATAACAAGCAAGAAGAGATGTTAATGAACATTAAAGCACAACAATAAGAAACACAACATACAAGGAATAAACATATGCATGAGTTGTGAGTGTGTGCAACTATCTCTTCAAGACAAGTAAGCACATAGAAATTTACCTTCGGTGCTTATCAACAATGAGGTCTTCAAAGGGCTTGCGCAATAACAACAATATCTAAGCTACCCTTACAAAGAATCCCCAACAAGTGGTTTGTCCATGAAATGAGCCAATCAACAAATGGGAACCTTACAAACTCCCCCTTTAGCTATTTCGTGGCAAAACCACCACTCACATTGATTCCTCACAAAGAAAAAGAAACCTTGGGACTACTATGATATTCTACATTACAAAGAAATAAGAAAATGCAACTTGAAGTCTTCAATCCTCTTGTAGAATAATCAATCCCTGAAAAGAGTTTCTAACATTTCCAATACAAGTAAAGTGTGAGATTAATCATGTGAGAACAATAACAAGCATTTGCATTTTTTCAAAAAAAATAGGCACAACATTATGCAATGTATGTGTATGCAATGCTCCCCCTCAACGGGTTACTCCCCCTCAATATATATTCTCCCCAATATGCACAATTGCTTCTATATTTTGCAATTCCCCTTACCATATCTTACTCCCCCTTTTTGTCATGATATAGGCAAAGGAGTAGTCCCCAACCGCGTCACTCATAGCAACGAGAGATAGATGCATGCAAGATATTTGCATATACATATAAGTCACTTTATGCATCTCAATTAATTGAAGAGAAACAAGGAGATTTATTTGAGGAAAATGTGTGAAACAAACATGCTTTGCATACAAGACATATAGCATTCAAGTCCAAAATACAATGGTATTTGGCAAAGCAAATGACAAAGGTTTCTAATAGGAATTCAAACCAATTTCACCAATGTCATGAGAAAAGCAAGGATATAGAGTTTTTATTGATTTTAATATATGAGCAACTATATCCAACTTTATAAGCGAAACATGGCATGAGCGACTTTGCACCCTATTCGATTTTTTCCAGATAAGATATCCGTATGATAGTAGCCATGTTCAACCAATAAAGAAAGAGAGACATTTGGAATATAAATTCCTTTGAACGGATACAAGATCCTTTATTCATTTTGAGTCTCATAAGCTTTCACACAAGTTTTGCATTTTAAGAATATGCAATCATCAATTCATGCTTATCATGTGAGCATGTTATATGAATTTCATGCTTTTTCATTTGACATTAGCATGTTATAAAAGAATCATCATGTCACGGAGATAACTATAGGTCATTCAAATCATACTTCCTATGTACATCTCCTAGTCCAAAAATGCATGTTTGAACTTAACTATGACATGGATTGTAAACAAGCAAGGTTCACACTTATTAAAATGAAAACATATATACATATGTGCAACCTAGCTTACTCAAGCAATTAGAAGAAGAGGCATAAGATATTTCAAATTTTTTGCAAGTGACAAGAATGCAAAATAGCTCTCTTGGCTTGAGTTCCCCATATGGGGTCAATCACAAATCACATCACTCCACAAGACATATCCTAATAGATCTACTAAGTGTTTTAAATCGAGTAGCATCTAAGGGTTTAGTAAATAGGTCCGCAAGTTGATCATTAGTACCTACATGTTCAAGTACTATGCATTTATTTTCAACAAGCTCTCTAATGAAGTGATGGCGGATGTCAATATGCTTAGTTCTAGAATGTTGCACCGGATTCTTGAAATATTAATAGCACTCATATTATCACAAAAGAGAGTGAGAGTACCTTGTGATACTCGCTTTTTCCGTCGTTAAGAAATCGCAAGGATCAAAAGATTAGTTCATTTAAAAGGGGGTTTCCTACGCAATGTGCTCTAAACTAGCAAAAGACTAGTAAAGCGGCAAGCGAGGGTATCGTTCCGCAAGGAGGTGTTATTCGTCAACCATTTCAAGTTCTAGAGTTTATTGTAAGCATGTAAATAGAATGCGGAAAGGTGAGAATGGTGTGTGTGAAATGTATGTACAATGTGGCATGTGTGTGTGTAGAGAGAATGAAAATAAAAAATAAATAAAAACAAAGAGAATATGGAAGGGTGAGAATGGTGTTTAAAGTGATAAATAAATGGTGGATAGGAGAGATGCATGAAAATGGTCACACAAGGTTCAACAAGTTCACCATACATAAGTGCACAAATAGTTGGTTGTTAGACATTAAGGACATCCAATTTTAGTTAAGGGTTCGTTCTTGCCTCAATCCGATTTATACCCATTCATAGAGCTACCGGTTGAAGAGTGTGTTGAGAACCTCTCAAACACGAAACCGCAACCAACATATGTGAACCGATTCTACAAACAAAACTACATGGAGCCCCAATAATAGCTTCGTAATGTAAATGGCAACGTGAAAGTCTAATGAATGTGGAAAGAGTGGTTGTATCTCCAACCATAACTAACCTAGAGCCCCTAGCGTGAGAAATAGCCAAAAACCAATAATTGTAACTCTAACCATGACTCACCTAGAGCCCCTAGAGTGAGAAATAGCTAAAATCCAATTGTTAACAAGAACAATAAACCAAACCCTTCTAATGTGGCAATTTATAGGTTCACCCACTCTTCCTAGCTAATTAGCCAAAACTATGCCCGGAGAGCCCCTCCAAAGGCACAATCCTAACTCTAAGTCACCCAAACCTATTCATGACATGCAATTTAGACCTTCCAAAGACATACACACACACAAATGGGATATTTGATTACAACTACTCCTACAATTAAGTTAATCTACTCCTAATCCCATCCATGAACACATATCAATTTCCAATCATCCATAAACATGCATTTCAAGATAAGAGACATATCAATAACAATCAAGAATGAATCAAAACACAAATTGGATATAAAAACAACCATATATATATTGAGCACAAAATAGGTTCACAAATATTCCCAAGTAGGGATTACACATTCAAGAAAACAAGAAATACATAGAGAGTGAGAAATAGATACAACCCTTGAAGAAAACCTCCTCCAAGAGCTCCTTCATTTGCTAGCTCGAAATTGACCAAAGCCCACTCCTATCTCTATGTAATCTACTCCTAAATGTGGTGGAGGATGTGTAGAAGGTGAGATGGGGAGCATCCATGGAGGAAAAACCTCCATGGATGCTCTTGGAAGCTCCTCTCTCTCTTATTTGGTGAAAAAAATGAAAAAGAAGAAGAAGAGGAAGTTTGTGGGGAGTGTGTTCTGGTGGAAGAGAAGAGAATAAGGTGTTTATATAGTGTTGGGAGGTTAGGGCACGAATTGGGGATGAAAGGACGAAACTGTCCCTGAAATTTGCCCAAAAAATGACTTTCTGGAGTGATTCGGCGGTTTCATTCGGCGGCCTGGCCGCCGTTTGAAGTAGCCGTTTAGACCTGACAGCCTTTCAGCGTTTTTAGCATTGCGCACTGTTACGAAAATGAGCATAACTTCCTATAGAAAGCTCGGAATTGCAATCCGTAAATGTTCTGGAAACTAGACTTCCGGGGCTTTCCGAATATATAAAGATATCCATGTGGTTCGACCTGAGGAGGAAGATATGATCTACGCAAGTTGTACGTTCTGCACGCATATATACAATTTCAGCTCTTTTTGCTCCATTTTGCCTCCCAAACTAATCTTTAAGCTCAAAACCTTATTATAAGGGATATGTACCTACACAAGGCTCAAACAAAACATTATATACAAAATTACGCTTGAAAACGAGACAAACGATCGAAAATGGGGGACCTCAAATAGGTATAAAATAGTCCGATCACCTTGGTTGAATCCGTAGTCTACTAGCATTTGCTGTTAGGATTATGCTCAATAGCAAGAGTGTAATATTGTAATTAACAATCTTTTTCATATTAATAAAGTGATTTCTGGTTTAACAAATCGTATAGCATTTATAGTTTAAATATTATAATTGTCAAAGTAAATAATCATAAGGTCTAAAGACTATGAGAAAAGCAGAATTGTTCGTACATCTGGATATGTATGTGGTAGACACAATTCTTTAGTTAGTCTTGAATAATGTTCACAACTTAAGTTAAAGGTTGGGCACCTTTATCTTGTTAAAGTTGTAGAATTCTTTTGCTAGCATTTGAGTGGGATCAAATGAGATATGATGAGTCTAAAATCATCGGAGTGTCTTCGAGTAAAAGAATCTAGTGCACTGGGTGCATTGAACTGGATCACAATGAAAAGCTTTATCTAGAACCGTCAATAGAAAATAGTCTTTTCATTATCAGGACAATCGGAGAGTCTATCTTAATCCTGAGATAAATGATGGACTTATGGTTGCAAGTGATATCATTTGAGTTATCAATGAGTACGATTATATCGCATAGTCTATCCTCGATAGTTTGGTGATATTCATTTGTTAATCGATAGAGGACTTCATTTATAGATATGGACATCGTGGCTCCATTTGTTAAATGAGAGTATAATATCATCATATGGATGTTTTGAGGTAATTGGATATTAAATCTCAACGTTGAGTTTTCGATAGTGTCTATTGAAAACATGGCTTCTGGACAAGTCAAAATATCCAAGTTCAAAACGTGGTCATATGAGTAAATATGGTAACTTGGAGAGTTATAGGCGGTCTATGAACTCTTGGCGATTACTGATATTAATCACGAGGATACACTATCTCCAATATGATTGTCTAGGGTATGAATGAGGAGCATCTTCCTTTTCTATCTTTATTTAAGAGTTCAGTTTTAGCTCTTTAGTGGAATGAGTTAAAATTAATGGATCGGACCTAAGTGAATCATTTGTTGATTGTGATTAGGTTATGTCTATTGAAGCTTAAATTTAGATGGCCCGCCAAGATCCCCAATCCACACGGACTTGCATGGATCACTTGATATATTCTACCGGACCAATTTAAGGGTCCATCTAGAATTGCATTTAATATATTAAGAATATAATCTGCACATTATTTAAGTAATGGGCTGCTCAATTATATTAATATATTAATGAAAGGCATGTGGGCTTGTTTCTTTTAGTAAGAATGGGTCTGGTTCACATGTGGGCTTTTTATTTAAAGTCCAATGGATTTAATGAAATGAGAAAATAATATTTGGCCCATTTATTTAAGTGGGGCGGCAAGATGGTTTTTAACCTAATATATTATTTTGTTTCATTGTTTTAATTAAATAAGAATTAATTAATTTATTAATTAATTGTTTAATTAAGAAACAAATCTTTTCTGAATAGGAAATATGATTCCTAGAGTTATACTATTGGTAGTAGTATACTAAAATTAAAAGACTTGTTTGATAAGAAAATAAATAATTAATTTTATTTATTTAATCAAATAAGAAGTCTTTTTATTTAGTCAAATAAAAGAATAAAAGATTTTTGAATTGAATTAGGGTTTGAAGTCTTAAACTAGATAGGAATTAGGGTGCAACACAAACTTTTTTTGACTATGTGTATTGCGGCAACCCTAGTCCCTTGAGTAGTGAAGAATTCGGCCACCCTAAAGAAAAGAAGGAAAGAAAATTTGGCCACCTATATATGTGTACTTATAGAATTTGGCCACATCCAATGCTTGGTGCTTGAGAGACAATTTTTCTTCTTCTTCTAAATTCATAGAGAGCATTATTTTTATTCTACTAAAACATAAAAGAGTGAATAAATTATTCTTTGATGGTACACTATTTGCTTGCTCATCAATAAGCTTGTGTGTACAACATCGATTTAGGTTCACGCGAGTTTCGATCATTAGATTGAGAACTCAAAAGTGACCGGAATAATTTTAGTCTTCTTTTGATTGTTTTTGTGACTAACAAAGAAAAGAAAAGTTTGTTTGTCCATTCACAGGTTAGCAATTCAAAGAAAAGGGAGACCACGCTCCTAGGTGATCCACGTTCGTGCTAGGATTGAAGATCTTGCAGATTACCATCGACGTAAGTCAATCGGATCACGCGACAAAAGGTATTCTTCTTTTGTTAGTTAATATATATGTTTAATTGATTAAAGGGTTTAAGGTTCATAAAAAGGAAAAATTTTAAAAGTTACTAAATCAATTTTTAGTCTCGCTTCCGCTGCGTGTACTACGGTATTTTTCCCTACAATTGGTATCAGAGCCTAGGTTGAACCCTTTTAATTAATTAACGTATGTATACGTGGATCGATTTCTTTTAATTGTGATTATGCATGTTTAGAAAGAGATGGCACTCTAGGTATTCGCATATATAATTACATGTGATGTATGGATTTATATATGTTTTATGTGGATTGTTATTGCTCGATTTTGGTCCTAGATTTTCAATGTATTTTTGTTATGGAATTGTAACAAGAAGGGTGGTCTATCATCGCCATAATTCCTTCTTGGTAGTTGCTAGGTTTTATATTTTTTTTAATATAGGTGCAGTATTTTTTTAACTACTGCAGTTTTTTTTTTATTTAATTTTTTAGTGCAGTTTTTATATGTAAAAGTACTGCAGTGAATAAAAAAAAAAAAAAATTAATACTGCAGTATTTATTATTTTATACTGCTGTAATGTTTTTGGGTGTTGAAGATTCGAAGACACGAAGAAAAACGAAGCAACCGGAACCGAGAACGAGCACCGTGCACACCCTAGGAGTGGATTGGGCTGCGCATGGCAAGCCCAAACCTTGGTGGGCTGCGCATGGCAGCCTTGTGTGGCCTTATGGGCTGCGCATGGCAGCCCCTTTGTGGGGTTGTGGGCTGTGCACGCCCATGGGAGGAGGCCGAAGGATGAGCGTATGGTTGATGGGCCACTTGAAGATCTTGTATTCCTAAACAATTGTAATTTACTTGTTTTTCTAGAATGGGCCAAAATTGTTGCTATTTAATTTTTGCTTAAATATTACAATATTTGTTATTGTATGATAACATGACATATAGAATAGGAGTGCCACTCATATATCTCTTTTGGTATGAACATGCATTGAATGATTTAGGTATCTAAATTGGCATCTAGATAACTTGGTAAATCATTCTATGGGATTTAATCACACACCTTAAATAATTGAGTGGGAGAAGGTGTTTTTGTAACACCTATGGTCTCCAAGGTTAGTTGAGCTTTATTATTTATTGGTAATCCCCCCAAGGGGCGTCCATGAATGGAATTTAGCAATATACTTCCTTACAAGGATAGACTAGACAATGGACTCAAACGAGATCTACTCCTCAAGGAGGGATTTTCATGAGAGAAAATTGAGGGTCGATATCTTGGTAACACACTCAATGTAATTTTATTGATATCCTCCCAAGAGTTCTTGTCAATAAAATTGCAAGGCTAAAATTGAAAACGCTGGTTGTTATGTTAACAATTAGGTGGGACCTAGTCTAACTAGTAAATTGTGCGAACTCCCAAAGGAGGCGTAACATTTATGGGTGTTGGATCACCGTTGAATTTTATGATTGAGTTGTTTATTTAATTCAACATAAATATTTAAAACTGCTTTATCATGATTATTTACTTATATATGTTTTGTTTTATTCAGAAATCATGACCCCATCACTTATAAACATCCTGAAAGGCAACAGTTTAACTGGAGATAATTATGTCACATGGAAAAGGAAAATTGGGTTGTTGCTGCAAAGTGAAAAATATAAGTTTGTTCTAACTACTCATAAACCACCTGCTCCTAATAATGAATCTAGCATAATGTATAGAGATGAGTATGAGCAGTGGAAGACTTCAGATGATATGGCAAAATGTTACATTATGGCCACTATCTCCGACGTGTTGCAACAGCAGCATGAAGGAATGGAGTCCGCTGCTGATATAATGATGTCTTTAGAGAAGATGTTTGCTATGAAGTCTAGGACGACTAAGAGAGAGGCAGTGACTGCTTTTATGAATCTTAGGATGAAACCTGGACAGGCTGTGAAGGATCACATGATGAAAGTCATAGCACATCTCAACATTGCTGAACTGCATGGCGTTGAGATAGATGGTGAGACAAAGATTGATATGGTTGTCAATTCATTGTCAGATTCCTTTGATCAGTTCAAATTGGACTACACTTTGAACAAAAAGGAATACACCTTACAAGGCCTGATGCAAGATGTTCAAAGTGCTGAAAAGATCCTTGTGAAAGGCAAAGGTCAAGAGATTCATATGGTTGGTAAAGTTGCTACTGTTAAGGCCCGTCAAAAAGGTCAAGAAACAACAGAAGAAAAAGCAATTTGGGCCTACCAAGAAGGAGACCAAGAAAGTAACCAAGATCAAAGGGAAATGCTTCCTTTGTGGTGAAAAGGGACATTGGAAGAGAAATTGCCCAAAGTCCCAGAATAAGAAGGAAGAAGGTAATGTGAATTATCTTGAAACATGTTTTTTGGCTGATTCTACAGATTCTTGGATCATAGACTCAGGAGCCACTAATCATGTTTGTTATTCCTTGCAGGGGTTCCAAGAAAGGAGAAAGCTGAGTAAGAATGAAATCAATTTGCACTTGGGCAACGGAACGTTAGTGTCTGCAAGTGCAGTGGGAGATATTAGAGTTTATTTGGATTCTAGAAGGCATTTAGATTTAATAGACGTTTATTATGTACCTCAATTCAAGAGAAATTTAATTTCAGTTTCTTGTTTGAATAAATTTGGATATTCGGTTACTTTTAATAAAGTTTTTATTATTAGTAAGAATGACAAAATTATCTGCCAAGGTACATTGGAAAACGGTCTATACTTTTTGCATAGAAATATCTCTCACTCGTTAGACACAGAATTAACAGAACCTAATCATAAAAGAGTAAAATTATCAACAGATGAAACCTACCTTTGGCATTTACGCTTAGGTCATATTAACCTTAATAGGATTAAAAGATTGGTATGTGACGGACCTTTGAGTGACTTAAAGGTTGATGATCTACCAACTTGTGAATCTTGTTTGGAAGGTAAAATGACCAAAAGGACGTTCTCTGCCAAAGGTGCAAGAGCCACTGAATGTTTAGGATTGATACACACTGATGTATGTGGACCTATGAGCATTCAAGCTAGAGGTGGATATGAGTACTTCATCAACTTCACAGATGATTATTCGAGATTTGGTTATGTGTATCTCATGCGACATAAGTCGGATGCTTTTGACATGTTCAAAGCATTCAAAGCTGAAGTGGAAAATCAGCTTGAGAAACACATAAAAATCTTGAGATCTGATCGTGGTGGAGAATATCTATCTGGTGAGTTTCAGCAATATCTTATTGATAATGGGATAGTTTCTCAGTTTTCTGCACCAGGTACACCTCAACAGAATGGGGTAGCAGAAAGGAGAAATAGAACTCTTTGGATATGGTTAGGTCTATGTTGAGTTATTCAACACTTCCTATTTCTTTTTGGGGATATGCTTTACAAACTGCTATATACATTCTAAACGATGTACCATCTAAGTCTGTTCCTAAAACACCGCATGAGTTGTGGACTGGGCGCAAGCCTAGTTTACAACACTTAAGGATATTTGGTTGTCCTGCGCATGTGTTAAAAGAAAAGACAGAAAAGATGGAGTCCCGTTCGGAAACATGTATATTTGTAGGGTATCCAAAAGAAACTAAAGGATATTATTTCTATAGTCCTTCAGATCTTAAAGTATTTGTTTCGACAAATGCTAAATTTCTGGAAAAGGACTATATGAATGATTTTGTGTCTAGAAGTACAATTGTCCTGAATGAGATGTCAGGAGATAGAATTCCACGAGAGGTTACACAACCTAACCCAATTGTAAGTTCCGATCCAACACAAGATCAACAACCTACCATTCCTCGTCGTAGTGGGAGGGTTAGAACACAACCTGAAAGATACATCGGTCTGGGAGAATCAGTGGAGAATCTCCCAGACGACGATGATCCCTATACATACAAGGAAGCTATGGAGAATGTTGATAGTCGCCATTGGCAAAAGGCAATGCAATCTGAGATTGAATCTATTCGATAACAAAGTCTGGTCCCTTGTAGACTTGCCTAAAGGGATAAAACCCATTGGGTGCAAGTGGGTATACAAGAGGAAAAGAGGTATGGATGGAAAGGTGGAAACCTTTAAAGCTAGATTGGTAGCTAAAGGGTATACACAGAAAGAAGGTATCGATTACGAGGAAACCTTCTCTCCTGTGGCCATGCTTAAATCCATTAGGATACTCTTATCCATTGCAGCATCTTTAGATCTAGAGATTTGGCAAATGGACGTCAAGATAGCTTTCCTTAATGGAAGTCTTGACGAAAGCATCTACATGATACAACTAGAGGGATTCATTGAAAAGGGCCAAATGGAAAAGGTATGCAAGTTGCAGAAATCCATATATGGATTAAAGCAAGCATCCAGATCCTGGAACATAAGGTTTGATCAAGCTGTCAAAGGTTTTGGATTTATTCAGAATCCTGATGAACCTTGTGTATACAAAAGGATTAAGGGCGACAAGTTGGTTTTCCTGATTCTTTATGTTGATGATATATTACTCATTGGAAACGATGTAGGTGTATTGACATCAGTAAAAGAATGGTTAGCAAAACAATTTGATATGAAGGACTTAGGAGAAGCAAGTTTTATTCTAGGTATCCAAGTATTAAGGGATAGAAAGAATAGAACGATTGCATTATCCCAAGCTTCATACATAGACAAGATCTTGTCTAGGTTTTCCATGCAGGATTCCAAGAAAGGTATGTTACCTTTCAGACATAGAATCAAGCTTTCTAAGGAACAAGTTCCTAAGAATGAGCATGAAGAGCAATTCATGAGTAGAGTTCCATATGCCTCGGTAGTTGGAAGTCTCATGTATGCAATGCTCTGTACTAGACCAGATATTTGTTTTGCTGTTGGCATAGTTAGCAGGTTTCAATCGAAACCTGGTCCTGATCACTGGACGGCAGTCAAGCATATTTTCAAGTATCTCAAGAGAACGAGAGATAATATGCTTGTATACTCTAGAGGGGATTTGATTCCCGTTGGGTATACAGATTCTGATTTCCAATCAGATTCTGACTCCAGAAAATCCACATTAGGGGCTGTGTTTACTATTGGAGGAGGAGCAGTCATATGGAGGAGTATCAAGCAATCTTGTATTGCTAATTCCACCATGGAAGCTGAGTATGTTGCTGCATGCAAGGCTGCCAAAGAGGTTGTTTGGCTCCGCCAATTCTTGATTGACTTGGAAGTGGTTCCTAGTGCGAATAAGCAGATCACTATCTACTGTGACAACAGTGGAGCAGTGGCTAATTCGAAAGAACCAAGAAGTCACAAGAGAGGAAAACACATTGAAAGAAAGTATCATCTTTTAAGGGAGATTGTTCAAAGAGGTGACGTGACGATTACCAAAATCGCGTCAGCAGAAAATCTAGCGGATCCCTTCACAAAGGCTCTACCTCAGAAGAGTTTCGATGGGCATCTAGAGAACATGGGCATGAGAGATATGACACATTTGCTATAGCGCAAGTGGGAGATTGTTAGGATTATGCTCAATAGCAAGAGTGTAATATTGTAATTAACAATCTTTTTCATACTAATAAAGTGATTTCTGGTTTAACAAATCGTATAGCATTTATAGTTTAAATATTATAATTGTCAAAGTAAATAATCATAAGGTCTAAAGACTATGAGAAAAGAAGAATTGTTCGTACATCTGGATATGTATGTGGTAGACACAATTCTTTAGTTAGTCTTGAATAATGTTCACAACTTAAGTTAAAGGTTGGGCACCTTTATCTTGTTAAAGTTGTAGAATTCTTTTGCTAGCATTTGAGTGGGATCAAATGAGATATGATGAGTCTAAAATCATCGGAGTGTCTTCGAGTAAAAGAATCTAGTGCACTGGGTGCATTGAACTGGATCACAATGAAAAGCTTTATCTAGAACCGTCAATAGAAAATAGTCTTTTCATTATCAGGACAATCGGAGAGTCTATCTTAATCCTGAGATAAATGATGGACTTATGGTTGCAAGTGATATCATTTGAGTTATCAATGAGTACGATTATATCGCATAGTCTATCCTCGATAGTTTGGTGATATTCATTTGTTAATCGATAGAGGACTTCATTTATAGATATGGACATCGTGGCTCCATTTGTTAAATGAGAGTATAATATCATCATATGGATGTTTTGAGGTAATTGGATATTAAATCTCAACGTTGAGTTTTCGATAGTGTCTATTGAAAACATGGCTTCTGGACAAGTCAAAATATCCAAGTTCAAAACGTGGTCATATGAGTAAATATGGTAACTTGGAGAGTTATAGGCGGTCTATGAACTCTTGGCGATTACTGATATTAATCACGAGGATACACTATCTCCAATATGATTGTCTAGGGTATGAATGAGGAGCATCTTCCTTTTCTATCTTTATTTAAGAGTTCAGTTTTAGCTCTTTAGTGGAATGAGTTAAAATTAATGGATCGGACCTAAGTGAATCATTTGTTGATTGTGATTAGGTTATGTCTATTGAAGCTTAAATTTAGATGGCCCGCCAAGATCCCTAATCCACACGGACTTGCATGGATCACTTGATATATTCTACCGGACCAATTTAAGGGTCCATCTAGAATTGCATTTAATATATTAAGAATATAATCTGCACATTATTTAAGTAATGGGCTGCTCAATTATATTAATATAGAGTTTCGATATTCACACCCCTGGAAAATTGTATGTACACCCCTTTTTGTATTTACACCCCATTAAAAATTTTAAAATGTTATAATTTGTATTCACACCCCACATATTACCAAAAATACCCTTTCTTTTATCTTTTGGTTAAATAACATAAACTAATAAATTATAAGATAATTAAAATATAAAATAAAAATAAAATCAACCATTAATACATTGATACATCAATGATCAACATTCAACCATTCCCAGCAAGGTCAAGTATACTCCTTCAAAGCAGCCTCACTACAACCAAGAGAAGACATCAGAATTATATTCATCAATGCTAATCTTGGGATTGGCTGCTGGCATTAGCTTCAATATCAAATCTATTTCAGCATAAATTGCAAGACCAAATTGGAGATATTTACAATAATTTTATATACCAAATCTGTTACGAATGTCCCCTTTAAAATACAAAGTTGTTTGTGCTTGGATTTTATTTCCTAGTGTATCTTTTGTCCTTTTGAGTTCTCAATTGTCTGCTTTTCTCCTTCATTTGAAATTTTTGGTAACTATAAAAATAAAATCAAAAGCTTGTAAACACGCCTCACTTTTTAAAAAAATAATTAAATTAAATGATTTTCTATTTTGAAAAATATTTTATAGCAGTTATTCAATATATTTCGATCAAAATAAAGCAAACATGTTGAAAATATTAAATATTGTCTATATTTGATACATGTTGGTGCATTTATAATTTTAATATTTTTATAGTTTTATTAAGGGCAATATTGGAATTTTAAAAAAAGTATAATTTGGGGTGTACATACAGTTTTGAAGGGGTGGAAATATCGCCACTCATTAATATATTAATGAAAGGCATGTGGGCTTGTTTCTTTTAGTAAGAATGGGTCTGGTTCACATGTGGGCTTTTTATTTAAAGTCCAATGGATTTAATGAAATGAGAAAATAATATTTGGCCCATTTATTTAAGTGGGGCGGCAAGATGGTTTTTAACCTAATATATTATTTTGTTTCATTGTTTTAATTAAATAAGAATTAATTAATTTATTAATTAATTGTTTAATTAAGAAACAAATCTTTTCTGAATAGGAAATATGATTCCTAGAGTTATACTATTGGTAGTAGTATACTAAAATTAAAAGACTTGTTTGATAAGAAAATAAATAATTAATTTTATTTATTTAATCAAATAAGAAGTCTTTTTATTTAGTCAAATAAAAGAATAAAAGATTTTTGAATTGAATTAGGGTTTGAAGTCTTAAACTAGATAGGAATTAGGGTGCAACACAAACTTTTTTTGACTATGTGTATTGCGGCAACCCTAGTCCCTTGAGTAGTGAAGAATTCGGCCACCCTAAAAGAAAAGAAGGAAAGAAAATTTGGCCACCTATATATGTGTACTTATAGAATTCGGCCACATCCAATGCTTGGTGCTTGAGAGACAATTTTTCTTCTTCTTCTAAATTCATAGAGAGCATTATTTTTATTCTACTAAAACATAAAAGAGTGAATAAATTATTCTTTGATGGTACACTATTTGCTTGTTCATCAATAAGCTTGTGTGTACAACATCGATTTAGGTTCACGCGAGTTTCGATCATTAGATTGAGAACTCAAAAGTGACTGGAATAATTTTAGTCTTCTTTTGATTGTTTTTGTGACTAACAAAGAAAAGAAAAGTTTGTTTGTCCATTCACAGGTTAGCAATTCAAAGAAAAGGGAGACCACGCTCCTAGGTGATCCACGTTCGTGCTAGGATTGAAGATCTTGCGGATTACCATCGACGTAAGTCAATCGGATCACGCGACAAAAGGTATTCTTCTTTTGTTAGATAATATATATGTTTAATTGATTAAAGAGTTTAAGGTTCATAAAAAGGAAAAATTTTAAAAGTTACTAAATCAATTTTTAGTCTCGCTTCCGCTGCGTGTACTACGGTATTTTTCCCTACAATTGCTTCATCCATAGGAGTTGTGTGCATCCACTCCCCGCGGCTATGTACTCGGCCTCAGCCGTCGACAAGGAAATCGAGTTTTGCTTCTTGCAAAACCAAGACACCAAGTTGTTGCCTAGAAAGAAGCAACCGCCCAATGTGCTCTTCCTATCATCACAATTTTCTGCCCAATCCGCATCACTAAAGCCTACAAGACTAGCATTAGTGTCAACAGAGTACCAAATCCCATAGTTGGATGTCCCATTCACATAGCGAATGATTCTCTTTACGGAAGAGAGATGGGACTCCTTAGGATCCGCTTGGTACCTAGCACACACACCCACACCCACATTAAAAGATATATCGGGCCTACTCGCGGTCAAATAAAGCAAGCTACCTATCATGCCCCGATATAGAGTTTGTTCCACACTTTTACCACTAGCATCATTGCTTAGCTTCAAAGTGGTACTCATGGGTGTATCATAATGTTTGGCATTTTCTAAACCAAACTTCTTCACTATGTTTTTGGCATATTTGGCTTGGGTTATGAAAATCCCATCATCTAATTGCCTAATTTGCAAACCTAGGAAGTAACTTAGCTCACCAACAAGACTCATCTCAAATTCATGAGACATAACATCAACAAATTGTTGGACCTTGGTGTTGTTGGTGGAGCCAAAAACTATATCATCAACATATATTTGAGCTATGAAAAGCTCATCATTGTCTCTCTTGATGAATAGCGTCTTGTCAACACTACCTCTTGTGTAGTTGTTGTCAACAAGAAATTGAGTGAGACACTCATACCAAGCCCTCGGTGCTTGTTTCAACCCATATAGTGCCTTCTTGAGGCGATAGACATGGTTGGGGTGGTGTGCATCCGCAAACCCCTTAGGTTGTTCAACAAACACTTCCTCTTGCAAGAAGCCATTAAGGAAGGCACTCTTGACGTCCATTTGGTGCAATTTGAACTTGTGCACACAAGAGATGGACAAGAGAAACCTAATGGACTCTAAACGGGAAACGAGAGCAAAAGTCTCCTCAAAGTCGATACCCTCAATTTGAGAGTACCCTTGTGCTACAAGTCTAGCCTTGTTCCGCACTATGTTGCCATTCTCATCGGATTTATTCCTATAAATCCACTTAGTTCCTGTCACATGTGAGCTTTTAGGCCTAGGAACTAGAGTCCAAACCTCATTCCTTTCGAATTGGTTTAGCTCTTCTTGCATGGCAAGAACCCAAAATTCATCATTTAAGGCTTCATCAACCTTTTTGGGTTCAATTTGAGAGGTGTAGCATGTAAAGCTAATTAGATTAGCTATTTGACGCCTAGTCCTAACACCCTCATTGACATCTCCAATAACATCCTCTTTGTTATGGAGTCTTCTAACCCATGGAGCAAGTTCATTAGAGTCCAAGAGAGGGACTCTAGTAATAGGTTGTGTGACTTCATCATTTTCATTAGATGTCCCAACATTGGGAGTCACCACAACTCTCTCCAAAGGAGAGTCATCATCTAAAATTTCCTCCTCCTCATGGTCATTAGACTTGAGCCTTGTATCATCAATGACAACATTCGATGATTCCATGACGGTTCGAGTCTTCAAGTTGAAAACTCTATAGGCTCTACTATTCAAGGCATAGCCAATAAAGATACCCTCATCACTCTTAGCATCAAACTTGCCAAGTTGATCACGGTCATTTAAAATGTAGCATTTGCTCCCAAATCTGTGGAAGTATCTAACATTTGGCTTCCTACCCTTCCATAACTCATAAGAGGTGTTTCTAGATCCGGGCCTTAGGAATACTCTATTCCTTATATAGCAAGCCGTATTGACGGCTTCGGCCCATAGGTTCTTAGGGACATTGTTGCTAAGCAACATCACTCGGGCCATCTCTTGGAGGACCCTATTCTTCCTCTCAACAACTCCATTTTGTTGAGGTGTCCTAGGAGCCGAAAACTCATGGGAGATGCCTAAGCTATCACAATAGCTTTCAAAAGAGGCATTCTCAAACTCCCTCCCATGGTCACTTCTAATCCGTTTAATGCTTTTAATATTAGAATTCATTTCATTTTGTAATTTAGTACAAAGCATTTTAAACTTATCAAAAGTTTCGGATTTTTCTCTAAGAAAATATGTCCATGTAAATCTAGAGAAATCATCAACACAAACAAAAATGTATCTCTTTCTACCTAAACTCTCGGTTTGCATAGGACCTATGAGATCCATGTGGAGAAGCTCTAGGGGCTCCTTGGTGGAGAGATACTTGCCCTTTTTGTGCATGCTTTTGGTTTGTTTTCCTTGTTGGCAAGGTCCACAAATACCATTGGCTTTCTTCCCAAGCTTAGGGAGGCCACGCACACAATTGAACTTTCCAAGGGTTCTTAAATCCCTAAAGTTCATGTGGCCAAGTCTTTCATGCCACAACTCAACTTGCTCATCCATGGACACATTGTTTGAGACTATTCTAGCTTCAAGACAATAACAATTGTCGCTAGATCTCATACCTTTCAATAAGGTTTGTCCATCAGGCTTTAGGATAGAGCAATCATCTTTTCTAAACAAGACGGAATATCCTTCATCACTTAGATGTGAAATGCTTATTAAATTGGCTTTCAAGCCATCAACAAATAAAGCATCGGATAAAGAGGGTAAACCGGGAACGGAAATGGTTCATTTCCCTACAACTTTCTTTTTGGATCCATCACCAAAAGTGACATATCCTCCTTCCTCCATAACAAGAGTCTCGAAGAAACTCTTGTTTCCCGTCATGTGCCTCAAGCACCCACTATCTAAATACCAAAAATTAGAAGAATTTGCCTTCAAGGCTATTTGAGCAACATGGCAAACATTTTCATTCTTTCTAATCCACCTAGAAACAATCTTAGCTTTCTTAGTGGTCTTTGGTACATGGGTTCTAGATGTTCTAGGATCATGCATAATAATATTATCATTCCTAGGAACATGCATCATGGCTCTTTTCTTTTTCTTCTCTATCATGCTTCTAGTTTTGCACATTTTAATATATCGAAAGCAATGTGGTCTAATATGACCATCAAATCCACAAAAGTGACATATAGGAGTAAAATAAGGAATCATACCTTGTTCTTGTCTTTGTGGATGAAAGGGTTCAATCCGTCTTCGTTGTTGAACCGGTCTAGATTGCTTCCTAGCTTGAGGTTGCATGATAGGTCTCTTTCCTTTGTGAGCCATTTGTGGAGGAATGTTGGCTTGAGGGACCCTAGGGGGTTGAGCTTGATGATGAGGATCAATAAGCATCAACAAAGGGTCCATTGCATGTTCCAGTTGGGCAAATTAAAAGGGCCAAGAAGATCAAAGAAGCATTTAATGGGGGTTGATTCTGAGTTTCTGAAGTCCAAGTTTGGCCCACATGAAGACCAAATCCGGGCTAAACTTCGTGGGCCTCTATAGAGAGTATCTGAAGTCGGATTGTCTATTATAATATGTTTTTGGAAAGCCCAAGACGAGCCCTACAGATGTTATGAAGACTCCGGCTTCCATAAACGATCACAATAGGCCCAAATTCGGCCATCTATCTTGTTGCGCGAAGACATGAGCTGAGGAGTCCGAATTTCAGCATATTTCCTAATAAAAAGCTGATTTGGGCGTGAGATACAAGCTAGGGTTGGAGGATTCCGAATTTTAGCATATTTCCTATTTTTTAATTATTTCCCAAATAAATAGTTGATTTGTTTCCCAAACAAAGTCAACTAGTTGCTAGTTTTTATTCTTTTACTTTCCTAATTGTAAGGCAATTAATTGCTGAGTAGTTTATTTCCTTTTCTTTTGTCGTCTAGGGTTTAGATATTTTCTTAGTATTTAAAGGACGCATTGATGTATTATTTTGACAGATTAGGCTTTGAAGAAAATATTATTTGAGAGAACTTTTTATCTTGGTTCTTCATTGAACTATGAACTTATCAAGGTTCTACCTTGTGGCGTTCAAGCCTTGACTTATCACTCACCTTCTTTCTTGTTCTTGAGTGTGGCGTCTACAACCTTCTTGATACCGTTGGTTCTTATCTCCATATAGGTAATGGGTCACGGTCCTTTATTTTCTTTGTTTTTTATAAACTTGAATTAGAAAACGATCCTTCGTTACCATATATTGGTTCCGGGTCTCACTACTCTTGGTGAGGTTTATATCACTTGAGGTTGCCTTCTTGGCTCCATCTTCACTTGTGCATTTGAGCATTGTCCTACTTCTAACTTCTTCCTAGGAATTTGCACATATGAAGTTTCTTCGTTCCTCAAACTCTTGACAAATACAGTCTTGTTAGAGGTAGAGATCTTCTTGCCATCTTCATACCCAAGACCCCTCTTGTCACATGGACTCTTTCCAACACCAAGCATATGGTCAAGATTCTTGATGCTAGAATCCATCCTAGTCATAGATTCTCTAACTTCTTCAAGCTCCCTCTTTAGACTATCTTCATTCCTCCTAGATAAGACTAACTCCTCTCTTAGCTTACCTTCCATCTTCTTGAATTTTTCCACTTGTTCACCTAAGTGGTCATTTTGAGATAAAAGTTCAAGATTTTCTTCTCTCAACATCTTGATCTTTCTTGTGCTCTTGATTACTAAATCATTAAACTCGGCATGGTATTTAGCAAGCACCTTTTTCTCCACAAAACCATTTATAGAGTTAGAAGAGGAATCACTCTCTTCTCCACTTGAGTCATTTTCCTCTTGACTCATTTCCTCTCTCTCACTAGCACTTTTGCTTTTATGGGAGGAGGCAAAAGCTAGGAGATTAGCCATGAGCTCTTCATCATCCGAAGACTCATCTCCCTCATAGGAGTCATCACTACTTCCACTCCAAGTTGTGGCCATCACTTTTCCCTTTTTCTTCTCATTGTGATTTGCACATTCGGGGGCAAAGTGACCTATCCCACCACACTCGAAGCATCGGACCCATTTCCTTTCGGTCTTCTCTTTCCTAGGCTCAAACTTGTTGTAGGAACCCTTTTTCTTGAAGTTTTGACCTTTGGAACCAAAGTCCTTTTTCCCGAACTTCATGACCCTCTTGAATCTCTTCACAAATAGTGCAAGGTCTTCGTCCGAGTCATTCTTCTTCGCCTCCTTTTCATCCTTGGAGGTTTTCAAAGCAATTCCTTTTTGCTTTTCAGGAGGTGTGGAGATAGGACCTTTCCTAGACTCATAAGCTAGAAGTCTCCCAATCACCTCACTCGGCTTCATATCCTTATATCCACTATTTTCTTCTAAAGCCGTCACCTTCGATTCGAACCTATCGGGTAGAGATCTCATAATCTTTTGCTTGATTCTCCTATCCGAATATGGATTACCAAGTTGATGACTTTGGTTGACTATGTCCATCAACTTGATCTCGAAGTCGTTGAAGCACTCATTCTCCTCCATCTTAAGCATCTCGAATTGAGTTTGGAGGACTTGAAGCTTAGAGTCCTTCACCACTTCGGTTCCCTCATGTGCAATCTCTAGGATGTCCCATGCCTCCTTAGCTATCCTAGTATTTTGAATCAATTTGTATTGATTTTCGTCCATAGCACATAAGATGGCATGCATCGCCTTCCTATTCCACTTTGAAGCCTCAAACTCTTGCGCGTTCCATTGCGCCTTAGGCTTCAATACATCTTTTCATCCACCACCGGGAGTCGTCATGGGTAGATCATATCCGTCTTCCACCACCATCCATGCACGATCATGAATTTGGCATATGTAGGATTCCATCTTCCCTTTCCATTGGGAATAGTTCAATTTAGTAAGAAGTGGAGGCCTTGTGCTAGAAGCACCTTCGTTGCCACCACCATTTCCACCGTTTCCACTCATAGTGTTTATGAATGAATGAAATGAATGCAAATGTATGAATGATCAAATATCACACAAAATGCAAAACACACCAAAATAAGCAATGATCACCTATGTATGTCTAGGAACCCGCTCTGATACCAATTGAAACAAATTATAGCACGGTGTGTATAAAACTATCTAGAGGGGGAGGTGAATAGATTTTAAGCTTATTACCCAATTTTTCGTGTTAAGTCAAAATTACGAAATTACCCCTAAATAGATAAAACAATAAATCAAGTATAAAATGCGGAAATTAAATAACACTTGATTTTTATGTGGAAACCCTTACGGGAAAAACCACGGGCTAGTAAGTAAGCCACACTCGAACCTCGAATCCACTAAATGTGTAAAACGATTACAACCTAATCCCGGAAGTAATCACACACCTACCTAATCCCGGTATGAGTGAACCTAGTCCAATTTGCTTGTGATCTAAGCAACCTAATCCCGGAAGCTACACACAAGACTTACTTTCTCAATGAAGAGAATAACACCCTAAGTGAATATATGAATATCCAAAATGCAACATAGAGCAAGGGAAACCCTATATGCTTATCTAAGATGATTAATATGCAATTAGAAGAATCATAGATATTAAAAACTAAATGACATGTCAAATAGTTTAGCTAATCAAGATTAAGCACAAAACCTAATTAGCTATCACAATACAACTTCTCAAACATACATCACACTAATCTCAAACTTGTATCCAAAATATATATAATAACATACAAGTAATTAAATGAGATTGCTTGTTAAGAAAAACACAAAATATGTAAGATATTAGTGAAAAGCTTACCAAGCAAAGTATGATGAAGGATCCATGCTAGATGACATCTAGATGATCAAAGATGATGCTAGATGATGATTGATGATCATGAAAAAGTGTTTGAGTGATTAAAAATGAGTTCTTTGTGTATTTTTCTTGTCTTGAAAAATATCATAAGTATGAAGCATGAATATGAACTCACTTAATTGACCTAAAGTCAAAGTGACATATATATAGGGGCCATAAGTGAAGTGAGGTCGTTTTGGAAAACGCACCAGAAATTGCTCTGTGCGCTGGTGAGCCTGCGCTGGATGACAGGCGCACGACCAGCGCACAGGCAAAAATTGCACAGGCACTTGACGACCAGCGCTTAGACGGGCGCATGACCAGCGGCATACCACTGGGTGATTTACGCTGGTGGGCTTGCGCTGGTGAGGACCAGCGCACGGCCAGCGACAGACCACTGGGCGATCTGCACTGGTGAGCTGCGCTGGTCTGGCGCTTGACGACCAGCGCACAGCCCACTCCTTTGAACCCCACAAGAAAGCAAGCAAAGGGTAAAAAGGTAAAGCAAGATGCATCCTACAAGCCTAAATGCTATGACATTATAATCACAAGATGCAATCAAAATAACAAGCAAGAAAAGCTATTAATGAACATTAAAGCACAACAATAAGAAACACAACATACAAGGAATAAACATATGCATGAGTTGTGAGTGTGTGCAACTATCTCTTCAAGACAAGTAAGCACATAGAAATTTACCTTCGGTGCTTATCAACAATGAGGTCTTCAAAGGGCTTGAGCAATAACAACAATATCTAAGCTACCCTTACAAAGAATCCCTAACAAGTGGTTTGTCCATGAAATGAGTCAATCAACAAATGGGAACTTTACAGTCAACGAAATTAGCCAATCAAAACGAGGAACTTACAATCTCCCCCTTTGGCTATTTCGTGACAAAACCACAACTCATAATTGATCCTCACAAAAAGAAACTAAAGGTCAACAAGAGTTTTTCTACATTACAAAGAGATACCTAATCAAACTAGATCTTCAAGCTTTCCATCTCTTGTAGAATAAAACATCCTTACAAAACAGGATAACTACACTTTCCAAGACAAGTGTATGTGAGGTGATCAAGTGAAAAAATAAATACAAGCATATGCATTAAAGGAAACAATCAACAGCATGCTATGAAGTGCAATGCAATGCTCCCTCTAAGTGGGTTACTCCCCCTCAACAAGCAATTCTCCCCAACATGCATATAAATACTAAAACTCCCCTATTACACACTACTCTCCCTTTTTGTCATGAGATAGGCAAAGAAGTATCCCTAACCGGGTCACTTTTAGCAAAAAGAGACATTTCTATAGTCATATACAAGAACTTTATGCAACTTAATTAATTAGGAGAGAAGCAAAGAGATTTATATTAAGAAAATATGTGACAATGATGCTTTGCATGCAAGACATGCTGCATTCAAGTCCAAAACAATGGTATTTAGCAAAGTAAACAACAAAGGTTTCCAAAAGAATTCACACCAATTTCACCATTTACCATGAATTAAAGCAAGGATATAGATTTTACAAGCAATTCTATTTAAGAAGCAACTATATCCAACTTTATAAGCAAAACAAGGCATGAGCGACTTTTGCACCCTATTCAATTTTTCCGGGTAAGATACCCGTATGATAGTAGCCTTGTTTAACTAATAAAGAAAGAGAGACTTTGGATTTTAAAATCCTTAGAATGGATACACGATCCTTTATTTATTGGAGTCTCATCATTGCTTTTCACTCATAATTTTGCATTTAAAATTTAGCAATCAACATTTCATACTTTTCATCTTAAGCATGTCATTATAAGAAAATCATCATGTCATAGAGATCAATTATAGGTCATTCAAATAGTACTTCCAAAGTAAATCTCATGGTCCAAAAATGCATGTTTGAACATAAATATGATATGGATTACCAACAAAGCAATGGTTCACACTTATTGAAGAAAATATCATATAAGCATATGTGCAACCAAGATACTCAAGCAATTAATGATGAAGCATAAAGTTTATCAAAATTTTGCATGACAAGAATGTAATTTTGCTCTTTTTGCTTGAGCTCCCCTTATGGGATCAATTACCCAACCAAATCAATGACCTACCAAGTCCATTGGACCTAGTTGTATCTATGGGTATCATATTGGTACATTAGCATGCGGGTTCATCTTTTCTAATCCACCTAGGTGACACATTTTCATTCTTAGTGGTCATAGTTAGCATGTTATTCGAATTCTTAGGATTATCGACTTTAGATTTCCTAGGCACATGCATATTTGCTCTTATAAGCCTATTTCTTTCTATCATGCTCTCAACCCTACATTTCTTAATGTACCTAAAGCAGTTTGACCTCATATGCCCATCAACATCACAAAAATGACAAGTTTGTATAAAATGAGGAGTCATACCATATCCTTATGAGGTCATTAAAGACTTGTCATGCATTTGATGTCTCATTTGGTGTTGAACCAGTTCTCTCCTTCTTTATTATTGAACCAGATTGGGATGCCTACTTGGTTGAGTTTGCATGGCTTTCCTTCTTGGTTGATGAAATCTTGGCTGAGGAAAGCATGGAGGTGGAGCTATTGAGCTACACTCTTTGTTGGCATATACACTTGGGCACTTTTGGATGACTTTCCAAGTTCAATCTTCCTCCTAGGATGTTGAGATGGAGGAGGCAACTTAGGAACAAATTCCTTCACAAAAGTTGTCTTGTTCGAGGAAGGCATGGACTCATCATTAACAAAGCCAAGCCCTTTCTTGTCATTAGACTGTAGGGAAAAATGAGTGCATGTAGCGGAAGCGAGACTAAAATAGGTTTAGTATATTTTAATTTTTTTTTCCTTTTTAAAGATGAACCTTAACCCTTTAATTAATTAACATATAATAAAGATATCGTACCTTTGTCGTGTGATCCGACTGACGTTGTGTCGATGGTAACCCGCAAGATCTTCCAATCCAATCACGAACGTGAATCACCTAGGAGCGTGGTCTCCCTTCTCTTTGAATTGTGTACCTGAGGATGGATAACAAAAACTTTTTCTTTTTCGTTAGTCACAATAAATTCCAAGAGACTACAAAGAATGTTCCGGTCACTTTTGAATTCACAATCGTTAGATCGAAACTCGCGTGAACCTTATTCGAAATTGTGCACAAAACCTTTTGATATAAAAGTTACTAGTGCACTATTGAAATAAGAACAAACTTTTCTCTCTTTTCCTCTTGGCCGAAAATATCACACTATTTCCTAGAGTTGGATTTTATTTTCTCAAGCAAAAGAAAATAACTCTCAATCCTTGCATTTGGGTTTTTGAATTCTCTTTGCACAAAAATACGTATATTGGTCGCAATTCGTCCTTGCCCAAAATAATATCATTGCATCGAATTCATCTTGCCATCATATAATATATATTGCACCAAATTCTGCACTGTCCATATTATAATATATAGAGCACCGAATTCATCTTACAATTATATAATATATATCAGTGGCCCTAATTTGCTTTCAGCATATATTATCTATGTCTCTCGAATTCCTTGCTCTATATAATATATATATAGTCAACGAATTCTGCTTGCCATATATCTTTTGGGTGACCGAATTCTTTTTGATTGATTTCTTTGTGGTGACCGAAATCCTCTACAAAAAAGGATTTCTGTTTCCACAAAAGGACTCCTATCAATCTTTTAGAATTCAAGCCCTAATCCAACTCCTTTGTGTATTTGTGACTATATAAAAGACTTCTTTATTTGACTAGATAAATAAATCCCTTATTTATCTACTTACCAAATAAAGTCTTTTATTTTAATTATACTACCACAATAGTATACTACTAAGAAACATATTTCCTAGTCAGAAAAAGATTTTGATTCTTAATTAAATAATTAATCAATCAATTAATTAATTCCCATTTAATTAAATAATAAAATAAAATAATATTTTAGACTAATAATTTAGCCTTGCCGCCCATATACACATACATGGGCCAAATATTATTTTTCCATTTTATTTAATCCATTGGACTTTAATTAAAAGGCCCACATGTGAACTAGGCCCATTCTTACTAAAAGAAACAAGCCCACATGCCTTAATACAATTCTAGATGGACCCATAAATTAGTCCGGTAGAATATATCAAGTGATCCATGCAAGTCCATGTGGATTGGGGATCTTAGCGGGCTATCTAAATTTAAGCTTCAATAGACATAACCCAATCACAATCAACAAATGATTCACTTATGTTCGATCTATTAATTTTAGTTCATTCCACTAAAGAACTAAAATTGGACTCTTAAATAAAGATAGAACAAGTAAATGTTTCTCATTCATACCCTAGACAATCTTATTGGAGATGGTGAATCCTCATGAATAATATCAGTAATCGCCAAGAGCTCATAGATCGCCTATAGCTCTCCAAGTTACCATATTTACTCATATGACCACATTTCGAACTTTGGATATTTTGACTTGTCCAGAAGCCATGTTTTCAATAGACACTATCGAAAACTCAATATTGAGATTTAATATCCAATTACCTTAAAACATCCTCATGATGATATTATACTCTCATTGTATAAATGGAGGCACGATGTCCATATCTATAAATGAAGTCCTCTATCGATTAACTATGCTATATAATTGTACTCATTGATAACTCAAATGATAACACTTGCAACCATATGTCCATCATTTATCTCAGGATTAAGATAGACTCTCCGATTGTCCTCATAATGAAAAGACTTTTTTTTATCTACTGACGGTTCTAGATAAAGTATTTCATTGTGATCCTGTTCAATGCACCTAGTGCACTAGATTCTTTTACTCAAAGCCACTTTGATGATTTAGACCCATCATAATACATTTGATCCCACTCAAATGCTAGCTAAAGAATCTACAACTTTAACAAGATAAAGGTACCCAACCTTTACCTTAATTTGTGAACATTATTCAAGACTAACTAAAGAATTGTGTCTCCCTCATACATATCCAGATGTACGAACAATTCTTCTTTTCTCATAGTCTTTTGACCTTATGATTATTTACTTTTGACAATTATAATATTCAATCTATAAATGCTATAAGATTTGTTTAAAACAGAAATCACTTTATTAATATGAAAAGATTGTCAAAAACAATATTACACTCTTGCTATTGAGCATAATCCTAACAATCTCCCACTTGCGCTATAGCAAATGTGTCATATCTCTTATTCCCATGTTCTCTAGGTGCCCATCAAAACTCTTCCGTGGTAGAGCCTTTGTGAAGGGATCCGCTAGATTTTCTACTGATGCGACTTTGGTAATCGTCGCATCACTCCTATGCAAAATCTCCCTAAGAAGAAGATACTTCCTTCCAATGTGTTTTCCTCTCTTATGACTTCTTGGTTCTCTCGAATTAGCCATTGCTCCACTGTTGTCACAGTAGATAGTGATTTGCTTATTCGCACTGGAAACCACTTCCAAGTCAATCAGGAATTGGCGGAGCCAAACAGCCTCTTTGACAGCTTTGCATGCAGCAACATACTCAGTTTCCATGGTGGAATCAGCAATACAAGATTGCTTGATACTCCTCCATATGACTGCTCATCCTCTAACAGTAAACATAGATCTTGATGTGGATTTTTTGGAGTCAGAATCTGACTGGAAATCAGAATCTGTATGCACAACGGGAATCAAATCCCATCCTTAGTATACAAGCATATTATCTCTCGTTCTCTTGAGATACTTGAAAATACGCTTGACTGCTGTCCAGTGATCAGGACCAGGTTTCGATTAAAACCTGCTAACTCTGCCTACAGCAAAACAAATATCTGGTCTAGTGTAAAGCATTGCATACATGAGACTTCCAACTACCGAGGCATTTGGAATCCTACTCATGAATTGCTCTTCATGCTGATTCTTAGGAACTTGTTCCTTAGAAAGTTTGATTCCATGTCTGAAAAGTAACATACCTTTCTTGGAATCTTGCTTGGAAAATCTAGACAAGATTTTATCTATGTATGAAGCTTGGGATAGTGCAATTGTTCTATTCTTTCTATCCCTTATTACTTGGATACCAAGAATATAACTTGCTTCTCCTAAGTCCTTCATATCAAATTGTTTTGCTAACCATTCTTTTACTGATGTCAATACACCTATATCGTTTCTAATGAGTAGTATATCATCAACATAAATAATTTAGGAAAACCAACTTGTCGCCATTAATCCTTTTGCATACACAAGGTTCGTCACAGCTTGATTGAACCTTATGTTCCAGGATCATGATGCTTGCTTTAATCCATATTTGGATTTTTGCAACTTGCATTGCCTTTTGCCAATGGCAACAATCAACATGCTTCATTGCTTCCTTATATGTGTAGGGATTATTGTCGTTAGGGAGATTCTCCATTGATTCTCCCAGACCAATGTATCTCTCGGGTTTTCTTCTAACCCTCCCACTACGACGAGGAATGGTAGGTTGTTGATTTTGTGATGGTGCGGAACTTACAATTGGGTAGGTTGTGTAACCTCTTGTGGAATTGTATCTCCTGACATCTCATTCAGGACAATTCTACTTGTAGGTACAAAATTATTCATATAGTCCTTTTCTAGAAATTTAGCATTTGTTGAAACAAATAATTTAAGATCTAAAGGACTATAGAAATAATACCCCTTAGTTTCTTTTGGATACCCCACAAATATGCATGTTTCCGAATGGGACTCTATCTTTTCTGTCTTTCCTTTTAACACATGCGTAGGACAACCAAATATCCTTAAGTGTTGTAAACTAGGCTTTCGCCCAGTCCACAACTCATGCGGTGTTTGAGGAACCGACTTGGATGGTACATCGTTTAGAATGTACATTGCAATTTGTAGAGCATATCCCCAAAAAGAAATAGGAAGCGTTGAATAACTCAACATAGACCTAACAATATTCAAAAGAGTTCTATTTCTCCTTTCTACCACCCTATTTTGTTGAGGTGTACCTAGTGCAGAAAACTGAGAAATAATTCCATTATCAACAAGATATTGCTGAAACTCACCAGATAGATATTCTCCACCACGATCAGATCTCAAGATTTTTATATGTTTATCTAGCTGATTTTCCATTTCAGCTTTAAATACTTTGAACATGTCAAAAGCATCCGATTTATGTCTCATGAGATACACATATCCAAATCTCGAGTAATCATCTGTGAAAGTGATGAAGTACTCATATCCACCTCTAGCTTGAATGCTTATAGGACCACATACATCAGTGTGTATTAATCCTAAATATTCGCCTTTGGTCGTAAATGACCTTTTGGTCATTTTACCTTCCAAATAGGATTCACAAGTTGGTAGATCATTAACCTTTAAGTCACTTAAAGGTCCATCACTAACCAATCTTTTAATCCTATTAAGGTTAATATGACCTAGGCGCAAATGCCATAGGTAGGTTGCATCTTTTGATAATTTTACTCTTTCATCATTAGGTTGCGTTATTTCTGTGTCCAACAAGTGAGAGATATTTCTATGTAAATAGAATATGCCGTTTTCCAATGTACCTTTGCAAATAAATTTGTCATTCTTACTAATAATAAATTTTTTATTAAAAGTAACTGAATATCCAAAATTATTCAAACAAGAAACTAAAATTAAATTCCTCTTTAATTGAGGTACATAATAAACGTCTATTAAATCTAAATGCCTACTAGAATCTAGATAAACTCTAATATCTCCCACTGCACTGGCAGACACCAACGCTCGTTGCCTAAACGTAAGTTGATTTCATTCTTATTCAGTCTTTTCCTTTCCTGGAACCCTTGCAAGGAATAACAAACATGATTAGTGGCTCCAGAGTCTATGATCCAAGAATCTGTAGAATCTACCAGAAAACATGTTTCAAGATAATTAACATTATCTTGTTCCTTCTTGTTTTGAGACTTTGGGCAATTACTTTTCAAATGTCCCCTTTCACCACAAAGGAAGCACTTCCCTTTGATCTTGGTTACTTTCTTGGTAGGCCCAAGCTGCTTCTTCTTCTGTTGTTTCTTGACCTTCTTACGGGTCTTAACAGTAGCAACTTTACCAACCAAATGAATCTCTTGACTTATGCCATTAGATTCACAAGTATTAGCAAGTGGCTTAGGAATAGACAGAACAAATTTATGTTTTTCAGCTTGCAGCAACAACCCAATTTTCCTTTTCCATGTGACATAATTATTACCAATTAAAGTTTTATCTTTTAGGATGTTGATTAGGGATGGGATCATGATTTATGAATAAAAACAAAAATATATATAAGTAAATAATCATGATAAAGCACTTTCGAATATTTATCTTGAATTAAATTAATAACTCAATTGTAAAAATTCAATGGTGATCCAACACCCATAAATGTTATGCCTCCTTTAGGAGTTCATACCATTTACTAGTTGGACTTGGTCCCACCTAATTGTTAACATAACAACCATCGTTTTCAATTTTAGCCTTGCGATTTTATTGACAAGAACTCTTGGGAGGATATCAATAAAATCACATTGAGTGTGTTACCAAGATATTGACCCTCAATATTTTCTCTCACGAAAATCCCTCATTTGGGAGTAGACCTCGTTTGAGTCAATTGTCTAGTCTATCCTTGTAAGGAAGTATGAAACTAAATATAGCACGGTGTGTATAAAGCTATCTAGAGGGGGGGTGAATAGATTTTATGCTTTTTACCCAATTTTTCGTGTTAGTCAAAATTACGAATTTACCCTCAAGATAATATAAACAAGCAAGTGTAATATGGTGCGGAAATTTAAATCAACACTTGATTTTTACGTGGAAACCCTCACGGGAAAAACCACGGGCTATGTAAGTAAGCCACACTCGAACCTCGAATCCACTAAATGTGCAAACGATTACAACCTAATCCCGGAAGTAATCACACACCTACCTAATCCCGGTATGAGTGAACCTAGTCCAATTTGCTTGTGATCTAAGCAACCTAATCCCGATTGCTACACACAAGACTTACCTTCTCTTGAAGAGAATACAACCCTAAGTGAATATGTGAAAATATCCAAAATGCAACATAGAGCAAGGGAAACCCTATATGCTTATCTAAGATGATTAATATGCAATTAAGAACAATCCTAGATATCAAAACTAAATGACATGTCAATTAGTTAAGCTAATCAATATCAAGCACAAAACCTAATATGCTAGCACAATACAACTTCTCAAACATACATCATACTAATCTCAATTTTATATCTAAAGCATACAAAATAACAATCAAGTAATTAATTGAGATTGCTAGATAAATTAAACACAAAATATGTAAGATATTAGTGAAAAGCTTACCAAGCAAAGTATGATGAAGATTCCATGCAAGATGACATCTAGATGATCTATGATGATGATTGATGATCATGAAATTGTGTTTGAGTAATTAAAAATGAGTTCTTTGTGTATTTTTCTTCTCTTGAAAAATATCCTAAGTATGAAGCATGAATAAGAACTCTTGTAAATGACCTAAAATCAAGTTAGCATATATATAGAGGCCATAAGTGAAGTGAGGTCGTTTTGAAATTTTGCCAGAAAAACACTCTGTGCGCTGGTGGACCAGCGCAGGACCAGCGCACAAGCCAATTTTGGCTTGAGCGCTGGACGTCAGGCGCTGCCACCAGCGCCAGTCCAGCGGTGCCAAACTGGGCGGCCGGCGCTGGTCCACACCAGCGCACGACCAGCGGCGCTCCACTGGGCGATTTACGCCGGTGAGCGGCGCTGGTGGACCAACGCACAGCCCCAAAATTGTATCCCACAAGCAATTTTGCAAGGGGTACAAAGTTAAACAAAAATGCATCCTAAAAGCCTAAATGCTATGATGTTTTCAACACAAGATGCAATCATAAAATCAAGCAAGAAGAGATGTAAATAATCATTTATGCACAACAAAAAGAAAAACAACATACAAAGATTAAACATATGCATGAGTTGTGAGTGTGTGCAACTATCTCTTCAAGACAAGAAAGCACTTAGAATATTACCTTTGGTGCTTGTCAATAATGAGGTCTTCAAAGGGCCTAATGCACTAATAACAACATCTAAACTACCCTTACAAAGGATCCTCATTTATGGTTTGATCACGAAATAAGCCAATTAAAAAACAACGGGAATCCTTACAATCTCCCCCTTTGGCTATTTCGTGACAAAACCATCACTCACATTGATTCCTCACAAAAAAATAGAAACTACGGGATTACAATAATATTCTACATTACAAAGAGATAAGAGAATGCAACTTGAAGTCTTCAATCCTCTTGTAGAATAATCAATCCCTGAAAAGAGTTTCTAACATTTCCAATTCAAGAAAAGTGTGAGATTAATCATGTGAGAGCAATACCAAGCATTTGCATTTCTAGAATTTAGGCACAACATTACCAAATGTATGCAATGAATGATAAATGCAATGCTCCCCCTCAAAGGGTTACTCCCCCTCAATGTTTTATCTCCCCAAAGTGCACAATAGCTTCTCTATTTTGCAACTCCCCTTACCATTTCCTACTCCCCCTTTTTGTCATGATATAGGCAAAGGAGTAGTCCCCAACCGGGTCACTCAAAGCAACGAGAGATAGAAGCATGCAAGATATGCATATACATATAAGTCACTTTATGCACTTCAATTAATTTGAGAGAAACAAGGAGATTTATTTGAGAAAATGTGTGAATCCAACATGCTTTGCATACAAGACATATAGCATTCAAGTCCAAAATACAATGGTATTTGGCAAAGCAAATGACAAAGGTTTCTAATTCGAATTCAAACCAATTTCACCAATGTCATGGGAAAAGCAAGGATATAGAGATTATTGATTTTAATTTAAGAGTAACTATATCCAACTTTATAAGCGAAACATGGCATGAGCGACTTTGCACCCTATTAGATTTTTCCGGATAAGATATCCGTATGATAGTAACCATGTTCAACTAATAAAGAAAGAGAGACATTTGGAATGTAAATTCCTTTGAACGGATACAAGATCCTTTATTCATTTTGAGTCTCATAAGCTTTCACACAAGTTTTGCATTTTTAAGAATATGCAATCATCAATTCATGCTTTTCATGTGAGCATGTTGTATGAATTTCATGCTTTTTCATTTAGCATTAGCATGTTATTTAAGAAACATCATGTCATGGAGATAACTATAGGTCATTCACATCATACTTCCTATGTAAATCTCCTAGTCCAAAAATGCATGTTTGAACATAAATATGACATGGATTGTAAACAAGCAAGGTTCACACTTATAGAATTGAAAACATATATACATATGTACAACCAAGCTTACTCAAGCAATTAAAAGAAGAGGCATAAGTTATTTCAAATTTTTTGCAAGATACAAGAATGCAAAATAGCTCTCTTTGCTTGAGTTCCCCATATGGGGTCAATCATAGAACATCACTCCACAAGACATATCCCAATAGATCTACTAAGAGTTTTAAATCGAGTAGCATCTAAGGGTTTAGTAAATAAGTCCGCAAGTTGATCATTAGTACCTACATGTTCAAGTACTATGCATTTATTTTCAACAAGCTCTCTAATGAAGTGATGGCGGATGTCAATATGCTTAGTTCTAGAATGTTGAACCGGATTCTTGGAAATATTAATAGCACTCATGTTATCACAAAAGAGAGTGAGAGTACCTTGATTGAATCCGTAGTCTACTAGCATTTGCTTCATCCATAGGAGTTGTGTGCATCCACTCCCTGCGGCTATGTACTCGGCCTCGGCCGTGGACAAGGAAATCGAGTTTTGCTTCTTGCAAAACCAAGACACCAAGTTGTTGCCTAGAAAGAAGCAACCGCCCGATGTGCTCTTCCTATCATCACAATTTCCTGCCCAATCCGCATCACTAAAGCCTACAAGACTAGCATTAGTGTCAAAAGAGTACCAAATCCCATAGTTGGATGTCCCATTCACATAGCGAATGATCCTCTTCACTGAAGAGAGGTGGGACTCCTTAGGATCCGCTTGGTACCTAGCACACACACCCACACTAAAAGATATATCGGGCCTACTTGCGGTCAAATAAAGCAAGCTACCTATCATGCCACGATATAGAGTTTGTTCCACACTTTTACCACTAACATCCTTGCTTAGCTTCAAAGTGGTACTCATGGGTGTATCACAATGTTTGGCTTTCTCTAAACCAAACTTCTTCACTAGGTTCTTAGCATATTTGGCTTGGGTTATGAAAATCCCATCATGCATTTGCCTAATTTGCAACCCTAGGAAGTAACTAAGCTCACCAACAAGACTCATCTCAAATTCAAGAGACATGACATCAACAAATTGTTGGACTTTGGTGTTGTTGGTGGAGCCAAAAACTATATCATCAACATATATTTGAGCTATGAAAAGCTCATCATTGTCTCTCTTGATGAATAGTGTCTTGTCAACACTACCTCTTGTGTAGTTGTTGTCAACAAGAAATTGAGTGAGGCGCTCATACCAAGCCCTCGGTGCTTGTTTCAACCCATAAAGTGCCTTCTTGAGGCGATACACATGATTGGGGTGGTGTGCATCCACAAACCCCTTAGGTTGTTCAACAAACACTTCCTCTTGCAAGAAGCCATTAAGGAAGGCACTCTTGACGTCCATTTGGTACAATTTGAACTTGTGCACACAAGAGATGGACAAGAGAAGCCTAATGGACTCTAAGCGGGCAACGGGAGCAAAAGTCTCCTCAAAGTCGATACCCTCAATTTAAGAGTACCCTTGTGCTACAAGTCTAGCCTTGTTCCGCACTATGTTGCCATCCTCATCGGATTTGTTCCTAAATATCCATTTGGTGCCTATGACATTAGTGGTCTTAGGCCTAGGAACTAGAGTCCAAACCTCATTCCTTTCGAATTGGTTTAGCTCTTCTTGCATGGCAAGAACCCAAAATTCATCATTTAAGGCTTCTTCAACCTTTTTGGGTTCAATTTAAGAGGTGTAACATGTATAGCTAATAAGATTAGCAAGTTGGCGTCTAGTCCTAACACCCTCATTTACCTCTCCAATGATATCTTCTTTATCATGGAGTTTCCTAACCCATGGAGCGGGTTCTTTAGAGTCCAAGAGAGGAACTCTATCAATAGGTTGTGTGCCATCATTGTTGACATTAGATGTCCCAACATTAGGCGACACCACACCCTCCTCCAAAGGAGAACCATCACTAAAAATAACCTCCTCCTCATGATCATTAGACTTGAGCCTAGTATCATCAAATACGACATTGGATGATTCCATAACACTTAGAGTCTTTAAATTGAAAACTCTATAGGCTTTACTATTTAAGGCATAGCCAATAAAAATACCCTCATCACTCTTAGCATCGAATTTGCCAAGTTGATCACGGTCATTCAAAATGTAGCATTTGCTTCCAAAAGTGTGGAAGTAGCTAACATTTGGCCTCTTGCCTTTCCATAACTCATAGGAGGTGTTTCTAGTACCGGGCCTTAGGAACACTCTATTTCCTATATAGCAAGCCGTGTTGATGGCTTCGGCCCATAAGTTCCTAGGGACATTGTTGCTAAGCAACATCACTCGAGCCATCTCTTGGAGGACCCTATTCTTCCTCTCAACAACTCCATTTTGTTGAGGTGTCCTAGAAGCAGAAAATTCATGGGAGATGCCTAAACCATTACAAAAGGTTTCAAAGGTGGCATTCTCAAATTCTCTCCCATGGTCACTTCTAATCCGTTTAATGCTTTTAATATTAGAGTTCATTTCATTTTGAATTTTATTACAAAGCATTTTAAACTTATCAAAAGTTTCGGATTTTTCTCTAAGAAAATATGTCCATGTGAACCTAGAGAAATCATCAACACAAACAAAAATGTATCTCTTTCCACCCAAACTTTCGGTTTGCATGGGACCCATGAGGTCCATGTGGAGAAGCTCAAGTGGCTCCTTGGTGGTGAGATACTTACCCTTTTTGTGCATGCTTTTAGTTTGCTTTCCTTGTTGGCAAGGTCCACAAATACCATTGGCTTTCTTCCCAAGCTTAGGGAGGCCACGCACACAATTGAACTTTCCAAGGGTCCGTAGATCCCTAAAGTTCATGTGGCCAAGTCTTTCATGCCACAACTCAATTTGCTCATCCATGGACACATGATTAGATACAATTCTAGCTTCAAGACAATAACAATTGTCGCTAGATCTCATGCCCTTCAACAAGGTTTGTCCATCGGGTTTTAGGATAGAGCAATAGTCTTTAGAAAACAAGACGGAATATCCTTCATCACTAAGATGTGAAATGCTTATTAAATTGGCTTTCAAGCCATCAACAAATAAAGCATTGGATAAGGAGGGTAATCCGGGAACGGAAATGGTTCCTTTCCCTACAACATTTCTTTTGGATCCATCACCAAAAGTGACGTTTCCACCTTCCTCCATAACAAGAGTCTCGAAGAAACTCTTGTTTCCCGTCATGTGCCTAGAGCACCCACTATCCAAATACCAAAAATTAGAAGAATTTGCCTTCAAGGCTATTTGTGCAACATGGCAAACATTTTCATTCTTTCTAATCCACTTAGCAACAATTTTAGCTTTCTTAGTGGTCTTTGGTACATGTGCTCTACTATTTCTAGGATCATGCAAATCAATATTTTCTTTCCTAGAAACATGCATCTTGGCTCTATTCTTTCTCTTTTCAATCATGCTTTGTTTTCTACACATTTTAATATATTGAAAGCAATTTGGTCTAATATGACCATCACAACCACAAAAGTGACAAATAGGAAAGAAAAAAGGAATCCTACCTCGCCTTTGAGTACGTCCATGTCTTTGTGGATAAGTGGGTTCAATCCATCTTCGTTGTTGAACCGGTCTTGGTTGCTTCCAAGCTTGAGGTTGCATGATTGGTCTCTTTCCTTTGTGAGCCAATTTGGGGAGGAATGTTGTCTTGAGGAACCCTAGGGGGTTGAGCTTGAGGTTGCCTTCTTGGCCCCATCTTCACTTGAGCATTTGAACTTTGTCCTATTTCTAACTTCTTCCTAGGAAGTTGCACAAATGAAGTTTCTTCTTTCTTCAAGCTCTTGACAAACACAGTCTTGTTAGAGGTTGAGATCTTCTTGCCATCTTCATACCCAAGACCCCTCTTGTCACATGGACTCTTTCCAACACCAAGCATATGGTCAAGCTTCTTGGTGCTAGAATCCATCCTAGTCATAGATTCTCTAACTTCTTCAAGCTCCCTCTTTAGACTATCCTCATTCCTTCTAGATAAGACTAGCTCCTCTTTTAGCTTATCTTCCATCTTCTTGAATTTCTCCACTTGTTCACTTAAGTGGTCATTATGAGATGCAAGCTCAAGATTTTCTTCTCTCAACATCTTGATCTTTCTTGTGCTCTTGATTGCTAAATCATTAAATTCGGCATTATATTTAGCAAGCACCTTTTTCTCCACAAATCCATTTATGGAGTTAGAAGAGGAATTACTCTCGACTTCACTTGAGTCATTTTCCTCTTGACTCATTTCCTCTCTTTCACTAGCACTTTTGCTTTTATGGGAGGAGGCAAAAGCTAGGAGATTAGCCATGAGCTCTTCATCATCCGAAGACTCATCTCCCTCATAGGAGTCATCACTACTTCCACTCCAAGTGGCGGCCATCACTTTCCCCTTTTTCTTTTCAACATGATTTGCACAATCGGGGGCAAAATGACCTATGCCACCACACTCGAAACAACGGACCCCTTTCCTTTCGGTCCTTTCTTGCCTAGGTTCAAACTTCTTGAAAGAGCCCTTTTTCTTCAAATCTTGACCTTTTGACCCAAAGCTCTTCCTTCTAAACTTCATAACCTTGTTGAACCTTTTTACAAACAAGGCAAGGTCTTCATCCGAGTCAACCTTCTTTGCCTCCTTTTCATCCTTGGAGGTCTTCAAAGCAATTCCTTTTTGCTTTTTAGGAGGTGTGGAGATAGGCCCCTTCCTAGACTCATAAGCTAGAAGTCTCCCAATCACCTCACTCGGCTTCATATCCTTATATCCACTATTTTCTTCTAAAGCCGTCACCTTAGATTCAAACCTATCGGGTAGAGATCTCATAATCTTTTGCTTGATTCTCCTATCCGAATATGGATCACCAAGTTGATGACTTTGGTTGACTATATCCATCAACTTGATCTCGAAGTCGTTGAAGCACTCATTCTCCTCCATCTTGAGCATCTCGAATTGAGTTTGGAGGACTTGAAGCTTAGAGTCCTTCACCACTTCGGTTCCCTCATGTGCAATCTCTAGGATGTCCCATGCTTCCTTAGCTATCCTAGTATTTTGAATCAACTTGTATTGATTTTCGTCCATAGCACACAAGATGGCATGCATCGCCTTCCTATTCCACTTTGAAGCCTCAAACTCTTGCGCGTTCCATTGCGCCTTAGGCTTCAAAACATCTTCTCCTCCACCCGTGGGAGTCATCATAGGGAGATCATATCCGTCTTCCACCGCCATCCATGCACGGTCGTGAATTTGGCATATGTAGGATTCCATCTTCCCTTTCCATTGGGAATAGTTCAAACCGGTAAGAAGTGGAGGCCTTGTGCTAGAAGCTCCTTCGTTGCCACCACCATTTCCACCATTTCCACTCATAGTGTTTATGAATGAATGAAATGAATGCAAATGTATGAATGATCAAAAATCACACAAAATGCAAAACACACCAAAATAAGCAAGGATCACCTATGTATGTCTAGGAACCCGCTCTGATACCAATTGAAACTAAATATAGCACGGTGTGTATAAAGCTATCTAGAGGGGGGGTGAATAGATTTTATGCTTTTTACCCAATTTTTCGTGTTAGTCAAAATTACGAATTTACCCTCAAGATAATATAAACAAGCAAGTGTAATATGGTGCGGAAATTTAAATCAACACTTGATTTTTACGTGGAAACCCTCACGGGAAAAACCACGGGCTATGTAAGTAAGCCACACTCGAACCTCGAATCCACTAAATGTGCAAACGATTACAACCTAATCCCGGAAGTAATCACACACCTACCTAATCCCGGTATGAGTGAACCTAGTCCAATTTGCTTGTGATCTAAGCAACCTAATCCCGATTGCTACACACAAGACTTACCTTCTCTTGAAGAGAATACAACCCTAAGTGAATATGTGAAAATATCCAAAATGCAACATAGAGCAAGGGAAACCCTATATGCTTATCTAAGATGATTAATATGCAATTAAGAACAATCCTAGATATCAAAACTAAATGACATGTCAATTAGTTAAGCTAATCAATATCAAGCACAAAACCTAATATGCTAGCACAATACAACTTCTCAAACATACATCATACTAATCTCAATTTTGTATCTAAAGCATACAAAATAACAATCAAGTAATTAATTGAGATTGCTAGATAAATTAAACACAAAATATGTAAGATATTAGTGAAAAGCTTACCAAGCAAAGTATGATGAAGATTCCATGCAAGATGACATCTAGATGATCTATGATGATGATTGATGATCATGAAATTGTGTTTGAGTAATTAAAAATGAGTTCTTTGTGTATTTTTCTTCTCTTGAAAAATATCCTAAGTATGAAGCATGAATAAGAACTCTTGTAAATGACCTAAAATCAAGTTAGCATATATATAGAGGCCATAAGTGAAGTGAGGTCGTTTTGAAATTTTGCCAGAAAAACACTCTGTGCGCTGGTGGACCTGCGCTGGACCAGCGCACAAGCCAATTTTGGCTTGAGCGCTGGACGTCAGGCGCTGCCACCAGCGCCAGTCCAGCGGCGCCAAACTGGGCGGCCGGCGCTGGTCCACACCAGCGCACGACCAGCGGCGCTCCACTGGGCGATTTGCGCCGGTGAGCGACGCTGGTCGACCGGCGCTGGTGGACCAGCGCACAGCCCCAAAATTGTATCCCACAAGCAATTTTGCAAGGGGTACAAAGTTAAACAAAAATGCATCCTAAAAGCCTAAATGCTATGATGTTTTCAACACAAGATGCAATCATAAAATCAAGCAAGAAGAGATGTAAATAATCATTTATGCACAACAAAAAGAAACACAACATACAAAGATTAAACATATGCATGAGTTGTGAGTGTGTGCAACTATCTCTTCAAGACAAGAAAGCACTTAGAATATTACCTTTGGTGCTTGTCAATAATGAGGTCTTCAAAGGGCCTAATGCACTAATAACAACATCTAAACTACCCTTACAAAGGATCCCCATTTATGGTTTGATCACGAAATAAGCCAATTAAAAAACAACGGGAATCCTTACAAAGTATTTTGCTAAATTCCATTCATGGACGCCCCTTGGGGGGATTACCAATAAAACATAAAGCTCAACTAACCTTGGAGGCCATAGGTGTTTGCAAGACACCTTCTCCCACTCAATTATTTAAGGCGTGTGATTAAATTCCATAGAATGATTTACCATGTTATCTAGATGCCAATTAGATACCTAAATCATTCAATGCATGTTCATACCAAAAGAGATATATGAGTTGTTTTGTGTTGTGAATATTTTGTTTTTGTTTTTATGTCAAAAATTTTCAAATCTCTGAAAAATTTTGTCAAAATTTGTGTTTTGGGAGTTGTTTACTTGTGTATACCAATAGGAACATGTCATACTTGCTTTGAAATCTAAGTTCTGACTAGTTTGCATGCCATCTAAGTTGTTGCACCACTATAAATATGCTTGTTCAGTGCCAATACTTGGATGTTGAGGTAAATGAATCTTAGACTTGTTGTTCCTAGGAGAATTGTGGAGACTACCCATGTGAGACATTGAGCCTTAACGATCATTTGAGAGGGTATTCTAGTCTACTCATTAAAGAGCACTTTTTGAAGCTAGGATTGCATTGAGATCTCATTCACAAAGCATTTAGTATTGATTGCCATGAACATGAATATTGTGGACTACTTGTGCGACTTGTATTCCCTTGTTAGAAAGTCTGGCGGATATGATTCTAGGCATGTGTGCGCTTAACTCCATTACCCAAACACTGTCCTTATGAATGTGTGCTCCAATTGCCAAATTTGAGGCCAAACACAAACCATTCACTTCATCACCACATATATCCATACACATCATTCACATGAAATCTTTAGTTGTTGATCATAGTATTGCATAAGTTATAAATGCAATTGATTAGCTCAATCTGTAAATAGCGTGTATTCAGACGATGATAGATAATGTGCAATATAGAGGCTAAACTGTAAAAGTGTTCAAAATATAAATGCTTAAAGCCATAGTACCTAATTGATTAAATACTTGAATTGAGTACCAATTAGCACAATCATTAAAATGTTAATCTTAGCCTAGACGCTTGTAGACATATGAATAATGAGCTAGTAGAATATCATTGTTAAATTGATCAACATCTTTAGATTTCCATTAAATTCATTCCATTCATTAAAAATCACCCATGGCTCCATTACAACCAAAGGGAAGCCCTAGTTGATCTCTTAGAAGTCTAGCTTGGGAATACGAGTCAAAACATGTTCTCTCCACATTCTTGGTGCATCAATTCATTCATGAGATTATTCATTTTGAAAGTGCGTTGTTTCATTTATTCACATGCGTTGAATTCGAATTTTATGTACATATCTTCTAATAACGCATGAGATTGATGAGAGATTGCCTAAGACTCTGAGAGAAGAAAGAGTTGAATCCGTGAGATATAGAAGTCAAGGCGAATTCACCCCTAGGCAATGAGTTTATTGATTCATAGATTGAAGACATCCCGAGTGTTGGCAAACTGGCATTGTGTGTTGTTTTGATGAAAATGGAATTTTACTATTCTTAATTTAAGATGCTTAGTTTGCATGAAGTTTTTGTTTGTATATATTTTTGCATCTCTTTGTTGAAATTCAGAGTTGCGTTTGTGGGTATCGTATCTGGTAAACCCTCAGGAGACTTCACTCCTCCTATTAGGGGCACCTAGAGGTTTAAAAGGCTTGTGGCACATGCTAAGTGCCATCGTTTCTCCCACGAAAGTGGACGAGCTTAGTTTATATTTATTTTTACTTAGTATGTTTTATTTATATTTTTGTTTTGTTTTGCTCGAGGATGAGCAAAAGTTAGGTTTGGGGGTCTGATCGCGCTCCAAATGTTCACATTTAGCGCTCCCTTTTCCTATCTTTTGTATTCATTTCCGAGCATTTTTGTGTATTTAATAGGGTGTAAATAAGTGTTTCAGGGAATTAGGGAAGTTCAGGGGCAATTGTGAAATTGTGGAGAAATTAGGGGCAAAAGTGTAAAATTCAGGAATATATTGAATATTCTGTGATTAAAGGAGAAATCAGGGGTGCAGAGTGTAATTTGCCAGCAGAAGAAGGGTCAATGCGCCACGTCACGCGCAGAACGACATCGTTTTGGCTTGCTAGGCATCAGCATGACGTCATCGTGACGTCACCCTCCTTCAAGCTTCAGCCGGGTCGACCACGACCCGCGTGCCCGACCCGTTTAACCGACGACCCAGATTTGACCCGGTTCGACCCGGTGACTTTTCGGTCGATTTCTGACCCGTTTTTGGTGCTCTTTCGGGCCAATCTCCACCCAGATCGGAAGCCTACTTCTCCCCGATCATGATGGACCCATTTTTGGCATCCCATGCAAACATTTTCCATGCCATCCAAGTCTCCAAAACTCCATGGATGTGCAAGCTTGCAAGCTTGCAAGCTTGGTTCGGCGGCCTCTTGCCCGCAATCCAGACGGTCCAAACTCATCGGAAGACCGCGGGTTAATGCGGCGGCTTTTTTCCCGCAGTCCAGAAGGTACAAACTCACGGGAAGAGCTTCAAGTTGCACGGCGACTTCTGACGGCGGGCAAGAACCCGCGAGCTTGACGGATTGAACCCGCCAACTTGACCGACCTTGGGTTTTTGCACGTCCAAACTCTCCCAAACCTTCCCTACTATATATATTCACCTTTCCCTAAACCTAAACACATCCCTAATATCCAAAATATCACATATTAGTCTAAACTTACACCTAAATAACCTAGAACAACACCACTTCACTTAGCTTTTAACTAGTGTGTAAGGTGGTTTTCCAGCCATCAATCTCGATCCAAGGCATCCACATGTTGATTCCAAGCTTGGGGAAGCAAGATGAGTGAGCTAGCTTGAAGACTACACCAAGATTATTGGGTTGTCTCTATTGTCTCTCTTATTTCCTTAGTTTGTTGTTAATGTGTAATTAAATAGTTATGTTAAGGATTTGGTGTATTTATGTATTATTATCTATGATACTAGTTGAACATATCATTTGATTTGAGCTTTAATTGATATATGCTTGTTAATTTATTAATCCAATTGTTAACATGCAAAATAGGATTTACTAGATTAATGCAAACCTTGCTTAATTTAGTTAACCTCTAATTGAAGTGCTTAATTGTTATCAACTAGTAATTAGGTAATTTGCATGATTCATTAGTTCCCTAACATATCTCATTATCACTCTTGCATAACTTTGCATTAGTGGTAATTAGTTTAGCTAATTAGTTAATTTAGTTAACTGTATTGGTAATTTAGTTGATAGAATAATTAATTGCTAAGGATTGACAACCCTTAGTTGTAGTTAGAATTAGTTAACTTAGTGGTAATTAGAGTAAGGTTTTCTTAGTGTAATCTTAGATTAGTTATTTAAATTGCTTTTGACCATCTCCCTTTACTTTTATTGTATGTTAATAGTGTAAATATATTGTGTATATATATACATATATATATATATATATATATATTATCTAAGACCTAGGACCGACTTAAGGTAAACACCACCTCCTCCGTGGGAACGATACCCTTACTCGTAACCACTATACGTGGTGAACGATTCGTATACTTGCGAGAGGGTAAAAACTCGCACGTCCGATCATTTATGATAGTTTATAGAACTATCACATACCAATTTTCAGTGCATCACTACCCGTTACATACCAATCCCAATGTGGTTTGTCATGAAATAAGCCAATAAAAAATGAGACACTTGCAACTAAGTTTTATATGACATGTAGACACATGATATTTAGGATTGATTGACATGCTCATGCATGATTTTACAAGAATTAAATGTATTAACCTAGCATTTATGCACTTAATATACACATAGGTTGTGTTCTCTTCATTGTGACTAAAGCCTTGTGACTAAGTAGATTAGTGCACAGACAGGTAGGTCTAGAATCACTATTAAAGGCCCGTTGGGTAGAGTGGAAGGGTTAGTGACCAAGTATGGTTTGACGTGTGGTCAACCAAGTGAACACGCTTTTTCTGTCTTAGGAAATTGCGATTCAAAAGATGTTTAATATGAAATTCCTACGCAATGTGCTCTATGTTTTGAAAACAAGTAAAGCGGTGAGCAAAGGTTCGTTCCATAGGGATTAGGTTAGATTAATCAATTTGTGATATACTCTATGTTAGTCTAATCTAGGTGCATAAAACATAAATCATATTTTTGGGTTTTTGATTGGTTAAGATATAATAAACTAGAAAAGTAAATAACAATAATATAAAGAAATTGAATAGATAGAAATCCAACATCAACAATACTAGATAAGAGAAATGGATGTAAACAATTAATATAGATGCTAGGGAATTGATTTATTAGCAAGTGGGTATGGGTAGTGCTTTTTAAGCCACTGTAATGGACCAATCTCTACATGTTAACCATTTGTTTTCTAGGGTGTGTTTAGGTCATTACTATGAAGCCTAAACATCTTCCCACGACAATGCCTAACCAATTAAGGAAAGGGGGTCATGGTGGGATTGGTTGGTTACAAATCTAGGTTTAGATTAGTGTGGTTGATATACCCTCCACTAATCTATCCTATTTATTGGGTTCTTAATCACACAAGGGTGTCAATCCAAGGATGATTGCATAACATGTTATTCTAAACAAGATTGTAATTAACAAGTGGATATACAAGTCAATCACATAGTGAATAGAATCTAATGAATAAACAAATAGAACACATATAGAGATTCATTACAAAGCTTAAGCAAATACCCACAACCAAATGTTCTTCAAATCTATCCCCTAGATTAGGGGTTTAGTTACACATAGTTACAATCAAATAGAAAGCAAGTAATAGGTAAGGAAATCACCCTTAGGCCTCCTTCTTTAGTGCTTGCTCCTTCCTTTCCAAGAGTGCTCCTAGTGCAAAGAGTGGTAGAAGAGGATGTGTCTAGATAGGTGGATGGCTAATGGGTAGTGACAAAGGTAATGGGTGGAGAAAATGGAAAGAGAGGAATGATTTAGGTTAGGTAGTCTAGTTGTTTGTTAATGAGATTGGAGAGGAGAAATTGGTGGATTATGAATGGTGGAAGAGGGAATTTCTTATTGAACAAGTATATCTTCAAAGGAGAAAATGTGATGTATTTATAGGTTGGGAAAGCTAGGGTATGAAATTGGCATGAAAGGATAAGAATACCCCTCTTGAAAGGTTGACATTCGAATGCTGGAAGTTTATCTCTCTATCGCCATTTGTCCTTGTATGTCGCCATCTTTGTTGTCATGGCGACAATGTCTAACGCTGGAATTCCAATGTTGTCGCCATTTCTCAAGTGGCGACAGAAGTGGCGACGCTTGGCTTCCTTCTTTGTCGCCATATGTCAAGTGGCGACATAAAGTGGCGACGAGACCTGATTGATTAAGCTTCAAATAAAACCTTCTGTCACCATGATGACACAAATGGCGACGCTGATTTGTGGCGACAATGCCCTGTTTTGCTAACTTGTGCACCTTTTGAACCAAACTTCACATCTTCTTCACAAAAGTTCTTGAGACCTAAATAAACCTGAAATGCTCAATTTAACACTAATAAATATGGGGAAACGCTCGAGAACCAAGCATAAAGAGACGAGAATGAGGGCCAAAATCATACCAAATTTGACTTGATCACCTAGGTTGTAAACTTTTATTCAAGTAGTGGATTTAAGGATCGTGTATGACTAGCATAATAGCATGTGAGTTTTTCCCAATTGTGGGTTTCTCATGTAAATCAATCAACGAGCAATTTATTGTTTTCCGCACTTAGAATTAGTTGATTGTATTTTGCTTAGATTGGGTGAATTTTTGAATATTGACTAATAAAGAAAAGTTGGTAATTAACTTGATTAAAACCTATTCACCCCCCTCTAGGTATATTTAGACATGTCTAATTAGTTTCAGTTGGTATCAGAGCGGGTTCCTAGACATATTTAGGAGATCCTTGCTTTTGGTGTGTCTTGCATTTTGTGTGTGTGTGTGTTTTTTTTTTTTATTGATACATACATTTGCATTCATCTCATTCATACATAAACACTATGAGTGGGAACGGTGGTGGAAACGAAGGTGCTTCAAGCATAAGACCTCCCTTGCTCATCAAGATAAATTATGCCTCTTGGAAAGGCAAAATGGAGTTGTATATTTGTTAAATTCATGATCGTGCTTGAATGGCAATTGAAGACTGCTACGCTCCACCAACAATGACTCCTACGGGTGGATGAGAGGATGTTCCTAAGCCAAAGGCACAATGCAACACTCAAGAGTTTGAGGCCTCTAAGTGGAACAACAAGGCGATGCATGCCATCCTAGGATCGACAAAAATCAATACAAATTGATTCAAACCACTAGGATCGCAAAAAAGGCATGGGACATCCTAGAGACGGCACATGAAGGTACTGAAGTGGTTAAGGACACTAAAGTCCAAGTCCTCCAAACTCAATTCGAGACCATTAAGATGAAGGAGAATGAGTGCTTCTATGACTTCAAGGTGAAGTTGATGGACATAGTGAACCAAAGTCATCAACTTGGTGATCCTTACTCGGATAGAAGGATCAAGCAAAAGATTATGAGATCCCTTCTTGAGAGATTTGAGTCTAAGGTAACGGCTTTAGAAGAGAATAATGATTACAAGAACATGAAGTTGAGTGAAGTGATTGGGAGGCTTCTAGCCTATGAGTCTAGAAAATGTCCTACAACCACACCTCCTAAGAAGCAAAAGGGAATAGCCTTGAAAGTCTCCAAGGTTGAGTAGGAGGATAATGATGACTCAAATGAAGACATGGGCCTTATTGATGAGAAGGTTCAAGAAGTTTGTCAAATTTAAGAAGAAGGGTTTTGGATCCAAAGGCCAAGACTTAAAGAAAAAGGCCCCCTTCAAGAAGTTTGAGCCAAGGCAAGAGAAAAACCAAAGAAAAGGGATCCAATGCTTTGAGTGTGGTGGCATAGGACACATCTCTCCCGATTGTGGAAATTGAAGAACAAGAAGAAGGGAAAGGTGATGGCCGCCACTTGGAGTGGAAATGATGATTCAGAAGAGAGAGAAGAATCTTCGAACGATGAAGATCAAGTGGCTAAGTTCATAGCCTTTGCCTCCTCTCATAAGAGCAAAGATGTTGATTATGAAGAGGAAGATGACTCAAGTAATGATGGCTCTTTATCTCACTCCACAATGGAAATGTGGATGCCATGGATCTTGAAGACTACATCACCAAGTTTGAAAGCTCAAGGATGAAGAACAAAAAAGAGATTCGAAGGTTGAAGGAAGAAAACCTTGAGCTATCAACCAACATGACCCACTTAAGTGAGGAAGTGGCGAGATCCAAGAAGATTGAAGATAAGCTAAGAGATGAGTTAACTTTATCTAAGAGGAATAAAGAAGGAATGAAGAGGGAGCTTGAAGAAGCTAAAGAGTTAATGACTAAGATGGCTTCAAGCACCGAGAAGTTTGACCACATGTTGGGAGTTGGAAAAAGACCAAGTGACAAGAGAGGTCTTGGGTACCTTGATAACATGGAGGCATCCTCCTCAAGCAAGATTATGTTTATCAAGAGCATAAACATCAACGAACCTTCACCTCCACAACACCCTAGGATGAAAATTGATCTAGAAGAGTGTTCAAGAAGTGCCCAAGTAAAGGTGGCACCAAAAGGTCAAGCTCTAGTTTAACCAAAAAAGGTTCCTTAAGCTATCTTTCCTTAACACATGGCTCACCAAGGCAAGAAGCCAATCATGCAAGCTCAACCAAGGAAGCAACCTAGTCTTGGTTAACAACAAAGATGGAGAGAACCATTCCAACAACCAAGACAACCACAAAGACATGGGAAAGCTCTAATGCATACACAAGGACATGGTATGACTTCTCACTTTACCCCTATATGTCATTTTTGTGGTATTGATGGTCATATTAGACCAAATTGCTTTCATTACATTAAAATGTGTAGAGTTGAAAACATGATTGAAAAGAAAAAAGGCTATAACCAAATTGCATGTCCCTAGGAATGAACAAATTTGCATGATCCTAGGATATCTAGAGCCCATGTACCAATGACCACTAGGAAGGAAAATGTTTCACCTATGTGGATTAGAAGAGATGAATATTTTTGCTATGTTGCTCAAATTGCCTTGAAGGCAAATTCTTCTAATTCTTAGTACTTAGATAGTGGGTGCTCTAGGCACATGACGGGAAACAAGAGTTTCTTTGAGACTCTTGTCATGGAGGAAGTGATGAGGTCGTTTTGTACTCTTCAAAACAATGTATTTATGTGATCAATTGAAAACCATGTTTAACCACTTAGGAATCTTCTTAGGATGTAAAACTTAGTAAAATGGTAAGCAAGGATTCGTTCTACAGGGAATTAGAGTAATATGATGGAATGATTAACTAATATATAACGCAATAAAGTAAATCATGATAAATGGGTAGTTGTGTGGTTTGATAAACCATCAAACATGCAAGTAAACTAAAAGTAACAAAATGTGATAGAGAAAATAGAATGCTCAACAATCTTAGATAAGAGGATGGAATGTATCAGTTAAGAGAATTGCGAGGGGAGTTGTTAGGACCCCGGTTTACCAATCGTGCAGCGGAAGGAACTTTTAAAAAAAATTATTTCATAAAGAAATACTGCAACTGATAAACCCTATGATCTATTTTTTGGAACAGTAAAAACAAGAAATTGAAATTGAAATATATAAAAGAGAAGAGAAGAAACAATTTTCTTCATACCTACGTTGGAGGCTCCTTCTCTTTAATACGATCTGCTCCCTGATTTGAACCACAAGATCTTCCTCGCTATGACCCAGGATTGATAACGGCGTGTGGGCGCGTCACGGTATTCAGGAACAAGGAGGATGAAGAGACACACGAAACAACTCTTTTGCTTTTGTGTATAGAATGCAGCAAGCCTAAAAAATAATAAGAGGAACCTTTTTTTTATTTTTTATTTTTTCTTGGCTGCCGCACCCCTGCTTCTCTTTCTCTCTTCTTGCGTGTGTTGGTGTGTTGATCAGGTATATTACCTTTAGTTCCAAAAAATATATCTTATATATATTTTCAACTACAAACCCTTTTTTTTAATTATCCTTTTCAAATATATCTAATATATTAAAAGGGATAATAAGTATTTTAAATTTAAACTTAAATTCAAATACTTAGATAATTGATTTAGTAAAAAATAAAATAATCCTATTATTTTATCTTCACCTAAATCCAAATATCAACTAACACCCTCTATTTAATGATTAATCGCATAATTAAATAATCTAATTATTTAATTAACTTAATCATTAATCACCCCCTCCATACGTGTGGAGGCCGTGGGACCCACGACCAGAGCACCCCTCTGGTCCGGTGTGGCCCACGTGCCCCACACGGGGTGCTGATGTGGCAGCCTCTGATTGGATCACGTCTTCCCTCTCTCTCTTCCTTTTAAATCTATTAGGTTTATAGTTTGTGTTGGCATGTATTCCATATCAAAACGTGTTTCTTTTGTAATGTTTAGTGGTCCATATGTTGAAGATTTATGAAGACGAAGAAAGTCTTGGCCACAATTCATGCAAAATGCCGGCTTCAAAGAGATATGTGCTTCATTGATCATCAAAGGTAATATAAGACCTCATATCTCTTACAAGGCTAGGCACACACACACATATGGCATCCTTGTGTGTTCCTTCATGGTTAAGCATCATTTATATATCACTTTCACACACTTGATAATATATGCTCATGCATTTATATTATCTTGACAAACTTTGCTTATTGCATGTTCTAGGATTATGTCTAGGAAATAGCATATGTGTGTGTCTTTGTGTTTGTATATTTCCATATTTTTGTATTTGGACTTGAATATGCTCTATTATGATTCCTTATTGAGTTCCGGTCGTTTTGGTTATTCATTCATTTAATTTCGAGTTCAAACGATGTAGCTACGCTACTTTTCATTCTCATTCGTTGAGTTGACTTCATCATCATTTTCTGAGATGATTTCTCAACCATTTTTCAAAGTTGTGTAGTTTTTGTTGTGTGTGAGGGAGTGACGGTTCATAATCCGAAAACGGATTCAAAATCGGAGTTCGGATGCCCAAGATACGACTGAAGAATGTGAGGGAGCGCGCGAGGGCGAAAGTGGCCAAAAGGCCACGTGTGGCCCAAGCCGTGGGTGAGCCGTGGGCCCCACGGCCAGAGGGGCTCTCTGCCCCCGTGTGGCCCACGAGCCCCCCATGGGCCTGGGCTGACGTGGTCCCTTGTGATTGGCCAAAAATTGCCTTCTCTCTCCTCCTTTTTATTTCCCTCCATTCCCTCCATTTCTTTTCAAGAAGAAAAAATTGCAAGAATTCCCGTCAGATTTTTCTCCCAAATTTTCTCATCTTCCAAACACCATAACTGCTTCATACGAAGTCGGATTTGAGTGATTCAAGTTGGAGAATGTTTGTAATCGAGTCCTCTATCTTTTCCAAGTGGTTTGGTGGCTGTTTGATCGAGTTTTCCTGCGGTTCCACATAGAAATCTGAACCAGCTCGTGAATCCAAGGTATTGGTCTTATCTTTGGGGTTTCTTTCTTTTTAACCTTCAATTTGCTTAGGGTTTCTTCTTCTATATGTATGTTTATGTTTGGTGAAAGCTATTGAGAAAGATAGCTTCATAATCATTCTAATCAAAAGTCTATTTAGAGACAAATGTGGACTAGTTTCTATGATTCTAGGTTTTTCACATGTTTGTGAGTTGTATTGTGATTAGAATGACATCTTAGGTTGTTTGTGACTTGATTGAATCAATTTTGTAATAAATGACCTTGAGATTTGATTTGATCCTTTGATTATTATATTTGTATGTGTTTTAGAGCAATTTAGGATTTAATTGATTTATATCTTGAATCCTTGCTCTATATTTTTGGCTAGAATATTGATTGATTTAATCTCATATATCTAGCATTTTGTTGTATGTTGATAGCATCTTGAACTTGTACTTCATGAATATATTTTGTTCAAGTGTTGTATGTGTGAATGAGACTTTGAGCTTATGTGTTTGGTGTTTGCACATGCTTTAGGTTTTACTCTTGTATTTTGCATTTAGACTTTTATTACTTGTGATATCACATGTTTAGGTCTATTTGCACCATGGAATGTATTGATCACATGTTCTATGTTGAATTGATTGTTTGCATCATTTGCATTCACATGATCACACTAGGAAGTCCTTGTAAAAGGCATGAAGTCTTGGTTAGAGTCGGGATGACTCGGATAGCTAAGCAAGAAGATTTGCCTAGAGTCGGGATGACTTAGATAGGTAAGCAAGAAGTCATGGCTAGAGTCGGGAGGACTCGGATAGTCATGCATGGGAGGCTCTCTAGAGGCATGAGTGTCTTGGATAGGGAGTTGGCTATTATATTGGAAGGCCTAGGCGCATGGTTAGACATAGAATCCAAAAGAGCGGGGTACATGGGAGGTGTATGCACTCTTGAGGAATTTCTAATCTTCCATCGATGTTGGTTTTGTGTGTTGTCTAATATATGGTGGTTTCGCATCATTGAGGCATCTCATACTTTCCAATAGGGTTGGGTAGACTTAGACTCCACTAGGTTGGGTAAGCTAAAGATTGGTCACTTTGTGGATTCTCTATTTTTATCATCCAATATATATAGTACCCTAATGGTTGTATTTCAACCCGTGGATGTTTCCTCCTTGGAGGTTTTACCACGTTAAAAAAATCTCTTGTGTTAATTCTTCCTATCTCTATCCTTTTATATTTTATTTGTGTATGTTATTATCTTGTTTCATATTACTCACCTGTAATGTATAGTGAAGCAAGTATTTGTAAAGTGTGATTTGTGGATTCATTCTTTTGATCATTTTTGTATATATGATTATTTTGTATATTGTAATTTTTGTATAGTGATATTTGATCACTCTTGTAACTCATTGAACATCTATTGAAATACAAGCTTTATTTGTTGTTGTGTTTATTTGTTCTTATACCTCACACAACTAGGTGATATACTTAGATCTTGTTCACATGATTATATTCTCATATTGTCTATGTATGTCTTTCTTGGTTTATTTTGTTGTGTGTAAGGCTACCTTAAGGGACAAACGAAGGTTTGTTTAAGGGATTGGAAAAAGGTGTAAAAACCTATTCAACACCCCCCCCCCCCCCCCCCCCCCCCCCCCCCCTCTAGGTATGCCTTAAACAATTTAACTATGTTTGTATACTTTCAAAATCCTCTCCATTCCCTCCATTTCATTCCAAGAAGAAAAGTTGAAAAATCCCGTCCGAATTTTTCTCTCCAATTTTCTCACCTTCAAAACACCATAACTTTCTCATATGAAGTCGGAATTGAGTGATTCAAGTTGGAGATTGTTCATAATCGAGTCCTCTACCTTTTCCAAGTGGTTCGGCAGTTGTTTGATCGATTTTTCTGGTGGTTCTACACAGAAAACCGAACCAGCTCGTGAATCCAAGGTATTGGTCTTATCTTTGGGATTTCTTTCTTTTTAACCTTCAATTTGCTTGGGGTTTCTTCTTCTATATGTATGTGTATATTTGGTGAATGCTATTGAGAAAGATAACTTCATAATCAATCCTAATCAAAAGTCTATTTAGAGACATATGTGAACTAGTTTCCATGATTCTATGTTTTTCACATGTTTGAGAGTTGTATTGTGATTAGATTGATATCTAGGATTATTTGTGACTTGATTGAATCATTTTATGATTAATAATCCTTGAAATGTGTTTTGATCCTTGATTGATATAATCTAGGATTAAGGCTCTTGTATGTGTTTTTAGAGACATCTAGGATTCAATTGATTTATCAATATATCCATGCTCTAAATCTTTGACTAGAATATTCATTGAATACATTTTTTGATTCTAGCATTTTTGTGTATGTTTATGACATCTTGAATATGTGCTTCATGTATATGATTTATTCAAGTGTTATGTGTGTGAATGAAACTATGAGCTTTTGTGTTAGGTGTTTTTCACATGCTCTAGGTTTAATTCATGTTTTGGCATCTAGACTATATTACTTGTGTTCTCACATGTTTAGGTCTAGTTGTTCCATAGAATGTCTTGATCACATGTTCTATGTTGAATTGATTGTTTGCATCTTTGGCATTAACATGATCACACTAGGAAGTCCTTGTAAAAGGCATGAAGTCTTGATTAGGACAAGGTATCTGGATAGTCAAGCAAAGAAGTCTTGGTTAGGACTTGAGGTCCGGATAACCAAGCAAGAAGTCATGGCTAGGATCGGGAAGGTCCGGATAGTCATGCATGGGAGGCTCCCAAGAGGCATGAATGCCTTGGATAGGGAGTTGGCTTGTATATTGGTAGGCCTAGGCATATGGATAGACATAGACTCCGTAAGAGCGGGGCACACGGGAGGTATATGCACTCTTAAGGAATTTCTAATCTTCCATTGCTTTTGGTTTTGTATGTTGTCCAATATAAGGTGGCTCCGCATCATTGAGGGATTTCATACTTTCCAATAGGGTTGGGTAGACATAGACTCCACTAGGTTAGGTGAGCTAAAGATTGGTCACTTTGTGGAATTTCTAATTTACCTTCCAATATATACAAGTACCCAATGGTTGTAGTTCAACCCGTGGATGTTTCCTCCTTGGAGGTTTTACCACGTTAAAAAATCCCATATGTCAATTCTTTCTATCTCTCTTTTATATATGCTTATGTGTATGTTTTAATCTTGTGGTACAATATTCACTTGTGATATATTTGGAAGCAAGATGGTGTAAAGTGTGATTTGTAATCAATATTCTTTTTGATCATATTTGTATATATAATTCATTTGTGTAAATACCTTTCTCTTATTCTTTGATTCTTTTGTATAGTTGTATTTAGTTTAATACTTGTACATATTGGACATTTGTTAGGTTTTTGATTTGTGTTGGCATGTATTCCATATCAAAACGTGTTTCTCTTGTAATATTTAGTGGTCCATGTGTTGAGGATTTAAGATGACAAAGAAAGTCTTGGCCACAATTCATGCAAGATGTCAGCTTCAAAGAGATATGTCCTTCATTGATCTACAAAGGTATATATATGACCTCATATCTCTTACAAGGCTAGGCACACACACACACATGGCATACTTGTGTGTTCCTTCATGGTTAAACATAATTTATATATCACTTTCACACACTTGATAATATATGCTCATGCATTTATACTATCTTGACAAACTTTGCTTATTGCATGTTCTAGGACTATGTCTAGGAAATAGCATATGTGTGCGTCTTTGTGTTTGTATGTTTCCATATTTTTGTATTTGGACTTGAACATGTTCTATTATGATTCCTTATTGAGTTCCGGTTGTTTCGGTTACTCATTCATTTAGTTTCGAGTCCAAACGATGTAGCTACGCTACTTTTCGTTCTCATTCGTTGAGTTGACTTCATCGTCGTTTTCCGAGATGATTTCTCAACCATTTTTCAAAGTTGTGTAGTCATCATTGTGTGTGAGGGAGTCACGATTCACAATCCAAAAATAGATTCGAAAGCGAAGTTCGGATGCCCAAGATACGGCTGAAGAACATGAGGGAGGGAGGGAGCGAGCGAGAGGAAAGCGTGGCCAAAGGCCACATTGCCCAAGCCGTGTGGGAGCCATGGGACCCACGACCAGAGGACCTCTCTGGTCCCGTGTGGCCCACGTGCCCCCCACAGGGATGGGTGACGTGGCCACCTCTAATTGGCCCAAAAATTCCCTCTCTCTCCTTTTAAATCCCTTCCATTCCCTCCAATTCATTTTTAAGAAGAAAAAGTCTAGAATCCCGTCAGAATTTTTCTCTCCAATTTTCTCACCTTCCAAACACCATAACTTCTTCATACGAAGTCAGAATTGAGTGATTCAAGTTGGAGATCATTTGTAATCGAGTCCTCTGCCTTTTCCAAGTGGTTTGGCAACTGTTTGATTGATTTTTCTAGTGGTTCTACACAGAAAACCAAATCAGCTCGTGAATCCAAGGTATTAGTCTTATCTTTGGGATTTCTTCTTTTATAACCTTCAATTTGCTTGGGGTTTCTTCTTCTATATATACTTGTATGTTTGTTGAATGCTATTGAGAAAGATAACTTCACAATCAATCCTAATCAAAAGTCTATTAAGAGACATTTGTGAACTAGTTTCCATGATTCTATGTTTTTCACATGATTGTGAGTTGTATTGTGATTAGGTTGATATCTTAGGTTGTTTGTGACTTGATTGAATCAATTTTGTGATTAATGACCTTGAGATTTGTTTTGATCCTTTGATTGATGAAATCTAGGATTATTGTATTTGTATGTGTTTTAAAGCTATCAATGTTTTAATTGATTTACATCTTAAATCCTTGCTCTATATTTTTGGCTAGAATATTGATTGATTTGATCTCATGTCTCTAGCATTTTATTGTATGTTTATAGCATCTTGAACTTGTACTTCATGAATATATTTTGTTCAAGTGTTGTATGTGTGAATGAGACTTTGAGCTTTATGTGTTAGGTGTTTACACATGCTCTAGGTTTTATTCTTGTATTTTGCATCTAGACTTTTATTACTTGTGATATCACATGTTTAGGTCTATTTGTACCATGGAATGTATTGATCACATGTTCTATGTTGAATTGGTTGTTTGCATCATTTGCATTCACATGATCACACTAGGAAGTCCTTGTAAAAGGCATGAAGTATTGGTTAGAGTCAGGATGACTCGGATAGCCAAGCAAGAAGACTTGTCTAGAGTCGGGATGACTCGGATAAGCAAGCAAGAAGTCATGGCTAGAGTCGGGAGGACTCGGATAGTCATGCATGGGAGGCTCCCTAGAGGCATGAGTGCCTTGGATAGGGACTTGGCTATTATATTGGTAGGCCTAGGCGTATGGTTAGACATAGACTCCAAAAGTGCGGGGTACACGGGAGGTGTATGCACTTTTGAGGAATTTCTAATCTTCCATCGATGTTGGTTTTGTGTGTTGTCGAATATATGGTGGTTACGCATCATTGAGGGATTTCATACTTTCCAATAGGGTTGGGTAGACTTAAACTCCACTAGGTTGGGTAAGCTAAAGATTGGTCACTTTGTGGATTCTCTATTTTTATCATCCAATATATATAGTACCCAGTGGTTGTAGTTCAACCCGTGGATGTTTCCTCCTTATAGGTTTTACCACGTTAAAAAATCTCTTGTGTTAATTCTTTCTATCTCTATCTTTTATATTTTATTTGTGTATGTTATTATCTTGTTTCATATTATTCACTTGTGATGTATATAGTAAAGCAAGTATTTGTATAGTGTGATTTGTGGATTCATTCCTTTGATCATTTTTGTATATATGATTCTTTTGTATATTGTAATTTTTGTATGAGTGATATTTGATCACTCTTGTAACTCATTGAACATCTATTGAAATACAAGTATTCTTTGTTGTTATGTTTATTTGTTCTTATACCTCACACAACTAGGTGATATACGTAGACCTTATTCACATGATTATATTCTCATATTGTCTATGTATGTCTTTCTTGGTTTATTTTGTTGTGTATAAGGCTACCTTGAGGGACAAACGAAAGTTTGTTCAAGGGATTGATAAAAGGTGTAAAAACCTATTCACCCCCCCTCTAGGTATGCCTTAAGCAATTTAACTACGTTTATATACTTTCAACATTATTATGAATACTTGTATTCTTTGTTTTGGTTTTAATATATTTCCTTCATTAGCAAGTTGTAGTAATTCTACTTAGTGTACTTACATTGTAATATTCAAAGTACAACTTGTGGAATTTGATCTTAATTGAATATCTTGTATATGAGATACATTGTTTGTTGGTATATGTTTTGTAGACTAAGGGTGGTGAATTGAGCATACATGTGTTAATTGTTTTCTCATAATAATCATGTTTAAGGTTAATTTGTATGCTCATCAAGGTTTTGACATAAGTCACGAAAGAGTTTTTAAAACTAGTGTGTCAACCTATTCACCCCCCCCCCCCCCCCCCCCCTCCTAGGTTGTTTAGTATAACCTTGTAGGTATTTTCAATTGGTATCAAAGCGGGTCACTTAAAGTAGTTAGTGTGATTCAGGATCTGCAAGGTTATTTACTATGCTAAAAACCTTTTAGTCTATTTTTGTTTCTAATAGTTGTCCTCCTTTGCTGATTGGGAAAATGTTTGTTTTGTTGAAAATGCTCATGACAGACTCTGCTATGTCTAGTGATGAGCAAGCTTGTTGGATTGTCATGAAAGGTTTCTTTTCTTCGAGTTTTATATTTGATGGAGTAGTTTCTCCAAACCAATATGTTCATGAAGTATGAATGAGGTTTATTTTTGAGAAGTTGAAACTTTTAGACCTTTTTGTCATTTATAGTTGTGTATGTTTTTAAACACCTTGCCCTTAATAAAGATTCAAATATGGCAAAAGAGGCATGGAATAGATTTCAAGCTACTTGTGAAAAAGGTTCTTCTTGTTTTATATTTCATTTATCTATTAACAATTTTGTTGATAAGCTTGAAAAGCATGTTAGTGACAATAGCAAAGAAGAAGAAGTTTTCCCGGAGGATAATCATGCTAGACATGATCACTTAGCTTTACAACTCAATGAAGAGGATTGCAAATCAAAGGCCACCAACTTCAACTTGATGGCAAGAGTTCAATCTCTTGAGAAAGAAAGAGATAACGCTTTGAAGGAAGTTGAAGTGAAGAATGGAGTGATCAAATGTCTAGAAGAGAAGACGGTTGAAGATGCTCTTGTGTTAGATAGTTTAATAAATGATTTTGCTAATAAATTGTTTTATTTCTTGTAGGAAATGATCAAAGGCAAGGAAGAAGAGTTGGCAATCATGAAGGCCAAAAAGCTTTGTGATCTTCATGAAGATTCAAGTGACTTAAGCTTTGTAGTTGAGCAAGTTGAGACTCCGAAAACTAAAGGCAAGTCATTAAGGAACAAAAGGATTTCAAAGGCCAATCTTCCAAGGTCAAGTGCAAAATCAAGAAGAGTAAGGAGCCTTCACCGTTGGTACACTCTCACCTAAATAGTATCATCTCCATATGTATTCCGGTTTGGCATTTTTGAATTGTTGTAGTGCATACTAAATCTATATGCCATGAGTATATTAGACAATGCAAACTAGGGAATGAGATGCATGCTAGTGAGATGAGAAAATCTTCTATGAATGTTTCTTGCATGATAACACTTTGAATTTTGTGCTTGATAATGATAATCATTTGAGGAATATTGTCAAGAAGATTTGGGTGAATATGAGTGTTTCACATGATCATATGCATAGTCTTGATAATATCTTTGTTGTGGGCAATAATGTTGTGTATATCATGAGAATATCTTTATAAAGAAGATGGTTGATGTTTATCTTCTAGATATTATATTGCCATGTGAAATGATCATGAAGGTTTTTATGTTTGTGCACCCAAGACCAAATGGGTCTAGGGTGAGTGCTCTTACCATTGGTGTAAGTTGCACATGTGAGTTGGCTTTAAGATTAGTGTCTAGTTTTGAGTAACTTAGCTAGCTAGCTAGCTTTTTTTTTCTATGACTTTGACATGAACTTAGCTACCTCACAAATATCATTATGATAGTCAAAATCCGTTGATTAACTTTTGAGAAGTTGCATATCATGAAATCTATTTGGTAATGATTTTTGTTAAGACTTTTAGAGACAGTCAATTTTGTGTTTGAGTTGAAGTGTTAAGTCTTTATTCTCTTGGGATGAAACACCAACAACTTGTTGTCATGAGGACAAACAAGCCAAGAGAGCTCATAAAAAGAGCGAAGACTTTGCATTTGATGAAAAAGCTTGCTTAGGTATTTCTATATCCTAATGCTTGCTTTCTAGCTTTTCATCTTTCGACTCTATGTTTGCATTACATCATGTAGCATGTCATATTATAGAACTAATATAGCATTCATATGGTTCTCGTTGACATTTGCTCTCTAAAGATCTTTTAGTGATGTGTTCACAATGATCTTATACATGATGCTTGAAATGCGTATGTGATTGTTGAGTGGCTTGATGAGCAAAACTTAATTTGAATATCAATGTCTTTGAGAACTACTCACTTGAGAAGTAATGATCTTAAACAAATAACTTGTATTGTTTCTAGATCATGCACTTGAGTTTGAAAATCTTATTTTTGAAAAGTGCACTAATGCTTCTCTTATATGTTTTAGTTTTGAGTATATGTGGTTGAAAGTAAGTAGATTATGGATGCATCTAGAAGCCTATTTCTTAGTACATGATAGATGGCCTATGGTATGTATCCATTTTGCTTCGGCACTATATAGTATTCAACGAGCACCCTCATGGAAAGGGCTACATACCTTAGTTTTGCAGCCGCCCAATGTAGGAAAGGGCTACGCCATTGTGATGAGTGAAAGCCGTCATAAGGTGTATATGTTTATGTTAGAAAAATCAAAGAAGTATTGAAATGAATCATAAAAAAAAAATAAAAAAAATTCTTTGATTCAAGCCTAAAACAAAACAAAAAGGATTATGGTGTATAGTTGAGAATTGTGAAAAGCTCGGGTTGTCAAATAGAAATGGGTTGACGAGCCACATGCACACACACGCTCATATATTGATATTTATTCTTTTTAAAAGCAAAAACCCGGATGAATATCGGTTTGACCTATTTTTGGAAATGCTTTAGATGGATAGGTGTGGATAGAGTTTGCATGTTGATATCACAATTACTCCTTTTATATATGTGAGAAGCATTCACACACACACATATTTTGCTTATATGCTTGATTCATTAGCAATGTGAGAATATTTTTGAGAGATTAATGAAAATCTATGATTCTCTCTTGGACTTTGAAAAGTGATGAAATATTTTCTCTTATTGCTTGAATGTGTGATTGTGTGGATTTTATTGTCAATAATATTCTATCTTGATCTTAGATAGAGCACTTATCAAGGGGGAGCATAGTATGCTAGACTTTGTTCTTTTTTATGATATGTTCACATGCTTCGAGTTGATAAATGTTGGCATATTCTTTTGGTTGATATGATGAATCTTGAAGATGTTATTTCACATGTCTTGATATGCATGATGATTCTTCATAATGATATATGCCTTTGTATGTTTGATCACAATTAATGCATGAATCTTTTTGTAATCATTGTATGATTGTGTTTGCAATCACCTTCTCCTTGTTTGGGGCTGTATAGTAGTTGAGATTGCAATAAATTTCTTCATTCTTGAGGTTGATAAAAGAGTAATTGCAATGAATTCCTCTTTGTGTGGGGCCGATAGTAATTGTAGTTATAATCAATTTAATTGAGTGTAGTTGCAATGAGTTCCTCTTTGTTTTGGGGTTGATAGTAATTGTGGTTGTAATCAATTCAATTGATTATGGTTGTAAAAAATTCCTCCTTGCTTAGAGTGATAGTAATTGTGGTTGTAATCAATTCTATTGCTTGTAGTTGCAAAAAATTCTTCCTTGTTTAGAGTGTTAGTAGTTGTTGTTATAATCAAATCTCTTCTTGAATGGGGTCGAGATGATTGTTGTTGATACCGATTCCTTCATATTTGGGGTTGATATGATTGTTTGTGCAATTGTTGAATTTGGTAGAAATGACCCATGTTCTTAAGAGTAAATTTTATGCATTTGTGATTCATTTTACCTTGATGAGTTTGTTGTGTTGTCTAGATTTGTATAACCTTGCTAGGTTAACATGGATAACAAACAAGAATCAAGGGAGAAGATAAAGTAGCTAAACACAAAGGTGGTTCAACAAGATGCAAAAATCAAGAACTTGGAAGAAAGCATTTGAAAGTATACAAACGTAGTTAAATTGCTTAAGGCATACCTAAAGGGGGGGGGGGGAAGAATAGGTTTTTACGCCTTTTTCAATCCCTGAAACAAACTTTCGTTTGTCCCTCAAGGTTGCCTTACATACAACAAATATACTAAGAAAAGACAACATACATAGACAATATGAATAGGTAATCATATAAGCATGGTCTACATACATCACCAAGTTGTATGAGGTAAACAAACAAATAAGTATAACAACAAAGAATACTTGTATTTCACTATATGTTTAATGACTTCCAAGAGTGATCAAATATCACTATACACAAATACAATATACAAAAGAATCATAGAAATAAAACTGATCAATAAAATGAGTTCACTAATCACACTATACAAAGTCTTACTTCACAATACATCATAAGTGAATACTATGAAATAAGATAATAAAAATATACAAATAAAATATAAGAGATAGAGATAGGAAGAATTAACACAAGAGATTTTTTAACGGGGTAAAACCTCCAAGGAGGAAACATCCACAGGTTGAACTACAACCATTGGGTACTATATTATTGGAAAGTAAACATAGAACATTCACAAAGTGACCAATCTTTAGCTCACCCAACCTAGTGAAGTCTAAGCCTACCCAACCCTATTGGAAAGTGTGAAATCCCTCAACGATGTGAAACCACCATATATTAGACACCACATATTAGACACCACACAAAACCAACATCGATGGTAGATTAGAAATTCCTCAATAGTGCATACACCTCCTATGTACCCCGCTTTATCAGAGTCTATGTCTAACCATACGCCTAGGCCTACCAATACAATAGCCAAGTCCCTATCTGAGACACTCATGCCTCTAGGGAGCCTCCCATGCATAACTATCTGAGTCCTCCCGACTCTAGCCATGACTTCTTGCTTACCTATCCGAGTCATCCCGACTCTAGGCAAGTCTTCTTGCTTGGCTATCCGAGTCACCCCGACTCTAACCAAGACTTCATGCCTTTTACAAGGACTTCCTAGTGTGATCATGTGAATGCAAATGATGCAAACAATCAAATCAACATAGAACATGTGATCAATACATTCTATGGTACAAATAGACCTAAACATGTGATATCACAAGTAATAAAGTCTAGATGCAAAATACAAGAATAAAACCTAAAGCATGTGAAACATCAAACATATAAGCTCAAAGTCTCATTCACACATACAACACTTGAATCAAAATATATTCATGAAGTACAAGTTCAAGATGCAATCAACATACAATAAAATGCTAGAAATATGAGATTTAATCAATCAATATTCTAGCCAAAAATATAGAGCAAGGATTCAAGATATAAATCAATCAAATCCTAGATTGCTCTAAAATACAAATAAAATTCAATAATCCTAGATTTCATTAATCAAAGGATCAAATCAAATCTCAAGGTCATTTATCACAAAATTGATTCAATCAAGTTCCAAACAACCTAAGATGCCATTCTAATCACAATACAACTCACAAACATATGATAAACCTAGAATCATATAAACTAGTCCACATTTGTCTATAAATTGACTTTCAATTAGAATGATAATCAAGCTATCTTTCTTAATAGCTTTTACCAAACATAAACATACATACAGAAGAAGAAACCCCAAGCAAATTGAAGGTTAAAAAGAAAGAAATTCCAAAGATTAGTCTAATACCTTTGATTCAACAGCTGGTTCAGATTTCAGTGTTCAACCACCAGAAAACTCGATCAATCAGCTACTAGACCACTTGGAAATGATATAGGACTCAATTACGAACGTTCTCCAATTTGAATCACTCAAATCCGACTCCGGATGAGGGAGATATGATGTTTGGAAGATGAGAAAATGAGAGGAGAAAAACTGACGGGATTCTTACAAAATTTTCTTCTTGAAAAAATCAAATGGAGAGAGAGGAGGGAAATAAAAGGAGGAGAGAGAAGGATTCCGGGCCAATCAGGTGAGGCCACATCACCCCAGGCCGTGGGGGGCGCGTGGGCCTCACGGGGGCAGAGAGCCCCTCAGGTCGTGGGGCCCACGGCCACCATGCACTCTCGCACGCTCCCTCGGTTCTTCAGCCACATCTTGGGCATCCGAACTCCGATTTCGAATCCGTTTTTAGATTACGAACCATGACTCTCTTACGCATGACGATGACTACACAACTTTGAAAAATAGTTAAGAAATCATCTCGGAAAATGACGATGAAGTCAACTCAACGAATGAGAACGAAAAGTAACGTAGCTACATCGTTTGGACTCGAAACCTTATGAATGAGTAACCGAAACAACCGAAACTCAATAAGAAATCATAATAGAACATATTCAAGTCCAAATACAAAAATACGGATACATACAATCACAAAGACACACACATATGCTAATTTCCAGACATAGTCCTAGAAAATGCAATAAACAAAGTTTTACCAATATAGTATGAATGCATGAGCATATTTTGTCAAGTGTGTGAAAGTGATACATAAGTGATGTTTAATCATGAAGGAACACACAAGAATGCCATGTGTGAGTGTGTGCCTAGCCTTGTAAGAGATATAAGGTCTTATATTACCTTTGGTGATCAATGATGTACAAATCTCTTTAAAGCCGGCTTCTTGCATGATTTGTGGTCGAGACATTCTTCGTCTTCTTAAATCTTCAATATAAGAACCACTAAACATTACAAGAGAAACACGTTTTGATATGGAATTAATGTCAACACAAACTATAAACCTAACAATCTCCCCCTTTGGCAAATTCCATGTCAAAACCCCTAAACAAACACTAAAATAATTACAAAGAAAATTTGGTCACAATGAGTACAATGAGTTACACATATAGACACAAATTAAGAAAAAAAAACAAGTCTTGAACTTCAACTTGGTCTTCTCTTGATATTACCTAAAATGAACTTGAAAGCACAAGAATATCCAAGAGACAACAAAAATGGCAATATCCAATCTTAGGCAAGAAAATAGTAACATATAAGTTCAAGTGGATCAAGTATGCTCCCCATTAATACATACTATCCATCAAAATATTCTAAGCCAAGATTCAACAACAACAAAAAATATTACATGCCATATAGTTCAAGCTAGATACCAAATATACAAACATATAAAACAACACAAAAACTAAAATGAGACTAAGTAAGCTAGATTTCTCCCATGTGTTTCTCATATTTCTCCCCCTTTTTGACATGATATGAAGCCAAAGGGAAAGAGTAAGAAAATATACCTCATGAAGCTCTCTAGCCACTTGTGCCACCAAGGAAAGAAGTGCGGTGTGAGGATCTCACATATTGCCTTGTTGTAGTTGATTTTCTTTCCAACTCTTTGATCCTTTCATCTTGAACAACAACCTTGGCACTAAGGTCTTCAATCTTCTTTTGTGACGCCTCAATCAACCTACAAGACTCTTCAACCTCATTCCTCAATTTTAAAGCCCAACTGGGAAGAGCGGGTGAGCTAGGGACATGGCTCGAATCAAGAGATTCACCAAAAAGCCTAAACACATCACTAGACTTTCCCTTGTCCTTGTATGACATGGTTGCCACACGTTTCTCACTCAACTTCTCTAAGGAAGGAAGCATAACATCATCATCAAGATTCCTCACTCCTTTAGCTAAGCATAATTGAGTAATAAATCCCGGAAATGCCAATTTCTTATCCAAACGACTAGTACAAGCCGCAATCTCAATTTGTTCCACAAGCAATTCACCAAGATTTATAGGTTTGTTAGTCACCAAGGCATATACAATCTTGATTTTGTCTCTATTAATCTCCGAAGCATTAGTAGAGCCAACAAGATTGGAGCACACAAATAAATGCCAAAATGAACTAATTTTTGTCAACTCACCTTGTCTAATATAAGCACGTTTCCCCCACACAAAATTAATATCATCACATAGAGTTTTACCCATTAAATCAAGGTTTTCCAAGATATCACATCAAGGAATTCCGATTCAATGTCATCGGGCAAGTCTAGAAATTCATTCACCTTCCTAGCAAAAACTCTAAAGACAACTTTCCTTATGTCCAAAATAGCACTAGTCACAGTAGAACTTCCCTTGTAAGCATGATAAAAATCTCTAACCATGGTCTCATTAGAAACTCCTAACATGTCAATCCAAGGACCCCATTTTCTACTCATAAGCACATCATAAACATAGGACCCAACACAAGAATTCAAGTCAATACCTCTTTCTTGAATGATCTTCTTGATACCAAATATTCCCAAATCCTTCACATTTTTGGCTTTGGAAACCTTGGAAGAAATTGAAGGTTTAGACTTGCCAACGGGAATAGAAGAAGTGTTACCACCAACCTTCTTCGCCTTGCCCATGATCTTGTAACACAAAACACTAAAAACAAAAAGTGAGAGGAAACATAGAAACAAATTAGTAACCAATAAACATATACAAAGGCAAAACATTATATTCAACAAATCATCATGCATATAAGAATTTATCATATCATCTTCATGATTCATCAAAAATAAGAATAATGCCAACAAACAACAACCTTGAAGAACATGTGAACATGTCATAAAAGAGAACAAGAATTTAGCATATTATGCTCCCCCTTGACAAGTGCCTCATCTAAAATCAAGATAGACAAATGTTCACAAAAATCACCACACAATCACATCACAAGCAATTTTATTAGATTTGCAAATAAGCTTCACATATCTAAGAGAGTTACATCAAGATTTTCAATCACTCTCATATGTCATCGAAAATTGCTAAAGTATCAAAAATACTAATTAAGCAAAAGTGAGTGTGTGAAGATTTTGCTTCAAATATATGAAAAGAAGTAGTTTGATAATCAAGCATACAAACACTTTCAACATCTATTCATCTTAGGCATTAAAATATTTAAAGCCTATAGGGTTATCAAAACCTAGATATGTTAATGGAGTTTAAATATTGATAACGAATTGGGAAATTAGTTACAGCCTATTGGGTTATCAAAACATAAAGATTTTAATTGAGTTTAAATATTGATCATGCATTGGGCAATTAAGTAAAGCCTATTAGGTTAGAAAAACCTAAAGATTTTAATGGCGTTTTAAATATTGATCATGCATTGGGCAACTAATTGAAATGTATAAGGATATCAAAACCTAAATATTTTAATGGAGTCTAAATATTGATCATGCATTTGGCCATCTATTTGCATGCCTTTATCCTTTTGTTATGTGATCGGACTATCTTGTACCTATTTGAGGTACCCCAATTCCGATCGTTTATCTCGTTTTCGAGCTTATTTTTGTATATAATGTTTTGTTTGAGCCTTGTGTAGGTCCATATTCCCTACAATAAGGTTTTGAGCTTAAATATTAGTTTGGGAGGCAAAATGAGCCAAAAACAGAAGAAATTGTAAATGCTTGTGTAGAATATACAACTTGCGGGGGTCATATCTTCCTCCTCAGATCGAACCATGTTGATATCTTTATATATTCGGAAAGCCCCGGAAGTCTAGTTTCTAGAACATTTTACGGATTACGATTCCAAGCTTTCTGTAGGAAGTTATGCCCATTTCTGTAATGGTACGTGATACTGAAATGATGTCAGGTCTAAACGGCTACTTCTAACGGCGGCCAAGCCGCCGAATCACTCCAGAAAGTCATTTTTTTGGTGAATTTTAGGGATAGTTTCATCCTTTCACCCCAATCTTCAGCCCTAACCTCCCAACACTATATAAACACCTTATTCTTTTCTCTCTCAATAGAATCCACACCCCACACACTTCCACAAACTCCTTCTTCTTCATTTTCTTCATTTCAAAATAGAGAGAGGAGCTTCCAAGAGCATCCATGGAGGTTTTTCCCCCATGGATTCTCCCTACTTCATCTTCTACCCATCATCCATCCATCCATCCATCTAGGAGTAGATTGCAAGGAGAAAGGAGTGGGCTTTGTCCAATTTCGAGCTAGACAAAGGAAGGAGCTCTTAGAGGAGGTTTTCTTCAAGGGTTGTATTCTATTTACTCATATTTTTGTATTTCTTGTTTTCTTAGATGTGTAATCCCCACTTGGGAATATTTGTAAACCTATTTTGTGCTCAATATACGTGATGGTTGTTTTTATATCCAATTTGTATTTTGATTCACTCTTGCTTTTATTAAATACATCTCTGTCTTGAAATGCTTGTGTATGGAGATTGGAAATTAATATATATTCATGGATGGGATTAGGAGTAGATTAATGTAAATTAGGATTAGTTATAATCAAATATCCCATTTTGTGTTTGTATGTTGATGGAAGGTCGAAATTAACTTATATGGATGGGTTTGAGTGTATTAGAGTTAGGATTGTGCCTTTTGGAGGGGCTCTCTGGGCATAGTCTTGGCTAATTAGCTAGTAAGAGTGGGTGAACCTATAAATTGCCATATTAGAAGGGTTTGGTTCAATGTTCTTGTTAACAATTGGACTTTAGCTATTTCTCACTCTAGGGGCTTTAGGTGAGTCATTGTTAGAGTTACAATTATTGGTCTTTGGCTATCTCTCACACTAGGGGCTCTAGGTGAGTTATGGTTGGAGATACAATCACTCTTTCTACATTCATTAAACTTTCACGTTGCCATTTTACATTACGAAGCTATAATTGGGGCTTAATGTAGTTTTGTTTGTAGAATCGGTTCACATATGTTGGTTGCGGTTTTGTGTTTGAAAGGTTCTCAACACACTTTTCAACCGTTAGCTCTATGAATGGATATAAATCAGATTGAGGCAAGAACGAACCCTTAACTAAAATTGGATGTCCTTATTGTCTAACAACCAACTATTTGTGCACTTATGTATGGTGAACTTGTTGAACCTTATGTGACCATTTTCATGCATCTCTCCTATCCACCATTTTATTTATCACTTTAAACACCATTCTCACCCTTTCATATTCTCTTTGTTTTTATTTATTTTCATTTTCATTCTCTACACACACACACACACACACACATACACCACACACCGCATTGTACATACATTTCTCACACACCATTCTTACCTTTCCGCATTCTATTTACATGCTTACAATAAACTCTAGAACTCGAAATGGTTAACGGAAACACCTCCCTACGGAACGATACCCTCGCTTGCCGCTTTACTAGTCTTTTGCTAGTTTAGAGCACACTGTGTAGGAAACCCCCTTTCAAATGAAATAATCTTTTGATCCTTGCGATTTATTAACGACGGAAAAAGCGAGTATCAAAATGGTGCCGTTGCCGGGGAGGTGCATTCGTTGATTGCTTCATGTTTTAGTTTAGGTTCTATGAATTTTTAGATTTATTTGCTTTGCAGATATATATATGTATGTGTTTAGCATTTTTCTTTTTCTTATTTTCATTTTTTTTTTATAGCATATGCGTTTAATGTTGTTTGAGTTGTGCTTGTGCATGGAAAGGAATTTTCTGGTCGGATGGACCGCACAACTCAAGAGAACCATATGGTGTGCTTATCGCGCCAAGACAACTCCCCAAGTGAAACGGCAGCACCACAATGGCCTAGTTGGTTGCAGCCACAAGAAGTATCCTCTGAATTTTGAGTTTAAATGGAGCACTTATGTATGTAGTTGTCGATTATGTGCTTAATGTCAAAATGCTATGCTTGTAGTGCTTGTAACTTTTATTTTTGTTTAGATCTAAGAGTGAAATTGTATTGTGCTTAGATCTTAGAATTTGTTGTGTTTTTTTTTTTGTTAGTTTTTGATTTTCGTTCTTATCTCCTAATCTTGCTAAACGTTGTCCATATTTTATGATTTGAGCAACATTGAGGACAATGTTGAGTTTACGTTTAGGGGTGCGGACACCTTCTTTGTCTATTTTTTTATTTTTTATTTTTTGTTACGTTTAGAAAATTTTCAAATCTCTGCACAAAATGATCAATTTAAAAAAAAAAAATGGAAATGAGTCCATTTTGTTGAGTTGTTTTTCTTCGTGTGCCGGTAGAGACACTGTTGGGACCTCGGTTTACCAATCACGCAACTGAAGGTTTTAAAAAAATTATTTCATAAAGAAATACTGCGATTGATAAACCCTAGGATCTATTTTTCGGAACAGTAAAACAAAAGAATCGAAATCAAAACATATAAACAAGAAGAGAAGAAACAATTTTCTTTATACCTACGTAGGAGGCTCCTTCACTTTAATATGATCTGCTCCTGATTTGAACCACTTGATCTTCCTCGCTATCTCCCGAAACTGGTAACAGCATGTGGGTGCGTCACGGTATTCAGGAACTTGTATGGAAGAAGAAGAAGAAGAGAAGAACACACAAAAACAACTCTTGTTGTTTGTATGTCTTAGGTTAGGCTACACAAAAAAAGAAAACTTTAAAAAAATATTTTTTTTTTCCTTTTGATTCTTCTTGGCCGCCACCCACTTTTGTTTCTCTTCAACTTTTTTTAAGTATGTTGTCAGGTATCACTTTTAGTTATCAAATATATCATATATATATTTTCAACTAAAAACCCTTATTTTAATTATCCTTTTCAAATATATCTAATATATTAAAAAAGAGATAATAAGTATTTTAAATTTAAACTTAAATTCAAATACTTAGATAATTGATTTAGTAAAAATAAAATAATCATATTATTTTATCTTCACATAAATCCAAATATCAACTAACACCCTCCATTTAATGATTAATCGCATGATTAAATAATCTAATTATTTAATTAATTTAATCATTAATATTTATTAATTAAATAATCTCATTATCCAATTAATTCCCAAATATATACGTGTCACTTTCGTAACACAATTAATCGGATAATCCAATTAATTAACCGTGACCCTTGTTACATAAATCGATCGGGCTAGCAAGGGGACCTAATGGACCCACAGTATTTTGAGCTCCAATAATCCTTAGAAATAATTAATTAAACTCTTTAATTAATATTTCATGATTATTCACTTCGGTGTTATTCCACTAAAAACCCGAAGCTGCACTCTCTCAGTTGTAGACGTTTTTATACAAACCAATAACTTTCGGTGTCCATCGATATAGCTATTACATATGGTATAATCCTCCACAAGTAGTTCATAATTAGAGCTGGGTCATAATGTTCGTTATACCCATATAATTATATCTTTCCTTTAAGTACCATTGATTCTCTAATGAACAATAAATCCTACATTCCTTACGGAATTAGGAGAGCGCTCATATTGTTCAAGCCCCGAATCAACCCTTAAGGGAACTACCATCTACTTCTCGCAAGAAGGAGTGGATTCCACTATTGTGTACAAACCTTCCCAGCCACAAGCCAAACCGCAATCCCAACATACGGAGCATATTGATCAGGAATGCAACTCCGACCTCACCCATAGTATATCAAAGACCACGATCTAACCTGAAGGAGTCAATAAGACACTTAGGATTAAGATCACCCACATATAGCCATCATTAGTTGATATATATGAATCTCATCGTTAAACGGATCTTAGAGAGAGATTCATATAGATCATGGCCCAGTCCTATATGATCACATCGTACAAGGTGCCTCCATTCTCATATCTCCATATGAATGATCCAGGATAGGATCACCGTACACTACGAAATAGACCGCAGCTGTAGATTAACCATAAATAAAGTACCCAGCTTTATTTGCTATCTACGGACTCTTTAGATTACTCATTTCAAACTGCATCCATCTGTATATGACACTCATATACTCAGTTTGAAATTACATCCGGCAATCTTGGATGTTAAGTGCACATGTTATATATATAAAGTATGACACAAAATGAATGAATGTACTACTTCTTTTATTTATGTTCAAATCATATTTACAAATTACAAGCTTTAGGGCAAAAACCCCAACAGACACATGTATGCTTTTAGCTCCATGCATCATTTAAATTTGCTTGTACAATGCCAATCTTTTGATGTTGAGGTGGATGAGATTTCTATGCATGTTTAGCCTAGGAAAATTGTGGAGACTACCCATGAGCTACATTGTGCCTAAATAACAAAAGTTTGTGGGTTTTGTTTCTACTCTTATACAATCTTCAATTTTTTTTTCTTCATTGTGATCTCATTGTACATCAATTTTGCATTGATTGCCATAGAACTTCATCATGTGGACTGCTTGTTGAGTCTTGTATTCCCTTGGTAGATGGACTTTTAGAAATGATTTTGAGCTTGAATGTGTGCATAACTACTAAAATAGCCTAAACACTCCCATACCCCTATATTCATTGCAAATTGAAGCCAAACACATATCCATTCTCTAGTTATGGATCATGTTGAGGTGTATAGCTTAGGAGAAGCTAGCTCTAAATTTTGTAAAAGTGTGTACTTAGGTGAATATATGTAATTGTGCTAGGCAAAGGCTTACAAAAAGGAAAAAAAGAAAAAAAAAAAAAGAAAAAAAAAGAGAAAAAAAAAAGAAAAAAAAATAGAATAAGTGTTGAAATATAAAACACTTAAGCCTCCTAGTTCTTCAATGGTAAATTTACTCACTAATAAGGGTACAATTGTAGCACAATAGTTTAATGTAAATTTTATAGCCTAGACGTTTATATTGTAATGTGTAATAGAGCTAATTTTGTTATAAAGTGTAATGTGTAAACACACCTTAGAATGGTTAATAACTTTATCCGTCACGCTCCCACCATCTCTTACATCCCAAACACTATCACAAATCACCTTGGCCCCAACAAAAGTGAGGGAAAGCCCATTTTATCTCTTAGGAAGTCTATCTTGGGAATGCGAGTCAATGCATGTCTTTCCACGTTCGTGGCATTTCAATTCCTTCCATGAGATCCATTTTCAGAAAATGTGCGTCATTGGAAAATACTCATATGTGATTATATTAGATTCCATATACCTAAACTCCAAATCACATATGTTTGCTAAAGAGTGTGCCTAAGTTCTGAGTGAAAATATAACTAAAATCTGGTGAGGATTAGAGTCGAGGCGAATTTTATTTTGGGCATACGAGCATAGTCGTTTTGTAAACCGAAAACATCCTAAGTATTGGCATACTTGCATTGCGTGATGCATTGTTATTAATTGGTATATTTGAGATTCTAGCATGCATGTGTAGTCTTTGCTTGGTATGTGTGGATTGTATCTCAACTTTTATTGCAGAGTATACGTTTGTGGGTGTCGTAGCTGTAAACCCTCAGGAGATTATAACTCCTCCTCTAGGGATCGCCTAGTAGTTTAAAGGCTTGTGGCAAATGCTAAGTGCCACCGTGTTTCCTACGAAAGTGGACTAGCTTAATTTTTAGTTTTTTTTTTATAATTTTTTATTTGTTGTATAAATTTTTGTTCTCTTTGTTTTGCTCGAGGACGAGCAAAAGATAGGTTTGGGGGTATTTGATCGGACTATTTTATATCTATTTAAGGTCCCCTAATTCCGATCGCTTGTCACGTTTTCGAGCATATTTTTGTATATAATGTTTTGTTTGAGCCTTGTGTAGGTCCATATTTCCTACAATAAGGTTTTGAGCTTAAAAATTAGTTTAGGAGGCAAAATGAGCCAAAAACGGAAGAAATTGTATATGCTCGTTGTAAGGATTCCCTTTTGTTGATTGGCTTATTTCGTGGTCAAACCACAAGTTGGGGTTTGGTTGTAAGGGTAGTCTAGGTGATTAGTTGAAGATCAAAGACCCTTTCCAAGACCTCAAGAGGACAAGCACCAAAGGTATATATCTAGTGCTTACATTGTCTTGAAGAGATATAGTTGCACACACACACAACATGCATAACTCTTATTCTTGAATGTTGTGTTTATATTTTGTGTGCATTGTGCTTTATTGATTTATTTAATATCTCTTCTTGCATTTAATTGATTGCATCTTGTTCTATGAAATGCCATGACATGATAGGCATTATGATGCATTCAATACCCACACTTGCACTTCACGATTAGTCTTAAGTGTGGTGTAATTCGTTTCCATTTGTGTGATCGGAAACGTCCGCGCTTGCACGATGGTGTGCTTGTCTTAGTGCGATGGTTGACCACTTGAGAAGATCTCATTCTTCTCTTGGACAAGTGGTAGTTTTAGTTTGGTTGGGTTGATTGGAGTAAGGTGTCTAGTTTCAAAAGATTGGATTTCAATGTTTTAAGTGTTTTCAAAACTGACCTTTGCATGGTCGTGTGACCATAACTTTTTACACAAAGCTTCAAAATGAGTTTTGAAAATTTCTTACAAACTAGACACCCATACCTTTCCAACGGTATATTATTCGTAATATTTCATGACCGTTTGGATTGGTTTTAAAATCTCCAAAGTTACAACCAAAACAGGGCAACTCTGTTGTTGTCTGTTTCTGACCTTTGGTCACTCAATTGACCATAACTTTTTCTACAGACATCAAAATTCTATTCTGTAAAAAAAAGTAGAAAGTAGACATCTATACCTTTCCAAAAATATATCATATGAAAGGTTTCAATGTCGTTTGGTCATGTTTCGAAGTGCTCGAATCTTGAGTCGCTGCACTGACGCGAGTACCGCGAAAATGCCCATAATTTTTCCACTTCTTCCAAAACGACATAGTTTCACTTGGGCATTATAAATACATATATTTCTCATCATTTTGAGGGTAGAGCCACAAAATCAAACCCTAGAGAGAGAGGCTCCTTATTCTTGAGAGAGAAAGAGAGACTTGAGAGAAAAAGCTTAAAGATTACATCTTTATCTCTCTAAACTCATTCCCACATGCACAAATCATCATCTAGGCATCATCTAGGTTCATCTAGCATGTGCTAATGCATGGGTCTTCTTCAACACATATGGTATGATTTGTTGAACACTTTATCTTACATAATTAGTGTTTCTACTTATCAATTTTATATCATTTATTACTTGTATGTGTTTAGATTAATTTCTACATACATGATTGAGATTATGTGTTGATTGGGTTATTTATGTTAGCTAGGTTTTCATGCCTATTTTATATCTAGCTAATTAATCTCATTATATGATTGAGATTATTTTTGATAGCTTAATTGATTAGGTCATTATTGCCTAAAAGCTATGCCATAAACATTCTTGTGTGATTTATTTATAACTAGGTTGATAGATTGTTTTTTAATCAACTAGTTAATCTTTTGAATGTTTGTGGGTTTTTTATGATAGCTTTATATCTAGGATTGGTTATCCTTTACTTAGCTAAAGTTGTATGCCATGACATATAGCTATTTTCATATCTAGGATTGATTTAAATTCAATATATCATCATCCTAGATAAGCATCTAAGGTTCCCTAGCCTTGTTTGTTAATTGAATATTCATACATATTCACATAGGGTTGTGCATCTCTTTTGAGAGATTGAAGTCTTGTGTGATTGACCGGGATTAGGTCGGACACCGGGAACAGGTGGTCACATAAGCAATTGGACTAGAGCCACTTTTAAAGGCCCGCGTGGTAGAAGTGGGGGGTTATTGACCGGAGTGTTAGACGAGGTCTACATAGGTTGTAAACTCCATTTCAATTAGTGGATTTCGAGGTCCGAGTGTGGCGCACTAAACAGCCCATGGTTTTTTCCCAGTGGTTGGGTTTTCCACGTAAACATCAAGTGTCATTTATTATTTCCGCATCTTATTACACTTGTATGTATTTTTGACTTGCTAGGGGTATTTTCGTAAAATTGACATGCACGCGAAAATTGGGTAATAATTAGATAAAATCTATTCACCCCCCCCCCCCCCCCTTCTCTAGCTTTATATATTAAACACGCCTCCAGGACTTTTCACTCGTGTAAAGCATACAACTTGCAGGGGTCATATCTTCCTTCTCAGGTTGAACCACATTGATATCTTTATATATTCGGAAAGCCCTGGAAGTCTAGTTTCCAGAACATTTTACGGATTGAGATTCCGAGCTTTCTGTAGGAAGTTATGCCCATTTTCGTAACGGTGCGCGATGTTGAAATGTTGTCAGGTCTAAACGGCTACTTCTAACGGCGGCCAGGCCGCAGAACCAAATTGCCGAATGACTCCAGAAAGTCATTTTTTGGGTGAATTTCAAGGACAGTTTCATCCTTTCACCCCAACCTTCAACCCTAACCTCTCAACACTATATAAACACCTTATTCTCTTCTCTCCCAACAGAATCCACACCCCACACACTTCCACAAATTCCTTCTTCTTCATTTTCTTCATTTCAAGAGAGAGAGAGAGAGGAGCTTCCAAGAGCATCCATGGAGGTTTTTCCTCCATGGATGCTCCCCATTTCATCTTTTACCCATCATCCATCCATCTAGGAGTAGATTGCAAGGAGAAATGAGTGGGCTTTGTCCAATTTCGAGCTAGACAAAGGAAGGAGCTCTTCGAGGAGGTTTTCTTCAAGGGTTGTATTCTATTTACTCATCTTTTTGTATTTCTTGTTTTCTTAGATGTGTAATCCCCACTTGAGAATATTTGTAAACTTATTTTGTGCTCAATATATGTGATGGTTGTTTTTATATCCAATTTGTGTTTTGATTCACACTTGCTTTTATTGAATACATCTCTATCTTGTAATGCTTGTGTATGGAGATTGGAAATTAATATATATTCATGGATGAGATTAGGAGTAGATTAATGTAAATTAGGAGTAGTTGTAATCAAATATCCCATTTTGTGTTTGTATGTTGATGGAAGGTCGAAATTAACTTGTATGGATGGGTTTGAGTGAATTAGAGTTAGGATTGTGCCTTTTGGAGGGGCACTCTAGGCATAGTCTTGGCTAATTAGTTAGTAAGAGTGGGTGAACCTATAAATTGCCATATTAGAAGGGTTTGGTTCAATGTTCTTGTTAACAATTGGACTTTAGCTATTTCTCACTCTAGGGGCTCTAGGTAAGTCATGGTTAGAGTTACAATTATTGGTCTTCGGCTATCTCTCACGCTAGGGGCTCTAGGTGAGTTATGGTTAGAGATACAATCACTCTTTCTACATTCATTAGACTTTCACGTTGCCATTTTACATTACGAAGCTATAATTGGGGCTCAATATAGTTTTGTTTGTAGAATCGGTTCACATATGTTGGTTGCAGTTTTGTGTTTGAGAGGTTCTCAACACACTTTTCAACCGTTAGCTCTATGAATGGATATAAATCAGATTGAGGTAAGAACGAACCCTTAACTAAAATTGGATGTCCTTATTGTCTAACAACCAACTATTTGTGCACTTATGTATGGTGAACTTGTTGAACCTTGTGTAACCATTTTCTTGCATCTCTCCTATCCACCATTTTATTTATCACTTTAAACACCATTCTCACCCTTTCATATTCTCTTTGTTTTTATTTATTTTCATTTTCATTCTCTACACACACACACACACACACACCGCATTGTACATACATTTCTCACACACCATTCTCACCTTTCCGTATTCTATTTACATGCTTACAATAAACTCTAGAACTCGAAACGGTTAACGGAAACACCTCCCTACGGAACGATACCCTCGCTTGCCGCTTTACTAGTCTTTTGCTAGTTTAGAGCACATTGTGTAGGAAACCCCTTTTCAAATGAAATAATCTTTTGATCCTTGCGATTTCTTAACGACGGAAAAAGCGAGTATCGTTATACATTTAAATAATCATTGGAAAATGCATGTAGACACAATGCATGTACATTTCTCAATTAATATGATGTTTTCAGACTATTCAATTGCAATAGTTCGTTGACTTAAGAAACGGACCATGTAATTACAACCTAAAAAATTAAAATAACACCAACAAAGGAAAGTTTGCAATATAAAATGAAATGACTCTTCTTCGGAACTATACTCCATCTCAAAATAGGAGATTAATCATAATTTTTGTCATATAACAAATATCATAATAGGGAAAAAATAGAGGGAGAAACAAAAGGAGATTTGCAATATGGACCAAAAGAATTATTTTAGAGAAGGTATGTTGAACAAATTTTATAGGAAAATGATTCAGTTGATATTGGACCTGTACAAATTTCACATCCTCAAGAAATCAAGCCTAAATTGACAATCATAATTTATTAATACCATCAACTGGTTGGATATAGTAAATCAATTGATTTGATGGATTCATTTAATGATTTTGAAATATTAAGCCAAAAAATTCAAACTGCCATCACTCTATCCAATGGATTTGATGGATGTAATTTGAATGAAATGTTTTTCTAGGGATTTGTTGACATTAATAAAAATATAATTATTGAAACAATTCAAATTCGTTTTCACATCAACTTAATTAAAAAAAAAAAAGTAATTACACCAAACTCCCCTAAGGTTTGCTCTTTTACATATGGAAACAACTTTATCGAAAATTGACACTCGCCTCCACTACCATTAGTCAATGACAGTTGAAACTAACTGTTGATCGTCTAAGACCCTTCAAAAGATGAAACTACCCCTGATAACTTAATTCAATAATTTTTTTTTTAAAAAAAAATTATTGAAAAATATATTTTTTTACAAAAAGAAAAAACTATTTTTTGGGAGATTTGGAAACCAGATCTCTTGTCTTTTTCTTTCCCAAGAGAAAAAATTAAAGAAAAAAATTTGAAATCAAAAAAGTTTCTTCTTTAGTCAACATTAATAAGTAGCAACATCAATTAAACAATTTTTTTTTCTTAAATAATCAAATAATCTGGTTCTTATTTGGTCTGGAAACATCAACACCAGTTCCTTCTCAGAACATCAATACCAGAACATCCCAGTTTCCTTCTTATTTGGTCATCATCACCATTTTTTCTTCTTAGTAAGAATCATCATCAATTACAGAGTAGGTGAGAAAATCAAACACCTCTTTCATATATTGTTCACTAAATCAAACACCTATCCATCTCTTTCCATCCACAATAAAATCAAACACCTCAATCATTCCTAATCTTCATCAATTTAACATAAAACAATTTTATTTTATTTTTAAATTCACCATATAGTATTCTGGATCAACGCTAGAAAACCACACTCAACCCACTAAAAACCCATACCCACCACACTGGCGTTGGTCTCCCCGTCGCCGACCACCACAAACCCAACCACCAACCAACACCCACCACCCACCACTGACTCAAATTCAACCATCCATTTTCTTTTCACTCTAAAACTCACTCAAAAATCAAACTCATAAACACCACCACCATCCAGACATAACCATAAATCAATTATCCAAAATCCAAACACCAATATCACCAATAAATACAAAAAAAAATCGAATCTGAAAAAAAAATGTTAAACACAAACCAAAAATTGTCGAACACAAATCCACATGACCACCACCATCCTACCAGAAAAAAAACCATCACCAGGCACCAACGCCGAAGAGAAAGGGAGAGCGAGATGGAACGAAAGAGAGAAGTGGGAAGAAAGGAAAGAGGAAGAAGACGTGACGGTCGGGATCTCCTCGACGCTTGTAAGGGTGATGGTTGGTGGATTTCGGAGGGTTGAGGCAGCGGCTAGGGTTTGGTGTTTGAGTGGTGGTGGCTAGGGTTAGGGTTTGTTGGAGTCTTAGAGATGATGGTGGAGAAGAGATGATGAATGAAGGCATTAGTTTATATATATATATATATATAATTAAAGTAATTATAAAATAATAATATTCAAATTTAAATTATAAAATATTAAAGACAAAATTATCCTTAATATTGATTGTCAAACTTGGTCAACAGTTAAATTTGACCAAGTTTGACTAACAGCAAAGGAGGCGAATGTCAATTTTCGATAAAGTTGTTTCCACGTGTAAAAGAACAAACCTCAGGGGAGTTTGGTGTAATTACTTCTAAAAAAATATATTAAATAAGTTAGTTTAACCAAAAAGATTAATTGGAAAAAGAGATGATGATTACTAGTTTTGGTAATGTCAACTTGCACTCCAAAAGATGTAGTAATACATGAATACGCCATCACTGTATCTAATAGATTTGATAGATGCAATTTGAATGAAATGTTTTTCCAGGGATTTTCTGACATCAGTAAAAATCTAATTATTGAAACAATTCAAATTCGTTTCCACATCAAAAAAACCAACTTAATTAAAAAACTATTAAATAAGTTGGTTTAGCCGAAAAGATTAATTGGAAAAAGAGATGACGATTACTAGTTTTTGGTAATGTCAACTTGCATTACAAAAGATATAGTAATACATAAATATTTATAAAATTTATTACGGTGGTTCAGCTGAAATGATTAATGGGAAATAGGGATCATGATTACTTCATCTGTATGCCAAGTAATTATTTAAACAATATTAAAATTCAAGTAATCATTTGAAAATTTTATTAAAGCAATATTAAATCTTATTACAGTTTCAAAAAAAAAAAAATGTAAACGTTAATAGTTGATGATATCTTTTTTAAAATTAATAGCTGATGATATGTTGTTTAAAAATTATAATTAACTTTAATAAAGTATAAGTTAATTCAACTTTCTCAATTAGTCCAGAAATAATAATTCACATTCATTGAATCCAATCAACCTGGTTTTCGATCAATCAGTAAGTATGTCTTAGAAACGCAACTCAACTGCTCCAGAATTACTTAAGATTAGTTTCATAAGCACAAGAACAAAAGACGTTATATAATTACAAAAAAAAAAAAAAAAAGACAGCTTTGTTCTTCTCATGAAGAAACACACAACAAAAAACTTTACAAATATTGATCATGAAACCAAAAAAAAGTTCCAGATGTGATTAAACGTACTTTACATAAAAGAGTAAAGAAAGAAAAAAGTACTCCTTCAACATATACTTTGCATTACTTAGGTCAACCACATCCCAATCGCCTTCTGATTGAACCTTCTTCATATAGTCCTTAAAAAGCTTAAACCCGTCTTCCATACCTAGATTGTACGCACCAAATACATATTTTCCAGTATAACGTTTGCACTTGATTTGGTCAAGAGCAGGGTGGCAAAAAAGCCTACAGTCTACTGCATTTAGATCGCGTTCCAATTTCTCTATGGTACGAAACATTGTCTCTCATTTATCACGGTTGGGAAATACAGTTGCTGAATGGTTGGAGTCAGTTTTCAATTTCTTTGTCAGAGTTGTTAAAGGGTTTTCCATTATGGAGAAACAAAGAAAAAATAGATTGACAATACATAGAGACAAAGAGATAAATATGGAGACAAAACGTTATTTGGTGAATATATATATAGAGTAAATATAAAGAAAAGTCACAATTGTTGGCATTCGGTGCCAAACACTTTATGGATTCCAAAACGGTGAGAGAAAGATTAATAAGGAGAGAAATGAAGTGGTGTATATATATATATATATATATATATATTTATATATAAAGAAAAGTCATAATTGTTGGCATTTGGTGCCAATCAGGCCCTTTGGAATCCAACTCGGTTTGACATAATTTCATATAACTTAGTGTATAGTTCAATGATATGTTATCATATATAATCTTATTAAACTTTGATTACCTTGCAAATATAAAATATTATACTGTTATACCTCATACTTAACAAAATTAATATGGGACCATGCAATTGAACAATTGTACACATTAGTGATAACATACATTATAACTACTGTATGTCAATTATACGAAACATATTATGTGCATATGGGAAAATGTATGAATTGGATATTCATATGATATACGTATGTGCACATATGATATACATATGACATAAACATTACACTATGATATACATTGGGCATAAAATTGATATCTTTTGATATAAACATTACACTCTGAATGCTTAAAACATTTTATGTGCATATGGGGACAAGAATTAGATAGTCAGACAACAATTTGTTCTACCGTTATAACTAATAAATTTCAATTAATATAAATGACTATGGGAAAATGAATTGACCTACTGTACACATTTAGGAATAATTCGGTAGCTATTATATGTTAACTTGTCAACTATAGTATTGTGTGCATATAGGAGGGCAATCATATGATATAGGTATAACATTGATATCCTTTGATATAAACATTACACTATGAATGCTTGAAACACTTTATGCGCATATGGGGATAAGAATTGGATAGTCAGATAACAATTTGTTCTACCGTTATAACTAGTAAATTTCAATTAATATAAATGACTATGGGAAAATGAATTGACCTATTGTACACATTTATGAATAATTCGGTAACTACTATATGTTAACTTATCATTTGTAGTATTGTGTGCATGTGGGAGGGCAATCATATGATATAGGTAATAACATTGATATCCTTTGATATAAACATTACATTATGAATGCTTAAATAACTTTATGTGCATATGGGGACAATAATTGGATAGTCAGACAACAATTTGTTCTACCGTTATAACTAATAAATTTCGATTAATATAAATGACTATAGGAAATGAATTGACCTACTGTACACATTTAGGAATAATTCAGTAACTACTATATGTTAACTTGTCAACTATAGTATTGTGTGCATGTGGGAGGACAATCATATGATATAGGTATAACATTGATATCCTTTGATATAAACATTACACTATGAATGCTTAAAACACTTTATGCGCATATGGGGACAAAAATTGGATAGTCAGACAACAATTTGTACTACCGTTATAACTAGTAAATTTCAATTAATATAAATGACTATGGGAAAATGAATTGACCTATTGTACACATTTAGGAATAAATCGGTAACTACTATATGTTAACTTGTCATTTGTAGTATTGTATGCATGTGGGAGGGCAATCATATGATATATGTAATAACATTGATATCCTTTGATATAAACATTATACTATGAATGCTTAAAACATTTTATGTGCATATGGAGACAAATAATTGGATAGTCAGACAACAATTTGTTCTACCATTATAACTAATAAATTTCAATTAATATAAATGACTATGGGAAAATGAATTGACCTACTGTACACATTTAGGAATAATTCGGTAACTACTATATGTTAACTTGTCAATTGTAGTATTGTGTGCATGTGGGAGGGCAATCATATGATATATGTATAACATTGATATCCTTTAATATAAACATTATACTATGACTGCTTGAAACACTTTATGCGCATATGATGACAAGAATTGGATAGTCAAACAACAATTTGTACTACCATTATAACTAGTAAATTTCAGCTAATATAAATGACTATGGGAAAATGAATTAACCTATTGTACACATTTATGAATAATTCGGTAACTACTATTTGTTAACTTGTCATTTGTAGTATTGTGTACATGTGGGAGGGCAATCATATGATTTAGGTAATAACATTGATATCCTTTGTTATAAACGTTACACTATGAATGCTTAAAATATTTTATTTGCATATTAGGACAATAATTGTATAGTCATAGGGAAGATGAAACATTATTTTCTTTTTATTCTTAATGAATTCGGGATATTAAAGAAATGAAAGAGAAATAAACATGTGCAATAAATGCATCGTTTGAGATAATGTTTTATGGTGTGTTAAGGTTATTTGAGTAATTTTATAGATATGATGTATAAATAATAAAAAATAAAAAAAAACCTAAAACTCTAAACAACATGCATAACATTCAAAAACCCTAAAACTCTCTCTCTCTCTCTCTCTCTCTCTCTCTCTCTCTCTCTCTCTCTCTCATGGTCTGTTGTGTACATCCATTAATCTTCAAACAATCTACACCCCGCCAAGTTGGATACATTTTTTTTTCTGTTATTTCATAACTTCGGATTACTATTTTTGTAATTTAATAATTTCAATTTAATATATTTCAATTTTTTGTGATAATTATTGGTTTTCATATGTAGTTAGAAGAAGTAAAGATGAAAATTTATACTCGACTGGGTCTGATAATGGTGTGATGGTTTATCGCATTCATACCCAGATGGTGTAGCCAAGTTTTCATGATTTTTAGTTTGTTTAAATTTAATCCCGACTGTTGTATTTAAAAAAAAAAAAAATTGTCTTAACTTATAGCTGCAGCTAAGTTTGAACTTGATTAAATTTTATATATAATCTTATCCTGCGATATTATACTTGCATCAGTGTTTGCATGTACTTAATCTGACTTTTAGATTGTTATTTTTGAAAATTTGATAAATCTAGATATTTAGATAGCTTTTTTTTTTATTGAAAAATAGTAGTAGTTGCAAATTGTTTGTTTCTTTGGGGAAGATTTTATTCATATTCTCTCACTTGCATAATAAAAGGTTTTGTTAATGTCATCTTCCTCTTCTTCAAACGTACGTGGGTATGGGGAGGGAAAATGCAAATCTGGGCTACCATTGAGAGAATATCTTGCTATAACACCTTGGAACTATAAAAGACTATTTGAAGGGTGTTCCAAAGGAAAGGTTAGTGAACTATAAGTGACTATTTTAATTTATACTTATATAGATTGCATTATGAATTAATACAGCTTACATTTCGGGTATTAAACTACAGAAAGAATTTGGTGGATGCAATTACTTCAAATGATTGGGTCCTAAAGTACCGGTTACAATTATCCCAGCTTGAAACAAATATTGCACGGTATGTATAAAACTATCTAGAGGGGGGGTGAATAGATTTAAACGTATTACCTAATTTTTCGTGTGAAGTCAATATTACGAAATTACCCCTAACTAGATAAAGCAATAAATCAAGTATAAAATGCATAAATTAAATAACACTTGATTTTTACGTGGAAACCCTCACGGGAAAAACCACGGGCTAATAAGTGAGCCACACCTGAACCTCGAATCCACTAAGTGATAAAAATTACAACCTAATCTCGGAAGTAATCACACACCTACCTAATCCCAGTATGAGTGAACCTAGTTCGAATGCTTGCGATCTAAGCAACCTAATCCCGGATTCTACACACAAGACTTATGTTCTCAATGAAGAGATTAACACCCTAAGTGAATATATGAATATCCAAATGCAACATAGAGCAAGGGAAACCCTATATGCTTATCTAAGATGATGAAATTGCAATTAGAACAATCCTAGATATTAAAACTAAATGACATGTCAAACAGTTTAGCTAATCAACATTAAGCACAAACCTAATTAGCTATCATAATACAACTTCTCAAACAATCAATACACTAATCTCATCTTGTATCCAAAAGATATATGAAAATCATACAAGTAATAAATGAGATTTCTTGTTAAGAAAAACACAAAATATGTAAGATATTAGTGAAAAGCTTACCAAGCAAAGTGTGATAAAGAATCCATGCAAAAAGACATCTAGATGATCAAAGATGATGCTAGAAGATGATTGATGATCATGAAATGGTGTTTGAGTAATTAAAAATGAGTTCTTGGAATTTTTCTTGTCTTTGAAAAATATCTTAAGTATGAAATTTGAATATGAACTCTTTTAATTGACCTAAAGTCAAAGTGGCATATATATAGGGGGCCAAATCAAAGTGTGGTCGTTTTGAATAAGTTGGCCTGATTTTGCCTTAGGCGCTGTACGTAGAGCGCTTCTGTACAGCGCCTGTACAGCACCCCAACTCTGTTCTCTCGGGAAAACAGAATGGCGCTGTATGTAACGCGCAGTACGTACATCGCTTTGTACAGCGCTTCGTACAGTGCCTATACAGCGACCCAACAGCGACCGATTTAAATCGATTAGGTCTGTACAGCGCTCATATGGGCGCTGATCGTACAGCGCTTCTGTAGAGCGCTTTTGACAGCGCCCATTGCAAAAATGCAATCCTAAGTCTATGCATGACAAGGCAATTGGATATGCAAGATGCAATCAAAATAACATGCAAGAAGAGATGTTTTAAACATGAATGCACACAAACATAAACACATGTTAAACACAAAGAATATATAAGAATGGAATGTGTGTGTGTGTGCATCTAATCTCTTCAAAGCACAAAACCAAGCACTAGATATACCTTTGGAGTGCTTGAAACCTTGAGGTCTTGAAAGGGTCATTAGACATGAACATCAAATCCTAGACTACCCTTACAAAGATCCCCAATTGTGGTTTGTCTACGAAATAAGCCAATCAACACATGGGAAACCTTACAATCTCCCCATTTGGCTATTTCGTGACAAAACCACCACTCACATTGATCCTGTAGGGAAAAATACCGGTCAACGCAGCGGAAGCGAAACTAAAATAGAGATTTAGTATGTTTTAAAATTTTTCCTTTGATGAACCTGTAAGGTTTGTGATTTGTATTGGCTTAATTCCATTGCAAAACACTCTATGATTGTATTAGTTGTTGCTTAGGACATTATTTGAAAAAAGGAAGCTTAAAGAGTGAAGAGCAATGTCTAGTGCAAAAGTCGTCTTCAAGAGGTGAAAAACGTCAAAGGTAAATCTTGACTTCCATCCTCTTGCAAGGCGTTAGCGCACACACACACAATTCATACATTTGTGTCCCTACATCGTGGTTCAAACATTTGGTATAACACATTCACACACTTCATAGCATGCTCATGCATTGATCTTGTATTGACAAACATTGTGAAATTGCATGCTTTGTGACTATCTCTTTGATATGGCATGTTTGTGTGAATATGTATTTATTTGTTTGTGTATTTTGTGTTTAGACTTGAAAATGTTCTCATTTAATTCCTTATTGAGTTCCGGTCATTTCGGTTGCTCATACATAAGGTTTCGAGTCCAAACAAGTTGACTATGCTACTTTTCGTTCTCATTTGTTGTGTTGACTTCATCGTCGGATTCCGAGATGATTTCTCAACCACTTTTCAAAGTTGTGTAGTTGTAGTCGTGTGTGAGGAAGTCACGGTTCGTAATCTGAAAACAAATTTGAAATCAGAGTTCGGATGCCCAAGATATGGGCTGAAGAACCGAAGGAGCGCGCGAGAGAAGTCAGGAGCACGTGTGGCCACAAGGCCTGCCCGTGTGGGAGGCCGTGGGCCCCACGGCCAGGGGAGCCCTCTGCTCCCATGTGGGCCACATGCCCCCCATGGGGAGGTGACATGGCGTGCTCCAATTCGCTCGTCAAATCTCTCTCTCTCTTCCTTTTAAACCCATCTCCTTCCCTCCACACTTGTTGAAGAACTTGATGAACATTTCACGAAATTCTGCACATCTTCTTCAAATTTTCATTTTCTTATTTTGATCATATCTCTCTCATACGAACTCGAAATCAATCGATTCAAAAACCAAAATTGTTGGTCTCGAAGAGAGCTACAAACCTCAAGCATTTTCAAAGACAGCTGACTTCGCCATTTTTCTCAGCTGATCCATTTTCAGTCCGTGGTCAAGGTTGTCATTTCAACTTCTTCTTTTTCAATTTCATCTTTGATCATCTCTTGATTCTTACTATTTGATTGATGAAATTTGTTGAGAAGTATGTTAGATCACATGCTAGGGTTGTTTGATCATTTGTTAATTGAGATTTAGCTTTGTGATTTGTTTTGAACATATATGTGCTAAACTTGATTTATCATGAAATTGATTCTAGAAAATGTATGTGTGATGTGCTTCATGTTATTTTCTATGTTTTATTTCATGATCTAAGAACTAGGTTTTTAGTGTGATATATTGAATATACATACCTTTGTTCTTATTGATTTGCATGTCTTGATTTCTAGATAATCTTGTGTTTGTGTATTGAAAGTATATTCTAGATTGTCATTGAACATGTACATTTTGCTTGATTGATCATCTAGCTTAATTTGATTGTGTTTGCATAATTTGCATCACTTTAGATCATAGCCTTGCATTAGGTTGAAGTCTCTAGCAAAGTGAGTGAAGCTTTGTGGATAGAGCAAGGAAGTCTTGACTAGGACATGTGGTCCGGATAGTCAAGCAAAAGTCTTAGCTAGGAGTGTGGTACTCCGGATGGTTGAGCTAGGAGAGCTTAACTAGGATCTTTGTGATCCGGATAGCTAAGCACGAAATCTTCCTAGAGACGTGAGCGTCTTGGATAGGAAGTTGCTTTCTAGAGGTGTAGGATACATCTTGGATAGGAAGTAGGCTTGGTGATTCACTAGCCTGAGGGTAGATTAGGAGTTGATAGCTTGAGCGGATATCATGAGTGATAGCTTGAGTGTGTAAGTCCTTTTTCACATAGTGGATTGCTTCGCCGGTGGTTGTGGTATCAACCCGTGGATGTTTCCTCTTTGAGGTTTTACCACGTTAAAACACTTGTGTTCATTTTTGCTTTTACTTTTCTTTATCTTCCATTTCTTTCATTGATTGCATATCTTGTAAATTGATTAACTCTTGTATAAGTGAAATCAATTAATTTGTCAAATTTAATCAAGTGTGCATTTTCATTGATATATTCCGCATTAATTTTTTAATTGGGAGAATTTGGAGCCTATACCTATTCACCCCCCCCTCTAGGTATATTTCACTACTACTTAAGGGAAATTTCAGAACCTTAACCCTTTAAATTAATTAAACATACATATAAACCAACAAAAGAAGAATACCTTTTGTCGTGTGATCCGATTGACTTACGTCGATGGTAATCCGCAAGATCTTCAATCCTAGCACGAACGTGAATCACCTAGGAGCGTGGTCTCCCTTTTCTTTGAATTGCGTACCTGATAATGGACAAACAAACTTTCTTTTTCTTATTGTTAGTCACAAAACGACCAAAAAGCCTACAAAGATTATTCCGGTCACTTTTGAGTTCTCAATCTAATGATCAAAACTCGCGTGAACCTAATTCGATATTGTACACACAAGCCTATTGATGAACAAGCAATTAGTGTACTATCAAAAGAATAATCTCTTCTCTCTTTTCTCTTTTTTTGTCTTGGCTGAATTTCACACACACTAATCACTAGAGTAGGATTTATTTTCTAAGCAAAAGAAAAATTCTCAAGCAAATCAAGTTGGGTTTTGAATTCTCTTTGCACAAATATATTATATATCTTTCTTGCAAAATATTTGCACAATATATATTATATATACAGTGCAACCAATTCAGCTTGCATTATATATTATATATATATATATCCGCATGACTTTAACATGCATATATAAAATATGTAATGCTATCCCACTTGCATGTGAATTAAACTTTCATATATATTCTATATATCCGCATGACTTTAACATGCATATAAAAAACATGTAATACTAGTGAATTCCAATTTTTTTATCATATTAGGGTTGGCCAAATTGCCTTGATAGGAAACCTAGGGTTGGCCGAATTCCTCACTTCAAGAGGATTTGTGCTTTACCCAAATTCCTATCAACCTTAGAATCATAACCCTAATCCAACTCTATAGTGCAGTATTAAATTATGACTATATTAAAAGACTTCCTATTTGATTAAATAAATAAACCTTATTATTTATTTTCTTACCAAATAAGTCTTTTACTTTTAGTATACTACTACCAATAGTATAACTCTAGGAAACATATTTCTTGATCAGAAAAAGATTTTGTTTCTTAATTAAATAATTAATTAATAAATTAATTAATTCTCATTTAATCAAACAATAAAATAAAATAATATATTTGACTAATAAATTAGCCTTGCCGCCCACATCATATATATATGGGCTTAATATTATTTTCTTATTTTATTTAATCCATTAGACTTTAATTAAAAAGCCCACATGTGAACCAGACCCATTCTTACTAAAGAAACAAGCCCACATGCCTTTCATTAATATATTAATATAATTGATCAGCCCATTAAATAAATAATGTGTAAATTATATTCTTAATATATTAAATGCAATTCCAGATGGACCCATAAATTGGTCCGGTAGAATATATCAAGTGATCCATGCAAGTCCGTGTGGATTGGGGATCTTGGCGGGCTATCTAAATTTAAGCTTCAATAGACATAACCTAATCACAATCAACAAATGATTCACTTAGGTCTGATCCATTAATTTTAACTCATTCCACTAAAGAGCTAAAATTGAACTCTAAATAAAGATAGAATAAGAAGATGTTCCTCATTCATACCCTAGACAATCATATTGGAGATAGTGTATCCTCGTGATTAATATCAGTAATCGCCAAGAGTTCATAGACCGCCTATAACTCTCCAAGTTACCATATTTACTCATATGACCACGTTTTGAACTTGGATATTTTGACTTATCCAGAAGCCATGTTTTCAATAGTCACTATCGAAAACTCAACGTTGAGATTTAATATCCAATTACCTCAAAACATCCATATGATGATATTATACTCTCATTTAATAAATGGAGCCACGATGTCCATATCTATAAATGAAGTTGTTAGGTTGATAATTATGTTGGCATTAATTCCATATCAAAACGTGTTTAACTTGTAATGTTTAGTGGTTAGTAATTGAAGAATTTTGAAGACGAAGGACGTCTCAACCACAATTCGTTCAAGTTGCCCGGCTTTTAAGAGATTCGAGCATTATCGGTCTACAAAGGTATTCAAAGACCTCTTATCTCTTATAAGGCTAGGCACACACTCACACATATCATTCTTGTGTGTCCCTTCATGATTTAATTTCATTTACATTTCACTTTCACACACTTGGCAAAATATGCTCATGCATTCACATTTAGTTAATAAACTTTGTGTTTTGCATTTTCTAGGACTATGTCCGGAAACTAGCATATGTGTGTGTATTTGTGTTTGTATGTTTCCGTATTTTGTGTTTAGAACTTGAACATGTTCTTATTCAATGCCTTATTGAGTTCCGGTCGTTTCGGTTACTCATTCATAAGGTTTCGAGTCCAAACAAGTTGACTATGCCACTTTACGTTCTCTTTCGTTGAGTTGACTTCATCGATGATTTCCGAGATGATTTCTCAACCGTTTTTCAAAGTTGTATAGTCGTCGTCGTGCGTGAGAGAGTCACGGTTCATAATCTGAAAACAGATTCGATGCCTGAGATACGGGCCGACGAACCGAGGGAGCGCGTGAGAGGACAGCCCAGGCCGTGGGCCACAAGGGCTGGCCGTGGTTGAGGCCATGGGCCCCACGGCCTGGAGCAGCCTCTGCTCCCGTGTGGGCCACGCGCCCCCCACGGCCAGGGGGTGACGTGGCACCACCTGGTTGGCCGGAATCTTCCCTCTCTCTCTCCTATTTCTTCCCTCTCTCTCTCCATTTTGAAAATCTAAGAAGAAAAATTCTGATTTCCCGTAAGAACTTCTCTCCAATTTTTCCAAACTTCAAAACACCATATCTTCCTCATCCGGAGTCGGATTTGAGTGATTCAAGTTGGAGAGTGTTCATATTTGAGTCCTCTAACATCTCCAAGTGGTTTGGTGGCTGTTTGATCATGATTTCAAGTGGTTGGACACTGAATTTCGCACCAGCTGCAGAATCCGAGGTTTGAGTCTCATCTTTGGGATTTCTTGTTATTTGACCTTCCATTTGCTTGGGGTTTCTTCTTCTATATCTATGTTATTGTTTGGTAAAAGCTATTTGGAAAGATAGCTTGATTATCATTCTAATTGAAACTCAATTTGTGGACTAATGTTGACTAGATTCTATGATTCTAGGTTTTACATATGTTTGTGAGTTATATTGTGATTAGAATGGCATCTTAGGTTGTTTGATACTTAATTGAATTAATTTTGTGTTAAAATGACTTTGAGATTTGATTTGATCCTTTGATTGATAAAATCTAGGATTTGTGTATTTGTGTGTGATTTAGAGAATATAGGTTTTGATTGATGTAAATCTCAAAACCTTGCTCTATATTTTTGTCTAGTATATTGATTGATTTTAATCTCATATATCTAGCTTTTAATTGTATATTGATAGCATCTTGAATTTGTACTTAATGAACATTTTGTGATTCAAGTGTTATGTGTGTGAATGAGACTTTGAGTATATGTGTTAGGTGTTTCACATGCTTAGGTTTCTAGTCATGTATTTTTGCATCTAGACTTGATTATTTGTGATTTCACATGTTTAGGTCTATTTGTGCCATAGAATGTATTGATCACATGTTCTATGTTGTATTGAATGTTTGCATCATTTGCATTCACATGATCACACTAGGAAGTCCTTGTAAAAGGCATGAAGTCTTGGTTAGAGTCGGGGTGACTCAGATAGCCAAGCAAGAAGTCTTGCCTAGAGTCGGGATGACTCGGATAGGTAAGCAAGGAGTCATGGCTAGAGTCGGGAGGACTCGGATAGTCATGCATGGGAGGCTCCCTAGAGGCAAGAGTGCCTTGGGTAGGGAGTTGGCTATTGTATTGGTAGGCCTAGGCGTATGGTTAGACATAGAGTCCGATAGAGCGAGGTACACGGGAGGTGTATACACTCTTGAGGAATTTCTAATCTACCATCGATGTTGGTTGTGTGTGTTGTCCAATATATGGTGGTTCCGCATCATTGAGGGATTTCACACTTTCCAATAGGGTTGGGTAGGCATAGACTTCACTAGGTTGGGTGAGCTAAAGATTGGTCACTCTGTGAATGTTCTATATTTGCTTTCCAATAATATAGTACCCAATGGTTGTAGTTCAACCCGTGGATGTTTCCTCCTTGGAGGTTTTACCACGTTAAAAAAATCCCTTGTGTTAATTCTTCCTATCTCTTTCTCTTATATTTTAATTGTATATTTTATTGTCTTGATTCATAATATCCACATGTGATGTATTGTGAAGCAAGTCTTTGTATAGTGTGATTAGTATATTCATTCTATAGATCAATTTGTATCTTTGATTCTTTTATATATTGTAATTTTTGTATAGTGACATTTTGATCACTCTTGTAACACATTGAACATCTTATGAAATACAAGCTTATTTTATTGTGTTGTTTATTTGCTATTTTACCTCACATAACTTGTTGATATACTTAGACGTTGCTCTTATGATTGTATTATCGTATTGTCTATGTATGTCTTCCTTGGCTTATTGTGTTGTGTGTAAGGCTACCTTGAGGGACAAACGAACGTTTGTTCAATGGTTTGAAAAAGGTGTAAAAACCTATTCACCCCCCCCCCCCCCCCCCCCCCCCCCCCTCCTCTAGGTATACTTTAAGCAATTTAACTTCGTTTATGTACATTCAGAAGTCCTCTATTGATTAACAAATGAATATCACCAAACTATCGAGGATAGACTATGCTATATAATCGTACTCATTGATAACTCAAATGATATCATTTGCAACCATAAGTCCATCATTTATCTCAAGATTAAGATACACTCTCCGATTGTCCTGATAATGAAAAGACTATTATCTATTGACGGTTCTAGATAAAGCTTTTCATTGTGATCCAGTTCAATGCACCCAGTGCACTAGATTCTTTTACTCGAAGACACTCCAATGATTTTAGACTCATCATATCTCATTTGATCCCACTCAAATGCTAGCAAAAGAATTCTACAACTTTAACAAGATAAATGTGCCCAACCTTTAACTTAAGTTGTGAACATTATTCAAGACTAACTAAAGAATTGTGTCTACCTCATACATATCCAGATGTACGAACAATTCTTCTTTTCTCATAGTCTTTAGACCTTATGATTATTTACTTTGACAATTATAATATTAAACTATAAATGCTATAAGATTTGTTAAACCAGAAATCACTTTATTAATATGAAAAAGATTGTTAATTACAATATTACACTCTTGCTATTGAGCATAATCCTAACAATCTCCCACTTGCGCTATAGCAAATGTGTCATATCTCTCATGCCCATGTTCTCTAGATGCCCATCGAAACTCTTCTGAGGTAGAGCCTTTGTGAAGGGATCTGCTAGATTTTCTGCTGACGCGATTTTGGTAATCGTCATGTCACCCCTTTGAACAATCTCCCTTAAAAGATGATACTTTCTTTCAATGTGTTTTCCTCTCTTGTGACTTCTTGGTTCTTTCGAATTAGCCACTGCTCCACTGTTGTCACAGTAGATAGTGATCTGCTTATTCGCACTAGGAACCACTTCCAAGTCTATCAAGAATTGGCGGAGCCAAACAGCCTCTTTGGCAGCCTCGCATGCAGCAATATACTCAGCTTCCATGGTGGAATCAGCAATACAAGATTGCTTGATACTCCTCCATATGATTGCTCCTCCTCCAATAGTAAACACAGCCCCTGATGTGGATTTTCTAGAGTCAGAATCTGATTGGAAATCAGAATCTGTATACCCAACGGGAATCAAATCCCCTCCAGAGTATACAAGCATATTATCTCTCGTTCTCTTGAGATACTTGAAAATATGCTTGATTGCCGTCCAGTGATCAGGACCAGGTTTCGATTGAAACCTGCTAACTATGCCAACAGCAAAACAAATATCTGGTCTAGTACAGAGCATTGCATACATGAGACTTCCAATTGCGGAGGCATATGGAACTCTACTCATGAATTGCTCTTCATGCTCATTCTTAGGAACTTGATCCTTAGAAAGTTTGATTCCATGTCTGAAAGGTAACATACCTTTCTTGGAATCCTGCATGGAAAACCTAGACAAGATCTTGTCTATGTATGAAGCTTGGGATAATGCAATCGTTTTATTCTTTCTATCCCTTATTACTTGGATACCTAGAATAAAACTTGCTTCTCCTAAGTCCTTCATATCAAATTGTTTTGCTAACCATTCTTTTACTGTTGTCAATACACCTACATCGTTTCCAATGAGTAGTATATCATTAACATAAAGAATCAGGAAAACCAACTTGTCGCCCTTAATCCTTTTGTATACACAAGGTTCATCAGGATTCTGAATAAATCCAAAACCTTTGACAGCTTGATCGAACCTTATGTTCCAGGATCTGGATGTTTGCTTTAATCCATATATGGATTTCTGCAACTTACATACCTTTTCCATTTGGCCCTTTTCAATGAATCCTTCTAGTTGCATCATATAGATGCTTTCGTCAAGACTTCCATTAAGGAAAGCTGTCTTGACGTCCAATTGCCAAATCTCTAGATCTAAAGATGCTGCAATGGATAAGAGTATCCTAATGGATTTAAGCATGGCCATAGGAGAGAAGGTTTCCTCGTAATCGATACCTTCTTTCTGTGTATACCCTTTAGCTACCAATCTAGCTTTAAAGGTTTCTACCTTTCCATCCATACCTCTTTTCCTCTTGTATACCCACTTGCACCCAATGGGTTTTATCCCTTTAGGCAAGTCTACAAGGGACCAGACTTTGTTATCGAACATGGATTCAATCTCAAATTGCATTGCCTTTTGCCAATGGCGACTATCAACATCCTCTATTGCTTCCTTATATGTGTAGGGATCATCGTCGTCCGGGAGATTCTCCACTGATTCTCCCAGACCAATGTATCTTTCGGGTTGTGTTCTAACCCTCCCATTACGACGAGGAATGGTAGGTTGTTGATTTTGTGTTGGATCGGAACTTACAATTGGGTTAGGTTGTGTAACCTCTCGTGGAATTGTATCTTCTAACATCTCATTCAGGACAATTCTACTTCTAGGCACAAAATCATTCATATAGTCCTTTTCCAGAAATTTAGCATTTGTCGAAACAAATACTTTAAGATCTGAAGGACTATAGAAATAATATCCTTTAGTTTCTTTGGATACCCTACAAATATACATATTTCCGAACGGGACTCCATCTTTTCTGTCTTTCCTTTTAACACATGCGCAGGACAACCAAATATCCTTAAGTGTTGTAAACTAGGCTTGCGCCCAGTCCACAACTCATACGGTGTTTTAGGAACGGACTTAGATGGTACATCGTTTAGAATGTATATAGCAGTTTGTAAAGCATATCCCCAAAAAGAAATAGGAAGTGTTGAATAACTCAACATAGACCTAACCATATCCAAAAGAGTTCTATTTCTCCTTTCTGCCACCCCATTCTGTTGAGGTGTTCCTGGTGCAGAAAACTGAGAAACTATCCCATTATCAATAAGATATTGCTGAAACTCACCAGATAAATATTCTCCACCACGATAAGATCTCAAGATTTTTATGTGTTTCTCAAGCTGATTTTCTACTTCAGCTATGAATGCTTTGAACATGTCAAAAGCATCCGACTTATGTCGCATGAGATACACATAACCAAATCTCGAGTAATCATCTGTGAAGGTGATGAAGTACTCATATCCACCTCTAGCTTGAATGCTCATAGGACCACATACATCAGTGTGTATCAATCCTAAACATTCAGTGGCTCTTGCGCCTTTGGTCGAGAGCGACCTTTTGGTCAGTTTACCTTCCAAACAAGATTCACAAGTTGGTAGATCATCAACCTTTAAGTCACTTAAAGGTCCGTCACTTACCAATCTTTTAATCCTATTAAGGTTAATATGACCTAGGCGTAAATGCCATAGGTAGGTTTCATCTATTGATAATTTTACTCTTTTATGATCAGGTTCCGTTAATTCTGTGTCTAACGAGTGAGAGATATTTCTATGTAAAAAGTATAGACCATTTTCCAATATACCTTGGCAAATAATTTTGTCATTCTTACTAATAATAAAAACTTTATTAAAAGTAACCGAATATCCAAATTTATTTAAACAAGAAACTGAAATTAAATTTCTCTTGAATTGAGGTACATAATAAATGTCTATCAAATCTAAATGCCTGAAAGAATCTAGATTAACTCTAATATCTCCCACTGCACTTGCAGACACTAATGTTCCGTTGCCCAAACGCAAGTTGATTTCATTTTTATTCAGCTTTCTCCTTTCTTGGAACCCCTGTAAGGAATAACAAACATGATTTGTGGCTCCAGAGTCTATGATCCAAGAATCTGTAGAATCTGCCAGAAAACATGTTTCAAGATAATTAATATTACCTTGTTCCTTCTTGTTCTGGGACTTTAGACAATTTCTTTTCCAATGTCCCTTTTCACCACAAAAGGAGCACTTCCCTTTGATCTTGATTACTTTCTTGGTCTCCTTCTTGGTAGGCCCAAGTTGCTTTTTCTTCTGTTGTTCCTTGACCTTTTGACGGGCCTTAACAGTAGCAACTTTACCAACCATATGAATCTGAGATTCATAAGTAGGAGCAGGTGGTTTAGGAGCAGACAGAACAAACTTATGTTTTTCAGCTTGCAGCAACAACCCAATTTTCCTTTTCCTTGTGACATAATTATCTCTAGTTAAAATATTATCTTTTAAGATATTCATTAAGGATGGGGTCATGATTTCTGAATATTAACAAAAATATATATGAGTAAATAATCATGATAAAGCACTTTCGAATATTTGTCTTGATTTAAATAAAAAACTCAATCATAAAAATTCAACGGTGATCTAACACCCATAAATATTACGCCTCCTTTGGGAGTTCGCACCATTTACTAGTTAGACTAGGTCCCACCTAATTGTTAACATAACAACCAGCGTTTTCAATTTTAGCCTTGCAATTTTACTAGCAAGAACTCTTGGGAGGATATCAATAAAATTACATTGAGTGTGTTACCAAGATATCGACCCTCAATTTTCTCTCACGAAAATCCCTCCTTGGGGAGTAGATCTCGTTTGAGTCCATCGTCTAGTCTATCCTTGTAAGGAAGTATGTTGCTAAATTCCATTCATAGACGCCCCTTGGGGGGATTACCAATAAATAATAAAGCTCAACTAACCTTGGAGGCCATAGGTGTTACAAAACACCTTCTCCCACTCAATTATTTAAGGCGTGTGATTAAATCCCATAGAATGATTTACCAAGTTATCTAGATGCCAATTTAGATACCTAAATCATTCAATGCATGTTCATACCAAAAGAGATATATGAGTGGCACTCCTATTCTATATGACATGTTATCATACAATAACAAATATTGTAATATTTATGCAAAAAATAAATAGCAACAATTTTGGTCAATCCTAGAAAAGCAAGTAAATTACAATTTGTTAGGAATACAAGATCTTCAAGTGGCCATCAACCATCCGCTCATCCATCGGCTGCCCCATAGGCGTGCACAGCCCACAACCCCACAAAGGGGCTGCCGTGCGCAGCCCATGAGAGCATATAGGGCTGCCGTGCGCAGCCCACCATGATATGGGCTTGCCATGCGCAGCCCAATCCACTCCTAGGGTGCGCACGGTGCTCGTTCTTGGTTCCGGTTGCTTCCTTTTCTTCATGTCTTCGAATCTTTAATGCTTGAACATATTACAGCAGTATATAAACTAATAAAATACTGCAGTATTATTTATTTATTTATTTTTTTATTCACTGCAGTACCTTTTACAAAAAAAAAAAAAAAAAACTGCACTTAAAATAAAATAAAAAAAACTGCAGTAGGTTTTAATACCTAAAAAACTGCACTTTAATATTACAATAAAAATAAAAGAAAACCTAGCAACTACCAAGAAGGAATTATGGCGATGATAGACCACCCTTCTTGTTACAATTCCAAAACAAAAATTACATTGAAAATCTAGGACCAAAATCGAGCAATAACAATCCACATAAAAACATATATAAAACCATACATCCATATGTAATTATATATGCGAATACCTAGAGTGCCATCTCTTTCTAAACATGCATAATCACAATAAAAAGAAATAGATTCACGTATATATACGTTAATTAATTAAAAGGGTTCAACCAAGGCTCTGATACCAATTGTAGGGAAAAATACCGGTCAACGCAGCGGAAGCGAGACTAAAATAGAGATTTAGTATGTTTTAAAATTTTTCCTTTGATGAACCTTAACCCTTTAAATTAATTAAACATACATATAAACCAACAAAAGAAGAATACCTTTTGTCGTGTGATCCGATTGACTTACGTCGATGGTAATCCGCAAGATCTTCAATCCTAGCACGAACGTGAATCACCTAGGAGCATGGTCTCCCTTTTCTTTGAATTGCGTACCTGTGAATGGACAAACAAGCTTTCTTTTTCTTATTGTTAGTCACAAAACAACCAAAAAGACTACAAAGATTATTCCGGTCACTTTTGAGTTCTCAATCTAATGATCGAAACTCGCGTGAACCTAATTCGATATTGTACACACAAGCCTATTGATGAACAAGCAATTAGTTTACTATCAAAAGAATAATCTCTTCTCTCTTTTTTTGTCTTGGCCGAATTTCACACACACTAATCACTAGAGTAGGATTTATTTTCTAAGCAAAAGAAAAATTCTCAAGCAAATCAAGTAGGGTTTTGAATTCTCTTTGCACAAATATATTATATATCTTTCTTGCAAAATATTTGCACAATATATATTATATATACAGTGCAACCAATTTGAAACTAATTATTGCACGGTGTGTATAAAACTATCTAGAGGGGGGGTGAATAGATTTTACGCTTTTTACCCAATTTTTCGTGTTAGTCAAAATTACGAATTTACCCTCAAGATAATATAAACAAGCAAGTGTAATATGGTGCGGAAATTAAATTAACACTTGAATTTTTACGTGGAAACCCTCACGGGAAAAACCACGGGCTATGTAAGTAAGCCACACTCGAACCTCGAATCCACTAAATGTGCAAACGATTACAACCTAATCCCGGAAGTAATCACACACCTACCTAATCCCGGTATGAGTGAACCTAGTCCAATTTTGCTTGTGATCTAAGCAACCTAATCCCGGATGCTACACACAAGACTTACTTTCTCTATGAAGAGAAAACAACCCTAAGTGAATATATGTGAATATCCAAAATGCAACATAGAGCAAGGGAAACCCTATATGCTTATCTAAGATGATTAATATGCAATTAAGAGCAATCCTAGATATCAAAACTAAATGACATGTCAATTAGTTTAGCTAATCAATATTAAGCACAAAACCTAATAAGCTAGCACAATACAACTTCTTAAACATACACCATACTAATCTCAATCTTGTATTCAAAGAATATAAAATCACATACAAGTAATTAAATTGAGATTGCTAGATAAGAGAAATACAAAATATGTAAGATATTAGTGAAAAGCTTACCAAGCAAAGTATGATGAAGAATCCATGCTAGATGACATCTAGATGATCTAAGATGATGCTAGATGATGATTGATGATCATGGAAATGTGTTTGAGTAATTAAAAATGAGTTCTTTGTGTATTTTTCTTCTCTTGAAAAATATCCTAAGTATGAAGCATGAATAAGAACTCTTGTTTGTGACCTAAAATCAAGTTAGCATATATATAGAGGCCATAAGTGAAGTGAGGTCGTTTTGAAAACGCGCCAGAAAATTGCTCTGTGCGCTGGTGGACCTGCGCTGGACGACAGGCGCAGGACCAGCGCACAAGCACATTTTTGCTTTGGCACTGGACGACATGCGCTCACACAAGCGCCAGTCCAGCAGAGCCATACTGGGCGATCAGCGCTGGTGGCCTTGCGCTGGTGTGGACCAGCGCACGACCAGCGGCACGCCACTGGGCGTTTTGCGCTGGTGGACCAGCGCACAGCCTACAACTTTGAACCCCACAAGCAATCATGCAAGGGGAACAAAGGTAAACTAAGATGCATCCTAAAAGCCTAAATGCTATGATGTTATAAACACAAGATGCAATCATAATAATAAGCAAGAAGAGATGTAAATAGGCATTGATGCACAACAAAAAGAAACACAACATACAAAGATTAAACATATGCATGAGTTGTGAGTGTGTGCAACTATCTCTTCAAGACAAGTAAGCACTTAGAGTATTACCTTTGGTGCTTGTCAATAATGAGGTCTTCAAAGGGCCTAATGCAATAACAACAACATCTAAACTACCCTTACAAAGAATCCCCACATATGGTTTGATCACGAAATAAGCCAATTAAAAACAACGGGAATCCTTACAATCTCCCCCTTTGGCTATTTCGTGACAAAACCATCACTCACATTGATTCCTCACAAAAAAAATAGAAACTACGGGACTACAATGATATTCTACATTACAAAGAGATAAGAGAATGCAACTTGAAGTCTTCAATCCTCTTGTAGAATAATCAATTCCTGAAAAGAGTTTCTAACATTTCCAATACAAGAAAAGTGTGAGATAAATCATGTGAGAACAATAACAAGCATTTGCATTTTTAGAATTTAGGCACAACATTACCAAATGTATGCAATGTATGATAAATGCAATGCTCCCCCTCAAAGGGTTACTCCCCCTCAATGTATGTTATCCCCAAAGTGCACAATCGCTTCTATATTTTGCAACTCCCCTTACCATATCCTACTCCCCCTTTTTGTCATGATATAGGCAAAGGAGTAGTCCCCAACCGGGTCACTTAAAGCAACGAGAGATAGAAGCATGCAAGATTTGCATATACATATAAGTCACTTTATGCACTTCAATTAATTTGAGAGAAACAAGGAGATTTATTTGAGTAAATGTGTGAATCCAACATGCTTTGCATATAAGACATATAGCATTCAAGTCCAAAATACAATGGTATTTGGCAAAGCAAATGACAAAGGTTTCTAATAAGAATTCAAACCAATTTCACCAATGTCATGGGAAAAGCAAGGATATAGAGATAATTGATTTCAATTGAAGAGAACTATATCCAACTTTATAAGCGAAACATGGCATGAGTGACTTTGCACCCTATTTGATTTTTCCGGATAAGATATCCGTATGATAGTAACCATGTTCAACTAATAAAGAAAGAGAGACATTAGGAATGTAAATTCCTTTGAACGGATACAAGATCCTTTATTCATTTTGAGTCTCATAAGCTTTCACACAAGTTTTGCATTTTAAGAATATGCAATCATCAATTCATGCTTTTCATGTGACCATGTTGTATGAATTTCATGCTTTTTCATTAGCATTAGCATGTTACTTAAGAATCATCATGTCATGGAGATAACTATAGGTCATTCACATCATACTTCCTATGTAAATCTCCTAGTCCAAAAATGCATGTTTGAACATAAATATGACATGGATTGTAAACAAGCAAGGTTCACACTTATAGAATAGAAAACATATATACATATGTACAACCAAGCTTACTCAAGCAATCAAAAGAAGAGGCATAAGTTATTTCAAATTTTTTTTTACAAGTTACAAGAATGCAAAATAGCTCTCTTTGCTTGAGTTCCCCATATGGGGTCAATTATAGAACACATCACTCCACAAGACATATCCCAATAGATCTACTAAGAGTTTTAAATCGAGTAGCATCTAAGGGTTTAGTAAATAGGTCTGCAAGTTGATCATTAGTACCTACATGTTCAAGTACTATGCATTTATTTTCAACAAGCTCTCTAATGAAGTGATGGCGGATGTCAATATGCTTAGTTCTAGAATGTTGAACCGGATTCTTGGAAATATTAATAGCACTCATGTTATCACAAAAGAGAGTGAGAGTACCTTGGTTGAATCCGTAGTCTACTAGCATTTGTTTCATCCAAATAAGTTGAGTGCATCCACTCCCCGCGGCTATGTACTCGGCCTCGGCCGTGGACAAGGAAATCGAGTTTTGCTTCTTGCAAAACCAAGACACCAAGTTGTTGCCTAGAAAGAAGCAACCGCCCGATGTGCTCTTCCTATCATCACAATTTCCTACCCAATCCGCATCACTATATCCTACAAGACTAGGATTAGTGTCAAATGAGTACCAAATCCCATAATTAGAAGTCCCATTCACAAATCGAATGACTCTCTTAACCGAAGAGAGATGGGACTCCTTGGGATCGGATTGGTACCTAGCACAAACTCCTACACTAAAAGATATATCGGGCCTACTTGCGGTCAAATAGAGCAAGCTCCCTATCATGCCACGATATAAGGTTTGGTCCACACTTTTACCGCTAGCATCCTTGCTTAGCTTCAAAGTGGTGCTCATAGGAGTATCACAATGTTTGGTTTTTTCAAGACCAATTGGCTTGGGATATGAAAATCCCATCATCTAGTTGCCTAATTTGCAAACCTAGGAAGTAACTAAGCTCACCAATAAGACTCATCTCAAATTCATGAGACATGACATCAACAAATTGTTGGACTTTGGTGTTGTTGGTGGAGCCAAACACTATGTCATCAACATATATTTGAGCTATGAAAAGCTCATCATTGTCTCTCTTGATGAATAGTGTCTTGTCAACACTACCTCTTGTGTAGTTATTGTCAACAAGAAATTGAGTGAGGCGCTCATACCAAGCCCTCGGTGCTTGTTTCAACCCATAAAGTGCCTTCTTGAGGCGATAAACATGGTTGGGGTGGTGTGCATCCACAAACCCCTTAGGTTGTTCAACAAACACTTCCTCTTGCAAGAAGCCATTGAGGAAGGCACTCTTGACGTCCATTTGGTGCAATTTGAACTTGTGCACACAAGAGATAGACAAGAGAAGCCTAATGGACTCTAAGCGGGCAACAGGAGCAAAAGTCTCCTCAAAGTCGATACCCTAAATTTGAGAGTACCCTTGTGCTACAAGTCTAGCCTTGTTCCGCACTATGTTGCCATCCTCATCAGATTTGTTCCTAAATATCCATTTAGTGCCTATGACATTAGTGGTCTTAGGCCTAGGAACTAGAGTCCAAACCTCATTCCTTTCGAATTGGTTTAGCTCTTCTTGCATGGCAAGAACCCAAAATTCATCATTTAAGGCTTCTTCAACCTTTTTGGGTTCAATTTGAGAGGTGTAGCAAGTATAGCTAATAAGATTAGCAAGTTGACGTCTAGTCCTAACACCCTCATTTACCTCTCCAATGATATCTTCTTTATCATGGAGTTTCCTAACCCATGGAGCGGGTTCTTTAGAGTCCAAGAGAGGAACTCTATCAATAGGTTGTGTGTCATCATTGTTGACATTAGATGTCCTAACATTAGGAGACACCACAACCTCCTCCAAAGGAGAACCATCACTAAAAATAACCTCCTCCTCATGATCATTTGACTTGAGCCTAATATCATCAAATACGACATTGGATGATTCCATAACACTTAGAGTCTTTAAATTGAAAACTCTATAGGCTCTACTATTCAAGGCATAGCCAATAAAAATACCCTCATCACTCTTAGCATCAAATTTGCCAAGTTGATCACGGTCATTCAAAATGTAGCATTTGCTTCCAAAAGTGTGGAAGTAGCTAACATTTGGCCTCTTGCCTTTCCATAACTCATAGGAGGTGTTTCTAGTACCGGGCCTTAGGAACACTCTATTTCCTATTTAGCAACCCGTATTGATGGCTTCGGCCCATAGGTTCCTAGGGACATTGTTGCTAAGCAACATCACACGGGCCATCTCTTGAAGGACCCTATTTTTCCTCTCAACAACTCCATTTTGTTGAGGTGTCCTAGGAGCAGAAAATTCATGGGAGATGCCTAAACCATTACAAAAGGTTTCAAAGGTGGCATTCTCAAATTCCCTCCCGTGGTCACTTCTAATCCGTTTTATGCTTTTAATATTAGAGTTCATCTCATTTTGTATTTTATTACAAAGCATTTTAAACTTATCAAAAGTTTCGGATTTTTCTCTAAGAAAATATGTCCATGTGAACCTAGAGAAATCATCAACACAAACAAAAATGTATCTCTTTCTACCCAAACTTTCGATTTGCATGGGACCCATGAGGTCCATGTGGAGAAGCTCAAGAGGTCCATGTGGAGAAGCTCAAGAGGCTCCTTGGTGGTGAGATACTTACCCTTTTTGTGCATGCTTTTAGTTTGCTTTCCTTGTTGGCAAGGTCCACAAATACCATTGGCTTTCTTCCCAAGCTTAGGGAGGCCACACACACAATTGAACTTTCCAAGGGTCCGTAGATCCCTAAAGTTCATGTGGCCAAGTCTTTCATGCCACAACTCAATTTGCTCATCCATGGACACATGATTAGATACAATACTAGCTTCAAGACAATAAGAATTGTCGCTAGATCTCATGCCCTTCAACAAGGTTTGTCCATCGGGTTTTAGGATAGAGCAATAATCTTTAGAAAACAAGACGGAATATCCTTCATCACTAAGATGTGAAATGCTTATTAAATTGGCTTTCAAGCCATCAACAAATAAAGCATTGGATAAGGAGGGTAATCCGGGAACGGAAATGGTTCCTTTCCCTACAACATTTCTTTTGGATCCATCACCAAAAGTGACATTTCCACCTTCCTCCATAATAAGAGTCTCGAAGAAACTCTTGTTTCCCGTCATGTGCCTAGAGCACCCAAACATTAGAAGAATTTGCCTTCAAGGCTATTTGTGCAACATGGCAAACATTTTCATTCTTTCTAATCCACTTAGGAACAATTTTAGCTTTCTTAGTGGTCTTTGGTACATGTGCTCTACTATTTCTAGGATCATGCAAATCAATATTTTCATTCCTAGAAACATGCATCTTGGCTCTATTCTTTCTCTTTTCAATCATGCTTTGTTTTCTACATAATTTAATAAATTGAAAGCAATTTGGTCTAATATGACCATCACAACCACAAAAGTGACAAATAGGGATGAAAAAAGGAATCATACCTCGTCTTTGTGCACGTATGGGAGCTCGTCCATGTCTTTATGGATAAGTGGGTTCAATCCATCTTCGTTGTTGAACCGGTCTAGGTTGCTTCCAAGCTTGAGGTTGCATGATTGGTCTCTTTCCTTTGTGAGCCAATTTGGGAGGAGTGTTGACTTGAGGAACCCTAGGGGGTTGAGCTTGAGATTTCCTTCTTGGCCCCATTTTCACTTGTGCATTAGAACATTGTCCTACTTCTAACTTCTTCCTAGGAGGTTGCACAAATGAAGTTTCTTCGTTCTTCAAGCTCTTGACAAACACTGTCTTGTTAGAGGTTGAGATTTTCTTGCCATCTTCATACCCAAGACCTCTCTTGTCACTTGGACTCTTTCCAACACCAAGTAAATGATCAAGCTTCTTGGTGCTAGAATCTATCCTAGCCAAGGACCCTTTAACTTCTACAAGTTCCCTCTTCAAGCCTTCTTCACTTCTCTTGGATAAGTCTAACTCCTCAATTAACTTATCCTCTCTCCTCTTCAATCTTTCCACTTGTTCACTTAAGTGGTCATTGTGAGCCGAAAGTTCAAGGTTTTCTTCTCTCAACCTCTCAATCTTTCTTGTGCTTTTAAGTGCTAAATCATTGAACTCGGCATGGTATTTAGCAAGCACCTTTTGCTCCACAAATTTCTTTTTGGAACTAGAAGAGGAGTCACTTTCTACTTCACTAGAGTCAATTTCCTCTTGACTCATCTCCTCTTTTTCACTAGCACTTTTGCTCTTGTGAGAAGAGGCAAAAGCTAGGAAGTTAGCCATGAGCTCTTCTTCACTTGAAGACTCATCTTCCTCATTGGAGTCATCACTACTCCCACTCCAAGTGGCGGCCATCACTTTACCCTTCTTCCTTTCATTGTGATTAGCACATTCGGGGGCAAAGTGACCAATCCCACCACATTCAAAGCATCGGACCCCTTTCCTTTCGGTCCTCTCTTGTCTAGGCTCAAACTTCTTGAAGGAACCTTTTTTCTTCAAATCTTGTCCTCTTGACCCAAATCCCTTCTTCTTCTTGAACCCCATAACCTTGTTAAACCTTTTCACAAATAAGGCAAGGTCTTCATCCGATTCATGCTTTGCCTCCTTTGCATCCTTAGATGCTTTCAAAGCTATTCCTTTAGACTTCTTAGGAGGAGTAGTGGTGCTAGGAGCCTTCCTAGACTCATATGCAAGGAGACGTCCAATTACCTCACTTGGCTTCATATCCATGTAGCCACTATTTTCTTCTATGGCCGTCACCTTTGATTCAAACCTATCGGGGAGATATCTCATAATTTTTTGCTTGACTCTCCTATCCGAATACGGGTCTCCGAGTTGATGGCTTTGATTTACTATGTCCATCAATTTGATTTCGAAGTCATTGAAGCATTCATCCTCTCCCATCCTAAGTAACTCAAATTGAGTTTGGAGGACTTGAAGCTTGGACTCCTTCACCACCTCGGTTCCCTCATGTGCAACTTGAAGGATGTCCCATGCCACTTTTGCAATCTGAGTATTCTGAATAAGCTTGTACTGATTCTCATCCATTGCACACATAATGGCATGCATAGCCTTCCTATTCCACTTTGAAGCCTCAAACTCTTGCGCGTTCCATTGCGCCTTAGGCTTCAAAACATCTTGTCCTCCACCCGCGGGAGTCATCATAGGGAGATCATATCCGTCTTCCACTGCCATCCATGCACGGTCATGAATTTGGCATATGTAGGATTCCATCTTCCCTTTCTATTGGGAATAGTTCAATCCGATAAGAAGTGGAGGCCTTGTGCTAGAAGCTCCTTCGTGGCCACCACCATTTCCACCGTTTCCACTCATAGTGTTTATGAATGAATGAAATGAATGCAAATGTATGAATAATAAAAAATCACACAAAATGCAAAACACACCAAAAAAGCAAGGATCACCTATGTATGTCTAGGAACCCGCTCTGATACCAATTGAAACTAATTATTGCACGGTGTGTATAAAACTATCTAGAGGGGGGGTGAATAGATTTTACGCTTTTTACCCAATTTTCGTGTTAGTCAAAATTACGAATTTACCCTCAAGATAATATAAACAAGCAAGTGTAATATGGTGCGGAAATTAAATTAACACTTGAATTTTTACGTGGAAACCCTCACGGGAAAAACCACGGGCTATGTAAGTAAGCCACACTCGAACCTCGAATCCACTAAATGTGCAAACGATTACAACCTAATCCCAGAAGTAATCACACACCTACCTAATCCCGGTATGAGTGAACCTAGTCCAATTTTGCTTGTGATCTAAGCAACCTAATCCCGGATGCTACACACAAGACTTACTTTCTCTATGAAGAGAAAACAACCCTAAGTGAATATATGTGAATATCCAAAATGCAACATAGAGCAAGGGAAACCCTATATGCTTATCTAAGATGATTACTATGCAATTAAGAGTAATCCTAGATATCAAAACTAAATGACATGTCAATTAGTTTAGTTAATCAATATTAAGCACAAAACCTAATAAGCTAGCACAATACAACTTCTCAAACATACACCATACTAATCTCAATCTTGTATTCAAATAATTTAAAATCATATACAAGTAATTAAATTGAGATTGCTAGATAAGAGAAACACAAAATATGTAAGATATTAGTGAAAAGCTTACCAAGCAAAGTATGATGAAGAATCCATGCTAGATGACATCTAGATGATCTAAGATGATGCTAGATGATGATTGATGATCATGGAAATGTGTTTGAGTAATTAAAAATGAGTTCTTTGTGTATTTTTCTTCTCTTGAAAAATATCCTAAGTATGAAGCATGAATAAGAACTCTTGTTTGTGACCTAAAGTCAAGTTAGCATATATATATAGGCCATAAGTGAAGTGAGGTCGTTTTGAAAACGCGCTAGAAAATTGCTCTGTGCGCTGGTGGACCTGCGCTGGACGACAGGCGCAAGACCAGCGCACAAGCACATTTTTGCTTTGGCGCTGGACGACATGCGCTCACACAAGCGCCAGTCCAGCGGAGCCATACTGGGCGATCAGCGCTGGTGGCCTTGCGCTGGTGTGGACCAGCGCACGACCAGCGGCACGCCACTGGGCGTTTTGCGCCGGTGATCTACGCTGGTGGACCGGCGCTGGTGGACCAACGCATAGCCTACAACTTTGAACCCCACAAGCAATCATGCAAGGGGAACAAAGGTAAACTAAGATGCATCCTAAAAGCCTAAATGCTATGATGTTATAAACACAAGATGCATTTTTAATAACAAGCAAGAAGAGATGTAAATAGGCATTGATGCACAACAAAAAGAAACACAACATACAAAGATTAAACATATGCATGAGTTGTGAGTGTGTGCAACTATCTCTTCAAGACAAGTAAGCACTTAGAGTATTACCTTTGGTGCTTATCAATAATGAGGTCTTCAAAGGGTCTAATGCAATAACAACAACATCTAAACTACCCTTACAAAGAATCCCCACATATGGTTTGATCACGAAATAAGCCAATTAAAAACAACGGGAATCCTTACACAATTCAGCTTGCATTATATATTATATATATATATCCGCATGACTTTAACATGCATATATAAAATATGTAATGCTATCCCACTTGCATGTGAATTAAACTTTCATATATATTCTATATATCCGCATGACTTTAACATGCATATAAAAAATATGTAATACTCGTGAATTCCAATTTTTTTATCATATTAGGGTTGGCCAAATTCCCTTGATAGGAAACCTAGGGTTGGCCGAATTCCTCACTTCAAGAGGATTTGTGCTTTACCCAAATTCCTATCAACCTTAGAATCATAACCCTAATCCAACTCTATAGTGTAGTATTAAATTATGAATATATTAAAAGACTTCCTATTTGATTAAATAAATAAACCTTATTATTTATTTTCTTACCAAATAAGTCTTTTACTTTTAGTATACTACTACCAATAGTATAACTCTAGGAAACATATTTCCTGATCAGAAAAAGATTTTGTTTCTTAATTAAATAATTAATTAATAAATTAATTAATTCTCATTTAATCAAACAATAAAATAAAATAATATATTTGACTAATAAATTAGCCTTGCCGCCCACATCATATATATATGGGCTTAATATTATTTTCTTATTTTATTTAATCATTTGACTTTAATTAAAAAGCCCACATGTGAACCAGACCCATTCTTACGAAAAGAAACAAGCCCACATGCCTTTCATTAATATATTAATATAATTGATCAGCCCATTAAATAAATAATGTGCAAATTATATTATTAATATATTAAATGCAATTCTAGATGGACCCATAAATTGGTCCGGTAGAATATATCAAGTGATCCATGCAAGTCCGTGTGGATTGAGGATCTTGGCGGGCTATCTAAATTTAAGCTTCAATAGACATAACCTAATCACAATCAACAAATGATTCACTTAGGTCCGATCCATTAATTTTAACTCATTCCACTAAAGAGCTAAAATTGAACTCTTAAATAAAGATAGAATAAGAAGATGTTTCTCATTCATACCCTAGACAATCATATTGGAGATAGTGTATCCTCGTGATTAATATCAGTAATCGCCAAGAGTTCATAGACCGCCTATAACTCTTCAAGTTACCATATTTACTCATATGACCACGTTTTGAACTTGGATATTTTGACTTGTCCAGAAGCCATGTTTTCAATAGTCACTATCGAAAACTCAACGTTGAGATTTAATATCCAATTACCTCAAAACATCCATATGATGATATTATACTCTCGTTTAATAAATGGAGCCACGATGTCCATATCTATAAATGAAGTCCTCTATCGATTAACAAATGAATATCACCAAACTATCGAGGATAGACTATGCTATATAATCGTACTCATTGATAACTCAAATGATATCACTTGCAACCATAAGTCCATCATTTATCTCAAGATTAAGATACACTCTCCGATTGTCCTGATAATGAAAAGACTATTATCTATTGACGATTCTAGATAAAGCTTTTCTTTGTGATCCAGTTCAATGCACCCAGTGCACTAGATTCTTTTACTCGAAGACACTCCAATGATTTTAGACTCATCATATCTCATTTGATCCCACTCAAATGCTAGCAAAAGAATTCTACAACTTTAACAAGATAAATGTGCCCAACCTTTAACTTAAGTTGTGAACATTATTCAAGACTAACTAAAGAATTGTGTCTACCTCAGACATATCCAGATGTATGAACAATTCTTCTTTTCTCATAGTCTTTAGACCTTATGATTATTTACTTTGACAATTATAATATTAAACTATAAATGCTATAAGATTTGTTAAACAAGAAATCACTTTATTAATATGAAAAAGATTGTTAATTACAATATTACACTCTTGCTATTGAGCATAATCCTAACAGATCCTCACAACAAAATAGAAGCTTCGGGATAACAAAGATATTCTACATTACAAAGAGATATAAGCAAAATAAAATCTTCAAGTCTTCAATCTCTGGTAGAAATATCAACCCTTCAAAACAAAAGTTACACTTCCAAAGCAAGTGTATGTGAGATGATCAAGTGAAGATAAAACAAGCATTTGCATTAAAAAAAATTAGGCACAACATTATGCAATGTATGTGTATGCATTGCTCCCCCTCAACGGGTTACTCCCCCTCAATGAATATTCTCCCCAACAAGCACAATTGCTACTACAATTTGTAACTCCCCTTACCACACTCTACTCCCCCTTTTTGTCATGATATAGGCAAAGGAGTAGTCCCCAACCAGGTCACTCATAGCAACGAGAGATAGTAGCATGCAAGATATTTGCATAATAATATAAGTCACGTTATGCATCCCAATTAATTGAAGAGAAACAAGGAGATTTATTTGAAGAAAATGTGTGAATCAAACATGCTTTGCATACAAAACATGTAGCATTCAAGTCCAAAATACAATGGTATTTGGCAAAGCAAATGACAAAGGTTTCTAATATGAATTCAAACCAATTTCACCATTGTCATGAGAAAAGCAAGGATATAGAGTTTTCATTAATTTTAATTTATGAGCAACTATATCCAACTTTATAAGCGAAACATGGCATGAACGACTTTGTACCCTATTTGATTTTTCCGGGTAAGATATTCGTATGATAGAAGCCATGTTCAACCAATAAAGAAAGAGAGACATTTGGAATATAAATTCCTTTGAACGAATACAAGATCCTTTATTCATTTTGAGTCTCATAAGCTTTCACACAAGTTTTGCATTTTAAGAATATGCAATCATCAATTCATGCTTTTCATGTGAGCATGTAATTTGAATTTCATGCTTTTTCATTTGACATTAGCATGTTATACAAGAATCATCATGTCATGGAGATAATTATAGGTCATTCAAATCATACTTCCTATATACATCTCCTAGTCCAAAAATGCATGTTTGAACATAAATATGACATGGATTGTAAACAAGCAAGGTTCACACTTATTGAATTGAAAACATATATACATATGTGCAACCAAGCTTACTCAAGCAATTAAAAGAAAAGGCATAAGTTATTTCAAATTTTTTGTAAGTTACAAGAATGCAAACTAGCTCTCTTTGCTTGAGTTCCCCATATGGGGTCAATCACAAAACTCATCACTCCACAAGACATATCCCAATAGATCTACTAAGAGTTTTAAATCGAGTAGCATCTAAGGGTTTAGTAAATAAGTCCGCAAGTTGATCATTAGTACCTACATGTTCAAGTACTATGCATTTATTTTCAACAAGCTCTCTAATGAAATGATGGCGGATGTCAATATGCTTAGTTCTAGAGTGTTGTACCGGATTCTTGGAAATATTAGTTGTAGGGAAAAATACCGGTCAACGCAGCGGAAGCGAGACTAAAATCGAGTTTAGGAATAGTTTAAAATTTTTCCATAATTTGAACCTTAACCCTCTAATTAATTAACATATAATACTAAAGTTATCATACCTTTGTCGTGTGATCCGATTGACATTGCGTCGATGGTAATCCACAAGATCTTCCAATCCAATCACGAACGTGAATCACCTAGGAGCGTAGTCTCCCTTCTCTTTGAATTGTGTACCTGAGGATGGATTAACAAAACTTTTTCTTTTTCGTTAGTGAATGTACACAAACGAAGTTAAATTGCTTAAAGCATACCTAGAGGGGGGGTGAATAGGTTTTTACACCTTTTTTCAAACCCTTGAACAAACATCCGTTTGTCCCTCAAGGTAGCCTTACACACAACACAATAAGCCAAGGTAGACATACATAGACAATACGATGACACAATCATAAGAGAAATGTCTAAGTAAATCAACAAGTCATGTGAGGTAAAATATCAAATAAACATAACAACAATATAAGCTTGTATTTCATAAGATGTTCAATGTGTTACAAGAGTGATCAAAATGTCACTAAACAAATATTACAATATACAAAAGAATCAAAGATACAAATTGATCTATAGAATGAATACTCTAATCACACTATACAAAGACTTGGTTCACAATACATCACAAGTGAATATTATGAATCAAGACAATAAAATATACAATTAAAATATAAGAGAAGAGATAGAAAGAATTAACACAAGAGATTTTTTAACGTGGTAAAACCTCCAAGGAGGAAACATCCACGGGTTGAACTACAACCATTGGGTACTATATTATTGGAAAGTAAACATAGAACATTCACAAAGTGACCAATCTTTAGCTCACCCAACCTAGTGAAGTCTAAGCCTACCCAACCCTATTGGAAAGTATGAAATCCCTCAATGATGCAGAACCACCATATATTGGACAACACACTCAACCAACATCAATGGTAGATTAGAAATTCCTCAAGAGTGCATACACCTCCCGTGTACCCTGCTCTATCGGACTCTATGTCTAACCATACGCCTAGGCCTACCAATATGTTAGCCAACTCCCTATCCAAGGCACTCTTGCCTCTAGGAAGCCTCCCATGCATAACTATCCGAGTCCTCCCGACTCTAGCCATGACTTCTTGCTTACCTATCCGAGTCATCCCGACTCTAGGCAAGTCTTCTTGCTTGGCTATCCGAGTCATCCCGACTCTAACCAAGACTTCATGCCTTTTACAAGGACTTCCTAGTGTGATCATGTGAATGCAAATGATGCAAACATTCATTTCAACATAGAACATGTGATCAATACATTCTATGGCACAAATAGACCTAAACATGTGAAAACACAATTAATCAAGTCTAGATGCAAAAATACATGAATAGAAACCTAAGCATGTGAAACACCTAACACATACACTCAAAGTCTCATTCACACACATAACACTTGAATCATAATATGTTCATGAAGTACAAGATTCAAGATGCTATCAATATACAATTAAATGCTAGATATATGAGATTAAAATCAATCAATATACTAGACAAAAATATAGAGCAAGGTTTTGAGATTTACATCAATCAAAACCTATATTCTCTAAATCACAAACAAATACACAAATCCTTGATTTCTTCAATCAAAGGACCAAATCAAATCTCAAAGTCATTTTAACACAAAATTAATTCAATTAAGTATCAAACAACCTAAGATGCCATTCTAATCACAATACAACTCACAAACAAATGTAAAACCTAGAATCATAAAATCTAGTCAACATAAGTCCACAAATTGAGTTTCAATTGGAATGATAATCAAGCTACCTTTTCAAATAGCTTTCATAAAACAATAACATATATATAGAAGAAGAAACCCCAAGCATTTGGAAGGTCAAATAACAAGAAATCCCTAAGATGAGACCATTACCTCGGATTTTGAAGCTGGTTCGGAATTCAGTGATCAACCACTAGAAATCACGATCAAACAGCTACCAAACCACTTGGAGATGTTAGAGGACTCAAATACGAACACTCTCCAACTTGAATCACTCAAATCCGACTCCGGATGAGGAAGATATGGTGTTTCGAAAATCTGAAAATTCAGAGGAGAGGGCTGACGGGAAAACTGATTTTTTCTTCTTGGAAATTCAAAATGAGAGAGAGAGGGAAGAAATAGGAGGAGAGAGAAGGAGATTTTTGACCAATCACGTGGTGCCATGTCACCCCCAGGCCATGGGGGGCGCGTGGCCCACACGGGAGCAGAGGGTGCTCCAGGCCGTGGGGCCCACGGCCTCAACCACGGCCAGCCCATGTGGCCCACGGCCTGGGCTGTCCTCTCCCGCGCTCCCTCGGTTCGTCAGCCCGTATCTCAGGCGTCCGAACTCCGAATTCGAATCTGTTTTCGGATTACAAACCGTGACTCTCTCACGCACGAAAATGACTATACAACTTTGAAAAACGGTTGAGAAATCATCTCGGAAATCATCAATGAAGTCAACACAACGTAAGAGAACGTAAAGTGGCATAGTCAACACGTTTGGACTCGAAACCTTATGAATGAGTAACCAAAACGACCGGAACTCAATAAGGCATTGAATAAGAACATGTTCAAGTCCTAAACACGAAATACAGAAACATACAAACACAAATACACACACATATGCTAGTTTCCGGACATAGTCCTAGAAAATGCAAAACACAAAGTTTATTAACTAAATGTGAATGCATGAGCATATTTTGCCAAGTGTGTGAAAGTGAAATATAAATGAAATAAAATCATGAAGGGACACACAAGAATGATATGTGTGAGTGTGTGCCTAGCCTTGTAAGAGATAAGAGGTCTTTGAATACCTTTGTAGACCGATAATGTCCGAAACTCTTAAAAGCCGGCAACTTGAACGAATAATGGTTGAGACGTCCTTCGTCTTCAAAATCCTTCATTTAATAACCACTAAACATTACAAGTAAAACACGTTTTGATATGGAATTAATGCCAACACTAATTATCAACCTAACAATCTCCCCCTTTGGCAAATTCCATGACAAAACCCCTAAACAAACACTAAAACAATTACAAAGAAAATTTGGTCACAATGAGTACAATGAGTTACACATATAGACACAAATTATAAATCAAGTCTTGAACTTCATCTTGGTCTTCTCTTGATATCACCTAAAAAAGAACTTGAAAGCACAAGAATATCCAAGAGACAACAAGTATGGCAATATCCAAGTATCCAATCATAGGCAAGAAAATAATAACATATAAGTTCAAATGGATCAAGTATGCTCCCCCTTAATACATACTATCCATCAATATATTCTAAGCCAAGATTCAACAAAAATATTACATGCCATATAGTTCAAGCTAGATACCAAATATACAAAAATATAAAACAACTAACATAAGACTAAGTAAGCTAGATATCTCCCATGTGTTTCTCATATTTCTCCCCCCTTTTTGACATGATATGAAGCCAAAGGGAAAGAGTAAGAAATTATACCTCATGAAGCTCTCTAGCCACTTGTGCCACCAAGGAAAGAAGAACGGTGTGCGGATCTCACATATTGCCTTGTTGGAGTTGATTTTCCTTCCAACTCTTTGATCCTCTCATCTTGAGCAACAAGCTTTGCACTAAGGTCTTCAATCTTCCTTTGTGACGCCTAAATCAACCTATGAGATTCTTCAACCTCTTTCCTCAATTTTAAAGCCCAACTAGGAAGAGCGGGTGAATTAGGGACATGGTTAGAATCAAGAGAATCACCAAAAAGCCTAAGTACATCATTAGACTTTCCCTTGTCCTTGTATGACATGGTTGCCATACGTTTCTCACTCAACTTCTCTAAGGGAGGAAGCATAACATCACCATCAAGATTCCTCACACCTTTAGCTAAGCACAATTGAGTTATAAACCCCGGAAAAGCCAATTTCTTGTCCAAACGACTAGTACAAGCCGCACTTTGAATTTGCTCCACAAGCAATTCACCAAGGTTTATAGGTTGGTTAGTAACCAAGGCATACACAATCTTAATCTTGTCTCTATTAAGCTCCGAAGCATTAGTAGAAACAATAAGATTGGAGCATACAAATAAATGCCAAAATGCACTAATTTTTGTAAGCTCACCTTGCCTAATAAAAGCACGTTTCCCCCACACAAAATCATCATCATCACAAAGAGTCTTTCCCATTAAATCAAGGTTTTCCAAGACATCAACATCAAGGAAATCCGATTCAATGTCATCGGACAAGTTAAGAAATTCATTAACCTTCCTAGGACAAACTCTAAAGACAACTTTCCTTATGCTAAGAGTAGCACTAGTCACAGTAGAACCGGATTTGTAAGCATTATAAAATTCTCTAACAATGGTCTCATTAGATACTCCTAACATGTTGACCCATGAAATCCAATTCCTACTCTTAAGCACATCATAGACATATGATCCAATACAAGAGTCCAAGTCAATACCCCTTTCTTGAATTATCTTTTTGCACCCAAAAATTCCCAATTCATCAACTTTGTTACCTTTGGAAATTTTGGAAGAAATTGTAGGTTTCGACTTGGCGATGGGAGATGAAGAAGTGTTTCCACCAACCTTCTTTGCTTTACCCATGATCTTGCAACACAAAACAAGCTAAAAACAAAGTGAGAGGAAACAAAGAAACAAATAAGAAACCAATAAACATATACAAAGGCAAAACACTATATTTAATAAATCACCATGCAAGTAAGAATTTATCATAGCATCTTCATGATTTATCAAAAATAAGAATAATGCCAACAATTAACAACCTTGAAGAACATGTGAACATGTCATAAAAGAGAACAAGAATTTAGCATATTATGCTCCCCCTTGACAAGTGCGTCATCTAAAATCAAGATAGACAAATGTTCACAAAAATCACCACACAATCACATCACATGCAATTTTTATTAGATTTGCAAATAAGCTTCACATATCTAAGAGAGTTACATCAAGATTTTCAATCACTCTCATATGTCATCAAAAATTGCTAAAGTATCACAAATACTAATTAAGCAAAAGTGAGTGTGTGAAGATTTTGCTTCAAGTATATGAAAAGAAGTAGTTTGATAATCAAGCATGCATACAATTTCAACATCTATTCATCTTAGGCCTTTCCATAAAAAGGTCAAACCGGTTATCATCCGAAATTTTGCTTATAAAGAGAATAGATTTCAACATGTGAGCGTGTGTGTGCATGTGGCTCGTCAACCCATTTCTATTTGTCAACCCGAGCTCATTTGATTATTCAACTATACTCTAAAAGCCTTTTATTATGAAAAGTCCTGGAGGCGTGTTTAATATAAAGCTAGAGGGGGGGTGAATAGATTTTAGCTAATTATTACCCAATTTTCGCATGCATGTCAATTTTACGAAAATACCCCTAGCAAGTCAAATATACATACAAGTGTAATAAGATGCGGAAATAATAAATGACACTTGATGTTTACGTGGAAACCCAACCACTGGGAAAAACCACGGGCTGTTTAGTGCGCCACACTCGGACCTCGAAATCCACTAATTGAAATGGAGTTTACAACCTATGTAGACCTCGTCTAACACTCCGGTCAATAACCCCCCACTTCTACCACGCGGGCCTTTAAAAGTGGCTCTAGTCCAATTGCTTATGTGACCACCTGTTCCCGGTGTCCGACCTAATCCCGTTCAATCACACAAGACTTCAATCTCTCAAAAGAGATGCACAACCCTATGTGAATATGTATGAATATTCAATTAACAAACAAGGCTAGGGAACCTTAGATGCTTATCTAGGATGATGATATATTCAATTTAAATCAATCCTAGATATGAAAATAGCTATATGTCATGGCATACAACTTTAGCTAAGTAAAGGATAACCAATCCTAGATACAAAACTATCACAAAAAACCCACAAACATTCAAAAGATTAACTAGTTGATTAAAAAACAATCTATCAACCTAGTTATAAATAAATCACACAAGAATGTTTATGGCATAGCTTTTAGGCAATAATGACCTAATCAATTAAGCTATCAAAAATAATCTCAATCATATAATGAGATTAATTAGCTAGATATAAAATAGGCATGAAAACCTAGCTAACATAAATAACCCAATCAACACATAATCTCAATCATGTATGTAGAAATTAATCTAAACACATACAAGTAATAAATGAGATAAAATTGATAAGTAGAAACACTAATTATGTAAGATAAAAGTGTTCAACAAATCATACCATGTGTGTTGAAGAAGACCCATGCATTAGCACATGCTAGATGAACCTAGATGATGCCTAGATGATGATTTGTGCATGTGGGAATGGGTTTAGAGAGATAAAGATGTAATCTTTAAGCTTTTTCTCTCAAGTCTCTCTTTCTCTCTCAAGAATAAGGAGCCTCTCTCTCTAGGGTTTGATTTTGTGGCTCTCATATCAAAAAGATGAGAAAGATATGTATTTATAATGCCCAAGTGAAACTATGTCATTTTGGAAGAAGTGGAAAAATGATGGGCATTTTCGCGGTACTCGCGTCAGTGCAGCGACTCAATATTCGAGAGCTTCGAAACATGACCAAACGACATCGAAACCATTCATATGATATATCGTTGGAAAGGTATGGATGTCTACTTTCTACTCGTTTTTACAGAATGACATTTTGATATCTGTAGAAAAGGTTATAGTCAATTGAGTGACCAAAGGTCAGAAACGGACAACAACATAGTTGCCCTGTTTTGGTGGTCACTTTGGAGAATTTAAAACCAATCCAAACGGTCATGAAATATTACGAATAATATACCGTTGGAAAGGTATAGGTGTCTAGTTTGTACAGAAATTTTCAAAACTCATTTTGAAGCTTTGTGTAAAAAGTTATGGTCACAAGACCATGCAAAGGTCAGTTTTGAAAATCATTTAAACATTGAAATCCAATCTTTTGAAACTAAACATTTTACTCCAAACAACCAAACCAAAACTACCACTTATCCAAGAGAAGAATGAGACCTTCTCAAGTGGTCAACCATCGCGCTAAGACATGCACACCATCGTGCAAGCGCGGACGTTTCCGATCACACAAACGGAAACGAATTACACCACACTTAAGACTAATCATGAAGTGCAAGTGTGGGTATTGAATGCATCCTAATGCCTAACATGTCATGGCATTATCATTGAATAAGATGCACTCAATTCAAACATGCATGAATAAAATTCATGACTTTGCATCCTAATGCCTAAACATGTCATGGCATTTCATAGAACAAGATGCAATCAATTTAATGCAAGAAGAGATATTGAATAATCAATAAAGCACAATGCACACAAAATATAAACACAACATTCAAGAATAAGAGTTATGCATGTTGTGTGTGTGTGCAACTATATCTCTTCAAGGCAAAGTAAGCACAAGATATATACCTTTGGTGCTTGTCCTCTTGAGGTCTTGGAAAGGGTCTTTGATCTTCAACTAATCACCTAGACTACCCTTACAACCAAACCCCAACTTGTGGTTTGACCACGAAATAAGCCAATCAACAAAAGGGAATCCTTATATATTATTTTTTTTATTTTTTTTTATTAAGGCTTGAATCAAAGATTTTTTTTTTTTTTTATGATTCAATTCAACACTTCTTTGATTTTTCTAACATAAACATATACACCTCATGGCGGCTTTCACTCATCACAATGACGTAGCCCTTTCCAACATTGGGTGGCTTCACAACCAAGGTGTGTAGCCCTTTCCATGAGGGTGCTCGTTGAGTTCTATGTTGCCGAAGCAAATGGATACCAACCATTGGTCATTTTTAAATGTACTAGTCCTTAGGACTTCAAGGTGTATCCAAAGCGAACATCAATCAAGCTCAACATACTTAACAAAACATACAAGAGAAGCAAAGTGCATTTTTGAAACCAATTTAAAGGCTTAAAAGCACATGATCTAGAAGCAAGTAAAGAGACTTACTTAAGATCTCTACTTCTCAAGAGAGTAGCTATCAAAGAATATGAAGCTCACATTATTCAAAAATTAGCCACTCAACAATCATACAAATAACAACACACTTCATGAAATAAGATCAATGTGAACACTTATCACCAAAAGATCTTAAACTAGCAAATGTCAAAGAGTACCATATAAACACTACATTAGTTCTCAATTATGACATGCTTCATGAATGTGATACAAACAATGAGTTGATAGATGAAAAATCAAGTAAGCAAGCAATATGATATAGAGATACCTTCGCAAGCTATTTTCACCAAATACAAAGCCTTCACCCTTTTTATGAGTCCTCTTGGCTTGTGAGTCCTCATGACTACAAGTTATAGGTGTGTCGATTCCAAGAGACTAAAGGCAATGTAATCCAACTCAAACAAACAAAAAAAATGACTTTCTCTAAAAGCCATAACAAATATGTTACCATATAGATTCCAAAAAAAAAAACTTCTCAAAAGTTAATCAACAAATTTTGACTATCAAAACAAACAAAGTGAGATAGCTAAGTTCATGTCAAGTTGTAAAGATACAAAGCAAAAAGCTAAGCCTCTTATCAACGACACTAGTCTTAAAGCTAACTCACATGTGCAACTTACACTAATGGTAAGAGCACTCACCCTTGACAAATTTTGTCTTGGGTGGACAAACACGAACATCATCAAGATTCTCTTTGACTACAATGTTGAACCTAGAGTAAAGTTCTTCCACAACTTGATTCACAATAATATCATTAATACTCTTCTTCTCAACATTGTTAGCAACACATGCATGGTCAAACTTTGTAGGATATGCATTTTTCACCTTCCGGACATTCTTAACATGCTTTGACAAATTATCATGCTTTCCATATTCAAAAGCTTTAGCATGCATAGAATTAGGTCCAATCTCTCTATTCCTAGATGCATTTTCTAAGTTGCAATATTCAATGAATTTATAGCACTTGGGCTTGATATGGCCTAAGGTATTGCAAAAATGACATATGGGAATAAAAGAAGAGATTTTACCTTCTGGTGGTGGTGGAGGACAAATGGGAGTTTCAAGGGGTATCTTATTCTTCAACTTGTTCTTGGTATTGGAACATCTCTTCTTAGGAGCTTTCTTATCAACAACGACCTTGCTTGTAGGAAGTGATGCTACTATAAGCTTCTCCTCAACTACCAAGTCGCTTGAGCCACCTAGAGTCAAACTAGAGATGATCCTATCCCTTTCAAGAACAAACCCTTCAACTTCTCTAAGCTTCTTGGCAAGAGCATTCTTTTCACCTAAGAGCCTCCGAGTTGTTGAGACAAACTCATCCATTTGTAGCTTGATCAAATCATCTTAAGCACTCTTAATGATTTGGATCAACCTCCTCATCCAACGAATCTTGACATACATCCTCTAGGATAGAGTGAGAGGTCATGAATGCAACAAAGTTGCTTGCCAACTCTTCTTCACTAGAAGACTCATCACTTGAGCTCTCCTCATCACTAGAGACATAATCACTCCATGTGGATTTCTTCATTATGTTGCTTGAGAAGTGATCAAACCTAAATTGATCAACCTTTGGAACACAAGAACATCTTCTTCTTTGCTTTTGTAACTAACACTCTTTCAAGCTTATCAACAAATTTGTTAGTAGACAAATGCAATGAAAAATAAGAAGAACCTTTTCCACAACAAATATAGGAGGACAATCATGACACAAAAACCTAAGCAATTTACACGTAAGTATAAACCGGATCTCGTCGAGTGCCGTCCGACGACCCGCTCTGATACCAATTGAATGTACACAAACGAAGTTAAATTGCTTAAAGCATACCTAGATGGGGGGTGAATAGGTTTTTACACCTTTTTTCAAACCCTTGAACAAACATCCGTTTGTCCCTCAAGGTAGCCTTACACACAACACAATAAGACAAGGTAGACATACATAGACAATACGATGACACAATCATAAGAGAAATATCTAAGTATATCAACAAGTCATGTGAGGTAAAATATCAAATAAACATAACAACAATATAAGCTTGTATTTCATAAGATGTTCAATGTGTTACAAGAGTGATCAAAATGTCACTAAACAAATATTACAATATACAAAATAATCAAAGATACAAATTGATCTATAGAATGAATACTCTAATCACACTATACAAAGACTTGGTTCACAATACATCACAAGTGAATATTATGAATCAAGACAATAAAATATACAATTAAAATATAAGAGAAGAGATAGAAAGAATTAACACAAGGGATTTTTTAACGTGGTAAAACCTCCAAGGAGGAAACATCCACGGGTTGAACTACAACCATTGGGTACTATATTATTGGAAAGTAAACATAGAACATTCACAAAGTGACCAATCTTTAGCTCACCCAACCTAGTGAAGTCTAAGCCTACCCAACCCTATTGGAAAGTATGAAATCCCTCAATGATGCGGAACCGCCATATATTGGACAACACACTCAACCAACATCGATGGTAGATTAGAAATTCCTCAAGAGTGCATACACCTCCCGTGTACCCTGCTCTATCGGACTCTATGTCTAACCATACGCCTAGGCCTACCAATATGTTAGCCAACTCCCTATCCAAGGCACTCTTGCCTCTAGGAAGCCTCCCATGCATAACTATCCGAGTCCTCCCGACTCTAGCCATGACTTCTTGCTTACCTATCCGAGTCATCCCGACTCTAGGCAAGTCTTCTTGCTTGGCTATCAGAGTCATCCCGACTCTAACCAAGACTTCATGCCTTTTACAAGGACTTCCTAGTGTGATCATGTGAATGCAAATGATGCAAACATTCATTTCAACATAGAACATGTGATCAATACATTCTATGGCACAAATAGTCCTAAACATGTGAAAACACAATTAATCAAGTCTAGATGCAAAAATACATGAATAGAAACCTAAGCATGTGAAACACCTAACACATACACTCAAAGTCTCATTCACACACATAACACTTGAATCATAATATGTTCATGAAGTACAAGATTCAAGATGCTATCAATATACAATTAAATGCTAGATATATGAGATTAAAATCAATCAATATACTAGACAAAAATATAGAGCAAGGTTTTGAGATTTACATCAATCAAAACCTATATTCTCTAAATCACAAACAAATACACAAATCCTTGATTTCTTCAATCAAAGGACCAAATCAAATCTCAAAGTCATTTTAACACAAAATTAATTCAATTAAGTATCAAACAACCTAAGATGCCATTCTAATCACAATACAACTCACAAACAAATGTAAAACCTAGAATCATAAAATCTAGTCAACATAAGTCCACAAATTGAGTTTCAATTGGAATGATAATCAAGCTACCTTTTCAAATAGCTTTCATAAAACAATAACATATATATAGAAGAAGAAACCCCAAGCATTTGGAAGGTCAAATAACAAGAAATCCCTAAGATGAGACCATTACCTCGGATTTTGAAGCTGGTTCGGAATTCAGTGATCAACCACTGGAAATCACGATCAAACAGCTACCAAACCACTTGGAGATGTTAGAGGACTCAAATACAAACACTCTCCAACTTGAATCACTCAAATCCGACTCCGGATGAGGAAGATATGGTGTTTCGAAAATCTGAAAATTCAGAGGAGAGGGCTGACGGGAAAACTGATTTTTTCTTCTTGGAAATTCAAAATGAAAAAGAGAGGGAAGAAATAGGAGGAGAGAGAAGGAGATTTTCGACCAATCACGTGGTGCCACGTCACCCCCAGGCCGTGGGGGGCGCGTGGCCCACACGGGAGCAGAGGGTGCTCCAGGCCGTGGGGCCCACGGCCTCAACCACGGCCAGCCCATGTGGCCCACGGCCTGGGCTGTCCTCTCCCGCGCTCCGTCAGCCCGTATCTCGGGCGTCCGAACTCCGAATTCGAATCCGTTTTCGGATTACGAACCGTGACTCTCTCACGCACGAAAACAACTATACAACTTTGAAAAACGGTTGAGAAATTATCTCGGAAATCATCGATGAAGTCAACACAACGTAAGAGAACGTAAAGTGGCATAGTCAACACGTTTGGACTTGAAACCTTATGAATGAGTAACCGAAACGACCGGAACTCAATAAGGCATTGAATAAGAACATGTTCAAGTCCTAAAAACAAAATACGGAAACATACAAACACAAATACACACACATATGCTAGTTTCCGGACATAGTCCTAGAAAATGTAAAACACAAAGTTTATTAACTAAATGTGAATGCATGAGCATATTTTGCCAAGTTTGTGAAAGTGAAATATAAATGAAATAAAATCATGAAGGGACACACAAGAATGATATGTGTGAGTGTGTGCCTAGCCTTGTAAGAGATAAGAGGTCTTTGAATACCTTTGTAGACCGATAATGTCCGAAACTCTTAAAAGCCGGCAACTTGAACGAATAATGGTTGAGACGTCCTTCGTCTTCAAAATCCTTCATTTAATAACCACTAAACATTACAAGTAAAACACGTTTTGATATGGAATTAATGCCAACACTAATTATCAACCTAACAGTTAGTCACAACAAGTTCCAAGAGACAGCAAAGAATGTTCCGGTCACTTTTGAATTCACAATCTTTAGATTGAAACTCACGTGAACCTTATTCGAAATTGTGCACAAAACCTTTTGATGTAAAAGTAACTAGTGCACTATCGAAATAAGAACAAACGTTTCTCTCTATTCCTCTTGGCCGAAAATCACACTAGTCTAAGAGTTGGATTCTATTTTTTCTCTAGCAAAAGAAAAAACTCTCACCCAAAAGAATTAGGGTTGCCGAAAATATACAAAGAATATATATATTATCTTGGGCGAATTCCTTGCTCAATGTAAATTATATATATTGGGCGAATTCTCCTTTCTTTTTGCCATATAAAATAATATATAAATATATTAGAATTCAACTTGCCATATAAATCTATATATGTTGGCGACCAATTCTATATGCCATATAAATAATATATATCTCAAACATATAGATTACATATTCTGCATGCGTATATGTATATATATATTTCCGCATGAATTCCGCATGCATTCATGCATATATTTATTTCCATTCCTCATGCATATATGTATATATATATTTCTGCATGCATTCATGCATATATTATCTATATATTCCGCATGCATATATATTATATACAAACCCTAATCCAACTCTTTAGTGTATTTGTGACTATATCAAAGACTTCCTAATTTGACTAGATAAATAAATCCCTTATTTATCTACTTACCAAATAAAGTCTTTTATATTTATTATACTACCACAATAGTATACTACTAAGAAACATATTTCCTAGTCAGAAAAAGATTTTGATTCTCAATTAAATGATTAACTAATAAATTAATTAATTTCCATTTAATCAATCAATAAAATAAAATAATATTTTAGACTATTATTCTAGTCTTGCCGCCCACACTATATACATGGGTCTAATATTATTTTCTTATTTTATTTAATCCATTAGACTTTAATTAAAAAGCCCACATGTGAACTAGGCTCATTCTTACTAAAAGAAACAAGTCCACATGCCTTAATACAATTCTAGATGGACCCATAAATTGATCCGGTAGAATATATCAAGTGATCCATACAAGTCCGTGTGGATTGGGGATCTTGGCGGGTTATCTAAATTTAAGCTTCAATAGACATAACCTAATCACAATCAACAAATGATTCACTTAGGTCCGATCTATTTATTTTAACTCATTCCACTAAAAAGCTAAAATTGAACTCTTAAATAAAGATAGAATAAGTAAATATTTCTCATTCGTACCCTAGACAATCTTATTGGAGATGGTGTATCCTTGTGAAGAATATCAATAATCGCCAAGAGCTCATAGACCGCTTATAGCTCTCCAAGTTACCATATTTACTCATATGACCACATTTTGAACTTGGATATTTTGACTTGTCCAGAAGCCATGTTTCAATAGACTCTATCGAAAACTTAACGTTAAGATTTAATATCCAAAACCTCAAAACATCCATATGATGATATTCTACTCACATTTAATAAATTGAGCCACGATGTCCATATCTATAAATGAAGTCCTCTATCGATTAACAAATGAATATTAACAAACTATCGAGGATAGACTATGCTATATAATCGTACTCATTGATAACTCAAATGATACCACTTGCAACCATAAGTCCATCATTTATCTCAGGATTAAGATAGACTCTCCGATTGTCCTAATAATGAAAAGACTATTATCTATTGACGGTTCTAGATAAAGTATTTCATTGTGATCCAGTTCAATGCACCCAGTGCACTAGATTCTTTTACTCGAAGACCCTCCGATGATTTCAGACTCATCATAACTCATTTGATCCCACTCAAATGCTAGCAAAAAAATTCTACAACTTTAACAAGATAAAGGTGCCCAACCTTTAACTTAAGTTGTGAACATTATTCAAGACTAACTAAAGAATTGTGTCTACCTCATACATATCCAGATGTACGAACAATTCTTCTTTTCTCCTAGTCTTTTGACATTATGATTATTTACTTTTGACAATTATAATATTCAATCTATAAATGCTATAAGATTTGTTTAAATCAGAAATCACTTTATTAATATAAAAAGATTGTCAAAAACAATATTACACTCTTGCTATTGAGCATAATCCTAACATTAATGGCACTCATGTTATCACAAAAGAGAGTGAGTATACCTTGGTTGAATCCGTAGTCTACTAGCATTTGCTTCATCCATAGGAGTTGTGTGCATTCACTCCCCGCGGCTATGTACTCGGGCTCGGCCGTGGACAAGGAAATTGAGTTTTGCTTCTTGCAAAACCAAGACACCAAGTTGTTGCCTAGGAAGAAGCAATCGCCCGATGTGCTTTTCCTATCATCACAATTTCCTGCCTAATCCACATCACTAAAGCCTACAAGATTAGCATTAGTGTCAAAAGAGTACCAAATCCCATAGTTGGATGTCACATTCACATAGCGAATGATTCTCTTTACTGAAGAGAGATGTGACTCCTTAGGATCCGCTTGGTACCTAGCACACACACCCACACTAAAAGAGATATCGAGCCTACTTGCGGTCAAATAAAGCAAGCTACCAATCATGCCACGATATAACGTTTGTTCCACACTTTTACCACTAGCATCCTTGCTTAGCTTCAAAGTGGTACTCATGGGTGTATCACAATGTTTGGCATTTTCTAGACCAAACTTCTTTACTAGGTTCTTAGCATATTTGGCTTGGGTTATGAAAATCCTATCACTCATTTGCCTAATTTGCAAACCTAGGAAGTAACTTAGCTCACCAACTAGACTCATCTCAAATTCATGAGACATAGCATCAACAAATTGTTGTACCTTGATATTGTTGGTGGAGCCAAACACTATATCATCAACATAGATTTGAGCTATAAAAAGCTCATCATTGTCTTTCTTGATGAATAGAGTCTTGTCAACACTACCCCTTGTGTAGTTATTGTCAACAAGAAATTGAGTGAGGCGCTCATACCAAGCCCTCGGTGCTTGTTTCAACCTATATAGAGCCTTCTTGAGGCGATAGACATGGTTGGGGTGGTGAGCATCCACAAACCCCTTGGGTTATTCAACAAACACTTCCTCTTGCAAGAAGCCATTGAGGAAGGCACTCTTGACGTCCATTTGGTGCAATTTGAACTTGTGCACACAAGAAATGGACAAAAGAAGCCTAATGGACTCTAAATGGGCAACGAGATTAAAAGTCTCCTCAAAGTCGATACCCTCAATTTGAGAGTACCCTTGTGCTACAAGTCTAGCCTTGTTCCGCACTATGTTACCATCCTCATCGGATTTGTTCCTATAAATCCACTTAGTGCCTATCACATGAGTGCTTTTAGGCCTAGGAACTAAAGTCCAAACCTCATTCCTTTCGAATTGGTTTAGCTCTTCTTTCATGGCAAGAACCCAAAATTCATCATTCAAGGCTTCATCAACCTTTTTGGGTTCAATTTGAGAGGTGTAGCATGTAAAGCTAATGAGATTAGCTATTTGACGCCTAGTCCTAACACCCTCATTCACATCTCCAATAACATCCTCTCTGTTATGGAGTCTTCTAACCCATGAACGAGTTCATTATAGTCCAAGAGAGGAACTCTAGTAAGAGGTTATGTGTCCTCATTATTACCATTGGACGTCCCAACATTGGGAGTCTCCACAACCCTCTCCAAAGGAGAGTCATCATCTAAAATATCCTCCTCCTCATGGTCATTAGACTTGAGCCTTGTATCATTAATGACAATATTCGATGATTCCATGACGGTTCGAGTCTTCAAGTTGAAAACTCTATATGCTCTACTATTCAAGGCATAACCAATAAAGATACCCTCATCACTCTTAGCATCAAATTTGCCAAGTTGATCACGGTTATTTAAAATGTAGCATTTGCTTCCAAATGTGTGGAAGTAGCTAACATTTGGCTTCCTACCTTTCCATAACTCATAGGAGGTATTTCTAGATCTGGGCCTTAGGAAAACTCTATTCCCTATATAGCAAGCCGTATTGGCGGCTTCGGCCCATAGGTTCCTAGGGACATTGTTGCTAAGCAACATCACATGGGCCATCTCTTGAAGGACCCTATTCTTCCTCTCAACAACTCCATTTTGTTAAGGTGTCCTAGGAGTCGAAAACTCATGGGAGATGCCTAAGCTATTGCAATAGCTTTCAAAAGAGGCATTCTCAAATTCCCTCCCATGGTCACTTCTAATCCGTTTAATGCTTTTAATGTTAGAATTCATTTCATTTTGTATTTTAGTACAAAGCATTTTAAACTTCTCAAAAGTTTCGGATTTTTCTCTAAGAAAATATGTCCATGTAAATCTAGAGAAATCATCAACACAAACAAAAATGTATCTCTTTCCACCTAAACTCTCGGTTTGCATTGGACCCATGAGATCCATGTGGAGAAGCTCTAGGGGCTCCTTGGTGGAGAGATACTTGCCCTTTTTGTGCATGCTCTTAGTTTGTTTTCCTTGTTGACAAGGTCCACAAACACCATTGGCTTTCTTCCCAAGCTTAGGGAGGCCACGCACACAATTGAACTTTCCAAGGGTTCTTAAATCCCTAAAGTTCATGTGGCCAAGTCTTTCATGCCACAACTCTATTTGCTCATCCATGGACACATTGTTTGAGACTATTCTAGCTTCAAGACAATAGCAATTGTCGCTAGATCTCATACCTTTGAACAAGGTTTGTCCATCGGGTTTTAGGATAGAGCAATCATTTTTACTAAACATGACGGAATATCCTTCATCACTAAGATGAGAAATGCTTATCAAATTGGCTTTCAAGCCATCAACAAACAAAGCATTAGATAAGGAGGGTAATCCGGGAACAGAAATGGTTCATTTCGCTACAACTTTCTTTTTGGATCCATCACCAAAAGTGACATATCCTCCTTCCTCTATAACAAGAGTCTCGAAGAAACTCTTGTTTCCCGTCATGTGCCTAGAGCACCCACTATCTAAATACCAAAAATTAGAAGAATTTGCCTTCAAGGCTATTTGAGCAACATGGTAAACATTTTCATTCTTTCTAATCCACCTAGAAACAATCTTAGCTTTCTTAGTGGTCTTTGGTACATGGGTTCTAGATGTCCTAGGATTATGCACATCAATATTATCATTCCTAGGAGCATGCATCTTGGCTCTATTCTTTCTCTTTTCAATCATGCTTCGTGTTTTACACATTTTAATATATCGAAAGCAATTTAGTCTAATATGACCATCAAATCCACAAAAATGACATGTATGAATAAAATAAGGGATCATACCTTGTCCTTTAGCATGCATGTGAGCTTGTCCATGTCTTTGTGGTTGAGTGGGTTCAATCCATCTTCGTTGTTGAACCGGTTTAGCTTGCTTTCTAGCTTGAGGTTACATGATTGGTCTCTTTCCTTTGTGAGCTAATTGTGGAGGAATGTTGACTTGAGAGACCCTAAAGGGTTGAGCTTGAGGTTGCCTTCTTGGCACCATCTTCACTTATGCATTTGAACATTGTCCTAGTTCTAACTTCTTCCTAGGAGTTTGCACCGATGAAGCTTCTTCATTCCTCAAACTATTGACAAACACGGTCTTGTTAGAGGTTGAGATCTTCTTACCATCTTCATACCCAAGACCCCTCTTGTCACACGGACTCTTTTCAACACCAAGTATATGGTCAAGCTTCTTGGTGCTAGAATCCATCATAGCTAATGATTCTTTAGCTTCATCAAGCTCCCTCTTCAACCCTTCTTCATTCTTCTTAGATAAGACTAACTCCTCTCTTAGCTTATCTTCATTCGATTTGGATCTCACTACTTCTTCACTTAATTGGTCTATATGAGATGAGAGCTCTAGGTTTTCTTCCTTCAATCTCATGATCTCTCTCTTGTTCTTTAACCTAGAATTCTCAAACTTGACCATGTAGTCTCTAAGATCCATCATATCCACTTTTCCATTAGTGGAGTGAGATGAATAGCCATTATCACTTGAGTCAATTTCCTATTGACTCCCATTTTCTTCTTCACTGGAACCTTTGCTTTTATGGGAGGAGGCAAAGGCTATGAAGTTAGCCATGAGCTCTTCATCATCCGAAGACTCATCTCCCTCATTGGAGTCATCACTTCCACTCCATGTAGCGGCCATCACTTTCCCCTTTTTCTTGTTAACGTGATTAGCACATTCGGGGGTAAAGTGGCCTATGCCACCACACTCAAAGCATCGGACCCATTTCCTTTCGGTCTTCTCTTGCCTAGGCTCAAACTTCTTGAATGAAGACTTTTTCTTGAAGTCTTGACCCTTGGATCTGAAACCTTTCTTCTCAGACTTGTAGAATTTCTTGAACCTTCTCATCAAGAAAGTCATTTCTTCGTCCTAGTCATCATTCTCCTCCTTCTCTACTTTGGAGGCTTTCAAAGCAATTCCCTTTTTCTTTTTAAGAGGTGTGAAGGTAGGACCCTTCCTAGACTCATAAGCTAGAAGCCTCCCTATCACCTCACTCGGTTTCATATCCTTATATGTGTTATTCTCCTCTAAAGCCGTCACCTTTGATTCAAACCTATCGAGGAGAGATCTCATAATCTTTTGCTTGATTCTCTTATCCGAATACGGGTCACCAAGTTGATGACTTTGGTTGACTATGTCCATCAACTTGATCTCGAAGTCATTGAAGCACTCATTCTCCTCTATCTTAAGCATCTCAAATTGAGTTTGGAGGACTTGAAGCTTGGAGCCCTTCACTACTTCGGTTCCCTCATGTGCAATCTCTAGGATGTCCCAAGCCTTTTTAGCTATCCTAGTATTCTGAATCAATTTATATTGATTTTCGTCCATTGCACATAGGATGGCATGCATCGCCTTCCTATTCCATTTTGATGCCTTAAACTCTTGCGCGTTCCATTGCGCCTTAGGCTTGAGCACATCCTCTCCTCCACCCGTAGGAGTCATCATGGGTGAAGTGTAGCCGTCTTCAACCGCCATCCAAGCCCGGTCATGGATTTGACATATGTACGACTCCATCTTGCCTTTCCAAGAGGCATAATTCAACCCGGTAAGAAGCAGAGGCCTTGTGCTAGAATCACCTTCGTTGCCACCACCATTTCCACCGTTTCCACTCATAGTGTTTATGAATGAATGAAATGAATGCAAATGTATGAATGATCAAAAATCACACAAAATGCAAAACACACCAAAATGAGCAAAGGATCACCTAAGTTTATCTAGGAACCCGCTCTGATACCAATTGAAACAAATATTGCACGGTGTGTATAAAACTATCTAGAGGGAGGGTGAATAGATTTTAAACGTATTACCCAATTTTTCGTGTGAAGTCAATATTACGAAATTACCTCTAACTAGATAAAGCAATAAATCAAGTATAAAATGCAGAAATTAAATAACACTTGATTTTTACGAGGAAACCCTCACGGGAAAAACCACAGTCTAATAAGTGAGCCACACCCGAACCTCGAATCCACTAAGTGATAAAAATTACAACCTAATCCCGGAAGTAATCACACACCTACCTATTCCCGGTATGAGTGAACCTAGTTCGAATGCTTGCGATCTAAGCAACCTAATCCCGGATGCTACACACAAGACTTATGTTCTCAATGAAGAGATTAACACCCTAAGTGAATATATGAATATCCAAATGCAACATAGAGCAAGGGAAACCCTATATGCTTATCTAAGATGATAAAATTGCAATTAGAACAATCCTAGATATTAAAACTAAATGACATGTCAAATAGTTTAGCTAATCAAGATTAAGCACAAACCTAATTAGCTATCACAATACAACTTCTCAAATAATCAATACACTAATCTCAATCTTGTATCCAAAAGATATATGAAAATCATACAAGTAATAAATGAGATTGCTTGTTAAGAAAAACACAAAATATGTAAGATATTAGTGAAAAGATTACCAAGCAAAGTGTGATGAAGAATCCATGCAAAAAGACATCTAGATGATCAAAGATGATGCTAGATGATGATTGATGATCATGAAATGGTGTTTTAGTAATTAAAAATGAGTTCTTAGAATTTTTCTTGTCTTTGAAAAATATCCTAAGTATGAAATCTGAATATGAACTCTATTAATTGACCTAAAGTCAAAGTGGCATATATATAGGGGGCCAAATCAAAGTGTGGTCATTTTGAATAAGTTGACCTGATTTTACCTTGGGCGCTATACATAGAGCGCTTCTGTACAGCGCCCCAACTCTGTTCTCTTGGGAAAACAGAAAACAGAGTGGCGTTGTACGTACAGTGCTTTGTACAGCGCTTCGTACATCACCTGTATAGTGACCCAACAACGACCGATTTAAATCGATCAGGTCTGTACAGCGCTCATATGGGCGCTGTTTGTATAGCGCCCATTGCAAAAATGCAATCCTAAGTCTATGCATGACAAGGCAATTGGATATGCAAGATGCAATCAAAATAACATGCAAGAAGAGATGTTTTAAACATGAATGCACACAAAAATAAACACATGTTAAACACAAAGAATGGATAAGAATGGAATGTGTGTGTGTGTGCATCTAATCTCTTCAAAGCACAAAACCAAGCACTAGATATACCTTTGGAGTGCTTGAAACCTTGAGGTCTTGAAAGGGTCATTAGACATGAACATCAAATCCTAGACTACCCTTACAAAGATCCTCAATTATGGTTTGTCTACAAAATAAGTCAATCAACACATGGGAAACCTTACACAGTTGATATCTCATTGAATGAAGAATTGTAGAGGTTACAAAGAGAATTTCATAGGTCGGAACGACTTCATCGGTTCTATGAAAGAGAAAGTATGGGCTTAACAGATCATGTTTGGGTGTTGGAGTTTAGTTTGGCTAAGAAAAGGGCAACCATTCAAAACTAGGGCTTTTATATTTCTGTCTTCGATTGCCATTCTTTAGCTGCTGTGTAAATTCCCATAAATATGTGTAATGTGGGGTAATCGAATAATAGCAAATGTTATATACTTACATCCTCCGTAACGTAAAATTACTATGGTTCCTATATTTGCATTTTGTTATACGTGATCACATTATTTCTGTAGATTTATAGTAGTGTGTTCTTCATATTATGTTATTTATGTTGTACCTTATTAATTGGCATCGGAGGTAAGGTAAGTCTAGGTTTTGAGTTGGAGGATAATTTTGGTTAACTATGTACGTGGCAACTTTTATAATCATAACTGGGCCTTTTATAATCATTAAAAACTTCTAGGCTATCTTTGAAGCATTTGTTAGGCTTTAGACACATAATTATTTATTTTATAATGTAATCGGTTATATTTTATTCGATTGTCGTTCCCTAAACGTAATCTAAAACTTTTGCATTTATGAACCTCTTCAAACATATTGGCTGGCTGTGGCCTAGTACAAAATATACAAACAAAACTAGTCAAATTTCAATGGAAGTCATCTAGACCACATAGACATAATATTAGTATATAGAAAATTATGTGTCCATGTGGTCAAGTTTAAACTCCACAAATCAAACAAAATACATGTCAATTGAAATCATATAACAAACAACCCAAAAAGAATTATCAACACAACAAATAATAACGAAAGTAACTAACATTCATGAGAATTAAATAACAACACAGTGACAACCAGATACATATAACAAACAAGACAAATGACAAAATCCAAATGCATCATTAACCCAAAACACTAATGAAAGTGACTAATTGTCTGATTCTTTTTTTTTGGACAATTACGCCAATCGTGCCCAAAAATGTGGGCATATACGGCACTGATTTGGTCTTTTACGCGTCTGCGGCTTGGCTGCTGGTGTAATAGGTGCAATCGGACCAGTGGGTCAGCCTTTGGTCTTCACATTGGGATCTTTTAAAATTTGGCTCTTTGTATAAAAATCATCACCATTTTTGTTGCAATTATTTCGGAACTCATCATCCAACCTTTACACAGTATTTCTTAGAATATTGAGCTCCCTTTAAATCAAATTAAAACCTTCTTCGGTTTGGTTCCCACAGTGATAGAGATAGTTGCACTCTGCACTCAATGAAGCAAACTGGGCAATATAAACACTCTTCGAACAGTCATTGTCGGGTTGGAGATGGATACGAACGTCATCTGTAGCTGACTTCGTCCACCTCTTAAATATCAAGGACTTTGGAATCTTTGTAATGTTTTCCACTTTCATAACATAAAACATATGATAGCAGGAAATTCCTTTATTTTGTAACAACTTATATTCGCACGAAAGTACTGGCAGATTGTGCTTTGATGAATCCCAATCACTATCCTCAACGACCTGCTGAAAATAAATTATGTCCCTATGGTAAAAAACACTCACAGTCTTTTTATATGGAGAATCATATTCGGTGAGAACATATTCGACTTCATTCTCCTCATTCCATGATGCAAAGTGTGAATACTTTATTAAATCGTTGATCTCTTTAGTAATGTCACAGTAGATACGATAAGTGTAGATGGAAGATGCATGCTTCTCCAACAACTTTATGTGGCTTAAGATCACTGGACTCTTAGTGTTTGAAGCATATTCGTCGGTAAAGAAATTGTTTCTTAACCTTATGAGTGCCCTATCGATTTGAGGGAATAAGTCAAACAATTTCTTAGAGCTGCAAACATATTCTTTCATATAATTATTCATTGACTTTGATCTTTAAGTGTTGCGCATTCAGGCAAAAAAATGGCCCTTAGAATATGATTCTGCCCATTTATGCCTCTTTTCGTACATCATATTAACCCAAACGTTGTCTTCGAGATCGTGTTGTTTTATCATTTCTTTCCAACATTTATCGAATTTGTCCTCGTCTATGTGGTAAAAGATGAAGGATTTAAATGTCGATGACTTCTTAGGGTCGTTAATGTGAGCACATGCGTTTCTTGCTACATGCCATCCGTATACCCTATGCCGACAGTTTGGAAATACCTCATCGATTGCCTGTCACATTGCTTCATCTCCGTTCGTCATTTTAGAAAGGGGATGCTTGCTGCCCATTGAATCCATGAGTTTAGTAAGGGGCCATTTGTAAGAAGTAAACGTCTCGTCTAATAAAAGTGCAACACCAAATACACAAGTAGCATTATGGTTGTTTACACCGACAAATAAAACCAAAGACTTTCCATATCCATTTGTCTTGTAAGTGGTGTCAAAAACAAGAACATCTCCAAAGCACTTGTACTCGAATAGAGAATGGGAGTCCCTCCAAAATATATTAGCAAGCCTATCATCATCATCTGTGTTGAACCTGTAGTAAGAGTTTGGTTCAGTAAATGCCTTTGACTCGAGATATGAAATTGCTGCTTGTGAATTGCTTTCAAAAGCTTTTGATCGTCTCATCTTAGCAATCTTGTTATACATGTCCTTCTAAGTGAATCCAATTTTAGAGTATCCTTCTTTCTAGTCAACCATGTACTCAAATGTTTGACAACCACTTATGAAGTTTTTGCCCATGGCGTCAATTTGGGCATAGTCACCTTCATCTAAGTTTATGTGAGATCAATAGGATGAAACCTCACGAAAAGTTGCTAGTTTGTGTGAATGATCATCCATGAATACCCTTACGCTGTACTTTAACGTATCACTGTCTAGGCCAATTGAGAAACAAGGTTTGCAATTCTATCTTGTCTGCAGCCTTGGCTTGCGTTTCCTATTTTTATTGGTCAAATACTCATCCCTTCTTGATCCCTGCTTATCGCAAACCCACTTTCTCCTTAATACTTTACCTTCACGGTCATGGTCCAAGTTCGCCGCTCTTATACCAAATCCATTACCCTTAGCATAACCAAGATAAAACGACCTTGCATCATCCACATATAGGGATGGCAAAATGTGGATCCATATCCAACCCAGGCCCAGATCCATAAAAAAACCCACTCAAAATGAATGGGTCTAGACCCGACCCGGAACCACTAAATGAATAGTTGGTTCGGATATGGATCCGACCCGCTTACCTTTCGGATTTTAACCGACCCGCCCATGACCCGTTTTATACTTAATTTGACCCAGATTTTTTTGACCTGGATTTTTTGACCCGGATTTTTTGACCCAGATTTTTTGGGCCAAGATTTTTTTTACCAAAATCAAAAAGTTTATAAGTTTTACAAGCCCATTAAAATTCTAATTTTTTACAACCCATATCCAATTAAAACAATAATCTTAAATATTCTTCAATAAATCTATTGATAACACATCTCTAAATATTAATTTTTACAACCCATATCCAATTAAAAATAATAATAATAAATCACACGGATGCTAATGGCTCTTCCTCATCTATTGTAGCATATATTTCTTCCTCCGGAATGCCACCTAAAAAAACAATCAAGTAAAAAAAATAAAAATTAATAGCAACCAATATTCAGTTTTGTGTACACATCCAGTTTTGAAAATAATTGCATACCTCGAATAGGAGCCCATATCCAGTTTTGTGTACACATCAAGGCCTCAAGCGTGTCCGGATGCAATCTTCTACGATGTGGAGTCAAAAATCTACCTCTAGCACTAAAAGCGGACTCAGAAGCCACCGTAGACACAGGAATGGCCAAAATATCTCTAGCAAAATCGGATATTTCCCTTTGTTACCTTTCCACCATGACAAAATGTCAAAGTCAGGAGAGTTATTTTCAACTTGTTCATCCAAATACCTCTCTAACTCTGACTTGTTGATGCTGCTAACTGCTTGACTTTTATACAACTCAAATTCTTCATCACCCCCAAACATATCAAAAGAATGATCCATTGAAGTATCATCTAACTGTTCAACAAAACTGGATCCTAATTCATATTCTGTAATCAAATCCTTTAAAAGTTCATACACTATTTCTCGCTGACTAGATGCACTAGAGCCATAAATTTTACTAAAATGAAAATCAACAAGCAACATCTTATACCTTGGATCCAAAGCTACCGCTACAGCCATCACACCAGGAATATCTCTCCAATACTTATCAAACTTGGCAATCATACCTCTTGCCATTTCTTGTATCTCACTGTAACGAGAAATAAGCCATCCATTCATTGTCTCTCTCACTTTACAAATCATGGGAAAAACCAAATTAGCGGTAGGATATTTGGTACCTGAGAAAAACTCCGTTAACTTGTAAAACGGTTTCAAATGCTCCACCATAACTGTTGCTAACTGCCACTCTGATTCATTGGGTAAACATTTATATTGCGGCTCATAATGCTGGACACGAACAAAAACATCCTTATAAATCAAAGCAACCGAAAGCATAAAGTATGTGGAATTCCATCTAGTGGGACAATGTTAGGTTTATAATTAGTGTTAGCATTAATTCCATATCAAAACGTGTTTTACTTGTAATGTTTAGTGGTTAGTAAATGAAGGATTTCGAAGACGAAGGACGTCTCAACCATTATTCGTTCAAGTTGCCGGCTTTTAAGAGTTTTGGGCATTATCGGTCTACAAAGGTATTCTAAGTCCTCTTATCTCTTACAAGGCTAGGCACACACTCACACATATCATTCTTGTGTGTCCCTTCATGATTTTATTTCATTTACATTTCACTTTCACACACTTGGCAAAATATGCTCATGCATTCACATTTAGTTAATAAACTTTGTGTTTTGCATTTTCTAGGACTATGTCCGGAAACTAGCATATGTGTGTGTATTTGTGTTTGTATGTTTCCATATTTTGTGTTTAGGACTTGAACATGTTCTTATTCAATGCCTTATTGAGTTCCAATCGTTTCGGTTACTCATTCATAAGGTTTCGAGTCCAAACGTGTTGACTATGCCACTTTACGTTCTCTTACGTTGTGTTGACTTCATCGATGATTTCCGAGATGATTTCTCAACCGTTTTTCAAAGTTGTATAGTTGTTTTCGTGCATGAGAGAGTCACGGTTCGTAATCCAAAAACGGATTTGAATTTGGAGTTTGGACGCCCGAGATACGGGCCAACGAACCGAGGGAGCGCGCGAGAGGACAGCCCAGGCCGTGGGCCACAAGGGCTGGCCGTGGTTGAGGCCGTGGGCCCCACGGCCTGGAGCAGCCTCTGCTCCCGTGTGGGCCACGCGCCCCCCACGGCCAGGGGGTGATGTGGCACCACATGGTTGGCCGGTTCCCTCCTTCTCTCTGCTCCTATTTCTTCCCTCTCTCTCTCCATTTGAATTTTCAAGAAGAAAAATTTCAGTTTCCCGTCTAGAGTTCTCTCCAATTTTTCCAAACTTCAAAACACCATATCTTCCTCATCCGGAGTCGGATTTGAGTGATTCAAGTTGGAGAGTGTTCGTATTTGAGTCCTCTAACATCTCCAAGTGGTTTGGTGGCTGATTGATCGTGATTTCAAGTGGTTGGACACTGAATTTCGCACCAGCTGCAGAATCCGAGGTTTGAGTCTCAACTTTGGGATTTCTTGTTATTTGACCTTCCATTTGCTTGGGGTTTCTTCTTCTATATCTATGTTATTGTTTTATAAAAGCTATTTGGAAAGGTAGCTTGATTTTCATTCTAATTGAAACTCAATTTGTGGACTTATGTTGACTAGATTTTATGATTCTAGGTTTTACATTTGTTTGTGAGTTGTATTGTGATTAGAATGGCATCTTAGGTTGTTTGATACTTAATTGAATTAATTTTGTGTTAAAATGACTTTGAGATTTGATTTGGTCCTTTGATTAGTGAAATCTAGGATTTGTGTATTTTTATGTGATTTAGAGAATATAGGTTTTGATTGATGTAAATCTCAAAACCTTGCTCTATATTTTTGTCTAGTATATTGATTGATTTTAATCTTATATATCTAGCTTTTGATTGTATATTGATAGCATCTTGAATTTATACTTAATGAACATTTTGTGATTCAAGTGTTATGTGTGTGAATGAGACTTTGAGTATATGTGTTAGGTGTTTCACATGCTTAGGTTTCTATTCATGTATTTTTGCATCTAGACTTGATTAATTGTGATTTCACATGTTTAGGTCTATTTGTGCCATAGAATGTATTGATCACATGTTCTATGTTGTATTGAATGTTTGCATCATTTGCATTCACATGATCACACTAGGAAGTCCTTGTAAAAGGCATGAAGTCTTGGTTAGAGTCGGGATGACTCGGATAGCCAAGCAAGAAGTCTTGCCTAGAGCCGGGATGACTCGGATAGGTAAGCAAGGAGTCATGGCTAGAGTCGGGAGGACTCGGATAGTCATGCATGGGAGGCTCCCTAGAGGCAAGAGTGCCTTGGATAGGGAGTTGGCTATTGTATTGGTAGGCCTAGGCGTATGGTTAGACATAGAGTCCGATAGAGCGGGGTACACGGGAGGTGTATGCACTCTTGAGGAATTTCTAATCTACCATCGATGTTGGTTGAGTGTGTTGTCCAATATATGGTGGTTCCGCATCATTGAGGGATTTCATACTTTCCAATAGGGTTGGGTAGGCTTAGACTTCACTAGGTTGGGTGAGCTAAAGATTGGTCACTTTGTGAATGTTCTATGTTTACTTTCCAATAATATAGTACCCAATGGTTGTAGTTCAACCCGTGGATGTTTCCTCCTTGGAGGTTTTACCACGTTAAAAAATCCCTTGTGTTAATTCTTTCTATCTCTTTCTCTTATATTTAATTGTATATTTTATTGTCTTGATTCATAATATTCACTTGTGTTGTATTGTGAACCAAGTCTTTGTATAGTGTGATTAGTGTATTCATTCTTTAGATCAATTTGTATCTTTGATTCTTTTATATATTGTAATCTTTGTATAGTGACATTTTGATCACTCTTGTAACACATTGAACATCTTATGAAATACAAGCTTATTTTGTTGTTATGTTTATTTGCTATTTTACCTCACATGACTTGTTGATATACTTAGACATTTCTCTTATGATTGTAACATCGTATTGTCTATGTATGTCTTCCTTGACTTATTGTGTTGTGTGTAAGGCTACCTTGAGGGACAAACGAATGTTTGTTCAAGGGTTTGAAAAAAGGTGTAAAAACCTATTCACCCCCCCTCTATGTATGCTTTAAGCAATTTAACTTCGTTTGTGTACATTCAGACAATCAAGCACAAGTTTCTTGGTATATTTAATTTTCAATTGATTTGCTGCATTCTCGAAAGCTTCAATTCTCTTGCTTGATGCTATCCAAAAACAAATACTATCCCTAATTTTCTCAATGCCATCTGCAATCACTTTCAACCCATCTTGCACCACCAAATTCAAGATGTGGGCACAACATCGCATATGGAATAACCTCCCACCTAACACCAATGCATCACCAAATTTGTTCTTGATTTTCTCAATCATACAGTCATTAGTGGAACAATTATCCACAGTAATTGCAGACAATTTTCTATCCACATTCCAGTCATAAAAACATGTCACTAACTGTTCACCAAGTGATGTAGCATCATGTGGACTTAACACATGTATGAAACGCATGATTCTACTATGTAACACCCATGATTTGTCAATGAAATGCATAGTAACAACCATGTATCCCATTTTTGTACTAGATGTCCACATATCCGTAGTAATTGCTACTTTACTTTCAATGCTATCTAACAACTTCAATGTCTTATCCTTCTCCATATTGTACAACTTAAAAATCTCACTTTTCAGCGTGTTTCTACTCATTGATTCAAACCTAGGTTGACAATACCCCATCATCTCCTGAAACCCCGTGTATTCTACAAATCTTAAAGGAAGCTCATGCATTATAATCATCTTCGCTACTTTTGACTTACCAACATTTGGATCAAACGAGGTATTAGTTGAATGTGTAGCTTCTTGATGATCATCAAGACATTTTAACACATGCTTCCTTAAACTTGATGTCCCTTTAGTAGCATTTAACAACTTTTCACAAAAATTACATTTTGCCATCATAACACCATTAACATCAACCCTAATCATGTAATTCCAAACAAATGATGTTTGTCTCTTCCGTTTAGAGCCACCTGAAGCACTACTTGGCTCAACATCTTCAACTTCATTATTACCACTACCCGTAGAAACATTCACTTGACTTCCTTCGACACTAGTCATGTTTAGCTACCTAACACATCATTTAACACATTTAAAACTAGTAAACCATACCGTGTTTAAATATGATATTATAGGGAAATTCAAAATAAAATAGTAGCTAATTACATTCAATAAAGTACCTAATATCTAAGCACAATACAACTTCGCACACTTAGTCTAAATAGAAAATTAAATCTGTAAGGATTCCCGTTTTGTTGATTGGCTTATTTCGTGGACAAACCACGTGTTGGGGATTGTATGTAAGGGTAGTTTAAGTGATAGATATTCAAGCTCAAGACCCTCTCATGTCCTCAAGGTTGTTAAGCACTCCAAAGGTAATACTCTAAGTGCTTACTTGTCTTGAAGAGATAGTTGCACACACTCACAACTCATGCATATGTTTAATCCTTGTATGTTGTGTGTCTTATTTATGTGCCTTAATGCTCATTAACATCTCTTCTTGCATGTTAGTTTGATTGCATCTTGCATATCCAATTGCCTTGTCATGCTTAGACTTAGGATTGTATTTTTGCACTGGGCGCTCCCAAAAGCGCTTTACAAAAGCGCTCTACGAACAGCCCCCGTTGGGCGCTGTACAGACCTGATCGATTTATTTCGGTCGCTGTACGAGCGCTGTAAAGGCGCTCTACAAAGCGCTCTACGTAGAGCGCCCCTCTGTTTTCCTCGCGAGAACAGAGCAGGGGCGCTGTACAAGCGCTGTACAGAAGCGCCCTACGTACAGCGCCCATAGCAAAATTGTGGTGTCACTTATCAAAATGACCACACTTCATCTTGACACCCTATATATATGCCACTTTGACTTTAGGTCAATTAAGAGAGTTCATATTCAGATTTCATACTTAGGATATTTTTCAAAGAGAAGAAAAATTCCAAGAACTCATTTTTATCATCTCAAACACTTTTTCATGATCATCAATCATCATCTAGCATCATCTTAGATCATCTAGATGTCTTCTTGCATGGATTCTTCATCATACTTTGCTTGGTAAGCTTTTCACTAATATCTTACATATTTTGTGTTTCTCTTAACAAGCAATCTCATTTAATTACTTGTATGTTATTTTATATACTTTGAATACAAGTTTGAGATTAGTATGATGTATGTTTGAGAAGTTGTATTGTGATAGCTAATTAGGTTTTGTGCTTAATCTTGATTAGCTAAGCTATTTGACATGTCATCTAACCATTTATATCTAGGATTGTTTTAATTGCAAAATCATTATCCTAGATAAGCATATAGAGTAACCTAGCTCTAATTTGCATTTTGAATATTCATACATATTCACTTAGGTTGTTTCTCTTCATTGAGAAGTAAGTCTTGGGGCTAAGAGTGCTTAGGCCTCAAGCAAATTGGAATAGGGTTGCTAATAAAGGCCCGCTGGGTAGAAGTGAAGGGTTACAGACCGGAGTGTTAGACGAGGTCTACATAGGTTGTAAACTTCATTTCAATTAGTGATTTCGAGTTCCGAGTGTGGCGCACTATACAGCCCGTGGTTTTTTCCCAGTGGTTGGGTTTCCACGTATATATCTTGTGTTATTTAAATTCCGCACATATTACACTTGATATATTATTTTGACTAGTTAGGGGCATTTTCGTAAAATTGACTTGCTTACAAAAATTGGGTAATATTTGTTAAAATATATTCACCCCCTCCCCCCCCCCCCCCCCCCCCCCCCCTCTAGATAGTTTTATACACACCGTGCTATAAAAACATAACAATAACAGTTTCATATAAAAATAAAAACACAATTTCATATAAAAATCAATCAGTTTCATATCCAATGGAGCAAGGATTTACACATGATACTTTAGGAGACATAGATGAATATAGATCTGCACATTTTTGAGATGGCCACAAATTATTCAATTATAACTTTGAAAATATTCCTGGGCAATTGAGTACAAGTGTAGAACACATTCATGCTTCATTCGCATAATGTAGCACAGTGTGACTTTAATTAATAATGTACAAGTGGATGTGGATGGTTTTGGTCTATATAAGCAAAAATCACAAGCTCACAGCAACACAAGAGCAAATTAGAGCTAGTTGTGTGTGAGTCACACAGTGTGACTTTAATTAATAATGTAATCAGGTTTTGGAAACATATGACATTCTCACAATTCACACAACTAGATTTCACATTTTCTGCTAGAAGGTACATTAACAAATGACATTCTCAATATCATGGTTTACAAGACATGATATGAGGCTATATTTTTTAAACAAATCGACATGACAAATTCCGACACCACTCAAAATAGTATATATATCGAGAACTAAATGCTAGAAGTAATACACACAGTAGATTACACAGTAAAATGGAAAATGAATAAAACATATTTCAATTACAGCAGGTTAGCATAGCACTATTGACCTTCTTTACCAATGAAAATAAAAAATCAACATAAACCACAAATTTCAAAGCAAGTAATCTAAATATATATATATATATATATATATATGAAAGATTGACAAACATATACACATTCAGACAACAAACCATCCACTTAAGAGTTAATATTAAGAAATCACAAAAACCCATCAAAAAATCACCATGAAAATCACAACCCATCAATGAATTAACACGAAAATCACAAAAATAAAAGGATGAAACCAAAACAACCCATGAAAAGAGTGAATAATACCTGATGAAGAAGCAGAGAGATTCGAAAGACTCAGCAGCGACTGCGACTGGCAAAGGAGGGTGTCACTGTCAAAGGAGGGCGTCACTGTCAAATAGGCAATCAGTAGTGATTGGCAAAGGAGGGTGTCACTGTTAATCACCAGTGTTGTGTCGTTTTGGTCTATCGGCAAGCAGCGGCGATAGCAAAAGTGAGAGAGAGATCGTGAAAAATGAAAGAGAGACAGAGAAAAAGAAACCTATTTTTTTACTTTTAAATCCAGTTTGGATCTTTTATGGGTCTAGAGTATACCCAGTTAAGATCCATATCCAACCCATAGTTATTGTGGGTCTGAATGGATAAAATCCATCCAGATCTTTAGTTGAAATGGTTTGGGTATAGACCCAACCATTAGCATGTGGATATGGATAGGTCCAATAGACCCTATCCATTTTGCCAACCCTATCCACATAATCAAATTTCATATTTTTGATATGATTGAAATCAACATCTTGATTGCCACTGTCTTCCCATGACAAAAATTGCACAGAATTAACCCCAGTAGAACACATATTATTTGGTGTGAAAAACAATCCATGTTGTCAAGCTTACTTTGCGATCCACTCCCATCCATTACTATACAAAGTCAAAACAGGATGATCGAAGTATAAGTAAAATTTTAATCACAATAATATTTGTTGATCGCAAACAGAAAAATAATATTGATGCGAGGAAACACCGACATTTTTAACATGCATTATTCAGCATAGAAATTAAACAGAGTATATAGAAAACATTGTTGATGTATGGAATCACTGAGATTTTGAACATGAATCATTCAGATTAAAAATTATAGAAATATCACTATAAAGATAAGATAAAGAAACAATTACAAACAAGAAACATTATTGATTCTATGAATTCGAACACTAATTAATTTCATATTGATTTCTAAACTAATCAAAACAACCGTATGGATGTATTGTAGATATGAAATAAAAATAACGATTCAAACAACAAGTAATTTCATATTGAATTCAAAGCTAACCGATAAAAAAGATGGATGTATTGTAAAAATGAGACAAAAAGAACGATTCAAACAATAAGCAAATTCATATTGAATTCAAAGCTAACCGAAAAAAGCAATGGATGAGACATACTTGTGAGATAAAACTTGATGAAGAAAAAAAAGAATGTGTTGGAGATGAGATTTCAATACGAATGCAAATAGACGAGTCAGAACACCATACCGAAAAACCAATGAGCAAGACGAATGATTGATTGAAGTGGATGTTTACCTATGAGATCAAAACTTTATGAAGTAAAAAAGAATAGGTTGGAGACGAGATTTCAATACGAATGCAAATAGACGAGTCAGAACACCAGACCAAAACCAATGAGCAAGACGAATGCTCGATTGAAGTGGACGTTTGGAAAAAATTCTATTGAAGTGTTTGAGCTGGTAACAAAGAAAAGTTCACAAGCGTTTTTGAGCTGGTAAACCAGAAAAGTTCAGAAGATAGCGTTGGGAAGGAGAAGAGTTGGATTTGGAAAGGAGAAGAAAATAGCATTGGGAAGGAGGAAAATTAAAAACGGCAACTATTGGGCTTTGTGAAGAACAAATGGTCATTAGGTTTTGTGATCTGCTAAGAAGGTAATATTAGGATGCATAGGGAATCACAACAACTTTAAAACATAACCATTAGATGTGAAAGTTGGACAAATCAAGGGTCAAGATTTGATGAGTTGGATTTTTTTAAAAAGGTGTATAGAAACACCGTTGTTCTATAGATTGTCCTATATATATATTGTAAGTAATTAAATACTCAAGGCGTGTTTAATATATAAAGCTAGAGGGGGGGTGAATAGATTTTAGATAATTATTACCCAATTTTCGCGTGCATGTCAATTTTACGAAAATACCCCTAGCAAGTCAAATATACATACAAGTGTAATAAGATGCGGAAATAATAAATGACACTTGATGTTTACGTGGAAACCCAACCACTGGGAAAAAACCACGGGCTGTTTAGTGCGCCACACTCGGAACTCGAAATCACTAATTGAAATGAAGTTTACAACCTATGTAGACCTCGTCTAACACTCCGGTCTGTAACCCCTCACTTCTACCCAGCGGGCCTTTATTAGCAACCCTATTCCAATTTGCTCGATTCTCGCAATCACTACTTGTAATGATGTTTACAGCCTAATCCCGGTCTGTAACCCACCACTACTACCCGCAGGCCTGTAATAGCAACCCTAGACCAAGACTTCAATCTCTCAAAAGAGATGCACAACCCTATGTGAATATGTATGAATATTCAATTAACAAACAAGGCTAGGGAACCTTAGATGCTTATCTAGGATGATGATATATTCAAATTAAATCAACCCTAGATATCAATTGCTAAATGACATGTCAAATAGCATAGATAATCATAGATTATAAAAACCTAGATATCTATCAAAAACAACACTCAATCAATTCATCACAATTAATCTCTTTTCTTATATTTAGCATATGATCTAAAACATACAAGTAATTTAAAAGAGATGGCTTGGTATTTAAAATACTAAAATAAGATGAAATTAATCAAAATCTTACCAAGCAAGTTGTGATGATGCAAACCCATACATGGATGCACTCTATATAGACATAGGAGATGCAATATGAAATTTGATGCAAAAGGGGTTTGATTTGAGTGGTTAAAGGTGAGTTCTTGATTTGATTTTCTCTCAAAATCTATCTTTGAAGTTTAGGGTTCTTAAGAGTAAAAGAACTTGTTCAGATAATGAGAAAGTGTGATATTTATAGACATCAAGAACAGGGCAAGTGAAAAGACAATTTTGCCCCTGAATCACACTATCGCAGTTGCTCTGTGGCTCGACTGCCGCGGTTGCACAACCGCGGCACTAGAACCGCGGCACTGACTTGCTGTCGCTCGAACGCCGCTGTCACAAACCGCGGCGAAGCTTCACAGCACAAAGCTTGATTTTCAAGCGACTCAAAACATGACCAAACGACATCGAAACCTTTCATATAATATACCGTTGGAAAGGTATGGAAGTCTACTTTCTACTCCAATTAACAAAACATGATTTGGATAACTGTAGAAAAAGTTATGGTCATTTGAGTGACCAAAGGTTAGATTCGGATAACAGCTGTGATGCCCTGTTTTAGTGGTCACTTTAGAAATTTCAAAACCAATCCAAACGGTCATGAAATATTACAAATAATATACCGTTGGAAAGGTATGGGTGTCTAGTTTGTACAGAAATTTTCAAAACTCATTTTGAAGCTTTGTGTAAAAAGCTATGGTCACACGACCATGCAAATGTCAGTTTTGAAAACACTTAAAACATTGAAATCCAATCTTTTGAAACTAGACACCTTACTCCAATCAACCCAACCAAACTAAAGCTACCACTTATCCAAGAGAAGAATGAGATCTTCTCAAGTGGTCAACCATCGCGCTAAGACAAGCACACCATCGTGCAAGCGCGGACGTTTCCGATCACACAAATGGAAACGAATTACACCACACTTAAGACTAACATACATAAAGTGCACGTGTGGGTATTGAATGCATCATAATGCCTATCATGTCATGGCATTTCATAGAACAAGATGCAATCAATTAAATGCAAGAAGAGATATTGAATAATCAATAAAGCACAATGCACACAAAATATAAACACAACATTCAAGAATAAGAGTTATGCATGTTGTGTGTGTGTGCAACTATATCTCTTCAAGGCAAAGTAAGCACTAGATATACCTTTGGTGCTTGTCCTCTTGAGGTCTTGGAAAGGGTCTTTGATCTTTAACAAATCACTTAGACTACCCTTACAACCAAACCCCAACTTGTGGTTTGCCCACGAAATAAGCCAATCAACAAAACGGGAATCCTTACATATATATATATATATATATATATATATATATATATATAGAGAGAGAGAGAGAGAGAGAGAGTAACTTTCAAGTGAGGGACACCTTACTTTAATTTCGATAAGTACCTTGGTGAAATTACATTGATTTTTATGAATTTTGATTTGAATATTTTTGTGGATGATAAGTTTAATAAAATCTACTCGTGAATAAAATTTGAGATTTTTTCAAACGCAAAAACTATTTATCCCGATTTTGTTAGCATTGGAAAAATGAAAGAAATATAGAAAAATTCAAAAAAAATAGGATTAAAAAAAAAGTAAGGTATACTACAAGATTTAAAAAAAAAGTAAGGTATACTAATATATAAAGTAAATAACATCCAACCTCCTTGAGGTTTGCTCTTTTACACATGGAATCAACTTTATCAACAATTGACACTTAACTCCCCTGATGTTAGTCAACGATCGTCTAATTTAACAGTTGACCATGTATTGGAAGGGTAATTTCGTCCTTCAACGTGGTTGTCATGATTCAGATTACTTTTGAATTTTAAATTGAAAATTGAAAATGAAAAAAAAAAAAATGATAAACGAATTACTTATTGAAAACAAAGTCTCTCTCTTGAAAAACTAGAACTTTTCTCTCTCTGGAACCCTATTGTTGAAGAAGCTAAATCGCGAAGCCGTTATCATCGCCATCTTCATAGTGGTGGTGTCATGGATGTGCAGCAACAATGGGTTTTGTCACGATGGAGCAATGGTTTGGGTTGGGTGTTATTAATAGCAGAAACAGGGGAGGTTTGGGTTGGGTGTTATTAACTCCTTATGTGTAAAAGAGTAGTCAGTCTTTAGTCATTTAATAAAAATAATGATTTTTTTTTAAAAAAAAAAAAACTAATGAAAAATCAAAGACTGACACAGCACCATAAGCATTCCTTAGAAATTTGAAAGGTAATCATGGTGAGCGGCGAAGAACGAAAGTGTTTGGTTTTTGACATATGTTGTTGGGGTTGTTTGAACTGAAATTTGTGGAGGTTCTATTTGCTGGGTAATATACTAATATGTTGGTGGTGGATGTGAATATGTGATGTGATAATAGATGTCTATTTGATGAGTATTCTATTTTACGTTCCTCAAAAAATTTATTAGTTCTCAATCCTCTCTTGAAATTCATGTTTGTTTGTCTCTCATGGCAAATCTTACATTTCATTGTTTTGCTAAGACCAATTTAAGCAAATCAGCTTCATTCGCAACTAATCAAACCTCGGTACCTAAATAATATAGACTATGCATTGAATTTGTTCGACAAAACGCCTAGAAGAAACTGTGTTGATGATTTTTTTTTTTCTTCCATATAAATATTCATTTGGAGGTTGATTTAGTGGAAGTGGATTTGGGTGTATTGTGGAGGTTGAAATTGGGTTTTTTAGGTTGAGGGTCACCTGCTATGATGGCCTTCTTAGCATCCAGCTACTCCCGATGTGAGGAGGTGGTGGCTACGAACACCTCCCTTGTTTATGGTGTTAATTTGCGGAGGAGGCGTTTGACTCTACTAGGTTTTGCGGAGGAAGCACTCTCCTCCTCCATTGGAGGATAGCGCCGACGATGACGACGTTGGCCATAGGAGAGGACCACCTGTTATGATGGCCTCCTTGGTATATATATATATATTTTTTTAAAAAAAATTAAATAGTTTAAATAATTTATTTAGGGGAATTTTGGTATTTTTCTCTTTCAAACAGTAGGGGTATTTTTGTATTTTTGATGATCAAATTAAGTCAACCGTTAGTTTTAACAGTGGCAGGGTAGTTCAGTGTCAATTTTTGTAAACGTTGATTTTGTGTGTCAAAGACCAAACCTCAGGGAGGTTTGGTGTAATTTGCTCTGATATATATATTATAACTCGCTGTATATATAAAATAGAGAAGACTGAACTCCAAGGAAGATCAACAACTTTACTGAGTCGTTGCGTGTCGTCGTTGTCGTCTCAGCTCAACAACTCTTAATCAAATTTCAAAGGTAAGAAGATCAAATTATTTTTATAGAATCGATCATGCTCATAAATCTGCTGTATTTCTCGATCTGACCAACCCACTTAGTGTTGTGTTTTGTTTTAGCTGACGAGGAAAACAAAACAATGTAGAATTTTATTTTTGATATTTTTTATTGTAGTTTTTATAACATATAAAAAATGGGTTTGCTTTTTTTAAATAGTTGATTTTTCATAAATCTGGCGACTTGCCGATTTGAAATTTGGGGTTTTAAAGGATTTAAGAGAAGTTTTCATTTTCTTTTTTCTTTATTTTTCTTTTTTCTCGATGTTTGATTGCTGACAGAAGTAAAGAAAATAGATGGTGATCTGGTGTTTAATTTCATGTTTTGGGTTGTGCTTTTAAGTATGTGAAAAAAGTTATCTAACCTATGTGAATACGAGAATCAGACATTAAATTCTTAATTAATTTTCTCAGTAACCAAACAGATCACTATGATTTACTTGGCCTCGCTTTTATAGGTCTCTTAGTGAGTGTTTTGAGCATTTGAAAACTAGGGTTTCGATGGGTTTTAACATATTATGGTTAATTCGTTTTCATTGTAAATTTTTGGAGCTTGATTTAGGATTATAGGTTTGTTTAATTGCTGAGAGTTGAAAACTAATATTTTTAACCCAAACAATTTATGTATGTATTATTTATCATATGACATGAATTTTAATTGACTATTGAGTTAAGAGGAATTGGAGTTTTTAATCATATAAATGAGAATTGATTTTCTCACTCAGCCAAATATTTGATTTGTTATTATTCTTTTTTTTTTTTTTTTTTTTTTTTTCCTTGTGTCTGAACGACTATCAAACAACCAATCAGGTTTTAGAATCTATCAAATCGTTTGTTTTTAGTTGTTTTTAATATAGTAAATTATAAATATATGACAATTAATAATTGAAAGGGTGTAGATGTGAAGTTATTTGTTTTCAAACTTTTCCAAAAAAAAAAAAAATTAACAAAAACAAATTAACACTTATATTTAGTATTCACTAAAAAAAACTAATATGTCCTTCAATTTTCGGTTTTCAATCAATATTCAGTCTTCACACAGCAAGACAGATGCAAACTAAGTTTTGTTCTTTAATGTTATAAGTGCTCGTTCTCCATATCTCTTCTCTCTGCCCAATGTTTTCTCAGCTTGTATAATGGAATTATTGTTCTCTTCTGATTTTTATTTGTTGCCATCTCCTTACCCAAAATATTTTTGATTTTTGTCAAGATGAGTGACAATTTGATGGAGAAAGTAAGTGCCTTTGGTGAACGCCTCAAGATCGGAGGGGCCGAGGTGAGCCGCAAGATGAGTGAAAGCATGAGCCAAATGAGCTTCAAGATGAAGGAGCTCTTCCAAGGCCCAAACCCAGCTGATAAGTTTGTTGAGGATGCCACCTCCGAGGCCCTTGAGGAGCCAGATTGGGCCATGAATCTAGACCTTTGTGACATGATCAATACTGAGAAAATTAACAGTGTTGAATTGGTCCGTGGCCTAAAGAAGAGGATCATGTTGAAAAACCCCAGGGTTCAGTACTTGTCCTTGGTGTTGCTTGAAACATGTGTTAAGAATTGCGAAAAGGCTTTCTCAGAGGTTGCAGCTGAGAGGGTTCTTGATGAAATGGTCAAACTGATTGATGATCCTCAGACTGTTGTTAATAATAGGAACAAAGCTTTGATGCTGATTGAAGCTTGGGGGGAGTCCACGAGTGAACTTCGATACTTGCCTGTTTATGAAGAAACATACAAGGTATTTCTGGAGTTGTCTAAATATTTTTCTCCATGTCGATTGCCTATAACTATGGACAGGAAGCAAATAATTTCAAATGTTTTTTTTAAATTGCATTCTGGTCTTTAGAAAAAGGATGTTATAAGTAATGATTTGGTTTAGATCAGTTGGAGATTTTTTTCCACTTGAATTAATTTAGTGAAAAGTTTTAAGTCAAAATTGATTGATCTTTTCCTTTTGCTTCCTTATCTCATTAATAGGGTGGAATGGTATTTAATTTGTTAATCAAACTAAGACTTCCGAATGCAGTGCAGTGAAAAGTGTTTTGTTCAAAAGTTATTCTTTAGTAACTTGGTTGAAGAAAATCTGTTGTAGGAAAATGTGAATTAATGCCTAGCTTTATTTGAGGAACTGGATGCTTTGAACTGTTTTACAGTTTTACCTTATAGACATTTCTTGATTACATATACATATTTTCAAATAATTCGCCAAATAAGTTTCTGCATGCAAGACAAATATGTGGTGGTGTTCCTGTCAGATAAATGTGTAATATTTCTTCGGCAGGAGTTTGCCAATTTATGACTGTGAGCTTCTATTCTTGCTTTTCTATCTTAGAGTTTAAAATCAAGGGGCATCCGATTTCCAGGACGTGACAATGAGAGTTTGGCACCAATCTTTACCCCTCCTCGTTCAGTTTCTGCACCAGAAGTGGATGCTAGTCTTGCACAGCAGATTCAGCATGATATTCCCGTGCAAAGCTATACCGCTGAACAGACAAAGGAAGCATTTGATGTGGCAAGAAACAGTATCGAGCTTCTTACAACAGTTTTATCGTCTTCACCCCAACAAGATGCTTTGGAGGTATTTTCTAATATTGTATCAGCTTTCAGTGTCTATTTATAACAATTTGATTCTGATTTAATTGAATACCTTTTCCCTAGGGAACTTCTAGTTACAAGGAGTGCATAACATCTTAATCTAGTAGTTTTCTTCTTTAAAATATTTATTTGGTCAAGTTGACTTTCTTAAGTTTTTGTTTTTACCAAAAACAACCCTGGAAGATTATGATTGACACTTCGAAATTCTAGTAGATTGTGCTATTTGGTCCTTAAGTGGATACATGGGAATGTTTAATATGCTTGGGATGAAAATGGGCAAAATACTAACAGTATGTAGTTTTTCACAACCGTTTTTTTCCCATCACCCCAACAAATTGCTTTGGAGGTATTTTCTAATGTCACATTGGCAGTCAGTTTTTGTGATTCTGTCTATATTGATATGATTCTGATTTGATTGAATATTTTGCCCCTAGGACCTACAAGTGATATGGAGTGCATAAACAGTCTGATCAAGTACTAGTAGGTAGTAGTAGTTTTAGTTCTTTGTTTTTACCCAAAACACCATGACGATGACTAAGAAAATAATCTAGATTGTTTTGCCTACCTGATATTTGGTCATTGTACCTGTGAGTGGTTTGTTTGCTTGGGACTAATAGGCAATAGGGTACATTGCTCATTTGTATAGTTGTATGACTAGAAAATATGGATTTGTGTACTGTTTGATTAGACTGAAATCAGTCATTTCTATACAAATCTTCTATATATAGTTGTAAGATTTTTGTTAATAGAGTACGAAAAGGTCATAGAGGAACTAAGATGAGAGGGAAGGATAATTGATATATTTATTATCTGAGCATAGTACATTAGCACATGAATATATAGGGCTAGAAAAGTGAAAAAGGAAATACAATCAATGCCCAATCAATCTGACTGTTGACAACCATAATTTCCTAAATAATTTTAACACACCCTCGTGAGCTGAAGAATAAATATTTTCAATGCCTAGCTTGGAACAAAGATGTAGAAAAATACTCTTGTGCACAACCTTAGTGAAGATATATCCAACTTGATCCTCAACTTGATATGAGGACTAATAACCTCGCCTGCCCCATCACACTCTCGCATATAAAGTGACAGTCCAACCCAATACGTTTGGTTTGCTCATGAAAAATTTGATATCGAGCTTTTGACTTGGTTATCGCAATACACAACAAACGAGCTTTTGACTTCCACATTTAACTCTTTTAGCTGATTTTTTAACCACAAGAGTTCACAAGCAGTATGGGGCCTTTGCATAATACTCTGCTTCAACACTAGATCTTGCTACCACATTTTGCTTCTTGCTTCTCCAAGTCACTAGATTGCCCCTTAGAAAGGTACAATAACCACTTGTGGATCTCTTGTCTACTTTAGAACCAGCCTAGTCAGCATCAGAGTAGCTCGTAATGTTTAAGTTGGCACCTTTTTTATTTTTTATTTTTTTATTATAGAGAACTCCCATTCCAATTGTCTGCTAAGGATATTTGAGGATCCTGCACATAGCTTCCAAATGGATCTTCCTCGGATTTTGCATGTACTTGCTAACTGCACTCATTGCAAAGGTGATGTCCGGTATAGTAAGTTACTCTAAGGTAAATTAGTTTACGCACAAGTCTTCTGTATCTCCTTTTATCTTCAAATTCAAGAATCCCTTCATCATCCAAGTTTATATTAGGATCCATAGTAATTTCAGCTGGTTTGGAACCAAGCATGCATGTTTAGGCCATAAATCTTGAGTATACTTCCTGTGAGATAACACCAAACTTTGTCTCTTTTGGCTACTTCAATAACAAGAAAGAAATTGCCCCAAATCTTTTGTCTGAAAATGCTTCTTTAATTGACTCTTTACCTCCTCAACACCACAAAAATTACTCCCAGATACAATAAGAAGTATGCCTTACAAAGACAGAATGCTCAGATTGACACCTTCTGAAGTCAAGAGACAACAAGACTCCATTTAGTTGTCATACCAAGCCCTCAAAGATTGTTTCAGGCCATATATAACTTTCTTTAGTTTACACGCCAACCCGGACTCCCCCCGATCAACGAATTTAAGTGGTTCCTCCATACACACTTGCTCTTGCAAATCTCCATATAAGAAAACATTTTTCAAATCACTCTTAAACAACGACCAATCATAAAAAACTGCCAAAGATATAAGAACTCGAACAAGTTGAGTCGAGTAACAAGAGAAAAGGTTTCAATATAGTCAATGCCACATGTCTAAGTGAATCCTTTGGCTACTAGACTGACCTTTAGTTATTCTATGGTACCATCGACATGATATTTAATAGCAAAAACCCATCTACACCCTACAACTTTATATTTTGGAAGTGTCTGCAACTCTCATGTACCATGATCACAAAGAGCCTTCATTTCTTCTTCCATACCATGCTAACAGAGTACGAAGAGATCATAGAAAAACTAAAATGAGATGGAGGAATATTTGATATATGTATTACCCAAGCATAGTACATGAATATATAGGGCTAGACAAAGAGTGAAAAAGGAAATACAATCAATCTACAACTGCTGACAGCCATAATTTCATAAACTAATTTTGACAATTTTAAAATTATCTAATGTTAGCTGCATCCTAAAATTATGTTGTCCCTTTTAGCAATATAACTATTAGATAACATGTTGTAAATGTTGAATCAAGATTCTGGATACTTTAATTGATTTTGGTTTTTACCATCTCTCTAATTTGCACTTGCCTCATCTAGTTTAATGCTCTTGTTAAGAATTCTTTATTGCTAATCCCTTTATCAGGGAGCGTGGTAGCACAGATATATTATACTGGTGTGTATTATGCAGTCTATCTTTGTGTATACTAGGGAGGGTTACCTGACTATGTTATAATGACTTATAATTTTCAACAATTATTAATTAAATACTGGCGCTTCGAAATTCAACAGTGAAAACCACCAAAACACAATTTGAAAAGGCATTTAGTGTTATTTTGCTTTAGTTTTTGTTAAAATGAAATTTGATAGTAAGAGTTTACTGATAATTAATGGAACCAAGCAAATGCATGCACATAGAAATGGTAATCAAACCCCAACGTTCTATGCCATGCAGAGGAGAAGAAAAATATGTGTATAACATCCGAATATATTGTATCAACAAAAATAGTTGAGCAATGTAAAATGAAAAGTCAAAATATAAAATAATAATTGATTCTTTGGCTTAATGGTTCAACTAAAACAAATGGTAATAAATAGAGAAAATGTGAACATCTCTTAAGGAGATCATTGATGAATGATTGTAATTGCTGTATCTCAGTCAAAAGTTTAACAAGTTGAAGAAAATGAGTCATTAATTTCCTAGAATCCCTCCACCTTGACTTGATCCTTTGATTTTCCCCCTCTTTTGAGAGAGACCAAAGTAAAGAACAAATGTCCTGAGTTTAACAAATACAGGATTTATGCTGTGGTCAAAGCAACTCTGTAATTTTATACAATTGATTTATATTGATCTTTGGTTATCAGTCAGTTTATTTTATTCTTATTTGATTTTGAGTTTTGTTAATTCTTTGGAGACCTTTTTCTTCTATACTTCTTTATATCGTATTAGTACTTGGCTTACTATTATCTATGGAGGCATTTCTATCTTCTTTCTTGGTTATATTATTTGCGTTTAGTCTTTGTGATTTCAAATTGAAATTCTCATTTGACAAATTCAAGTCAATCAATAATCAATATAATTCAAAAACATCACAATACATTTTCACTGCATTTTCTTATGAGTAAGTTTATGGATACTGCTCATCACTAATGTTTACTCTATCAAAATAATCCCTGTTCACGTTATTTACTTTAGGCCATCAAATTTGATTGTAGAATAGCTTTAATTATCAAATTTAGGGGTTTCTGTACATCAGCAAGTGGTTAATGGTTACTAGTTGATGAATTGATGAAGAGATGATGTTTTTTTATTACCATTCTATATCTCACGTTATTTACTTTAGGCCATCAAATTTGATTCTAGAATAGCTTTAATTATCAAATTTAGGGGTTTCTGTACATCAGCAAGTGGTTAATGGTTACTAGTTGATGAATTGATGAAGAGATGATGTTTTTTTATTACCATTCTATATGGAGATATGGAATATAGTAGAAATAGTTTAAGGGGAAAAAAAGTAATTAAAAAGTGTATGGGAGGCCCGTAGCTATCCTTGATCCTTGCTTGTAACCCCCCTCTTCATTCCCACCCATACCCAAGTTCTAGTCTATCAGAAACACCATGTTAAGCTGGATTCACTGCATATCTCCCATTTTTAATGAAAATTGTCATCATCTCTAGATTACTATGCTGTCCATAGTGTGATTAAGCTGTCAGTGGAATGTCAAATAGATATAAAGTACACATCACCAGGTTGAGCAGTGCAAAATAAGTTTTGTATTTGTTATAATGGACATATTGGTGCATCTCAAGATGTATTATATACAAACTCTCAATTGCAAGTTACAACGTAAACAAGGTCTAAATAGTAATTATATTGATAAACAGAAAACTTATTATGGAATTATCCTACGTTCATAATTTTGGTTAGGAGAAGTTTCTTGTATCAGTTCTTATTTAATGCTGTCGTCTGAATAAATTAAACTGGAATGTTGTCCAGTAATCTAAAGCAGTTAGATAAACATTATTATTGCAATGAACTTAAATTGCCAATAGCATAATTTGATGTTGGGACATTCTCCAAGTTCCAGGCAGGTAACTGCTGTTGATGCAAAGGCAGTCATCAGGAAATTCTTATCTGACATTATATGTTTTTCAATAAGGAATTAATTTCAATCTATTTTGTCAGGGGATAGTCATTTTGTCAATCTTGCAAATAAAGGACCAATAAATTTTTAATAATCAATTTTTTTTTTCTGTTGGCAGGATGATCTGACAATAACACTTGTACAACAATGTCGTCAGTCCCAATTCACTGTCCAGAGAATAATTGAAACTGCAGGAGATAATGAGGCCTTGCTTTTTGAAGCTTTGAATGTGAATGATGATATCCAGAAAGTTGTGTCCAAGTATGAGGAGTTGAATAAGCCATCAGCAGTTCTTACGGTGCCTGAACCTGCTATGATTCCTGTAGCTGTTGAGCCCGATGAGTCACCGCATCATGCAAAAGAAGATGCACTTATTAGAAAACCAGCAGGTTCCCGAGGTGGATCCCAAGGAGGAGCGAGCAATAATGATGACATGATGGATGATCTTGATGAAATGATCTTTGGTAAGAAAGGTGGGAGTACATCTGAAGGACACGATTCGAAGAAGCAGCAATCACCAAAAGATGACCTCATCAGCTTCTGAGTTGCGGTGGTATAAATTCAATTTCATATTTTAGGACACAGGGACGAGGGTATTCCAGACAATTAAGTTTGGTTTCGAAAGCCTATAACCATCATAAACAAGATCATGGACAACTCAGTATAACATTTCATTGCTGTTCCATTTTGTGTAAGTAATTCATGCTTGGATTTGGTTATACATTACACTGTTTGATAAGGTATATATATTGAATATTGATCATAAACGGAACCAAACATTGTGGCTTTTAATTTTCTTGGATGGCACTGCTTTCTGTTTCTTATGCTGTGTTGGTAATACAGTGGCAAATTGATTGTTTTTGTATTTATTTTTATTTGGGATATTATTAAAAACTCCCCTCAAGTTTGGGTTTTTGGTCAAAAGCCACGCCCTTGTTTCATTTATGGTCAAAAATCACCCTCTCGTTTCATTATTGGCTAAAAGCCACCATACTATTTGATTTATTAGCCAAAAAACACCCTACAGTTAGTTTTCTGTTAAGATATTCAAATTTTTCTGTCAAACCATGAAGGGTATAATAGTATGGGGAGTGAATAAGTTTTAAATATTATTAAATGAAATAAGAAAAAATCCATTTATTGCTTGTGATGCTTTTTCCCTTAGGTCAGTCCAACTTTACCGAAAAATAAAATAAAAAATAATATATATATATATAAACTACCTCACAAGTTAACCTTTCTCTCTTTCCCCATCTCCTCCCCCTCTCATCTGTTTTTCTCATCTCATCTGTTGGTAAAAAAATTGAAACCACTCTCATCTCATCCATGGCAACCTCTCTCTCTCTCTCTTCTCATCTGTTTGTTGAGAAGTTCACATCCCCATATATCATGAAAAGGGGCTACATTCATCGCAAAAGGGGACCTAGGTTGTTTGGATTCGATGTGGTTTTGGGATGGCGGCGGATGGTGGCTTGTGTGTTTGGATTTGGGTGGTTATTTGACTGGTTTGGAATTTAGGTTTGATGGTGGTACGGATTTCATGTTTGGGTTTTGTTGGTGGTTTGACTGGTGTAGATTTTGGGTTTTGGTGGTGGTTTGACTGGTGTGATTTTGGGTTTGGTGGTGGTTCCATTTTAGGTTTGGTTGGTGGTACGATTTCGTGTCTGGGTTTGGGTGGTGGTGCCAATTTCATGTGGTGGTGGAGATCCATTTCTAGAGATGGTTTTCTTTTTCAATTATTTTATTTTTCAAAAATTAAATTTATTTTGTAAATAGTTTTAATCTTCATGGAGATCTAGGATGTTTTTTTTTTCTTTCAATTATTTTGTTTTTCAAAAAATAAATTTATTTTTAAATATTTTAATTTTAACAACCATGGATCCGGGAGATGGTTTTTTTGTTTCAATTATTTTGTTATTAAAAAAAATAAATTATTTTTTTAAAGATTTTTAATCGTTTTTTATTTGTTTATATTTAAATAGAATGGTAAAATGGCATATTTGGTTAGAAATGTTAACATATGTTAACAAAAGATTGTTTTTGACTAATAAATTAAAAACTAGGATGGTTTTCGATCAATAATGAAACTAGAGGGTGGTTTTGGACCAATAACTCAAACTACAAGGTGGTTTTTAATAATAATCCTTTTTATTTTTTTAAGGTTGATTAAGATAACTATTTTTTAATAAAAATTGAACTGATCTAAGGGGAAAAAATATTACAAGCGATTATATGCTGAAAAACCCATAGGCAGTATCCATATATATAAAAGATAAAAGAAAAATAAAGAGTGACAAAAAGCAATAAAGCACGAAGAACCAAGGGGAAAACAGCCTCAAACAAAAAGAGGCACGCAAGCCACATCAAAAAGAAAAAGAAAGCATCAAGAAAAACGAAAAAGACCCTCGGCTCATGAAGTCATTGCCAACAAAAGAAGAACAGAACAATGGGGGCAGAGAACCACCTAGGTTGTACTCAAGCAATAAGGCTCTTCAACGATAGTTCGATCTTGTAGGTCTATCATAGGGTCGACCCATGTCGTTCCTGTCTTGGGGCATGTTGTCCTACTGATTGTTCCGGTTATTGTTTCTCTTAACATTCGATCTCTTGTCAACACAATCGTTGTTCTTGTTATTGTTCTTATTATTGGTCGAAGGAATGTAGTTAATATCGTCCTCTTCCCGTTAGCAAGGACATCTTTTATGGTTTGACACATATATTTGGTAAGTTCCTTATATAGATTCGAGTCATGTAAGAGGCCCTTCTTGAAGGCTGAGATGGCCGTAGCCATGTTGCAATGAGGAATGAAGACCTTTTCCATGTTGAATCGACCCACGTAGTCACGAAAGTTCTCGTTATGCCTTTGGGTGATGGTGTACAGGTCGTCTGATTGTTTTTCCAACTTCTTTCTACTAGTAAATTTCTCCATGGATGTATCTTTCGGTTGTGCAAACGAGTTAATAGAGGTTTTGGGGAGGTTGGTGTACCACTACAGTGCTGGTTTATTCAAACCTGACACAAAACCTTTACACATACAAGCTTCTTCAAGGTCTCTGAGAATTGCGGCGGTGTACATCCACTGCCTATATTAGACGATGTGGTCATCAGGATCCGAGGTTCCATCAAAGTGCTTCATGTTTGGGTAGGAAAACTTTATAGGCATTTCTACCAGAGCAATCTCGTCCACAAATGGAGAATTTGCAAAACTATTGGCCGTACTTTTCTTGATCGGAGTCGACATCCCTAAGATCCTTTGTGTAAGGTTCCCATTTGTTGATTGGCTCATTTCGTGGACAAACCACATGTTGGGGTTCTTTGTAAGGGTAGCCTAGGTGTTGGTAGGTTTGTTCGAAGCCCTTTGGAGACCTCATCTTGATAAGCACCGAAGGTAAATCTCTATGTGCTTACTTGTCTTGAAGAGATAGTTGCACACACTCACAACTCATGCATATGTTTAATCCTTGTATGTTGTGTCTTATTTGTGTGCTTTAATGTTCATTAACATCTCTTCTTACATGTTAGTTTGATTGCATCTTGCATATCCAATTGCCTTGTCATGCTTAGACTTAGGATTGCATTTTTGCATTGGGCGCTCCCAAAAGCGCTCTACAGAAGCGCTGTACGAACAGCCCCCTTCGAGCGCTGTACAAACCTGATCGATTTAATTCGGTCGCTGTACGGGCACTGTACAGGGCGTTGTACGTACAGCACCCCTCTGTTTTCTCGAGAGAACAGAGCAGGGGCGCTGTACAGAAGCGCCCTACGTATAGCGCCCAAGGCAAAATTGAGGCAAACTTATCAAAACGACCACACTTTGATTTGGCCTCCTATATATATGCCACTTTGACTTTAGGTCAATTAAGAGAGTTCATATTCAGATTTCATACTTAGGATATTTTTCAAAGAGAAGAAAAATTCTAAGAACTCATTTTTATTAACTCAAACACTTTTTCATGATCATCAATCATCATCTAGCATCATCTTTGATCATCTAGATGTCATCTTGCATGGATTCTTCATCATACTTTGTTTGGTAAGCTTTTCACTAATATCTTACATATTTTGTGTTTTTCTTAACAAGCAATCTCAATTAATTACTTGTATGTTATTTTATATATTTTGGATACAAGATTGAGATTAGTGTGATGTATGTTTGAGAAGTTGTATTGTGATAGCTAATTAGGTTTTGTGCATAATCTTGATTAGCTAAACTATTTGACATGTCATTTAGTTTTTAATATCTAGGATTGTTCTAATTGCATATTAATCATCTTAGATAAGCATATAGGGTTTCCCTTGCTCTATGTTGTATTTTGGATATTCATATATTCACTTAGGGTGTTATTCTCTTCATTGAGAAAGTAAGTCTTGTGTGTAGCTTCTGGGATTAGGTTGCTTAGATCGCAAGCAAATTGGACTAGGTTCACTCATACCGGGATTAGATAGGTGTGTGATTACTTCCGGGATTAGGTTGTAATCGTTTTACACATTTAGTGGATTCGAGGTTCAAGTGTGGCTTACTTATTAACCCGTGGTTTTTCCCGTGAGGGTTTCCACGTAAAAATCAAGTGTTATTTAATTTCCGCATTCTATACTTGATTTATTGCTTTATCTAGTTAGGGGTAATTTCATAATTTTGACTTAATACGAAAAATTGGGTAATAAGCTTAAAATCTATTCACCCCCCATTCTAGATAGTATTATACACACCGTGCTATAATTTGTTTCACTTTGGATCAGTGCTTCCATTTCTACAAACTTGCAAGCAAGTTCAGGATTACCAAAATCAAATCAAACCTTACAAGTTTTGGATTTGAGTTCATAGTGACAAGAGTTTTGAATTGCCCCTTCTGGTTGGAACCATTATGGTGGATCTGTGCTCCAAATGGGGTTGACGGACTAGCTGGATTGGCGTTTGAATATGTCGCTCACATTGGTTCGTACGAACCCCTTGGAGGTAAGTTCGCTCTGTATGATGCTAAGTACCAGAAGGATTCAACACATGTGTTGTGTCAATTGCTGATGTCGCGTCCATCGGTTGGGCCATTCCAGTCAACATGGATTGCAACTTAGTTTTCTTTGTTCTCTCCTTAACAATAGCATTCTCCTTTTCAAGCAACTTCAACTTTTCTGCATTCTCATTCATATGAGACGTGATAAGGGCAACTTGAAAAGGAGAACGTTGCTATGAAGGATTAGAAGCAAAAAGAAAATGGATTGAATTTTGAAAAGATTGTCAAGACCTACAGTGGGCACCAAATTATAGACAATTGAATCCTACAATTAAATTTGTACTTGTCATTGGTAGGCACTAACAACCAACAAAGCAAAACTCACAAAAAAGCAGAGAAGCAATGGTCGAGTCGAATCAAGGGAGGTCCCTAGGAAAGACTTTCTAGTGCTTCAGTTAGAGCAAGTCGTTAGACTTTCTAGTGCTTCAGTGTGTGTCTGGTCGACTGAGCCAAGGTGACTGAGAATCCCTTAGCTTGAAATGAGACAGTGCAATATTGATCAACTCGTTATGGAACAGGTGATTGGCAGCGTAAGAGCTAGAGAGAAAGTAAAAGCTTAGAGAGAGAGAGAGAGAGAGAGAAACCAACAGAGCAGCATTTCAGTAGAGAAAATCCCACTTCTTTCACGAATGAGGTGCTAGGTATATATAGTGAAAATATATAATCTGTGTCTAAACAACTTAGGAGGGGTGAATGGGCTGTTAATTCAATTAGTTACCAACTTTTCAGATTAGTCAATATTATAAAAATTAACACAATACAAATACAATCAACGAAATTAAAGTGCGGATAACAATAAATAACACGTTGATTGATTTACGTGAGAAACCCACAACTGGGCAAAACTCACGGGTTATACTTCTAGCCACACATGGTCCTCAAATCCACTATATGTAATTATGTTTACAACCTAGGTTGACCTCTAGTCACACCATTTTCAGTCACATACCCACCCTGCAGCCTTTTTATAGTGATTCTAGACCAATTACTTATGCACTAAACCATTTAGCCATAAGACTTAACTCTCAATAAAGAGATAAACAACCTATATGAATATATGAAGATATTCTAAATGCAATTAATGCTAGGCAACATTAAATGCTTATCTAAAAATTAAATGATGGCAACAAAAGCAATCCTAGATATCAAAGTCTATATGAATGCTCATAAATACCTAACTAGATATAGATATGAGAATCTAAAATCTAGTTATCAAACAAAAGCCAACCAACAAGAGTTGTCACAAAATATGGCAAGAACAATAAATGCAATCAATGAGTTCTAATCAACAATGTCTAAATGCAAGGCATAGAGACTTAGCTAGAGGGCAATAATGTCCTAAATGTAAGCTATCACAATACAAACCCAATCATACAAGGAAACTCATAAAGATATGCAATAATCTGAGTCCTAGCATTTAATCAACTAATAAATGCAATAAAAACACAATCTTGAAAAGTATGAACATTAAATAAAGATAGAATGGTTGTTTAACTTACCAAGTTAGCTAATGATGAAGACCCATGACTCAAGAAGCTTATAGATGCATGAAGATGATGTGTTTTGGGTTTGGAGAGTTAAAGAACAACTCTTGGAGCTTCTCTCTCTTAGCAAAATTTTCCTCTCTCTAAAAATCAATTTTGAAGCTATAAAAAACAAATGGAGAAGATGACATCATATGTATAAGAGCCCTAAATGAAACTATGATGTTTTGGAAAATTTAGGCTGAGACTGGACACTACACGAGTATGGACCCATGCACTACCCACGCACTGAGAGTTGAAGAAACACCCAAAGGTAACAACTCTGGTGACTGCGTGAGTATAGACCTGGCAACACCCGTACAGCACCTGCACATCGGGAGATGGAAAAACACCCAAGGTCATATCTCTAGTGACTACGCAGGTATAGACTCGCACACCACCCGCATACTGGGAGGTGGAAATCGAACCTGATGCACTGCGCGGGTAGGTGCACTGGTAGAGACCTGCGCATTGAGACCATCTCAAGTGGTCACACATCGCGCAAAAAACAAGCACACCATCATGCAATGTGGACGATTCTGATCAAACATCGGGAACCGAATTTCAAAACACAAACCACACTTAGATCTAACAACAAGGTGCATGTATGGGAAGTGAAGAACACATACATAAGAGAATTTGAAACACAAAGGCAAAAGAATAAATCATGCATGAAAAGTGTGTGTGTGCAACTAGTCTTTTCAAGAGTTGAGTACAAGTGACATACCTTTGAAGTGCTCTTGAGCTTGATGATGCACAGTAAATGCCTAATCTACCCTTACACATTTAAACCCCAAATGTGGTTTGTCAATGAAATAAGTGATCGAGCCAAAATAGATATGATTTTGGCTCTAATTTCCCTTTTTTTTTGCTTGTTTCTTAGGCATTTTCCTGTGATATGACTATGATAAACAAGTGTTTCAGGTTTATTAGTGCCACAAGGGCATTTGTGAAGAAGGAGATGGATTTGATACAAAAAGTGCAAAATGGTGAAATAAGGCATTGTCACCATTTGGTGTCGCCAAAGGCACACCGCGACAGAAAGGCTTTAAAGCATTGAAGATCAAGCCAAGGAATTGTCGCGGTTGAAGTGTCATTATGAGCACAACCATGACAGAGAGATTAAATCCTGATAAATCCATCAGGTGTGGTGTCGCGGTGGAGTGTCGCTGTGGAGCCACAACCACGATAGAGAAGAAGAAGATAAAGAGTTTTAATCAGGTCAAGCGTCGCTATTAGTGTCGTTGTGTGACCAAACAACGACCACTTTCAAAGATCTCAAATCCCATTGTCACCTTTCATATGTCGCTGTCTTCACAACTGTGAAAAAGATGAGAATCATCTGTGACAACCAGATCAAAGAACGAATAACCGTCTGCCGCGGTGGCGTTGCGGTCTCCAAAACCATGAAAACGCAACTACAATACATGTCACATCAACATTTCTAGCAGTTAAAGGACAGATCTGAGAACCACTATAAATATTCTTCTTCTCCATTTTGAAGAGGAGTTCTTCCAAGCACGAAAATATAGAACTTAGACTAGCATTCTCTCCTTCGTTTGACCTTAGTTAGACTTCCTTCATCTCTAATCTTGGACTACCTTTTCCATCCAAAAACTCAACACCAAATCTTGAATACTTCACCCAATCACTCCTTTCCTCCCATTCTCTACATTTCCCTACCTTTGTCACTACCCATTAGAGATCCATCATCTAGACACATCCTTATCTACTATTATTTGCACTAGGAGCATCAAAGGAAAGAAGGATCAAGCACTACAAAAGAAGGCCCAAGGGTTATTTCCTAATCTATTACTTCTTTGCTATTTGATTGTAACTATATGTAACTCAATCCCCATTCTAGAGGATTGATGTGAGAAACATTTGGATTTGGGTTTTGCTTAAGCTATATTGTATTTTGAATCTCTATTTGTGTTCGATTCATTTGATAACTAGATTTTATTCATTATATAATTAGCATTGTATACCACTAGTTGATTATACTCTTGTTTAGGATAAATTGTTATACAATCAATCTTGGATTGACACCCTTGAATGATTAAGGAACATAGTGGATAGGACAGATGGTTGGAGGGTATATCAACCGCAATCATCTAAGCCTTGATTTGTAATTAACTGATCCCACCTTGACCCCCTCTTCTTAATCGGTTAGGCATTTTGGTGGGAAGTGTTTAGGTTTCATAGTAGTGGCCTAAGCACATCTAAGACTACAAATGGTTAACAAGTATGAGATTGGTTCATTAAAGTAGCTTGAAAAGCATTGCCCATAATCCACTTGCAACTCCATCATTTCCCTAGTAGTCTCTTAATTGATTACATTCTATATTCTTATCAAAGATTGTTGAGCATTCTATTTTCCCTTTCACCTTTTTGTTACATTTACTTTACATGTATGTTTGATGGTTTCTCAACCATACATTATCCAACTATCCATGATTTACTTTATTGCATTGTAGATTAGTTAATTAATACAATGTATTACTCTAATTCCTTGTGGAACGAATCTTTGCTTATCGTTTTACTAAGCTTTTATCCTAAGTGGATTCCTAAGTGGTTAAACACGTTTTCAAGTGAACACATAAATACATTGTTTTGTTGAGCAAAAACAACCTCATCAAAAATGGCGCCGCTGCCAAGGACTTGGTAGCAATTGTTGAATTAATTAACTTTTCTTTGTAGTTTATAATCTTATTAGATAGCTTATTAACATTTAATTTCACTTAATTATTATCTTAGCTTATTGTTTATTGTTTGATTAGATTTTCGTAGTTCTTTTTTACCTTTTTTGTGTTTTCTTTTATCTATTCTAATTACAGGAGTTTAGGTATATGCACGGTAGGAGATCCTTAGAAAGAGGATTACACCCACTATTGTATGTATATATTCGGCTGAAAGACATGTCAGCAAAATAGGCAGGAAACACGAAGGAAGGAGAATGCCATGTCATTTGCCAACCAGTCAATGAAGGAAACATTGACCATTTGCCACGTCATCTGGCCACGTCATCAAGATCAGTAAAAACCAAAGGTATACTTGCCAAGCAACCTAGTCTAGAAAAGGTAAAGATCGTACTCACCGAATACCCTTACTTGGCCCAGACCTACTTGGCCAACGCAGAAAAAGTAACCTTGTTTTAGCATACCTCCTAGAGTGAGGATTCATCCAGATATAAGGCCTAAAAGCATTGCACTCCAACAAGGACATAACCTCATTTTCTCCCGGAGAAGTCTAAACATGAAATAAGTCCTAATCAATTTGCTACACTAGATTCCTAATGCAAATTAAATTTTTTATTCCACCACCAACACGGCATAGGCAAGAAGAAACCCTAACCAGTCCAGTATAAAGAGCACCAGGTAATCTACAGTGAGGGGGTTCGAAACTTGAGGGAGAGAAGGGAGCAATTGTATGAGAGAAAAACAGATATTAAGTGTGTAACCTATAAACAAATCATAGTAATATTTTCCTGCCTTCAGGGGCGCTGTGGTTTTTTCCCTTTCTAGGGTTTTCCACGTAAAATTTGTGTTCTTGCATGCACATATTTACATTCTTTCCTTTATTAACGTAACATCATTGTTGGACTCGTGGCAATCCAGAATTCACCATCAACAATTGGCGCTAGAGGAAGGGGGGCTTTGAACAAGAACTTCGAGGAACCCTCATAAACAGATCTTAGACATGAGCAATGCTAGTGACAAAGACGGAAACTCTAGTGGCAATAACCACCACCAGGTCCTTGAAGCAATCGGAGCGGCAGGGGACGGAATGTTGATGACTGGGGAACAATCGGTAGCAACATCGGAGACCAGGGTAGCTGATCCGGGGACTCTACAGCACTTCCAAACGGCTTTAATGAACCTGATCAGTGAAGCCAACAAGTTAGGACTCTAACTTCCTATAGGCCCGGGGATTTCTTCTCCCTATGACTTAACAACAAGCACGCCTAGGGACCACCCACCGGGAAGGTTGCGATCAAAAGTCCATATAATGACCCTGGATGCCCAAACAAAGCCGTCTATGGAGGAAATACCACAAGACCACCTTGAAGCCCTCGAAGGAAGAAGACAAAAGAAGGGAAAAGGTTTGCTGGATGAGGAATCTTTAGAGAGGTGAGGCTGCGGTCGGACGCATGGGACGATCCCTGATAGTACACACTAGTAAACCCGATGGAGACACCGTTCTGTTTCTTCTGAAGATAAAAGTTCTCAGCCAAAAAGGAGGTTGCCATAAAAATGGCGAGACAAAGGAGTGTAAATGCCTCTTTTTTGATTGGCTCATTTCGTTGACAAAACCACAATGGGGTTCAATTTGTAAGGGTAGCATAGGAGTGAAGAAATCCTCATCAAATGTCAAAGAACCTTATTGTGGACTTCAAGTGCTTCAAGTTTGGTAATTCGCTTGACTTAACTCTAATTTGAAGAGATGTAGTTGCACACACTCACATCACTTGCATATGTTCATTGATTGCATCTTGTGTTTATAATGGCATCATGTTAGCCTAGGTTTCATTCCTTTTTTGTTTTGACCCTTGCACGTGTAGGGAAAAATACCAAAGAAGTACACGCAGCGGAAGCGATACTAAAAATAAGATTTAGTGACTTTTAAAAATTTTTCCTTTATGAACCTTAAACCCTTTAATTAATTAAACATACATATACAATAACAAAAAGTAGAATACCTTTTGTCGCGTGATCCGATTGACTTACGTCGATGGTAATCCGCAAGATCTTCAATCCTAGCACGAACGTGGATCACCTAGGAGCGTGGTCTCCCTTTTCTTTGAATTGCAAACCTGTGAATGGACAAAACAAACTTTTCTTTTCTTTGTTAGTCACAAAAACAATCAAAAGAATGACTAAGATTATTCCGGTCACTTTTGAGTTCTCAATCTAATGATCGAAACTCGCATGAACCTAGATCGATATCGTATACACAAGCTTATTGATGAATAAGCAAATAGTATACTATCAAAGAATAATCTAACACTCCTTTTCGTTTTAGTAGAATAAAAAGCTTTCTATGAATTGAGAAGAAGAAATTTGTATCATGAACACATGTGTGGTGGCCGAACCCTATAGCAAGAATAATATAGGGTGGCCGAATTTTGCTTTCTTTCTCCTTTAGGGTTGCCGAAATCTATGTGGTTGTGTATTAGGGTTGGCCGAATTTCATCATGTCACTTATATAGGGTGACCAAAATTCAACCCTAATTCTTTTCAACTTTTTAGACTTCAAACCCTAATCTAACTCGTAGATATTTTATTCTATTTTTTTATTGACTAAATAAAAAGACTTCTTATTTGATTAAATAAATAAAACTAATTATTTATTTCCTTATCAAACAAGTCTTTTACTTTTACTTTTAGGAATCATATTTCCTAATCAGAAAATATTTGTTTTTTAATTAAACAATTAATTAATAAATTAATTAATTCTTATTTAATTAAAACAAATGAAACAAAATAATATATTAGGTTAAAACTTTAACCTTGCCGCCCCACTTGAATAAAATTGGGCCTAATATCATTTTCTTATTTCATTTAATCCATTAGACTTTAAATAAAAAGCTCACATGTGAACCAGACCCATTCTTACTAAAAGAAACAAGCCCACATGTCTTTCATTAATATATTAATATAATTGAGCAGCCCATTACATAAATAATGTGCAAATTATATTCTTAATATATTAAATGCAATTCTAGATGGACCCTTAAATTGGTCCGGTAGAATATATCAAGTGATCCATGCAAGTCCGTGTGGATTGGGGATCTTGGCAGGCCATCTAAATTTAAGCTTCAATAGACATAACCTAATCACAATCAACAAATGATTCACTTAGGTCCGATCCATTAATTTTAACTCATTCCACTAAAGAGCTAAAACTGAACTCTTAAATAAAGATAGAAAAGGAAGATGCTCCTCATTCATACCCTAGACAATCATATTGGAGATATGTAAGTAATTAAATACTCAAGGCGTGTTTAATATATAAAGCTAGAGGGGGGGGTGAATAGATTTTAGCTAATTATTACCCAATTTTCGCGTGCATGTCAATTTTACGAAAATACCCCTAGCAAGTCAAATATACATACAAGTGTAATAAGATGCGGAAATAATAAATGACACTTGATGTTTACGTGGAAACCCAACCACTGGGAAAAAAACCACGGGCTGTTTAGTGCGCCACACTCGGACCTCGAAATCCACTAATTGAAATGGAGTTTACAACCTATGTAGACCTCGTCTAACACTCCGGTCAATAACCCCCCACTTCTACCACGCGGGCCTTTAAAAGTGGCTCTAGTCCAATTGCTTATGTGACCACCTGTTCCCGGTGTCCGACCTAATCCCGGTCAATCACACAAGACTTCAATCTCTCAAAAGAGATGCACAACCCTATGTGAATATGTATGAATATTCAATTAACAAACAAGGCTAGGGAACCTTAGATGCTTATCTAGGATGATGATATATTCAATTTAAATCAATCCTAGATATGAAAATAGCTATATGTCATGGCATACAACTTTAGCTAAGTAAAGGATAACCAATCCTAGATACAAAGCTATCACAAAAAACCCACAAACATTCAAAAGATTAACTAGTTGATTAAAAAACAATCTATCAACCTAGTTATAAATAAATCACACAAGAATGTTTATGGCATAGCTTTTAGGCAATAATGACCTAATCAATTAAGCTATCAAAAATAATCTCAATCATATAATGAGATTAATTAGCTAGATATAAAATAGGCATGAAAACCTAGCTAACATAAATAACCCAATCAACACATAATCTCAATCATGTATGTAGAAATTAATCTAAACACATACAAGTAATAAATGAGATAAAATTGATAAGTAGAAACACTAATTATGTAAGATAAAAGTGTTCAACAAATCATACCATGTGTGTTGAAGAAGACCCATGCATTAGCACATGCTAGATGAACCTAGATGATGCCTAGATGATGATTTGTGCATGTGGGAATGGGTTTAGAGAGATAAAGATGTAATCTTTAAGCTTTTTCTCTCAAGTCTCTCTTTCTCTCTCAAGAATAAGGAGCCTCTCTCTCTAGGGTTTGATTTTGTGGCTCTCCTCTCAAAATGATGAGAAAGATATGTATTTATAATGCCCAAATGAAACTACGTCGTTTTGGAAGAAATGGAAAAAGTATGGGCATTTTCGCGGTACTCGCGTCAGTGCAGCGACTCAACATTCGAGCGCTTCGAAACATGACCAAACGACATCGAAACCTTTCATATAATATATCGTTGGAAAGGTATGGATGTCTACTTTCTACTCGTTTTTACAGAATGACATTTTGATATCTGTAGAAAAAGTTATGGTCAATTGAGTGACCAAAGGTCAGAAACGGACAACGACAGAGTTGCCCTGTTTTGGTTGTAACTTTGGAGATTTTAAAACCAATCCAAACGGTCATGAAATATTACGAATAATATACCGTTGGAAAGATATGGGTGTCTAGTTTGTACAGAAATTTTCAAAACTCATTTTGAAGCTTTGTATAAAAAGTTATGGTCACAAGACCATGCAAAGGTCAGTTTTGAAAACACTTAAAACATTGAAATCCAATCTTTTAAAACTAGACACCTTACTCCAATCAACCAAACCAAAACTACCACTTATCCAAGAGAAGAATGAGACCTTCTCAAGTGGTCTACCATCGCGCTAAGACATGCACACCATCGTGCAAGCGCGGACGTTTCCGATCACACAAACGGAAACGAATTACACCACACTTAAGACTAATCATGAAGTGCAAGTGTGGGTATTGAATGCATCCTAATGCCTAACATGTCATGGCATTATCATTGAACAAGATGCACTCAATTCAAACATGCATGAATAAAATTCATGACTTTGCATCCTAATGCCTAAACATGTCATGGCATTTCATAGAACAAGATGCAATCAATTTAATGCAAGAAGAGATATTGAATAATCAATAAAGCACAATGCACACAAAATATAAACACAACATTCAAGAATAAGAGTTATGCATGTTGTGTGTGTGTGCAACTATATCTCTTCAAGGCAAAGTAAGCACAAGATATATACCTTTGGTGCTTGTCCTCTTGAGGTCTTGGAAAGGGTCTTTGATCTTCAACTAATCACCTAGACTACCCTTACAACCAAACCCCAACATGTGGTTTGACCACGAAATAAGCCAATCAACAAAAGGGAATCCTTACAATCTCCCCCTTTGGCTATTTCGTGACAAAACCACCACTCACAATGATTCCTCACAACAAAATAGAAACTACGGGTCTATAATGATATTCTACAATACAAAGAGATAAGATAAAATAAACTTGAAGTCTTCAATCTCTTGTAGAATAATCAATCCCTGAAAAACAAGGTTTCTATACTTTCCAATATAAGAAAAGGTGAGATGAATCAAGTGAGATAAAACAAGCATTTGCATTTAAGAATTTAAGTACAACATCATGCAATGTATGTATGTGCAAATGCTCCCCCTCAAAGGGTTACTCCCCTTCAATAAGTATTCTCCCCAACATGCACAATTGCTACCACAATTTGCAACTCCCCTTACCACAACCTACTCCCCCTTTTTGTCATGATATAGACAAAGGAGTAGTCCCCAATCGGGTCACTCAAGGCAAAGAGAGATAGTAGCATTCTAAATATTTGCATAATCAATATAAGTCACTTTATGCAATCTCAATTAATTGGAGAGAAACAAGGAGATTTATTTAAGGAAAATGTGTGAATCAAAAAATGCTTTGCATACAAGACATGTAGCATTTAAGTTCAAAATACCATGGTATTTGGCAAAGCAAATGACAAAGGTTTTCAATATGAATTCAAACCAATTTCGCCAATGTCATGAGAGAAGCAAGGATATAGGTTTTCATTGATTTTAATTTAAGAACAACTATATCCAAATTTATAAGCCAAACATGTCATGAGCGACTTTGCACCCTACTTGATTTTTCCGAATAAGATATCCGTATGATAGTAGACATGTTCAACCAATAAAGAAAGAGAGACATTTGGATTGTAAAATCCTTGAATGGATACAAGATCCTTTTTCATTTGAGTCTCATAAGCTTTTTCACCCAAGTTTTGCATTTAAAAATTGCAATCATCAAAACATGCTTTTCAAGATTAACATTTAGCATGTCATTTAGCAATCATCATGTCATGGAGATCATTATAGGTCATTCAAATTTTATCCTATGTATATATCTCCTAGTCCAAAAATGCATGTTTGAACATAAATATGACATGGATTGCAATACAAGCATTGATCACACTTATTGAATAGAAAATATATATACATAGTATAACCAAGCTTACCCAAGCAACAAAAAGAGAAGCATAAGATATTTCAAATTTTTTGCAAGTGACAAGAATGCAAAATAGCTCTCTTTGCTTAAGTTCCCCATATGGGGTCAAAATCCATACCGCTTCAATGAAGGGCATGAGGTCCTAAAGACCTACTAAGTCCATTGGACCTAGTTGAACCTATTGGAGACTTGTTAGTCTCGTAGCAAGCGGGTTCATTCTTTTTAATCCACATAGATGTCTCAATTACATTTCTAGTGGTCATAGGTTCTAGAGTTATAGATGTCAAAGGATCATGCATCTTAGCTCTAGCCTTTTTCTTTTCAATCATGCATTAAAATCTACATATTTTAATGTAATGCAAGCAACTTGGTCTAACATGACCATCAATACCACACAAATGACAAGAGGAGATAAGGTAAGGAATTATACCATTCCCTTGAGCATGCAAAAGTGCTTTCCCTTGTCGTTGTGGTTGTCTTGGTAGTTGGATAGGATCTCTCCTCCTTTGTTGATGACCAAGACAATGTTGCTTGCTCGGTTGAGCTTGCATGATTGAGCACTTCCCTTTTAGGATCGTAGGTTGAGGGAAGTTAGCCTTCTTGGTTGGTTAGACTAAGATTGAGGAAGGCTTGGCCTTGAAGCTCTTTGGTGATGTGAGCAACGCCTTTTCATCTTCGTCTCCTCTCTCACCTTAGAGGGACATCTCCTCATCGGAGTCATTTTCTTCTCTCTCAAATTCACTCATAGTGTTTGCGTTGAATGAATGCAAATGAGAAGAATGCAAAATGTATGAAATCAATCAAATACATACAAAATGCAAAACACACCAAAAATGAGCAAAGGATCACCTAAGTATATCTAGGAACCCGCTCTGATACCAATTGAAACTAATTATAGCACGGTGTGTATAAAACTATCTAGAGGGGGGGTGAATAGATTTTACGCTTTTTACCCAATTTTCGTTTTTAGTCAAATTTACGAAAATGCCCCAAACTAGACAATATAATAATCAAGTGTAATAAGATGCGGAAATAATAAATGACACTTGATGTTTACGTGGAAACCCAACCACTGGGAAAAAAACCACGGGCTGTTTAGTGCGCCACACTCGGACCTCGAAATCCACTAATTGAAATGGAGTTTACAACCTATGTAGACCTCGTCTAACACTCCGGTCAATAACCCCCCACTTCTACCACGCGGGCCTTTAAAAGTGGCTCTAGTCCAATTGCTTATGTGACCACCTGTTCCCGGTGTCCGACCTAATCCCGGTCAATCACACAAGACTTCAATCTCTCAAAAGAGATGCACAACCCTATGTGAATATGTATGAATATTCAATTAACAAACAAGGCTAGGGAACCTTAGATGCTTATCTAGGATGATGATATATTCAATTTAAATCAATCCTAGATATGAAAATAGCTATATGTCATGGCATACAACTTTAGCTAAGTAAAGGATAACCAATCCTAGATACAAAGCTATCACAAAAAACCCACAAACATTCAAAAGATTAACTAGTTGATTAAAAAACAATCTATCAACCTAGTTATAAATAAATCACACAAGAATGTTTATGGCATAGCTTTTAGGCAATAATGACCTAATCAATTAAGCTATCAAAAATAATCTCAATCATATAATGAGATTAATTAGCTAGATATAAAATAGGCATGAAAACCTAGCTAACATAAATAACCCAATCAACACATAATCTCAATCATGTATGTAGAAATTAATCTAAACACATACAAGTAATAAATGAGATAAAATTGATAAGTAGAAACACTAATTATGTAAGATAAAAGTGTTCAACAAATCATACCATGTGTGTTGAAGAAGACCCATGCATTAGCACATGCTAGATGAACCTAGATGATGCCTAGATGATGATTTGTGCATGTGGGAATGGGTTTAGAGAGATAAAGATGTAATCTTTAAGCTTTTTCTCTCAAGTCTCTCTTTCTCTCTCAAGAATAAGGAGCCTCTCTCTCTAGGGTTTGATTTTGTGGCTCTCCTCTCAAAATGATGAGAAAGATATGTATTTATAATGCCCAAATGAAACTACGTCGTTTTGGAAGAAATGGAAAAAGTATGGGCATTTTCGCGGTACTCGCGTCAGTGCAGCGACTCAACATTCGAGCGCTTCGAAACATGACCAAACGACATCGAAACCTTTCATATAATATATCGTTGGAAAGGTATGGATGTCTACTTTCTACTCGTTTTTACAGAATGACATTTTGATATCTGTAGAAAAAGTTATGGTCAATTGAGTGACCAAAGGTCAGAAACGGACAACGACAGAGTTGCCCTGTTTTGGTTGTAACTTTGGAGATTTTAAAACCAATCCAAACGGTCATGAAATATTACGAATAATATACCGTTGGAAAGATATGGGTGTCTAGTTTGTACAGAAATTTTCAAAACTCATTTTGAAGCTTTGTATAAAAAGTTATGGTCACAAGACCATGCAAAGGTCAGTTTTGAAAACACTTAAAACATTGAAATCCAATCTTTTAAAACTAGACACCTTACTCCAATCAACCAAACCAAAACTACCACTTATCCAAGAGAAGAATGAGACCTTCTCAAGTGGTCTACCATCGCGCTAAGACATGCACACCATCGTGCAAGCGCGGACGTTTCCGATCACACAAACGGAAACGAATTACACCACACTTAAGACTAATCATGAAGTGCAAGTGTGGGTATTGAATGCATCCTAATGCCTAACATGTCATGGCATTATCATTGAACAAGATGCACTCAATTCAAACATGCATGAATAAAATTCATGACTTTGCATCCTAATGCCTAAACATGTCATGGCATTTCATAGAACAAGATGCAATCAATTTAATGCAAGAAGAGATATTGAATAATCAATAAAGCACAATGCACACAAAATATAAACACAACATTCAAGAATAAGAGTTATGCATGTTGTGTGTGTGTGCAACTATATCTCTTCAAGGCAAAGTAAGCACAAGATATATACCTTTGGTGCTTGTCCTCTTGAGGTCTTGGAAAGGGTCTTTGATCTTCAACTAATCACCTAGACTACCCTTACAACCAAACCCCAACATGTGGTTTGACCACGAAATAAGCCAATCAACAAAAGGGAATCCTTACAAGATAGTGTATCCTCGTGATTAATATCAGTAATCGCCAAGAGTTCATAGACCGCCTATAACTCTCCAAGTTACCATATTTACTCACATGACCACGTTTTGAACTTGGATATTTTGACTTGTCCAGAAGCCATGTTTTCAATAGACACTATCGAAAACTCAACGTTGAGATTTAATATCCAATTACCTCAAAACATCCATATGATGATATTATACTCTCATTTAATTAAATGGAGCCACGATGTCCATATCTATAAATGAAGTCCTCTATCGATTAACAAATGAATATCACCAAACTATCGAGGATAGACTATGCGATATAATCGTACTCATTGATAACTCAAATGATATCACTTGCAACCATAAGTCCATCATTTATCTCAGGATTAAGATAGACTCTCCGATTGTCCTGATAATGAAAAGACTTTTATCTACTGACGGTTATAGATAAAGTATTTCATTGTGATCCAGTTCAATGCACCCAATGCACTAGATCCTTTTGCTCGAAGACACTCCGATGATTTTAGACTCATCATATCTCATTTGATCCCACTCAAATGCTAGCAAAAGAATTCTACAACTTTAACAAGATAAAGGTGCCCAACCTTTAACTTAAGTTGTGAACAATATTCAAGACTAACTAAAGAATTGTGTCTACCACATACATATCCAGATGTACGAACAATTCTTCTTTTCTCATAGTCTTTAGACCTTATGATTATTTACTTTGACAATTATAATATTAAACTATAAATGCTATACGATTTGTTAAACCAGAAATCACTTTATTAATATGAAAAAGATTGTTAATTACAACATTACACTCTTGCTATTGAGCATAATCCTAACAATCTCCCACTTGCGCTATAGCAAATGTGTCATATCTTTCATGCCCATGTTCTCTAGATGCCCATCGAAACTCTTCTGAGGTAGAGCCTTTGTGAAGGGATCCGCTAGATTTTTTGCTGACGCGATTTTGGTAATCGTCACGTCACCTCTTTGAACAATCTCCCTTAAAAGATGATACTTTCTTTCAATGTGTTTACCTCTCTTGTGACTTCTTGGTTCTTTCGAATTAGCCACTGCTCCACTGTTGTCACAGTAGATAGTGATCTGCTTATTCGCACTAGGAACCACTTCCAAGTCAATCAAGAATTGGCGGAGCCAAACAGCCTCTTTGGCAGCTTCGCATGCAGCAACATACTCAGCTTCCATGGTGGAATCAGCAATACAAGATTGCTTGATACTCCTCCATATAACTGCTCATCCTCCAATAGTAAACACAGCCCCTGATGTGGATTTTCTGGAGTCAGAATCTGATTGGAAATCAGAATCTGTATACCCAACGGGAACCAAATCCCCTCCAGAGTATACAAGCATATTATCTCTCGTTCTCTTAAGATACTTGAAAATATGCTTGACTGCCGTCCAGTGATCAGGACCAGGTTTTGATTGAAACCTGCTAACTATGCCAACAGCAAAACAAATATCTGGTCTAGTACAAAGCATTGCATACATGAGACTTCCAACTGCCGAGGCATATGGAACTCTACTCATGAATTGCTCTTCATGCTCATTCTTAGGAACTTGTTCCTTAGAAAGCTTGATTCCATGTCTGAAAGGTAACATACCTTTCTTGGAATCCTGCATGGAAAACCTAGACAAGATCTTGTCTATGTATGAAGCTTGGGATAATGCAATCGTTCTATTCTTTCTATCCCTTATTACTTGGATACCTAGAATAAAACTTGCTTCTCCTAAGTCCTTCATATCAAATTGTTTTGCTAACCATTCTTTTACTGATGTCAATACACCTACATCGTTTCCAATGAGTAGTATATCATCAACATAAAGAATTAGGAAAACCAACTTGTCACTTTTAATCCTTTTGTATACACAAGGTTCGTCAGGATTCTGAATAAATCCAAAACCTTTGACAGCTTGATCAAACCTTATGTTCCAGGATCTGGATGCTTGCTTTAATCCATATATGGATTTTTGCAACTTGTATACCTTATCCACTTGGCCCTTTTCAATGAATCCCTCTGGTTGCATCATGTAGATGCTTTCGTCAAGACTTCCATTTAGGAAAGCTGTCTTGACGTCCATTTGCCAAATCTCTAGATCTAAAGATTCTGTAATGGATAAAAGTATCCTAATGGATTTAAGCATGGCCACAGGAGAGAAGGTTTCCTCATAATCGATACCTTCTTTCTGTGTATACCCTTTAGCTACCAATCTAGCTTTAAAGGTTTCCACCTTTCCATCCATACCTCTTTTCCTCTTGTATACCCACTTGCACCCAGTGGGTTTTATCCCTTTAGGCAAGTCTACAAGGGACCAGACTTTGTTATTGAACATAGATTCAATCTCGGATTGCATTGCCTTTTGCCAATGGCGACTATCAACATCTTCCATAGCTTCCTTGTACATATAGGGATCATCGTCGTCCGGGAGATTCTCCACTGATTCTCCCAGACCGATGTATCTTTCGGGTTGTGTTCTAACCCTCCCACTACGACGAGGAATGGTAGGTTGTTGATCTTGTGTTGGATCGGAACTTACAATTGGGTTAGGTTGTGTAACCTCTCGTGGAATTGTATCTCCTGACATCTCATTCAGGACAATTCTACTTCTAGGCACAAAATCATTCATATAGTCCTTTTCCAGAAATTTAGCATTTGTCGAAACAAATACTTTAAGGTCTGAAGGACTATAGAAATAATATCCTTTGTTTTCTTTTGGATACCCTACAAATATACATGTTTCTGAACGGGACTCCATCTTTTCTGTCTTTCCTTTTAACACATGCGCAGGACAACCAAATATCCTTAAGTGTTGTAAACTAGGCTTGCGCCCAGTCCACAACTCATGCGGTGTTTTAGGAACATACTTAGATGGTACATCGTTTAGAATGTATATAGCAGTTTGTAAAGCATATCCCCAAAAAGAAATAGGAAGCGTTGAATAACTCAACATAGACCTAACCATATCCAAAAGAGTTCTATTTCTCCTTTCTGCTACCCCATTCTGTTGAGGTGTACCTGGTGCAGAAAACTGAGAAACTATCCCATTATCAATAAGATATTGCTGAAACTCACCAGATAGATATTCTCCACCACGATCAGATCTCAAGATTTTTATGTGTTTCTCAAGCTGATTTTCCACTTCAGCTTTGAATGCTTTGAACATGTCAAAAGCATCCGAATTATGTCGCATGAGATACACATAACCAAATCTCGAGTAATCATCTGTGAAGGTGATGAAGTACTCATATCCACCTCTAGCTTGAATGCTCATAGGTCCACATACATCAGTGTGTATCAATCCTAAACATTCAGTGGCTCTTGCACCTTTGGCAGAGAACGTCCTTTTGGTCATTTTACCTTCCAAACAAGATTCACAAGTTGGTAGATCATCAACCTTTAAGTCACTCAAAGGTCCTGAAATTTCCCTTAATGTAGTAGTGAAATATACCTAGAGGGGGGGGGGGGGGGGGGGGGGGGGGGGGGTGAATAGGTATAGGCTCCAAATTCTTCCAAATAAAAATAATGCGGAAAATTACAAGGCAAATACACACTTGATTAGATTTAGCAAATGAATTGATTTCACTAAGACAAGAGTTAATCAATTTTACAAGTTGTACAATCAATGTAATATATGGAAGATAAAGGAAAGTAAAGCAAAATTGAACACAATGATTTTAACGTGGTAAAACCTCAATGAGGAAACATCCACGGGTTGATACCACAACCACCAGCGAAGCAATCCACTATGTGAAAAAGGACTTACACACTCAAGCTATCACTCATGATATCCGCTCAAGCTATCAACTCCTAATCTACCCTCGGGCTAGTGAATCACCAAGCCTACTTCCTATCCGAGATGTGTCCTACACCTCTAGAAAGCAACTTCCTATCCAAGACGCTCACGTCTCTAGGAAGATTTCGTGCTTAGCTATCCGGATCACAAGATCCTAGTTAAGCTCTCCTAGCTCAACCATCCGGAGTACCACACTCCTAGCTAAGACTTTTGCTTGACTATCCGGACCACATGTCCTAATCAAGACTCCCTTGCTCTACACAAAGCTTCACTCACTTTGCAAGAGACTTCAACCTTATGCAAGGCTATGATCTAAAGTGATGCAAATGATGCAAGCACAATCAAATTAAGCTAGATGATCAATCAAGCAAAATGTACATGTTCAATGATAGTCTAGAATATGATTTCAACACACAATCACAAAAGTTATCTAGAAATCAAGACATGCAAATCAATAAGAACAAAGGTATGAATATTCAATTTAGCACACTAAAACCTAGTTCTTAGATCATGAAATAAAACATAGAAAATAACATGAAGCACATCACACATATATTTTCTAAAATCAATTTCATGATAAATCAAGTTTAGCACATATATGTTCAAAACAAATCACAAAGCTAAATCTCAATTAACAAATGATCAAATAACCCTAGCATGTGATCTAACATACTTCTTAACAAATTTCATCAATCAAATAGAAAGAATCAATAGATGATCAAAGATGAAATTGAAAAAGAAGAAGTTGAAACATACAAGCTGACCACGGACTGGAAATGGACCAGCTGAGAAAAATACCGAAGTCAACTGCCTCTGGAAATGCTTGGGGTTTGTAGCTCTCTTCGAGACCAACAATTTTGGTTTTTGAATCGAATGATTTCGAGTTCGTATGAGAGAGATATGATCAAAACAAGTAAACAAAAATTGTAGAAAAACTGATGCGAGAATGATCAAGTGTTCTTCAAAAAATTGCATAAGTGTGGAGGGAAGGAGGTTGGCTTAAAAGGAGGGAAAGGAGAAATTTTTCCTAGCGAATCATGTGCTGCCACATCACCACCCCGTGGGGGGCGCATGGGGCCCACGGGAGCAGAGGGGTCCCTTGCCCGTAGGGCCCACGGCCTCCCTCACGGGCTGGCCAAGTGGCCACACGTGATTCACACTTCTCTCGCGCGCTCCCTCGGTTCGTTGGCCCATATCTTGAGCATCCGACCTCCGATTTCGAATCCGTTTTCGGATTACAAACTGTGACTCGCTCACGCACGACTATGACTACTCAACTTTGAATAATGGTTGATAAATCATCTCGGAATCCGATGATGAAGTCAACACAACAAATGAGAACGAAAAGTAGCATAGTCAACTTGTTTGGACTCGAAACCTTATGAATGAGTAACCGAAACGACCGGAACTCAATAAGGCATTAAATAAGAACATGTTCAAGTCCTAAACACAAAATACGAAAACAAATAAACACATATTCACACAAACATGCCATATCAAAGAGATAGTCACAAAGCATGCAATTTCACAATGTTTGTCAATACAAGATCAATGCATGAGCATGCTATGAAGTGTGTGAATGTGTTATACCAAATGTTTGAACCACGATGCAGGGACACACATGTATAAATTGTGTGTGTGTGCGCTAACGCCTTGCAAGAGGGTGGAAGTCAAGATTTACCTTTGACGTTTTTCACCTCTTGAAGACGACTTTTGCACTAGACGTTGCTCTTCACTCTTTGAGCTTCCTTTCTTCAAATAATGTCCTAAGCAACAATCATAGAGTGTTTTGCAATGGAATCAAGCCAATACAAATCATAAACCTTACAATCTCCCCCTTTGGCTATTCCATGGCAAAAGCACTCAACCTCACCATACAATGTTTCACTCAAATAAACTCAAAATGATAGCATACTCTCAATCTCACATTACAAGAAATTCCTAGACTAAAAAGTCTTCAAGTCTTCAAGAATTCCTCTTTCGGTCTTCAAAGTACCTATGAGAGAAAATAGCAACCAAAAAGAGATCTTCTCTAAAGAAGAATGGTGAGTTATTTAACCAAACAACAAACATAAAAGATATCCCTTATCTCATACACAAATGCATTATCTCAAGTGAATAAAATATGTTCATATTAAAGCATTCCCTTAGTTTCCCAATTTCCAAGAACCAAACTATCCTTAACATTGTTAAGAAAGAATTCTTTCTCCCCCTTAAGACAAGAATTCTCCCCCTTAAGACAAAGTCACAATTAAGCACAAAGAGGAATATGATCACACAATTGGAACATTTTTCCACATAAAGTGTGAAGTATACAAAATCTCCCCAATATCAAACATGGTGAGGTATACATTTTCTCCCCCTTTTTGTCAAGGAATAGACAAGGGACACAAGAGATAAAGAACGAGATATTAAGCAAACAAATCGTATAGAAAGCGAAAGTTGAATAAACTAAAGCTCCCCCTTAACATATGCTCCACATATTATCAACAAGTAGATTTGTTCACAAGGGACATCACACAATCACACAATCACACAATCAAGCAATAAGAGAAAATATTTCATAACTTGTCAAAGTCCAAGAGAGAATCATAGATTTTCATTAATCTCTCAAAAATATTCTCACATTGCTAATGAATCAAGCACATAAGCAAAGTGTGTGTGTGTGAATGCTTCTCAAATATATAGTAGGAGTAATTGTGATATCAACATGCAAACTCTATCCACACCTATCCATCTAAAGCCTTTCCAAAAATAGGTCAAACCGATATTCATCCGGTTTTTGCTTTTAAAATGAATAGATATCAACATATGAGCGTGTGTGTGCATGTGGCTTGTTTTCCCGTTTCTATTTGTCAACCCGAGCTATTTCACAATTCTCAACTATACACCAATAAGCCTTTTATTTTTCATTTCTTTTAGGCTTAGAATCAAAGAATTTTTTTTTTAATGATTCATTTCAACACTTCTTTGATTTTACTAACAAAAAAAAACATATACTCCTCATGGCGGCTTTCACTCATCACAATGGCGTAGCCCTTTCCTACATTGGGTGGCTTCACAACCAAGGTGTGTAGCCCTTTCCATGAGGGTGCTCGTTGATTACTATGTAGTGCCGAAGCAAAATGGATACATACCATAGGTCATCTATCATGTACTTAACAATAAACTTCTAGATGCATCCATTATCTACACATATTCAACCACATATACTCAAAAACTAAAACATACAAGAGAAGCATTAGTGCACTTTTCAAAAAAATAAGATTTTCAAGCTCAAGTGCATGATCTAAAAACAATAGAAGATACTTGTTAAAGATCATTACTTCTCAAGTGAGTAGCTCTTAAAGACAATGATATACAATTAAAGTTTTGCTCATCAAGCCACTCACAATCACACAAAGACATCTATCAACACAAATCATGCCAATGGATATTCTAAGAGTTTTAAACCTCTCTTTGTCCAAGGACTTAGTGAACAAGTCCGCAAGTTGATTTTTAGTAGGCAAATGCTCTAGAGTAACAATAGAATGTTCAACTAGATCTCTAATGAAATGATACCTAATGTCTATGTGTTTTGTGCGGGAGTGTTGAACCGGATTTTTAGAGATGTTAATGGCACTTAAGTTATCACAATAAAGTGTCATTTTTCCTTGTTCTATCTCATAATCCTTAAGGATTTGTTTCATCCAAAGTAATTGTGTGCAAGCACTTCCGGCCGCAATGTATTCGGCTTCGGAAGAGGGAAGGGAAACCGAATTTTGTTTCTTACTTGACCAAGAAACCAAGTTATTACCAACATAAAAGCAACCGCCCGATGTGCTTTTACGGTCATCTATGTTTCCCGCCCAATCCGCATCACAATAGCCTACAAGGATATCATTGGTATCAAATGAATAGAATAGACCAAGACTATGAGTTCCTTTGATGTACCTGAAAATACCTACAAGGTTATGCTAAACAACCTAGAGGGGGGGTGAATAGGTTGACACACTAGTTTTAAAAACTTTTTCGTGACTTATGTCAAAACCTCGGTGAGCATACATATTAACCTTAAACAAGATTGTTATGAGAAAACAATTATCACAAGTATGCTCAATTCACCACCCTTAGTCTACAAAACATATATCAATAAACAATGTATCTCTTTTACAAGTATATTCAATAATGAGCAAATTTAAATTCCACAAGTTGTACTTTGAATATTACAATGCAAACTCACCAAGTTGAGCTTTACAACTTGATATAGAATCACAAGATACAATGTTCAAGTACTTACAAGATACAAGAAACAAATGTTGATTCAACCAACAATGTGCACAACTCTTTCTTTATCAATAACTTGTTTACAAGGATGTGAGGAAATGAAGAGCTTAAACAAGTTATATAGATCATACATACAAATATAAAGAGATAGAGATAGAGACATTTGACACATTGATTTTTACGTGGTAAACCTCCGAAGAGGAAACATCCACGGGTTGAATCCACAACCACCGGCGAAGCAATCCACTATGTAAAAAGGACTTACACACTCAAGCTATCACTCATGATATCCGCTCAAGCTATCAACTCCTAATCTACCCTCGGGCTAGTGAATCACCAAGCCTACTTCCTATCCGAGATGTGTCCTACACCTCTAGGAAGCAACTTCCTATCTAAGACGCTCACGTCTCTAGGAAGATTTCGTGCTTAGCTATCCGGATCACAAAGATCCTAGTTAAGCTCTCCTAGCTCAACCATCCGGAGTACCACACTCCTAGCTAAGACTTTTGCTTGACTATCCGGACCACATGTCCTAGTCAAGACTCCTTGCTCTTTCCACAAAGCTTCACTCACTTTGCAAGAGACTTCCACCTTTTACAAGGCAATGATCTAAGTGATGCAAATGATGCAAACACATGCAACATAGAATATATGATCAATACATCCTATGGAAACTAGAAATAATCAATGAGCACACAATGTACATTTTTCTAGTTTATGATCCAAAACATGACACCATACAAAATGATGCATGAGCATATGAAATGTATGGATAAGGTACACTTCATGAAGATCTAGACATAGGCAACAAAGTTCACAAAACAAAGTAGTCTAGATCTTAAACATGAACAAAAATCTAGAGCATGCAAAACACCTAAAACATGCCAAGCCTAGATTCTATTCATGTTTCTAAAGCTTGAAAACAAAACATGTTCATTAAGCACATAATCAAGACTTTAGAACACAAACAACAACAAAATGCTAGAATCACAAAATGTATACAATGAATATTCTAGCAAGTATTTAGAGCAAGGATATAATGAATAATCAATTAAATCCTAATTAGCTCTAAATACAAAATCAAATGTGCTAATCTTAGATTTGTTCAATAAGAGGATCTAAGCACATGTGAGGATTATTAATCATAAAATACATCAATCAATCCACAAATAATCCTAGATATCAATCTAATCACAATACAACTCTCAAACATGTGAAAAACCTAGAATCTAAGAAACTAGTTCACATATGTCTCTAATTAGACTTTTGATTAAGATTGATTATGAAGCTATCTTTCTCTATAGCATTCATAATACATAAACATACATATAGAAGAAGAAACCCCAAGCAAATTGAAGGTTATAAAAGAAGAAATCCCAAAGATATGAACACTACCTTGGATTTTCGAGCTGGTTCGGTTTTCTATGTGCAACCACCAGAAAAGTCGATCAAACAGCTGCCAAATCACTTGGAAAAGGTAGAGGACTCGATTACAAACGTTCTCCAACTTGAATCACTCAAATCCGACTTCGTATGAGAAAGTTATGGTGTTTAGAAGTTGGGAAAATTTGGGAGAAAAATTCTGACGGGAATTCTAACTTTTTCTTCTTGAAAACAAATGGAGGGAATGGAGGGGTTTTAAAAAGAGGAGAGAGGAGGCAATTTTTGGCCAATCAAAGAGGGCCACCTCAGCCCAGCCCCGTGGGGGGCGCGTGGGCCACACGGGGGCAGAGAGCCCCTCTGGCCGTGGGGCCCACGGCTCCACCCACGGCGTGGGCCACACGTGGCCTCTTGGCCACTTACGCCCTCGCACGCTCCCTTGGTTCTTCAGCCCGTATCTTGGGCATCCAAACTCCGATTTTGAATCCGTTTTTGGATTACGAACCGTGACTCTCTCACGCACGATAACGACTATACAACTTTGAAAAATGGTTGAGAAATCATCTCGGAAATCATCGATGAAGTCAACACAATGTAAGAGAACGTAAAGTGGCATAGTCAACATGTTTGGACTCGAAACCTTATGAATGAGTAACCGAAACGACCGGAACTCAATAAGGCATTGAATAAGAACATGTTCAAGTCCTAAACACAAAATACGGAAACATACAAGCACAAATACACACATATGCTAGTTTCCGGACATAGTCCTAGAAAATGCAAAACACAAAGTTTATTAAATAAATGTGAATGCATGAGCATATTTTGCCAAGTGTGTGAAAGTGAAATGTAAATGAAATAAAATCATGAAGGGACACACAAGAATGATATGTGTGAGTGTGTGCCTAGCCTTGTAAGAGATAAGAGGTCTTTGAATACCTTCGTAGACCGATAATGTCCGAAACTCTTAAAAGCCGGCAACTTGAACGAATAATGGTTGAGACGTCCTTCGTCTTCGAAATCCTTCATTTACTAACCACTAAACATTACAAGTAAAACACGTTTTGATATGGAATTAATGCCAACACTAATTATCAACCTTACAGTACCTAATGATCCTCTTGACGGCTTTTAAGTGAGATTCCTTGGGATTTGCTTGGAATCTAGCACACAAGCCAACACTAAAGCAAATATCGGGTCTACTAGCCGTTAGATAAAGTAGACTACCTATCATGCTTCTATAAAGGCTTTGGTCAACACTTTTCCCTTTTTCATCTTTGTCAAGTTTTAAAGTGGTGCTCATGGGAGTTTCAAAATCTTTTCCATTTTCTAGGCCAAATCTCTTAACTAGATTTTTAGCATATTTAGATTGATTCAACATTATGCCCATGCTAGTTTACTTTACTTGCATACCTAGAAAATAATTCAACTCACCCACCATACTCATTTCAAATTCACTTGACATAACACTAACAAATTCATCAACCTTGGTTTTATTAGTAGACCCAAAAACAATGTCATCAACATATATTTGTGCAACAAAAATATCATGATCATGATGTTTGATAAACAAAGTTCTATCAATGCCACCTCTCCTATATTGGTTGTCAATAAGATATTGAGTCAACCTATCATACCAAGCTCTTGGAGCTTGTTTAAGGCCATAGAGAGCCTTTTTCAATTTAAACACATGATTAGGAGAGTGTAGGTCTATAAAACCCTTAGGTTGTTCAACATACACTTCTTCTTGAAGGTATCCATTGAGGAAAGCACTTTTGACATCCATTTGAAATAATTTGAATTTTTTAATGCATGCAATGGACAACAAAAGTCTAATGGACTCGAGACGAGCAACCGGGGCAAACGTCTCATCAAAGTCAACACCTTCCACTTGAGTGTAACCTTGAGCCACTAGTCTAGCTTTATTCCTCACAATCTTGCCACTTTCATCGGTCTTATTCCTAAACACCCATTTAGTGCCAATTACATTTATATCTTTGGGTCTAGGAACTAAGGACCACACTTCATTCCTCTCAAATCGATTAAGTTCATCTTGCATAGCCCCAACCCAATATTCATCAACAATTGCTTCATTAATGTTTTTGGGTTCAATTTGAGAAGTGTAGCAAGCATAGGATATTTGGTTAGCAATTTGATTTCTTGTTCTAACCCCTTCATTTAAATCACCTATGATGTCTCCTTGATAGTGTAAGTTTCTAAGTCTTGGGTGAGAATGTTCAACAACTTGGTCATTTTGTTGATTATCATTTAAAGCATTTTCCAACCCTTGACTTACAACTTCAATATGACTATCAATTTCATCATCTTGACTAGAAACACTACTAGCCACATCAATAGGTGTTTTAGTGTCATTCAACATGTTTTCTTTAGGTTCATTGACACAATTATCATCACACAAATTAAGCATGCTAAGATCATCTATCTTGACATTGATAGACTCCATGATAGTCTTAGTAGTCAAGTTAAAGACTCTATATGCACGACTATTAATAGCATACCCAAGAAAGAGACCAACATCACTTTTTGCATCAAACTTTCCTAAGTGATCTCTATCATTCAAAATATAACATTTACTCCCAAAAGTGTGGAAGTAACTCACATTAGGCTTCTTGCCTTTCCAAAGCTCATAGGACGTTTGTTTTGTGCCGGGCCTCTTAAAAACACGATTTGACACATAACAAGCGGTATTGACCACCTCGGCCCATAGGTTTCTAGGGACTTTCTTGCTATTGAGCATGACCCTAGCCATCTCTTGCAAGACACGGTTTTTCCTCTCAACAACACCATTTTGTTGAGGAGTTCTAGGTGCGGAGAACTCATGAGAAATCCCTAAACCATCACAAAACTCACTAAATTTTGCATTTTCAAATTCCGTCCCATGATCACTCCTAATACGACATATTTTCTTGATATCAAGACCTTTTTCATTTTGAACTTGATTACAAAACTTTTTAAAGTAATCAAAAGCCTCGGTCTTGTTTCTAAGAAAATAAACCCAAGTAAACCTAGAGAAGTCATCAACGCATACAAAAATGTACTTTTTGCCATTAATACTCTCGGTTTGAATTGGCCCCATTAGGTCCATATGCACAAGTTCTAAAGGTCTCTTGGTAGCTATGTAAGAATTCTTCTTATGAGGCACTTTGGTTTGCTTACCTAATTGGCAATGTTCACAAACCACCTCAAGCTTTTTACCAAGATTCGGAAGACCTCTAACAATACCATGTTTTTCAAGCTTTTTCAAATCTTTAAAATTCATGTGACCCAAACGTTGATGCCACAAATCAAGCTTATTGCACTCATGTGCCATGTTGCATGTGAGAGGATCTATCTCAAGACAATAGCAATTGTCTATACACCTTTTGACTCTTAGGACGACATCGCCCTTTTTATCAATTATAGTGCATACATCTTTGTTAAAGCTAACTTCTTGAAAAATTTCACACAAGTGAGTAATGCTTATCAAGTTAGCTTGTAACCCATCAACATACAAAGTATTGCGAAGTTTAGGCAATCCGGGGATACAAATTGTTCCCTTGCCAAGAACTTTCTTTTTGGTACCATCACCAAAAGTAACCCAACCTCCATCCTTCAAAACAAGATTCTTAAAGAACTCTTTGTTCCCGGTCATGTTCCTAGAGCAACCGCTATCTAGGTACCAAGAATAGGAGGAGTTGGCACGTAAAGCATATTGTGCAACATTACATTTAGATGTGTCTTTTCTAATCCACACATTTTTCACAACATGCTTCTCACTCTTACTTCTAACATGCTTTGACTCAATATTAGACTTTTCAACATGCACCTTGACCTCATTGGTCACATCTTCAAAAATATCAAACAAAGCATTATCAATTTTCTTATGCATAGTAGAGTGAGGCACAACACAAGATTTAGCAAGCAAGTCATCAACAACTCTTTCAACAACATGCTTTTCCAAGGTCTTCCTAGGTCTATTTCTATATCCATACATGGATGATTGCCTAGGTCCATTCAAAGACATATCATGAAAAGCATTATCAAGTTTGCATTTTCGAATGTACTCAAAGCATCTAGGTCGAATATGTCCTATCATATTACAATGATGACAAATAGGAATAAATTTGAGAAGTTTACCATTTGCATTTGCTTCCATAGCATTTGGCCTTCTCACAATTTTACCTATTTGAAGAGCAACCCTTGATGCTTCACCTCTTGCATTTGAGGTTGTTGCTTCTTGATGCTTAAGTTGTTGAGTTCTCCCATTGAACATCCTTGTTGATGAAGAGGCACCTCCGGTAGCTTTCATAGCTTTACCTTGAGAGAGTGTACCTACAATTGATTCAATACTTGCTTTGACAAAAGTAGATTGGTTAGATGAAGGAGTCTCCTTCTCATTGATATAACCCAAACCTCTTTTGTCACATGGATGCTTTCCACTTTTAATGAGGGTTTCAACTTTATTAGAACTAGATGACATCTTGCTAATCACCCTATTAGCCTCATCAAGTTTCTCACGAAGCATCCTAAGTTCAATGGCATATTTTTCCGCTTTGTTATCACTAAACAAAACATCTTTATGTGATTTATCAAGCCATTGTTCATACTTTTTCTCTTGATTTAAATGCTCATTAAGTTTGGATTTAAGCACATTTTCAAGTTTCTTAGCATTAACAAGAGAACAATCTCTTTGCTCAATTTCTTGCTTCAAGATACCAAGTCTATCATTGCTATCTTTAAGATTCAATTCTAGACTTAGAATCTTGTCTTTAAGTTCATCGAATTCTTTTGAGCCAAGAGCATGATCTTCTAGCTTCTTGTTGAGGGACATATTGACTTTGGATAAACGTTCATTTTCAAAAGTAAGATCATTGATCTTTTTCTCATCTAAGTCAATATGTTCAACAAAAGAAGCCACATAGGAATATACTTCCTTAATCATGATTTTATCACAAACAAAAAAAACAAACACAAAAATACTACAAAGAAAGGATCAATCTAAGTGCGTCTAGACACCCGCTCTGATACCAAATGAAATTTCCCTTAATGTAGTAGTGAAATATACTTAGAGGGGGGGGGGGGGGGGGGGGGGGGGGGGGTGAATAGGTATAGGCTCCAAATTCTTCCAAATAAAAATAATGCGGAAAATTACAAGGCAAATACACACTTGATTAGATTTAGCAAATGAATTGATTTCACTAAGACAATAGTTAATCAATTTTACAAGTTGTACAATCAATGTAATATATGGAAGATAAAGGAAAGTAAAGCAAAATTGAACACAATGATTTTAACGTGGTAAAACCTCAATGAGGAAACATCCACGGGTTGATACCACAACCACCGGCGAAGCAATCCACTATGTGAAAAAGGACTTACACACTCAAGCTATCACTCATGATATCCGCTCAAGCTATCAACTCCTAATCTACCCTCAGGCTAGTGAATCACCAAGCCTACTTCCTATCCGAGATGTGTCCTACACCTCTAGAAAGCAACTTCCTATCCAAGACGCTCACGTCTCTAGGAAGATTTAGTGCTTAGCTATCCGGATCACAAGATCCTATTTAAGCTCTCCTAGCTCAACCATCCGGAGTACCACACTCCTAGCTAAGACTTTTGCTTGACTATCCGGACCACATGTCCTAATCAAGACTCCCTTGCTCTACACAAAGCTTCACTCACTTTGCAAGAGACTTCAACCTTATGCAAGGCTATGATCTAAAGTGATGCAAATGATGCAAGCACAATCAAATTAAGCTAGATGATCAATCAAGCAAAATGTACATGTTCAATGATAGTCTAGAATATGATTTCAACACACAATCACAAAAGTTATCTAGAAATCAAGACATGCAAATCAATAAGAACAAAGGTATGAATATTCAATTTAGCACACTAAAACCTAGTTCTTAGATCATGAAATAAAACATAGAAAATAACATGAAGCACATCACACATATATTTTCTAGAATCAATTTCATGATAAATCAAGTTTAGCACATATATGTTCAAAACAAATCACAAAGCTAAATCTCAATTAACAAATGATCAAATAACCCTAGCATGTGATCTAACATACTTCTCAACAAATTTCATCAATCAAATGGAAAGAATCAATAGATGATCAAAGATGAAATTGAAAAAGAAGAAGTTGAAACATACAAGCTGACCACGGACTGGAAATGGACCAGCTGAGAAAAATGCCGAAGTCAACTACCTCTGGAAATACTTAGGGTTTGTAGCTCTCTTCGAGACCAACAATTTTGGTTTTTGAATCGAATGATTTCGAGTTCGTATGAGAGAGATATGATCAAAACAAGTAAACAAAAATTGTAGAAAAACTGATGCGAGAATGATCAAGTGTTCTTCAAAAAATTGCATAAGTGTAGAGGGAAGGAGGTTGGCTTAAAAGGAGGGAAAGGAGAAATTTTTCCGAGCGAATCATGTGCTGCCACATCACCACCCTGTGGGGGACACGTGGGGCCCACGGGGGCAGAGGGCTCCCTTGCCCATGGGGCCCACGGCCTCCCTCACGGGCTGGCCAAGTGGCCACACGTGATTCACACTTCTCTCGCGCGCTCCCTCGGTTCGTTGGCCCATATCTTGAGCATCCGACCTCCGATTTCAAATCCGTTTTTGGATTACAAACTGTGACTCCCTCACGCACGACTACGACTACTCAACTTTGAAAAATGGTTGAGAAATCATCTCAGAATCTGATGATGAAGTCAACACAACAAATGAGAACGAAAAGTAGCATAGTCAACTTTTTTGGACTCGAAACCTTATGAATGAGTAACCAAAACGATCAGAACTCAATAAGGCAGTAAATAAGAACATGTTCAAGTCCTAAACATAAAATACGAAAACAAATAAACACATATTCACACAAACATGCCATATCAAAGAGATAGTCACAAAGCATGCAATTTCACAATGTTTGTCAATACAAGATCAATGCATGAGCATGCTATGAAGTGTGTGAATGTGTTATACCAAATGTTTGAACCACGATGCAGGGACACACATGTATGAATTGTGTGTGTGTGCGCTAACGCCTTGCAAGAGGGTGGAAGTCAAGATTTACCTTTGACGTTTTTCACCTCTTGAAGACGACTTTTGCACTAAACGTTGCTCTTCACTCTTTGAGCTTCCTTTCTTCAAATAATGTCCTAAGCAACAACTAATACAATCATAGAGTGTTTTGCAATGGAATCAAGCCAATACAAATCATAAACCTTACAGGTCCGTCACATACCAATCTTTTAATCCTATTAAGGTTAATATGACCTAAACGTAAATACCAAAGGTAGGTTTCATCTGTTGATAATTTTACTATTTTATGATTAGGTTCCGTTATTTCTGTGTCTAACGAGTGAGAGATATTTCTATGCAAAAAGTATAGACCGTTTTCCAATGTACCTTGGCAAATAATTTTGTCATTCTTACTAATAATAAAAACTTTATTAAAAGTAACTGAATATCCAAATTTATTTAAACAAGAAACTGAAATTAAATTCCTCTTGAATTGAGGTACATAATAAACGTCTATCAAATCTAAATGCCTTATAGAATCCAAATAAACTCTAATATCTCCCACTGCACTTGCAGACACTAACATTCCGTTGCCCAAGCACAAATTGATTTCATTCTTACTCAGCTTTCTCCTTTCTTGAAACCCCTGCAAGGAATAACAAACATGATTAGTGGCTCCTGAGTCTATGATCCAAGAATATGTAGAATCAGCCAAAAAACATGTTTCAAGATAATTCAAATTACCTTCTTCCTTCTTGTTCTGGGACTTTGGGCAATTTCTCTTCCAATGTCCCTTTTCACCACAAAGGAAGCATTTCCCTTTGATCTTGGTTACTTTCTTGGTCTCCTTCTTGATAGGCCCAAGTTGCTTTTTCTTCTGTTGTTTCTTGACCTTTTGACGGGCCTTAACAGTAGCAACTTTACCAACCATATGAATCTCTTGACCTTTGCCTTTCATAAGGATCTTTTCAGCACTTTGAACATCTTGCATCAGGCCTTGTAAGGTGTATTCCTTTTTGTTCAAAGTGTAGTCCAATTTGAACTGATCAAAGGAATCTGACAATGAATTGACAACCATATCAATCTTTGTCTCACCATCTATCTCAGCGCCATGCAGTTCAGCAATGTTGAGATGTGCTATGACTTTCATCATGTGATCTTTCACAGCCTGTCCAGGTTTCATCCTAAGATTCATAAAAGTAGTCACTGCCTCTCTCTTAGTCGTCCTAGACTTCATAGCAAACATCTCCTCTAGAGACATCATTATATCAGCAGCGGACTCCATTCCTTCATGCTGCTGTTGCAACACGTCGAAGATAGTGGCCATAATGTAACATTTTTCCATATCATCTGAAGTCTTCCACTGCTCATACTCATCTCTATACATTATGCTAGATTCATTATTAGGAGCAGGTGGTTTAGGAGTAGTTAGAACAAACTTATGTTTTTCACTTTGCAGCAACAACCCAATTTTCCTTTTCCATGTGACATAATTATCTCCAGTTAAAGTGTTATCTTTCAGGATGTTCATAAGTGATGGGGTCATGATTTCTGAATAAAACAAAACATATATAAGTAAATAATCATGATAAAGCACTTTTAAATATTTATCTTGAATTAAATAAATAACTCAATCATAAAATTCAACGGTGATCTAACACCCATAAATGTTACGCCTCCTTTGGGAGTTCGCACCATTTACTAGTTAGACTAGGTCCCACCTAATTGTTAACATAACAACCAGCGTTTTCAATTTTAGCCTTGCAATTTTACTAACAAGAACTCTTGGGAGGATATCAATAAAATTACATTGAGTGTGTTACCAAGATATCGACCCTCAATTTTCTCTCACGAAAATCCCTCCTTGGGGAGTAGATCTCGTTTGAGTCCATTGTCTAGTCTATCCTTGTAAGGAAGTATGTTGCTAAATTCCATTCATGGACGCCCCTTGGGGGGATTACCAATAAATAATAAAGCTCAACTAACCTTGGAGGCCATAGGTGTTACAAAAACACCTTCTCCCACTCAATTATTTAAGGCGTGTGATTAAATCCCATAGAATGATTTACCGAGTTATCTAGATGTCAATTTAGATACCTAAATCATTCAATGCATGTTCATACCAAAAGAGATATATGCGTGGCACTCCTATTCTATATGTCATGTTATCATACAATAACAAATATTGTAATATTTAAGCATAAATTAAATAGCAACAATTTTGGCCCATCCTAGAAAAAACAAGTAAAATTACAATTGTTTAGGAATACAAGTTCTTCAAGTGGCCCATCAACCATACGCTCATCCTTCGGCCCAACCCACGGGTGTGCACAACTCACAACCCCAATAAGGGGCTGCCGTGCGCAGCCCATGAAGACTCCAGGGCTGCCGTGCGCAGCCCACCAAGCTTGGGCTTGCCATGCGCATCCCAATCCACTCCTAGGGTGCGAACGGTGCTCGTTCTCGGTTCCGGTTGCTTCGTTTTTCATCGTGTCTTCGAATCTTCAAGACCTAAATATATTACGGCAGTATTTAAACAAATAAAATACTGCAGTATTTTTTTTTTTTTTTTTTAATCACTGTAGTACCTTTTTACATACAAAAAACTGCACATAATAAAAATTAAAAAAAACTGCAGTAGTATAAAAAAAATACTGCACCTATATATATAAAAAAAATAAAAACTAGCAATCTACCAAGAAGGAATTATGGCGATGATAGACCACCCTTCTTGTTACAATTCCATAACAAAATTTACATTGAAAATCTAGGACCAAAATCGAGCAATAACAATCCACACAAACATATATAAATCCATACATCCACATGTAATTATATATTTGAATACCTACAGTGCCATCTCTTTCTAAACATGCATAATCACAATAAAAAGAAATAGATCCACGTATATATACGTTAATTAATTAAAAGGGTTCAACCTAGGCTCTGATACCAATTGTAGGGAAAAATACCAAAGAAGTACACGCAGCGGAAGCGATACTAAAAATAAGATTTAGTGACTTTTAAAAATTTTTCCTTTATGAACCTTAAACCCTTTAATTAATTAAACATACATATACAATAACAAAAAGTAGAATACATTTTGTCGCGTGATTCGATTAACTTACGTCGATGGTAATCCGCAAGATCTTCAATCCTAGCACGAACGTGGATCACCTAGGAGCGTGGTCTCCCTTTTCTTTGAATTGCAAACCTGTGAATGGACAAAACAAACTTTTTTTTTCTTTGTTAGTCACAAAAACAATCAAAAGAATGACTAAGATTATTCCGGTCACTTTTGAGTTCTCAATCTAATGATCGAAACTCGCGTGAACCTAGATCGATATCGTATACACAAGCTTATTGATGAATAAGCAAATAGTATACTATCAAAGAATAATCTAACACTCCTTTTTGTTTTAGTAGAATAAAAAGCTTTCTATGAATTGAGAAGAAGAAGAAATTTGTATCATGAACACATGTGTGGTGGCCGAACCCTATAGCAAGAATAATATAGGGTGGCCGAATTTTGCTTTCTTTCTCCTTTAGGGTTGCCGAAATCTATGTGGTTGTGTATTAGGGTTGGCCGAATTTCATCATGTCACTTATATAGGGTGACCGAAATTCAACCCTAATTCTTTTCAACTTTTTAGACTTCAAACCCTAATCTAACTCATAGATATTTTATTCTATTTTTTTATTGACTAAATAAAAAGACTTCTTATTTGATTAAATAAATAAAACTAATTATTTATTTCCTTATCAAACAAGTCTTTTACTTTTACTTTTAGGAATCATATTTCCTAATCAGAAAAGATTTGTTTCTTAATTAAACAATTAATTAATAAATTAATTAATTCTTATTTAATTAAAACAAATGAAACAAAATAATATATTAGTTTAAAACTTTAACCTTGCCGCCCCACTTGAATAAAATTGGGCCTAATATCATTTTCTTATTTCATTTAATCCATTGGACTTTAAATAAAAAGCCCACATGTGAACCAGACCCATTCTTACTAAAAGAAACAAGCCCACATGTCTTTCATTAATATATTAATATAATTGAGCAGCCCATTACATAAATAATGTGCAAATTATATTCTTAATATATTAAATGCAATTCTAGATGGACCCTTAAATTGGTCCGGTAGAATATATCAAGTGATCCATGCAAGTCCGTGTGGATTGGGGATCTTGGCGGGCCATCTAAATTTAAGCTTCAATAGACATAACCTAATCACAATCAACAAATGATTTACTTAGGTCCGATCCATTAATTTTAACTCATTCCACTAAAGAGCTAAAACTGAACTCTTAAATAAAGATAGAAAAGGAAGATGCTCCTCATTCATACCCTAGACAATCATATTGGAGATAGTGTATCCTCGTGATTAATATCAGTAATCGCCAAGAGTTCATAGACCGCCTATAACTCTCCAAGTTACCATATTTACTCATATGACCACGTTTTGAACTTGGATATTTTGACTTGTCCAGAAGTCATGTTTTCAATAGACACTATCGAAAACTCAACGTTGAGATTTAATATCCAATTACCTTAAAACATCCATATGATGATATTATACTCTCATTTAATTAAATGGAGCCACGATGTCCATATCTATAAATGAAGTCCTCCATCGATTAACAAATGAATATCACCAAACTATCGAGGATAGACTATGCGATATAATCGTACTTATTGATAACTCAAATGATATCACTTGCAACCATAAGTCCATCATTTATCTCAGGATTAAGATAGACTCTCCGATTGTCCTGATAATGAAAAGACTTTTATCTACTGACGGTTATTGATAAAGTATTTCATTGTGATCCAGTTCAATGCACCCAGTGCACTAGATCCTTTTGCTCGAAGACACTCCGATGATTTTAGACTCATCATATCTCATTTGATCCCACTCAAATGCTAGCAAAAGAATTCTACAACTTTAACAAGATAAAGGTGCCCAACCTTTAACTTAAGTTGTGAACAATATTCAAGACTAACTAAAGAATTGTGTCTACCACATATATATCCAGATGTACGAACAATTCTTCTTTTCTCATAGTCTTTAGACCTTATGATTATTTACTTTGACAATTATAATATTAAACTATAAATGCTATACGATTTGTTAAACCAGAAATCATTTTATTAATATGAAAAAGATTGTTAATTACAACATTACACTCTTGCTATTGAGCATAATCCTAACAGCACGTGTGTATGTGTGCTCAAGGGAGTGGGTGTGCGTTGGTCAGCACCAGCGCATCTCCTCCAGTGGAGTGCCGCTGGTCGTGACCAGCACAAGCACACCAGCGCAACTTCTCCAGAATGTTGCCGCTGGTCTTGCGCCCCTCAGTGGCGCTGCTCGTCCAATGCCCTTGCAAATTTAAGGGTGTGCGCTGGTGAGGTGCGTTGGTCGTCCAGCGCTACACCAGCGCAAATGGCGGAATCTGAAACGTTTTTCTTCAAAACGATGTCATAACTTCTGAAGGCGGACAAGGTTATTAATATTATATATATATATTAAGAAACTATATATATATAATATGAGAGAAGTAGGGTTTTGCTTTAGTGGCAATTACCAAATATCCCCCTAACATTTCGGAAATAGTAATTTTACCCCAACGTGAATCAGAAGACAAAAATACCCTTGAAGAAAATTTAACATTTAGTCAAGAATTTATAAGTTTTTAGATACCATTTTTTTTTCTTACTTTAACTTATGACCTTAACATCATTTAAAAGATGGGTGTCAATATTATCGTCCATAAAATTAATTGGTACACCTTTATTTTATTAAAAAATTACTAATTAGGTTCTAGACATTTTTTAAAATTATAAGTTGAATGCGACTTTTATAAAAGTGACCAAATTGGTTCTCACATAATATTAATTTGAGATTTTTTTTAAAAAAATAGAATTTTTTACAAAAGTGACCAAATTTACCGTAAAAAAAAAAAAAAAAAATATATATATATATATATATATTTTTTTTTTTTTTTCTAAATAATGCATAATTTTAGTTTGAGATTATCATTGTTGAATTTTTGAGAAATACTAATCAATCCTTAAAAATAGGTAATTACATTAATTTATTTTTCACTTAATAAACATATTTTTATACATTTGGTCAATAAATTTCAAAATTCAATATGTTATAACTTATAATAAAAAAATAAAGATTAAATCTACTGCTCATTGATCTTATTGATATTTCATAATCATATAAATATCCATTTTTTTGTTAACGGTAGTTTTAATTTGATTATAAAATTTAACACGACTTGCATGACTAATATAACTTTGTTAAATAAGTAATAAGAATTAATGTTAAAACAAATTAAAGAAAAGCAACATCAACAACCTTCAACAACAACAACAAAAAAAAAAAAAAAAAAAAAAAAGCAATATCAACAAAATATTAGAAAATAATAATCAGATTCTGGTACCGCCAAGCAAAATCCTTGGAAAGTGTTGAAGCCGAAGCCGAAGCCGAAGCCGAAGTAAAATTCTTAATTTCATTAAAAGCTTGTAAGAATATATTAATTGAGTCCTCAATTCTGAGAAGATGTAGGCTTAAGAGATATAGAGTTTACGTTGATAGTGAGAATAATATGTTTCAATCCACCATAACAAAAACACAAGTGGAAGTATAAGAATTTAGTTGACGAGAGTCGAAGATGTTATTAATACCGAAGGCGATCATAAGAAATAAATATTTATCAGTTGTTTAATTTCTATTTACTAATTTTCGCAGCAAATTTAAGACCAATGGTTTTTGCTTGCTTGATATATAAATTGCTTGATATTGTTGTGTATTTTAGAGAAGATGTATAGGGTTAATAAGAAATGTAAGAAATGTGATAGCGTTTTGTGTATTAGAGAAGAATTGTTGAATTGGGTGTGCAGGGCTTTTATTTTATAAGCAAAAGAAAGATTCATTGCACAACGGTCTCATTTGGAGGGCATTAGAGTCATTTTGCCCATGTCAGCCAAAATCAAGGGCATCAAGGTCATTTTGCCAATGTCAGCCAAACTTAAGGGCATCAGGGTCATTTTGCCCTATGCTCATGTTAGAATGTGTGTTTTTAACGGAAACCTAACGGAATGGACTAAAAGAGCCAATTCTCAAATTTAAGGGACCAAAACGGGGAATACCTCAAACTAGGGGGACTTTTTAAATAATATCCCTAATACATTTGATAGGTTTTGTCGTGGTTGTGGGTGGTATCTAAAATGCAAACTCAAATGATTCCTTCCCTGTTTTTTGTCGTGGTCGTGGGTGGTATCCACCGCGGCACCGCGCGTTATCAACTCTCTAAAAACACCACCACCAGGCACCAACAACACAACAAAACATTACAATAAAAAGGCTCATAGTTGGATCTCTGCCCACTTCAAGTTCAATGGCTGCCAATTTCTCCTTCCTTCAAGCCACTTTTCCCCTCAAACTTCACTCTAACACTTTCAAATCCTCCAAACTCAACGGTACGACTTTCTTCTTCTTTTTCTATTGAATTCCTATTTCATGCTCATGTTTTGTAATGTTGTTGGGTTAGTTGGAGCAGTCAAATTTGGTACGATAACGTGTGGTTCTTCATCGAATGGGAGAGAACCGGAGTCAGCAGACAGTGGAGTGAAGAAGGTCGATAAGCTTCTTGAAGAGAAAAAGCGGGCTGAGTTGTCTGCTCGCATTGCTTCTGGAGAATTTACAGTAGACAAATCTGGGTATTTTATATAACCTTTAAATTATTACCTGGATATGTGGGTTTCACTATCTGGGGTCTGCTTTTAATTGGAAATTATTTGTTAGTTTATCTGGTAAAACATTTATTTTTTTAGTAATTATCTGGTTAAAACTTAAAATTATCATATGGTTGGACTGAATTGAATGATGTATCTTTGTGTGTGTGTGTGTGTTTTTTTTTTTTTTTTGTTGTTCCATCTTCAAGTATATGAATGTTTTAGTCTTTGAATTAGTTCTTGATTTGCCTTTTTGTATTGGGAATCAGTTTTCCGTCGGTATTGAGAAATGGTTTGTCTAAATTGGGCTTTCCTAGAGAGATTCTGGAACTTGTATTTAATTGGGTTGATGGCAATGAAGACTATCTAAAGATTCCGGAGGCAAAAGGGTCAATTAGTGCTATCCGTAGCGAAGCTTTCTTCATTCCCCTCTATGAGCTTTACCTCATGTATGGTGGAATTTTCAGGTTGTCTTTTGGACCAAAGGTTTGTTCTTTGTGTCTAAATTCTGATTAAAACATCAAGTAAGAAAAACTGAATTTAGTAATTATTATGTGGATAAGCACATAATTTTGTTTCCATCGTACCCTTGTGGATTTGTTTTGTTGCAGTCCTTTCTGATTGTATCCGATCCCTCCATTGCTAAACATATACTGAGAGACAATTCAAAGGCATACTCAAAGGTAAACCAATTTGCTAGTTTGTTAGTCTCTCTTCTTCACTTTTTTCTCTTTCAATTTATGATTGTTGAGCTATCTTTTCCTTTAATTATTACAATTCCCTAATTTGCAGGGTATTTTGGCAGAAATTCTAGATTTTGTGATGGGGAAGGGACTAATCCCAGCCGATGGAGAGATATGGCGTGTTCGACGCCGCGCTATAGTCCCAGCATTGCATCAAAAGGTATCACTGTTTACCATATGAATTCAACATCATAAATTCTCACCATCGCCTTATGAATGCAACCACAAACAAAAATATTGTTTCTTTGAGAAAAAAAACTTAAAAGAAGTATACGGTGTAATTTGAAGAAGATTGGAAGAGGATAAAGGACTTGCAATTGACAGTGCCTCAACTTGATGAGCATGTACCAAACAAGATTTCTTCCTTTTTTGTTTCCTTAAAGCATTTTAAGCTACCTCACCATGAGACAATCTTCAAAAGAATTTTGTTAGAGGATGTATACGGTATACCTAGACCAATTCTGCCATAAATGTTTTTTTTTTTTTTTCCTTTTTTTCATCTCCAGTATGTAGCGGCTATGATTGGACTTTTTGGACAAGCAACAGATAGGCTTTGCAAAAAACTGGATGTTGCTGCATCTGATGGGGAAGATGTAGAGATGGAGTCACTTTTCTCCCGTTTGACATTGGACATAATTGGTAAAGCAGTATTCAATTATGATTTTGATTCGCTGACAAATGACACTGGGATAGTTGAGGTATTGTCACTTCAGATCGTTGAAGCTCATTTAGGTTTTACTTTCAACAATATTAACTGACATTTTTTTTTAAATTTCATTAATATGAATGAAAGCTTCACATAATTGGGCATCTGTATGTTGGGTAAAACAGGCTGTTTACACAGTTTTAAGAGAAGCAGAAGATCGAAGTGTTGCACCAATCCCAATTTGGGAGATCCCAATTTGGAAAGATATATCACCACGGCAAAGGAAGGTCAAGGAAGCCCTCAAATTGATCAATGATACACTTGATGACCTAATTGCAATATGCAAGGTAAAGTTCTTATTTGCAGGGTTATGCCAAAGTTGTTCTTTAGTAGGTACTTATCTTGGCTGCCTTCCCCCTAGGCTTAATAAGTAATAACTAACACCAAGTGTATAAATTGTTTAAAATCATATTGGAATGGTTATTTTTTTGTCATTTTATTTGACAAGCATCTAATTAAGTGACAATTTCAAGTTCGATGATTTGGAGGAAAGCTTTTGCCTCCTTATGCAAATGCTTAATTACAAGCAGTGTGTACAAGGAAAAATAAATCCACAAGGCTGCCAACTTTTGTAATTTTTAATTTGAAGAATTTAATGATGATTTACTTGTTTTACACTTTTATGAAATTGCTAGTCGCGTATGTGTTGATGGAACTGGAATTGATTATGCAACAACTAAGATACATCTTATGTGAATCTCATTTATAAAGCTGATAGCATTGATGGGTATTATGCTCATCTGATATTTAAATTTAAGTTTTTGAATCATCTGTCTATTTCAACTGAGTTGAATGTTTTATGGCATGTATTATGTAAACCCTAAGGTATCAGGTAGTCCCAAATTTGCTAGAATCTATTAATTTAGAGGCTATCAACTGCATGAGTGCTTAAACTGCTACAGTTATCATTTGTCGTTCTACATTTTCTTCTTCAATTTGTGAATCTGCAGAGGATGGTTGATGAAGAGGAGCTACAGTTCCATGAGGAATACGTGAATGAAAAAGATCCTAGTATTCTCCACTTTCTCTTGGCATCAGGAGATGATGTAAGTATTTCTATATTTCAATTGTGCTTTTTCTTTAGTGCAGTGTAATTGAAGATTTCTTGGGTAAATATAGGTTTCTAGCAAGCAACTCCGTGATGACTTGATGACAATGCTTATAGCTGGGCATGAAACATCAGCTGCAGTTTTAACATGGACATTTTATCTACTATCCAAGGTATTTGAAATTAAGGTTCTATGAAACTGGAATTAGTTGCTGACCTTATGCTGTATTTCATACCTACCATTCCTTCTTTTAATGTTATATTTATATAGCACAGACTTTTAATGTTAATCATTAGACCATCCTAATATTACAATGAATACAGTTTTCTTCTTCCATGAATCTTCTGATATGTTTTATCGTGTACTAGATCAAACAAGATACTAACATGCAATGTCATTTTCTTAATCTCTCCGGTTCTCACATCTCTATATTCTTATGACACTTAACATTTCTTGCACAACTGGCTATGTAGTTACCATCCTTATTGTTTTCCATTTCAAACAGGAGCCTAGTGTTGTGTCCAAGCTCCAAGATGAGGTATCCTTAACTTTTATTTATGTAGATTTGAATCTTACAACTTATCATATATTGTATTTATTTTCTTTTTCAAACTACATTTTCTTTTCTAGGTTGATTCTGTTCTAGGAGATCGATTTCCGACCATTGAAGACATGAAGAAACTTAAATATACAACTCGAGTAATTAATGAAGTAAGGAGAATCATTTTTTTCAATGATTGCTTCAATCACATGTTGATGTTCGTGCTTGCATGTTTTCAAACTTTTTGTTCAAACTTCTTGCAGTCCTTAAGGCTCTACCCACAACCACCTGTCTTAATCCGTCGTTCTCTCGAAGATGACATGCTTGGAAAGTACCCCATAAAAAGGTCATATTTAGATACATCAATCGTTCTATTACTTTTTTCTTGCCAAGTTAATATTCAACATCTGTCTGTATTTTTTAAAAAAAATTTCCTTTATTTTGTGAAGCTCTTAGTTCCGGTATATGTATAACTGAAGTAGAAATGTGTTATCTTGTGACATATTACGGGATATATAAAACTAATTTAAGAGGAAGCTTACCTACCATTTATAATCACTTGATTATATAGTTTAGTTAGAGAGAAGAAAGATAAAAAATATACCACAATGATCTGAATAGTTATCATAAATGGCTCTCACTCACTAATCCAAACCCATAGCGCCATACTGACTTTTAGCATTCAGGATTGCAATTATTGTTATCAATATCTGTCATTCATCGCAATGAAGCTTACTAATCAAAAAGTGTTTTCTAATTAATTCACTCCTGTTGTAAAAGAAATAAAATAAATGAATAAATAAAGAGATATGAGAGAGAGTGGAGAGATATCACTATATCAGTAACAAATGAAGAGAGATGCGAGAGAGAGAGAGGATAGTGCCGTTGTATTGATTTTCAAAGCTCTAATACGAACACCTTACATTTACAATTGAAAGCCATATATATAGGCATATTACACCGCCTCTTATTTGCCTTAGTCATCACCGCCTCATTTTTGCCTTAGTCATTAAGCTTTGAAGACTTTAATCATATTGTGCTTGTATGCTTGACATGTGGAAATCCAATTACATATACAAGCAGTGGAAACCACCAGATACACAAAACTCCCCCTTGGATTTCCACCATTGGATTTTTCTTGAGAGAGAGACGAGAGAGAGAGAGAGAGAGAGAGAGATGACAGAACAAATAGCTGTTGTATTGATTTTCAAGTGAGTGCTCACAAAAATTGCATTAGATTTACAATCAAATCCATCCATATATATAGGCAATAAAGAGAGGGATAGTTGTTGTAATATTCCACCTAATTAACTTAAGCATGAAGCAAAAGCATACCAAGCTTCCACGTGTGCAATGAAGTCAAGAGAGATGTGTTAAGGCAGTGATACAAGTGGTGTAAATCTATATAATATTCACAACACTACCCTTTAGATTTCCACTATTTGTATTTTAACGTATCAGAAAAAACTCACTGGGACAAAAACCTCGGCAACAATATATACAATGATCTTATAGATCCTGTGGTGTTGGACGTTCTCAAAATTGTCTCATTTAAAAACTTTGTTAGGAAAACCCAATGGGACAAAACCTGATTGAAGGGAAAAAGATTACACTGCACATTTCTCACGTTCATATTTTGCTAAGAAAAACCCAATGGGATAAAACCTGAGTAAAGATTTCCATTGATCTGTCGGATCAAGGTAATATTTATGATTATCTTCTGGATCAAGATAACATATATACGATGATTAGCAAGGTCAAAATAATATTTACAATGATCTTCTTGATTAAGATAACATATATACAATGATCTACTGGATCAATGTAATATTTATGATAATCTTTATGGATCAAATGATTTTTGGGTGTGCTTAGAGAATTTACCTCATTAAAACCCTGTCAGGAAAATTCAATGGGACAAAAACCTGATCGAAAGGAAAAAGAATACAATGCACATATGCTCCAAAATAACTAATATACTTCATTTGATATGCTCCCCTTGATGGGACGCTCCCCCTAATGAAAGTTCTTTTGAAGCAATCTGGATTGCTAAAACTGACGCATACAGATGTTTATTTCATGAAATGAAACAATGTCATAAATTATTGGAGGGAGTATAAGTAAAGATTTGCTTTATGGAGTAATATCCATATGGAATCTTTTCAGTATCTTTTCAACATATTTTGATTGATAGACAAGTATTCCATTTGATCTATGCTCAATTTTCAGGTCGAGACAATATTTCCTTTCTTATTTCATTATGAATACATCTTATCGGATATTAACTGAGATGGTTATACCACATCCGTTCATATTGTTTTTAATCCATATAAGGATTTTTGTATGTTAATTAAATACAGATTACGAGATCTCGATTTACATGTTTTTAGCATTTTAAATCCTTCAGGGATTATAATATTTGTATTGAGTGAATCATATAGATAAATAATTACTATTTCTAGAAGACACATTTCAAGTATTTCAAAGGCAGCCAAATTTATTAAAAATTTGGAACGTAATTGTATTCATCAGTAGTGAATACCAAGTTTCTGTAAGAAACCTTGTGCTACGAGTTGTGCCTCATATCTAACGATCTCGTTTTTCTCATTACGTTTCCGTATAAACATTAAACACCCATTAGTATCCAACTAGTTTGACATCTCTAGGTGTCTAGAGTACTATTGATCTAAACACTTTATATTTGGCTTATCAAGTCAATTCGTCTTGGGTTGCTTCTTTTCATGTAGGCTAATCGTGTCTTTTCTCTACAATCATTGATATTATGAACATCATCATTATCATTTATAATTTCAGTAGCGTTACTGTGTATAAAAATACATCATCAATGATTGTTTCCCTATGATTCCACATTTCTCTTATATGATTTATAGAAATTTTCTCAATTTCTATATTCTTGTATCTATTTTGAGATTATTTCCATTTCAATGGATTTAGTCATTTCATAAACTTTTGTCTCTTTAGATATATCAGACTCTTATAGAGTTGATTTAGAGAAAGTGGATTTATTTATAACTCGAGTTTTGTTTACATTAGGATCCTGATAACAATGTCTTTCAAATGATTTATTTGTTGTCCTTTGCTCTAATGGTTCTTCGAGAACAATCACCTGGCCAAGGTTTATGAGATGACAACTTATAAAATCTTATTATTTTTAATATATCAGGTAACAGATTAATAATTATCTGATGGTTAATTATCTTTCGTATTTGAGCGATACGAAGATTGAAATGAGACATTTATATATAGAGATAACCGATCCGGTATCTCTATTTTGTATAAGAGTAACTTTTCATTTACTCTTCTCTTCTAGAGAAACTTTACATTTGGAAATTAATTAATATAATAATATGCAGATTGTATGTAAAAATATAAACTATTAGAAGTTTAAATGATCTAAATAGAAGATTTAATCAAAATCAACATTAATCTAATTATATAGAATTATTATCTTAGATTATGACAGAGATTCAATAAGGAGATATACAACACAATCAAATATCTTAAAAAGTGAGTAAGTCCCTATATAGAATTTGAGTATATCTGAAAACTAGATGTTGAACATCAATCCCAGCTGCTTTGCAATATTCATCAAATATCTTGTAAGTTCAATCAAGTTAATGGGCTTGAAAAACTAATAATCAGTGCAAGTAATATGGAGATGTTTGATAATAAACAAACATGTGATCATCTTGTAGATGCATCAATTAAAACTATAAAATATTGAAAGGGTTCATTTGATGGATGAATATGTCCACATATATTTAGATGATAGGGATTCAAAACCAATTATTGAATGAGATGGTTTTATTACTAATCTCCATTTGTGAATATGCAGTGCATATATTATTATGGAATTAAAGAATTTTTTGGCTTTTTAATTGATGTCCATAATAATTTTTGATGATCCTACGCATCATCGTAGATCCTTGATGACCAAAACTGTCATGTTAAAACGTAAGTATTTTTGGATATGAGAACTTTTATTTCATAATTACGTAAACTTTTACACTTTTATAACTGTATAATATAATCCAGATGGGAAAGTATGCAGCTTCTCAATAACGAGCTTTTAGCCCAAATCATGCACAGATATTCAACACTCTTATTATTCATAGTCTCAATATGACATTAATAATGTTATATTCCTTTGATCTAAGCAGATTTATTTATGTTCTGCTTTAAATGATATAAAACATTATTGATACATAATTTAATACAATCTAGTAATGCCATTTTTATCTCATCTGAAATGATAATTTTTGATAGGTTTATTCCATAAACCTTTTTTCATATAATTTATATGGTGGATGTGGTGATCCAACCATTTAATATATATTATAAACATCATTATCATGGGCCCTACCTTTTAATATATATATTGTAAAACATCACCATCGGCGACCATATGCTCCCTTATATATTTTTTTAGCAACTCAGAATATTGCTCTCTAGGGGCATCAAACATGATTGAAATGGATAAAATATCATTTCCATTTTCATTATACGTTAGGATTTTAAATCTTTTTTATGATACTCACAACATCTTGTTGGATGTGTAGATCCTCCTCTGAATATTGCTCTTTATGAGCATCAAGCATGTATGAAAGTGATAAAATATTATTTCCAATTTCATTAGATGTTAGGATCTTAAATCCTTTTTATGATACTTACAACATTCTGTTAGATGTATAGATCATTTTGTTCAAATGAATGATATGTAAACATATCACTTCATAGATATGAGTTAAAATAAAATCATAGATCATATTGATTTTTCGAACTTCCAGAAAACTTAAGATTCTGAATGGATTTGAAACTTCAGATTCCAAATAATGAAGTATGACATTTATGTATTTAACACTAACTCCAGAACTCCAGGTTCTCATCGGTTTTCAAAACCGTGCTAACTTAAATATCATAAATCCAAAACTATAGGTTCTGGAGACACAGCATAAGCCAGTCTCATATATTGCATAAAAATAAATATGAATATTTAAACAATTCAGGAGGCTAAGCTCACCTGATATGTGCATAAAAATAAATGGAAATATTTAAACAAATTCAGGAGGCTAAGTTCACTTGATATGTGTACAAAAATAAATGCGAATATATAAATGGCATAATAAATAAATCCAGATCTATAATAGGTTCTGTCGACACAGCCGTAGCCAGTCACTGTTGACACAGCCGCAACCAGTCTTATATATTGCGTATAATTAAATACGAATATTTAAAAAGCATAATAAACACAGATAAGCCAGCCTTATATATTGTGTATTAATAAATAAATACGAATATTGAAATATAAGCAAATCACTCTCCTGTAGATACCTTTTACTTATTTACACGAATATCGAGCCGTAAGTAAATTACTCACTTGGAGATACTTTTTACTTGCATACGGTTGTGCTGATAATGTGTTGTAAATGAATAAATAATAAATGAAATAAAGTTAGAGAAACTGTGAGAGAGAGAGAGAGAGACAAGAGAACAAATAGCTTTTGTATTGATTTTCAGAGCTCTGATATGAACACCTTACATTTACAATTGAAAGCCATATACATAGGCATATTACACCGCCTCTTCTTTGCCTTACTCATTAAGCTTTGAAGACTTTAATCATATAGTGCTTGTATGACCACCAGATACACAACAACTCCGTTCTGAATAGCTTTTTTATTTTCTTTCTTTCTCCTGATGATATATGTATATTTCATGTGTATTTGTTTTGCTGCTGTCTCTCTACCTCTTCTTTTCAGTTATGTGTAATTAATGAAGAATATTGATACTGTTTTATTATATTCCTACAGGGGTGAAGATTTTTTTATTTCTGTTTGGAACCTTCATCATAGTCCACATCTATGGGAGGATGCAGATAAGTTTAATCCAGAAAGATGGCCTCTACATGGACCCACTCCAAATGAGACAAACCAAAATTTCCGGTATTATCTACTTAACAAAGAAATATTGTATCTATAATTCTGAAAGTTTTCATTAGTTTCATATATATCATTTTGTTCAATCCTTGTCAACTTTGTAATCAGAGTTCTATAAAGAGATCGACTGTTGGCATAACTGTTTGATGGGTTCTCTGGCAATTATGTGCTATCATTGTATAGCAGTCATTTGGGTGCTGCTTACACCCATTTGGGGTTGTCTGGTTCATTAAGCATTTGGCTGCCCACTTATGCCTGTTGGCTCCCTGGAGTTCTTTAGTTGCAGATGTGTAAGCAATATGTGTTGCTCACAGCTTGCGAACTTCTTATCATCCATTTTTCATTTGCGGAATGATTTGTTTGAGTGCTTAAATACTATTGTTGTGTCTTTTCGTAATAGTTATTACTAGGAATGATTGGTTAGAATGCTTAAATATTATTGTTGCTTCTTTTCCTAATAGTGGTTACTAAAATCGTCTTAGAACCTTGTTTACATGGGGCAGATGTATGTTATACCCAATATTTCTGCTTTTTACAGATTGATGATGTTTGTATTGACCGTTTCAGTTATTTGCCTTTTGGTGGAGGACCACGGAAATGTGTAGGTGATATGTTCGCATCGTTTGAGGTACTTTGACAATAATTCGATATAGTTGTTCATTTACTATTCTTAAATAGCATAATATCATTGTTCGGGTCCTTACCTGATAACTTAAGCTTTTAGGGTCTAGGGTTACTTGACATGGTATCAAAGCTAATTTTACCAGAGTCTGGATTCGAATCCCCCCACATGCATTTGTTGTCGTATTTATTCTGAATTTGATATTGAAATTTGCATTTATATTTGGGCTTGGTCCACCTGCCAACTCCAGACATGCTTGTGAGGGGATGTGTAAGAGAGTTTTATGTCATTGTTTGGGCCAAACTTGATAGCGTAATTTTTTGGGTCTAAAGGTTATTTGACAACTGTAATATACATTTTGGACAGTTAACTGGCCTGATATCAAAATTTAGACACTCTTTATATATCTATTGGGTTTTCTTGGTATTTGTGAGTGAAGCAGATTAGATTTGAGTTACAAATCTGCTGTTGTTCACTAAATCAAAACAGGTATGATTTTTAAAATCTCTTTGTGCTGACTTACAGAACGTTGTAGCAGTTGCAATGCTTGTCCGGCGATTTAACTTTCAAATGGCACTTGGAGCTCCTCCAGTAAGTCATCTTCTGCTATTAAGATTTTTCCTGAATGGTTGAATTATTACTAGAACTATAGTTTAAAAAATGGACAAAGATCCTAGCCTAGTCTAATCTTAAACTAGCATCAACTAAGCTTAGTTAAATCTTGTAATTAGTTAATAAAACAATGTATATAAATCCTAACCATCTATTATTAAAAATGTTGATGTGTCATAAGATAAGAGAGTTTTTTTTTTTCTTGAAAAATGATAAGAGAGGATTTGATCTATAAGATTGGTTACTAGGCATATCTTCAATTTGGAAGACAGATTCCTAATCTGATACTGCGGTTCAATTTGAAAAAGTAGACTTGTACATTGTATTATTATTATTCATTACTCACCCATGCAAATGTGAAAAATAGTCTCTAATTATTTTTTAATGAGAAAAAGATATAATATTTATATGGTACAAACTAATACTAAAATAGGGAACTAACAAGAAATAGGAAACTAACACAAAATTGAAAACTAAAACTATTATGTTCAAGGAAACTTAATTTCCTAATTTTGTTGGGAATCACAACACTCCCCCCTCAAAGCTGGTAAGTAGGTATTATCCATTCCCAATTTACTGGCAATATCTTGAAAAGAATGACTTGATAAACCGTTGGTCAGAATATCATAAAGTTAACCATTTGTTGCAATATGAGGAGTACATATTAATCCACTGTCAAGCTTCTCTTCTAAAGTTTTGGTCTGCTGTAACATGCTTTGTACGATCATGCTGGACTGGGTTATTAGTTATGTTGATATCTGACTTGTTATTACAATACAGCTTCATCGCTCCTTCCCACTTTACTCCTAAATCATCATAATAACTCAAAAATTTCATGTGCCATGGCTTTGATGTTGTGTTTTTGGCTCATCAAAACCCAAGTCAAAGCTTAGGAAGGAATTCTTATTTGGATAAGGAGAAAATAAAGTGAGCACATGATTTCTTATTGGGATTAAGAAATTAGATTTTCTCAAGAATCCCAAATCAACTAGGATAAGGAAATAAGTTAGCTTCTCTTATTCTAAGAGGATTTAAGAGTCCTCTTCTAGCAAGGAATGTAACCCAAGTGCTATACCTATAAATAGGGCTGTTGGGAGCTTATTTTTAACACAAAAAAACAGCAAGCTACAAGGGGTAGAGAGCAAGAGTGATGGAGAGGTTCTAGCAAGGTTGTGGGGAATTAGCTAAGGGGTTTCAATAAGTTTCTTGTAACCAAGTGTTTTTTCTTCATAGTGCTAGTGCTAGTGATTTCTCAAAAATCACATGAGGACGTAGGCAAAGTTAGCCGAACCTCGGTAAATTCTTTGTGTTTGTGTGTGATGTATTTTCTTTATCGTTCATATTTTATTCTGCATATTCGCATATCATTATCTTATAAGTTTATCACTGTAGTCTATCGAGAAAACATGATCAATAAGGGAGTTTAAAATCAACAAATTGGTATCAGAGCTTGGTCATAGCGTTTTTTGAGATGGCGGGTGATAAGATCAATGACGTGAAGCCCATCATAATTGAGAAGTTTGATGGGAATGGTAACTTCACGTTATGGCAGAGGAAGATGAAGAACGTCTTGATTCAGCAAGATCTGCAGCATGCTATTCTTGGAGTGGAGAAGAAGCCAGCAGAAACTACAGATGCTCAGTGGAAGCGAATGGACGTAAAGGCGAAGAGCTCTATTGAGCTACATCTTGCTGACAATGTAATGCTTAATGTCGACGAGGATATGAACGCTAAAGAGATATGGGATAAGCTCGAGAAAGTTTACAAGGGTAAAACTTTATCCAACAAACTTTTCTTAAAAGATGAACTTTTTAATCTTCGGATGGAAGATGGTGGAAATCTACAAGATCATTTGAGCAGATTTTAGAATTGTGTTGTCAATTTATTAAAGGTGGATGTGAAGTATGAAGATGATGACAATGCGCTTTTACTATTGAGATCTCTAACGCCTTCGTTCAAGCACTTCAAGACCACAATCATGTTTGGTAAGGAAAGTCTAAAGCTGGATGAAGTTATAGAAGCTATCCAATCTTATGTCAAGATGGATGAAAATACCGAAGGCTCTCAAGCACATGGTTTGTATGCCAAAGGCAAAGAGAGGGGTCGGTCGCAGAGTAGGCATGATAAATCTAACAACAGGGGTAGATCAAAATCTAAGGGAAAAGAAAAAGAGAACAAGGGCTGCTTTACATGTGGTGCTACTGACCACTGGAAAAAGAATTGCAAGATATGGCAAGGAATTCAAGTTCAACCAATGTGGTTACTTCGGATGAAAGTGACGTAGAACTCCTTGCGGTAACATCGAGCCCCAATGCTTTCCAACATTGGATTTTGGATACCAATTGTTCGTTCCTTATGTGTGCTAACAAAAAATGGTTCGACACATGAGGAAAGGAGCTGTGGAGAAGTTTTGATGGGAGATGATTCATCGTGCAAGATCCAAGGTATTGGATCAGTGAAAATCAGAATGCATGACGGAATTTTTAGGGTACTGGATAAGGTCAGACATATTCTTAAACTAAAGAAGAATTTGATATCTTTGAGCACTTTAGACAAAGTCGATTACAAGTATTGTTCTAAAAAAGGGATACTCAAGATTATTAAATGGTTATTGGTCATGATGAGAGATGATAGTCAGCCTAACGCTTTATATAAGCTTCGGGGAACTACAATAGTAAGTGGAGCAGCAATATCTGTAGAGAAGGATGAGACTGAGCTTTGGCATTGTAGGTTAGGGCACATGAGTAAAAGAGGGATGCAAGAACTACACAAGAAAAATCAGCTAAAAGGTGTTAGTTTCTACAAACTGAAATTCTGCATGTATTGTACTCTTGGGAAGCAAACAAAGACGTCATTTAAGATTGCAGACAGTGGGAAAAGAAGCAAAGCGCCGTTGTACTATATTCATACAGACGTATGAGGTCCTGCACCAACTAGGTCTAAGGGAGGATTAATGTATTTTGTTACTTTTTTAGATGATTTTTCGAGAAAAGTATGGGTTTATTTCATGACGGAGAAATCCAAAGTTTTCACAAAGTTTAAAGAGTGGAAAGCTGAAGTAGTAAACCAAACGGGCAGAAAAATCAGATATCTAAGAAGCGACAATGAAGGTAAATATAGAGACAACAAGTTCTTACAGTTTTGTAGGGAAAAAGGCATCACAATGCATTTTACAGTGAAGAAGACTGCTCAACAAAACAGGACAGCAGAGAGGATGAATAGAACTCATGGAAAGAGAGAGAAGCATGCGGTTTCATGCAAGATTGCCCGACATGTTTTGGGCAGAAGCGGTTAATCACGCTTGCTACTTGGTTAACCGATCACCCTCAAGGGTTCTTGATTATAAGTGTGTAGAAGAGGTATGGTCTAGAAAACATGTTGATTATTCCAATTTAAGAGTTTTTGGTTGCATTGCATATGCTCATATTCCGAGTGATGAAAGAACCAAACTCAAGCCAAAGTCACTCGAGCAACAGTTTCAGAGAAGTATAGAACTGGATAAACCCAAGCGAGAACGCAAGAAACTAGAAAGGTATGGGTTTGATCAAGATGAAGTTAATTATGCTTTAAATGTTAGTCAAGGAGATCCAACCACGTATCAAAAAGCTATAGCAAGTGGTGATCGAGAACGTTGGATGGTTGCTATGTCAGAAGAGAAGCAATCTCTTTATAAGAACTTTGTTTGGGAGCTAGTTTCTAAACCAAAAGATTGAAAGATAGAGTTGGCTGTTTAGAAAGAAAGAAGGGACATAAGAAGGTGATGTCGTGAGGTATAAGGCTTGGTTAGTGGCAAAAGGGTATTCACAAAAGGAAGGAGTTGATTATGACGAGATATTCTCTTCGGTGGTTAAGCATACTTCAATTAGATTGCTATTATCAATAGCAGCTCAGCAAGATATGGAGATAGAACCGATGGACGTTAAGACCGCGTTTCTCCATGGTGATCTAGAAGAAGTCATTTACATGGCTGAACCGGAAGGATTTGTCGAAACAAGGAAGGAAAATCTGGTTTGTAGGTTAAAGAAGTCTCTTTATGGGCTAAAGCAATCTCCAAGGTAATGGTACAAGCGTTTCGACTCATACATGTTAAAAATCAATTTTAGAAGATACTTAAAGGATTGTTGTGTTTACTATCATGTGTTCAAAGATGGTATGATTATACTATTGCTACTTTATGTAGATGACATGTTGATTGCATGCCAAGATATGTCTAAAATTCAGAAATTAAAGATGCAACTAAGTAAGGAATTCGACATGAAGGATCTAGGGGCTTCACAAAAGATCCTTAGAATACAAATTAGTGGGAAAAATTTGGTTGTCGCAAGCAAAATACATTCAAAATATTTTGGAGCGATTCAACATGAATGAAGCAAAGCCCGTGATTACTCTGTTGGCAACTCACTATCGGTTGAGTGCGTTGCAATGTCCAACTATAGAAAAAGAGTTGGAAGAGATGAGCACTTTTGCAAGCGTAGTAGGATGTCTAATGTACGCGATGGTTTGCACAAAACCTAACCTAGCACAAGCATTAAGTGTTGTTTCGAGGTATATGGCGAATCCAGGAATGGAGCATTTGTCTGCAGTTAAATGGATCATGTGTTACTTGAAAGGTACAAAAAGTCTAGGAATCTTGTTTGAAAAACAAGGGAAAGAAGCATGTGTGCTGGGTTATGTAGATGCTAACTACGCAGGGGACTTGGATAAAAGAAGATCTACTATAGGTTATGTTTTCACTAGTGGTGGTGGACCGATTAGTTAAAGGGCTACTTTACAATCAATTATAGCATTATCCACTACGGAAGCTGAGTATATTGCACTTGCGGAAGCTGGAAAGGAAGTATTTTGGCTTAATGGTTTAGCAAGAGAGTTCGGAATTACTCAAGGTTCCATGGAGTGCTATTTACTTAGCAAAGAATCAAGTGTTTTATGGAAAATCGAAGCATATTGAGGCTCATTATCACCGAATTAGGGATTGGATAGAATCAATGGAAGTTACACTAGAGAAGGTTCATACAGAGGAGAACGCATCAGATTACTTAACTAAACCGGTAATAGTTGAGAAGTTCAAGTTTTGCTTATTACATGCTGAGGATTGGGTAGAGCACCTCCTCACTTGAGGTGCATTAAGGCAAGAAGAAGTTTGCTAAGGTGAAGGTTCTTGAAGCTTTCCAGAGTTGTTTCAAGAAGGTTCGAAGACATTCTGGGGTACAGCAGTCATTTCTTGGTTTTGACTCACCAAGGTGGAGATTGTTGTGTTTTTGGCTCATCAAAACCTAAGTCAAGGCTTAGGAAGGAATTCTTATTTGGATAAGGAGAAAATAAAGTGTGCACATGATTTCCTATTGGGATTAAGAAATTAGATTTTCTCAAGAATCCCAAATCAACTAGGATAGGGAAATAAGTTAGCTTTTCTTATTCTAAGAGGGTTTAGGAGTCCTATTCTAGCAAGGAATGTAACTCAAGTCCTATACCTATAAATAGGGCTATTGAGAGCTTATTTTTAACACACAAAAACCACAAGCATACAAGGGGTAGAGAGCAAGAGTGATAGAGAGGTTCTAGCAAGGTTGTGGGGAATTAGCTAAGGGGTTTCAATAAGTTTCCTGTAACCAATCGTTTTTTCTTCATAGTGCTAGTGCTAGTGTTGGTGATTTCTTAGAAATCACATGAGGACGTAGGCAAAATTAGCCGAACCTCGGTAAATTCTTTGTGTTTGTATGTGATGTGTTTTCTTTATCATTCATATTTTATTCCGCATATTCGCATATCATTATCCTATAAGTTTATCACCGTAGTCTATCGAGAAAACACGATCAATAAAGGATTTTAAAATCAACATTTGAATTCTGCTTTTGCACTAGATCTAGCAACCATTGATTGCTTTTTACTCCTCTGTCACCAAATTTCCTCCTAAGATAATGCAATAGCCTGAAGTTGATCTATTGATCCAACCCAATCTACATCAGAATAAGCTTTTAAATTAAACTCCTCTTGCTATGGCAAGCCTATCTATGGGATAGACAGATAAGTTTTCTAACTAACCTCTATCTCCCTGTGTCTACGACTGCGCCCTTTGTAGCCTCTCCTAGGTTGTGATTTTGCTCGATTGGCGTTTCAGCTGGCTTGCATCCCATCATTCATGTTTCATTTAGAAGATGAAGAATGTAATTTTTGTTGGGAGATAAAATTTCTTCTTCTTGAGTGAGCTAACTCAATATCCTGAATGTACTTGAGCTTTCTCAAATCTTTGATCTCAAATTCTCTACCCAAGAGTCTCTATTTCTTTAAGGTAGACATATCACAATTATATCATCCACATAAAAAAATCAAGGCTGTAATTCTAGTATTTAGTGACCGTTTAATGAAGAGAGTATGATCTCCTTGGATCTTCCAAAACTTAATGTCTCCCATAGCTTTGGCAAATCTCCCAAACCTTGTTATTGGAGATTGTTTTAGCCCATACAATGTTTTTCTCAACCTGTTAACACCTTTATCTTTTCATCCTTCCCCATGTCCTAGAGTTACCATCATTTAGACTTTTTCTTCTCGCATCAAATTGCTACAAAATAGGCTTTTATTAATTTCTTACTAGAAAAAAAAAAAAAAAAAAACAATATTTATAGGGTGCAAACTAATACTAAAATATGAAACTAACACAAAATCGAAATCTAAAACTATTATGTTGAGGGAAACTTAATTTCCTAATTTTGTTGGGAATCACAACAAAAAATTCACTTTGTTTAAGTTATAACTTTTCCTTAAAAGAGAAAAACTTAAATGCACCGGATAGAAGTTTATTGTTTCAAGAAAAACCAAGTGTTTTCTTCATCTTTTTTTTTTTTAATCCTAAATTTTTTTGTGTAATTTCAATTTTCAATTTTTAATTTGTGAAAGTACCTTTAGCAAATACTGAAAGCATCCTTCCAATCCACAATGTAATTTAAGTTCTGTTTATGCATGCAGGTTGAGATGACGACAGGAGCTACCATCCACACAACTCAAGGTTTGAAGATGACTGTTACCAGAAGAATGAAACCTCCAATCATGCCTGTACTGAACACACTGGAAACAACCATCTTGCTTGATCAAAAAAATGAAGCATCTCCTGCTCATTCTTAAATCACCATAATACCCCTGCTATTCTTTTTGGGGATATTATCATTTGAGTCCCTATATTTTTTTGAATTATTTATTTTTTACTCATTTATTCATTTTTCACTTGATTGGTCCCTATGTTTTCAAAAGCAAATAAATTTGGTCAATTTGACCAAATTTTTAACGGTCAACCCTAATAGAAAAAGTAAATTGATCATTTTACCTTTAACTTAAATCAAATGACCATTTAACCCTCTAACCTTGTCAATTTTTACAATTTAACCTAACTTGTAATCTAATCATAATATGACGTGTCACCAAATTTTTTTTTTTTAAAAAAAAATAGTTAAAATGTTAAAAAAAAAATCTGAATTTCTTTATAAATTTAAAAAAAAAAAAAAAAATAGTTAAAATGTTAATAAAAATCTGAATTTTTTTATAAAGAAACACAAAAAATAGAGAGAATAGTAGAAAAAAAATTCAGTTTAAAATTAATTTAACATTTAATCTTATTTTTTTTAAAAAAAAAGAAAAATAAAAAACGATAGAAGTAAATTAAAAAAAAAAAAAAAAAATGATAGACATCATCAAATTAATCATTTTTTTAAAATTAAAAAACAAAAACTCCACTCCTTACAAACCAGCTCAATCAACCATCGCATTTATATATATATATATATTTTCCAATTGTTTACAAAAATCAATCAACCATCATAAACCCATATCAATCAACCTTCACAAACCCACCTTCATCGATCTTCAATCTTCATAAACCTAGATTCTCCCTTTCAACATCCATCATATATCATCAATTAAAACATTATCTCAAGTTCACAAACTCAAATATCTTTTAATCTCAAACACAAATTGAATTCCAAAACACAAACCATAACAAATCAACTAAAGAATCCAAAAAAAAGGTTAACTCACTTTTGGAACATATCTGATAAAATAAAAAAATAAAAAATAAATAAAAAGGAAAAAATAGAAAAAGGAAAAATAAATAAATAAATAGAAGAAAAGAGCAAGTCGTTCCACGATCTGCTCCGGAGCAAGCTCGCAAGCTTCATCTCATCGGAGATGGTGAGCTTCATTGTCAGCTCCATCAATCCGGATCGACCTCACTTAAAAAAAATAAAAAATTTTGAAGAAGAAGAACAAGAGAGGAAGTGGGTCTGGATCCAGATCGGTCTCTAGATCTAGATCATCAGCTCCATCGAAGAGGAAGTTACAGAGTAAGAGGGAAGTGAAACTCAGATCTCCACCTTTTTGTTTTTTCATTTTTTAATTTTTCATTTAAGTTTTTTAATGTGTATATATATAATACACAACAAAAAATTTTAACTTAATTTAAGTTTTTAATGAAACATTTTATTTAAGGTTTTTTAAATCACGTCGTAAACATTAAATTTAAATATTTGGAAATGAGGAGAACTTGTTCCTTCGCCACAAATAATACAATAAATTTATTCTTTTCAACAAAACGTCCTGCAAAAACCTGCAATTTCACAATTTCTTGACTAATTTTACAATTATTTTCAAGATTACAAATACGCCTTATAAAACAAGAAAAAAAAAAACACAATCCCCAACAAAATAACTGTTGATAGAAAGCTCTCAAGAATCTTCACTCTACAATCTCTAAAAAGCTCTCATGAACACGTGGTAGAAATCAATATTCCCTTCGCTGGAAATTCCCAACTCACTCTTTTTGTATATCCAAATCCATACAATTCTTTACATTCTGCGGCCATTTAAGTTTTCTGCACAAGACCAGAGAAAGATCATTACAACTTTTTTGTATTTAAAAGGAACTTTGATGATTGTTATGATATAAATAAAAATCAGATACTGTAACAAAAGATATCCAAAAATAAGTCCAATTTGTAATATGAAAGTTCTGTGTGGCTGTGAAACAGAGTTTAAAAGGGCCGACAGGACAGGAAGAAACGGCAAAAGAGAGAACTATAAGAAATGACTGATGAGAGAGAAGAGAAACGGAGACAAGCTTAAAGAGGGCTATAACTGTAAGAGAGGAGAAGAGATACAGACACAGCCTAAGACAAAAACGGAAGAGGACTGGACCTCGACCAATTTAGACATGGCGAAATCGACTGTGTTCTCCACAGATCTGCATGACTCGTCTTCAAGGCATGAAAAACTTGGATTCAACGAAAGAATCAAAACCATAGCTGTGAGGCTTGACAGACAGAAAACGGGATACTACTGATTGCCCTCCGTTAAACTTTCAGAATAGGTTAGCAGTTCTCTGTTCTATTTTAGAGTTCCAAACATGGATTTAGGACTATGATTCCATCAAACAGTCCAACCCATAGATAGCCTCCTGATAGAAATGTGGCCAGAGTAAGCATACTGCAGATGAATTAAACCACCAACTTTGACACAGTAGCATATCTGACACTGTTGAAACTCATGATTAGTTATTTATAACACCCAATAGTTAAAAACGATTACAACTGACTCCACCAGAAGTAAAATTTAAAAAAAAAAGACGACTGAAAAAAAAAAGAAAGTGATCCAGGGTATCTAAGTTTGTTATTGTTACTCGATAAATATCTAACAAAATGAATTTTAGCATGCCAACAGGAAATGTATAGTAAAAAGTAAAAACCTCAACTTGAAAATCATCGGTGACGGTGCCCAAAACATTGTCGAATAGAAAAATGATGATGGGGTTTCTCAGGTTCAACTTCAGAATTGTTTACAGGAAAATGCTTATAAAAAGCTTTAACTGCTCCTGTAACACCATCTTCATTTTGTAGGGCCTTCGCCACTTCAACAGCACACTCCTTCACCTGCACCAAGCAAATTTCCTTTTCAACTTTTTTTTTTTTTTTTGGGTTTCACATCCAAAAGAAAAAAGGATAAGCTAAAACCAACAATGATTTATGGTTAAAAACAAGACTTATAAAAATAGAGAGAAATTACAAAGAAAACAAAAGGGGAGCGATGGTCTAAGCTCACAAATTTAAATTGAAGAAAACAGTGAAACACATCCAAGGAAGAAGAAAACAAGATCTAAACAACACTTCCTGATCCCTAAAACTAAAAAAAATTTATACACCCTTTAGAAATAGTTGAAACCAATGCCCATAATGAAGTGAAAAACATTATTCTTCTCTAAAGCATTTCAGACTCTTTCTTCAATTACTGTTAGACAATAACATAAACTCTTCAGCAGTAGGATGCACATAGAGAGACTTTAGAGCAGCAGGATGCACATGCATCCCTGTTGCGATTGTGCCACATGGCAAGATCGCAACGGGAGATGCATAGTACATCCTGCTGTACCAAAGATTTTTCTTTTCATATAACATTTCCGACATGGTATTAGAGCCTAATTCGATCCTATAAGCACAATCTTTGTTATACCATTTTCCATTTGAGCTCTTGTTTCCATTACAGATGACAGCTACACCAATGATTCTTCATTCTCTCAAATAAATCTTAATTTTTTTCTCATAAAAATAAATAAATAAAGAACAAAAAAGAAACAAAAGAAACCACACACTGCTATAGTGCATACTAACAACTCGAGCTGGCTACTCTCTCAATCAATCTGTATCATCAATCTTTAAAAATCAAACCAATTCCTCATTCTCTAAAAATCAAATTGGTATCAAATACACGTCTCAGCCTCAGAATCAATCAAATATCTCTCTATCATATCACATTCGCTTTACAAACTTACACTCTGTTTGGTAAGAGGGAGAAATGGAGGGTTGGAGAGAGAGTTTCAATCCCTTGTTTGGTTGGAGTGATAAGAGAGAGGAGAGGAGAAGAAGAGGGAGATGTGATCCATCTGGGCCCACCAAAATGAATTTGCCCAATGATGGGCGGATGATAAAGGAGGGAGAGGATTGGAGGGAAATGACCATAATGCCCTCCAATTTTTCATTGCCCTCCAATTTTTTTAAGGGTAATATAGCAATTTTACAAATTAAATATTAATCCATCCATTCAACCATCTTTTCAATACCAAACAACATGAATGATAGATATTATCTTCTCTATCCCTCCTACTCTCTCTTCCTCTTAATTCATCCATCCCTCACACTCTCCCTCCCTCCTGCCAAACATAGCGTTAAAGTTGTTCTTTTTCATCATCTTGAGTTTGCGGGGGGTGTTGGCAAATGTGATATCGTCATATCGCATATCACCATATAGATTTGACTATATTTGTCTATTACCACCATATCAAGTACGCTTATATTATATTGCATATTCATGTGGTGTCCTAAGCCTCAAAATCAAGTACTCTTATATTATATTGCATATTCATGTGGTGTCCTAAGCCTCAAAATAGACTCTTTATGTTATGGGAAAATCCCCTCATTTTCTACAGCAACTAATTCCAGAAATAAGAAGCAGCGTCATGTTTCTGTCTCACAAACACAATTTTCTGTACAGCACACAATTAAAATTATAACATGTAAAAGAGTCAATTTTTATAGAAACTTCACACGACCTTGGGATCTAGCATGAAATTTATTGCAGCAACCAACTTATCAAGTGAAAACTCTTCAACGGAGATTGGTGGAGGGCCCAATCCTCTTGCATTGACCCGTTCTCCCCAAAAGGGCTGGTCTCCAAAGAATGGTACAATAGTTGTTGGACACTGTAGTCAAACAAAATGGACACTGTGTGACCAACAGACAAATAAACAATCACAAGAAAGGGATTCCATGAAGAAATAAATAAATTTAAAAGAAAAATAAAATAAAATTACCGCAGCTTTAAGACCAGCAGCAGTAGTTCCAGCACCACCATGATGAATCTGGAAATTTATGCAAATGCCAACTCAAATTTTATAGACAGAGGAAAACCATATAAATCTACCATAGAATGAAAATATATGAACCAAATTCAATTCTTAGATAATCAATCCATATAGATAACACAAAATCTCCCACATACATGGCAGTTAAACATAGTAGAAAATGAATTTTCGTTTAAAGGCAAGTTTGATACCACTTCTAATCACAGTATGTGATTCAAAGTTGGAACTTGTAGTAGAAAGGGTCCTCTTACAAGTGGATAAACAGGTTACAAAACAAGCATAAGAAATTAAGTGGAATATGAGATTTGTATCCTGGGTGGATTTGACTGGAATCATTCACAACAAACAGTGATTGAAAAAATGCAATTTAATTTTCTCCAAATGTAAGTAAAACATAACACTATCATATCAACTATTATTAGCTGACAAATGTTTCCTTAAAACTCAAGTACATAGATGAACGGTCTTCAAGAACAGATCATGTTAGAGACAGGTCATATTAGCTTACTCGTGTTTAATGCAAGCACATCAAATATCAATGTTAAAAAACAAGGCTTCAACGATGCCAAAACATTATAATTTACATAAGATGTAAAAGATAAAGGACAAACAAGCCATTCCTAGTTAATGTTCTTTTCAGAACCCTACTTTGGGTCATGACAAGAGTCTCTACTATACATAACTTCCTTGGAAATGAGAGCAAATTAAATTTGTTTTACCATGGAAAGTTTAGAAGATGAAAGCTCATTTTCTTCCAAGTAATACATGACAAAAAAGAAGGTAGAACAATGTGCTTTTGTTGGTAATTGTTAACAATTGAGCATTGCAAATATAACCACTTGATTTTTTTGATAGTAAACAGAAACTTTATTCAAATATAACCATTTAATCTTAATATTCCCACTTTCCCAGAGATAATACTAGCCTCAGCATTAATCATACTAGATGCAATCGTGACACTTTCAGCAAATTTGATCACAGTAAGTCCTGCAAGACTAAGGAGATTCTGTTTTGCAAAATATTTTAAGTACATTAGCAAGAAAATCTAGAAATTTTAGTTATGTTGACTAAGATCTAGAAATATTTGTTATTGCTCTTACATTTAATATTATCTTTTAGGATGTGTATTCATGTATTACGTGCAGTAGTTTGTTGTAGTTACTGACTTACTGTGTACAAGAGCATTCAATTAGAACCGAAAATAACCATTTATTTAAATTTTATTATTAATAACATTTATACATAAAATTAGATCTTCTACTAGTTTCAGAGGCTGACTTTGGTGCTTCGAGAAATTAGAACTTATACTATACACTTGTATAGTTACAGGAGCAATTACTAGTCACTGGATTCTAATCCAAGGGTTCACAAAAAATCAAAGATTTGAAAAATAAGAGAAATTTAAACTTGAAGAAAATAAATAACCTCTCTCATAAGTCATAACTACACATTAACTATACAAATCAAGTACAGTAGCTAAATCCTTGTATTTTAAGCATGGTTTTACAAAGTATACTTCTTCATTGACTCAAATTCCAAGAAATCAATATAAAGAATATCGTTGCTTACTCCTCAGTAGTGCATATGAATCAGGAACAACTTCACAGAAAAGATTTGCTCTTATGCAAGGAAATTGGAATACTTCGAAAACAAAAGTAGTCCCTTCCTTCCCTATTCCAATAAAAGATTATCAACCGGGGCAGTGATGTTGCATCTTTTATGCAACTTGGGATTTCTCACTCTTTAACATCACTGAAACAGCTAATGGAGTGCAGCTGTATTTTATTTTCCAAATATAAACAATGCATATATGAAGGCTATGGCACCCACAGTAATTAAAATCTTGAATAAGCATAAATATTTTTGAATCTTTAGCCTCCAAACAAATTTTAAATTCCCATATTAGACGCATAAACTTATGGTAACAGTGTAACACTAAAGGTACAAAAGTTATAGTACCACTACCACCTAAGCATCAGTCTATTGAGACTGAAGCAGATCAAAGTTCTAAATTCTAACTATTTGACTTGCCAGGCTGGGGCATTGCAGCTTGGGTCTCCAGCAATTACCAACTCAAAATATATATCAAGGGCACACTTATAGGGACCAAGCTGTCCTAGTGAAAGACTCGGGTCTACCCCTTTGTCATTAGTACAACACGATTTTGTATAGGGTGTGCAACACAACTCTATATTGGATAACTATTTGCCGGAAGTCATAATTTTCTGCCCCTCCCATAATTCTAGATTTCTAGTTCTCTAAGCCATAATTTGCGGTCACATTGCCATCAGAGTGATATCTACATGAATATGTGTGGACGTCCAAATGGCATGAAAATGGAAACAATTGACACAATGTCGATGCACGTTATTTCAACTACACTGAAAAGCAGAAGAAGAAAAGATTGAGAATGTAGTGGACGTTTTACCACAGCACTGCATTGTAAGAATAGCCAGTCATGGGGGCAATTGTCCAGCAAGTACACAAACTCCTTTGGCTCTGCCACTGAAAACAGATAATTTAGTACGTAACTACTCCCATACCATTGATACAATCTTAAATATCAGAAGATATTAGGCTATCAATGGCATATATTTAAACAAGATAAAAAATAAATAAATAAACAAGACTTACTGTTTCCAAGACCTCCCCAGCCTTTATTGATGATGCCTCTTTGACGAGTTATTTCCAAAGCTTTTACTATTATTTCTGTCATCTCTTCGGGATTTTGAACTGGCTGTTATAAATTGAAAGTAAATTTGAATAGGTAAATAAAGAGACAAATTGAAAAAAATTATACAAGTATCAGTTATCCAAGAGGCGTAATTGAAGTTAATCTTTATTCATTAATATATGAGCATCATAAGCACACACTTTATTATAAGATCATTGTCAATGACAACAAATTGTGATGAATCAGACTTATTGATAACCAATTATTCGACCAAAGCATATAGTAGGTAAATCCTTAAATGTTTCTCTTTCCACTTATCTCTCATTCCATGTAATGAATGTGAACTTGTTTAACAAAGCACTATAATTTATCAGGCCAAAATTTCTTTAGATATAAAAATTAGTAATCGTTCCTAGCTAACTTTCCTGGAGCATCTTCATTTAGCTGGTGAGGCCTTTTCTATTCAGCATCTCATAAACTAAAAATTGATATTCTACAAAACATGTAATAAAAAAAATACAATGCATGAAAAAGAAATGAATGACTGATAGTCGTATTCACCATTGCAAGAACTCAAGAACTGTTAATACAAAAATGTATTTTAGAGTCATCAAATTGAATCTAGGACTTAATAACTCACAATTTGAGGTATTTGCTATAGATTGTGTCTTTGCTACTATTTTTAAGGGTGGATTTCTAATTTCACCTCCCTTGTACTTGCAATAGATTCTAGGACTTAATGAGTCAAAATTTGAGGTATTTGCTATAGCTTGTGTCATTGCTGCGGTGGTGGAGGGATTATTCTTTTTGCTTTTGGGTGGATTTCTGATTCACCTCCCTAGTATAGAGTATCTTTTCCCTTACCTAAATTCTTGTTTCCTATAAAAAAGACAAAAAATGAGTTGCTACCTGTTGTGTTTTTGGCTCATCAAAACCCAAGTCAAGGCTTAAGAAGGAAGCCTATTTGGATTAGGAGAAAATAAAGTGTGCACATAATAGAGTCCCAAATCAACTAGGATTAGGAAATAAGTTAGCTTTTCTTATTCTAAGAGAATTTAGGAGTCCTATTCTAGCAAGGAATGTAACCCAAGTCCTATATCTATAAATAGGGCTGTTGGGAGCTTATTTTTAACACACAAAAAAACAGCAAGCATACAAGGGGTAGAGAGCAAGAGTGATAGAGAGGTTCTAGCAAGGTTTTGGGGAATTAGCTAAGGGGTTTCAATAAGTAACTTGTAACCAAGCGTTTTTCTTCATAGTGCTAGTGATTTCTCAAGAGAGATCACACGAGGACATAGGCAAAGTTAGCCGAACCTCGGTAAATTCTTGTGTTTGTGTGTGGTATGTTTTCTTTATTTGTTCATATTTTATCCCACATATTCGCATATCATTATCCTATAAGTTTATCACCGTAGTCTATCAAGAAAACACGATCAATAAGGGAGGTTAAAATCAACAAATTGGTATCAGAGCTTGGTCATAACGTTTTTGAGATGGCGGGTGATAAGATCAATGATGTGAAGCCCATCATAATCGAGAAGTTTGATAGGAAGGGTAACTTCACGATATGGCAGAGGAAGATGAAGAACGTCTTGATTCAACAAGATCTGCAGCATGCTACTCTTGGAGTGGAGAAGAAGCCAGCGGAAACTATAGATGCTCGATGGAAGCGAATGGACGTAAAGGCAAAGAGCTCTATTGAGCTATATCTTACCGACAATATGATGCTTAATGTCGACAAGGATATGAACGCTAAAGAGACATGGGATAAGCTCGAGAAAGTTTACAGGGGTAAAACTTTATCCAACAAACTTTTCTTGAAAGATGAACTTCTTAATCTTCGGATGGAAGGTGGAAATCTGCAAGATCATTTGAGCAGAATACAGAATTGTGTTGCTAATTTATTAAAGGTGGATGTGAAGTATGATGATGATGACGACAAGACGCTTTTACTATTAAGATCTTTACCGCCTTCGTTCAAGCACTTCAAGATCACAATCATGTTTAGTAAGAAAAGTCTAAAGTTGGATGAGGTTATGGAAGCTATCCAATCTTATGTCAAGATGGATGAAAATACCAAAGGCTCTTAAGCACATGGTCTATATGCCAAAGGCAAAGAGAGAGAGAGAGGTCGCAAAGCAGGCATGATAAATCTGGCAACAGGGATAGATCAAAATCCAAGGGAAAAGAAAAAGAAAACAAGGGTTGCTTTACATGTGGTGCTACTGACCATTGGAAAAAGAATTGCAAGATATGGCAAGAAAGGAAAGCGAAGGCAATGGCAAGGAATTCAAGTTCAGCCAGTGTGGTTACTTCGGATGAAAGTGACGGAGAACTCCTTGCGGTAACATCGAGCTCCAATACTTTCCAACATTGGATTTTGGATACTGGTTGTTCGTTCCATATGTGTGCTAACGAAGAATGGTTCGACACATATGAGGAACGGGGCTATGGAGAAGTTTCGATGGGAGATGATTCACCATGCAAGATCCAAGGTATTGGATCAGTGAAATCAGAATGCATGACGGAATTGTTAGGGTACTGGATAAGGTCAGACATGTTCCTAAACTAAAGAAGAATTTGATATCTTTAGGCACTTTAGACAAAGCCGGTTACAAGTATTGTTCTGAAGGAGGGATACTCAAGGTTATCAAAGGTATTGGATCCAAGGTATTGGATCAGTGAAATCAGAATGCATGACGGAATTGTTAGGGTACTGGATAAGGTCAGACATGTTCCTAAACTAAAGAAGAATTTGATATCTTTAGGCACTTTAGACAAAGCCGGTTACAAGTATTGTTCTGAAGGAGGGATACTCAAGGTTATTAAAGGGTTATTGGTCATGATGAGAGGTGATATTCAACCTAACACTTTATATAAGCTTCGGAAAACTACAATAGTAGGTGGAGCAGCAATATCTGTAGAGAAGGATGAGACTGAGCTTTGGCATTGTAGGCTAGGGCATATGAGTCAAAGAAGGATGCAAGAACTAGACAAAAAAAATCAACTGAAAGGTGTTAGTTTCTGCAAACTGAAATTTTGCAAGAATTGTACTCTCGGAAAGCAAACAAAGACGTCATTCAATATTGCAAACAATGAGAAAAGAAGCAAAGAGCCGTTGTACTATATTCATACACACGTATGGGGTCCTACACCAACTAAGTCTAAGGGAGAATCAAAGTATTTTGTTACTTTTTTAGATGATTTTTCGAGAAAAGTATGGGTTTACTTCATGAGGGAGAAATCTGAAGTTTTCACAAATTTTAAAGAGTTGAAAACTGAAGTAGAAAACCAAACGGGCAGAAAAATCTGATATCTAAGAAGTGACAATGGAGGTGAATATAGAGATAACAAGTTCTTATAGTTCTGCAGGGAAGAAGGCATCACAAGGCATTTTACAGTGAAGAAGACTCCTCAACAAAACAAAGCAGCAGAAAGGATGAATAGAACTTTCATGGAAGGAGAGAGAAGCATGCGGTTTCATGCAGGATTGCCTGACATGTTTTCGACCGAAGCGGTTAATCACGCTTGCTACTTAGTTAACCGATCACCCTCAAGGGTTCTTGATTATAAGTGTGTAGAAGAGATATGGTCTAGAAAACCTGTTGATTATTCCAGTTTAAGAGTTTTTGGTTGCAGTACATATGCTCATATTCCGAGTGATGAAAGAACCAAACTCAAGCCAAAGTCACTCCAGTGCATTTTCATTGGTTTTGAAAAAGGAGTGAAGGGCTATAAATTATGGGATTTTATCAACATGAAGAAGGTTTTAAGTAGAGATGTCGTGTTCGACGAGAAGACTATGCCCCTAAATAAAATCAAGACAAGTGAGGAGAAGAAAACTGATGTTGTAGAAGAAGCAATCGAATTTCCTCTAACCAAATGGGTCATTGAAGAAGATCCAGCTTAGGTGGAGCACGAGCAAGTGGATCATGACGAGGGTATAAATGAGGAGAGAGTAGAGCAACAACAACAGTCACAGGTACGGGCTCAGGTGGAGCTATCGCCGTTGCAGGAACAAGACTCCCTGGTTCCTCAACAACCTGAGCAAAAGTTTCAGAGAAGCATAACATTGGATAAACCCAAGCGAGAACGCAAGAAACCAGAAAAGTATGGGTTTGATCAAGACGAAGTTAATTATGCTCTAATTGTTAGTTAAGGAGATCCAACCATGTATCAAGAAGCTATAGCAAGTGATGATCGGGAAAGTTGGATGGTTGCTATGTCAGAAGAGATGCAATCTCTTTATAAGAACTTTGTTTGGGAGCTAGTTTCTAAACCAAAAGATCGAAAGATAGTTGGTTGTAAATGGGTGTTTAGAAAGAAAGAAGAGACACATGAAGTTGATGCCGTGAGATACAAGGCTTGGTTAGTGGCAAAAGGGTATTCACAACAGGAAGGAGTTGATTATGACGAGATATTCTCACCAGTGGTTAAGCATACTTCAATCAGATTGTTATTATCAATAGCAGCTCAGCAGGATATGGAGATAGAACAAATGGACGTTAAGACTGCATTTCTCCATGGTGATCTAGAAGAAGTCATTTACATGGCTCCACTGGAAGGATTTGTCGAAACAGGGAAGGAAAATCTGGTTTGTAAGTTAAAGAAGTCTCTTTATGGGCTAAAGCAATCTCCAAGGCAGTGGTACAAGCGTTTCGACTCATACATGCTGAAAATCAATTTTAGAAGATGCTTAAAGGATTGTTGTGTTTACTATCATGTATTTGAAGATGGTATAATTATACTATTGTTACTTTATGTAGATAACATGTTGATTGCATGTCAAGATATGTCTAGAATTCAGAAATTAAAGATGCAATTGAGTAAGGAATTCGACATGAAGGATCTAAGGGCTGCACAAAAGATCCTTGGAATGCAAATTAGAAGGTACAGAGTAGCAGGAAAAATCTGGTTGTCGCAAGCAAAATACATTCAAAATATTTTGGAGCGATTCAACATGAATGAAGCAAAGCCCGTGACTACCCCGTTGGCAGCTCACTATCGGTTAAGTGCGCTGTAATGTCCAACTACAGAAAAAGAGTTGGAAGAGATGAGCCAAGTGCCTTATGCAAGCGTAGTAGGATGTCTAATGTATGCGATGATTTGCACAAGACCTGACCTAGCACAAGCATTAAGTGTTGTTTCGAGATATATGGCGAATTCAGGAATAGAGCATTTGTCTGCAGTTAAATGGATTATGCGTTACTTGAAAGGTACAAAAAGTCTAGGAATCTTGTTTGAAAAACAAGGGAAAGAAGCATGTGTGCTGGGTTATGTAGATGCTAACTATGCAGGGAACTTGGATAAAAGAAGATCTACTACAGGTTATGTTTTCACTAATGGTGGTGGGCCGACTAGTTGGAGGGCTACTCTACAATCAATTATAGCATTATCCACTACTGAAGCTGAGTATATTGCACTTGCGGAAGCTGGAAAGGAAGCAGTTTGGCTTAACGGTTTAGCAAGAGAGTTCGGAATTACTCAAGTTGCCATGGTGATTAGATGTGATAGCCAAAGTGCTATTTACTTAGCAAAGAATCAAGTGTTTCATGGAAGATCGAAGCATATTGAGGCTCGTTATCACCGAATTAGGGACTAGGTAGAATTGAAGGAAGTTACACTGGAGAAGGTTCATACAGAGGAGAACGCATCAGATTACTTGAAGCTTTCCAAAGTTGTTTCAAGAAGGTTCAAAGACATTCTAGGGTACAACAATCATTTCTTGGTTTTGACTCACCAAGGTGGAGATTGTTGTGTCTTTGGCTCTTCAAAACCCAAGTCAAGGCTTAAGAAGGAATCCTATTTAGATTAGGAGAAAATAAAGTGTGCACATAATTTCCTATTGGAATTAGGAAATTATATTTTCTCAAGAGTCCCAAATCAACTAGGATTATCTGCCTCGTATTTTCAAAAAAACTCCTCAGCCGCCTCCTCCTTTTTCAAAAAACACCATAGCCAACAAGGCTCCCGGCCGCCTAGGAAGGCCAATTCGGCCTTATTCATGACAGCTTGAGGCCACCTAGCAATTCGGCGGCGCCTAAGCGGCCACCGAATCCGACTTTTCGAACATTGAGTGTAAATGTGTAACTATCCCAAAAACAGAATATTTTGTCCACCTCCACAATCTCCATATCCAGCGTTATGTTAGGAAAGGGGAAAGGGTACAACAATAGTATTTATGCACTTTAACACATCCCATCACGTGCAAGACAAACGGGCTTGTCATGTGGCTCAAACCTATAACAAATTCATTTACAACCACAAATTCAATCACGTTGGGGATTCAAACCCTTTCCTGGTATAACAAGGCTCTGATACCATATTAGCAACTAACATACCCAAAAGTTTACGCTGTTAGGAAAGTCCAACGATAGTATTTGTGGAATTATTGAGATTGTTAAGCTTTATTCTAGGAGATTTATTTCATGTTTTATTAGTTTTTTTTTTTTTTCCTATTTTGTAGGTGCTACAATAAAGGGTAGACCCCCCCTATATAAATCTCTGTAATTTTTTCTGTTCCTAATAAATCTGATGAGAATAACAATACTCTTGAATCTAGTCCTGATAAATTTGATGAGAATAATGATCTTGATATGCCCATTGCCTTGAGGAAAGGTGTTAGAACTTGCACACAATACCCTATTTCAAACCATGTCTCCTATGAAGGATTGTCATCCAGATATCGTACCTTTGTTACAAATCTGTCCAATATTGATATTCAAAATAGCATTTATGATGCTCTAAAAAGACATGGAGAGCTGTCGTTGGAGATGAAATTCGGGCCCTCGAGAAAAATGGTATGTGGGTGTCAGAATTGCTGAAAGGTAAACAATCTGTAGGGTGCCTGTGGGGTGCAAGTGGATTTTTACAATCAAATACGAGGCAGATGACAGTGTAGGTCAATATAAGGCTCGTCTTGTTGCAAAGGGATTCACTCAGACATATGGTATTGACTATCAGGAGACATTTGCTCCAGTTGCCAAGCTTAACACAGTCCGAGTTCTTCTATCTTTAGCAGCAAATTTAGAGTGGTCCCTACACTAACTAGATGTCAAGAATGCCTTCCTCAACGGTGACTTGGAAGAAGAGGTGTTTATGGAGATTCCCCTGGGATTCGAAAATGCCAGTAATACCAACAAAGTCTACAGACTTTAGAAGTCACTATATGGTCTTAAGTGTGGGCGTTTAATGGATCGGTTCATTTTTCAATAAAACTGATAAAAAATCGGATAAAGTTCAGTTTCTGAAAATATGAACCGATCCAATAAAATTTACAAGTATCAACCGATCAAAAACCAACCGAATTGGACTGGTTTAGTTCGGTTCGGTTTTTTCGGTTTTGGTCCTACTGGGCCAAATTCATGGGCTTTAATTAATACACATTTTTATATTTTAATATTGGGCCTTCGACCAAATTAAATTATGTGTTTGAACAAACTGAAAATACTAGTTTAAAATAATATTCAGTAAAAATACAAAGAAAAAAAATATGTTGTGACACACTTTCATAGTTTAATAGTTTCATGGACTATTGAACATTAAAGTAGGATTTTTTTATATGAGTTGGATCTCGGTTCAGTTTTTCGGTTTGGATAACGAACCGGGAAAAAACCGATCCAATTAATTTTCAAAAAAATGAACCGAACCGAACCGGCCAACATAAGAAAACCGAAAAAAAAAAACCGATTCGATCAATTTGGTTCGGTTTATTGGTTTTTTGCCCACCACTAGTACTCTTAAGCAATCTCCTAAGGCATGGTTTGACAAGTTCACTAAAGCAGTAAAAAGGCATGGGTACACTCAGGGACAGGCAGATCACACTTTATTCTTCAAGCACTCACCATTAGACCTGGCACGGTTCCGGTTCGAATTGTGGAACCGAACCGGAACCGGATTTTTGGTTCCAGTTCTAAGGTTTGAGGAACTGGGCGGTTCGAATCGGAATGGAACCGGTGGTTTCGGTTCCGATTCGAACCGCCGGTTCGCGTAATTTTTTATTTTTTATTTTTCTTTATTTTAGGTTACCGTTGGAGGCCCAACGGCTACCCTTTTTTTTTTTTTTTGCCTATAAATACCACCCCTTCATTTTTACTCACACCAATTTCTTCTCAATTCTCTCTATTCTCTAATTCTAATTTCTCTCCAACACGAGAACTCTCAAGTCTCTCAATCTCCAACTCTCCAACTCTCCAAGTTTCCAAGGTTTTTAATATTTATTTCATTTTGTAATTGTTTTATTTGAAATTAATTTTATTTGCAATTTGCAATTTATTTTATTTACAATTTATTTTATTTCGAATTTATTTTATCTCCAATTTATTTTATTTGCAATTTATTTTATTTCCAATATATTTTATTTTCAATTAATTTTATTTCCAATTTATTTTATTTGCAATTAATCTTATTTTCAATTTATTTAATTTCCAATTAGTCAATTACTAAGTTTCCAATTTATTTTATTTGCAATTAATTTTATTTCCAATATATTTTATTTTCAATTAATTTTATTTCCAATTTATTTTATTTGCAATTAATCTTATTTCCAATTTATTTAATTTCCAATTAGTCAATTACTAAGTTTTCGATTTATTATTCTTCTAAGTTCTAAGTTCTAAGTTTCCAATTCTCTCCCAAATTTATTTTAAATGGCAAGTGGAAGTGGAAGTGGAAGTGGAAGTGGAAGTGGAAGGGTCACGGCCGTGACGGTCCTAGGCGTTCAATAATCTCGGTCATAACGACTCCACCTATCACGAATATCTGCAACGCCGGGCCTATGCTAAAGACCTAGGCCTAAACTGTCCTACTCCTCCTCTAATAATTTCTGAACCCGATACCAATGACACCACCCCCAATTTGACAAGCCAGTCAGAAAATATGTCTGATATTGATACACCTCCGGATTTTGATTATGATCCACCGGAAGTGGAACTACAAGAGGAGGAAGATCTGATACAAAAGCGGAACAAATCTGATCTCTTCGCCAAACATATGAAGAAAGTTAGGAAAGAAGATGGAAACTATGTAGCGGCTTGCAATTACTGCACCAAAACATATAAGTGGAGCAAATCCTGAGGATATAGCACTTATTGGAAGCATATTGAAACCAAACATCCAGACGCCATAACCAGAACGAGGTCACAATCACAAATTCTCAGGTACGCTACTCCTAACCAACAATTATTTCATTATACTAATGAACAAAATAGAGAAGAATTAGCTAGGATGGTAGCAGTAGAACACTTATCATTCAGTTTTGGTGAAAGGGTTGGTTTTGTTAACTATTGTTGACGAGCATTAAACCCTACTGTATGCCGTGTCTCTAGATCCACGTTCACACAAACACTTGAAAAGATTTATTCGAGAGAGAAAAAAAAGTTAGAAAAATATTTTGAAAAATATAATGGTCGTGTTACCGTATGTGCCGACATATGGACTGACCATTGGCAATCGCATTCATACTTGGGTGTCACTTGCCATTATATAGATAATGCATGGACTATCCAAAAAAGAATTCTTGCATTTAGAGTTTTTGATGATGCACACACTGCTCAGAATATTTATAGACAGCTTCGAATTATTTTTTCAGAGTATAATATTGAAAACAAAATTTTTACAATTGGTTTTAATAATGCTTTTGCCAATACCGCTGCTATTCCATCTTTAATTGATTTATGCAAACCCTTTCTTGGTGGTACATTTTTTCATCAAAGGTGTGCATGCTATGTTTTAAATATATGTGTTCAAAAAGGATTAGAAACTCTTGGAGATTTTATTGTACCTATTAGAAAAACCCTAATGTTTTTATGGAGACATCCTTCTACAATGAAAGCATGGGCAAGATATTGTAAAAAAATGGTAGACGTGTCGTTAAATTTGCTCGTGATGTTCCAACACGTTGGAATTCTACTTATAAAATGTTTGCTCAAAGTTATGAGTATAGGGATTTATTAGTTTCTTTTATTCAATTTCATGTTCCTACTGTTGAACTTTTTGAAACTCATTAGGATGCTTGTTACAATGTTTTTAATTTGTTAAAAAAATTTCATAATGCTACAAAAAATTTATCTAGTATTTATTTTCCTACAACACATTTATTTATTATTGAGAGTATTAATTTTGCTGGTGCATTTTTTTATTGTGAATCTGACCCAGCAATAACAGAAGCCGTTAGTGCTATGAAGGCAAAATTGTTAAATTATTATGAGGAGTTTCAAAATATTTATTTGATTGCTATAGTTTTTGATCCACGTTGTAAATTACAATCTTTGTCTTATTATCTAGAAGGTTATTATGGCAAAAAAGGTTTAAATATTGAATATGATGTTGATGCGTGTTGTGGTAGAGTTAAGAAATTATTATATAGTTTATATGATGAATATGCTACATTGTATGGATCCTCACTGAACTTAGATATTACACGAACACAAACTGCATCTCAGCCTCCATCATCCTCCTCTGGATTTTTGAATTTAGGGTATAGTATGTTATAAAAAAAAACCAAAAAACCAAAAAACCAAGATGTTCTTCATTAAGCTCCGGTTCGTATTCCGAACTTGAATCTTATCTAGCTTCTTCTTGTGAGTTTACAGAAGCATTTGATATTTTAAAATATTGGAATGAAGCTACAATGTACTATCCAATCATGGCTATGATAGCCAAAAATATTTTTTCAACGCCAATTTCTACTGTGGCGGTGGAAAAAGAGTTCAGCGCCGGGGGGAATATCTTAGATGAAAGACATTCGTGCTTGACACCGAAAGCACTTCAGATACAGGTTTGTGTTGATGATTGGACAAAGGCGGAAAACAGACAACAAGAAATCGATTAGGAGCCAACATACGATTTCTTTAAAGATGACAAACCTGAAGGCTCTGGAGCAATGGAGCCGAAATAGCAAACCTGTAATAAAAATTAGTCCACGACTCCACGTCATCACCAAACCTGTAATAAAAGGTAAGAGAACTACCCCCACCCCCCAAGAGGATACGTAGGCAACTTAATTGTGGTAAAAATTAAATGCAAGGCTAATAAGTTTACATATTATTAGTTTTTTGTTTTTTTTTTAATTTAATTTTGTAATTTATCATTTATTTATTTTATGTTATTTTTAAAATTTGGGTGACTCAATTTCCAAATACCCAATGAAATGCAAATTGTAATTTGTCATTTTGTTTAGTTTTATTTTAATTTAATTTTGTAATTTGTCATTTGTTTATTTTATTCAAATAATAACCCAATGAATTTAATTTAATTTTGTAATTTGTCATTTATATATTTTATTTTATTCAATTACAATCTACAACTTATAAGTTACAAATTGTCAAGTTAGAACTTAGAAGTCTTTTTTGTTGTTTGTTTAATTTAAAAAAAAAAAAAAAAAAAAAAGGTTCAAAACCGCCGGTTCCTATGGAACCGGAACCAGCATATAGCGGTTCCGGCTCCGATGTTCCGGCTCCGGTTCCGGTTCCGGTTCCGGTTCCACCAAACCCCGGAATCGAAACCGGAACCGAAACCGAAACCGAAACCGAAACCGAAACCGTGCCAGGTTTACTCACCATATGGTAAGATTGCAATTCTCATCGTGTATGTTGATGACAATCCTAACAGGTGACTATGAAGAAGTACTCACGTTGAAAGTCACCTTAGCCAAGGAATTCGAAATCAAGGACCTTGGAGCTCTCAAGTACTTTCCAAGCATGAAGGTTACTCGGTCAAAGAAGAGGATTTCGGTTTCTCAACGTAAGTAAACCTTTAGAGATGGCAAATGTACTCGGCCTTACCCGGGCCGAATTTTCTGGGTAAAACTTGGACATTCCTTACCCGACACCGGGTAAGGGTTGTCCAAGTACCTAGGCCAGTTGTCTTCCGGCCCAGGTCCGGGTATACCCAGATACCCGGTTTGATTTTTTTTTAAAAAAATTTTACTTTCAAATTAAAAAAAAAAATAAAAAAATAAAAATAAAAAAAAAAACACCCCTAACTTGTTTCCCAACTTTCCAACAAGCTAAACCCATATCTTCAAACAAAAGAGATTATTCTCTCTTCCAAAAACATATCATCATTAGAAAAGAAAAAAAAAAAAAAAGAATAGCAAAAATGGCAGAAGTGAGCAACTCAAGTGTCGATCTACGAAGTGGGTTTTGTAAATCAAACTCAATCTTTGTAAGGGTAGATTTTTGGAGGGTTTTTGGTGAAGAAATTGGTGGATTCAGTGGAAGAAATGGCTATGTTTCTAGAGAGGAGCGTTTAAGAAAGAGAAGCATCAAGAGTTGAACGACTGCACAATCTATGGTTTGGTCTGAAAATGAGGATGCTTTTATAGTGGGATCCTAACTCTAAATGTTGATGTTTTGGGTCTTAAATTAGATTTTCCTAATTCCCTAAACATGTCGTTTGGATGCTGTGAGTCAGTAATTGTCACGATAGACCTACATGTAGGCTATCTTTTCCTTGTCTTTTTCCTATTTTGTTTGTTTGTGGATTGTGTTGTGTTTTTTGGCTCATCAAAACCCAAATCAAGGCTTAAGAAGGAATACTATTTGAATTACGAGAAAATAAAGTGTGCACATAATTTCTATTGGGATTAGGAAATTATATTTCTCAAGAATCCCAAATCAATTAGGATTAAGAAATAAGTTAGCTTTTCTTATTCTAAGAGGATTTAGGAGTCCTATTCTAGCAAGGAATGTAACCCAAGTCCTATACCTATAAATAGGGCTGTTGGGAGCTTATTTTTAACATAGAAAAATAGCAAGCATACAAGTGGTAGAGAGCAAGAGTGATAGAGAGGTTCTAGCAAAGTTTTAACCAAGCGTTTTTCTTCATAGTGCTAGTGATTTTTCAAGAGAGATCACACGAGGACGTAGGCAAAGTTAGCCGAACCTTAGTAAATTCTTGTGTTGTGTGTGTGTCATGTTTTTTTTATTGTTCATATTTTATTCCGTATATTCGCATATCATTATCCTATAAATTTGTCACCGTAGTCTATCAAGAAAACATTATCAATAAGAGAGTTTAAAATCAACTGATTGTCTGTTGGATATTTGGATCCAGTATTACAAATTGTAACGAGAGAACGCTTTTACATTTAGGAATGAAAAATTACAATTTCTTTTCTCAAATCTTATTTTTGATCTCTCTCTCTCTCTATCTATCTAATTTCTATCTTCTCCCTTCATTCTCATACTTCAAATTATTCTTCATCTTCCCAGAAACTTCTTTTCTAGTCTATCTCCAGAAATCAATTCATCCCGCATGCAAATCAAACCCTGAATTAATCAATTAACCCAGTTTTCTTATGTTTTTGCTTGATTTTTAATTTGTTTCCAATTTTATTCAAAGTAATAATTTACTAAATCTATCTCCACTTTCCAAACAAGACCACATGATGTTTTCTTCTTCTTCTTGAAATCTCACACCTGCAACATAATTAATTTTAAAAAAAAAAAACCCAGGTAAAATCTGGGTATGGATACCCGGATACCGGGCTAGGTCTTTCCGGGCTGGGTACCCGAATTGCAACATCCGGGTATTGCCCGGACTCAGGTTTTTGCCATCCTTACACACCATAGACTTATTGAAAGAAACTGGAATGCTTGGATGCAAACCAGCGGATACTCTTATGGACTCTTCTAGTAAACCGGGGATGGAAAAAGACAACTCTCCAGTTGATAAAGAGAGGTACCAAAGGCTTGTAAGAAAGCTCATTTACCTTTCACATACACGTCTTGATATTGCCTTTCTAGTGAGTTTGGTGAGCCAGTTTATGAATAATCCTACTGATGAACATCTTAATGCAGTATATCGGATTCTTATTGGATTCTTAGATACTTAAAGAAGACTCCAGGCAAAGGTTTGTTTTTCAAAAGTCTGACCAAGAGGAACATTGAAATTTTTTCAAATGCTGATTGGGCTGGCTCAATTACAGACAAAAGGTCCACCTTTGGTTACTACACATATGTCTGGGGAAATCTAGTTACTTGAAGAAGCAAAAGGCAATCAGTTGTGGCGAGAAGTAGTGCGGAAGCTGAGTTCAAGGCTATGGCTCACGGCATTTGTGAAGGTATGTGGTTTCAAAGGTTATTGGGGGAGTTGAAGATTCCTACTGAGAAGACTATGGAGATGTCTTGTGATAATCAAGTAGCTATAAGTATAGCTAAGAATCCAGTACACCATGATAGAACTAAACATGTGGAGACTGATCGTCATTTTATCAAGGAGAAAATTGAAGAAGGGATCATCAAGGTTATGTACATAAATACAGGTTCTCAAATTGCAGACATTCTTACAAAAGCTCTTCCGAGAATCAAGTTTGAGGACCTAACTACCAATCTGGGAATGATCGATATTTACTTCCTAGCTTGAGGGGGAGTGGAATTATTGAGATTGTTGGGCTTTTATTCTAGGAGATTTATTTCCTGTTTTATTAGTTTTCTTGTTTTATTAGTTTGCCTGTATTATTAGTTTTTCCTATTTTGTAGGTGCTAGAATAAAGGGTAGATTTTCTGGTTTAGTATCACAATAAGAAAAGTAAAAAAGAGGCTTTCCTCCTCTTTCTTTGGTATTTAAACACTCACAACTGTTTTGTGTATCCTAATGCAAGAAACTTGATAACAAAGACAATCAAGACAATGTCTCAACAACATTCTTATAATGAAAAATTCTCTCAACAAAATGCAAGAGAGCTTATGATGGAAATAAACGGGAAAAGAAACTCACAAGGCTACCGAAACCAATATAGATAGGCTTTTCACCTCTTTTAAGCCATGTCACAAGTGGATCCGGAGGTTCATAAGTTGAAGCAAGGTCAAGGAAACAAAATCCAACAACATCAATCTTAAGTCCCCAGTCTGCAGAAGAGGTGGAAAAATCCAAACCAAATTAAGGTGACATCCTTCTAATAACAACAGCAGAATGCATGCTAAAATAATTTTAAAAATCCATGGCATGTATAATCCTGATGCACAAAAGAGTTATGCTAAAGCAACAAACTAAGCCAAAATCAAGATATTTAGTTTTTTATTTCAAATATTTATTTGATTTGAAAGGCTATTTTCATCTTGTTATAAGTCAAACCTGCTAAAAATTAAAGGTTTAGTGATGGATAATAACAGTAAAAGACTTCGTTGGTGACTTTTTTAAAAATGTGGGAAGTAAATTGGTACACGTTTAAAACTTGGAAGACAATTTCAGTTAAATTTACAAACAGTGAAAAAAAAAAGTGATCAAAGTGATATTTCTTGAAAACATATGAACTATTTTGGAATTTCCCCTAATTTATTTATATTTCCCCTTAGGTTAATTGCACAGGGGATTTATCCAAAAGAAGAAAGCAGTACATATGAATAATGGTGCTCCACTCTATTAAAATACATTCAGAACAAGAAACCTTACAGAAGCTTCCAAAGTACAATGTGGAAGTTTATACAAAAAAAAAAAAAAAAAGCAAATATGAAAAAAGAGAAATAAAAACAAAACACTGAAACACCATATAACTGAAAAAAAATTAAATATTTAAAAAACCAGAGAGTGAAATCACATCCAACAACTCAAAATAGAATAGGCAAAACTGCAAATAATCGACCCAGCAAAGAATTGCAACCACTAATGCATGCCTTATTATTAATTCAAGAATCTAGTCAATGTAATAATAATAAAAAGTGACCTTTTGGTTTGGGAACAAGGTGAGGACTCCATATGTATGCATGAGGCACATCCACGGGGGAGCTGTAGGATCCTCTTAAATATGTCACGGGTCTTAGCTTCAGCTGTTTCTTTCTAAGTTCATTAATCATGTCACGTATTCCAAGCCAAATTAACGCATCAACAATTTGATATGAGAGCTGCAGCAGAAATTATGAATACATAAGTTGTTTTTCTTATAAATTGGAACCACTAAAATTATGAACAAATTTAATACAGCCAGAAGTGTTGTTCTAATACTCTAATGTGATATTTCATATTTGGAGAAGAATAATTGGATGGGATTTGAAATATAACTGACCATGCACTTAGGTTAACCGGAAAGACTAAGCTAGGCTGTTGATGAATGGTCAGCCACTAACATTTATTATATATGGCTTGAAAGAATCAAAGCAGTTATCAATGTTGTTGACAGAAAAGAACAGGAAGCTCAGATGAAAGTTAGGACTTAGGGCATGAAAAAATGAAAAGAAGACTGGAAATAAGTCTACAATATTTTAAGGAAAAGTGGAATTTGACAGTTTAGTTTGGCTTTCTCTTATAGGCATCTTCATTTTTTTCTTGGAATTTGGAAGGTTAGTGAGTATTGAAAACTGTATGAACTTTGAAATTTTGAAGATAAGAAAAAGAATATTATGAACAAATTGATAACATAGACTCACTCTGTTGGCAGCTTGTTGCTTAACACGGGATAAAGGATGGGGAAATTCACTAGTAGGCCTGACAAAGAGGAGAAAAATATTACCACGCAATTCAATTTAAAAATTCCATATCAAATTGAAGCATAAGACAAGTATCACTTCTTATTAATCTTAATCAAATAATTACAAAATGGATGGTGCGTGCACAATTCAATTTATTTTATTTTATTTTTATTATTATTATTATTATTAACTTTGGGGAGAGACACTTAAACTTTGAACCTCAACATTCGAAAGGCGTTGTTACCACCAAGCTATGCATGTAACCACCCAATTCAAAAGCTTTCAATTAGAAATATGTCTAGCATAAGTTTGGCCCGACCAAACAACACTTACGTCCATGGCATCGTAAAAATTATGTGAATTGGTACTTTGAGTGCCTCAGCAACATGTGTATGTCCTGAACAAGTGTTTGCCATGTCAGTTGTCTTGATCCAAACAAAATTATAAATAGTGTACTGCACATAACATACCTAGAAATAAATATCCTTAACATATGTCAATTACTCAATTGGTATTACCATAATACAGAATTATAAAAATCTTACAGTTTCTTCCAGTTATCAGCAGAGATGGATGGTGGTGGTAACCAGGGGTTGCCATTACTCCCCAAAAATTTATGTATGTATGTATGTGCACATGCACATGCACGCTGGCATGAGTGTGTGTATATGTGTGTTTAAGACAATTAATAATCATTTTTATTACTTTCACCTATTGTTTCATTGCTTGCCTTAATTAAGTGAATTGAAAAGAAAGGGTAGAAGAAAAACTATCCAAAACCTTTGTAAACTTACAAAAGAAATTACCCTATAGTTGAAAATTCCTTTCTTCTGGGTGTAAAAATAAAACTATTAATTGCATGTCTTTCAAATTTTATGTACTAAAATTTTGTTTAAAAACACACATCAATTTCCATATTTTGTTACAAAGATATAGTTTCTTTGTTTTTATTTCTCCTTTAGCATTTTTAAAGTAAAGTCTTATTGTTTGTTGCCAGGTTTTTAAGAATCCAAGTTTTTTTTTTCTCATCATGTTTACGTATCCAAGCCTTCACATTTGTCTCGTTTTAAGAAAAATACAATGGTTTAGCTTTGTGCTAATTATTTGAAGTTAATTTTTAAAACATGAATTTTAATATATTCTTTTTGTCAATTTAATAATTTTTTAATTTCAATATGAGATTTGATCAAACACATTTCATATCTTATGTAAATTATCTAGCCTACCTTGTTTTGATTTAAAACTTGAAAAGAAAAGTCCAATACAGGTTTCTTTGGTTAAATTTTAACTCTATTAATCACCTCCTTTCTTTTTCCAATGTTTATCGCTATATCCAATCAAATTGTGTGAGAGACTTTACGTTTCAAGTGAATTAAATTATTTAATTGTATTTTATTTTAACAGAAAGAAAAATTAATAGTTTTACGTATTTACAATGAATTAAATTATATGATTGTATTTTATTGATTATTAGTGTCAAGAAAATTCTTAGTAGTAAGTAATCTAATATATGTTATGTTCATTGGATACTCTAATTAGTAATTTATACGCCATTTTACATGAAATTTTCCCAAAGATAAAAGAAATAAGCAAAAATGATTTTTAACAGTTTTATATATTTACAGTGAATTAAATTAAAGAAAATTCTTAGTAGTCTAATATATGTTATGATCACTGGATACTCTAATTAATAAGCCATTTTACAATAAATTTTCCCAAAGATAAAAGAAATAAGCAAAAATTATTTTAACAATTTATTTATCACAATCCATCCCCCCTCCCCCACTCCCACCACAAAACTCTGATTTTCTAGCTCTGCCCCAGGTTATTAGGTAATCAGGTGAACTTCATTTATTAGAATAAGAAGATTTTCACCAGTCACATATGTAAAAACTGCAGTCACATACATTGGTAAGACTATTCCCTTATAAAGTACCTTATGTCCCAGTGGTAAGTAACAAAAATATTTGCTTAATAAGAGAAAATATTTTATGCAAATCCATTTCATAAGGAAATGGTGAGAAAGTCTAACCATATGCCGGGGGATTGGCAATTATTGCATCTGGTTTAAATGGAACAGCAGAAATAGGGTCAGGGTCCCTGCATGCAGGAAGTAAGGAGAAAATAATTTCCTTCATCTGATTTCGCTGAATAGGAATTTCCGAGGGTCCCGATGGCAAGAAACCTTTGTTCTTCACCATATCTGCAGAGGACACAGTAATAAACACAATGTATATATTAAATTTGAAGAACTACTAAATTGGATGTGTTTGATTTGTGGAGGAAAAGGGAAAGTTGGAAGAACTTGAGGGAGGAGAAGGGTAGGGCAGGGGCTGTTTAGTTTGCTATTCATCTATAATAGCTGCAAGGGCAATTACCAACTTAGTCCTGGACTTTTTTTAAAATTCCAAGTAGTTTGCGAACTTTACAAAAGTGACCAAAGTGGTCCCTAACTTTTTCACAAGTACTAAATTGGACCCTCCGTTAACCTTCCGTTAGTCCAACTTAACAGTCAAAGGGCATTTTAGTTTTTTCAAAATGTGTAAATAAAATAAAAATTAAAAACTAAAATCATTTTTATATAATAAAAAAAAAAATTATAAAAATCTAACGACAAACAGATTACTCAAAAGCTTGTGTAAACTTTTTGAAAAAAAAAAAAAGTGAAAGCAAACAAAATCTGGAAAAGAGAAAAGGAGATATGCGAAACCACCAATACTCAACTTATTAACTGAACAAAAACCGGGACCTCAAAACGAAGAGCTTTGTTCTTGGGCTAAAAAACACAGACTCATTGCAAACCAAGAACATAAAATTAAAGCAATAACTGAGAAGAGAAGTCATACATCTCTTAACCATTAAATACAACTCATCAAAATGTGTGCGTGGAGAGAGAGTGGAGAGAGTTCATAGATGGTTGTTTTGCTGGCTCATAAAAATGCTAATTCACATACCATACGAAGCCTACTGTACGAGAATCGACTGGATTTTTCAAAATATACAAGGAAAATTTTTAGTCACTATGTAGATATTGAGGGAGGCGTGGAAACACACATGGGAAAGCCAGATCACGGAAGCTTCTCCGCGATCTGGAAACCCAGATCGTGGATCCTCCATTGGAGGCCACATTTCAGTTACTTTTTCATAAAAAAAAATTAATATTTTAATTTTATTTATTTATTTATTTATCAGTTTTAAATAAGGGTGTTAAAGTAATTTCAAATTTTCAATCAAAGTCAAACTTCTAATTTAACAGTCAACAATGACCAATCTGGTATTTCTAAAAAGTCAGAGACCAATTTGACATTTGGGAAAAACACAAGGACCGATTTGGTCACTTTTGTAAAGGTCGCAAACAACTTGGAATTGTAAAAAAAGTCCGGGCTAATTTGGTAATCGCCCTAGCTGCAATTAGAATTCATTCCACAATTGAAAATTTAGAGAAACGAAAAAGAAAATCAATTTGGGAGCTGATGTAGCGAGAAAAAGTCATTAAGAAAAAACAGAAAAACAGTTGGTATTAAGTGGAAAAAGTAAAATGGGCAAACCACATTGACTGAGTTTGACTCCACTGAGGCTAACATTGACATCCTTATAGAACAATGGAAATAGGGTGAAAAGGATGGAGACGTGAAGGTTGGAGTAAACCAACCAAAATGGAATTAATTAGCTTCTCACAACAACAATTAAAAAGACTTTCCTACTAATTAGAGAAGTAAAATCACTGAAATCTATTATAGCTTCCATCCTCATATGTTCAAATTTAGAGCTCTTCCATTCCACAGACAAGTTTGAAGAAACACAATATGTCATAAGGGCTAAGGCTAGCAGTCTTTTTGTTGACAATAAAATGAAGGATAGCAACCTCTATAAGTGAAAAGGAAGGTCAATGCTTCTTAGCAGTAAGAAGGGAAATGTTCTTTGTAAACATTTTTTTATGTTTATGATTTCAGCAATTAGCATGTCACAAAATAAACAAATAAAATTAAGTCAAATCTCAGAACAGCAAAAAACAGTAATGAGAAAGTACTATAACAATATTTAGGCACTTACAGCCAGCAAGAACTTTTGGATCTCCACCTAAAGGGAAAAATTCCAACCCAGCAGTCAAGACAAAGTCTTTGAAATTTGCATGAGTTGCCAGTCTAACTCTATGGCCATCTTCCTGCAGGCAATTCCATCCACATCAACTCATAATACTCTAGGTTACGGTTTTAAAAAATCTCTTGAAATAAAAAACAATTAAAGAAGATTTCAAAAACAAAATAGAGAAAAAATTAGGCACTAAATTTTGAAATTAAGCTCACAACAGTGGAGAAGAAGAATGAGCTCTGTGGTTTTTATTAAAAAATGAACTTACTCTAGAATACACTACAGTACAGCTTATACACAAGCTTAGGAACAATCCAGAAGAAAGACATTTTTACTTCCATGCTAACTAAACTCTTTGCAATTAAGAAATGCTCTAAAAAATACATTGCTTTTCTTGCTGTGCCAGCTACCAATAGTAATCATCTTTTCCATGTAGACTGCTGGTGTGTATGTAAAAGTCAGATGTATTAGAGTTGCTAATTAATCTTCATTTCTTAACTAAAGCTATGGAAGAACATAAAGCTTGGTTCTCAAATAATTAAACCTGTCAGTTGCAAGAGCTTTAGTGAAGTTATCAGTAACTTGATCTCTAAAGATAGAGGCCCAAGGCCAAGCTGATAATATGATTCTATCCCATATACAATTAATGTCTTCCTCTCTTCATTTCAAAATTTCTACAACTCCCTTGCCAAATTATCCACAACAGTGCATAAACCGCACATTTTCATAGAATTTTAGCTTTGTCTCCCCTTCCAAAAACATGGATATTCTCCATTAGTAATGAGCTACATGAAGCTATAGCCACCCACATTATCTTATCTTCTTTGATCAATCTAACTGTAATTCTCATTTCTGCTAAACTAAGACAAATCAATGCATTCCCATCAGATGTAAGGATGACTTCTTTGCAGCATTGAGTCTATTTGTTCAAATAGGCTCTCTGTACCTCCCAACATACACCTCAATGTATTGGACCCATAATATTACAGTGAATAGAAACAAGAGAAGCAGCAGATGTAAAGTGCCTTATGTTTCCTGAGACCATATATTTAAAAATTTTAAAAAATAATAATAGTAATTAAAAAAATAAAAAATAAAATGGGGAGAGTAGCAAAAGCATAGAAGTAGAGAGGCAGACATGTGGAAAAAGAATTCCAAGTGCCATCTCTCCACTATTATTTGCCCATTACTATAATGTTATATACGCATTGAGAGGCCTACGGTCCAGAACATTAATTAGGCTTTGGAAAGTAAAGTAGACGCTTCAGAGGAAGTTGGTGTTTAATCAAAAGTTGCTACCCTAACACAAACTGAATATGTTCATGATCTTGGGATATCATATAATATATTATTAACATGAAAGTTATAGTGATAGACTGATAGTAACAATCGGGAATCAATAATAGTCACCAATTATGATTATGAGAATTGAAGAAGATCAATAAAAGGGTAGTGCAAACCAGAAAATGCATGCAACCTGTAAACGTTTTCCAATTGCAACAAATGGTTGTACATCTCCTCGTGTTCCAACAATAAGAATTACTATCTGTAGTGGAGGTATATTGTGTACATCTGCTGCTTCAAGCGGTTCATCGTCTGTAGATTCATTGTAAACAACTCCGGTTCCAAAATCAAGGCTCTGAGGTTTAATATCTCCCGGAACTTCAAACTGTACAGTTCCATCGTCTTTGACAGTGGCAACACGGTTTAGCCATTTAAGCTGCACAATTTTATTTTATCTTTTTAAGTAAATCTTCAAAACTCAGGCAACTAAGTACAAAGAAACTAAAAATTGAACCAAGTAAACAACTCATAAAACAATATTGTATCAGGCTATTTGTAACAAAATGCAGTACAATGTCCACCGAATCAAACTCTACCACGAAAATTACAACAACAGATTAACCAATTCATTAAGACCAAATGAACAACAACAAATAATGTACTATAAGAAACACAACAAAAAGAGCAGAAAAACAACAATACATATAAAGTGACTGTCAACTCATTAAATAGCAACAGAAAATGACTTAAATAATGATTACCAACAGAAACCAGATTCCATTCTCCGTAATTGAGTCAATTAATAACGAAAAGATCCAACAGTAGAAAAAATAAAAATTAAAAACTATAAGTACAGTTGAAAAAAATTGAATAGTGAGACGAACCTTCTTTTTTATAGGAACTTTTTCATCAAAAAATTTGCTGGCCAGTAAAGTTAGCTTGTTATTATTTCTGCGTTTCGATTTCACCGGTTCCGTCGGCTGCGTCAAAACCGACTCCGATTTTTCACCCGTCGACGTTGATGCTTCACTATAAGTGCTTTGTCCTAAACAGCTCACAAATCAAGAACCAAGTGTGAGTTGTAATTCGAAATTCAAAGTCATCGAATAAAAAACCGAAAGTCGTTCTCGAATCTCACAGATTTTCAAATAATGCAAATTATCAGCACGGTAAGAGAGAGAAATGTAAACCTGAAGAATTACTACGGCCATTGCCGATTTCGCCTCCGATGTGGACGTCGAAGTCCACCGGCGCTTCGACCGAAACGTCGGAGGAGCAACGGCGGTGATGATTTGCCGGCGAATCCGCCATCGTTTTCGCCGATGACACCGTTTTTTGAGAAGCTGAGGGAAAAAAAAATAAAAAAAAGAGCAATCGCAGACAGTGTCACATGGAGAGCTTCTAGAGTGAGAAAGGTATCGAATTCGATTTCGATTTTATATTTGTTTAAAATGAAAACAATTCGGTATTTTGAAGATTATTTATCGGGTGCAAAACTGTCCACTTTGAAGTTTAGAAGTGCAAAAATGTCTTAGTTTTGCTTGCAAAACTGTCTGGTATTAATGTTTACTTTACATAAATGTCCTCTGTTGGACTATACTACCCTTCTCACTTAAATTGGGGTGTAATGTCACAAATACCCTTAAACATTAAAGGTTTCCACAATTACCTTTGTCTTCCCTTCCCTCCTTTTCTTTCCACGAGTCCTTTGTTGAATTCCCTCCCTATTTTCGAACATACAGGACCTGACCCAACCACACCACAGTCGTGCCCCTCCCCCGATACTTCTTCTTCTTGTTCTCATTCTTCTTCCTTCCCCATCTTCGGGGCTTCAATATTCCTCCTACTATTCCGAAATTCCTTCTCAATTGTTTTCAACTGAATATATTCCAAAACCATATAACCCAAAAACCATATAGAAACCCTAAAAACAGAGAGATAGAGAGAGATAGAGGCACGAGGATGACGAGGGATGATGGGTTTCTGTCTGTAGTCTTCAAAAGTTTGCAATTGTGTTGGGTAACAGACAGGGTGGAGTTTGAGTCATGGCAGAGATAGATCGACCAGGTAAGGATACCTAAGCTGCTAGCTGTGGGATCGAAGACTGCTGCAGTTGAGTGTTTCTTTAAATATGTGCATTGGAACCTTTGAAATCAATGTTAATTTTTCATCTGTGCTGGGCGGTGCTACTATTTGGGGCTAGACATTGTTGTTGGGTCGATTTTCTTTTTTGTTTTTGTTGGTGTTGTGCTTGGATTGGGTTGTTTTTGTTGGTTTTGCCTGGTGTTTATTTGAGGTCGTTTCTGCTGGTATAGCTGTTGTTTGTCTTATGTTTGCTGCTTGTTCTTTCTTGGTGCTGGTGTTTGAGTAGTTAGGTTGTCTTGTTTTTTTAGGCGTCTTTGCTTCCCTGTCTGGGTTGATTCATTTTGATGCAACTTATGGGTGTTCGGATTTAGCAGAGAAAGTGTTTGATAATATGCTTGAGAGAAGCATGGTTTCGTGGAATGTTATGATTGATGCGTTTATTCAGTCTGGTGAGTTCGTTCTAATGCAGAATTTGTTTAAACCTGATGGGTATACATTGCAGAGCATTATAAATGCTTGTGCCGATTTGGGTGCTTTATCTCTTGGTATGTGGGTAATTGCTTATATTTTGAGAAAGTCTGATCCTGGTTTAGTTTCCAGTGTTTTCATGTCAATCCCTGAAATAATTTTTGAAGCCCAGGCGTCATGCAAGACAGGGCTTGAATTTATTTATTATATCCAATGCCTAGAAGAACATTGATTTGTTAAGGCCTGGATATTATTATTTAGCCCACCAGGAGAGGGGTCATGCAAGACAGCCCATGTTTTTGTATACACTTACACCAGGAGAGGGGTCATGCAAGACAGGCCCATGTTTTTGTTTTTATATATATGTCAAGGCCTGGAACAACATTGATTTGTTAAGGCCTGGATATTATTATTTAGCCCACTAGGAGGTTGGTCATGACAATGTATTTTAATTAATAATATTTAGTTAAATGAAGTAGCAGTAATGGTAAAAGTACATTTAAGGAGTCTTGGGTTAGGGAGTCTTTACACGGTATCTTTTGAGTTTGAAAAAAACATTTATTGCAATGGTTTGTGAAAAGGCATCCAGATGACCTTTCAATGGAAAAGGACGGTTACAATGACCATGGTGGCTTTTCATTTATTGCCACATTGGGGGTTTTCATATATTATAAATACCATCATTTGTTACATTTTTTTCTCACTTCACTTATATTCTATTGTTTAGTATTTTTTTTTTTTTCAGGGTACAATGGCAGAAAATAACATAAGGAATAATGTTGCAAATAATTTTCATGAAACAGACAGGCTGGAATCCATCTTCGAATGTCCGAGGCAACGGATTGCAAATGCAGAGAACACCATCCGTGAAGAGCGTGCAAACGCTGGACACCTGACTGTGGACAATGTAGTGTTGATGGGAAAATTTGAAAAACCTAGAAGCAGAAATTATCAATTTACATGTGCAGATGGAGGCAAGAGACAATGAACTGAATGAGCTGTACAGTCTTGTCGAAAAACTGCAGAAGAAAATGTTGGACTTCAATATTCCACCATCTCCCTAGAGAAATGCTTTATTTTGTTCACAGTCTGATGTCTTTGCAATAAATTTTCTGTTTTTTATCTTCAATGTGTTCAGGTCTTTCTAAATATAATATAATATTATTTAATACTTATATGAAATGAATATTATCATATTTCCCTTTCCTAAATCCCTGACACAATATCTCAATCATCCAAAAAGTTATCTTTAATTCATATTCATAAAAAAGGCAAAGCAAATGCCTTGAACAAACATAACACAAACAACCTTTCACAGACATTTGCCCACTGTTACTCCGATTACAAAAACAACAATATACAATATAACTAGCATTACTGTTTTGGTTTGTATGGGTTCAGTGTAAAGAACCTTATCTTCTGTGGTACCAGAACTATGATTTGAAAGTTTTTCACGCTGAACCGCACGGATAACTTCATATGCTTCATCCACCGTATTAAATCTCTGATAAGAGGCACCCTTAAATCCATCAACTTATTCATGACAATCAGGCCAAGAGTTGAACACACCAGTTTTCCTGCCTTTGAAAACAGCATACCTCGATTTCTTTGCCATATCATACAACACTGAATATTTGTGCAAAAAAGAAGTAACTAACAAAGAGGAAATCCAGATTAGATTATTTTTTTTATAATGACAAAACAACAAACAAAATGAAGACATTAAATCCTACAGACATTAAACAAAATGAAATAACAAAAACCAGTTAATTGGGCATAGAAATCTTTCGACAGAAATTAGAGGTAGAAGTTATACTACCTTGTAACCATATGATTTCTATCGAAAACCTCCATGCCCACTGAACTCATTTTCGAACTAAGATCATAAATTAACGAGTAAAAAACGAAACAAAATGAAGATTAAGATTTGTAGAAGAAGACCTCTAGGCGTGGGGGCTCATCGTCAGGATTGAAAGAAATAAATTAGATGCATAGAAGAGCAAGATGTGTAGGCGATAAAGATGAAAATCAGAAGATGATGAAGAAAGAGAAGAAGAGGAACCGACCATTTATATAAGGGAAAGACAGAAGTGGGATCCAGCTGTGGTCCACCAATTTCCTTCCCCCCTAACATTTGATCGCGCTCCAAATGTTCACATTTAGCGCCCCTTTTTCCTTTCTTTTTGTGCTTGTTTCTCGGGTAAAACCAGGTATTTAACGGATAAATAAGTGTTTCAGGTGATTAGGGAAGTTCAGGGGCAATTATGTAATTTTGGACAAATCAAGGGCAAAAGTGCAATATTCGAGACTTTATTGATGATTCAGTGAATAGGGGAAAGATCTGGGTTGCAGATTGTAAAATGCCAGCCAATGCACAGTGCGCTTGCCACGTCACCCCTGGAACGGCGTCGTTTCGCGCCTACCTGCGTCACGCCTGACGTCATGCTAACGGGTCAGCCCGACCCGGTTCAGACCCGACTCGAACCTGTATTAACCCGGTAACTTCGGCAACCGATTCTGATCGTTTTCCGGCCACTTTTCCGGCGGTTCTCCGCCCAGATCGGAAGCCCACTCCACGGTGGTCACGTTGCACCCACTTTTAGCCTCCCATGCAAAGGTTTTCAACTCCAACAAATCTTCCCAACCTCCATGGATGTTCAAGCCTTCAAGCTTGGTTCAGCGGCCATTCTCCTGCGTTCCAGCACGTCCAAGCTAGCCAAATCTTGGCGGTTTCATACCACGGGAAAGTACCCGCGGTCCAGAAGGTCAGAATTCGCCGCCGACTTCAATTTCTTCACGGCGAGCTTCGACGGCGGGCATAAGCTCGCCGGCCAGCAATTCTGAACTCGCCCGGACGACCAACTTGGAGGATATTTCGTCCAAAACCTCCCCAAAACAGTTCCCTGTATATATATTTCCTCCCCTAACCTAAAACACACCTCCCAAATATCCAAATACACTCCTAATAGTCTAGAATAGCTTAGTATAGCTTAGTTTAGTTTAGTGTAATTCAATTCTCACCACACCCACACCACCTTAGTTATTTTATGTAACTAATATGATGTTGGGAATTTGGTGTACTTTGTATATTATCTATGATATGAGTTGATTTTCTATCTTAAGCTTTAATTCATATATGTGTTGTTTGAATTAACTAATTCATAAGCATTTAATACAATTTAGATTATGCATGAATGATTATTAATGCATGTGTCTTTATTAATGGTGTTAGACTATCCTAGGTTAATAGGAATCAACTAATTAATTGGATAATTGCACTTGTACACCAATATCCCAACATCCCAAGTCTCATTACCACTTTTGCAAGATCATTGCATTAGATGGTAATTAGTTTAATTAGTTAGTTTAGTTAATTTAATTTAGATAATTGTAGTTATAGTTTAGTTGATAGATTAATTAGTTACTAAGGAGATGACAATCCTTAGTTGTAGTGTAATTTAGTTGTAGTTAGTGACATCTTAGTTTAATTTAGTTATTAGTTAGTTTTAATTGCTTTCTTGCCATCCTCTTAGTTTAATTGCTCACTTGCCATCCTCCACAATTTACTTTTCATGCATGTAAATATGTTGTAATTAGTGTATATAGTATATATAATATATAAGACTAAAACCGATAAAAGGTACCTCACAAACTCCCTGTGGAACAAACCGTACTTGCCGCTATGCGATCGTAACGATCCGTGTGCTTGCGGATAAACATACACGCCCCATTTATTTTACGACAGTTTATAGAACTATCGCTTATCCCGCGTGCGCCGATCGAGCTATTGGCGCAGCCAGGGATACTTTATTATAGACCGTTCCGGGGTGTGTCACCATTGCAATTTTTTTCAAGCCCATAAACAATAAAGATGAAGCCCTGTCAAAGTATTGAAGCTCAAAATCACCGTACTAAACTAACCTGGAATAATGTTTTGCATTTATTAAATTTTTGGATGATTTTAAAAATTTTGCCGATTGTACGGAATTTGTTACACAACATGTGGCAACATGTAGAGTGTTTGACACCACCAAAAAGGCAATCTAATATGGGAAGCCTTAGTAACACACTATGTAGTAACCTAATGTAATAGTGCAAATGTCACCCATTACTTTACTAGGGTTATAAGTGTTACTATGCAATTTTAATGGATTTGGTCACGGTGTATTTTTGTGACCGTCCGATGCTCCCACAAAAACTCTATAAAGATACCCACCTACATTCAATCCACTTTGGACCGTCTCGATCGGGAAGAAAAACATGGGGTCCACATCATCGGATGCATAAACAATAGACATTCAAGCCTTGGAATTATTGTTCAAGCCCAGTAATTACAAAAATAATAATAATAATAATAATGGGATCCAGCTAGGTCGATAGCTGGGCTAAATGTGGAATTGCTGTCTCAAGCCCATTTCCAGCTCTGTATTACGCCTACAAGCCTAAATATAATTGGAGACCTAAAAGCCCATCTGTTTAATTACATATTAACCCCAAGACTGAAGTGGGATCCAACTGTGGTCCACTTGCATTGGTTAGTGGGATCTAGCCGTGGTCCACCAATTTCATTCCCCTCTACCGTTGCATTTTTTTTCAAGCCCAGAAACAATAAAGGTGAAGCCCTGGCAAGGTATTGAAACCCAAAATCATCGTACTAAGTTGACCTGGAATAATGTTTTGCATTTAATTTAAATTTTTGGACGATTTTGAAAATTTTACCGATTGTACGGAATTTGTTACACAACATGTGGCAACACCTAGAGTGTTTGACACCACCAAAAACACAATCTAATATGGGAAGCCTTAGTAACACACTATGTAGTAACCTAATGTAATAGTGCAAATGTCACTCATTACTTTACTAGGGTTATAAGTGTTACTATACAATTTTAATGGATTTGGTCACGGTGTATTTTTGTGACCGTCCGATACTCCCGCAAAAACTCTATAAAGATACCCACTTACGTTCCATCCACTTTCGACCATCTCGATCAGGAAGAAAAACACGGGGCCCACATCATCGGTTGCATAAACAATAGACATTCAAGCCCTGGAATTATTGTTCAAGCCTAGTAATTACAAAAAAATATAAATAAATAAATAATGGGATCCAGCTGGGTCGATAGTTGGGCTGAATGTGGAATTGCCGTCTCAAGCCCATTTCCAGCTCTGTATTACGCCTACAAGCCTAAATATAATTGGAGACCTAAAAGCCCACCCGTTTAATTACATATTAACCCTAAGACTGAAGTGGGATCCAGCTGTGGTCCACTTGCATTGGTTAGTGGGATCCAGCTGTGGTCCACCAATTTCCTTCCCCCTACTGTTACATTTTTTTTTCAAGCCCAAAAACAATAAAGGTGAAGCCCTGGCAAGCTATTGAAGCCCAAAATCACCGTACTAGGCTGACCTGGAATAATGTTTTGCATTTAATTTAAATTTTTGGATGATTTTGAAAATTTTACCGATTGTACGGAATTTGTTACACAACATGTGGCAACACCTAGAGTGTTTGACACCACCAAAAACGCAATCTAATATGGGAAGCCTTAGTAACACACTATATAGTAACCTAATGTAATAATGCAAATGTCACCCATTACTTTACTAGGGTTATAAGTGTTACTATGCAATTTTAATGGATTTGGTCACGGTGTATTTTTGTGACCGTCCGATGCTCCTGCAAAAACTCTATAAAGATACCCACCTACATTCAATCCACTTTGGACCGTCTCGATCGGGAAGAAAAACACGGGGCCCACATCATCGGATGCATAAACAAAATACATTCAAGCCCTGGAATAATCTTTCAAGCCCATAAATAAATAAATAAAATAATAATAATAAAAAGAACTAATGGGATCCAGCCGGGTCAATAGCTGGGGTGAATGTGGAATACAACATGTGGCAACACCCTAGACGACCCTGTATTGCTATCTCACTCTCGAGTGGTTAAGCATTCTTCAATTTTTTTTGTTTTTTATTTTGTGGGGGCTTCCTTTCTTTTTCTTATCTCTTTCTCTGTGTTCTTCCACAAGACCAGATCTGCGGGTAAGCATTTTTATCTGTTTTTTTTTTCTTTCCTATCTCTGTATGCTCTTCTTCGCCGATCTTGTTCATATTTTGCACTACCATTGTTAACATTGTATTGTATGAAATGGGGAAGACATCTGAGAAGGTTCAAGGGTCTGAGACTGTTGAAGAGAAAACATCTGAGAAGGTTCAAAGCAATGGATATATGCTGTTATTACTTGCTTACTTACTGTCGTTATTTTTATAGGAGCAACCGTTTTTATGTTTATGTTGTGTTGTTGAAAGCTGTTATATGGTTCCTTATGTTAATATTGTTGTTGAAAGGCGAACCCTATAGTGTTCTTTGACCTGAACATCGGCGGCCATCTGGCTGGTAGACTTGTGATAGAGCTTTTCGTTGACATTACCTCCATAACAGCGGAGAATTTTCGGGCTCTCTGCACCTGCAATAAGGGAATCGGCAGGAACAGGATGCCACTCCATTACAAGGGAACAATCTTCCACTGCATGATTCCCAGCTCCATGTTCACAGAAGGAGACTTGACAGACTTCAACGGACTCGGAGGTGAGTCCATATACGGCGACAGTTTCACCGACGAAAACTTCATAAACAAGCACACTGGTCCTGGGATCCTCTCCATGGCAAATACTAGCCCATACACCAACGACTCCCAATTTCTCATCTCTAACGCAAAGAACGAGTGGCTCGATGGCACCAACGTCGTCTTCAGTCAGGTCATCGAGGGATTTGACATCATAAAGGCCGTTGAGAAAGTCGGTTCCATTTCTGGTTTGACATCTAAGCCCGTAATGGTCGCCAATTGTGGTTAATTGTCTTGATTTATTGGCGACCGTGGTTGTAGAGTTTGATTTTTGTGTTTTTCACAAGTGACTGTTACTTGTATGCTACTTCGAATGTATTATGCTATATTATTTGATTTTTGTATTAGAAATTGGTTATGCTAGTTGGAATGGAGTATGCTATATTTTTTCTATGTATTCCGTAATGGTTATGCTACTTGGAATGGATTATGGCTTCAAAAACAGAACAATTCATTTCATTTGTCGTAAACACATTAAAAAAAGTGGCCTCCATACCAAATATTCTGGGCTTCAGAACAAATCAATTAATTTCGTTCGCCGCAAACACATAAAAAAAGACTCCAATACCAAATATTCTGGGCTTCAAAACAAATCATTTCATTTCATTCGCCCCACCCAAAACAAAACACACAAACAACACCATGGATTACATTACAGAGGCTTCCACTGGAAATAAAACCAGAAAATCTAAAAACAAACAAAGCAACACAAATAAGGCACAACAGTACTATAAGAAATGTTTTTTTTTTTTTTTTGATACTAAAAGAGACAGAACAAGACTAAGAAGAACAAGGCTGATAAACATCCAGCCACAAACATTCCCTCACAGAGGAAAAGGCCAACGAAGCCAAGTTTTGTGCCAAACCATTACCCGATTTATGAACGGAAAGACACTTACAAGGACCCACTTCAGAAATTAAGGCCTGAACATCATTAATGATAAACTTAACGTCACCCAACTGGGAAGACGAAGAAGATAACAAAGACAGAGCTATAAGAAATGTTAAAAAGTCTCAATTTCAGCACAATTGACCGCAGTCAATGATCATTACGGTTTTGGATGTCAAGTCAGAGCTGGAACCAATCTGATGAATAGCCTTCAAGACGTCAAATCCTTCAACTATCTCACCGAAGATGACTTGCTTACGATCGAGCCACTCGGTCTTAGTGGTATAGATGCAGAACTGGGACCCGTTGCCCAATGTGCCAGTTTTGGCCATTGACAAGATACCGGGACCGATGTGCTTCTTCTCGAAGTTCTCGTCAGCAAAACTATGGCCGTATATTGATTCACCACCGATTCCATTTCCTTGAGTGATGTCTCCTCCATGGACCATGTACCCAGGTATCATGCGGTGGAAGGTTGAACCCTTGTAATGGAGTGGCTTCTCAACCGTGCCGATCCCCTTCTCTCTGGTACAAAGAGCCTAAAAGTTCTCCGTTGTGATAGGGGTACTGTCTGCGAAGAGCCCCATCACAATTCTACCCGCAAGGATGCCGTCAATGCTTAGGGCAAAGAACATTCTAGGGTTCACCATAACAGTGTCTAGGACAAACAGAGAGAAGGGGGAGTGGAAAGTGGAAATGGTAGATGAAGAAGAAAAGAGAGTATGGACAGAATGGGGACTCACGGTTTCCTTTAAATGCCAAATGCCCCCCCAAAGGCGGGGCCCCTTTTATGTGTACTTGGTTGGGTTGGGGTTCATCATTCATGTCATGTTTTGGGGTTGTAATGCAAAGGGCGCCCCCATGTGCCTGAATTTTTTTTTTTTTTGTAATGCAAAAAAATAGAACACCCCCAAAAAAATGAAAAAAAAAAATCAGTTCATAGGTCCCGGTCCCACCAAAAACGAGAACAATTGGCATTTGTAGTTTTGCGGCCTTTCACATTATTAAACGGAAAAACTGATTTCAATGTCTTATTTTTTTACAAAAACTTTACCCAACGTGTTCTCTTCATTTTTTAACCTCAAAAGACAGAAAAACAGTTTTCAAAAACTTTACTATTGGGCCATGCTGTGACAGTATCAGCATGAAGAAAAAATAAGCGAGTTGGGTTACCTCTTTAAGCGGGTATGGTTCGGGCGAGTCCCACGGGTTCGGGTTTAATTGTTATCCTTACTCATGTATGATTAGTGGAAATGGAAGAAAAATTATTATTATTATTAGCCCCTAATTAAGAGGAAATGTAGAATATGTATCGAATGATATCCTTCACATTATCACCATTGTTGCAAATATTTGGAATGATATCAGAAGACAGAAGATCTTCAATCCAGTGAAAGTTCTGATAGCATTTAACCACTTCATGCAATTTTCAAGCTCAAATTCAACTATTAATTCATAATATTCTCCACTTTCTTCTCTATAACATTATGATAACCAAACCTTTATACAATTAATTACACATTCAATTCAATTAAATCATCACAAAATCTTCAAAAAATTCATCACAAAATCATAACTTGTACTGCTTTACATTAACTAACACCGATTGAGAAAAAAAAAACTGAAACTTTAAAACAGAGAAACATCAAACAAGCCATATAAGGAGAATTAATTACATATTCAATTAACATAACAATGAAGCTTCAAACAAAATGTTCTACCTTAAACTTGATAAATAAGCGGTTCAAATTCCTTTGAACCTTTAAATTCGATACATATACTTCTAAATTCTTGGGCTGCAAATATGCTTTCAGATACATATACAAAATCATCCATATACATTCATTCATGGGCTGGAAAGAAATGTTCAATTACAAATCAAAATATCAGCTGAGCAAACAGGAGACAAACGTTCAATCATCCATATAGAAGTCAAACTGTTAATCTGCACTGCCTAACAAAACCATGACAGAAATAGCTACCAACTGCACAACTACCAACCGTAAAACAGAAACAACTACCCCAACAAACATCTCAAGACAGTTCACTGTTAATGAAAATTTCAAGAGCCATTGCCTCACGGATGCTGGGAATATCCTTTTGTCCAAAGCTATCCATCCATGATGACAACGGGACCCCAAATAATATCAATTCTGAATATTTGCACACAAATGCACCACAACTGTAGCTGCAACAAGTGAAAATGCAATCATAAATATTTTTGTATCATAATAAAGAACTAGAAGTAATAATGCAAATTTTACCCGTCATTTTGTTGAGGAATAATGGTTGGTTCGATGTTTTCAGCAGTGAATGGACTTGTGTGAGGAGGCATCTCCATATGTTCATATTAATTTGCATGCTTAAGAATTGAGGGTAACAAATAAAGTAACCCTGGGATGTCTTTCAATCGGTCATTTTTTCCTTTACGGTCCCAAAACGAGTCATACATTTTGACTTTCCCTTCTTTTAAAAAAACTTGACATAGTACCCAATGATACCCGGTGTTGCAAGGAACCAACACCTGTGTAAAAAAAAAAAAAAAAAAAACAAAGAGAGAAGAAAGAACAAAACATAGGCAAATCAGAAAAAATAGGCAAAAAAAAACGAGGAAGAGAGGAAAAAGAAAAAAAAACGAGGAAGAAAGAAGAAAGAAGAAAAAAAGAAGAAAGAAGAAAGAAGAACATACCTGGTAGCAGCAGCAGTAGAGAAAAAGAAGAGCAGCAGCAGCCAGCAGGTAGCAGAGCAGTAGAGAAAAATAGGAGTTAGTGACTTAGTGAAAACCAATAGTAACTTAACAAACCCTAAGTTTTTTTTTTTTTTTTTTTTTTGACTGATGGGCTTCTTTTTTAGGCTTTAAATACAATTTAAAACCCATCAGTTTATAATTTTCAATGGCCTAATCAAAATTGTCACATTGCGTGTCACAAACTTACCAACTCCATAGTCCACCACGGTCGTGGGTAAAGAAGGTCAGAACCTGACACATAATTTAGTGTATCATCGTCTGGTTGGAAAGATAGGGGATCGAATTCGGGGTATTCTTCCCAAATTGGGACAGTTGGTGTAGTGAGTGTAAGATCCTTCTTCTTTTTTGTATTCTTTTTTACTTCTTTTTGCTCCAATCCAACTGGGTTATTATTTTTTAAATGTTCAATTCTTTCCAAATCTGTAGCTTCAAATTTTTTTAACTCCCTTTCAGATTCCAACAACTGCTTAACAGCTTCCCACTTCAGTTTCAAATGAGCCTGTTTACAAAATAAAAACACTTTCGTTCAGTTTAGTATAAAATCAGAAATCAATGTGAAGAAAAAAACAGTAGAAAATCCTAAATCAGTATACTAGAAAATGAGACAAAATGTCTTCTCTATGTTAGAAATAAGAGCAAGAAAAATGCACTTATGAAAAATACCGTTGGGACCAATCCGATTTCCTGACGGTAGCTAACCTCTCCTTTCAAACACCTCTTCCACAAAACGTTGAGGTAGCTGTCTATGTGCTACAAAGACATTTATATATAAATGTTAGGAAACTTATCTATATTTGTGCTTGTAAACAGTAGCATCACAATTAATCACTTACCAAGTTGGATAACCATTTTGTAGGTTTGACCAAATTGTTGAACTGTTCACGATTCATATCGATCGCTTAGCCAGTAAAGACACTATGAGTTGGAAAAATTAAATTAAATATTCTGAACAAAAAACACACGTAAATAAAATATACAAGAAAAACAGAGGAGAATAGGAATGGACCATTATCGAGTATCATCCTTCTTCTTCAGAAATGAGATGAACTGATTATAATTCTCATTCACAACATCGCTCGAATCTTTGGTTTTCTTCCTCTTCTTGGGTATGGGCATGGGATCAGTATACGGGCTGTCCAAGTTACTTGACCGCCTATGAGCTCTTATGTTGTCATTATTCTTGTAACACACACTCGGGTCAGCCGCATTCATAAATATAACACTAAGATCAGGGTTTGGAAGAACCACGTTTACACATGGTGAAGGGAACTCATCCAAATTAATCGTGTGCTTAGCTAACCCACATGCCTCTCCAGCCTCCTTACCAACAACATTCTCTATCTCTTCCTTATCGCCGCCCTTCTTAACCTCACCCTTCTTAACAGCATTCTCCACCTCTTCAACAACCTCCTTGTTCAAGTCTTTCTCAACCTTTTCCCCATCAGAAAAATTGTGCAACGGTGAGATAATATCTTCAACCTACAGTGAGAAGATTATGTATAAAGAACTGCAAATTTCAATCATGTTTATTACATAATAAGTTTTTTAATAGGCTAAGCAACCAAAAAATTTAGTTTACCGTGTCATCCACAGCTTTGTGTGAGCTGGCTCTTCCCTCATCCAAATCTTTCTCCTTTCTTTCTGGTGCAATCTTTCCAATTTCTTTTCTTATCCAAGACTTCATCCTCTCCTCGCTTTCTTTTATTTGTTGTGTAACCAGCTGTGCAATAGATGCATACAATTCAGGTATAGTATACGGAATCGATGTCTTGAATTTTGACTGCAAATCCAATTCAAAAAGAATTATTACATTATGCAAAATAACTTTGGATAGTAAAAGTTTATGTATATTACAAATCATTACCTTAGGAGTTTCTACAACTCCTCCGTGGAAGAGCCGTTTCCTAGATGCCGGTTCATTTGAGTTTCTAGATCCGGTGATCCTTGTTCTTGTCTTGCTTTGGGGAATGGAAGCAGCACCCTCTTCCATTGAATCTTTACGATCTTCACGGTCCTCCGCATCATGATGATTATGGTCCTCCCTTACCACATCTTCCAGCATCAAAGAATTGTAGTAAGCACTTGACTTTTCACGATCTGATACCTTCCATGGGAACAAAGCCATCTGCATGTAAAGTGCACAAAACATTGAGGTTAATGAATAGTTTCAAACAGAAACCCAATAGTATGCATGAGATAACCAGCAACACAATAGCAGGGCAAAGGGATTTCAAGCCCTGGCTAAGGGATTTCATACCTTCATTTGGAAAAACCAACCACTGATATTAACTAACTATAGACACTATAATATTCAAGCACCCATTCATAATAAGAAAGTGTAGCCTACAACCCACTATAATAAAGATTTAAGAATCAGCTTCATAGAGTAATAAGTAGTATAACACATAAGGGTTTTCAAGCCCTGGCAAGGGATTTCAAGCCCCGGCTAAGGGATTTCATACCCTCATTTGGAAAAAGCAACCACTGATATTAACTAACTACAGAAATTAATTCAAGCACCCCCCATTCATAATAAGAAAGTGTGGCCTACAACCTACTATAATAAAGATTTAAGAATCAGCTTCATAGAGTAATAAGTAGTATAACACTGGCAAGGTATTTCAAGCCCTGGCTAAGGGATTTCATACCTTCATTTGGAAAAACCAACCATTGATATTAAACACTATAATATTCAAGCACCCCCCATTCATAATAAGAAAGTCCCCCAACCCACTATAATAAAGATTTAATAATGAACTTCAGCCAAGTTTTAAGAATCATACACCAATTCATAGAGTAATAAGTAATAATAACACATAACAAAATCTAGTGTAGCACAGAAATCAAGCAAAATAGCCCAAATGGTTTAACATTTATATGGATTTCAAATTAACCAACCCCAATTACTACACATGATCAATCTACTTATTAATGCCCTGATTTGGACAAACCAACCAACCACTGATGTTAACTAGCTATTTTATATAGATAGACACAGAAAATGAAATACACATAGAAGTAAAATACACACCGTCGTACTGAAGTTTGATTCAACTTTTACAACCCTTGTATTAAAATTCCAATTCTTAAATCTTGGGAACCCTGTACTTTTCCGTACGCCAATTTTACCTTCCAAACGGCAAATCCGTTCAACAGCCCAAACCTAAACAATTAAAAAAATCTCATAAAGAAATTACATATCTAATAAGTTTGATTTACACATGAATTCATTTGGCAACTATTACCTGAAATGCTAGTAGAAATCCATAAATGTGGAATGTGAAACACTTCGAATCATCATTGTTCTGCTGATTGTCCAACTCCGCCTGCTGATTGTCATTGTCTGTTTCTTCTTCTCCATCTTCTACTTCAGTTTTCTTCTTCTTCTTCAGCTTCTTCTTCTTCTTCTGCTCTTCCTTATTCTCCTCTTTCTTCTTCTTCCTCTTCTTATTCTTGGGGCCCTCAGTTTCTTCTTTCTTCTGGCCATTGCCACTTAACCTTTTAAGGTGTTTATCGGCTGCATTCTTCAGCCAAAACAATGTTACATCGAATATGTACGAGCCCTAAGGAAAACTTTCAAATGCATTGATATCCTCAACTAAAGACAACACCTAACTGGGTATGGCTGTCCGTGCTTCATCAATCCCGAAGAATTGGGACACCATTAATAGGTATCCCATCTTCAATGCGTCATCACCCTCTGAAGGCTCTGTGAGCAGGTTAAAGGTTGCCTCCAACAGTTCAATCGTCGGTGTAAGGATTCCCGTAGTTTTTAATTGGCTTATTTCGTGATCAAACCATATGTGGGGATTCTTTGTAAGGGTAGCTTAGATGTTGTTGTTATTGCTTAGGCCCTTTGAAGACCTCACTATTGACAAGCACCAAAGGTAATACTCTAAGTGCTTACTTGTCTTGAAGAGATAGTTGCACACACTAACAACTCATGCATATGTTTTATCCTTGTATGTTGTGTGTCTTATTTGTGTGCTTTAATGCTCATTAACATCTTGTTGTATGTATATTTTCGTCAGCATGACACGTCAGCAAAGATAGCAGTTAATACGGAAGTACAGTAATTCCATGTCATTCAAAGTCAACCAGTCAATGAAAGGAACGTTGACCAAGGACACGTCACCAGGTATGGACACGTCATCAAGAAAACTAAATATGGAAGTTAGAAGTGTATACGCCAAGTAAAGTCTTCTAGTTAGAGATTAATGAGCAAAGATCCTGCTCGCCGAAGATCTTTACTCGGCCAAGAATCTACTCGGCCAAGATTCTACTCGGCCAGGAATCTGCTCAGCCAAGAACGGGAAATACAGCCTTACTAAGACACGCCATATCAGGAAGAGATCTACATAGATACGAAATCTTAGGATAATATTCCAATAAGGAAATATCCCTATTTCCTCTCCAGTACTAGAGAAGTCTAATTCGAGAAGGATTTAAAGCTTCCAGAAGGATAAACACCAAACGGGAAACGAGTCCTAATTGGTCTACTCTACTGGAATCCTACAAGATTCTAATTAATGAATCCGCCACTTATACGACAGAAACTAGGGCAACCCTAGATCGAGCCCTATAAATACATCCATGTATTCATTATATCAAGGGGAACAGGATGAGCAATTTACACTTACATAAGAAAAAAGATACAAAACATAAACAATTATCTGAGAGAAAGCGAGTATTGAGTGTGTAATTATTCTATTCATAGTGGATCTCTTCTCGCCGTCACCGGCACCGTGGATGTTTCCCAGCCTTGGGGTTTTACCACGTAAAACATGTGTTATGTTTGATTTATTCTTTATTTCCTGCTTTTCTATATTATTATCCTCAAATATGAACAAATTGTATCACATCCACGTGGAGAAAGAGGCTTTGATTATTCAACCCTATACTGGTTAAAGCTTCGATTTGCCTACGTGTTATTGTTTGGCGGTTGACTTTTCAACGATCCAAAATTCACCGTCAACACATCTCTTCTTGCATGTTAGGTTGATTGCATCTTGCATTGCCCATTGCCTTATCATGCATAATCTTGGGATTCTTACTTTGCAAAGGGCGCTGTTCAAAGCGCTTTACAAAGCGCTTTACAAAGCGCTGTTGTGAACAGCGCCCATTAGACCTGATGCAAAAATGCCATTTAAATGCATCAGGTCTGATACATTTTAGATGGGCGCTGTACGAGTGCTGTACAGAAGCGCTGTTCGTACAGCGCCCCTCTGTTTTCTCGTGAAAACAGAGCAAGGGAGCTGTACGGGCGCTGTACAGGCGCTGTACAGGGGCGCTCTACGTACAGCGCCCAAGGCAATATTGAGGCCAACTTATCAAAACGACCCCACTTTGATTTGGCCCCCTATATATATGCCATTTTGACTTTAGGTCAAGAATAAGAGTTCATATTCAGATTTCATACTTAGGATATTTTTCAAAGAGAAGAAAAATTCCAAGAACTCATTTTTAATCACTCAAACACTTTTTCCATGATCATCAATCATCATCTAGCATCATCTTAGATCATCTAGATGTCATTTAGCATGGATTCTTCATCATACTTTGCTTGGTAAGCTTTTCACTAATATCTTATATATTTTGTGTTTCTCTTATCTAGCAATCTCAATTAATTACCTGTATGTTATTTTATATATTTTGAATACAAGATTGAGATTAGTATGATGTATGTTTGAGAAGTTGTATTGTGCTAGCATATTAGGTTTTGTGCTTAATATTGATTAGCTAAACTAATTGACATGTCATTTAGTTTTGATATCTAGGATTGTTCTTAATTGCATATTATTCATCTTAGATAAGCATATAGGGTTTCCCTTGCTCTATGTTGCATTTTGGATATTCACATATATTCACTTAGGGTTGTATTCTCTTCATAGAGAAAGTAAGTCTTGTGTGTAGCATCCGGGATTAGGTTGCTTAGATCGCAAGCAAAATTGGACTAGGTTCACTCATACCGGGATTAGGTAGGTGTGTGATTACTTCTGGGATTAGGTTGTAATCGTTTGCACATTTAGTGGATTCGAGGTTCGAGTGTGGCTTACTTACATAGCTCGTGGTTTTTCCCGTGAGGGTTTCCACGTAAAAATCAAGTGTTGTTTTAATTTCCGCACCATATTACACTTGCTTGTTTATATTATCTTGAGGGCATTTTCGTAATTTTGACTAACACGAAAAATTGGGTAAAAAGCGTAAAATCTATTCACCCCCCTCTAGATAGTTTTATACACACCGTGCTATATTTAGTTTCAATTGGTATCAGAGCGGGTTCCTAGACATACTTAGGTGATCCTTGCTTATTTTGGTGTGTTTTGCATTTTGTGTGATTTTTGATCATTCATACATTTGCATTCATTTCATTCATTCATAAACACTATGAGTGGAAACGGTGGAAATGGTGGTGGCAACGAAGGTGCTTCTAGCACAAGGCCTCCACTTCTTACCGGATTGAACTATTCCCAATGGAAAGGGAAGATGGAATCCTACATATGTCAAATTCACGACCGTGCATGGATGGCGGTGGAAGACGGATATGATCTCCCTATGATGACTCCCGCGGGTGGAGGAGAAGATGTTTTGAAGCCTAAGGCGCAATGGAACGCGCAAGAGTTTGAGGCTTCAAAGTGGAATAGGAAGGCGATACATGCCATCTTGTGTGCTATGGACGAAAATCAATACAAGTTGATTCAAAATACTAGGATAGCTAAGGAAGCATGGGATATCCTAGAGATTGCATATGAGGGAACCGAAGTGGTGAAGGACTCTAAGCTTTAATTCCTCCAAACTCAATTCGAGATGCTCAAGATGGAGGAGAATGAGTGCTTCAACGACTTCGAGATCAAGTTGATGTTAGGATTATGCTCAATAGCAAGAGTATAATATTGTAATTAACAATCTTTTTCATATTAATAAAGTGATTTCTGGTTTAACAAATCGTATAGCATTTATAATTTAATATTATAATTGTCAAAGTAAATAATCATACGGTTTAAAGACTATGAGAAAAGAAGAATCGTTCGTACATCTGGATATGTATGTGGTAGACACAATTCTTTAGTTAGTCTTGAATATTGTTCACAACTTAAGTTAAAGGTTAGGCACCTTTATCTTGTTAAAGTTGTAGAATTCTTTTGCTAGCATTTGAGTGGGATCAAATGAGATATGATGAGTCTAAAATCATCGGAGTGTCTTCGAGCAAAAGAATCTAGTGCATTGGGTGCATTGAACTGGATCACAATGAAATACTTTATCTATAACCGTCAGTAGATAAAAGTCTTTTCATTATCAGGACAATCGGAGAGTCTATCTTAATCCTGAGATAAATGATGGACTTATGGTTGCAAGTGGTATCATTTGAGTTATCAATGAGTACGATTATATAACATAGTCTATCCTCGATAGTTTGGTGATATTCATTTGTTAATCGATAGAGGACTTCATTTATAGATATGGACATCGTGGCTCCATTTATTAAATGAGAGTAGAATATCATCATATGGATGTTTTGAGGTATTGGATATTGAATCTTAACGTTAAGTTTTCAATAGTGTCTATTGAAACATGGCTTCTGGACAAGTCAAAATATCCAAGTTCAAAATGTGGTCATATGAGGAAATATGGTAACTTGAAGAGCTATAGGCGGTCTATAAGCTCTTGGCGATTACTGATATTCTTCACGAGGATACACCATCTCCTATAAGATTGTCTAGGGTATGAATGAGAATCATTTACTTATTCCATCTTTATTTAAGAGTACAATTTTAGTTCTTTAGTGGAATGAACTAAAATTAATAGATTGAACCTAAGTGAATCATTTGTTGATTGTGATTGGGTTATGTCTATTGGAGCTTAAATTTAGATAGGCCCGCCAAGATCCCCAATCCACACGGACTTGCATGGATCACTTGATATATTCTACCGGACCAATTTATGGGTCCATCTAGAATTGTATTTAATATATTAAGAATATAATTTGCACATTATTTATTTAATGGGCTGATCAATTATATTAATATATTAATGAAAGGCATGTGGGCTTGTTTCTTTTAGTAAGAATGGGTCTGGTTCACATGTGGGCCTTTTATTAAGGTCCAATGGATTTAATAAAATAGAAAAACAATATATAGATATATTAATATATATGGCACATGGCCGAGATATATATATGATATTATATTGTTTTATTTTTATTATTTAATTAAATGAGAATTAATTAATTGATTGATTAATTATTTAATTAAGAACCAAAATCTTTTTCTGACTAGGAAATATGTTTCTTAGTAGTATACTATTGTGGTAGTATAATTAAAATAAAAGACTTTATTTGGTAAGTAGATAAATAAGGGATTTATTTATCTAGTCAAATAAGGAAGTCTTTTATATAGTCACAAATACACTAAAGAGTTGGATTAGGGTTTGTATTTTATATATATGCATGTGGAATATATAGATTATATATGCATGAATGCATGCGGAAATATATATATACATATATGTATGCGGAGAATATATATGAGATATACACTATTATTTATGGCAAGTGAATATATATGAGAGATACTTAATATGGCAGCATGTGGTCGCCTAAGATATATATATTAATTATATGTCGCCGAATATAGATATATATTATATTGAGTAAAAAATCTAATATATTAGATATATATGGCAAGACTTGCGGCCACTAAATAGATATATATATATATTCTTTGTATATTTTAAGAACCCTAATGTAAGGCTTGAGAGTTTTTTTCTTTTGGATGAGAAAAATATAATCCAACTCTTAGACTAGTGTGAGAATTCGGCCAAGAGGAAAAGAGAGAAAAGTTTGTTCTTATTTCGATAGTGCACTAGTAACTTTTATATCAAAAGGTTTTGTGCACAATTTCGAATAAGGTTCACGCGAGTTTCGATCTAACGATTGTGAATTCAAAAGTGACCAGAACATTCTTTGTAGCCTCTTGGAATTTGTTGTGACTAACGAAAAAGAAAAAGTTTTTGTTAATCCATCCTCAGGTACACAATTCAAAGAGAAGGGAGACCACGCTCCTAGGTGATTCACGTTCGTGATTGGATTGGAAGATCTTACGGATTACCATCGACGCAATGTCAATCGGATCACGCGACAAAGGTATGATATCTTTAGTATTATATGTTAATTAATTAAAGGGTTAAGGTTCAAATTATGGAAAAATTTTAAACTATACTAAACTCGATTTTAGTCTCGCTTCCGCTGCGTGCACGTATTTTTCCCTACAGTTGATGGATATAGTCAACCAAAGTCATCAACTTGGTGATCCATATTCGAATAGGAGAATCAAGCAAAAGATTATGAGATCTCTACCCGATAGGTTTGAATCGAAGGTGACGGCTTTAGAAGAAAATAGTGATTATAAGGATATGAAGTGACACGCCCAAACCGGTTCTACAAATGTCACTATAATTTAACCTATTCTACCTCGGTTATATTAAAGGGGCGTGCGAGTCTGATGACCCTATTGCAATTCGTACAAGTCGTTATGCTAGTATAGTGTACAAAGTAAGGGTATCGTCCACAGGGAATCTAATAATGAGTAACTGGTAAATGCTAGGATTAGTGAGTATTTTACGGAATTAAACTAATGCGATGATAAAAGATTATAATTGATAAGCTAAGATGCTAGGGAATGTATGAAATCAGTAATGATGTACCACAAATAACTGTTAGGATTCCCGTTGTGTTTAATTGGCTTATTTCGTGATCAAACCACATGTGGGGATGCTTTGTAAGGGTAGCTTAGATGTTGTGTTATTGCTTAGGCCCTTTTGAAGACCTCACTATTGACAAGCACCAAAGGTAATATTCTAAGTGCTTACTTGTCTTGAAGAGATAGATGCACACACTCACAACTCATGCATATGTTTAATCCTTATATGTTGTGTGTCTTTTATGTGTGCCTTAATGCTCATTAACATCTCTTCTTGCATGTTAGTTTGATTGCATCTTGCATATCCAATTGCCTTGTCATGCTTAGACTTAGGATTGCATTTTTGCACTGGGCGCCCCCAAAAGCGCTGTACAGAAGCGCTGTACGAACAGCGCCCATTGAGCGCTGTTCAGACCTGATCGATTTAATCGGTCGCTGTTGGGTCGCTGTTGGGGCGCTGTACGTGGCGCTGTACAAAGCGCTGTACGTACAGCGCCACTCTGTTTCCTCGTGAAAACAGAGCAAGGGCGCTGTACAGGCGCTGTACAAGGGCGCCCTACGTACAGCGCCCATGGCAAATAGTGGGCAAACTTATCAAAACGACCACACTTTGTTTTGGCCCCCTATATATATGCCACTTTGACTTTAGGTCAATCACAAGAGTTCATATTCAGATTTCATACTTAGGATATTTTTCAAAGAGAAGAAAAATTCCAAGAACTCATTTTTAATTACTCAAACACCTTTTCCATGATCATCAATCATCATCTAGCATCATCTTAGATCATCTAGATGACATCTTGCATGGATTCTTCATCATACTTTGCTTGGTAAGCTTTTCACTAATATCTTACATATTTTGTGTTTCTCTTATCTAGCAATCTCAATTTAATTACTTGTATGTGATTTTATATTTGTTGAATACAAGATTGAGATTAGTATGATGTATGTTTGAGAAGTTGTATTGTGCTAGCATATTAGGTTTTTGTGCTTGATATTGATTAGCTAAACTAATTGACATGTCATTTAGTTTTGATATCTAGGATTGCTCTTAATTGCATATTAATCATCTTAGATAAGCATATAGGGTTTCCCTTGCTCTATGTTGCATTTTGGATATTTTCATATATTCACTTAGGGTTGTATTCTCTTCAAGAGAAGCTAAGTCTTGTGTGTAGCAATCGGGATTAGGTTGCTTAGATCGCAAGCAAATTGGACTAGGTTCACTCATACCGGGATTAGGTAGGTGTGTGATTACTTCCGGGATTAGGTTGTAATCGTTTGCACATTTAGTGGATTCGAGGTTCGAGTGTGGCTTACTTACATAGCCCGTGGTTTTTCCCGTGAGGGTTTCCACGTAAAAATTCAAGTGTTATTTTAATTTCCGCACCATATTACACTTGCTTGTTTATATTATCTTGAGGGTAATTTCGTAATTTTGACTAACACGAAAAATTGGGTAAAAAGCGTAAAATCTATTCACCCCCCCTCTAGATAGCTTTATACACACCGTGGTATATTTAGTTTCAATAACCACTTCCATGCAACAAAGATCCAGTCACTCATGTAGTTCCATTTATACAATTGGTACACTCAACCATTCACTTAATATCGAATCTAAGGTTTAGATTAATCATCAAGGAATGTAAGTTGTGGAACTAAATTGATAGAATGTATTCTTAGGATTTTGTATGAACAACACATTCTAATCATGAGTTTTAACTAATCATACTCAATTCAAACATTATGAACTAAGTAATTCATCATTTTACAATAACCAACTCCATGCTTCTAAGATTATGAGATATGTGGCATGATTTAATCAATTCAAGCATACAAACACAAGTGATGCATATAAGAAAAAGTGGTAACAAGTGATTACATCAACACTTTCATAAATTCCCCAACAAAGTGTTTAGTTACACATGATTATCAAGTATAGCATATTAATGAACAAAAGGAAGAAATACTACCCTCAAAGGATCAAGGATGACTTCTCCTTCTTCCACAGCAATACAAACCCAATGATCACAAATAACCTTCAGAAGATTAATGAGCAAGGTACTTCTAAGATCAATACCTTCTAGCTACAAGATTACAAGTGATGAACTACTTGAATCACTAATCTATTCTATGATAATTTAACCAAAAACTACTAAGAATTATTCTAAGCTAATTTTATCACTACTTGTCACTTAGGTACCTTTGTAACTTTGTAACTCCTTTTTTTCAGTAGGAGAGAGAAGTATATATATATGTTTCTTCAGATGAGGCAAAAAGTGCCAATTTTGGCCTTTGGACGTGCCTGGGGTGGGCTCATTCCCGCCGCACGAAGTCACTGCACGAACCCGCCGTGCCTTGGCGAGCTTCTCGGAGACTTCTTTCCCGCCGCGCGAAGTCGCCTTGGCTTCAGAAGAGACGTAGGCGGCCAATTGCCCGCCACACGAAGTCGCCACGCGAGGTCGCCTTGCTATCCGGCGAGCTCATACCTTCGGGAAGGCTGGCAATTGCCCGCCTTCAGAGCCCGCCATGCAACTGGCCTTGATTTTGGGCGGCTTCAGACCTTCAGGAAGGCTGGCAATTGCCCGCCGTATGAACCCGCCTTCATTTCAGGTGAGTTCAAACCTTCGGGAAGGCTGGCAATTGCCCGCCTTCAGAGCCCGCCATGCACTCTTCTCATGGTTTTGCTCATCTTTTGTCCACTTTGATGCAAAAACCTTCCTGACTGGCCAAATTACCTGAACTTAACAAAAACACTTGTTATGCACACAAAAGTGCTCGAATACGAACACAAAAGGTAGGAATTAGGGGCGTTAAATGTGAACATTCATAGCGCGATCATGAAGCCGAGTGAGGTGATTGAGAGACTTCTAGCTTATGAGTCTAGGAAGGGGCCTATCTCCACACCCACTAAAAAGCAAAAAGGAATTGCTTTAAAAACCTCCAAGGATGAAAAGGAGGAAAAGAAGGTTGACTCGGATGAAGACCTTGCCTTGTTTGTAAAAAGGTTCAACAAGGTTATGAAGTTTAGAAGAAAGAGCTTTGGGTCAAAAGGTCAAGACTTGAAGAAAAAGGGCTCTTTCAAGAAGTTTGAACCTAGGCAAGAAAGGACCGAAAGGAAAGGGGTCCGTTGTTTCGAGTGTGGTGGCATAGGTCATTTTGCCCCCGATTGTGCAAATCATGTAGAGAAGAAAAAAGGGAAAGTGATAGCCGCCACTTGGAGTGGAAATAGTGATGACTCCTATGAGGGAGATGAGTCTTTGGATGATGAAGAGCTCATGGCAAATCTCCTAACTTTTGCCTCCTCCCATAAAAGCAAAAGTGCTAGTGAGAAAGAGGAAATGAGTCAAGAGGAAAATGACTCAAGTGAAGTAGAAAGTGATTCATCTTCTAACTCCATGAATGGATTTGTAGAGAAAAAGGTGCTTGCTAAATATCATGCCGAGTTTAATGATTTAGCAATCAAGAGCACAAGAAAGATCAAGATGTTGAGAGAAGAGAATCTTGAGCTTGCATCTCATAATGATCACTTGAGTGAACAAGTGGAAAAATTCAAGAAGATGGAAGATAAGCTAAAAGAGGAGTTAGTCTTATCTAGGAGGAATGAAGATAGTCTAAAGAGGGAGCTTGAAGAAGTTAGAGAATCTTTGACTAGGATGGATTCTAGCACCAAGAAGCTTGACCATATGCTTGGTGTTGGAAAGAGTCCATGTGACAATAGGGGTCTTGGGTATGAAGATGGTAAGAAGATCTCAACCTCTAACAAGACCGTGTTTGTCAAGAGTTTGAGGAAAGAAGAAACTTCATTTGTGCAAATTCCTAGGAAGAAATTAGAAGTAGGACAATGCTCAAATGCACAAGTGAAGATGGGGCCAAAAAGGCAACCTCAAGCTCAACCCCCTAGGGTCCCTCAAGCCAACATTCCTCCTCAAATGGCTCACAAAGGAAAGAGGCCTATCATGCAACCTCAAGCTTGGAAGCAACCTAGACCGGTTCGACAACGAAGACGCATTGAACCCTTTCATCCACAAAGACAAGGACAAGGTATGATTCCTTATTTTACTCATATTTGTCACTTTTGTGGATTTGATGGTCATATTAGACCACATTGCTTTCGCTATATAAAAATGTGCAAAACTAGAAGCATGATAGAGAAGAAAAAGAAAAGAGCCATGATGCATGTTCCTAAGAATGATAATATTGATTTGCATGATCCTAGGAATAGTAGAGCACATGTACCAAAGACCACTAAGAAAGCTAAAATTGTTGCTAAGTGGATTAGAAAGAATGCAAATGTTTGCCATGTTGCACAAATAGCCTTGAAGGCAAATTCTTCTAATTTTTGGTATTTGGATAGTGGGTGCTCTAGGCACATGACGGGAAACTGTAGGGAAAAAATAAACAAATAAAAGTGTTACACGCAGCGGAAGCGATACTAAAGACGATTTAGTGACTTTTAAAATTTTTCCTTTATGAACCTTAAACCCTTTTAATCAATAAACATGCATATATATCAACAAAAGTAAATTACCTCTTGTCGCGTGATCCGATTGACTTACGTCGATGGTAATCCGCAAGACCTTCAATCCGAGCACGAACGTGGATCACCTAGGAGCGTGGTCTCCCTTTCCTTTGAATTGCAAACCTGTGAATGGACCAAACAAATACTTTCTTTTCTTTGTTAGTCACAAAACAATCAAAAGAATGTCAAAATTATTCCGGTCACTTTTGAGTTCTCAATCTTATGATCGAAACTCGCGTGAACCTAGATCGATATCGTATACACAAGCTTATTGATGTTTAAGCAATTGTATACTATCAAAGAATAATTTTTCACTCCTTTTTGTCTCTCTAGAATAAAAACTCTCTTAGAATTAAGAAGAAGAAGAAAGAAAATAAAAACTCAAGCACCAATTAATTGATGTGGCCGAACCCTATAAGAACATATATATAGGTTGGCCGAATTTTTCTTCTTTTTCCTTTAGGGTTGCCGAATTCTATGTAGTATATAATTAGGGTTGGCCGAATTTCATTATGTCACTTATATAGGGTGACTTAAAATTCAACCCTAATTCTTTTTAACTTTATAGACTTCAAACCCTAATCCAACTCTTTTATTTTTATTCTTTTATTTGACTAAATAAAAAAGACTCCTTATTTGATTAAATAAATAATACTAATTTATTTATTTACTTATCAAACAAGTCTTTTACTTTTAGGAAAGATTTGTTTCTTTAATTAAACAATTAATCAATAAATCAATTAATTCTTATTTAATTAAAACAAATGAAACAAAATAATATTTTTAGGTCAAAACCTTAACCTAGCCGCCCCACTTATATATAAGATGGGCCTAATATTATTTTCCTATTTCATTTAATCCATTGGACTTTAAATAAAAAGCCCACATGTGAACCAGACCCATTCTTACTAAAAGAAACAAGCCCACATGTCTTTCATTAATATATTAATATAATTGAGCAGCCCATTACTTAAATAATGTGCAAATTATATTCTTAATATATTAAATGCAATTCTAGATGGACCCTTAAATTGGTCCGGTAGAATATATCAAGTGATCCATGCAAGTCCGTGTGGATTGGGGATCTTGGCGGGCCATCTAAATTTAAGCTTCAATAGACATAACCTAATCACAATCAACAAATGATTCACTTAGGTCCGATCCATTAATTTTAACTCATTCCACTAAAGAGCTAAAACTGAACTCTTAAATAAAGATAGAAAAGGAAGATGCTCCTCATTCATACCCTAGACAATCATATTGGAGATAGTGTATCCTCGTGATTAATATCAGTAATCGCCAAGAGTTCATAGACCGCCTATAACTCTCCAAGTTACCATATTTACTCATATGACCACGTTTTGAACTTGGATATTTTGACTTGTCCAGAAGCCATGTTTTCAATAGACACTATTGAAAACTCAACGTTGAGATTTAATATCCAATTACCTCAAAACATCCATATGATGATATTATACTCTCATTTAATTAAATGGAGCCACGATGTCCATATCTATAAATGAAGTCCTCTATCGATTAACAAATGAATATCACCAAATTATCGAGGATAGACTATACGATATAATCGTACTCATTGATAACTCAAATGATATCACTTGCAACCATAAGTCCATCATTTATCTCAGGATTAAGATAGACTCTCCGATTGTCCTGATAATGAAAAAACTATTATCTATTGACGGTTTTAGATAAAGCTTTTCATTGTGATCCAGTTCAATGCACCCAGTGCACTAGATCCTTTTGCTCGAAGACACTCCGATGATTTTAGACTCATCATATCTCATTTGATCCCACTCAAATGCTAGCAAAAGAATTCTACAACTTTAACAAGATAAAGGTGCCCAACCTTTAACTTAAGTTGTGAACAATATTCAAGACTAACTAAAGAATTGTGTCTACCACATACATATCCAGATGTACGAACAATTCTTCTTTTCCTATAGTCTTTAGACCTTATGATTATTTACTTTGACAATTATAATATAAACTATAAATGCTATACGATTTGTTAAACCAGAAATCACTTTATTAATATGAAAAAGATTGTTAATTACAACATTACACTCTTGCTATTGAGCATAATCCTAACAATCTCCCACTTGCGCTATAGCAAATGTGTCATATCTCTCAAGCCCATATTCTCTAGATGCCCATCGAAACTCTTCTGAGGTAGAGCCTTTGTGAAGGGATCCGCTAGATTTTCTGCTGACGCGATTTTGGTAATCGTCACGTCACCTCTTTGAACAATCTCCCTTAAAAGATGATACTTTCTTTCAATGTGTTTACCTCTCTTGTGACTTCTTGGTTCTTTCGAATTAGCCACTGCTCCACTATTGTCACAGTAGATAGTGATCTGCTTATTCGCACTAGGAACCACTTCTAAGTCAATCAAGAATTGGCGGAGCCAAACAGCCTCTTTGGCAGCTTCGCATGCAGCAACATACTCAGCTTCCATGGTGGAATCAGCAATACAAGATTGCTTGATACTCCTCCATATAACTGCTCCTCCTCCAATAGTAAACACAGCCCCTGATGTGGATTTTCTGGAGTCAGAATCTGATTGGAAATCAGAATCTGTATACCCAACGGGAACCAAATCCCCTCCAGAGTATACAAGCATATTATCTCTCGTTCTCTTAAGATACTTGAAAATATGCTTGACTGCCGTCCAGTGATCAGGTCCAGGTTTCGATTGAAACCTGCTAACTATGCCAACAGCAAAACAAATATCTGGTCTAGTACAGAGCATTGCATACATGAGACTTCCAACTGCCGAGGCATATGGAACTCTACTCATGAATTGCTCTTCATGCTCATTCTTAGGAACTTGTTCCTTAGAAAGCTTGATTCCATGTCTGAAAGGTAACATACCTTTCTTGGAATCCTGCATGGAAAACCTAGACAAGATTTTGTCTATGTATGAAGCTTGGGATAATGCAATCGTTCTATTCTTTCTATCCCTTATTACTTGGATACCTAGAATAAAACTTGCTTCTCCTAAGTCCTTCATATCAAATTGTTTTGCTAACCATTCTTTTACTGATGTCAATACACCTACATCGTTTCCAATGAGTAGTATATCATCAACATAAAGAATCAGGAAAACCAACTTGTCGCCTTTAATCCTCTTGTATACACAAGGTTCGTCAGGATTTTGAATAAATCCAAAACCTTTGACAGCTTGATCAAACCTTATGTTCCAGGATCTGGATGCTTGCTTTAATCCATATATGGATTTCTGCAACTTGCATACCTTATCCACTTGGCCTTTTTCAATGAATCCCTCTGGTTGCATCATGTAGATGCTTTCGTCAAGACTTCCATTTAGGAAAGCTGTCTTGACGTCCTTTTGCCAAATCTCTAAATCTAAAGATGCTGCAATGGATAAGAGTATCCTAATGGATTTAAGCATGGCCACAGGAGAGAAGGTTTCCTCGTAATCGATACCTTCTTTCTGTGTATACCCTTTAGCTACCAATCTAGCTTTAAAGGTTTCCACCTTTCCATCCATACCTCTTTTCCTCTTGTATACCCACTTGCACCCAATGGGTTTTATCCCTTTAGGCAAGTCTACAAGGGACCAGACTTTGTTATCGAACATAGATTCAATCTCGGATTGCATTGCCTTTTGCCAATGGCGACTATCAACATCCTCCATAGCTTCCTTGTACGTATAGGGATCATCGTCGTCCGGGAGATTCTCCACTGATTCTCCCAGACCGATGTATCTTTCGGGTTGTGTTCTAACCCTCCCACTACGACGAGGAATGGTAGGTTGTTGATCTTGTGTTGGATCGGAACTTACAATTGGGTTAGGTTGTGTAACCTCTCGTGGAATTGTATCTCCTGACATCTCATTCAGGACAATTCTACTTCTAGGCACAAAATCATTCATATAGTCCTTTTCCAGAAATTTAGCATTTGTCGAAACAAATACTTTAAGATCTGAAGGACTATAGAAATAATATCCTTTAGTTTCTTTTGGATACCCTACAAATATACATGTTTCTGAACGGGACTCCATCTTTTCTGTCTTTCCTTTTAACACATGCGCAGGACAACCAAATATCCTTAAGTGTTGTAAACTAGGCTTGCGCCCAGTCCACAACTCATGCGGTGTTTTAGGAACAGACTTAGATGGTACATCGTTTAGAATGTATATAGCAGTTTGTAAAGCATATCCCCAAAAAGAAATAGGAAGCGTTGAATAACTCAACATAGACCTAACCATATCCAAAAGAGTTCTATTTCTCCTTTCTGCTACCCCATTCTGTTGAGGTGTACCTGGTGCAGAAAACTGAGAAACTATCCCATTATCAATAAGATATTGCTGAAACTCACCAGATAGATATTCTCCACCACGATCAGATCTCAAGATTTTTATGTGTTTCTCAAGCTGATTTTCCACTTCAGCTTTGAATGCTTTGAACATGTCAAAAGCATCCGACTTATGTCTCATGAGATACACATAACCAAATCTTGAGTAATCATCCGTGAAGGTGATGAAGTACTCATATCCACCTCTAGCTTGAATGCTCATAGGTCCACATACATCAGTGTGTATCAATCCTAAACATTCAGTGGCTCTTGCACCTTTGGCAGAGAACGTCCTTTTGGTCATTTTACCTTCCAAACAAGATTCACAAGTTGGTAGATCATCAACCTTTAAGTCACTTAAAGGTCCGTCACTTACCAATCTTTTAATCCTATTAAGGTTAATATGACCTAAGCGTAAATGCCAAAGGTAGGTTTCATCTGTTGATAATTTTACTCTTTTATGATTAGGTTCCGTTATTTCTGTGTCTAACGAGTGAGAGATATTTCTATGCAAAAAGTATAGACCGTTTTCCAATGTACCTTGGCAAATAATTTTGTCATTCTTACTAATAATAAAAACTTTATTAAAAGTAACCGAATATCCAAATTTATTCAAACAAGAAACTGAAATTAAATTCCTCTTGAATTGAGGTACATAATAAACGTCTATTAAATCTAAATGCCTTCTAGAATCCAAATAAACTCTAATATCTCCCACTGCACTTGCAGACACTAACGTTCCGTTGCCCAAGCGCAAATTGATTTCATTCTTACTCAGCTTTCTCCTTTCTTGAAACCCCTGCAAGGAATAACAAACATGATTAGTGGCTCCTGAGTCTATGATCCAAGAATCTGTAGAATCAGCCAAAAAACATGTTTCTAGATAATTCAAATTACCTTCTTCCTTCTTGTTCTGGGACTTTGGGCAATTTCTCTTCCAATGTCCCTTTTCACCACAAAGGAAGCATTTCCCTTTGATCTTGGTTACTTTCTTGGTCTCCTTCTTGATAGGCCCAAGTTGCTTTTTCTTCTGTTGTTTCTTGACCTTTTGACGGGCCTTAACAGTAGCAACTTTACCAACCATATGAATCTCTTGACCTTTGCCTTTCACAAGGATCTTTTCAGCACTTTGAACATCTTGCATCAGGCCTTGTAAGGTGTATTCCTTTTTGTTCAAAGTGTAGTCCAATTTGAACTGATCAAAGGAATCTGACAATGAATTGACAACCATATCAATCTTTGTCTCACCATCTATCTCAGCGCCATGCAGTTCAGCAATGTTGAGATGTGCTATGACTTTCATCATGTGATCTTTCACAGCCTGTCCAGGTTTCATCCTAAGATTCATAAAAGCAGTCACTGCCTCTCTCTTAGTCGTCCTAGACTTCATAGCAAACATCTCCTCTAGAGACATCATTATATCAGCAGCGGACTCCATTCCTTCATGCTGCTGTTGCAACACGTCGGAGATAGTGGCCATAATGTAACATTTTGCCATATCATCTGAAGTCTTCCACTGCTCATACTCATCTCTACACATTATGCTAGATTCATTATTAGGAGCAGGTGGTTTAGGAGTAGTTAGAACAAACTTATGTTTTTCACTTTGCAGCAACAACCCAATTTTCCTTTTCCATGTGACATAATTATCTCCAGTTAAAGTGTTATCTTTCAGGATGTTCATAAGTGATGGGGTCATGATTTCTGAATAAAACAAAACATATATAAGTAAATAATCATGATAAAGCACTTTTAAATATTTATCTTGAATTAAATAAATAACTCAATCATAAAATTCAACGGTGATCTAACACCCATAAATGTTACGCCTCCTTTGGGAGTTCGCACCATTTACTAGTTAGACTAGGTCCCACCTAATTGTTAACATAACAACCAGCGTTTTCAATTTTAGCCTTGCAATTTTACTGACAAGAACTCTTGGGAGGATGTCAATAAAATTACATTGAGTGTGTTACCAAGATATCGACCCTCAATTTTCTCTCACGAAAATCCCTCCTTGGGGAGTAGATCTCGTTTGAGTCCATTGTCTAGTCTATCCTTGTAAGGAAGTATGTTGCTAAATTCCATTCATGGACGCCCCTTGGGGGGATTACCAATAAATAATAAAGCTCAACTAACCTTGGAGGCCATAGGTGTTACCAAAACACCTTCTCCCACTCAATTATTTAAGGCGTGTGATTAAATCCCATAGAATGATTTACCGAGTTATCTAGATGCCAATTTAGATACCTAAATCATTCAATGCATGTTCATACCAAAAGAGATATATGCGTGGCACTCCTATTCTATATGTCATGTTATCATACAATAACAAATATTGTAATATTTAAGCATAAATTAAATAGCAACAATTTTGGCCCATCCTAGAAAAACAAGTAAATTACAATTTGTCAGGAATACAAGATCTTCAGGTGGCCCATCAACCATACGCTCATCCTTCGGCCTTCTCCCATGGGCGTGCGCAGCCCACAACCCCACAAAGGGGCTGCCTTGCGCAGCCCATAAGGCCACACAAGGCTGCCATGCACAGCCCACCAAAGTTTGGGCTTGTCATGCGCAGCCCAATCCACTCCTAGGGTGCGCACGGTGCTCGTACTTGGTTCCGGTTGCTTCGTTTTGCTTCATGTCTTCGAATCTCCAAGACCTAAATATATTACGGCAGTATATATATAATAAATACTGCAGTATTAATTTTTTTTTTTTTTTTTATTCACTGCAGTATTTTTACAACACAAAACTGCACATACAAAAAAAATAAAAAAACTGCAGTAAACCTAAAAAAATACTGCACATATAAAAAAAATAAAACCTAGCAATCTACCAAGAAGGAATTATGGCGATAATAGACCACCCTTCTTGTTACAACTCCGAAACAAAAATTACATTGAAAATCTAGGGCCAAAATCGAGCAATAACAATCCACATAAAATATATATAAATCCATACATCACATGTAATTATATATTTGAATACCTAGAGTGCCATCTCTTTCTAAACATGCATAATCACAATAAAAAGAAATAGATCCACGTATATATACGTTAATTAATTAAAAGGGTTCAACCTAGGCTCTGATACCAATTGTAGGGAAAAATAAACAAATAAAAGTGTTACACGCAGCGGAAGCGATACTAAAGACGATTTAGTGACTTTTAAAATTTTTCCTTTATGAACCTTAAACCCTTTTAATCAATAAACATGCATATATATCAACAAAAGTAAATTACCCTCTTGTCGCGTGATCCGATTGACTTACGTCGATGGTAATCCGCAAGACCTTCAATCCGAGCACGAACGTGGATCACCTAGGAGCGTGGTCTCCCTTTCCTTTGAATTGCAAACCTGTGAATGGACCAAACAAATACTTTCTTTTCTTTGTTAGTCACAAAACAATCAAAAGAATGTCAAAATTATTCCGGTCACTTTTGAGTTCTCAATCTTATGATCGAAACTCGCGTGAACCTAGATCGATATCGTATACACAAGCTTATTGATGTTTAAGCAATTGTATACTATCAAAGAATAATTTTTCACTCCTTTTTGTCTCTCTAGAATAAAAACTCTCTTAGAATTAAGAAGAAGAAGAAAGAAAATAAAAACTCAAGCACCAATTAATTGATGTGGCCGAACCCTATAAGAACATATATATAGGTTGGCCGAATTTTTCTTCTTTTTCCTTTAGGGTTGCCGAATTCTATGTAGTATATAATTAGGGTTGGCCGAATTTCATTATGTCACTTATATAGGGTGACTTAAAATTCAACCCTAATTCTTTTTAACTTTATAGACTTCAAACCCTAATCCAACTCTTTTATTTTTATTCTTTTATTTGACTAAATAAAAAAGACTCCTTATTTGATTAAATAAATAATACTAATTTATTTATTTACTTATCAAACAAGTCTTTTACTTTAGGAAAGATTTGTTTCTTTAATTAAACAATTAATCAATAAATCAATTAATTCTTATTTAATTAAAACAAATGAAACAAAATAATATTTTTAGGTCAAAACCTTAACCTAGCCGCCCCACTTATATATAAGATGGGCCTAATATTATTTTCCTATTTCATTTAATCCATTGGACTTTAAATAAAAAGCCCACATGTGAACCAGACCCATTCTTACTAAAAGAAACAAGCCCACATGTCTTTCATTAATATATTAATATAATTGAGCAGCCCATTACTTAAATAATGTGCAAATTATATTCTTAATATATTAAATGCAATTCTAGATGGACCCTTAAATTGGTCCGGTAGAATATATCAAGTGATCCATGCAAGTCCGTGTGGATGGGGATCTTGGCGGGCCATCTAAATTTAAGCTTCAATAGACATAACCTAATCACAATCAACAAATGATTCACTTAGGTCCGATCCATTAATTTTAACTCATTCCACTAAAGAGCTAAAACTGAACTCTTAAATAAAGATAGAAAAGGAAGATGCTCCTCATTCATACCCTAGACAATCATATTGGAGATAGTGTATCCTCGTGATTAATATCAGTAATCGCCAAGAGTTCATAGACCGCCTATAACTCTCCAAGTTACCATATTTACTCATATGACCACGTTTTGAACTTGGATATTTTGACTTGTCCAGAAGCCATGTTTTCAATAGACACTATTGAAAACTCAACGTTGAGATTTAATATCCAATTACCTCAAAACATCCATATGATGATATTATACTCTCATTTAATTAAATGGAGCCACGATGTCCATATCTATAAATGAAGTCCTCTATCGATTAACAAATGAATATCACCAATTATCGAGGATAGACTATGCGATATAATCGTACTCATTGATAACTCAAATGATATCACTTGCAACCATAAGTCCATCATTTATCTCAGGATTAAGATAGACTCTCCGATTGTCCTGATAATGAAAAAAACTATTATCTATTGACGGTTTTAGATAAAGCTTTTCATTGTGATCCAGTTCAATGCACCCAGTGCACTAGATCCTTTTGCTCGAAGACACTCCGATGATTTTAGACTCATCATATCTCATTTGATCCCACTCAAATGCTAGCAAAAGAATTCTACAACTTTAACAAGATAAAGGTGCCCAACCTTTAACTTAAGTTGTGAACAATATTCAAGACTAACTAAAGAATTGTGTCTACCACATACATATCCAGATGTACGAACAATTCTTCTTTTCCCATAGTCTTTAGACCTTATGATTATTTACTTTGACAATTATAATATAAACTATAAATGCTATACGATTTGTTAAACCAGAAATCACTTTATTAATATGAAAAAGATTGTTAATTACAACATTACACTCTTGCTATTGAGCATAATCTAACAGAAACAAGAGTTTCTTCGAGACTCTTGTTATGGAGGAAGGTGGATATGTCACTTTTGGTGATGGATCCAAAAAGAAGGTTGTAGGGAAAGGAACCATTTCCGTTCCGGTTTACCCTCCTTATCCGATGCTTTATTTGTTGATGGCTTGAAAGCCAATTTAATAAGCATTTCACATCTAAGTGATGAAGGATATTTCGTCTTGTTTAGTAAAAATGATTGCTCAATCCTAAAGCCCGATGGACAAACCTTGTTGAAAGGTATGAGATCTAGTGACAATTGTTATTGTCTTGAAGCTAGAATAGTCTCAAACAATGTGTCCATGGATGGGCAAGTTGAGTTGTGGCATGAAAGACTTGCCCACATGAACTTTAGGGATTTAAGAACCCTTGGAAAGTTCGAGTGTGTGCGTGGCCTCCCTAAGCTTGGGAAGAAAGCCAATGGTATTTGTGGACCTTGCCAACAAGGAAAACAAACCAAAAGCATGCACAAAAAGGTCAAGTATCTCTCCACCAAGGAGCCCCTAGAGCTTCTCCACATGGATCTCATGGATCCTATGCAAACCGAGAGTTTAAGTGGAAAGAGATACATTTTTGTTTGTGTTGATGATTTCTCTAGATTTACATGGACATATTTTCTTAGAGAAAAATCTGAAACTTTTGATAAGTTTAAAATGCTTTGTACTAAATTACAAAATGAAATGAAATCTAACATTAGAAGCATTAAACGGATTAGAAGTGACCATGGGAGGGAATTTGAGAATGCATCTTTTGAAAGCTATTGTGATAGTTTAGGCATCTCCCATGAGTTTTCGGCTCCTAGGACACCTAACAAAATGGAGTTGTTGAGAGGAAGAATAGGGTCCTCCAAGAGATGGCCCGAGTGATGTTGCTTAGCAACAATGTCCCTAGGAACCTATGGGCCGAAGCCGTCAATACGACTTGCTATATAGGGAATAGAGTATTCCTAAGGCCCGGATCTAGAAACACCTCCTATGAGCTATGGAAGGGTAGGAAGCCAAATGTTAGCTACTTCCACACATTTGGAAGCAAATGCTACATTTTAAATGACCGTGATCAACTGGCAAGTTTGATGCTAAGAGTGATGAGGGTATCTTATTGGCTACGCATTGGATAGTAGAGCCTATAGAGTTTTCAACTTGAAGACTCGAATCGTCATGGAATCATTAAATGTGGTCATTGATGATACAAGGCTCAAGTCTAATAACCATGAGGAGGAGGAGGATGTTTTAGAGGATGACTCTCCTTTGGAGAGGGTTGTGGTGACTCCAATGTTGAGACATCTAATGAAGTCACACAACCTATTACTAGAGTTCCTAACTTGGACTCTAATGAACCCGCTCCAGGGTTAGAAGACTCCATAACAAAGAGGATGTTATTGGAGATGTTAATGAAGGTGTTAGGACTAGGCGTCAAATAGCTAATCTAATTAGCTTTACATGCTACACCTCTCAAATAGAACCCAAAAAGGTTGATGAAGCCTTGAATGATGAATTTTGGGTTCTTGCCATGCAAGAAGAGCTAAACCAATTCAAAAGGAATGAGGTTAGGACTCTAGTTCCTAGGCCTAAGACCACTAATGTCATAGGCACTAAATGGATATTTAGGAACAAATCCGATGAGAAGGGCAACATAGTGCGGAACAAGGCTAGACTTGTAGCACAAGGGTACTCTCAAATTGAGGGTATCGACTTTGAGGAGACTTTTGCTCCCGTTGCCCGCTTAGAGTCTATTAGGCTTCTCTTGTCCATCTCTTGTGTGCACAAGTTCAAATTGCACCAAATGGACGTCAAAAGTGCCTTCCTCAATGGCTTCTTGCAAGAGGAAGTGTTTGTTGAACAACCTAAGGGGTTTGTGGATGCACACCACCCCAACCATGTCTATCGCCTCAAGAAGGCACTATATGGGTTGAAATAAGCACCGAGGGCTTGGTATGAGTGCCACTCAATTTCTTGTGAAATAACTACACAAGAGGTAGTGTTAACAAGAACTATTCATCAAGAGAGACAATGAGGAGCTTTCATAGCTCAAATATATGTTGATGACATAGTGTTTGGCTCCACCAACAACACCAAGGTCCAACAATTTGTTGATGTCATGTCTCATGAATTTGAGATGAGTCTTGTTGGTAAGCTTAGTTACTTCCTAGGTTTGCAAATTAGGCAAATGAATGATGGGATTTTCATAACCCAAGCCAAATATGCTAAGAACCTAGTGAAGAAGTTTGGTTTAGAGAATGCCAAACATTGTGATACACCCATGAGTACCACTTTGAAGCAAGGATGCTAGTGGTAAAAGTGTGGAAAAACTCTATATCGGGGCATGATAGGTAGCTTGCTTTATTTGACTGCAAGTAGGCTCGATATATCTTTTAGTGTGGGTGTGTGTGTGCTAGGTACCAAGCGGATCCTAAGGAGTCCCATCTCTCTTCCGTAAAGAGAATCATTCGCTATGTGAATGGGACATCCAACTATGGGATTTGGTACTCTTTTGACACTAATGCTAGTCTTGTAGGCTTTAGTGATGCGGATTGGGCAGGAAATTGTGATGATAGGAAGAGCACATCGAGCGGTTGCTTCTTTCTAGGCAACAACTTGGTGTCTTGGTTTTGCAAGAAGCAAAACTCGATTTCCTTGTCCACGGCCGAGGCCGAGTACATAGCCGCAGGGAGTGGATGCACACAACTCCTATGGATGAAGCAAATGCTAGTAGACTATGGATTCAACCAAGGTACTCTCACTCTCTTTTGTGATAACATGAGTGCTATTAATATTTCCAAGAATCCAGTGCAACATTCTAGAACTAAGATTGACATCCGCCATCACTTCATTAGAGAGCTTGTTGAGAATAAATGCATAGTACTTGAACATGTAGGTACTAATGATCAACTTGCGGACCTATTTACTAAACCCTTAGATGCTACTCGATTTAAAACTCTTAGTAGATCTATAGGATATTTGTGGAGGATGTGTTCTATGATTGACCCCATATGGGGAACTCAAGCAAAGAGAGCTTTTGCATTCTTGTAACTTGCAAAAAATTTGAAATAACTTATGCCTCTTCTTTTGATTGCTTGAGTAAGCTTGGTTGTACATATGTATATATGTTTTCAAATTCTATAAGTGTGAACCTTGCTTGTTTACAATCCATGTCATTTATGTTCAAACATGCATTTTTGGACTAGAGATTTACATAGGAAGTATGATGTGAATGACCTATAGTTATCTCCATGACATGATGATTCTTATAACATGCTAATGTCAAATGAAAAAGCATGAAATTCATAAACATGCTCACATGAAAAGCATGAATTGATGATTGCATATTCTTGAAAATGCAAAACTTGTGTGAAAGCTAATGAGACTCAATGAATAAAGGATCTTGTATCCGTTCAAAGGAATTTACATTCCAAATGTCTCTCTTTCTTTATTAGTTGAACATGGCTACTCATATGGATATCTTATCCGGAAAAATCAAATAGGGTGCATAGTCGCTCATGCCATGTTTCGCTTATAAAGTTGGATATAGTTACTCTAAAATTTGAAATCAATAATCTTATATCCTTGCTTTTCCCATGACATTGGTGAAATTGGTTGAATTCTTATTAGAAACCTTTATCATTGCTTTGCCAAATACCATTGTATTTTGGACTTGAATGCTATATGTCTTGTATGCAAAGCATGTTGGATTTACATATTTCTACAAATAAATCTCCTTGTTTCTTTCCAATTAATTGAAGTTCATAAAGTGACTTATATGTATATGCAAATAACTTGCATGCTTCTATCTCTCGTTGGTGAGTGACCCGTTTCGGGACTACTCCTTTGCCTATATCATGACAAAAAGGGGGAGTAGGATATGGTAAGGGGAGTTGCAAAATATAGAAGCTATTGTGCGTTTTGGGGAGAACATACATTGAGGGGGAGTAACCGTTGAGGGGGAGCATTGCATACACATACATTTCATAATGTTGTGCCTAATTTTTATATGCAAATGCTTGTTATTGTTCTCACATGATTAATCTCACACTTTACTTGTATTGGAAATGCTAGAAACTTTTTTTCAGGGCTTGATTGTTCTACAAGAGATTGAAGACTTGAAGTTTATTTTCTTATCTCTTTGTAATGTAGATAATCATTGTAGTCCCGAAGTTTCTATTTCTTTGTGAGGAATCAATGTGAGTGGTGGTTTTGTCACGAAATAGCCAAAGGGGGAGATTGTAAGGATTCCCGTAGTTTTTAATTGGCTTATTTCGTGATCAAACCATATGTGGGGATTCTTTGTAAGGGTAGCTTAGATGTTGTTGTTATTGCTTAGGCCCTTTGAAGACCTCACTATTGACAAGCACCAAAGGTAATACTCTAAGTGCTTACTGTCTTGAAGAGATAGTTGCACACACTCACAACTCATGCATATGTTTTATCCTGTATGTTGTGTGTCTTATTTGTGTGCTTTAATGCTCATTAACATCTCTTCTTGCATGTTAGGTTGATTGCATCTTGCATTGCCCATTGCCTGTCATGCATAATCTTGGGATTCTTACTTTGCAAAGGGCGCTGTTCAAAGCGCTCTACAAAGCGCTGTTGTGAACAGCGCCCATTAGACCTGATGCAAAAATGCCATTTAAATGCATCAGGTCTGATGCATTTTAGATGGGCGCTGTACAGAAGTGCTGTTCGTACAGCGCCCCTCTGTTTTCTCGTGAAAACAGAGCAAGGGCGCTGTACAGGGGCACTCTACGTACAGCGCCCAAGGCAATATTGAGGCCAACTTATCAAAACGACCCCACTTTGATTTGGCCCCCTATATATATGCCACTTTGACTTTAGGTCAAGAATAAGAGTTCATATTCAGATTTCATACTTAGGATATTTTTCAAAGAGAAGAAAAATTCCAAGAACTCATTTTTAATCACTCAAACCCTTTTCCATGATCATCAATCATCATCTAGCATCATCTTAGATCTTCTAGATGTCATTTAGCATGGATTCTTCATCATACTTTGCTTGGTAAGCTTTTTAATATCTTACATATTTTGTTTTCTTATCTAGCAATCTCAATTAATTACCTGTATGTATTTTATATATTTTGAATACAAGATTGAGATTAGTATGATGTATGTTGAGAAGTTGTATTGTGCTAGCATATTAGGTTTTGTGCTTAATATTGATTAGCTAAACTAATTGACATGTCATTTAGTTTTGATATCTAGGATTGTTCTTAATTGCATATTATTCATCTTAGATAAGCATATAGGGTTTCCCTTGCTCTATGTTGCATTTTGGATATTCACATATATTCACTTAGGGTTGTATTCTCTTCATAGAGAAAGTAAGTCTTGTGTGTAGCATCCGGATTAGGTTGCTTAGATCACAAGCAAAATTGGACTAGGTTCACTCATATCGGGATTAGGTAGATGTGTGATTACTTCCGGGATTAGGTTGTAATGTTTGCACATTTAGTGGATTCGAGGTTCGAGTGTGGCTTACTTACATAGCCCGTGGTTTTTCCCGTGAGGGTTTCCACGTAAAAATCAAGTGTTGTTTTAATTTCCGCACCATATTACACTTGCTTGTTTATATTATCTTGAGGGTATTTTCGTAATTTGACTAACACGAAAAATTGGGTAAAAAGCGTAAAATCTATTCACCCCCCCTATAGATAGTTTTATACACACCGTGCTATATTTAGTTTCAGTCGGGTTTTCATCTATGAAATAGCATGTTAAAATAGATTCCTCACTGACTTCTTTTTTTTCTTGGAACCCTTCGGGCAGTGTGCCCATGTTGAGGCCACTGCACAAGCAGAATTCCTCTCTCCCAAACCGAGCTTTCTTCTCCCCTAAACCAAACCATATTTCATCCTCCTTTTCTGATTTGGGAAGAATGAGCTATCTTTTCAGAAGATTGTAGATCAGCATCCCATGAACCCTTATGGGCTGTATCATATCCAAGTACTGCCCAAAGAGGCCTTCTTTAAACCTATCTAACACGCTGCAACATGTCAAGACCAACTTCAAATCTTGAAGAAATTATTTTTTGTTGTGTGAGTTTATTCTCGCATGTACCCAGCTTTTGTGGTCTGGATACCGCCATTTTTTTTGAAACGATCGGCCGCCATCTGGTTTACAAGAAAACAAAAAATCATTAATACTAAGCATAACAGAAAAAGGGATTTCAAGCCCTGGAATGAAATATCAAGCCCTGGCAAAGGGATTTAAGGAACTGGAAAAAGAATTTCAAGCCCTGTACATGGATTTGAAGACTTGAACTGGAATTTCAAGCCTTGGAAAGGGATTTTAAGCTCTGATTTGGACAAAACAAACAATGATATGAAAGCCTTCCCACCCAGTCTCCACTGGGGCACTAGGGGATACATGATGTATGTCAACACAAAAATAATACATAAGCCCCAGCCCCCAACACCACCAAAATCCACCAATGCCAAAATCCAACACTTAACATAACATCACAAAAACGATATACAACAACACACTTCACAATCGCTTACAGGGCTTTAAATCCCTTTGTCAAGGATTAATATTCAGACAAATGGGGCTACATTTCAATTAAAAACTAAAAAAAACCACATGTTCCCCGGCATGGCATTGCATGAACTGCAAGATAACTACTCATGTTATCTCATGACTAAGCCTATTTGTTTCACTTAATTTACTGAAAAGTAAATTTCAACAAAACAAGAATAAACCACTAGTAACCCACCACAAGCCAAGTCACCAAAGTAAAAAATCAAATCATCATCCATGCATAGTTACACACAAATGCAAACAAAACAAATAATGGGAGGTTAAAACGCCAAAATGAAGAAGACAATGAGAAAACGAATGAATACCTTTACTTGCGAGTTGTGACAAAGGCATCTTCTCTAACTCGAATGTGGAATGAAGATGACAAGGACAAAACGGTGGGCCCCGGTCTCGGTATTCGACTGTTCTTCTACTTGGTGTGTTCTGATTCTTCTTCTTCTTCTTCTCTCTCGTTCGCTTTTTCTTCTACTGGTAGCTTCGCTGGCTGTTTCTAATCGTTCTTCTTCTCTCTCGTTCGCCTCTTCTTCTACTCTCGTTCGCAACCTCTCCTCACTGAGATGGCTTTTCTACTGGGTTCTTCTCTCTCGTTCGCCTCTTGGGGTCCTCTACGAGAAAAACATAGAGGAGACATTTTTGCTCTTTTAAATTTGAAAGGGGACATTTCCTTCCATTTCTACTTATTTATTTATGTATTTATGTATCTGTTTAGAAGGAGGCACCGCATCATGTGGAGTTTCGATAGAAAGATTCGTTAAGACATGTCTAAAATTGTTCAACCAAGCAAATTTCATTTTTATGCCTCTTGTTTCATGTTTTTTTGCGTTTCTTAGCCGTATTAGATTATTCGGTGCCCCAAATCCCTACTTAACTCAAATGATGTATACTTGGCTATGATTCCACTTTTGTGATGGGTAGTTCGAGTTTCACAATGCACATTTTATAAGTATATAGAGATTTTAATATTTAGATTGTGTATCTAATATTTGATCTTACTATACCCTTAACTTGTTTGGTATCAGATTTTTTTAGAAATAAAAAACGATTATTCAATTCCTAAAATTTCAAAACTACATCAAATTGCTCCATCGGACCAGTTTTTTTAACAATCAAAACTTATAGAAACCTTATATGACTGATTTTTACCCTTTATTAATCAACTGAGTGAAAAAAAAAAAGACTTTTAAAAAAATATAATAATAAGTTAAAGGACGATTTTGTAGTCTAACCTTTTAAGAATTTACAATTTCATCTTGACATAACCAATTCATTTAGAATTCAATAGGTGTCACTAAAAATTTAAAATTAAAATCAAACCTTAAAATATAAGACAAGAAAATGTTAAAAAAAATTAAAATAGGTTTTTTTTCTCTAAAAGAAAACTACGGTGAAAGTAGTTTGGTATCCTAGGGATCGAGAAAAACACTTTTTTGGGATGGAGATGGAGTGGTGTCTTTGTTTCTATACTTTGTTTGCTTTTGTCTGTTTGTACTATGAGTACGGAAGATATCGAAAACCTTTATGCCTCTCTATCTCTAACAGAAGAGGATGGCCCAATGGAGGTAGTACATGAGGATCTTCCGAAATTTGGCCATCGAAAAATGGAGTTTGGTTTGGTGGGTAAAGTGATAGCTAATAAACAGATTAACAGAGAGGCGTTCCAGACGTTTATTCCCAGAATATGGCATCCTAAACATGAGATGGAGATCAAGGTGAATAGGGATAATCTCTTTGCTTTCTACTTCAAGAATTGGATGGGCAAGAGAAGGGTGTTAACAAGGGGACCTTGAAGTTTCGATAAATCACTAGTGGTGTTGGAAGAGCCGACAAAAGAGGGAGATGTTGATAGTATAGCCTTGGATAAAGCAGAATTCTGGGTGCAAATACACCGTATTCCTATTTTTTTATGACCAAGGAAATTGAGAAACTTAGGAAGCCTTGTAGAAGATGTGGTGGACATTGATGTGGGTGCTTCTGGTGATTACTTGCGTAAGTACCTTAGAGTCAGGTTCATGATCTCGGTTAGCAAGCCACTGAAGTGTGCCTCCGTGTGGATCTCATGGGTACAAGGAAAGAGACAATTCTAATGTTACGTTATGAGCAGCTTCCGGACCATTGCTTCAAGTGTGGCATGTTGGGACATCTGGTACGTGAAACAAATTAAGGTGTGTACTAATATTTAATCTAGAGGCCGGGGGGTGAATAGATATTAATCAAATTTTAATTTTCGTTATTAGTCAATTTTCCGAAAATATCCCTAACTAGTCAATTTATATAACAAGTGTAATAATGTGCAGAATTTAAATAACACTTGAAATATACGTGGAAACCCTCAACAGGGAAAAACCACGGGCTGGTAAGTGCGCCACACTCGAACCTCGAATCCACTAATGGTAAAGTGATTACAACCTAATCCCGATATAAGTGAACCTAGTCTAATTGCTTGTGATCCAAGCAACCTAATCCCGGAAGCTACACAAGACTTAGTTCTCAATGAAGAGATAATATGCCTATGTGAATATTAATGATATTCAAAGAACAAATAGAGCTATGAAACCCTATATGCTTATCTAGGATGATAATATGACAATTAATTCAATCCTAGATATCAAGAGCTAAATGACATGTCATAAAGCTTAACTAATCATAGATTAAACAACCTAGATATTGTAGGGAAAAAAACGATTGCACGTAGCAGAAACGAGACTAAAATCGAGTTTAGTATAGTTTAAAATTTTTCCATAATTTGAACCTTAACCCTCTAATTAATTAACATATAATACTAAAGATATCACCTTTGTCGCGTGATCCAATTGACATTGCATCGATGGTAATTTGCAAGATTTTCCAATCCAATCACGAACGTGAATTACCTAGGAGCGTGGTCTCCCTTCTCTTTGAATTGTGTACCTGAGGATGGATTAACAAAACTTTTTCTTTTTCGTTAGTCACAACAAGTTCCAAGAGACAACAAAGAATGTTCCGGTCACTTTTGAATTCACAATCTTTTGATCGAAACTCACGTGAACCTTATTCAAATTGTGCACAAAACCTTTTGATATAAAAGTAACTAGTGCACTATCGAAATAAAAACAAACTTTTCTTTTTCCTCTTGGCCGAAAATCACACTAGTCTAAGAGTTGGATTCTATTTTCTCTAGTAAAAGAAAAAACTCTCAAGTCCAAGACCTTAGGGTTTGCTGAATTCTATTCACATTAATGTTTTTGCCGAATTCTCTTTTTTCCATATATGGTACACGAATCCAACTTGGCTATTAAAATATATTTTGTGCTCTAATTCTGCAACTATTTTGTGCTCTAATTCTGCACGCTTATATATATAATATATATATTATATATTATATATATATATTGCGGCCAATTATGCATCAATATATTATATCTATATATACTGGCCATATAATATAAAATATATATATATCCAAATCTTCAAGCCATGTAATCATATATATCCGAATTCTTTTGTATATATATATTATATCCCAATTCCTTTTTTGATATTATAGGATATATATAAGCTATTTTTGGTATAATTATTAGGGTGACCGAAATCCTAGATAGGAAATCTAGAAGGTGGCTGAAATCCTCACTATAAGAGGATTTATGTTTCACCCATACTCCTATCAATCTTTAGAATCCAAATCCTAATCCAACTCTTTAGTGTTTTTGTGACTATAAAAGACTTCCTCATTTGACGAGATAAATAAATCCCTTATTTATCTACTTACCAATAAAGTCTTTTATATTTATTGACTACCACAATAGTATACTACTAAGAATATATTTCCTAGTCAGAAAAAGATTTTGATTTTTAATTAATAATTAATTAATCAATTAATTAATTTCCATTTAATCAAATAACAAAAATAAAACAATATCATATCATATAATCTCGGCCATGTTAATATATATATCTTTATATTGTTTTTCTATTTTATTAAATCCATTGGACCTTAATAAATGCCCACATGTGAACTACGCCCATTCTTACTAAAAGAAACAAGTCCACATGCCTTAATACAATTCTAGATGGACCCATAAATTAGTCCGGTAGAATATATCAACTGATTCATGTAAGTCCGTGTGGATTGAGGATCTTGGGGCTATCTAAATTTAAGCTTCAATAGACATAACCTAATCACAATCAACAAATGATTCACTTAGGCCTGATCCATTAATTTTAACTCATTCCACTAAAGAGCTAAAATTGAACTCTTAAATAAAGATAGAATAAGTAAATATTTCTCATTCGTACCCTAGACAATCTTATTGGAGATGGTGTATCCTCGTGAAGAATATCAGTAATCGCCAAGAGCTCATAGACCGCCTATAGCTCTTCAAGTTACCATATTTACTCATATGACCACATTTTGAACTTGGATATTTTGACTTGTCCAGAAGCCATGTTTCAATAGACTCTATCGAAAACTTAACGTTAAGATTCAATATCCAATATCTCAAAACATCCATATGATGATATTCTACTCTCATTTAATAAATGGAGCCACAATGTTCATATCTATAAATGAAGTCCTCTATCGATTAACAAATGAATACTACCAAACTATCGAGGATAGACTATGCTATATAATCGTACTCATTGATAACTCAAATGATAACACTTGCAACCATAAGTCCATCATTTATCTCAGGATGAAGATAGACTCTCCGATTGTCCTGATAATAAAAAAACTTTTATCTACTGACGGTTCTAGATAAAGTATTTCATTGTGATCATATTCAATGCACCCAGTGCACTAGATTCTTTTACTCAAAGACCCTTCGATGATTTCAGACTCATCATAACTCATTTGATCCCACTCAATGCTAGCAAAAGAATTCTACAACTTTAACAAGATAAAGGTGCCCAACCTTTAACTTAAGTTGTGAACATTATTCAAAACTAACTAAGAATTGTGTCTACCTCATACATATCCAGATGTACGAACAATTCTTCTTTTCTCATAGTCTTTTGACCTTATGATTATTTACTTTTGACAATTATAATATTCAATCTATAAATGCTATAGATTTGTTTAAATCAGAAATCACTTTATTAATATGAAAAGATTGTCAAAAACAATATTACACTCTTGCTATTGAGCATAATACTAACAGATAGCTATAAAAAATACAACACTCATCAAAACAACACACAATCTCTATCTTGTATAATAGCATATGAATTAATTGTAGGGAAAAATACCGTAGTACACGCAGCGGAAGCGAGACTAAAAATAGATTTAGTATGTTTTAAAATTTTTCCTTTTTGTGAACCTTAACCCTTTAAATTAATTAACCATACATATAAAGTAACAAAAGTATAATACCTTTTGTCGCGTGATCCGATTGACTTACGTCGATGGTAATCTGCAAGATCTTCAATCCTAGCACGAACGTGAATCACCTAGGAGCGTGGTCTCCCTTTTCCTTGAATTGCAAACTTGAGAACGGACAAACAAACTTTCTTTTTCTATTTGTTAGTCACAAACAATCAAAAGACCACAAAGATTATTCCGGTCACTTTTGAGTTCTCAATCTAATGATCGAAACTCGTGTGAACCTAATTCGATGTTGTACACACAAGCTTATTGATGAACAAGCAAATAGTGTACCATCAAAAGAATAATCTCCTCTCTTTTTTGTCTTGGCAGAATAATCAAACAATTTTCTATGAGTTGAGAAGAAGAAGAAAATTGATTCAGTAAACAACTTAGGGTGGCCGAACCCTATAAGGTCTATTATATAGGGTGGCTGAATTTCTTTCTCCTTTTACTTTAGGGTTGCCAAAATCTATAAGGTGTTGTATTAGGGTTGGCCGAATTTCATCATGTCACTTATATAGGGTGACCGAAATTCAACCCTAATTCCCATCAACTTTTTAGACTCCTAACCCTAATTTAACTCATAAGTTATTTTTATTCTTTTATTGACTAAATAAAAAGACTTCTTATTTGATTAATAAATAAACTTAATTATTTATTTTCTTATCAAACAAGTTTTTTACTTTTAGTATATTACTACCAATAGTATAATTCTAGGAAACATATTTCTTGATCAGAAAAAGATTTTGTTTCTTAATTAAATAATTAATTAATAAATTAATTAATTCTCATTTAATCAAACAATAAAATAAAATAATATTTTTGACTAATAATATAGCCTTGCCGCCCCACATGAAATATATGGGCCAAATATTATTTCCTTATTTTATTTAATCCATTGGACTTTAAATAAAAATCCCACATGTGAACCAGACCCCTTCTTACTAAAAGAAACAAGCTCACATGCCTTTTATTAATATATTAATATAATTGATCAGCCCATTAAACAAATAATGTGCAAATTATATTCTTAATATATTAAATGCAATTCTAGATGGACTCATAAATTGGTTCGGTAGAATATATCAAGTGATCCATGCAAGTCTGTGTGGATTGGGATCTTGGCGGGCTATCTAAATTTAAGCTTCAATAGACATAACCTAATCACAATCAACAAATGATTCACTTAGGTCCCGATCCATTAATTTTAACTCATTCCACTAAGAGCTAAAATTGAACTCTTAAATAAAGATAGAATAAGAAGATGTTCTTCATTCATACCCTAGACAGTCATGTTGGAGATAGTGTATCCTCGTGATTAATATCAGTAATCGCCAAGAGTTCGTAGACCGCCTATAACTCTCCAAGTTACCATATTTACTCATATGACCATGTTTTGAACTTGGATATTTTGACTTGTCCAGAAGCCATGTTTTCAATAGACACTATCGAAAACTCAACGTTGAGATTTAATATCCAATTACCTCAAAACATCCATACGATGATATTATACTCTCATTTAATAAATGGAGCCACGATGTCCATATCTATAAATGAAGTCCTCTATCGATTAACAAATGAATATCACCAAACTATCGAGGATAGACTATGCTATATAATCGTACTCATTGATAACTCAAATGATATCACTTGCAACCATAAGTCCATCATTTATCTCAGGATTAAGATAGACTCTCCGATTGTCCTGATAATGAAAAGACTATTATCTATTGACGGTTCTAGATAAAGCTTTTCATTATGATCCAGTTCAATGCACCCAGTACACTAGATTTTTTTACTCGAAGACACTCCGATGATTTTAGACTCATCATATCTCATTTGATCCCACTCAAATGCTAGCAAAAGAATTCTACAACTTTAACAAGATAAATGTGCCCAACCTTTAACTTAAGTTGTGAACATTATTCAAGACTAACTAAAGAATTGTGTGTACCTCATACATATCCAGATGTACGAACAATTCTTCTTTTCTCATAGTCTTTAGACCTTATGATTATTTACTTTGACAATTATAATATTAAACTATAAATGCTATAAGATTTGTTAAACTAGAAATCACTTTATTAATATGAAAAAGATTGTCAATTACAACATTACACTCTTGCTATTGAGCATAATCCTAACATTAAGAACATACAAGTAAATAAAGAGATGCCTTGATAAATAAAACACTAATTATATATGATAATAGTGAAGAATATACCAAGGGAAGTGTGTTGAGGAAAACCCATGCAAGCAAGCATCCTAACTAGGCTAGAAAATGCTAGATGATATTTTGATGCATATGAGAATGGTTTTTTAGTGTTAAAAATGAGTTCTTGATTTGATTTTCTCTCAAGTGTCTCTCTTTGAAGTTTAGGGTTCTTAGAGTCAAAGAACTTAATTCAGAGAATGAGAAAGTGTGATATTTATAGACATCAAGAACAGGGCATGTGAAAAAAACAAGTTTGCCCTTGAAAACGCACGATCGACGGTTTCATTCAGTTGCCAAGACGTTGATCACAACCGTCGAATTGAACCCGAGAAGAACAGGGGAACAACAACGGTTTCATTCAGTGGTTACCAAACCGTCGATTCAACTGTAGAATCAAACCCGAAAGATTAAATTGACCAGGTCTGATCGGTGATTTCGAACAGCGGTTATGGCTGCCGATCATAACCGTAGAAATGCTCCAGAAACTTCTGGACACAAACAGAGGTTTCATTCGGTGGTCATGGCCATCAATCAAACCGTTGATTCACCATAAGTGGTGAAACCAAAGGAGAAACAAAGGCCATTCTCTGTGGGCTGTCTTCGCGCTAAACTAAGCACACATTAGTGCATGCACGGACGTTTCCGAACAATATCGGGAAACGAATTACAAGTCACATAAACACACATCAAGATACAACAATAAGTGCAAGTGTGAAATGTGACATTTGAAGAGAATGCACACAAAAGTAAAGCATACATATGCAAACATTACAAGTGTGTGTGTGCAACTAAATCTCTTCAATAAAAACTAAGCACTATAGATATACCTTTGGAGTACTTGTCACCTTGAGGTCTTGAAAGGGCCTTTGAGCTTGATCCTCATTCACCTAAACTACCCTTACAATTCAAACCCCAATATGTGGTTTGTCCACGAAATAAGTCAATCAATAAATGAGACCTTACAGTACGAGAGTGCCCAAGCCACAGTAAGGAAGACCAGCCTTTATTGGAACAAGAGTTTAAATATTGGTGATGGTTGAGGGTCTGGTCTGATCCTCATCGTAACGATATGAATGAAGATAAGAGGGCAGTAGTTGCTCTTGGTTTCAGAGGAACAAATAGCAGCGAAGTTTCTTGGAAAATATGACAGTAAGTGAGAATAGGAATATTGATCAACATGGGTTGAAGAAGGTACAAGAGAGCACATCGGTGGTGACTCCAGTGATAGCTGTGGCAGAGATCCCCTTTTACCAGTGAAGGCGGGGGTTGACCAGTCACCTAAGAGTGTTGGCATCATTGGAGGGCCTAAAAAAGGAAAACAGGTCGCAACAGGAAAGGAACTGGGATTTTTGGCTGAAAATCCGAAGACTACAATTCATGAAGGGAATTTTACTGATACAATATTGGATGGGGTTGACTTACCAAGTTCTAAATATTCCAGTCTAATTACTTCGGGGGGAATGGAGATTTGCAATGAAGATTCGAGGAACCTTTATAATATGAATAAAACATACAAACACATGGGCAAGAGCATGGAATTAACCGGTCCAAATAAGGGTCTAGTGTTTCATTTTACTAGTGGGGGCCCATCTGAGCCTAATGGAATCGATGATGGGCTTGGTGAGGTTTTCATAGACGTGTTGACAAAGGAGAAAATTCATAAAGGCTTCGTAAGGCCAAATGGAAAAAACTGGCTATGTAGGGAATGATTAATGGAGATGGGCCTCACTTGGGTGTTTAGGTGAGAAAAAGACATCTGAAGCAAGAGAAGGCAGAAGTTAGGGTTTCACAGAAAGAATAAAATCTAAGAACACTGCTTTTGATATCGTATCGGCAGGCACAAAATCAACGGCTCACCAGTTGATGAAGTATTTTTGCTACTTGCAAGTTTGTTCATAGGGATTGAATTTAAGAAATGGGTTAATGATAATTAATTTAGATCAAACTACTCTACGTGAAGAAAAGTAAATTTTCATGTGGTTTTGAATTGAGTAAAATTAATTGCAATGGAAATTAACTAGATTAACTAAGAAAAACAGTTAACTGCAATTAAACTAATGTTCTAAATGCAAATGGTTGTATATGTATAAGGATGAGTACTAAGGAGTTGTTAGGTTGATAATTAGTGTTGGCATTAATTCCATATCAAAACGTGTTTTACTTGTAATGTTTAGTGGTTAGTAAATGAAGGATTTCGAAGACGAAGGACGTCTCAACCATTATTCGTTCAAGTTGCCGGCTTTTAAGAGTTTTCGGACATTATCGGTCTACAAAGGTATACAAAGACCTCTTATCTCTTACAAGGCTAGGCACACACTCACACATATCATTCTTGTGTGTCCCTTCATGATTTTATTTCATTTACATTTCACTTTCACACACTTGGCAAAATATGCTCATGCATTCACATTTAGTTAATAAACTTTGTGTTTTGCATTTTCTAGGACTATGTCCGGAAACTAGCATATGTGTGTGTATTTGTGTTTGTATATTTCCGTATTTTGTGTTTAGGACTTGAACATGTTCTTATTCAATTCCTTATTGAGTTCCGGTCGTTTCGGTTACTCATTCATAAGGTTTCGAGTCCAAACGTGTTGACTATGCCACTTTACGTTCTCTTATGTTGTGTTGACTTCATCGATGATTTCCGAGATGATTTCTCAACCGTTTTTCAAATTTGTATAGTCGTTTTTGTGCGTGAGAGAGTCATGGTTCGTAATCTGAAAACGGATTCAAATTCGGAGTTCGGACGCCCGAGATACGGGCCGACGAACCGAGGGAGCGCGGGAGAGGACAGCCCAGGCCGTGGGCCACATGGGCTGGCGTGGTTGAGGCCGTGGGCCCCATGGCCTGGAGCACCCTCTGCTCCCGTGTGGGCCACGCCCCCCCGGCCTGGGGGTGACGTGGCACCACGTGATTGGCGAAAATCTTTTCTCTCTCCTCCTATTTCTTCCCTCTCTCTTCATTTTGAATTTTGAAGAAGAATGTTTTCAGATTTCCCGTAAGGCATTTTCTCCAATTTTTCCAAACTTCAAAACACCATATCTTCCTCATCCGGAGTCGGATTTGAGTGATTCAAGTTGGAGAGTGTTCGTATTTGAGTCCTCTAACATCTCCAAGTGGTTGGCAGCTGTTTGATCGTGATTTCCAGTGGTTGAACTGAATTCCGAACCAGCTCAAAATCGAGGTAATGGTCTCATCTTAGGGATTTCTTGTTATTTGACCTTCCAATGCTTGGGGTTTTTTCTTCTATATCTATGTTATGTTTTATGAAAGCTATTGAAAGGTAGCTTGATTATCATTCCAATTGAAACTCAATTTGGGACTTATGTTGACTAGATTTTATGATTCTAGGTTTTACATTTGTTTGTGAGTTGTATTGTGATTAGAATGGCATCTTAGGTTGTTTGATACTTAATTGAATTAATTTTGTGTTAAAATGACTTTGAGATTTGATTTGGTCCTTTGATTGAAGAAATCAAGGATTTGTGTATTTGTTTGTGTTTTAGAGAATATAGGTTTTGATTGATGTAAATCTCAAAACCTTGCTCTATATTTTTGTCTAGTATATTGATTGATTTTAATCTCATATATCTAGCCTTTGATTGTATATTGATAGCATCTTGAATTAGGACTTAATGAACATTTTGTGATTCAAGTGTTATGTGTGTGAATGAGACTTTGAGTGTATGTGTTAGGTGTTTCACATGCTTAGGTTTCTATTCATGTATTTTTGCATCTAGACTTGATTAATTGTGTTTTCACATGTTTAGGTCTATTTATGCCATAGAATGTATTGATCACATGTTCTATGTTGAAATGAATGTTTGCATCATTTGCATTCATATGATCACACTAGGAAGTCCTTGTAAAAGGCATGAAGTCTTGGTTAGAGTCGGGATGACTCGGATAGCCAAGCAAGAAGACTTGCCTAGAGTCGGGATGACTCGGATAGGTAAGCAAGGAGTCATGGCTAGAGTCGGGAGGACTCGGATAGTCATGCATGGGAGGCTCCTTAGAGGCAAGAGTGCCTTGGATAGGGAGTTGGCTAACATATTGGTAGGCCTAGGCGTATGGTTAGACATAGACTCCGATAGAGCGGGGTACACGGGATGTGTATGCACTCTTGAGGAATTTCTAATCTTCCATCGATGTTGGTTGAGTGTGTTGTCCAATATATGGTGGTTCCGCATCATTGAGGGATTTCATACTTTCAAATAGGGTTGGGTAGGCTTAGACTTCACTAGGTTGGGTGAGCTAAAGATTGGTCACTTTGTGAATGTTCTATGTTTACTTTCCAATAATATAGTACCCAATGGTTGTATATTTTATTTGTATATTTTATTGTCTTGATTCATAATATTCACTTGTGATGTATTGTGAACTAAGTCTTTGTATAGTGTGATTAGAGTATTCATTCTATAGATCAATTTGTATCTTTGATTCTTTTGTATATTGTAATATTTGTTTAGTGACATTTTGATCACTCTTGTAACACATTGAACATCTTATGAAATACAAGCTTATTTTGTTGTTATGTTTATTTGATATTTTACCTCACATGACTTGTTGATAAACTTAGACATTTCTCTTATGATTGTGTCATCGTATTGTCTATGTATGTCTACCTTGGCTTATTGTGTTGTGTGTAAGGCTACCTTGAGGGACAAATGGATGTTTGTTCAAGGGTTTGAAAAAAGGTGTAAAAACCTATTCACCCCCCCTCTAGGTATGCTTTAAGCAATTTAACTTCGTTTGTGTACATTCAATTGGTATCAGAGCGGGTCGTCGGACGGCACTCGACGAGATCCGGGTTACACTTACGAGTGGATTGCTTAGGTATTTGCTAGAATGGTTTTCCAAGATGATGTGATGACCGAAGGGGCTTCGAATTCTAGGCCTCCTCTTCTCAAGGGTCACAACTACGGGTTTTGGAAATTGAGGATGAAGGCTTACATCCGATCTATTGATGAGAGAGCTTGGATGACCGTTGAAGAAGGTTACCTTGCTCCTAACAAGATTGTGGATGGAGTGACCGTTTCCAAGCCTAGGAGTGAGTGGTCTACTAATGAGTTTGAGTTAGCAAAGTGGCATCATCGGGCGGTGAATGCTATTTTTGGAGGTGTTGATAGTAGGCAATTCTCCTACATTCAAAACCTAGAAACCGCTAAGGAGGCATGGGAGGCTCTCCAAGTCACCAATGAGGGGACTAAAGCGGTGAAGAAGACTTGTCTTCAATTGCTCACTTCCCAATTTGAGGTTTTGCAAATGGGTGAGGAAGACAAGTTTATTGACTTTCAAGATAAGCTTCTAGACATCGCCAATCAATGCCAAGCACTTGGTACTCCTATCTCCGGTGAGAGGCTAAATTGGAAGATTCTTAGATCACTTCCAAAGAGGTTCAAAGCCAAGGTTACCGCCATTGAAGAGAGCAAGGACGTTGACGTCATGAGCATAGATGAGTTGCTAGGATCTCTTCAAACTTTTGAGGCGTGCATGAAACCAAAGGCTAAGAACAAGGGTTTAGCTCTCAAGGTTGTCAAGGAAGCTAGTAGTAGCGATGATGATGAGGAGATGGCGTTATTGGTTAGGAAGTTTAGGAAGTTCATGAGGAAAGGTGTCAAGTCAAGTGGCAAGTACTCAAGGGACAAGGAAGTCAAGAAGTCCTTTACTCCACCTCATGAGAGGAGTGGCCATGCTAAGAGCAATAGGAAGGTTCAATGCTTCAAGTGCAAGAAGTTTGGACATTATGCTTCGGATTGTCCTAGTGGTGATTCTAAGAGGGACAAGAAGGGAAAGGCTATGGCGGCTACATGGAGTGAAGATGATGCCTCTAGTGATGAGGAGAGCTCAAGTGATGAGTCTTCTAGTGAAGAAGAGCTAGTAAGCAACTTTGTTGCATTCATGGCTTCTCACTCTACTCTAGAGGATGTTAATCAAGATTCATTGGATAAGGAGATTGATCAAAGTCATCAAGAGTGTTTAAATGATAATCCATCCTACATTGATCTTTTGGCTAAGGTGAAGTTTCTTGAGGAGAAGTTGAAATTAGCCTTGAGTGAGATTGATGAGAAGGAGGACTTGATCAAGATTCAAGTGGATGAGTTTGTTGCTACAACTCGTAGGCTCTTGCGTGAAAAGAATGCTATTGAAAAGAAGCTTTGCGAAGTTGAGAGTATTTTGCTTGTGATGTATTGTGAACCAAGTCTTTGTATAGTGTGATTAGAGTATTCATTCTATAGATCAATTTGTATCTTTGATTCTTTTGTATATTGTAATATTTGTTTAGTGACATTTTGATCACTCTTGTAACACATTGAACATCTTATGAAATACAAGCTTATTTTGTTGTTATGTTTATTTAATATTTTACCTCACATGACTTGTTGATATACTTAAACATTTCTCTTATGATTGTGTCATTGTATTGTCTATGTATGTCTACCTTGGCTTACACCTTTTGTCTATGATTGTGTCATTTCTCTTATTTTGTCATTGTATTGTCATTGTATTTCTCTTATTTTGGTTTTTTACACCTTTTTTCAAACCCTTGAACAAACATCCGTTTGTCCCTCAAGGTAGCCTTACACACAACACAATAAGCCAAGGTAGACATACATAGACAATACAATGACACAATCATAAGAGAAATGTCTAAGTATATCAACAAGTCATGTGAGGTAAATTATCAAATAAACATAACAACAAAATAAGCTTGTATTTCATAAGATGTTCAATGTGTTACAAGAGTGATCAAAATGTCACTAAACAAATATTACAATATACAAAAGAATCAAAGATACAAATTGATCTATAGAATGAATACTCTAATCACACTATACAAAGACTTGGTTCACAATACATCACAAGTGAATATTATGAATCAAGACAATAAATATACAATTAAAATATAAGAGAAGAGATAGAAAGAATTAACACAAGGGATTTTTTAACGTGGTAAAACCTCCAAGGAGGAAACATCCACGGGTTGAACTACAACCATTGGGTACTATATTATTGGAAAGTAAACATAGAACATTCACAAAGTGACCAATCTTTAGCTCACCCAACCTAGTGAAGTCTAAGCCTACCCAACCCTATTGGAAAGTATGAAATCCCTCAATGATGCGGAACCACCATATATTGGACAACACACTCAACCAACATCGATGGAAGATTAGAAATTCCTCAAGAGTGCATACACATCCCGTGTACCCCGCTCTATCGGAGTCTATGTCTAACCATACGCCTAGGCCTACCAATATGTTAGCCAACTCCCTATTCAAGGCACTCTTGCCTCTAGGGAGCCTCCCATGCATGACTATCCGAGTCCTCCCGACTCTAGCCATGACTCCTTGCTTACCTATCTGAGTCATCCCGACTCTAGGCAAGTCTTCTTGCTTGGCTATCCGAGTCATCCCGACTCTAACCAAGACTTCATGCCTTTTACAAGGACTTCCTAGTGTGATCGTGTGAATGCAAATGATGCAAACATTCATTTCAACATAGAACATGTGATCAATACATTCTATGGCACAAATAGACCTAAACATGTGAAAACACAATTAATCAAGTCTAGATGCAAAAATACATGAATAGAAACCTAAGCATGTGAAACACCTAACACATACACTCAAAGTTTCATTCACACACATAACACTTGAATCACAAAATGTTCATTAAGTCCTAATTCAAGATGCTATCAATATACAATCAAAGGCTAGATATATGAGATTAAAATCAATCAATATACTAGACAAAAATATAGAGCAAGGTTTTGAGATTTACATTAATCAAAACCTATATTCTCTAAAACACAAACAAATACACAAATCCTTGATTTCTTCAATCAAAGGACCAAATCAAATCTCAAAGTCATTTTAACACAAAATTAATTCAATTAAGTATCAAACAACCTAAGATGCCATTCTAATCACAATACAACTCACAAACAAATGTAAAACCTAGAATCATAAAAACTAGTCAACATAAGTCCACAAATTGAGTTTCAATTGGAATGATAATCAAGCTACCTTTTCAAATAGCTTTCATAAAACAATAACATAGATATAGAAGAAGAAACCCCAAGCATTTGGAAGGTCAAATAACAAGAAATCCCTAAGATGAGACCATTACCTCGGATTTTGAAGCTGATTCGGAATTCAGTGATCAACCACTGGAAATCATGATCAAACAGCTACCAAACCACTTGGAGATGTTAGAGGACTCAAATACAAACACTCTCCAACTTGAATCACTCAAATCCGACTCCGGATGAGGAAGATATGGTGTTTCGAAAATCTGAAAAGTCAGAGGAGAGGGCTGACGGGAAAACTGATTTTTTCTTCTTAGAAATTCAAAATGAGAGAGAGAGGGAAGAAATAGGAGGAGAGAGAAGAAGTTTTTCGGCCAATCACGTGGTGCCACGTCACCCCCAGGCCGTGGGGGGTGCGTGGCCCACACGGGAGCAGAGGGTGCTCCAGGCCGTGGGGCCCACGGCCTCAACCACGGCCAGCCCATGTGGCCCACGGCCTGGGCTGTCCTCTCCCGCGCTCCCTCGGTTCGTCGGCCCGTATCTTGGGCGTCCGAACTCTGAATTTGAATCCGTTTTCGGATTACAAACCGTGACTCTCTCACGCACGAAAACGACTATACAACTTTGAAAAACGGTTGAGAAATCATCTCGGAAATCATCGATGAAGTCAACACAACGTAAGAGAACGTAAAGTGGCATAGTCAACACGTTTGGACTCGAAACCTTATGAATGAGTAACCGAAACGACCGGAACTCAATAAGGCATTGAATAAGAACATGTTCAAGTCCTAAACACAAAATACGGAAACATACAAACACAAATACACACACATATGCTAGTTTCCGGACATAGTCCTAGAAAATGCAAAACACAAAGTTTATTAACTAAATGTGAATGCATGAGCATATTTTGCCAAGTGTGTGAAAGAGAAATGTAAATGAAATAAAATCATGAAGGGACACACAAGAATGATATGTGTGAGTGTGTGCCTAGCCTTGTAAGAGATAAGAGGTCTTCGTATACCTTTGTAGACCGATAATGTCCGAAACTCTTAAAAGCCGGCAACTTGAACGAATAATGGTTGAGACGTCCTTCGTCTTCGAAATCCTTCATTTACTAACCACTAAACATTACAAGTAAAACACGTTTTGATATGGAATTAATGCCAACACTAATTATCAACCTAACAGAGTCGATGGATCCAATAAGCAAATAATGGGTGTGTCAATAACTCTCATTAATGCACATCTATCAAAATAACGTTCCTGAAACAAATTAACAGTGTGTTCGATATATTAATCTAGAGGGGGGTGAATATATTTTAACTAATTTTACCCAATTTTCGTGTATAGTCAAGATTACGAAAATGCCCAAAACTAGACAATATAATATAGCAAGTGTAATATGGTGCGGAAATTAAATAACACTGGATATATACGTGGAAACCCAACCACTGGGAAAAACCACGGGCTGTTTAGTGCGCCACACTTGAGCCTCGAAATCCACTAATTGAAATGGAGTTTACAATCTATGTAGACCTCGTCTAACACTCCAGTCAATAACCCCCCACTTCTACCACGCGGGCCTTTAAAAGCGACTCTAGTCCTACTTGCTTGAGGCCTAAGCAATTTTAGCCCCAAGTCTTAATTCTCAATGAAGAGATTATGCAACCTATGTGAATATATGATGATATTCAAATAACAAACAAGGCTAGGGAACCTTAGATGCTTATCTAGGATGATGATATTGTTAGGATTATGCTCAATAGCAAGAGTGTAGTATTATTTTTGACAATCTTTTCATATTAATAAAGTGATTTTTGATTTAAACAAATCTTATGGCATTTATATATTGAATATTATAATTGTCAAAAGTAAATAATCATAAAGTCAAAAGACTATGAGAAAAGAAGAATTGTTCGTACATCTGGATATGTATGAGGTAGACACAATTCTTTAGTTAGTCTTGAATAATGTTCACAACTTAAGTTAAAGGTTGGGCACCTTTATCTTGTTAAAGTTGTAGAATTCTTTTATTAGCATTTGAGTGGGATCAAATGTGTTATGATGAGTCTAAAATCATCGGAGGGAGTAAAAGAATCTAGTGCACTGGGTGCATTGAACTGGATCACAATGAAATACTTTATCTAGAACCGTCAATAGATAATAGTCTTTTCATTATCAAGACAATCAGAGAGTTTATCTTAATCCTGAGATAAATGATGGACTTATGGTTGCAAGTGGTATCATTTGAGTTATCAATGAGTACGATTATATAGCATAGTCTATTATCGATAGTTTGGTGATATTCATTTGTTAATCGATAGAGGACTTCATTTATAGATATGGACATCGTGGCTCCATTTATTAAATGTGAGTAGAATATCATCATATGGATGTTTTGAGGTTTTTGATATTAAATCTTAACGTTGAGTTTTCAATAGTGACTATTGAAAGATGACTTCTGGACAAGTCATAATATATATCCAAGTTCAAAACGTGGTCATATGAGTAAATATGGTAACTTAGAGAGCTATAGGCGGTCTATGAGCTCTTCGCGATTACTGATATTCTTCATGAGGATTCACTATCTCTTATAAGATTGTCTAGGGTATGAATGAAAGTCATTTACTTATTCCATCTTTATTTAAGAGTGCAATTTTAGTTCTTTAGTGGAATGAACTAAAATTAATAGATTGAACCTAAGTGAATCATTTGTTGATTGTGATTGGGTTATGTCTATTGGAGCTTAAATTTAGATAGGCCCGCCAAGATCCCCAATCCACACGGACTTGCATGAATCACTTGATATATACTACTGGACTAATTTATGGGTCCATCTAGAATTGTATTAAGGCATGTGGACTTGTTTGTTTTAGTAAGAATGGGTCTAGTTCACATGTGGGCCTTTTATTAAGGTCCATTGGATTTAATAAAATAGAAAAACAATATATAGATATATTAATATATATGGCACATGGCCGAGATATATATATGATATTATATTATTTTATTTTTATTATTTGATTAAATGGAAATTAATTAATTGATTAATTAATTATTTAATTAAAAATTAAAATCTTTTTCTGACTAGGAAATATGTTTCTTAGTAGTATACTATTGTGGTAGTATAATAAATATAAAAGATTTTATTTGGTAAGTAGATAAATAAGGGATTTATTTATCTAGTCAAATTAGGAAGTCTTTAATATAGTTACAAAAACACCAAAGAGTTGGATTAGGGTTTGGAATTCTAAGGAAATCTACCTAGAGTTAGGATTTAAGTCAAAAGACACAAATCCTACATGGTAAAGGATTTCGGCCTCAATATATAGATATATATGAAATATATATGAAAATTAGCCGGAATATATATAGATATATATTTATAAAGCATGCGGTGATATATATAATATATGGTGCCAATAAAAAGCACAAGAGATATAAAATATATATTGTGCAAGTATATCGCAAGATATAAATATATATATAATATATTGTGCAAGAATATAGCACTAGAGATATATAATATATATTGTGCAAGTAGGCCGCAATATATATATATATATATATATATATAAAGCATGCAGAGATATAGGTGATATACATGTAAGTTGAATCAATTTAGATTATATATTATATATGCATGTTAAAGTCATGCAATATGTATAGATTATATAATCAAAAGTTGAATTCGGTGCAAATATGTATATTATGCGACCTATATATATATTGAGTGCAAAGAGAATTTGACTAACCCTAATGTCTTGGACTTGAGAGTTTTTTCTTTTGCTAGAGAAAAATAGAATCCAACTCTTAGACTAGTGTGATTTTCAGCCAAGAGGAATAGAGAGAAAAGTTTGTTTTTATTTCGATAGTGCACTAGTTAATTTTACATCAAAAGGTTTTGTGCACAATTTCGAATAAGGTTCATGCGAGTTTCGATCTAAAGATTGTGAATTCAAAAGTGACCGGAACATTCTTTGTTATCTCTTGGAACTTGTTGTGACTAACGAAAAAGAAAAAGTTTTGTTAATCTATCCTCAGGTACACAATTCAAAGAGAAAGGAGACCACGCTCCTAGGTGATTCATGTTCGTGATTGGATTGGAAGATCTTACGGATTATCATCGACGTAATGTCAATCGGATCACACGACAAAGGTATGATATCTTTAGTATTATATGTTAATTAATTAGAGGGTTAAGGTTCAAATTATGGAAAAATTTTAAACTATACTTAAACTCTATTTTAGTCTCGCTTCCGCTGCGTGACCGTATTTTTCCCTACAATTGGTATCAGAGCCTGGTTGTACCGTTTAATTAATTAACGTATATATACGTGAATCTATTTCTTTTTATTGTGATTATGCATGTTTAGAAAGAGATGGCACTCTAGGTTTTCTCATATATAATTACATTGGAATGTATGGATTTATATATGTTATATGTTGTTATAAAGTGAATTGTTATTGCTCAATTTTGATCCTAGAATTTCAATGTATTTTTGTTTTGGAATTGTAACAAGAAGGGTGGCCTATTATTGTAACAATTTCCTTCTTGGTAGTTGCTAAGTTTTTTTTTATTGTATTAAAATTAAGTGCAGTTTTTTTTTATTTTTTATTATTTGGTATTAAAATATAGTGCAGTTTTTTTTTTTTTTTTTTGTATTAAATACTGCAGTGATTAAAAAAAAAAAAATTGCAGTATTTTATTGTTTAAATAATGTTGTAATACGTTCAAGCATCGAAGATTTGAAGACTTGAAGAATTGGAAGCAACTAGAACAAGTTTTGGATAGGGCACACCATAGCAACATGCATGCGTGCAAGATTGCACGCAGCTATGCATTTTGGACTGTGGGCTGCGCACGGCAGCCCCATGAAGTGCCATGGGCTGCGCACAGCAGCCCTTGTTGGGGTTGTGGAGTGCGCATGCCCATAGGGGCAGCCGTGGGACGCACAAGTGATTGTTAGCCGCTTGAAGACTTGTTCGTCAAGAAAGGAATTTTTTGTATTTTAAACAAATGTAATTTACTTGTTTTTCTAGGATGGATCAAAATTGTGGCTATTTATTTTGCATAAATATTACAATATTTGTTATTGTTTGATGACATGTCATATAGAATAGGAGTGCCACTCATAAATCTCTTTTGGTATGAATATGCATTGAATGATTTAGGTATCTAAATTGGCATCTAGATAACTTGGTAAATCATTTTATGGGATTTAATCACACGCCTTAAATAATTGAGTGGGAGAAGGTGTTTTGCAATACCTATGGCCTCCAAGGTTAATTGAGCTTTATTATTTATTAGTAATCCCCCCAAGGGGCGTCCATGAATGGAATTTAGCAAGATACTTCCTTACAAGGATAGACTAGACAATTGACTCAAATGAGATCTACTCCCAAAGGAGGGGGATTTCCGTGAGGGAAAATATTGAGGGTTGAAATCTTGGTAATACACTTAATGTGGTTTTATTGATATCTTCCCAAGAGTTCTTGTTAATAAAATCATGGCTAAAATTGAAAACGTTGGTTGTTATGTTAACAATTAGGTGGGACCTAGTCTAACTAGTAAATGGTGTGAACTCCCAAAAGAGGCGTAACATTTATGGGTGTTGGATCACCGTTGAATTTTTACGATTGAATTATTCATTAATTCAAGATAAATATTCGAAAGTGCTTTATCATGATTATTTACTCATATATGTTTTTGTTTTTATTCAGAAATCATGATCCCATCCCTAATCAACATCTTCAAAGATAATACTTTAACTGGAGATAATTATGTCACATGGAAAAGGAAAATTGGGTTGTTGCTGCAAGCTGAAAAACATAAGTTTGTTCTGACTACTCCTAAAAACCACCTGCTCCCACTAATGAATCTAATGTGATGCAAAGAGACGAGTATGAGTAGTGGAAGACCTCGAATGAGATGGCCAAATGGCTACCATCTTCGACGTGTTGCAACATCAGCATGAAGGAATGGGGTCTGCTACTGATATGATGATGTCTCTAGAAGAGATTCATATGGTTGGTAAAGTTGCTAATGTTAAGACCCGTCGGAAGGTTAAGGAATAATAGAAGAAAAAGCAACTTGGGCCTACCAAGAAGGAGACTAAGAAAGTAACCAAGATCAAAAGGAAGTGCTTCTTTTGTGGTGAAAAGAGACATTGGAAAAGTAATTGCCCAAAGTCTCAGAATAAGAACGAACAAGGTAATGTGAATTATCTTGAAACATGTTTACTGGCAGATTCTACAGATTCTTAGGTCGTAGACTCAGTAGCCAATAATCATGTTTGTTATTCCTTATGGGGGTTTCAAGAAAGGAGAATGCTGAATAAGAATGAAATCAACTTGCGTTAGGCAATGGAGCGTTGGTGTCTGCTAGTGCAGTGAGAGATATTAGAGTTGATCTAGATTCTAGTAGGCATTTAGATTTGATAGACATTTATTATGTACCTCAATTCAAGAGAAATTTAATTTCAGTTTCTTGTTTAAATAAATTTGAATATTCAGTTACTTTTAATAAATTTTTATTATTAGTAAAGATGACAAATTTGTTTGCAAAGGTACATTGGAAAATGGTCTATTATATTTACATAGAAATATCTCTCACTTGTTAGACAAAGAATTAATGCAACCTAACCATAAAAGAGTAAAATTATCATAAGATGAAACCTACCTATGCCATTTGCGCCTAGGTCATATTAACCTTAATAGGATTAAAAGATTGGTTAGTGATGGACCTTTAAGTGACTTAAAGGTTGATGATCTACCAACTTGTGAATCCTGTTTGGAAGGTAAAATGACCAAAAGGTCATTCAGGACCAAAGGCATAAGAGCCACTGAATGTTTAGGATTAATGCATACTGATGTATGTGGTCCTATGAGCATTCAAGCTAGAGGTGGATATGAGTACTTCATCACTTTCACAGATGATTACTCAAGATTTGGATATGTGTATCTCATGATGTAAGGATTCCCTTTAGTTGATTGGCTTATTTCGTGGGCAAACCACATGTTGGGGTTTGGTTGTAAGGGTAGTCTAGGTGATTAGTTGAAGATCAAAGACCCTTTCCAAGACCTCAAGAGGACAAGCACCAAAGGTATATATCTTGTGCTTACTTTGCCTTGAAGAGATATAGTTGCACACACACACAACATGCATAACTCTTATTCTTGAATGTTGTGTTTATATTTTGTGTGCATTGTGCTTTATTGATTATTCAATATCTCTTCTTGCATTAAATTGATTGCATCTTGTTCTATGAAATGCCATGACATGATAGGCATTAGGATGCATTCAATTCCCACACTTGCACTTCATGATTAGTATTAAGTGTGGTGTAATTCGTTTCCATTTGTGCGATCGGAAACGTCCGTGCTTGCACAATGGTATGCATGTCTTAGCGCGATGGTTGACCACTTGAGAAGGTCTCATTCTTCTCTTGGATAAGTGGTAGTTTTGGTTTGGTTGTTTGGAGTAATATGTCTAGTTTCAAAAGATTGAATTTCAATGTTTTTTCAAAACTGACCTTTGTATGGTCTTGTGACCATAACTTTTTATAGAAAGATTTAAATTGTGTTTTGTAAAATTCTAGACAAACTAGACACCCATACCTTTCCAACGGTATATTATTCGTAATATTTCATGACCGTTTGGATTGGTTTTGAAATCTCCAAAGTGACCACCAAAACAGGGCAACTATGTTGTTGTCTGTTTCTGACCTTTGGTCACTCTATTGATCATAACTTTTTCTAAAAACATCAAAATGTAATTCTGTAAAAACAAGTAGAAAGTAGACATCCATACCTTTCCAACGATATATTATATGAAAGGTTCCGATGTCGTTTGGTCATGTTTCAAAGCGCTCGAATATTGAGTCGCTGCACTGACGCGAGTACCGCGAAAATGCCCATATTTTTTCCATTTCTTCCAAAACGACATAGTTTCACTTGGGCATTATAAATACATATCTTTCTCATCATTTTGAGGGCAGAGCCACAAAATCAAACCCTAGAGAGAGAGGCTCCTTATTCTTGAGAGAGAGAGAGACTTGAGAGAAAAAGCTTAAAGATTACATCTTTATCTCTCTAAACCCATTCCCATATGCACAAATCATCATCTAGGCATCATCTAGGTTCATCTAGCATGTGCTAATGCATGGGTCTTCTTCAACACACATGGTATGATTTGTTGAACACATTTATCTTACATAATTAGTGTTTCTACTTATCAATTTTATCTCATTTATTACTTGTATGTGTTTAGATTAATTTCTACATACATGATTGAGATTATGTGTTGATTGGGTTATTTATGTTAGCTAGGTTTTCATGCCTATTTTATATCTAGCTAATTAATCTCATTATATGATTGAGATTATTTTTGATAGCTTAATTGATTAGGTCATTATTGCCTAAAAGCTATGCCATAAACATTCTTGTGTGATTTATTTATAACTAGGTTGATAGATTGTTTTTTAATCAACTAGTTAATCTTTTGAATGTTTGTGGGTTTTTTGTGATAGCTTTGTATCTAGGATTGGTTATCCTTTACTTAGCTAAAGTTGTATGCCATGACATATAGCTATTTTCATATCTAGGATTGATTTAAATTGAATATATCATCATCCTAGATAAGCATCTAAGGTTCCCTAGCCTTGTTTGTTAATTGAATATTCATACATATTCACATAGGGTTGTGCATCTCTTTTGAGAGATTGAAGTCTTGTGTGATTGACCGGGATTAGGTCGGACACCGGGAACAGGTGGTCACATAAGCAATTGGACTAGAGCCACTTTTAAAGGCCCGCGTGGTAGAAGTGGGGGGTTATTGACCGGAGTGTTAGACGAGGTCTACATAGGTGTAAGGTTCACTATTAGTATTGGCTTGATTCCATTGCAAAACACTCTATGATTGTATTAGTTGTTGCTTAGGACATTATTTGAAGAAAGGAAGCTCAAAGAGTGAAGAGCAACGTCTAGTGCAAAAGTCGTCTTCAAGAGGTGAAAAACGTCAAAGGTAAATCTTGATTTCCACCCTCTTGCAAGGCGTTAGCGCACACACACACAATTCATACATGTGTGTCCCTGTATCGTGGTTCAAACATTTGGTATAACACATTCACACACTTCATAGCATGCTCATGCATTGATCTTGTATTGACAAACATTGTGAAATTGCATGCTTTGTGACTATCTCTTTGATATGGCATGTTTGTGTGAATATGTGTTTATTTGTTTTCGTATTTTGTGTTTAGGACTTGAACATGTTCTTATTTAATGCCTTATCGAGTTTCGATCGTTTCGGTTACTCATTCATAAGGTTTCGAGTCCAAACAAGTTGACTATGCTACTTTTCGTTCTCATTTGTTGTGTTGACTTCATCGTCGGATTCCGAGATGATTTCTCAACCATTTTTCAATGTTGAGTAGTCGTAGTCGTGCGTGAGGGAGTCACGGTTCGTAATCCGAAAACGGATTCGAAATCGGAGGTCGGATGCTCAAGATATGGGGCAACGAACCAAGGGAGCGCGCGAGAGATGTGCAAATCACGTGTGGCCACTTGGCCAGCCCATGTGGGAGGCCGTGGGCCCCACGGGCAAGGGAGCCCTCTGCTCCCGTGGGCCCCACGTGCCCCCCACGCGGTGCTAACGTGGCAGCTCGTGATTCGCTCGGAAATTCTCTCCTTTTCCCTCCTTTTAAGCAAACCTCCTTCCCTCCACACTTATGCAATTTGTTTTTTGAAGAACACTTCATTTCCCGCATCAGTTTTTCAACAATTTTTGTTTACTTGTTTTGATCATATCTCTCTCATACGAACTCGAAATCAATCGATTCAAAAACCAAAATTGTTGGTCTCGAAGAGAGCTACAAACCCCAAGTATTTCCAAAGGCAGTTGACTTCGGCATTTTTCTCAGCTGGTCCATTTCCAGTCCGTGGTCAGTAGTATGTTTCAACTTATTTCTTTTTCAATTTCATCTTTGATCATCTATTGATTCTTTCCATTTGATTGATGAAATTTGTTAAGAAGTATGTTAGATCACATGCTAGGGTTATTTGATCATTTGTTAATTAAGTTTTAGCTTTGTGATTAGTCTTGAACATTTATGTGCTAAACTTGAACTATCATGAAATTGATTCTAGAAAATATATGAGTGATGTGCTTCATGTTATTTTCTATGTTTTATTTCATGATCTAAGAACTAGGTTTTTAGTGTGCTAAATTGAATATTGATACCTTTGTTCTTATTGATTGGCATGTCTTGATTTCTAGATAACTTTTGTGATTGTGTGTTGAAATCATATTCTAGACTATCATTGAACATGTACATTTTGCTTGATTGATCATCTAGCTTAATTTGATTGTGCTTGCATCATTTGCATCACTTTAGATCATAGCCTTGCATAAGGTTGAAGTCTCTTGCAAAGTGATTGAAGCTTTGTGTAGAGCAAGGGAGTCTTGACTAGGACATGTGGTCCGGATAGTCAAGCAAAAGTCTTAGCTAGGAGTGTGGTACTCCAGATGGTTGAGCTAGGAGAGCTTAACTAGGATCTTTGTGATCCGGATAGCTAAGCACGAAATCTTCCTAGAGACGTGAGCGTCTTGGATAGGAAGTTGCTTTCTAGAGGTGTAGGACACATCTCGGATAGGAAGTAGGCTTGATGATTCACTAGCCCGAGGGTAGATTAGGAGTTGATAGCTTGAGCGGATATCATGAGTGATAGCTTGAGTGTGTAAGTCCTTTTTCACATAGTGGATTGCTTCGCCGGTGGTTGTGGTATCAACCCGTGGATGTTTCCTCATTGAGGTTTTACCACGTTAAAATCATTGTGTTCAATTTTGCTTTACTTTCTTTTATCTTCCATATATTACATTGTTTGCACATCTTGTAAATTGATTAACTCTTGTCTTAGTGAAATCAATTCATTTGCTAAATCTTATCAAGTGTGCATTTTGCCTTGTAATTTTCCGCATTATTTTTAATTGGAAGAATTTGGAGCCTATACCTATTCACCCCCCCCTCTAGGTATATTTCACTACTACATTGAGGGAAATTTCATTTGGTATCAGAGCGGGTGTCTAGACGCACTTAGATTGATCCTTTCTTTGTAGTATTTTTGTGTTTGTTTTTTTTGTTTGTGATAAAATCATGATTAAGGAATTATATTCCTATGTGGCTTCTTTTGTTGAACATATTGACTTAGATGAGAAAAAGATCAATGATCTTACTTTTGAAAATGAATGTTTATCCAAAGTCAATATGTCCCTCAACAAGAAGCTAGAAGATCATGCTCTTGGCTCAAAAGAATTCGATGAACTTAAAGACAAGTTTCTAAGTCTAGAATTGAATCTTAAAGATAGCAATGATAGACTTGGTATCTTGAAGCAAGAAATTGAGCAAAGAGATTGTTCTCTTGTTAATGCTAAGAAACTTGAAAATGTGCTTAAATCCAAACTTAATGAGCATTTAAATCAAGAGAAAAAGTATGAACAATGGCTTGATAAATCACATAAAGATGTTTTGTTTAGTGATAACAAAGCGGAAATATATGCCATTGAACTTAGGATGCTTCGTGAGAAACTTGATGAGGCTAATAGGGTGATTAGCAAGATGTCATCTAGTTCTAATAAAGTTGAAACCCTCATTAAAAGTGGAAAGCATCCATGTGACAAAAGAGGTTTGGGTTATATCAATGAGAAGGAGACTCCTTCATCTAACAAATCTACTTTTGTCAAAGCAAGCATTGAATCAATTGTAGGTACACTCTCTCAAGGTAAAGCTATGAAAGCTACCGAAGGTGCCTCTTCATCAACAAGGATGTTCAATGGGAGAACTCAACAACTTAAGCATCAAGAAGCAACAACCTCAAATGCAAGAGGTGAAACATCAAGGGTCGCTCTTCAAAGAGGTAAAATTGTGAGAAGACCAAATGCTATGGAAGTAAATGCAAATGGTAAATTTCTCAAATTTATTCCTATTTGTCATCATTGTAATATGATAGGACATATTCGACCTAGATGCTTTGAGTACATTCGGAAATGCAAACTTGATAATGCTTTTCATGATATGTCTTTGAATGGACCTAGGCAATCATCCATGTATGGATATAGAAATAGACCTAGGAAGACCTTGGAAAAGCATGTTGTTGAAAGAGTTGTTGATGACTTTCTTGCTAAATCTTGTGTTGTGCCTCACTCTACTATGCATAAGAAAATTGATAATGCTTTGTTTGATATTTTTGAAGATGTGACCAATGAGGTCAAGGTGCATGTTGAAAAGCCTAATATTGAGTCAAAGCATGTTAGAAATAAGAGTGAGAAGCATGTTGTGAAAAATGTGTGGATTAGAAAAGACACATCTAAATGTAATGTTGCACAATATGCTTTACGTGCCAACTCCTCCTATTCTTGGTACCTAGATAGCGGTTGCTCTAGGAACATGACCGGGAACAAAGAGTTCTTTAAGAATCTTGTTTTAAAGGATGGAGGTTGGGTTACTTTTGGTGATGGTACCAAAAAGCAAGTTCTTGGCAAGGGAACAATTTGTATCCCCGGATTGCCTAAACTTCGCAATACTTTGTATGTTGATGGGTTACAAGCTAACTTGATAAGCATTACTCACTTGTGTGAAATTTTTCAAGAAGTTAGTTTTAACAAAGATGTATGCACTATAATTGATAAAAAGGGCGATGTCGTCCTAAGAGTCAAAAGGTCTATGGACAATTGCTATTGTCTTGAGATAGATCCTCTAACATGCAACATGGCACATGAGTGCAATAAGCTTGATTTGTGGCATCAACGTTTGGGTCACATGAATTTTAAAGATTTGAAAAAGCTTGAAAAACATGGCATTGTTAGAGGTCTTCCTAATCTTGGTAAAAAGCTTGAGGTGGTTTGTGAACCTTGCCAATTAGGTAAACAAACCAAAGTGCCTCATAAGAAGAATTCTTACATAGCTACCAAGAGACCTTTAGAACTTGTGCATATGGACCTAATGGGGCCAATTCAAACCGAGAGCATTAATGGCAAAAAATACATTTTTGTATGCGTTGATGACTTCTCTAGGTTTACTTGGGTTTATTTTCTTAGAAACAAGACCGAGGCTTTTGATTACTTTAAAAAGTTTTGTAATCAAGTTCAAAATGAAAAAGGTCTTGATATCAAGAAAATATGTCGCATTAGGAGTGATCATGGGACAGAATTTGAAAATGCAAAATTTAGTGAGTTTTGTGATGGTTTAGGGATTTCTCATGAGTTCTCCGCACCTAGAACTCCTCAACAAAATGGTGTTGTTGAGAGGAAAAATCGTGTCTTGCAAGAGATGGCTAGGGTCATGCTCAATAGCAAGAAAGTCCCTAGAAACCTATGGGCCGAGGCGGTCAATACCGCTTGTTATGTGACAAATCGTGTTTTTAAGAGGCCCGGCACAAAACAAACGTCCTATGAGCTTTGGAAAGACAAGAAGCCTAATGTGAGTTACTTCCACACTTTTGGGAGTAAATGTTATATTTTGAATGATAGAGATCACTTAGGAAAGTTTGATGCAAAAAGTGATGTTGGTCTCTTTCTTGGGTATGCTATTAATAGTCGTGCATATAGAGTCTTTAACTTGACTACTAAGACTATCATGGAGTCTATCAATGTGAAGATAGATGATCTTAGCATGCTTAATTTGTGTGATGATAATGGTGTCAATGAACCTAAAGAAAACATGTTAAATGACACTAATACACCTATTGATGTGGCTAGTAGTGTTTCTAGTCAAGATGATGAAATTGATAGTCATATTGAAGTTGTAAGTCAAGGGTTGGAAAATGCTTTAAATGATAATCAACAAAATGACCAAGTTGTTGAACATTCTCACCCAAGACTTAGAAACTTACACTATCAAGGAGACATCATAGGTGATTTAAATGAAGGGGTTAGAATAAGAAATCAAATTGCTAACCAAATATCCTATGCTTTCTACACTTCTCAAATTGAACCCAAAAACATTAATGAAGCAATTGTTGATGAATATTGGGTTGGGGCTATGCAAGATGAACTTAATCAATTTGAGAGGAATGAAGTGTGGTCCTTAGTTCCTAGACCCAAAGATATAAATGTAATTGGCACTAAATGGGTGTTTAGGAATAAGACCAATGAAAGTGGCAAGATTGTGAGGAATAAAGCTAGACTAGTGGCTCAAGGTTACACTCAAGTGGAGGGTGTTGACTTTGATGAGACGTTTGCCCTGGTTGCTCGTCTCGAGTCCATTAGACTTTTATTGTCCATTGCATGCATTAAAAAGTTCAAATTATTTCAAATGGATGTCAAAGGTGCTTTCCTCAATGGATATCTTCAAGAAGAAGTGTATGTTGAACAACCTAAGGGTTTTGTAGACCCACACTTTCCTAATCATGTGTTTAAATTGAAAAAGGCTCTCTATGGCCTTAAACAAGCTCCAAGAGCTTGGTATGATAGGTTGACTCAATATCTTATTGACAACCAATATAGGAGAGGTGGCATTGATAGAACTTTGTTTATCAAACATCATGATCATGATATTTTTGTTGCACAAATATATGTTGATGACATTGTTTTTGGGTCTACTAATAAACCAAGGTTGATGAATTTGTTAGTGTTATGTCAAGTGAATTTGAAATGAGTATGGTGGGTGAGTTGAATTATTTTCTAGGAATGCAAGTGAAGCAAACTAGCATGGGCATAATGTTGAATCAATCTAAATATGCTAAAAATCTAGTTAAGAGATTTGGCCTAGAAAATGGAAAAGATTTTGAAACTCCCATGAGCACCACTTTAAAACTTGACAAAGATGAAAAAGGGAAAAGTGTTGACCAAAGCCTTTATAGAAGCATGATAGGTAGTCTACTTTACCTAACGGCTAGTAGACCCGATATTTGCTTTAGTGTTGGCTTGTGTGCTAGATTCCAAGCAAATCCCAAGGAATCTCACTTAAAAGCCGTCAAGAGGATCATTAGGTACATCAAAGGAACTCATAGTCTTGGTCTATTCTATTCATTTGATACCAATGATATCCTTGTAGGCTATTGTGATGCGGATTGGGCGGGAAACATAGATGACCGAAAAAGCACATCGGGCGGTTGCTTTTATGTTGGTAATAACTTGGTTTCTTGGTCAAGTAAGAAACAAAATTCGGTTTCCCTTTCCTCTTCCGAAGCCGAATACATTGCGGCCGGAAGTGCTTGCACACAATTACTTTGGATGAAACAAATCCTTAAGGATTATGAGATAGAACAAGGAAAAATGACACTTTATTGTGATAACTTAAGTGCCATTAATATCTCTAAAAATCCGGTTCAACACTCCCGCACTAAACACATAGACATTAGGCATCATTTCATTAGAGATCTAGTTGAACATTCTATTGTTACTCTAGAGCATTTGCCTACTAAAAATCAACTTGCGGACTTGTTCACTAAGCCCTTGGACAAAGAGAGGTTTAAGACTCTTAGAATGTCCATTGGCATGATTTGTGTTGATTGATGTCTTTGTGTGATTGTGAGTGGCTTGATGATCAAAACTTTAATTGAATATCATTGTCTTTGAGAGCTACTCACTTGAGAAGTAATGATCTTTAACAAGTATCCTTTATTGTTTTTAGATCATGCACTTGAGCTTGAAATTTTTTTTTAAAGTGCACTAATGCTTCTCTTGTATGTTTTAGTTTTTGAGTTTTTGTGGTTGAATATGTGTAGATAATGGATGCATCTAGAAGTTTATTGTTAAGTACATGATAGATGACCTATGGTATGTATCCATTTTGCTTCGGCACTACATAGTAATCAACGAGCACCCTCATGGAAAGGGCTACACACCTTGGTTGTGAAGCCACCCAATGTAGGAAAGGGTTACGCCATTGTGATGAGTGAAAGCCGCCATGAGGAGTATATGTTTTTGTTATTAAAATCAAAGAAGTGTTGAAAATGAATCATAAAAAAAAAAAAAAAATCTTTGATTCTAAGCCTAAAAGAAATGAAAAATAAAAGGCTTATTGGTGTATAGTTGAGAATTGTGAAATAGCTCGGGTTGACAAATAGAAACGGGAAAACGAGCCACATGCACTCACACGCTCATATGTTGATATCTATTCATTTCAAAAGCAAAAACCGGATGAATATCGGTTTGACCTATTTTTGGAAAGGCTTTAGATGGATAGGTGTGAATAGAGTTTGCATGTTGATATCACAATTACTCCTACCATATATTTGAGAAGCATTCACTCACACACACACACTTTGCTTATGTGCTTGATTCATTAGCAATGTGAGAATATTTTTTGAGAGATTAATGAAAATCTATGATTCTCTCTTGAACTTTGACAAGTTATGAAATATTTTCTCTTATTGCTTGATTGTGTGATTGTGTGATGTCCCTTGTGAACAAATCTACTTGTTGATAATATGTGGAGCATATGTTAAGGGGGAGCTTTAGTTTATTCAACTTTCGCTTTCTATACGATTTGTTTGCTTAATATCTCGTTCTTTATCTCTTGTGTCCCTTGTCTATTCCTTGACAAAAAGGGGGAGAAAATGTATACCTCACCATGTTTGATATTGGGGAGTTTTTGTATACTTCACACCTTGTGTGGAAATTGTTCCAATTGTGTGAATCTTATTTCTCTTTGTGCTTAATTGTGACTTTGTCTTAAGGGGGAGAATTCTTGTCTTAAGGGGGAGAAAGAATTCTTTCTTGACAATGTAAAGGATAGTTGGTTCTTGGAAATTGGGAAACTAAGGGAATGCTTTAACATGAACATATTTTATTCACTTGAGATAATGCATTTGTGTATGAGATAAGGGATATCTTCTTTGTTTGTTGTTTGGTTAAATAACTCAGCATTCTTCTTTAGAGAAGATCTCTTGTTTGGTTGCTATTTTCTCTCATAGGTACCTTGAAGACCGAAAGAGGAATTCTTGAAGACTTGAAGATTTTTAGTCTAGGAATTTCTTTGTAATGTGAGATTGAGAGTATGCTATCATCTTGAGTTTATTTGAGTGAAACATTGTATGGTGAGGTTGAGTGTTTTTGCCAATGGAATAGCCAAAGGGGGAGATTGTAAGGTTCACTATTAGTATTGGCTTGATTCCATTGCAAAACACTCTATGATTGTATTAGTTGTTGCTTAGGACATTATTTGAAGAAAGGAAGCTCAAAGAGTGAAGAGCAACGTCTAGTGCAAAAGTCGTCTTCAAGAGGTGAAAAACGTCAAAGGTAAATCTTGATTTCCACCCTCTTGCAAGGCGTTAGCGCACACACACACAATTCATACATGTGTGTCCCTGCATCGTGGTTCAAACATTTGGTATAACACATTCACACACTTCATAGCATGCTCATGCGTTGATCTTGTATTGACAAACATTGTGAAATTGCATGCTTTGTGACTATCTCTTTGATATGGCATGTTTGTGTGAATATGTGTTTATTTGTTTTCGTATTTTGTGTTTAGGACTTGAACATGTTCTTATTTAATGCCTTATCGAGTTCCATTCGTTTCGGTTACTCATTCATAAGGTTTCGAGTCCAAACAAGTTGACTATGCTACTTTTCGTTCTCATTTGTTGTGTTGACTTCATCGTCGGATTCCGAGATGATTTCTCAACCATTTTTCAATGTTGAGTAGTCGTAGTCGTGCATGAGGGAGTCATGGTTCGTAATCCGAAAACGGATTCAAAATCAGAGGTCGGATGCTCAAGATATGGGGCAACGAACCGAGGGAGCGCGCGAGAGATGTGCAAATCACGTGTGGCCACTTGGCCAGCCCGTGTGGGAGGCCGTGGGTCCCACGGGCAAGGGAGCCCTCTGCTCCCGTGGGCCCCACGTGCCCCCCACGGGGTGCTGACGTGGCAGCACGTGATTCGCTCGGAAATTCTCTCCTTTTCCCTCCTTTTAAGCAAACCTCCTTCCCTCCACACTTATGCAATTTGTTTTTTGAAGAACACTTCATTTCCCGCATCAGTTTTTCAACAATTTTTGTTTACTTGTTTTGATCATATCTCTCTCATACGAACTCGAAATCAATCGATTCAAAAACCCAAATTGTTGGTCTCGAAGAGAGCTACAAAAGCCAAGCATTTCTAGAGGCATTTGACTTCGGCATTTTTCTCAGCTGGTCCATTTCCAGTCCGTGGTCAGTAGTATGTTTCAACTTATTTCTTTTTCAATTTCATCTTTGATCATCTATTGATTCTTTCCATTTGATTGATGAAATTTGTTAAGAAGTATGTTAGATCACATGCTAGGGTTATTTGATCATTTGTTAATTAAGTTTTAGCTTTGTGATTAGTCTTGAACATTTATGTGCTAAACTTGAACTATCATGAAATTGATTCTAGAAAATATATGAGTGATGTGCTTCATGTTATTTTCTATGTTTTATTTCATGATCTAAGAACTAGGTTTTTAGTGTGCTAAATTGAATATTGATACCTTTGTTCTTATTGATTGGCATGTCTTGATTTCTAGATAACTTTTGTGATTGTGTGTTGAAATCATATTCTAGACTATCATTGAACATGTACATTTTGCTTGATTGATCATCTAGCTTAATTTGATTGTGCTTGCATCATTTGCATCACTTTAGATCATAGCCTTGCATAAGGTTGAAGTCTCTTGCAAAGTGATTGAAGCTTTGTGTAGAGCAAGGGAGTCTTGACTAGGACATGTGGTCCGGATAGTCAAGCAAAAGTCTTAGCTAGGAGTGTTGTACTCCGGATGGTTGAGCTAGGAGAGCTTAACTAGGATCTTTGTGATCCGGATAGCTAAGCACGAAATCTTCCTAGAGACGTGAGCGTCTTGGATAGGAAGTTGCTTTCTAGAGGTGTAGGACACATCTCGGATAGGAAGTAGGCTTGGTGATTCACTAGCCCGAGGGTAGATTAGGAGTTGATAGCTTGAGCGGATATCATGAGTGATAGCTTGAGTGTGTAAGTCCTTTTTCACATAGTGGATTGCTTCGCCGGTGGTTGTGGTATCAACCCGTGGATGTTTCCTCATTGAGGTTTTACCACGTTAAAATCATTGTGTTCAATTTTGCTTTACTTTCTTTTATCTTCCATATATTACATTGTTTGCACATCTTGTAAATTGATTAACTCTTGTCTTAGTGAAATCAATTCATTTGCTAAATCTTATCAAGTGTGCATTTTGCCTTGTAATTTTCCGCATTATTTTTAATTGGAAGAATTTGGAGCCTATACCTATTCACCCCCCCTCTAGGTATATTTCACTACTACATTGAGGGAAATTTCAATAGGTTGTAAACTCCATTTCAATTAGTGGATTTCGAGGTCCGAGTGTGGCGCACTAAACAGCCCGTGGTTTTTCCCAGTGGTTGGGTTTTCCACGTAAACATCAAGTGTCATTTATTATTTCCGCATCTTATTACACTTGTATGTATATTTGACTTGCTAGGGGTATTTTCGTAAAATTGACATGCACGCGAAAATTGGGTAATAATTAGATAAAATCTATTCACCCCCCCCCCCCTCTAGCTTTATATATTAAACACACCTTGAGAACGTATTCCTTTCACATGAGACATAAGTTGGATGCTTTTGACATGTTCAAAGCATTTAAAGCTGAAGTGAAAAATCAGCTAGATAAACATATAAAAATCTTGAGATCTGATCATGGTGGATAATATCTATCTGGTGAGTTTCAGCAATATCTTGTTGATAATGGAATTATTTCTCAGTTTTCTGCACCAGGTACACCTCAACAAAATGGGGTGGCAGAAAGGAGAAATAGAACTCTTTTGAATATGGTTAGGTCTATGTTGAGTTATTCAACGCTTCCCATTTCTTTTTAGGGATATGCTTTACAAACTGCAATATACATTCTAAATGATGTACCGTCTTGTAAGGTTTATGATTTGTATTGGCTTAATTCCATTGCAAAACACTCTATGTTTGTATTAGTTGTTGCTTAGGACATTATTTGAAGAAAGGAAGCTTAAAGAGTGAAGAGCAACGTCTAGTGCAAAAGTCGTCTTCAAGAGGTGAAAAACGTCAAAGGTAAATCTTGACTTCTATCCTCTTGCAAGGCGTTAGCGCACACACACACAATTCATACATGTGTGTCCCTGCATCGTGGTTCAAACATTTGGTATAACACATTCACACACTTCATAGCATGATCATGCATTGATCTTGTATTGACAAACATTGTGAAATTGCATGCTTTGTGACTATCTCTTTGATATGGCATGCTTGTGTGAATATGTGTTTATTTGTTTGTTTATTTTGTGTTTAGGACTTGAAAATGTTCTCATTTAATGCCTTATTGAGTTCCGGTCGTTTCAGTTACTCATTCATAAGGTTTCGAGTCCAAACAAGTTGACTATGCTACTTTTCGTTCTCATTTGTTGTGTTGACTTCATCGTCGGATTCCGAGATGATTTCTCAACCATATTTCAAAGTTGAGTAGTCGTAGTCGTGCGTGAGGGAGTCACGGTTTGTAATCCGAAAACGGATTCGAAATCGGAGGTTGGATGCTCAAGATATGGGCTGAAGAACCGAAGGAGCGCGCGAGAGAAGTCGGGAGCACGTGTGGCCACAAGGGCTGCCCATGTGGGAGGCCGTGGGCCCCACGGCCAAGGGAGCCCTCTGCTCCCGTGGGCCCCACGTGCCCCCCACGGGGAGGTGATGTGTCGTCTTCCGATTCGCTCGTAAAATCTCTCTCTCTCTTCCTTTTAAACCCATCTCCTTCCCTCCACACTTTGTTGAAGAACTTGATGAACATTTCACGAAATTCTGCACATCTTCTTCAAATTTTCATTTTCTTATTTTGATCATATCTCTCTCATACGAACTCGAAATCAATCGATTCAAAAACCAAAATTGTTGGTCTCGAAGAGAGCTACAAACTCCAAGCATTTTCAAAGGCAGCTGACTTCTCCATTTTTCTCAGCTGATCCATTTTCAGTCCGTGGTCAAGGTTGTCATTTCAACTTCTTCTTTTTCAATTTCATCTTTGATCATTTCTTGATTCTTACTATTTGATTGATGAAATTTGTTGAGAAGTATGTTAGATCACATGCTAGGGTTGTTTGATCATTTGTTAATTGAGATTTAGCTTTGTGATTTGTTTTGAACATATATGTGCTAAACTTGATTTATCATGAAATTGATTCTAGAAAATGTATGTGTGATGTGCTTCATGTTATTTTCTATGTTTTATTTCATGATCTAAGAACTAGGTTTTTAGTGTGATATATTGAATATACATACCTTTGTTCTTATTGATTTGCATGTCTTGATTTCTAGATAATCTTGTGTTTGTGTATTGAAAGTATATTCTAGATTGTCATTGAACATGTACATTTTGCTTGATTGATCATCTAGCTTAATTTGATTGTGTTTGCATCATTTGCATCACTTTAGATCATAGCCTTGCATTAGGTTGAAGTCTCTAGCAAAGTGAGTGAAGCTTTGTGGATAAAGCAAGGAAGTCTTGACTAGGACATGTGGTCCGGATAGTCAAGCAAAAGTCTTAGCTAGGAGTGTGGTACTCCGGATGGTTGAGCTAGGAGAGCTTAACTAGGATCTTTGTGATCCAGATAGCTAAGCACGAAATCTTCCTAGAGACGTGAGCGTCTTGGATAGGAAGTTGTTTTCTAGAGGTGTAGGATACATCTCGGATAGGAAGTAGGCTTGGTGATTCACTAGCCCGAGGGTAGATTAGGAGTTGATAGCTTGAGCGGATATCATGAGTGATAGCTTGAGTGTGTAAGTCCTTTTTCACATAGTGGATTGCTTCGTCGGTGGTTGTGGTATCAACCCGTGGATGTTTCCTCTTTGAGGTTTTACCACGTTAAAACACTTGTGTTCATTTTTGCTTTTACTTTTCTTTATCTTCCATATATTACATTGATTGCATATCTTGTAAATTGATTAACTCTTGTCTTAGTGAAATCAATTCATTTGCTAAATCTAATCAAGTGTGCATTTGCCTTGTAATTTTCCGCAATATTTTTAATTGGGAGAATTTGGAGCCTATACCTATTCACCCCCCCTCTAGGTATATTTCACTACTACATTAAGGGAAATTTCATTTGGTATCAAAGCGGGTGTCTAGACGCACTTAGATAGATCCTTTCTTTGTAGTGTTTTTGTGTTTGTTTTTGTTTGTGATAAATCATGATTAAGGAAGTGTATTCCTATGTAGCTTCTTTTGTGGAACATATTGACTTAGATGAGAAAAAGATCAATGATCTTACTTTTGAAAATGAACGTTTATCCAATGTCAATATGTCCCTCAACAAGAAGTTAGAGAATCATGGTCTTGGCTCAAAGGAGTTCAATGAACTTAAAGACAAGATCCTAAGTCTAGAATTGAATCTTAAAGATAGCAATGATAGACTTGGTATCTTGAAGCAAGAAATTGAGCAAAGAGATTGTTCTCTTGTTAATGCTAAGAAACTTGAAAATGTGCTTAAATCTAAACTTAATGAGCATTTAAATCAAGAGAAAAAGTATGAACAATGGCTTGATAAATTACGTAAAGATGTTATGTTTAGTGATGACATAGCGGAAAAATATGCCATTGAAATTAGGATGCTTCGTGAGAAACTTGATGAGGCTAATAGGATGATTAGCAAGATGTCATCTAGTTCTAACAAAGTTGAAACCCTCATTAAAAGTGGAAAGCATCCATGTGACAAAAGAGGTTTGGGTTATATCAATGAGAAGGAGACTCCTTCATCTAACAAATCTACTTTTGTCAAAGCAAGCATTGAAACAAATGTAGGTACACTCACTCAAGGTAAAGCTATGAAAGCTACCGGAGGTGCCTCTACATCAACAAGGAAGTTCAATGGAAGAACTTAACAAGATCAAATTCAAAAAGCATCAACCTCAAATGGAAGAGGTGAAGCACCAAGGGTTGCTCTTCAAAGAGGTAAAATTGTGAGAAGACCAAATGCTATGGAAGCAAATGCAAATGGTAAAATTCTCAAATTCATACCTATTTGTCATCATTGTAATATGGTAGGACATATTCGACCTAGGTGTTTTGAATACATTCGGAAATGCAAATTTGATAATGCTTTTCATGATATATCTTTGAATGGACCTAGGCAATCATCCATGTATGGATATAGAAATAGACCTAGGAAGACCTTGAAAAAGCATGTTGTTGAAAAAGTTGTTGATGACTTGCTTGCTAAATCTTGTGTTGTGCCTCACTCTACTATGCATAAGAAAGTTGATAATACTTTGTTTGATATTTTTGAAAATGTGACCAATGAGGTCAAGGTGCATGTTAAAAAGTCTAACATTGAGTCAAAGCATGTTAGTAGTAAGAGTGAGAGGCGTATTGTGAAGAGTGTATGGGTTAGAAAGGACACTCCAAAATGTCTAGTTGCACAATATGCTTTAAGGGCCAACTCCTCCTACTCTTGGTACCTAGATAGCGGTTGCTCTAGGAACATGACCGGGAACAAAGAGTTCTTTAAGAATCTTGTTTTAAAGGATGGAGGATGGGTCACTTTTGGTGATGGTACCAAAAAGAAAGTTCTAGGCAAGGGAACAATATGTATCCCCAAATTGCCTAAACTTCGAAACACTTTGTTTGTTGATGGGTTACAAGCTAACTTTGAAACTAAATATAGCACGGTGTGTATAAAGCTATCTAGAGGGGGGGTGAATAGATTTTACGCTTTTTACCCAATTTTTCGTGTTAGTCAAAATTACGAATTTACTCTCAAGATAATATAAACAAGCAAGTGTAATATGGTGCGGAAATTAAATCAACACTTGATTTTTACGTGGAAACCCTCACGGGAAAAACCACGGGCTATGTAAGTAAGCCACACTCGAACCTCGAATCCACTAAATGTGCAAACGATTACAACCTAATCCCGGAAGTAATCACACACCTACCTAATCCCGGTATGAGTGAACCTAGTCTAATTTGCTTGTGATCTAAGCAACCTAATCCCGATTGCCACACACAAGACTTACCTTCTCTTGAAGAGAATACAACCCTAAGTGAATATGTGAAAATATCCAAAATGCAACATAGAGCAAGGGAAACCCTATATGCTTATCTAAGATGATTAATATGCAATTAAGAACAATCCTAGATATCAAAACTAAATGACATGTCAATTAGTTAAGCTAATCAATATCAAGCACAAAACCTAATATGCTAGCACAATACAACTTCTCAAACATACATCATACTAATCTCAATTTTGTATCTAAAGCATACAAAATAACAATCAAATAATTAATTGAGATTGCTAGATAAATTAAACACAAAATATGTAAGATATTAGTGAAAAGCTTACCAAGCAAAGTATGATGAAGATTCCATGCAAGATGACATCTAGATGATCTATGATGATGCTAGATGATGATTGATGATCATGAAATTGTGTTTGAGTAATTAAAAATGAGTTCTTTGTGTATTTTTCTTCTCTTGAAAAATATCCTAAGTATGAAGCATGAATAAGAACTCTTGTAAGTGACCTAAAATCAAGTTAGCATATATATAGAGGCCATAAGTGAAGTGAGGTCGTTTTGAAATTTCGCCAGAAAAATACTCTGTGCGCTGGTGGACCAGCACACAAGCCAATTTTGGCTTGAGCGCTGGACGACAGGCGCTGCCACCAGCGCCAGTCCAGCGGCGCCAAACTTGGTGATCCATATTCGGATAGGAGAATCAAGCAAAAGATTATGAGATCTCTACCCGATAGGTTTGAATCGAAGGTGACGGCTTTAGAAGAAAATAGTGGTTATAAGGATATGAAGCCGAGTGAGGTGATTGGGAGACTTCTAGCTTATGAGTCTAGGAAAGGGCCTATCTCCACACCCACTAAAAAGCAAAAAGGAATTGCTTTAAAAACCTCCAAGGATGAAAAGGAGGAAAAGAAGGTTGACTCGGATGAAGACCTTGCCTTGTTTGTAAAAAGGTTCAACAAGGTTATGAAGTTTAGAAGGAAGAGCTTTGGGTCAAAAGGTCAAGATTTGAAGAAAAAGGGCTCTTTCAAGAAGTTTGAACCTAGGCAAGAAAGGACCGAAAGGAAAGGGGTCCGTTGTTTCGAGTGTGGTGGCATAGGTCATTTTGCCCCCGATTGTGCAAACCATGTTGAGAAGAAAAAGGGGAAAGTGATGGCCGCCACTTGGAGTGGAAGTAGTGATGACTCCTATGAGGGAGATGAGTCTTCGGATGATGAAGAGCTCATGGCTAATCTCCTAGCTTTTGCCTCCTCCCATAAAAGCAAAAGTGCTAGTGAGAGAGAGGAAATGAGTCAAGAGGAAAATGACTCAAGTGATGTAGAAAGTGATTCCTCCTCTAACTCCATGAATGGATTTATGGAGAAAAAGGAGTTTGCTAAATATCATGCCGAATTTAATGATTTAGCAATCAAGAGTACAAGAAAGATCAAGATGTTGAGAGAAGAAAATCTTGAACTTGCATCTCAAAATGACCACTTAAGTGAACAAGTGGAGAAATTCAAGAAGATGGAAGATAAGCTAAAAGAGGAGTTAGTCTTATCTAGGAGGAATGAGGATAGTCTAAAGAGGGAGCTTGAAGAAGTTAGAGAATCTATGACTAGGATGGATTCTAGCACCAAGAAGCTTGACCATATGCTTGGTGTTGGAAAGAGTCCATGTGACAAGAGGGGTCTTGGGTATGAAGATGACAAGAAGATCTCAACCTCTAACAAGACCATATTTGTCAAGAGCTTGAAGAAAGAAGAAACTTCACTTGTGCAACTTCCTAGAAAGAAGTTAGAAATAGGACAAAGTTCAAATGCTCAAGTGAAGATGGGGCCAAGAAGGCAACCTCAAGCTCAACCCCCTAGGGTTCCTCAAGCCAACATTTCTCCTCAAATGGCTCACAAAGGAAAGAGGCCTATCATGCAACCTCAAGCTTGGAAGCAACCTAGACCGGTTCAACAACGAAGACGCATTGAACCCCTTCATCCACAAAGACAAGGACAAGGTATGATTCCTTATTTTACTCCTATTTGTCACTTTTGTGGATTTGTTGGTCATATTAGACCACAATGCTTTCGCTATATAAAAATGTGCAAAACTAGAAGCATGATAGAGAAGAAAAAGAAAAGAGCCATGATGCATGTTCCTAGGAATAATGATATTGATTTGCATGATCCTAGGAATAATAGAGCACATGTACCAAAGACCACTAAGAAAGCCAAAATTGTTGCTAAGTGGATTAGAAAGAATGAAAATGTTTGCCATGTTGCACAAATAGCCTTGAAGGCAAATTCTTCTAATTTTTGGTATTTGGATAGTGGGTGCTCTAGGCACATGACGGGAAACAAGAGTTTCTTCGAGACTCTTGTTATGGAGGAAGGTGGATATGTCACTTTCGGTGATGGATCCAAAAAGAAGGTTGTAGGGAAAGGATCCATTTCCGTTCCCGGTTTACCCTCCTTATCCGATGCTTTATTTGTTGATGGCTTGAAAGCCAATTTAATAAGCATTTCACATCTAAGTGATGAAGGATATTCCGTCTTGTTTAGTAAAAATGATTGCTCAATCCTAAAGCCCGATGGACAAACCTTATTGAAAGGTATGAGATCTAGCGACAATTGCTATTGTCTTGAAGCTAGAATAGTCTCAAACAATGTGTCCATGGATGAGCAAGTTGAGTTGTGGCATGAAAGACTTGGCCACATGAACTTTAGGGATTTAAGAACCCTTGGAAAGTTCGAGTGTGTGCGTGGCCTCCCTAAGCTTGGGAAGAAAGCCAATGGTATTTGTGGACCTTGCCAACAAGGAAAACAAACCAAAAGCATGCACAAAAAGGGCAAGTATCTCTCCACCAAGGAGCCCCTAGAGCTTCTCCACATGGATCTCATGGGTCCTATGCAAACCGAGAGCTTAGGTGGAAAGAGATACATTTTTGTTTGTGTTGATGATTTCTCTAGATTTACATGGACATATTTTCTTAGAGAAAAATCCGAAACTTTTGATAAGTTTAAAATGCTTTGTACTAAATTGCAAAATGAAATGAATTCTAATATTAGAAGCATTAAACGGATTAGAAGTGACCATGGGAGGGAGTTTGAGAATGCCTCTTTTGAAAGCTATTGTGATAGCCTAGGCATCTCCCATGAGTTTTCCGCTCCTAGGACACCTCAACAAAATGGGGTTGTTGAGAGGAAGAATAGGGTCCTCCAAGAGATGGCCCGTGTGATGTTGCTTAGCAACAATGTCCCTAGGAACCTATGGGCCGAAGCCATCAACACGGCTTGCTATATAGGAAATAGAGTGTTCCTAAGGCCCGGTACTAGAAACACCTCCTATGAATTATGGAAAGGCAAGAGGCCAAATGTTAGCTACTTCCACACATTTGGGAGCAAATGCTACATTTTAAATGACCGTGATCAACTTGGCAAGTTTGATGCTAAGAGTGATGAGGGTATCTTTATTGGCTATGCCTTGAATAGTAGAGCCTATAGAGTTTTCAACTTGAAGACTCGAACCGTCATGGAATCATCAAATGTTGTCATTGATGATACAAGGCTCAAGTCCAAAAATGATGAGGAGGAGGATGTTTTAGAGGATGACTCTCCTTTGGAGAGGGTTGTGGTGACTCCCAATGTTGGGACATCTAATGAAGTCACACAACCTAGTACTAGAGTTCCTAACTTGGACTCTAATGAACCCGCTCCATGGGTTAGAAGACTCCATAACAAAGAGGATGTTATTGGAGATGTTAATGAGGGTGTTAGAACTAGGCGTCAAATAGCTAATCTAATTAGCTTGACATGCTACACCTCTCAAATAGAACCCAAAAAGGTTGAAGAAGCCTTAAATGATGAATTTTGGGTTCTTGCCATGCAAGAAGAGCTAAACCAATTCGAAAGGAATGAGGTTTGGACTCTAGTTCCTAGGCCTAAGACCACTAATGTCATAGGCACCAAATGGATATTTAGGAACAAATCCGATGAGGATGGCAACATAGTGCGGAACAAGGCTAGACTTGTAGCACAAGGGTACTCTCAAATTGAGGGTATCGACTTTGAGGAGACTTTTGCTCCCGTTGCCCGCTTAGAGTCCATTAGGCTTCTCTTGTCCATCTCTTGTGTGCACAAGTTCAAATTGCACCAAATGGACGTCAAGAGTGCCTTCCTCAATGGCTTCTTGCAAGAGGAAGTGTTTGTTGAACAACCTAAGGGGTTTGTGGATGCACACCACCCCAATCATGTCTATCGCCTCAAGAAGGCACTTTATGGGTTGAAACAAGCACCGAGGGCTTGGTATGAGCGCCTCACTCAATTTCTTGTTGACAATAACTACACAAGAGGTAGTGTTGACAAGACACTATTCATCAAGAGAGACAATGATGAGCTTTTCATAGCTCAAATATATGTTGATGACATAGTGTTTGGCTCCACCAACAACACCAAAGTTCAACAATTTGTTGATGTCATGTCTCTTGAATTTGAGATGAGTCTTGTTGGTGAGCTAAGTTACTTCCTAGGTTTGCAAATTAGGCAAATGCATGATGGGATTTTTATAACCCAAGCCAAATATGCTAAGAACCTAGTGAAGAAGTTTGGTTTAGAGAAAGCCAAACATTGTGATACACCCATGAGTACCACTTTGAAGCTAAGCAAGGATGCTAGTGGTAAAAGTGTGGAACAAACTCTATATCGTGGCATGATAGGTAGCTTGCTTTATTTGACCGCAAGTAGGCCCGATATATCTTTTAGTGTGGGTGTGTGTGCTAGGTACCAAGCGGATCCTAAGGAGTCCCACCTCTCTTCCGTGAAGAGGATCATTCGCTATGTGAATGGGACATCCAACTATGGGATTTGGTACTCATTTGACACTAATGCTAGTCTAGTTGGCTTTAGTGATGCGGATTGGGCAGGAAATTGTGATGATAGGAAGAGCACATCGGGCGGTTGCTTCTTTCTAGGCAACAACTTGGTGTCTTGGTTTTGCAAGAAGCAAAACTCGATTTCCTTGTCCACGGCCGAGGCCGAGTACATAGCCGCGGGGAGTGGATGCACACAACTCCTATGGATGAAGCAAATGCTAGTAGACTACGGATTCAACCAAGGTACTCTCACTCTCTTTTGTGATAACATGAGTGCTATTAATATTTCCAAGAATCCGGTTCAACATTCTAGAACTAAGCATATTGACATCCGCCATCACTTCATTAGAGAGCTTGTTGAAAATAAATGCATAGTACTTGAACATGTAGGTACTAATGATCAACTTGCGGACTTATTTACAAAACCCTTAGATGCTACTCGATTTAAAACTCTTAGTAGATCTATTGGGATATGTCTTGTGGAGTGATGTTCTATGATTGACCCCATATGGGGAACTCAAGCAAAGAGAGCTATTTTGCATTCATGTAACTTGCAAAAAATTTGAAATAACTTATGCCTCTTCTTTTGATTGCTTGAGTAAGCTTGGTTGTACATATGTATATATGCTTTCAAATTCTATAAGTGTGAACCTTGCTTGTCTACAATCCATGTCATATTTATGTTCAAACATGCATTTTTGGACTAGGAGATTTACTTAGGAAGTATGATGTGAATGACCTATAGTTATCTCCATGACATGATGATTCTTTAATAACATGCTAATGCTAAATGAAAAAGCATGAAATTCATACAACATGCTCACATGAAAAGCATGAATTGATGATTGCATATTCTTAAAAAATGCAAAACTTGTGTGAAAGCTTATGAGACTCTAAATGAATAAAGGATCTTGTATCCGTTCAAAGGAATTTACATTCCAAATGTCTCTCTTTCTTTATTAGTTGAACATGGTTACTATCATACGGATATCTTATCCGGAAAAATCAAATAGGGTGCAAAGTCGCTCATGCCATGTTTCGCTTATAAAGTTGGATATAGTTGCTCTTAAAATTGAAATCAATAATCTCTATATCCTTGCTTTTCCCATGACATTGGTGAAATTGGTTTGAATTCAAATTAGAAACCTTTGTCATTTGCTTTGCCAAATACCATTGTATTTTGGACTTGAATGCTATATGTCTTGTATGCAAAGCATGTTGGATTCACACATTTTCTCAAATAAATCTCCTTGTTTCTCTCAAATTAATTGAAGTGCATAAAGTGACTTATATGTATATGCATATCTTGCATGCTTCTATCTCTCGTTGCTTTGAGTGACCCGGTTGGGGATTACTCCTTTGCCTATATCATGACAAAAAGGGGGAGTAGGAAATGGTAAGGGGAGTTGCAAAATATAGAAGCTTTTGTGCATTTTGGGGAGAACATACATTGAGGGGGAGTAACCCTTTGAGGGGGAGCATTGCATTTATCATTCATTGCATACATTTGCTAATGTTGTGCCTAAATTCTAAAAATGCAAATGCTTGGTATTGTTCTCACATGATTAATCTCACACTTTACTTGTATTGGAAATGCTAGAAACTTTATTTTCAGGACTTGATTGTTCTACAAGAGATTGAAGACTTGAAGTTTTTACTTTCTTATCTCTTTGTAATGTAGATAATCATTGTAGTCCCGTAGTTTCTAATTCTATGTGAGGAATCAATGTGAGTGGTGGTTTTGTCACGAAATAGCCAAAGGGGGAGATTGTTAGGATTCCCGTTGTGTTTAATTGGCTTATTTCGTGATCAAACCACATGTGGGGATGCTTTGTAAGGGTAGCTTAGATGTTGTGTTATTGCTTAGGCCCTTTTGAAGACCTCACCATTGACAAGCACCAAAGGTAATATTCTAAGTGCTTACTTGTCTTGAAGAGATAGATGCACACACTCACAACTCATGCATATGTTTAATCCTTATATGTTGTGTGTCTTTTATGTGTGCCTTAATGCTCATGAACATCTCTTCTTGCATGTTAGTTTGATTGCATCTTGCATATCCAATTGCCTTGTCATGCTTAGTCTTAGGATTGCATTTTTGCACTGGGCGCCCCCAAAAGCGCTGTTCAGAAGCGCTGTACGAACAGCGCCCATTGAGCGCTGTTCAGACCTGATCGATTTAATCGGTCGCTGTTGGGTCGCTGTTGGGGCGCTGTACGTGGCGCGGTACAGAGCGCTGTACGTACAGCGCCACTCTGTTTCCTCGTGAAAACAGAGCAAGGGCGCTGTACAGGCGCTGTACAATGGCGCTCTACGTACAGCGCCCATGGCAAATAGTGGGCAAACTTATCAAAACGACCACACTTTGTTTTGGCCCCCTATATATATGCCACTTTGACTTTAGGTCAATTACAAGAGTTCATATTCAGATTTCATACTTAGGATATTTTTCAAAGAGAAGAAAAATTCCAAGAACTCATTTTTAATTACTCAAACACCTTTTCCATGATCATCAATCATCATCTAGCATCATCTTAGATCATCTAGATGACATCTTGCATGGATTCTTCATCATACTTTGCTTGGTAAGCTTTTCACTAATATCTTACATATTTTGTGTTTCTCTTATCTAGCAATCTCAATTTAATTACTTGTATGTGATTTTATATTTGTTGAATACAAGATTGAGATTAGTATGATGTATGTTTGAGAAGTTGTATTGTGCTAGCATATTAGGTTTTTGTGCTTGATATTGATTAGCTAAACTAATTGACATGTCATTTAGTTTTGATATCTAGGATTGCTCTTAATTGCATATTAATCATCTTAGATAAGCATATAGGGTTTCCCTTGCTCTATGTTGCATTTTGGATATTTTCATATATTCACTTAGGGTTGTATTCTCTTCAAGAGAAGCTAAGTCTTGTGTGTAGCAATCGGGATTAGGTTGCTTAGATCGCAAGCAAATTGGACTAGGTTCACTCATACCGGGATTAGGTAGGTGTGTGATTACTTCCGGGATTAGGTTGTAATTGTTTGCACATTTAGTGGATTCGAGGTTCGAGTGTGGCTTACTTACATAGCCCGTGGTTTTTCCCGTGAGGGTTTCCACGTAAAAATTCAAGTGTTATTTTAATTTCCGCACCATATTACACTTGCTTGTTTATATTATCTTGAGGGTAATTTCGTAATTTTGACTAACACGAAAAATTGGGTAAAAAGCGTAAAATCTATTCACCCCCCCTCTAGATAGCTTTATACACACCGTGGTATATTTAGTTTCAGTATACTTCACACTTTATGTGGAAAAATGTTCCAAATGTGTGAATCATATTCCTCTTTGTGCTTAAATGTGACTTTGTCTTAAGGGGGAGAATTCTTGTCTTAAGGGGGAGAAAGAATTCTTTCTTGATATTGTTAAGGATAGTTGGTCCTTGGGAATTGGGAAACTAAGGGAATGCTTTAATATGAACATATTTTATTCACTTGAGATAATGCATTTGTGTATGAGATAAGGGATATCTTCTATGTTTGTTGTTTGGTTAAATAACTCACCATTCTTCTTTAGAGAAGATCTCTTGTTTGGTTGCTATTTTCTCTCATAGGTACTTTGAAGACCGAAAGAGGAATTCTTGAAGACTTAAAGAATTTTTAGTCTAGGAATTTCTTTATAATGTGAGATTGAGAGTATGCTATCATCTTGAGTTTATTTGAGTGAAACATTGTATGGTGAGGTTGAGTGTTTTTGCCATGGAATAGCCAAAGGGGGAGATTGTAAGGTTCATGATTTGTATTGGCTTAATTCCATTGCAAAACACTCTATGTTTGTATTAGTTGTTGCTTAGGACATTATTTGAAGAAAGGAAGCTTAAAGAGTGAAGAGCAACGTCTAGTGCAAAAGTCGTCTTCAAGAAGTGAAAAACGTTAAAGGTAAATCTTGACTTCTATCCTCTTGCAAGGCGTTAGCGCACACACACACAATTCATACATGTGTGCCCCTGCATCGTGGTTCAAATATTTGGTATAACACATTCACACACTTCATAGCATGATCATGCATTGATCTTGTATTGACAAACATTGTGAAATTGCATGCTTTGTGACTATCTCTTTGATATGGCATACTTGTGTGAATATGTATTTATTTGTTTGTGTATTTTGTGTTTAGGACTTCAACATTTTCTCATTTAATGCCTTATTGAGTTCCGGTCGTTTCGGTTACTCATTCATAAGGTTTCGAGTCCAAACAAGTTGACTATGCTACTTTTCGTTCTCATTTGTTGTGTTGACTTCATCGTCAGATTCCGAGATGATTTCTCAACCATTTTTCAAAGTTGAGTAGTCGTAGTCATGCGTGAGGGAGTCACGGTTCGTAATCTGAAAACAGATTCAAAATCGGAGGTCAGATGCTCAAGATATGGGCTGAAGAACCGAAGGAGCGCGCGAGAGAAGTCGGGAGCACATGTGGCCACAAGGGCTGCCCGTGTGGGAGGCCGTGGGCCCCACGGCCAAGGGAGCCCTCTGCTCCCGTGGGCCCCACGCGCCCCCCACGGGGAGTTGATGTGTCATCTTCTGATTCGCTCGTAAAATCTCTCTCTCTCTTCCTTTTAAACCCATCTCTTTCCCTCCACACTTTGTTGAAGAACTTGATGAACATTTCACGAAATTCTGCACATCTTCTTCAAATTTTCATTTTCTTATTTTGATCATATCTCTCTCATACGAACTCAAAATCAATCGATTCAAAAACCAAAATTGTTGGTCTCGAAGAGAGCTACAAACCCCAAGCATTTTCAAAGGCAGCTGACTTTGCCATTTTTCTCAGCTGATCCATTTTCAGTCCGTGGTCAAGGTTGTCATTTCAACTTCTTCTTTTTCAATTTCATCTTTGATCATTTCTTGATTCTTACTATTTGATTGATGAAATTTGTTGAGAAGTATGTTAGATCACATGCTAGGGTTGTTTGATCATTTGTTAATTGAGATTTAGCTTTGTGATTTGTTTTGAACATATATGTGCTAAACTTGATTTATCATGAAATTGATTCTAGAAAATGTATGTGTGATGTGCTTCATGTTATTTTCTATGTTTTATTTCATGATCTAAGAACTAGGTTTTTAGTTTGATATATTGAATATACATACCTTTGTTCTTATTGATTTGCATGTCTTGATTTCTAGATAATCTTGTGTTTGTGTATTGAAAGTATATTCTAGATTGTCATTGAACATGTACATTTTGCTTGATTGATCATCTAGCTTAATTTGATTGTGTTTGCATCATTTGCATCACTTTAGATCATAGCCTTGCATTAGGTTGAAGTCTCTAGCAAAGTGAGTGAAGTTTTGTGGATAGAGCAAGGAAGTCTTGACTAGGACATGTGGTCCGGATAGTCAAGCAAAAGTCTTAGCTAGGAGTGTGGTACTCCGGATGGTTGAGCTAGGAGAGCTTGACTAGGACATGTGGTCGCGATAGTCAAGCAAAAGTCTTAGCTAGGAGTGTGGTACTCCGGATGGTTGAGCTAGGAGAGCTTAACTAGGATCTTTGAGATCCGGATAGCTAAGCACGAAATCTTCCTAGAGACTTGAGCGTCTTGGATAGGAAGTTGCTTTCTAGAGGTGTAGGATACATCTCGGATAGGAAGTAGGCTTGGTGATTCACTAGCCCGAGGGTAGGTTAGGAGTTGATAGCTTGAGCGGATATCATGAGTGATAGCTTGAGTGTGTTAGTCCTTTTTCACATAGTGGATTGCTTCGCCGGTGGTTGTGGTATCAACCTGTGGATGTTTCCTCTTTGAGGTTTTACCACGTTAAAACACTTGTGTTCATTTTTGCTTTTACTTTTCTTTATCTTCCATATATTACATTGATTGCATATCTTGTAAATTGATTAACTCTTGTCTTAGTGAAATCAATTCATTTGCTAAATCTAATCAAGTGTGCATTTGCCTTGTAATTTTCCGCATTATTTTTAATTGGGATAATTTGGAGCCTATACCTATTCACCCCCTCCCTCTAGGTATATTTCACTACTACATTAAGGAAAATTTCACGTCTAAGTCAGTTCCTCAAACACCGCATGAGTTGTGGACTGAGCAAAAGCCTAGTTTACAACACTTAAGGATATTTGGTTGTCCTACGCATGTGTTAAAAGGAAAGACAAAAAAGATGGAGTCCCGTTCGAAAACATACATATTTGTAGGGTATCCAAAAGAAATTAAGGGATATTATTTCTATTGTCCTTTAGATCTTAAAGTATTTGTTTCAACAAATGTTAAAATTCTGGAAAAGGACTATATGAATGATTTTGTACCCAAAAGTAGAATTGTCCTGAATGAGATGTCAGGAGATACAATTCCACAAGAGGTTATTCAACCTAGCCCAATTGTAAGTTCCGCACCATCACAAAATCAACAACCTACCATTCCTCGTCATAGTGGGAGGGTTAGTAGAAAACCCAAGAGATACATCGGTCTGGGAGAATCAATGGAGAATCTCCTGGACGATGATAATCCTTACACATATAAGGAAGAAATGGAGCATGTTGATGGTCACCATTGGCAAAAGGCAATGCAAGTTGCAAAAATCCAAATATGGATTAAAGCAAGCATCCCGATCCTGGAACATAAGGTTCGATCAAGCTGTGACGAACCTTGTGTATGCAAAAGGATTAATGGCGACAAGTTGGTTTTCCTAAATTCTTTATATTGATGATATACTACTCATCGGAAACGATATAGGTGTATTGACATCAGTAAAAGAATGGTTAGCAAAACAATTTGATATGAAGGACTTAGGCGAAGCAAGTTATATTCTTGGTATCCAAATAATAAGGGATAGAAAGAATAGAACGATTGCACTATCCCAAGCTTCATACATAGATAAAATCTTGTCTAGATTTTCCATGCAAGATTCCAAGAAGGGTATGTTACTTTTCAGAAATGGAATCAAACTTTCTAAGGAACAAGTTCCTAAGAATGAGCATGAAGAGCAATTCATGAGTAGGATTCCAAATGCCTCGGCAGTTGGAAGTCTCATGTATGCAATGCTCTGCACTAGACCAGATATTTGTTTTGCTGTAGGCATAGTTAGCAGGTTTCAATCGAAACCTTGTCCTGATCACTAGACGGCAATCAAGCATATTTTCAAGTATCTCAGGAGAACGAGAGATAATATGCTTGTATACTCAGGAGGGGATTTGATTCCCATTGGGTATACAGATTATGATTTCCAGTCGGATTCTGACTACTAGAAAATCCACATCAGGATCTGTGTTTACTATTGGAAGAGGAACAGTCATATGGAGGAGTATCAAGCAATCTTGTATTGCTGATTCCACCATGGAAGCTAAGTATGTTGTTGCATGCGAAGCTGCCAAAGAGGCTGTTTGGCTTCGCCAATTCTTGATTGACTTGGAAGTGAGTCCCAGTATGAATAAGCAGATCACTATCTACTGTGATAACAGTGGAGTAGTGGCTAATTCGAGAGAACCAAGAAGTCATAAGAGAGGAAAACACATTGAAAGGAAGTATCATCTTCTTAGGGAGATTGTGCATAGGGGTGACGTGACGATTACCAAAATCGCGTCAGCAGAAAATCTAGCGGATCCCTTCACAAAGGCTCTACCACAGAAGAGTTTTGATGGGCACCTAGAGAACATGGGAATGAAAGATATGACACATTTGCTATAGCGCAAGTGGGAGATTGTTAGGATTATGCTCAATAGCAAGAGTGTTGTATTATTTTTGACAATCTTTTCATATTAATAAAGTGATTTTTGATTTAAACAAATCTTATGTCATTTATAGATTGAATATTATAATTGTCAAAAGTAAATAATCATAAGGTCAAAAGACTATGAGAAAAGAAGAATTGTTCGTACATCTGGATATGTATGAGGTAGACACAATTCTTTAGTTAGTCTTGAATAATGTTCACAACTTAAGTTAAAGGTTGGGCACCTTTATCTTGTTAAAGTTGTAGAATTCTTTTTACTAGCATTTGAGTGGGATCAAATGTGTTATGATGAGTCTAAAATCATCGGAGGGTTTTCGAGTAAAAGAATCTAGTGCACTGGGTGCATTGAACTGGATCACAATGAAATACTTTATCTAGAGCCGTCAATAGATAATAGTCTTTTCATTATCAGGACAATCGGAGAGTCTATCTTAATCCTGAGATAAATGATGGACTTATGGTTGCAAGTGGTATCATTTGAGTTATCAATGAGTACGATTATATAGCATAGTCTATCCTTGATAGTTTGGTGATATTCATTTGATAATCGATAGAGGACTTCATTTATAGATATGGACATCGTGGCTCCATTTATTAAATGTGAGTAGAATATCATCATATGGATGTTTTGAGGTTTTTGTTATTAAATCTTAACGTTAAGCTTTCAATAGTGACTATTGAAAGATGACTTCTGGACAAGTCATAATATATATCCAAGTTCAAAGTGTGGTCATATGAGTAAATATGGTAACTTGGAGAGCTATAAGCAGTCTATGAGCTCTTGGCGATTACTGATATTCTTCATGAGGATTCACTATCTCCTATAAGATTGTCTAGGGTATAAATGAGAGTCATTTACTTATTCCATCTTTATTTAAGAGTGCAATTTTAGTTCTTTAGTGGAATGAACTAAAATTAATAGATTGAACCTAAGTGAATCATTTGTTGATTGTGATTGGGTTATGTCTATTGGAGCTTAAATTTAGATAGGCCCACCAAGATCCCCAATCCACACGGACTTGCATGAATCAGTTGATATATTCTACCGGACTAATTTATGGGTCCATCTAGAATTGTATTAAGGCATGTGGACTTGTTTGTTTTAGTAAGAATGAGTCTAGTTCACATGTGGGCTTTTTATTAAGGTCCAATGGATTTAATAAAATAGAAAAACAATATATAGATATATTAATATATATGGCACATGGCCGAGATATATATATGATATTATATTATTTTATTTTTATTATTTGATTAAATGGAAATTAATTAATTGATTAATTAATTATTTAATTAAAAATCAAAATCTTTTTCTGACTATAAAATATGTTTCTTAGTAGTATACTATTGTGGTAGTATAATAAATATAAAAGACTTTATTTGGTAAGTAGATAAATAAGGGATTTATTTATCTAGTCAAATTAGGAAGTCTTTAATATAGTCACAAAAACACTAAAGAGTTGGATTAGGGTTTGGAATTCTAAGGAAATCTACTTAGGGTTAGGATTTAAGTCAAAAGACACAAATCCTACATGGTAAAGGATTTCGGCCTCAATATATAGATATATATGAAATATATATGGAAATTAGCCGGAATATATGTAGATATATATTTATAAAGCATGCGGTGATATATATAATATATGGTGCCAATAAAAAGCACAACAGATATATAATATATATTGTGCAAGTATATCGCAAGATATAAATATATATATAATATATTGTGCAAGAATATAGCACTAGAGATATATAATATATGTTGTGCAAGTAGGCCACAATATATATATATATAAAGCATGCAGAGATATAGGTGATATTCATTTAAGTTGAATCAATTTAGATTATATATTATATATGCATGTTAAAGTCGTGCAATATGTATAGATTATATAATCAAAAGTTGAATTCGGTGCAAATATGTATATTATGCGACCTATATATATATATTGAGTGCAAAGAGAATTTGACTAACCCTAATGTCTTGGACTTGAGAGTTTTTTCTTTTGCTATAGAAAAATAGAATCCAACTCTTAGACTAGTGTGATTTTCAGCTAAGAGGAATAGAGAGAAAAGTTTGTTTTTATTTCGATAGTGCACTAGTTACTTTTACATCAAAAGGTTTTGTGCACAATTTCGAATAAGGTTCATGCAAGTTTCGATCTAAAGATTGTGAATTCAAAAGTGACCGGAACATTCTTTGTTGTCTCTTGGAACTTGTTGTGACTAACGAAAAAGAAAAAGTTTTGTTAATCCATCCTCAGGTACACAATTCAAAGAGAAAGGAGACCATGCTCCTAGGTGATTCACATTCGTGATTGGATTGGAAGATCTTGCGGATTACCATCGACGTAATGTCAATCGGATCACACGACAAATGTATGATATCTTTAGTATTATATGTTAATTAATTAGAGGGTTAAGATTCAAATTATGGAAAAATTTTAAACTATACTAAACCTTTTTTTTTGTCTCGCTTCCGCTGCGTGCACGCATTTTTCCCTATAGATATAATCAATTAATGTAGGAAAAAAACGATTGCATGCAGCGGAAGCGAGACTAAAAAAGAGTTTAGTATAGTTTAAAATTTTTCCATAATTTGAACCTTAACCCTCTAATTAATTAACATATAATACTAAAGATATCATACCTTTGTCGCGTGATCCGATTGACATTGCGTCGATGGTAATCCGCAAGATCTTCCAATCCAATCACGAACGTGAATCACCTAAGAGCGTGGTCTCCCTTCTCTTTGAATTGTGTACCTGAGGATGGATTAACAAAACTTTTCTTTTTCGTTAGTCACAACAAATTCTAGGAGGCTACAAAGAATGTTCCGGTCACTTTTGAATTCACAATCGTTAGATCGAAATTCGCGTGAACTTTATTCGAAATTGTGCACAAAACCTTTTGATATAAAAGTTACTAATGCACTATCGAAATAAGAACAAACTTTTCTCTCTTTTCCTCTTAGCCAAATTCTCACACTAGTCTAAGAGTTGGATTTTATTTTTCTCAAGCAAGAGAAAAAACTCTCAAGCCACATCAAGAACTGGGATGTGAAAAGACAAGTTTGCCCCTGAAACGCACCGATCGGCGGTTTCAATCGGCGGCCAGGCCACCGATCATAACCGCCGAATTGAACCTGAGAAGAACAGGGGAACAACGGTGGTTTCATTCGGCGGTTTCGTAACCCCGATCCAATCGTCGAATCAAACCCGAGCGAATAAATCAATCAGGTATGAACAGCGGTTTTGTTTGGCGGCCAGGCCGCTGATCATAACCGTCGATCACCAACAGAGGTGAAATCCAAGGAGAAGCCAAGGGCATTCCAAGTAGGTGGTCTTCGCGCGAAACCAAGCACATTCTAGTGCATGCGCGGACGTTTCTGAATAATATCGGGAAACAAATTACTAAGCACATATACACACAACAAGATATATTAATCAAAATGCTAGTGTGTAAAGTGTCATGTGAAGAGTATGCACACAAATGTAAGAATGCTAAGTGTGTGTGTGCTTTTAAATCTCTTCAAAGAAAGTAAGCACTAGAAGTATACCTTTGGAGTGTTTGACAACCTTGAGGACATGAAAGGGTCTTGAGCTTGATAATGAATCACTTAAGCTACCCTTACATACAATCCCCAACACATGGTTTGTCCACGAAATAAGCCAATTAAGATATGGGAATCCTTACAATCTCCCCCTTTGGCTATTTAGTGACAAAACCACCACTCACATGGATTCCTCACAACATAATAGAAACTACAGGTCAACAATGATTATCTACATTACAAAGAGATATTTTTAAAAAAGAATCTTGAAGTCTTCGATCTCTTGTAGAACAATCAATCCCTGAAAGCAAAGTTTCTAAACTTTCCAATACAAGTAAAAAGTGAGATGAATCAAGTGAGAATAAAAACAAGCATTTGCATTCTAAGAATTTAAGTACAACTACAACATCATGCAATAAATGTGAATGCAATGCCCCCCCTCAATGAGTTACTCCCCCTCAATGTATTGTCTCCCCAACATGCATAATTGCTACCACAATTTGCAACTCCCCTTACCACCATTCTACTCCCCCTTTTTGTCATGACATAGGCAAAGGAGTAGTCCCCAACTAGGTCACTTAGCAAAGAGAGATGATAGCATTCAAGTCATTTGCATAATCATAAAATGCACTTTATGCAACTCTATCAATTGGAGAGAAACAAGGAGATTTATTTTTATTGAAAATGTGTGAAATAAACATGCTTTGCATACAAGACATGTAGCATTCAAGTCCAAAATACAATGGTATTTGGCAAAGCAAATGACAAAGGTTTCTAATAAGAATTCAAACCAATTTTTCCATTGTCATGAGAAAAGCAAGCATATAGAGATTTCATTGATTTTAATTTATGAGCAACTATATCCAACTTTATAAGCGAAACATGGCATGAGCGACTTTGCACCCTATTTGATTTTTCTGGATGGTATATCTGTATGATAGTAGCCATGTTTAACCAATAAAGAAAGAGAGACATTTGGAATTTAACATGATCCTTTATTCATTTTGTGTCTCATAAGCTTTTTCACACAAGTTTTGCATTTAAGAACGCAATCATCAATTCATGCTTTTCATTTGAGCATGTCATATGAATTTCATGCTTTTCAATTTTCATTAGCATGTTATATAAGAATCATCATGTCATGGAGATAACTATAGGTCATCCAAATCATACTTCCTATGTAAATCTCCTAGTCCAAAAATGCATGGTTGAACATAAATATGACATGGATTGTAAACAAGCATGATTCACATTATTGAATTGAAAACATATATACATATGTGCAACCAAGCTTACTCAAGCAATTAAAAAAGAAGCATAAGATATTTCAAAATTTTTGCATGTTACAAGTATGCAAAATAGCTCTCTTTGCTTGAGTTCCCCATATGGGGTCATCACTATCCTTCATCAAAGAAAGTCATGAGGTCTTATGGACCTACCAAGTCCATTGGACTTAAGTTAAACCTATTTGAGACTTGTTAGTCTCATAGCAAGCGGGTTCATCTTTCCTTATCCACATAGATATGACATTTTTCTTCCTAGTGGTTAATGGTTCAAGAATTCTAGAAATAATAGGATCATGAACATGAATTTTTTCTTTCCTATTAACATGCATTCCAGCTCTTGTCATTCTCTTTTCAATCATGCTTTTAACTCTACATAATTTAATGAAATGAAAGCAATTTGGTCTAATGTGACCATCAATACCACAAAAGTGACATGTAGGGATAAATTTATAAATCATACCATGTCCTTGAGCATGCATAGGAGCTTTCCCATGATTTTGTGGTTGAGTGGGTTCAAACCTTCTTTGTTGTTGAACCGGTCTAGCTTGCTTCCTTGGTTCATTATGCATGATTGACCTCTTTCCATTTAGAGTCATTTGATGAGGAATGTTGACTTGAGAGACTCTAATGCGTTGAGCTTGAGGTTATCTCCTTGGAGCTTACTTCACTTATGCACTTCTTGAACATTGTCCTAGATCAATTTTCTTCCTAGGAGTGTGCACCGGCGAGGCTTCTGTCTTGCCCAAACTCTTGACAAAGACGGTCTTGGTTGGAGTAGAGATCTCCTTGCTATCTTCATACCCAATACCTCTCTTGTCACAAGGGTTCTTTCCACTACCAAGTATGTGGTCAAGCTTCTTGGTGCTTGAAGTCATCCTAGTCAAAGACTCTTTAGCTTCATCAAGCTCCCTCTTTAACCCTTCTTCATTCCTCTTAGACATAGCTAGCTCATCCCTTAACTTGTCTTCAATCATCTTGGATGTTTCCACTTGCTTACTTAAGTGGTCATTATATGTTGAAAGCTCTAGATTTTCATCCTCTAAAATCTTCAATTTTCTATTGTTCTTCTTAAATGAACTTTCACACTTGACTATAAAGTCATGAACATCCATTTTCTCTACATTTCCATTTGTAGAGTTAGATGAGAAGTCATCTTCACTTAAGTTATCTCCTTCACTCTCTTTCTCACCTATGGAGTCATTTCCCTCATTAAGACCTTCACCTTGGTCTCTTGAGTTAATGAGAGCCATGTCCCAATGAGTAGCTACACCTATCTCCTATAGAGCTACTTCTTCATCTATTTCTTCTATGGGATCACTAGGCAAGGCATTCTTACCAACAACTTTATCTTCTACACAAGTGGCTCCAAAAGCCGTGTAGTTGATGGTAAGCACATCATCACTTGATGACTTGTCTCCTTTCCGGAGTAATCACTTTCACTCCAAGTGGCGGCCATCAGTTTTGCCATCTTGTTCTTCAAATTCCCACAATCGGGTGAGATGTGTCCTATACCGCCACAGTCATAGCATTAGACCCCTTTCTTTTCACTATTCTCTTGCCTAGGCTCAAAACTCTTAATGGGAGCCTTTTTCTTCAAGTCTTGGCCTTGGGATCCAAAGCCCTTATTCTCGAACTTGATAAACTTCTTGAATCTTCTAAGTAACAAAGCCATGTCTTGGTCCGAGTCACCTTTTTCCTCCTTCTCAACCTTGGAAGCATTAAAAGCAATCCTTTTTGCTTTTTAGGAGGTGAAATACTAAGAGCTTTCCTAAACTCATAAGCGAGGAGTCTTCCAATTACCTCACTCGGCTTCATGTCTTTATATCCACTGTTTTCTTCTAAAGCCGTCTCCTTTGCTTCAAATCTATCGGGGAGAGACCTCATGATTTTCTACTTGACTCTCCTATCCGAATATGTGTAAGGATTCCCGTTGTTTTTAATTGGCTTATTTCGTGATCAAATCATAAATGGGGATACTTTGTAAGGGTAGTTTAAATGTTGTTGTTAGTGCATTAGGCCCTTTGAAGACCTCATTATTGACAAGCACCAAAGGTAATATTCTAAGTGCTTTCTTGTCTTGAAGAGATAGTTGCACACACTCACAACTCATGCATATGTTTAATCTTTGTATGTTGTGTTTCTTTTTGTTGTGCATAAATGATTATTTACATCTCTTCTTGCTTGATTTTATGATTGCATCTTGTGTTGAAAACATCATAGCATTTAGGCTTTTAGGATGCATCTTGTTTGACTTTGCACCCCTTGCATCATTGCATGTGGGATGCAATTTTTGGGGCTGTGCGCTGGTCCACCAGCGCCGGTCGACCAGCGCCGCTCACCGGCGCAAATCGCCCAGTGGCGCGCCGCTGGTCGTGCGTTGGTGTGGACCAGCGCCGGCCACCAGCGCCGATCGCCCAGTATGGCGCCGCTGGACTGGCGCTGGTGGCAGCGCCTGACGTCCAGCGCTCAAGCCAAAATTGGCTTGTGCGCTGGTCCTGCGCTGGTCCACCAGCGCAGGTTCACCAGCGCACAGAGTATTTTTCTGGCGGTTTTCAAAACGACCTCACTTCACTTATGGCCTCTATATATGCTAACTTGATTTTAGGTCATTCACAAGAGTTCTTATTCATGCTTCATACTTAGGATATTTTTCAAGAGAAGAAAAATACACAAAGAACTCATTTTTATTTACTCAAACACAATTTCATGATCATCAATCATCATCTAGCATCATCTTAGATCATCTAGATGTCATCTAGCATGGAATCTTCATCATACTTTGCTTGGTAAGCTTTTCACTAATATCTTACATATTTTGTGTTTAATTTATCTAGCAAATCTCAATTAATTACTTGATTGTTATTTTGTATGCTCTAGATACAAAATTGAGATTAGTATGATGTATGTTTGAGAAGTTGTATTGTGCTAGCATATTAGGTTTTATACTTGATATTGATTAGCTTAACTATTTGACATGTCATTTAGTTTTGATATCTAGGATTGTTCTTAATTGCATATTAATCATCTTAGATAAGCATATAGGGTTTCCCTTGCTCTATGTTGCATTTTGGATATTTTCATATATTCACTTAGGGTTGTATTCTCTTCAAGAGAAGCTAAGTCTTGTGTGTAGCAATCGGGATTAGGTTGCTTAGATCGCAAGCAAATTGGACTAGGTTCACTCATACCGGGATTAGGTAGGTGTGTGATTACTTCCGGGATTAGGTTGTAATCGTTTGCACATTTAGTGGATTCGAGGTTCGAGTGTGGCTTACTTACATAGCCCGTGGTTTTTCCCGTGAGGGTTTCCACGTAAAAAATCAAGTGTTGATTTAATTTCCGCACCATATTACACTTGCTTGTTTATATTATCTTGAGGGTAATTTCGTAATTTTGACTAACACGAAAAATTGGGTAAAAAGCGTAAAATCTATTCACCCCCCCTCTAGATAGCTTTATACACACCGTGGTATATTTAGTTTCAATTGGTATCAGAGCGGGTTCCTAGACATACATAGGTGATCCTTGCTTTATTTTGGTGTGTTTTGCATTTTGTGTGATTTTTGATTATTCATACATTTGCATTCATTTCATTCATTCATAAACACTATGAGTGGAAACGGTGGAAATGGTGGTGGCCACGAAGGAGCTTCTAGCACAAGGCCTCCACTTCTTACCGGTTTGAACTATTCCCAATGGAAAGGGAAGATGGAATCCTACATATGCCAAATTCATGACCGTGCATGGATGGCGGTGGAAGACGGATATGATCTCCCTATGATGACTCCCGCGGGTGGAGGACAAGATGTTTTGAAGCCTAAGGCGCATTGGAACGCGCAAGAGTTTGAGGCTTCTAAGTGGAATAGGAAGGCGATGCATGCCATTATGTGTGCCATGGATGAGAATCAGTACAAGCTTATTCAGAATACTCAAATTGCCAAAGTGGCATGGGACATCCTTCAAGTTGCACATGAGGGAACCGAGGTGGTGAAGGAGTCCAAGCTTCAAGTCCTCCAAACTCAATTTGAGTTACTTAGGATGGGAGAGGATGAATGCTTCAATGACTTCGAAATCAAATTGATGGACATAGTAAATCAAAGCCATCAACTCGGTGACCCGTATTCGGATAGGAGAGTCAAGCAAAAAATTATGAGATCTCTCCCCGATAGGTTTGAATCAAAGGTGACGGCCATAGAAGAAAATAGTGGCTACATGGATATGAAGCCAAGTGAGGTAATTGGGCGTCTCCTTGCATATGAGTCTAGGAAGGCTCCTAGCAACACTACTCCTCCTAAGAAGTCTAAAGGAATAGCTTTGAAAGCATCTAAGGATGCAAAGGAGGCAAAGCATGAATCGGATGAAGACCTTGCCTTATTTGTGAAACGGTTCAACAAGGTTATGGGGTTCAAGAAGAAGAAGGGATTTGGGTCAAGAGGACAAGATTTGAAGAAAAAGAGTTCCTTCAAGAAGTTTGAGCCTAGACAAGAGAGGACCGAAAGGAAAGGGGTCCGATGCTTTGAGTGTGGTGGGATTGGTCACTTTGCCCCCGAATGTGCGAATCACAATGAGAGGAAGAAGGGTAAAGTGATGGCCGCCACATGGAGTGGGAGTAGTGATGACTCCAATGAGGAGGATGAGTCTTCAAGTGAGGAAGAGCTCATGGCTAACTTCCTAGCTTTTGCATCTTCTCACAAGAGCAAAAGTGCTAGTGAAAAGGAAGATTTGAGTCAAGAGGAAATTGACTCTAGTGAAGAAGAAAGTGACTCCTCTTCTAGTTCCAAGAAGAAGTTTGTGGAGCAAAAGGTGCTTGCTAAATACCATGCCGAGTTCAATGATTTAGCACTTAAAAGCACAAGAAAGATTGAGAGGTTGAGAGAAGAAAACCTTGAACTTTCGGCTCACAATGACCACTTAAGTGAACAAGTGGAAAGATTGAAGAGGAAAGAGGATAAGCTAATTGAGGAGTTAGACTTGTCCAAGAGAAGTGAAGAAGGCTTGAAGAGGGAACTTATAGAAGCTAAAGGGTCCTTGACTAGGATAGATTCTAGCACCAAGAAGCTTGATCATTTACTTGGTGTTGGAAAGAGTCCAAGTGACAAGAGAGGTCTTGGGTATGAAGATGGGAAGAAAATCTCAACCTCTAACAAGACTATATTTGTCAAGAGCTTGAAGAATGAAGAAACTTCATTTGTGCAACCTCCTAAGAAAAAGTTAGAAATAGGACAAAGCTCTAATGCACAAGTGAAAATGGGGCCAAGAAGGAAAACTCAAGCTCAACCTCCTAAGGTTCCTCAAGCCAACACTCCTCCCAAATTGGCTCACAAAGGAAAGAGACCAATCATGCAACCTCAAGCTTGGAAGCAACCAAGACCGGTTCAACAACGAAGATGGATTGAACCCACATATCCACAAAGACATGGACGTACTCAAAGGCGAGGTATGATTCCCTTTTTCATTCCTATTTGTCACTTTTGTGGTTGTGATGGTCATATTAGACCAAATTGCTTTCAATATATTAAAATGTGTAGAAAACAAAGCATGATTGAAAAGAGAAAGAATAGAGCCAAGATGCATGTTTCTAGGAATGAAAATGTTGATTTGCATGATCCTAGAAATAGTAGAGCACATGTACCAAAGGCCACTAAGAAAGCTAAAATTGTTGCTAAGTGGATTAGAAAGAATGAAAATGTTTGCCATGTTGCACAAATAGCCTTGAAGGCAAATTCTTCTAATTTTTGGTACTTGGATAGTGGGTGCTCTAGGCACATGACGGGAAACAAGAGTTTCTTCGAGACTCTTGTTATGGAGGAAGGTGGAAATGTCACTTTTGGTGATGGATCCAAAAGAAATGTTGTAGGGAAAGGAACCATTTCCGTTCCCGGATTACCCTCCTTATCCAATGCTTTATTTGTTGATGGCTTGAAAGCCAATTTAATTAGCATTTCACATCTTAGTGATGAAGGATATTCCGTCTTGTTCTCTAAAGATTATTGCTCTATCCTTAAACCCGATGGACAAACCTTGTTGAAGGGCATGAGATCTAGCGACAATTGTTATTGTCTTGAAGCTAGAATTGTATCTAATCATGTGTCCATGGATGAGCAAATTGAGTTGTGGCATGAAAGACTTGGCCACATGAACTTTAGGGATCTACGGACCCTTGGAAAGTTCAATTGTGTGCGTGGCCTCCCTAAGCTTGGGAAGAAAGCCAATGGTATTTGTGGACCTTGCCAACAAGGAAAGCAAACCAAAAGCATGCACAAAAAGGGTAAGTATCTCACCACCAAGGAGCCACTTGAGCTTCTCCACATGGACCTCATGGGTCCCATGCAAACCGAAAGTTTGGGTGGAAAGAGATACATTTTTGTTTGTGTTGATGATTTCTCTAGATTTACATGGACATATTTTCTTAGAGAAAAATCCGAAACTTTTGATAAGTTTAAAATGCTTTGTACTAAATTGCAAAATGAAATGAATTCTAACATTAGAAGCATTAAACGGATTAGAAGTGACCATGGGAGAGAATTTGAAAATGCCACCTTTGAAACCTTTTGTGATGGTTTAGGCATCTCCCATGAATTTTCTGCTCCTAGGACACCTCAACAAAATGGAGTTGTTGAGAGGAAGAATAGGGTCCTCCAAGAGATGGCCCGTGTGATGTTGCTTAGCAACAATGTCCCTAGGAACCTATGGGCCGAAGCCATTAACACGGCTTGCTATATAGGAAATAGAGTGTTCCTAAGGCCCGGTACTAGAAACACCTCCTATGAGTTATGGAAAGGCAAGAGGCCAAATGTTAGCTACTTCCACACTTTTGGAAGCAAATGCTACATTTTGAATGACCGTGATCAACTTGGCAAGTTTGATGCTAAGAGTGATGAGGGTATTTTTATTGGCTATGCCTTAAATAGTAGAGCCTATAGAGTTTTCAATTTAAAGACTCTAAGTGTTATGGAATCATCCAATGTCGTATTTGATGATACTAGGCTCAAGTCTAATGATCATGAGGAGGAGGTTATTTTTAGTGATGATTCTCCTTTGGAGAAGGTTGTGGTGTCGCCTAATGTTGGGACATCTAATGTCAACAATGATGGCACACAACCTATTGATAGAGTTCCTCTCTTGGACTCTAAAGAACCCGCTCCATGGGTTAGGAAACTCCATGATAAAGAAGATATCATTGGAGAGGTAAATGAGGGTGTTAGGACTAGACGCCAACTTGCTAATCTTATTAGCTATACATGTTACACCTCTCAAATTGAACCCAAAAAGGTTGAAGAAGCCTTAAATGATGAATTTTGGGTTCTTGCCATGCAAGAAGAGCTAAGCCAATTCGAAAGGAATGAGGTTTGGACTCTAGTTCCTAGGCCTAAGACCACTAATGTCATAGGCACCAAATGGATATTTAGGAACAAATCCGATGAGGATGGCAACATAGTGCGGAACAAGGCTAGACTTGTAGCACAAGGGTACTCTCAAATTGAGGGTATCGACTTTGAGGAGACTTTTGCTCCCGTTGCCCGCTTAGAGTCCATTAGGCTTCTCTTGTCCATCTCTTGTGTGCACAAGTTCAAATTGCACCAAATGGACGTCAAGAGTGCCTTCCTCAATGGCTTCTTGCAAGAGGAAGTGTTTGTTGAACAACCTAAGGGGTTTGTGGACGCACACCACCCCAATCATGTCTATCGCCTCAAGAAGGCACTTTATGGGTTGAAACAAGCACCGAGGGCTTGGTATGAGCGCCTCACTCAATTTCTTGTTGACAACAACTACACAAGAGGTAGTGTTGACAAGACACTATTCATCAAGAGAGACAATGATGAGCTTTTCATAGCTCAAATATATGTTGATGATATAGTTTTTGGCTCCACCAACAACACCAAAGTCCAACAATTTGTTGATGTCATGTCTCTTGAATTTGAGATGAGTCTTGTTGGTGAGCTTAGTTACTTCCTAGGTTTGCAAATTAGGCAAATGCATGATGGGATTTTCATAACCCAAGCCAAATATGCTAAGAACCTAGTGAAGAAGTTTGGTTTAGAGAAAGCCAAACATTGTGATACACCCATGAGTACCACTTTGAAGCTAAGCAAGGATGCTAGTGGTAAAAGTGTGGAACAAACTCTATATCGTGGCATGATAGGTAGCTTGCTTTATTTGACCGCAAGTAGGCCCGATATATCTTTTAGTGTGGGTGTGTGTGCTAGGTACCAAGCGGATCCTAAGGAGTCCCACCTCTCTTGTGTGAAGAGGATCATTCGCTATGTGAATGGGACATCCAACTATGGGATTTGGTACTCTTTTGACACTAATGCTAGTCTAGTTGGCTTTAGTGATGCGGATTGGGCAGGAAATTGTGATGATAGGAAGAGCACATCGGGCGGTTGCTTCTTTCTAGGCAACAACTTGGTGTCTTGGTTTTGCAAGAAGCAAAACTCGATTTCCTTGTCCACGGCCGAGGCCGAGTACATAGCTGCGGGGAGTGGATGCACACAACTCCTATGGATGAAACAAATGCTTGTAGACTACGGATTCAACCAAGGTACTCTCACTCTCTTTTGTGATAACATGAGTGCTATTAATATTTCCAAGAATCCGGTTCAACATTCTAGAACTAAGCATATTGACATCCGCCATCACTTCATTAGAGAGCTTGTTGAAAATAAATGCATAGTACTTGAACATGTAGGTACTAATGATCAACTTGCGGACTTATTTACTAAACCCTTAGATGCTACTCGATTTAAAACTCTTAGTAGATCTATTGGGATATGTCTTGTGGAGTGATGTTCTATGATTGACCCCATATGGGGAACTCAAGCAAAGAGAGCTATTTTGCATTCATGTAACTTGCAAAAAATTTGAAATAACTTATGCCTCTTCTTTTGATTGCTTGAGTAAGCTTGGTTGTACATATGTATATATGCTTTCAATTTCTATAAGTGTGAACCTTGCTTGTCTACAATCCATGTCATATTTATGTTCAAACATGCATTTTTGGACTAGGAGATTTACATAGGAAGTATGATGTGAATGACCTATAGTTATCTCCATGACATGATGTTTCTTAAATAACATGCTTATGCTAAATGAAAAAGCATGAAATTCATACAACATGCTCACATGAAAAGCATGAATTGATGATTGCATATTCTTAAAAATGCAAAACTTGTGTGAAAGCTAATGAGACTCAAAATGAATAAAGGATCTTGTATCCGTTCAAAGGAATTTACATTCCATATGTCTCTCTTTCTTTATTAGTTGAACATGGTTACTATCATACGGATTTCTTATCCGGAAAAATCAAATAGGGTGCAAAGTCGCTCATGCCATGTTTCGCTTATAAAGTTGGATATAGTTGCTCTTAAAATTGAAATCAATAATCTCTATATCCTTGCTTTTCCCATGACATTGGTGAAATTGGTTTGAATTCTTATTTGAAACCTTTGTCATTTGCTTTGCCAAATACCATTGTATTTTGGACTTGAATGCTATATGTCTTGTATGCAAAGCATGTTGGATTCACACATTTTCTCAAATAAATCTCCTTGTTTCTCTCAAATTAATTGAAGTGCATAACGTGACTTATATGTATATGCATATCTTGCATGCTTCTATCTCTCGTTGCTATGAGTGACCCGGTTGGGGACTACTCCTTTGCCTATATCATGACAAAAAGGGGGAGTAGGATATTGTAAGGGGAGTTGCAAAATAGAGAAGCTATTGTGCACTTTGGGGAGATAAAACATTGAGGGGGAGTAACCCTTTGAGGGGGAGCATTGCATTTATCATACATTGCATACATTTGCTAATGTTGTGCCTAAATTCTAAAAATGCAAATGCTTGGTATTATTCTCACATGATTAATCTCACACTTTACTTGAATTGGAATGTTAGAAACTCTTTTCAGGGATTGATTATTCTACAAGAGGATTGAAGACTTCAAGTTGCATTCTCTTATCTCTTTGTAATGTAGAATATCATTGTAATCCCGTAGTTTCTATTTTGTTGTGAGGATTTATTGTGAGTGATGGTTTTGTCACGAAATAGCCAAAGGGGGAGATTGTAAGGATTCCCGTTGTTTTTAATTGGCTTATTTCGTGATCAAATCATAAATGGGGATACTTTGTAAGGGTAGTTTAAATGTTGTTGTTAGTGCATTAGGCCCTTTGAAGACCTCATTATTGACAAGCACCAAAGGTAATATTCTAAGTGCTTTCTTGTCTTGAAGAGATAGTTGCACACACTCACAACTCATGCATATGTTTAATCTTTGTATGTTGTGTTTCTTTTTGTTGTGCATAAATGATTATTTACATCTCTTCTTGCTTGATTTTATGATTGCATCTTGTGTTGAAAACATCATAGCATTTAGGCTTTTAGGATGCATCTTGTTTGACTTTGCACCCCTTGCATCATTGCATGTGGGATGCAATTTTTGGGGCTGTGCGCTGGTCCACCAGCGCCGCTCACCGGCGCAAATCGCCCAGTGGCGCGCCGCTGGTCGTGCGCTGGTGTGGACCAGCGCCGGCCACCAGCGCCGATCGCCCAGTATGGCGCCGCTGGACTGGCGCTGGTGGCAGCGCCTGACGTCCAGCGCTCAAGCCAAAATTGGCTTGTGCGCTGGTCCTGCGCTGGTCCACCAGCGCAGGTTCACCAGCGCACAGAGTATTTTTCTGGCGGTTTTCAAAATGACCTCACTTCACTTATGGCCTCTATATATATGCTAACTTGATTTTAGGTCATTCACAAGAGTTCTTATTCATGCTTCATACTTAGGATATTTTTCAAGAGAAGAAAAATACACAAAGAACTCATTTTTATTTACTCAAACACAATTTCATGATCATCAATCATCATCTAGCATCATCTTAGATCATCTAGATGTCATCTAGCATGGAATCTTCATCATACTTTGCTTGGTAAGCTTTTCACTAATATCTTACATATTTTGTGTTTAATTTATCTAGCAAATCTCAATTAATTACTTGATTGTTATTTTGTATGCTCTAGATACAAAATTGAGATTAGTATGATGTATGTTTGAGAAGTTGTATTGTGCTAGCATATTAGGTTTTATACTTGATATTGATTAGCTTAACTATTTGACATGTCATTTAGTTTTGATATCTAGGATTGTTCTTAATTGCATATTAATCATCTTAGATAAGCATATAGGGTTTCCCTTGCTCTATGTTGCATTTTGGATATTTTCATATATTCACTTAGGGTTGTATTCTCTTCAAGAGAAGCTAAGTCTTGTGTGTAGCAATCGGGATTAGGTTGCTTAGATCGCAAGCAAATTGGACTAGGTTCACTCATACCGGGATTAGGTAGGTGTGTGATTACTTCCGGGATTAGGTTGTAATCGTTTGCACATTTAGTGGATTCGAGGTTCGAGTGTGGCTTACTTACATAGCCCGTGGTTTTTCCCGTGAGGGTTTCCACGTAAAAAATCAAGTGTTGATTTAATTTCCGCACCATATTACACTTGCTTGTTTATATTATCTTGAGGGTAATTTCGTAATTTTGACTAACACGAAAAATTGGGTAAAAAGCGTAAAATCTATTCACCCCCCCTCTAGATAGCTTTATACACACCGTGGTATATTTAGTTTCAATATGGATCACTGAGTTGATGGCTTTGATTCACAATATCCATCAACTTGACTTCAAAGTCATTGAAGCACTCATCCTCCTCCATCTTAAGCAACTCGAATTGCGTTTGAAGGACTTGTAGCTTGGAATCCTTGACGACATCGGTTCCTTCGTGTGCAACCTCTAGGATATCCCATGCCTCCTTGGCTATCCTAGTGTTCTGAATCAGTTTGTACTGATTTTCATCCACTGCATATAGAAGAGCGTGCCATGCCTTTGTAGGGAAAAATACGGTCACACAGCGGAAGGGAGACTAAAATAAGGTTTAATATAGTTTAAAATTTTTCCATAATTTGAACCTTAACCCTCTAATTAATTAACATATAATACTAAAGATATCATACCTTTGTCACGTGATCCGATTGACATTGCGTTGATGGTAATCGACAAGATCTTCCAATCCAATCACAAACGTGAATCACCTAAGAGCGTGGTCTCCCTTCTCTTTAAATTGTGTACCTGAGGATGGATTAACAAAACTTTTTCTTTTTCGTTAGTCACTAAACCTCCAAAAGATAACAAAGAACGTTCCGATCACTTTTGAATTCTCAATCTAATGATCGAAAATCGCGTGAACCTTATTCGAAGTTGTGCACAAAGCCTATTGATGTATAAGCTACTAGTGCACTATCGAAGTAAAACGATCTCTTCTCTTTTTCTCTTTTGGCCGAATTATCACACTAATCTCTAGAGTTGGATTTTATTTTTCTCAAGCAAAAGAAATAATTCTCAAGCCAAGCAAGTAGGGTGGCCGAATTTCATTTCTTCCCATATATAGGGCGACCAAAATTCCACTCCTTATTTTTCTAGGGTTGCCGCATCCTCTAGTGTAGGAGATTGTTGGTGACCGAAATCCTCACTTCAAGAGGATTTAGGTTTAACCAAAACTCCTATCACTCTTGAGAATCCAAACCCTAATCCAACTCAAATGTGTAGTATTCAATTATGACTATTTTAAAAGACTTTCTATTTGATTAAATAAATAAACCTTATTATTTATTTTCTTACCAAATAAGTCTTTTTTCTTTAGTATACTACTACCAATAGTATTTAACCTAGGAAACATATTTCCTTATCAGAAAAAGATTTTGTTTCTTAATTAAATAATTAATAAATAAATAAATTAATTCTCATTTAATCAAACAATAAAATAAAATAATATATTTGACTAATAAATTAGCCTTGCCGCCCACATCATATATATGGGCTTAATATTATTTTCTTATTTTATTTAATCCATTGGACTTTAATTAAAAAGCCCACATGTGAACTAGACCCATTCTTACTAAACGAAATAAGCCCACATGCCTTTCATTAATATATTAATATAATTGATCAGCCCATTAAATAAATAATGTGCAAATTATATTCTTAATATATTAAATGTAATTCTAGATGGACCCATAAATTGGTCCGGTAGAATATATCAAGTGATCCATGCAAGTCCATGTGGATTGGGGATCTTGGCGGGCTATCTAAATTTAAGTTTCAATAGACATAACCTAATCACAATCAACAAATGATTCACTTAGGTCCGATCCATTAATTTTAACTCATTCCACTAAAGAGCTAAAATTGAACACTTAAATAAAGATAGAATAAGAAGATGTTCCTCATTCATACCCTAAACAATCATATTGGAGATAGTGTATCCTCGTGATTAATATCAGTAATCGTCAAGAGTTCATATACCGCCTATAACTCTCCAAGTTACCATATTTATCATATGACCACATTTTGAACTTGGATACTTTGACTTGTCCAGAAGCCATGTTTTCAATAGTCGCTATCGAAAACTCAACGTTGAGATTTAATATCCAATTACCTCAAAACATCCATATGATGATATTATACTCTCATTTAATAAATGGAGCCATGATGTCCATATCTATAAATGAAGTCCTCTATCGATTAACAAATGAATATCACCAAACTATCGAGGATAGACTATGCTATATAATCATACTCATTGATAACTTAAATGATACCACTTGCAACCATAAGTCCATCATTTATCTCAGGATTAAGATAGACTCTCCGATTGTCCTGATAATGAAAAGACTATTATCTATTGACGGTTCTAGATAAAGCTTTTCATTGTGATCCAGTTCAATGCACCCAGTGCACTAGATTCTTTTACTTGAAGACCCTCCGATGATTTTAGACTCATCATAACTCATTTAATCCCACTCAAATGCTAGCAAAAGAATTCTACAACTTTAACAAGATAAAGGTGCCCAACCTTTAACTTAAGTTGTGAACATTATCCAAGACTAACTAAAGAATTGTGTCTTCCTTATACATATCCAGATGTACGAACAATTCTTCTTTTCATTATGATTGTTTACTTTGACAATTATAATATTAAACTATAAATGCTATAAGATTTGTTAAACCAGAAATCACTTTATTAATATGAAAAAGATTGTCAATTACAATATTACACTCTTGCTATTGAGCATAATCCTAACAGCCTTCCTATTCCATTTTGAAGTCTCAAACTCTTCATTCGACCACTGAGCCTTAGGCTTGAGTACTTCTTCTCCTCCACCCGTGGGAGTCATCATAGGAGCCGCATACCCATCTTCAATAGCCATCCACGACCTATCATGGATTTGACACAAGTATGCTTCCATCTTGCCTTTCCATGAGGCATAATTCACACCGGTGAGGTGATCGCGCTCCAAATGTTCACCTTTAGCGCTCCCTTTTCCTATCTTTTGTATTTGTTTCCGAGCATTTATGTGTATTTAATAGGGTGTAAATAAGTGTTTCAGGGAATTAGGGAAGTTCAAGGGCAATTGTGTAATTGTGGAGAAATCAGGGGCTAAGATGCAATATTCGGAGAAATATTAACCATTCTGTGAATAAGGGAAAGTTCAAGGGTGCAAACTGTAAAATGCCACGCAAAGCACAGCAGAGTGCCACGTCACCAGCGTAGAACGGCGTCGTTTTATGGGTGCTTAGCGTCAGCATGACGTCACGCTGACGTCACCCTTCTTCAAGCTCCAGCCAGGTCACATGACCCGCGACAGACCCGACTCGAACCCGGTTGACCCGATGTTGACCCGGTTTCGACCTGGTCATTTTTCAACCATTTTTTGGCCAATTTTCCTGCGCCGTTCAGCCCAAATTGACAGCCAGTCGTCCTCCGATCACAATGGGTCAATTTTGGGCCTCCCATGCACTAGTTTGGCCTCCCATACAAGTCCACCAACTTCCATGGAAATGCAAGCTTCAAGCTCACTTCCAGCGGGTCCTTGGCCGCCCAATTACGTTCCAAACTCGCCAAATATTGGCGATTTCATGCGGCGGGAACAAGCCCGCGGTCCAGAAGGTCCAAGCTCGCGGGAAAGGCTCAAAAATGCCCGGTGACTTCCGACGGCGGGCAAGAACCCGTGAGATTGACGTTCTGAACCCGCCGGAGTGACCGACCTTGGAGATATTTCGGCCAAACCTTGCCTAAATCTTCCCTAATATATATATCCCTCTTTCCTAACCAAAAACACTAACCCTAACATCCAAAGTTTACATAAATTTACACTAGAATAGCTTAGATAACCTAGAGAATCACTACTTGTTGCATGAGAGCTTCATAGCTTGGAAGAAGTGGAATTGGAGCTTCATTGAAGAACAAGAAGTTTACCATCTTGTGGTTACTTCTTATCTCTTACTTCTTTCCATTATTTGTGATTCATGTAACATGTATGTGTAATATACTCTTTATGTTGAGGGATTGGTTTTCATAAGACTATATATTGTAATTAATTGATCTCTATATTTATCATATCCATATTTAGCTATTGAATGTTGAATTGAGTTAAATTGAATGGATGCATGTTGTTGATGGACAAATTAGTAACTTGTAATCTTGTTTAATAACATTTGATTAGCTATATTGGAGAAGTCTTGGTTAGTAAGTACATGATCAACACTTATTGACTAATTCTTAGGTTCTAGGTGTAAACAATCTATTATTGTCATTCTAAGATCATTAGTTGATAATAATTAGAGTGGTAGTGTTGAATTACCTATGCCATAGAACTAGAGTGCTTAATTGTGATCAATTGATAAAATCCCTTTTCATTTATCTATGCTCTTGCATAACCTTGCAAGAATTAGTTAGTTTAATTAGTTGTAGTTAGTGTAATTTCATTGTAGTAACTTAGTTGTAGTTGAGTTAATATAACTTAGTTGTAGTTGCTTAATTGCCATCTTAGTGTAATTGTATTGATTTAGTTGTTAACTTGCTTATTTAGTTGTTAATATAATTAGTTTAGATTAAGTAGATTTGTCTTGTGTTCACATATCTTTAGTTGTAGTTATAGTGTAGACATACGTATCCGTGACCATAGGATACGCATAGCTTAATTCTCCATCCTAGCCATCTTAGCATAATCATAGTCATTAGTTTAGATAATTCCTTGCCACCCTCTCCCTTTTACTTTTCTTGCTTGTAATTAGTGTAAATAGCTTGACTATAACATAGACGTAGAACCGACTTACGTGTACCATACTTTCCTTGTGGAACGAACCGTACTTGCTGCTACGCGATTGTAACGATCCGTGCACTTGTGGATAAACACGACCACGCTACATTATTTATGATAGTTTATAGAACTATCCCGTGGCGCATCAAGTTTTTGGCGCCGCTGCCGGGGAGGTGTTTGCCGGAAGGCATAGTATACGTTTTGTAGGTCTAGTCTTTGTTTTAGTCATTTTTAGTCGTTATTGTTATTTTTATATTTTTATTTTTATTGTTCATAATCTATCTTGTTTGATTTGATCGTGTGTTGTTTGGTTGTTTCAGATTTTAGATCAACATGGAAGGTAGTAATTCGGCTTTGATCACTTAAATGGCCGACTTGAATAGGAAAGTGGAGACTTTCAATTCTCACTTTAGGCAGCCACCGGCTACGGTTTATCCACCTTTTGGGTGGAATGGACACACGGACCTTGGTCCGCAAGGAGAGCAATGGCCGGGGGAAAAAGAAGTACCATCCATGTATCCGTACGAATACTACAACAATCAAGCGAGCAATGATCAAGAATGGAACCACCAATGGGAAAAATTTGATAAAGAAGCATACCAACATACAATTGACCAACGGCTACTTAACATAGAAGAATGCATAGAAAGGTGTAGAAGTCGGTTGGAACAATGTGTGAAGGGCTCCCAAGAACAAGCCAACGAAGAGCCACAACAACTCCATAAGGCAACCAACCCTTTCTCTTGTCTCACTGTTGAAGAAGAGCTAAGAATTGAAGAGGAGCTAAGGCAAGAAAAGGGAAGGAACGAGGCGACTCAACTGGTCGAGTCCTTAGATAGCTCGAAAGGCGACCTGGGTGAAGTTTTACTCAAGTTCGAAGAAGAGCTAAGGCTAGAAAAGGAGGGAAAAAGGAGGGAAAAGAAGTGGACTTGGTCAAGGAGATTGCGGAGTTGATAAGCCTTAATGTAGACTACATACTTAAGGCCGATATGCTTGAGAAGGAGAGAGACTCAGAAAAGAAGAAAGCACAAGAGCTCTCAAAATTGGTGGAAGAACAAGAACAAGATTTCGCTCGGAAAGCGAGAATGATGCAAATGGAAACCGAAAGGAAGGACAAGGCATTGGAGGCTATGAGTGGGGAACTTATCAAGAAGGACAATGCCTTGAAGGTAGCACAAGTCATGATATGTGACTACATCGTGGAGTTGGACAAAGCCAAACCTCAAATCAAGGCTTTGAAAAAGGAAGGGGCCAAGAGAAAATCACCCAAGAAGCCCCGCACTACCCAAAGTGGGGCAAGCCTTCCGAAGGTTGCCCACAAGCAAGTTGAAGCAACGACGGAAGACAACAAAGGTAGTCCTTCTAACTTTGCTCCTACATGCTATTTTTGCTATATTAGAGGACATAAAAAGGCACAATGTGCTAAATACGTTGAAAATTGCAAAAATAGAAGCATGCTTAGGAAAAGAGTGAGAAAGGTTAGGAAAGCTTGGGTCCATAAGGACAAGCTAGGCCAATCCAATGAGTTTCCTTTTGTTGCAAGAAATGATACACCTAGTAATAAGGTGTGGGTAGTGAAAAACCACGGTGAAAATCATGATAGATTGAAAATGCCTTCAAACTTCCATACATTGCATGATAAGTTTTCGAGTGAATTACGTGTTTCATTACACGTATGAACATTTTATTGTATGCTTGCACGTGCATGTGCTATTGCTTCTAGAGGAAGCTCATTTTTAGGTATTTTGTTAGTTTTTAGGTTTAGTTTTGTTTTTAGAGTCTTGAGTCTCTTAATTATCCACTCACCATATTGCAAATGTGCTATGAGATGTGAAATTTCCCTTAAGTAGTAGTGAAATATACCTAGGAGGGGGGGGGGGGGGGGGGGGGGGTGGGTGAATAGATATAGGCTCCAAATTCTCCCAATTTAGAAATAATGCGGAATATATCAATGAAAATGCACACTTGATTAAATTTGACAAATTAATTGATTTCACTTATACAAGAGTTAATCAATTTATAAGATATGCAATCAATGAAAGATATGGAAGATAAAGAAAAATAAAAGCAAAAATGAACACAAGTGTTTTAACGTGGTAAAACCTCAAAGAGGAAACATCCACGGGTTGATACCACAACCACCGGCAAAGCAATCCACTATGTGAAAAAGGACTTACACATTCAAGCTATCACTCATGATATCCGCTCAAGCTATCAACTCCTAATCTACCCTCGGGCTAGTGAATCACCAAGCCTACTTCCTATCCGAGATGTGTCCTACACCTCTAGAAAGCAACTTCCTATCCAAGACGCTCACGTCTCTAGGAAGATTTCTTGCTTGCCTATCCGGATCCTCCCGACACTAGACAAGACTCCCTTGCTTGATTATCCGAGTCCTCCTGACTCTAATCAAGACTTCCTTGCTCTATCCACAAAGCTTCACTCACTTTGCTAGAGACTTCAACCTTATGCAAGGCTATGATCTAAAGTGATGCAAGTGATGCAAACACAAACAAATTAAGCTAGATGATCAATCAAGCAAAATGTACATGTTCAATGACAATCTAGAATATGCTTCCAACACACAATCACAAGATTATCTAGAAATCAAGACATGTAAATCAATAAGAACAAAGGTATGAATATTCAATTTATCACACTAAAAACCTAGTTCTTAGATCATGAAATAAAATCTAGAAAATAATATGAGACATATCATATATTCATTTTCTAGAATCAATTTCACACAAAATCAAGTTTAGCACATATATGTTCAAAACAAATCACAAAGCTAAATCTCAATTAACAAATGATCAAACAACCCTAGCATGTGATCTAACATACTTCTCAACAAATTTCATCAATCAAATAGTAAGAATCAAGAGATGATCAAAGATGAAACTGAAAAAGAAGAAGTTGAACAAACAACCTTAACCTCGGACTGAAAATTGATCAACTGAGAACAATGGCAAAGTCAGCTGCCTCTGAAAATGCTTGGGGTTTGTATCTCTTCTCAAGACCAACAATTTTGGCTTTTGAATCGATTGATTTCGAGTTCGTATGAGAAAGTTATGATCAAAATAAGAAAATGAAAATGTAGAAGATTTCTGCAGAAAATTCGAAAGTGTTCTTGAAAATCTTCAACAAGTGTGGAGGGAAGGAGATGAGTTTAAAAGGAGGAGAGAGAGAGCATTTTTGGACAAATAAGCATGTGCCACATCACCTCCCCGTGGGAGGCACGTGGGACATACGGGGGCAGAGGGCTCCCTTGGCCGTGGGGCCCACGGGCTCCCTCACGGCCAGGCCTTGTGGCCTCACGAGCTCCAGACCACTCTCGCGCGCTCCTTCAGTTCTTCAGCCCGTATCTTAGGCATCCGAACTCTGATTTCGAATCCGTTTTCGGATTACGAACTGTGACTCCCTCACACACGACGAAGACTAACAACTTTGAAAAATGGTTGAGAAATCATCTCGGAAAATGACGATGAAGTCAACTCAATGAATGAGAACGAAAAGTAGCGTAGTCACATTGTTTGGACTCGAAACCTTATGAATGAGTAACCGAAATGACCGGAACTCAATAAGGCATTAAATAAGAACATGTTCAAGTCCTAAACACAAAATACATAAACAAATAAACACATATTCACACAAGCATGCCATATCAAAGAGATAGTCACAAAGCATGCAATTTCACAATGTTTGTCTATACAAGATCAATGCATGAGCATACTATGAAGTGTGTGAAAGTGTTATAAAAAATGTTTGAACCACGATGCAGGGAGTGTGTGTGTGCGCTAACGCCTTGCAAGAGGATGGAAGTCAGGATATACCTTTGACGTTTTTCACCTCTTGAAGACGACTTTTGCACTAGACATTGCTCTTCATCTTTTAAGCTTCCTTTCTTCAAAGAACATCTTAAGCAATAAATAATACAAACATAGAGCGTTTTGCAATGGAATCAAGCCAATACAAATCATAAACTGTTAGGATTCCCGTTGTTTTTAATTGGCTTATTTCGTGATCAAACCACATGTGGGGATGCTTTGTAAGGGTAGCTTAGATGTTGTTGTTATTGCTTAGGCCCTTTTGAAGATCTCACCATTGACAAGCACCAAAGGTAATATTCTAAGTGCTTACTTGTCTTGAAGAGATAGATGCACACACTCACAACTCATGCATATGTTTAATCCTTATATGTTGTGTGTCTTTTTTGTGTGCCTTAATGCTCATTAACATCTCTTCTTGCTTGTTAGTTTGATTGCATCTTGCATATCCAATTGCCTTGTCATGCTTAGACTTAGGATTGCATTTTTGCACTGGGCGCCCCCAAAAGCGCTCTACAGAAGCGCTGTACGAACAGCGCCCATTAAGCGCTGTTCAGACCTGATCGATTTAATCGGTCGCTGTTGGGTCGCTGTTGGGGCGCTGTACATAGCGCGGTACAGAGCGCTGTACGTACAGCGCCACTCTGTTTCCTCGTGAAAACAGAGCAAGGGCGCTGTACAGGCGCTGTACAATGGCGCCCTACGTACAGCGCCCAAGGCAAATAGTGGGCAAACTTATCAAAACGACCACACTTTGTTTTGGCCCCCTATATATATGCCACTTTGACTTTAGGTCAATTAGAAGAGTTCATATTCAGATTCCATACTTAGGAGATTTTTCAAAGAGAAGAAAAATTCCAAAGAACTCATTTTTAATCACTCAAACACTTGTTCCATGATCATCAATCATCATCTAGCATCATCATAGATCATCTAGATGTCATCTTGCATGGAAACTTCATCATACTTTGCTTGGTAAGCTTTTCACTAATATCTTACATATTTTGTGTTTCTCTTATCTAGCAATCTCAATTTAATTACTTGTATGTGATTTTATATACTTTGAATACAAGATTGAGATTAATATGATGTATGTTTGAGAAGTTGTATTGTGCTAGCATATTAGGTTTTTGTGCTTGATATTGATTAGCTAAACTAATTGACATGTCATTTAGTTTTGATATCTAGGATTGTTCTTAATTGCATATTAATCATCTTAGATAAGCATATAGGGTTTCCCTTGCTCTATGTTGCATTTTGGATATTTTCACATATTCACTTAGGGTTGTATTCTCTTCAAGAGAAGCTAAGTCTTGTGTGTAGCAATCGGGATTAGGTTGCTTAGATCGCAAGCAAAATCGGACTAGGTTCACTCATACCGGGATTAGGTAGGTGTGTGATTACTTCCGGGATTAGGTTGTAATCATTTGCACATTTAGTGGATTCGAGGTTCGAGTGTGGCTTACTTACATAGCCCGTGGTTTTTCCCGTGAGGGTTTCCACGTAAAAATCAAGTGTCAATTTAATTTCCGCACCATATTACACTTGCTTGTTTATTTTATCTTGAGGGTAATTTCGTAATTTTGACTAACACGAAAAATTGGGTAAAAACGTAAAATCTATTCACCCCCCCTCTAGATAGTTTTATACACACCGTGCATTAATTAGTTTCAATTGGTATCAGAGCGGGTTCCTAGACATACATAGGTGATCCTTGCTTACTTTGGTGTGTTTTGCATTTTGTGTGATTTTTGATCATTCATACATTTGCATTCATTTCATTCATTCATAAACACTATGAGTGGAAACGGTGGAAATGGTGGTGGCCACGAAGGAGCTTCTAGCACAAGGCCTCCACTTTCTTACCGGATTGAACTATTCCCAATGGAAAGGGAAGATGGAATCCTACATATGCCAAATTCATGACCGTGCATGGATGGCGGTGGAAGACGGATATGATCTCCCTATGATGACTCCCGCGGGTGGAGGAGAAGATGTTTTGAAGCCTAAGGCGCAATGGAACGCGCAAGAGTTTGATGCTTCAAAGTGGAATAGGAAGGCGTTGCATGCCATCTTGTGTGCCATGGACGAAAATCAATACAAGTTGATTCAAAATACTAGGATAGCTAAGGAGGCTTGGGACATCCTAGAGATTGCACATGAGGGAACCGAAGTGGTGAAGGACTCCAAGCTTCAAGTCCTCCAAACTCAATTCGAGACGCTTAAGATGGAGGAGAATGAGTGCTTCAACGACTTTGAGATCAAGTTGATGGATATAGTCAACCAAAGCCATCAACTTGGTGATCCATATTCGGATAGGAGAATCAAGCAAAAGATTATGAGATCTCTACCCGATAGGTTTGAATCGAAGGTGACGGCTTTAGAAGAAAATAGTGGTTATAAGGATATGAAGCCGAGTGAGGTGATTGGGAGACTTCTAGCTTATGAGTCTAGGAAGGGGCCTATCTCCACACCCACTAAAAAGCAAAAAGGAATTGCTTTAAAAACCTCCAAGGATGAAAAGGAGGAAAAGAAGGTTGACTCGGATGAAGACCTTGCCTTGTTTGTAAAAAGGTTCAACAAGGTTATGAAGTTTAGAAGGAAGAGCTTTGGGTCAAAGGTCAAGATTTGAAGAAAAAGGGCTCTTTCAAGAAGTTTGAACCTAGGCAAGAGAGGACCGAAAGGAAAGGGGTCCGATGTTTCGAGTGTGGTGGCATAGGTCATTTTGCCCCCGATTGTGCAAATCATGTTGAGAAGAAAAAGGGGAAAGTGATGGCCGCCACTTGGAGTGGAAGTAGTGATGACTCCTATGAGGGAGATGAGTCTTCGGATGATGAAGAGCTCATGGCTAATCTCCTAGCTTTTGCCTCCTCCCATAAGAGCAAAAGTGCTAGTGAGAGAGAGGAAATGAGTCAAGAGGAAAATGACTCAAGTGAAGTAGAAAGTGATTCCTCTTCTAACTCCATGAATGGATTTATGGAGAAAAAGGAGTTTGCTAAATATCATGCCGAATTTAATGATTTAGCAATCAAGAGTACAAGAAAGATCAAGATGTTGAGAGAAGAAAATCTTGAACTTGCATCTCAAAATGACCACTTAAGTGAACAAGTGGAGAAATTCAAGAAGATGGAAGATAAGCTAAAAGAGGAGTTAGTCTTATCTAGGAGGAATGAGGATAGTCTAAAGAGGGAGCTTGAAGAAGTTAGAGAATCTATGACTAGGATGGATTCTAGCACCAAGAAGCTTGACCATATGCTTGGTGTTGGAAAGAGTCCATGTGACAAGAGGGGTCTTGGGTATGAAGATGACAAGAAGATCTCAACCTCTAACAAGACCATATTTGTCAAGAGCTTGAAGAAAGAAGAAACTTCACTTGTGCAACTTCCTAGAAAGAAGTTAGAAATAGGACAAAGCTCAAATGCTCAAGTGAAGATGGGGCCAAGAAGGCAACCTCAAGCTAAACTCCCTAGAGTTTCTCAAGCCAACATTCCTCCTCAATTGGCTCACAAAGGAAAGAGGCCTATCATGCAACCTCAAGCTTGGAAGCAACCTAGACTGGTTCAACAACGAAGATGCATTGAACCCATTCATCCACAAAGACAAGGACAAGGTATGATTCCTTATTTTACTCCTATTTGTCACTTTTGTGGATTTGTTGGTCATATTAGACTACAATGCTTTCGCTATATAAAAATGTGCAAAACTAGAAGCATGATAGAGAAGAAAAAGAAAAGAGCCATGATGCATGTTCCTAGGAATAATAATATTGATTTGCATGATCCTAGGAATAATAGAGCACATGTACCAAAGACCACTAAGAAAGCTAAAATTGTTGCTAAGTGGATTAGAAAGAATGAAAATGTTTGCCATGTTGCACAAATAGCCTTGAAGGCAAATTCTTCTAATTTTTGGTATTTGGACAGTGGGTGCTCTAGGCACATGACGGGAAACAAGAGTTTCTTCGAGACTCTTGTTATGGAGGAAGGTGGATATGTCACTTTTGGTGATGGATCCAAAAAGAAGGTTGTAGGGAAAGGATCCATTTCCGTTCCCGGTTTACCCTCCTTATCCGATGCTTTATTTGTTGATGGCTTGAAAGCCAATTTAATAAGCATTTCACATCTAAGTGATGAAGGATATTCCGTCTTGTTTAGTAAAAATGATTGCTCAATCCTAAAGCCCGATGGACAAACCTTATTGAAAGGTATGAGATCTAGCGACAATTGTTATTGTCTTGAAGCTAGAATAGTCTCAAACAATGTGTCCATGGATGAGCAAGTTGAGTTGTGGCATGAAAGACTTGGCCACATGAACTTTAGGGATTTAAGAACCCTTGGAAAGTTCGAGTGTGTGCGTGGCCTCCCTAAGCTTGGGAAGAAAGCCAATGGTATTTGTGGACCTTGCCAACAAGGAAAACAAACCAAAAGCATGCACAAAAAGGGCAAGTATCTCTCCACCAAGGAGCCCCTAGAGCTTCTCCACATGGATCTCATGGGTCCTATGCAAACCGAAAGCTTAGGTGGAAAGAGATACATTTTTGTTTGTGTTGATGATTTCTCTAGATTTACATGGACATATTTTCTTAGAGAAAAATCCGAAACTTTTGATAAGTTTAAAATGCTTTGTACTAAATTGCAAAATGAAATGAAGTCTAATATTAGAAGCATTAAACGGATTAGAAGTGACCATGGGAGGGAGTTTGAGAATGCCTCTTTTGAAAGCTATTGTGATAGCCTAGGCATCTCCCATGAGTTTTCCGCTCCTAGGACACCTCAACAAAATGGAGTTGTTGAGAGGAAGAATAGGGTCCTCCAAGAGATGGCCCGTGTGATGTTGCTTAGCAACAATGTCCCTAGGAACCTATGGGCCGAAGCCATCAACACGGCTTGCTATGTAGGAAATAGAGTGTTCCTAAGGCCCGGTACTAGAAACACCTCCTATGAATTATGGAAAGGCAAGAGGCCAAATGTTAGCTACTTCCACACATTTGGGAGCAAATGCTACATTTTAAATGACCGTGATCAACTTGGCAAGTTTGATGCTAAGAGTGATGAGGGTATCTTTATTGGCTATGCCTTGAATAGTAGAGCCTATAGAGTTTTCAACTTGAAGACTCGAACCGTCATGGAATCATCAAATGTTGTCATTGATGATACAAGGCTCAAGTCCAAAAATGATGAGGAGGAGGATGTTTTAGAGGATGACTCTCCTTTGGAGAGGGTTGTGGTGACTCCCAATGTTGGGACATCTAATGAAGTCACACAACCTTGTACTAGAGTTCCTAACTTGGACTCTAATGAACCCGCTCCATGGGTTAGAAGACTCCATAACAAAGAAGATGTTATTGGAGATGTTAATGAGGGTGTTAGGACTAGGCGTCAAATAGCTAATCTAATTAGCTTTACATGCTACACCTCTCAAATAGAACCCAAAAAGGTTGATGAAGCCTTGAATGATGAATTTTGGGTTCTTGCCATGCAAGAAGAGCTAAACCAATTCGAAAGGAATGAGGTTTGGACTCTAGTTCCTAGGCCTAAGACCACTAATGTCATAGGCACAAAATGGATATTTAGGAACAAATCCGATGAGGATGGCAACATAGTGCGGAACAAGGCTAGACTTGTAGCACAAGGGTACTCTCAAATTGAGGGTATCGACTTTGAGGAGACTTTTGCTCCCGTTGCCCGCTTAGAGTCAATTAGGCTTCTCTTGTCCATCTCCTGTGTGCACAAGTTCAAATTGCACCAAATGGACGTCAAGAGTGCCTTCCTCAATGGCTTCTTGCAAGAGGAAGTGTTTGTTGAACAACCTAAGGGGTTTGTGGATGCACACCACCCCAACCATGTCTATCGCCTCAAGAAGGCACTATATGGGTTGAAACAAGCACCGAGGGCTTGGTATGAGCGTCCTCACTCAATTTCTTGTTGACAATAACTACACAAGAGGTAGTGTTGACAAGACACTATTCATCAAGAGAGACAATGATGAGCTTTTCATAGCTCAAATATATGTTGATGACATAGTGTTTGGCTCCACCAACAACACCAAGGTCCAACAATTTGTTGATGTTATGTCTCATGAATTTGAGATGAGTCTTGTTGGTGAGCTTAGTTACTTCCTAGGTTTGCAAATTAGGCAAATGAATGATGGGATTTTCATAACCCAAGCCAAATATGCTAAGAACCTAGTGAAGAAGTTTGGTTTAGAGAATGCCAAACGTTGTGATACACCCATGAGTACCACTTTGAAGCTAAGCAAGGATGCTAGTGGTAAAAGTGTGGAACAAACTCTATATCATGGCATGATAGGTAGCTTGCTTTATTTGACCGCAAGTAGGCCCGATATATCTTTTAGTGTGGGTGTGTGTGCTAGGTACCAAGCGGATCCTAAGGAGTCCCACCTCTCTTCCGTGAAGAGGATCATTCGCTATGTGAATGGGACATCCAACTATGGGATTTGGTACTCTTTTGACACTAATGCTAGTCTTGTAGGCTTTAGTGATGCGGATTGGGCAGGAAATTGTGATGATAGGAAGAGCACATCGGGCGGTTGCTTCTTTCTAGGCAACAACTTGGTGTCTTGGTTTTGCAAGAAGCAAAACTCGATTTCCTTGTCCACGGCCGAGGCCGAGTACATAGCCGCAGGGAGTGGATGCACACAACTCCTATGGATGAAGCAAATGCTAGTAGACTACGGATTCAACCAAGGTACTCTCACTCTCTTTTGTGATAATATGAGTGCAATTAATATTTCCAAGAATCCGGTTCAACATTCTAGAACTAAGCATATTGACATCCGCCATCACTTCATTAGAGAGCTTGTTGAAAATAAATGCATAGTACCTGAACATGTAGGTACTAATGATCAACTTGCGGACTTATTTACTAAACCCTTAGATGCTACTGGATTTAAAACTCTAAGTAGATCTATTGGGATATGTCTTGTGGAGTGATGATTGACCCCATATGGGGAACTCAAGCAAAGAGAGCTATTTTGCATTCTTGTATCTTGCAAAAAAATTTGAAATAACTTATGCCTCTTCTTTTGATTGCTTGAGTAAGCTTGGTTGTACATATGTATATATGTTTTCAATTCTATAAGTGTGAACCTTGCTTATCTACAATCCATGTCATATTTATGTTCAAACATGCATTTTTGGACTAGGAGATTTACATAGGAAGTATGATGTGAATGACCTATAGTTATCTCCATGACATGATGATTCTTTAATAACATGCTAATGCTAAATGAAAAAGCATGAAATTCATACAACATGCTCACATGAAAAGCATGAATTGATGATTGCATACTCTTAAAAATGCAAAACTTGTGTGAAAGCTAATGAGACTCAAAATGAATAAAGGATCTTGTATCCGTTCAAAGGAATTTACATTCCATATGTCTCTCTTTCTTTATTAGTTGAACATGGTTACTATCATACGGATTTCTTATCCGGAAAAATCAAATAGGGTGCAAAGTCGCTCATGCCATGTTTCGCTTATAAAGTTGGATATAGTTGCTCTTAAAATTGAAATCAATAATCTCTATATCCTTGCTTTTCCCATGACATTGGTGAAATTGGTTTGAATTCAAATTAGAAACCTTTGTCATTTGCTTTGCCAAATACCATTGTATTTTGGACTTGAATGCTATATGTCTTGTATGCAAAGCATGTTGGATTCACACATTTTCTCAAATAAATCTCCTTGTTTCTCTCAAATTAATTGAAGTGCATAACGTGACTTATATGTATATGCATATCTTGCATGCTTCTATCTCTCGTTGCTTTGAGTGACCCGGTTGGGGACTACTCCTTTGCCTATATCATGACAAAAAGGGGGAGTAGGAAATGGTAAGGGGAGTTGCAAAATATAGAAGCTTTTGTGCATTTTGGGGAGAACATACATTGAGGGGGAGTAACCCTTTGAGGGGGAGCATTGCATTTATCATTCATTGCATACATTTGCTAATGTTGTGCCTAAATTCTAAAAATGCAAATGCTTGGTATTGTTCTCACATGATTAATCTCACACTTTACTTGTATTGGAAATGCTAGAAACTTTATTTTCAGGGCTTGATTGTTCTACAAGAGATTGAAGACTTGAAGTTTTTACTTTCTTATCTCTTTGTAATGTAGATAATCATTGTAGTCCCGTAGTTTCTAATTCTATGTGAGGAATCAATGTGAGTGGTGGTTTTGTCACGAAATAGCCAAAGGGGGAGATTGTTAGGATTCCCGTTGTTTTTAATTGGCTTATTTCGTGATCAAACCACATGTGGGGATGCTTTGTAAGGGTAGCTTAGATGTTGTTGTTATTGCTTAGGCCCTTTTGAAGATCTCACCATTGACAAGCACCAAAGGTAATATTCTAAGTGCTTACTTGTCTTGAAGAGATAGATGCACACACTCACAACTCATGCATATGTTTAATCCTTATATGTTGTGTGTCTTTTTTGTGTGCCTTAATGCTCATTAACATCTCTTCTTGCTTGTTAGTTTGATTGCATCTTGCATATCCAATTGCCTTGTCATGCTTAGACTTAGGATTGCATTTTTGCACTGGGCGCCCCCAAAAGCGCTCTACAGAAGCGCTGTACGAACAGCGCCCATTGAGCGCTGTTCAGACCTGATCGATTTAATCGGTCGCTGTTGGGTCGCTGTTGGGGCGCTGTACATAGCGCGGTACAGAGCGCTGTACGTACAGCGCCACTCTGTTTCCTCGTGAAAACAGAGCAAGGGCGCTGTACAGGCGCTGTACAATGGCGCCCTACGTATAGCGCCCAAGGCAAATAGTGGGCAAACTTATCAAAACGACCACACTTTGTTTTGGCCCCCTATATATATGCCACTTTGACTTTAGGTCAATTAGAAGAGTTCATATTCAGATTCCATACTTAGGAGATTTTTCAAAGAGAAGAAAAATTCCAAAGAACTCATTTTTAATCACTCAAACACTTGTTCCATGATCATCAATCATCATCTAGCATCATCATAGATCATCTAGATGTCATCTTGCATGGAAACTTCATCATACTTTGCTTGGTAAGCTTTTCACTAATATCTTACATATTTTGTGTTTCTCTTATCTAGCAATCTCAATTTAATTACTTGTATGTGATTTTATATACTTTGAATACAAGATTGAGATTAATATGATGTATGTTTGAGAAGTTGTATTGTGCTAGCATATTAGGTTTTTGTGCTTGATATTGATTAGCTAAACTAATTGACATGTCATTTAGTTTTGATATCTAGGATTGTTCTTAATTGCATATTAATCATCTTAGATAAGCATATAGGGTTTCCCTTGCTCTATGTTGCATTTTGGATATTTTCACATATTCACTTAGGGTTGTATTCTCTTCAAGAGAAGCTAAGTCTTGTGTGTAGCAATCGGGATTAGGTTGCTTAGATCGCAAGCAAAATCGGACTAGGTTCACTCATACCGGGATTAGGTAGGTGTGTGATTACTTCCGGGATTAGGTTGTAATCATTTGCACATTTAGTGGATTCGAGGTTCGAGTGTGGCTTACTTACATAGCCCGTGGTTTTTCCCGTGAGGGTTTCCACGTAAAAATCAAGTGTCAATTTAATTTCCGCACCATATTACACTTGCTTGTTTATTTTATCTTGAGGGTAATTTCGTAATTTTGACTAACACGAAAAATTGGGTAAAAACGTAAAATCTATTCACCCCCCCCTCTAGATAGTTTTATACACACCGTGCATTAATTAGTTTCATAAACCTTACAAGATGCATGAAAAGAGATAGGTTTGGGGGTTATGCTCCTTACTTATAAACTTGTATAGCATATGCTTGTGGTGTTTTTGGTGTGTTTAGTGTGTGTAGGTCATGGAATCAAGAGGAAGAAATGCATCCGCGGGTCAATTCAGTGGGAATGAGGCCGCCCAACAAAGCCGCCGGGTTCTCTTGAACCCTTGCGCGAGACATAGTGGCGGGACATAACCCGCCAACCAAATGGAAGGAACCCGCGGAGTTCACGGTGACTTCATATCTGCGGGACAAAGCCCGCCGGACAGAAGACATGAAGCCGCCGCATCATCTGGAGGAAGTCTGGGACTTCGTGCCGCGGGAATGAACCCGCTCCACAAACCCGCCGGCCACACCATGCACCAATACACCAGACCATGAAGCCACACCATCCTATGAATGTGAAATCGAAGGTCCAATCTCTTACTTTTAAGCTTTCACTTCAAGTTGATATGTTTTGTTTAGCTTAAGAGTGTGAAGTCACTACAAGAAAATAATGTATTTGTTGACAGTTAAAAACTGTCAACAAAACCTTCCATGACAGTTTTTATAAGTGTCAAGGAAGCTAGTGTCAAGAAATGTTATGACAGTTTTTTCATTTTTTTTTATGACAGTTATTTCTTGACAGTTTAAAACTGTCAAGAAAGGTTTAATAATATTTATATAAAAAACATTTTTTATTTTTATAAACCATATACCCACCACCTGTCGCCGGCAACCTTCCGACCACATACCTCCGGCCGGCCACCGTCTGACCACCCACCTCCGGCCACCACCCCTGCAGACCGTCCGACCAACCACCTCCGCCGCCGACCGTCGACCGGTCACCACCACCGGCGGCCGTCAGACCACCCACCTCCGGCCACCCACCACCACCTCCGCCGTCGACCGGTCACCACCGTCGTCGACCGTCCGACCACCCACCAACCGCCGGCCACCTATGCCCACTAATAATAATGCCAATTAATTGTCATCATCATGTATTGAACTTGAGACCCAAGTCCAATGTTGCAAAAGTTTACCACTTCACTACAGCAGTTGACGTGTTATAATTGGAACAATATTCATATATAACTCATAAAAATAAATCCTTATTACATAAATTTAAATTTAATCCACTAATCAAAATTCTATTTTCTACGAGAAACATATATTAAAAAATATTTATTGAAATTTTTAATAAAATTATATTTTTAAACATATATAATCGAGTTATTAGTCGATATTCTATGCTCACGTTTTGTTACACAGTAGAATGGGAATGAGAATGAAAAGGAAAGGAAAACTAAGTTTTTTATTTGGTTGGAACTTTAGTATTAGTCTCTGAATCAATATTATTTTGTTTGGTTAACAATGTAATAGAATGAAGTTAACTGTATTTTGACCAAAATACCCCTAATTATGAATGTATAATAACATATATATTATGGATAATAATAATAATAAAATATAAAAGTATATTATACATATAATTATATGTTATTTAATATAATAGTATATATAATATATATTATTATAATAATAATATATATTATATAAATAAATAAAATATAATATATATAATATTATAATAATAATATATAATATATATAATATATATAAAATATAATATATATAATGCATATAATGCATATAATAATATATATATTATAATATAATATATATATTAATATATTAATATTATATATAAAATATAATAATATAATATATAATATATAATATATGTAATAATATATAATATATAATAATATACTATATAATATATATATTATATATAATAACATAATATATAAATATATTATATTATATCATTATATATATTATAATAATATAATATATAATAAAATATATATTTATATATCATTAATATAATATATAATAATAATATATTATTTTTGGAAAGGAGCTGAGGGCATTTTTGTAATGGAGTTGGAGCATATGAGGGTATTTATGGAATATAAATTTTAGTTTGGAATGTAATGGCTTTCCATTGGTTTTTGGATGGAATGCCCATTCCACCAAAATTGTGGAATCCTCATTCCAATGGAATCACCATTTCACTGCATTTTAACAAACCAAACGAATGGAATGGCTTTCTTTCCATTTTATCTAACCAAACATGGCCTATAAGAGACTCGTGACATCAATTGTAATAGACATGATTTGAAATACAACTCTCACTACATGAGATATATTTCTTAACATGCATCTTGAAATTTAATGAACAAATGTAAGACTCAGATTACTAATTTATATGGGTAATTAGATTATTAATGCGTCTCTTAGTATGAAACAAGATGGTGCAAAATAAATAAACAATTTTTTTTAAAAAAAAATTGTAAATTTTTTAAAAGTAAATGATTTAAAAGTAAATTTATTAAATTTAAAATTTTACTTATCCAATATCGGTTTGCCCAAAAACCGAAATCTTACTGTAAAATAAATCTATATCGGGATTTTGTTTGGTGTTGAAAATAGGAAGTAAAAGTTTAAAAAAATTATTAAAGATAAATAAAAAAACTATATATTATGAATGTTTTATAATATAATATATAATATAGTATATATATATATATTATATTATTATATTAAATAATATATATTATATATTTATTAAATAATATATATTTATAATATTAAATAATATATATTATATATTTATTAAATAATATATATTATATGTTTATATTATATAAATATATTATTATATATATTGTTTAACCACGGAATGGAATTGAGTGAAATGCATTTTGACCAAAATACCCCTAATTATAAAAAATTCATAATATATAATATAAAATACATATATATTATATATAATACATATAATAATAATAATAATATATATATATATATATATATATAATTTATAATATACATATTATACAATATATATAATAATATATTTATATAATATAAATATATAATGTATATTATTTAATATATTATAATATATAATATATAAATATATTATATTATATAATATATATTATATATAATAATATAATATATAAAAATTGTATTTCTTGACAGTTAAAAACTGTCAAGAAAAACGTCTTCCTTGACAGTTTTTTCTTGACAGTTTTTAACTGTCAAGAACAAAAAACTGTCAAGAAAAATGGTTTTTCATGACAGTTTTTTCTTGACAGTTAAAAACTGTCAAGAATAACATATTCTTGACAGTTTTTAAAACTGTCAAGAAAAAACTGTCAACAAAGGTTGTTTTTCTTGTAGTGAGTGGTTGTTTTGCTTAATGACTAGGATTGGTTGTTGTGATGTGATTAGTGGTGGATACTTAGGATTGTATATATGTTTACATGTTAGTTGTAGATATTAGGATTGTATATACATGTGTTAGTGTTGTATTTTTATTTTTATTTTTGAGTTTTATTTCAAACATTGTGAAGATGCCCTATTTTAAAATTTTTGGGTGAAATGTTTCTTTAAAACTGTACTAATCGGTGAAGAAATAAATTTTTCCGCCCATGATGCGTTATCATTTTTTCGATACGGTTCCAACGGTATAAAGAACGTAAAGTTCTGGGCGGCGGTTTAAAAGTTATGAGTATTTCTTCAACCGAAGGTCATGGACGTGCCCTGTTTTCAAAATTCTGCACGTGATCTGTTTTCAACGTCTGTTTGCACATTTTTCCAATTTGAATTTTAAAATGTTTTCTACATGAAAAGTGTTCCTTTGCATGTCTATATTCTTGTATCAAATTTTGAACAAGTTGTATGGAGTATCTTTGAAAATATGCATTGAAAAGCAGACATTGTTCGAATTCAAAAGTTGACAGTTTTTCTCGAAATGTTTTCCTCTATTTTTAGAAACTTCTTCACATGGTATTTTTGTTATTTTTGTTTTTAATTGTGTTTAGTTGTACATATGTGTTAGTATGTTTGTGTCCGGATTTCCAAATCATGAACTCTTTGTCCATGTGCTTCAATTTTTCAACATTGAGGACAATGTCGAGTTTAGGTTTGGGGGTGGGGACACATATGTGTCGTTTTTGTGTTTTGTGTTGTGAATATTGTGTTTTTATTTTTGTGTCAAAAATTTTCAAATCTCTGAAAAATTTTGTCAAAATTTTGTGTTTTGGGAGTTGTTTACTTGTGTATACCAATAGGAACATGTCATGCTATGCTTTGAAATCTAAATTTTGACTAGTTTGCATGCCATCTCAGTTGTTACACCACTATAAATATGCTTGTTCAATGCCAATACTTGGATGTTGAGGTAAATGAATCTTAGTCTTGTTGTTCCTAGGAGAATTGTGGAGACTACCCGTGTAAGACATTGAGCCTTAACGATCATTTGAGAGGGTATTCTATTCTACTCTTAAAGAGCACTTTTCAAAGCTAGGATTGCATTGAGATCTCATTCACAAAGCATTTAGTATTGATTGCCATGAACATGAAAATTGTGGACTGCTTGTGCAACTTGTATTCCCTTGTTAGAAAGTCTGATAGATATGATTCTAGGCATGTGTGCGCTTAACTCCATTACCCAAACACTATCCTTATGAATATGTGCTCCAATTGCCAAATTTGAGGCCAAACAGAAACCATTCATTTCATCACCACATATATCCATACACATCATTCACATGAAATCTTTAGTTGTTGATCATAGTTTTGCATAAATTATAAATGCAATTGATTAGCTCAATCTGTAAATAGCGTGTACTCAGGCGATGATAAATAAGGTGCAATGTAGAGGCTAAACTGTAAAAGTGTTCAAAATGAAAATGCTTAAAACCTTAGTACCTAATTGACTAAATACTCGAATTGAGTACCAATTAGCACAATCATCAAAATGTTAATCTTAGCCTAGACGCTTTTAGACATATGAATAATGAGCTAGTAGAATATCATTGTTAAATTGATCAACATCTTGAGATTTCCACTAAATTCATTCCATTCATTAAAAATCACCCATGGCCCCATTACAACCAAAGGAAAGCCCTAGCTGATCTTTTAGAAGTCTAGCTTGGGAATACGAGTCAAAACATGTTCTCTCCACGTTCTTGGTGCATCAATTCATTCATGAGATCATTCACGGTAAAGTGCGTTGTTTTATATATTCACATGCGTTGAATTCGAATTTTATGTTCATAACTTCCTAGAACGCATGTGGTTAATGAGAGATTGCCTAAGACTCTGAGAGAAGAAAGAGCTGAATCCGTGAGATATAGAAGTCAAGGCGAATTCAACCCTAGGAAATTAGTTAAATGATTCATAGATCGAAACATCCCAAGTGTTGGCAAACTGGCATTGTGTGTTGTTTTAATGAAGGTGGAATTTTACTAGTCTTAATTTAAGATGCTTAGCTTGCATGAAGTTTTTGTTTGTATGCATATTGTTGCATCTCTTTGTTGAAATTCAGAGTTGTGTTTGTGGGTATCGTATCTAGTAAACCCTCAGGAGACTTCACTCCTACTAGGGGCACCTAGAGGTTTAAAAGGCTTGTGGCACGTGCTAAGTGCCATCGTTTTCTCCCACAAAATTGGACTAGCTTAGTTTATATTTATTTTTACTTAGTATGTTTTATTTACATTTTTGTTTTGTTTTGGTTGAGGACGAGCAAAAGTTAGGTTTGGGGGTCTGATCGCGCTCCAAATATTCACATTTAGCGCTCCCTTTTCCTATCTTTTATATTCGTTTCCGAGTATTTTTGTGTATTTGATAGGGTGTAAATAAGTGTTTCAGGGAATTAGGGAAGTTCAAGGGCAATTGTGTAATTATGGAGAAATCAGGGGCTAAAATGCAATATTCGGAGAAATATTGACCATTCCGTGAATAGGGGAAAGTTCAGGGGTGCAAACTGTAAAATGCTGCGCAAAGCACAGCAGAGCGCCACGTCACCAGCGTAGAACAACGTCGTTTTATGGGTGCTTAGCGTCAGCATGACGTCACGCTGACGTCACCCTTCTTCAAGCTCCAGCCGGGTCACATGACCCGTGACAGACCCGACCCGACCCGACCCGAACCCGAACCCGAACCCGAACCCGAACCCGATTGACCCGACGTTGACCCGGTTTCGACCTGGTCGTTTTTCAACCATTTTTTGGCCAATTTTCCTGCGCCGTTCAGCTCAGATCGGCAGCCGGTCGTCCTCCGGTCACAATGGGTCCATTTTGGGCCTCCCATGTACTAGTTTGGCCTCCCATACAAGTCCACCAACTTCCATGGAAATGCAAGCTTCAAGCTCACTTCCAGCGGGTCCTTGGCCGCCCAATTACAATCCAAACTCGCCAAATCTTGGCGATTTCATGCGGCGGGAACAAGCTCGCAGTCCAGAAGGTCCAAGCTCGCGGGAAAGGCTAAAAAATGCCCGATGACTTCCGACGGCGGGCAAGAACCCACGAGATTGACGTTCTGAACCCGCCGGAGTGGCCGACCTTGGAGATATTTCGGCCAAACCTTGCCTAAATCTTCCCTAATATATATATCCCTCTTTCCTAACCAAAACCACTAACCCTAACATTCAAAGTTTACATAAATTTACACTAGAATAGCTTAGATAACCTAGAGAATCACTACTTGTTGCATGAGAGCTTCATAGCTTGGAAGAAGTGGAATTGGAGCTTTATTGAAGAACAAGAAGTTTACCATCTTGTGGTTACTCCTTATCTCTTACTTCTTTCCATTATTTGTGATTCATGTAACATGTATATGTAATATACTCTTTATGTTGAGGGATTGGTTTTCATAAGACTATATATTGTAATTAATTGATCTCTATATTTATCATATCCATATTTAGCTATTGAATGTTGAATTGAGTTAAATTGAATGGATGCATGTTGTTGATGGACAAATTAGTAACTTGTAATCTTGTTTAATAACATTTGATTAGCTATATTGGAGAAGTCTTGGTTAGTAAGTACATGATCAACACTTATGTGGCGACAGTAAGTGGCAACTGTTAGGATTATGCTCAATAGCAAGAGTGTAATATTGTTTTTGACAATCTTTTCATATTAATAATGTGATTTTTGATTTAAACAAATCTTATAGCATTTATAGATTGAATATTATAATTGTCAAAAATAAATAATCATAAGGTCAAAAGACTATGAGAAAAGAAGTGCAAGGTTTATGATTTGTATTGGCTTGATTATATTGCAAAACGCTCTATAATTGTATTAGTTATTGCTTAAGATGTTCTTGGAAGAAAAGAAGCTTAAAAGGTGAAGAAGCAATGTCTAGTGCAAAAGTCGTCTTCAAGAGGTGAAAAGCGTCAAAGGTATATCTTGACTCCTATCTTCTTGCAAGGCGTTAGCGCACACACACACAATTCATACATGTATGTCCCTGCATCGTGGTTCAAACATTTGGTATAACACATTCACACACTTCATAGTATGCTCATGCATTGATCTTGTATTGACAAACATTGTAGAATTGCATGCTTTGTGACTATCTCTTTGATATGGCATGCTTGTGTGAATATGTGTTTATTTGTTTGTGTATTTTGTGTTTTGGACTTGAACATGTTCTTATTTAATGCCTTATTGAGTTCCAGTCATTTCGGTTACTCATTCATAAGATTTTGAGTCCAAACAATGTGACTATGCTACTTTTCGTTCACATTCGTTGAGTTGAATTCATCGACATTTTCTGAGATGATTTCTCAACCATTTTTCAAAGTTTTGTAGTCATAGTCGTGCGTGAGGGAGTCATGATTCGTAATCCAAAAACATATTCAAAATCGGAGTTTGGATGCCCAAGATAGGGCTGAAGAACCAGAGAGTGCGCGAGAGAGGTGTTGGGAGGCCGTGAGCCACCTTGCCCACGCCGTGAGGGAGGCTGTGAGGCTCACGGCCAGAGGGGCTCTCTGCCCTCGTGAGCCTCACACGCCACCCACAGGAGGGTGACGTGGCTCATGTTGATTGGCCCCTGAAATCCTTCTCTCTCCTCTTTTTAAACTCCTCTTCTTCCCTCCACACTTGTTGAAGATTCTTGAAGAACACTTGAACATTTTTCTGCAGAATTTTCACAATTTATGTTTTCTTATTTTGATCATAACTTTCTCATACGAACTCGAAATCAATCGATTCAAAAGCCAAAATTGTTGGTCTTGAGAAGAGCTACAAACCCCAAGTATTTTTAGAGGGAGCTGACTTCGTCATTTTTCTCAGCAGCCTGATTTCCAGTACGATGTCAAGGTTGATTGTTCAACTTCTTCTTTTTCAATTTCATCTTTGATCATCTCTTGATTCTTACTATTTGATTGATGAAATTTGTTGAGAAGTATGTTAGATCATATGATAGGGGTGTTTGATCATTTGTCAATTGAGTTTTAGCTTTGTGACTTTACTTGAACATATATGTGCTAAACTTGATTTTGTTTGAAATTGATTCTAGAAAATTTATATATGATGTGTCTCATATTATTTTCTAGGTTTTATTTCATGATCTAAGAACTAGGTTTTTAGTGTGATATATTGAATATTCATACCTTGTTCTTATTGATTTACATGTCTTGATTTCTAGATAATCTTGTGATTGTGTGTTGGAAGCATATTCTAGATTGTCATTGAACATGTACATTTTGCTTAATTGATCATCTAGCTTTAATTTGTTTGTGTTTGCATCACTTGCATCACTTAGATCATAGCCTTGCATTAGGTTGAAGTCTCTAGCAAAGTGAGTGAAGCTTTGTAGATAGAGCAAGGAAGTCTTGTCTAGGGTCGGGAGGATCCGGATAGGCAAGTAAGAAATCTTCCTAGAGACGTGAGCGTCTTGGATAGGAAGTTGCTTTCTAGAGGTGTAGGATACATCTCGAATAGGAAGTAGGCTTGGTGATTCACTAGCCCAAGGGTATATTAGGAGTTGATAGCTTGAGCGGATATCATGAGTGATAGCTTGAGTGTGTAAGTCCTTTTTCACATAGTGGATTGCTTTGCCGGTGGTTGTGGTATCAACCCGTGGATGTTTCCTCTTTGAGGTTTTACCACGTTAAAACACTTGTGTTCATTTTTGTTTTTACTTTTCTTTATCTTCCATATCTTTCATTGATTGCATATCTTGTAAATTGATTAACTCTTGTATAAGTGAAATCAATTAATTTGTCAAATATAATCAAGTGTGTATTTTCATTGATATATTCCACATTATTTTTAAATTGGAAGAATTTGGAGCCTATACCTATTCACCCTCCCTCTAGGTATATTTCACTACTACTTAAGGGAAATTTCATTTGGTATCAGAGCGGGTGTCTAGACGTACTTAGATAGATCCTTTCTTTGTAGCGTTTTGTGTTTTTGTTTGTGATAATCATGATTAAGGAAGTGTGTTCCTATGTGGCTTCTTTTGTTGAACATATTGACTTAGATGAGAAAAAGATCGATGATCTTATTTTTGAAAATGAACGTTTATCCAAAGTCAATATGTCCCTCAACGAGAAGTTAGAGAATCATGATCTTGGCTCAAAGGAGTTCAATGAACTTAAAAACAAGATCCTAAGTCTAGAATTGAATCTAAAAGATAGCAATGATAGACTTGGTATCTTGAAGCAAGAAATTGAGCAAAGAGATTGTTCTCTTGTTAATGCTAAGAAACTTGAAAATGTGCTTAAATCCAAACTTAATGAGCATTTAAATCAAGAGAAAAAGTATGAACAATGGCTTGATAAATCACGTAAAGATGTTATGTTTAGTGATGACATAGTGGAAAAATATGCTATTGAACTTAGGATGCTTCGTGAGAAACTTGATGAGGCTAATAGGGTGATTAGCAAGATGTCATCTAGTTCTAATAAAGTTGAAACCCTCATTAAAAGAGGCACCTCTTTTGTCACATGGATGCTTTCCACTTTTAATGAGGGTTTCAATTTTATTAGAACTAGATGACATCTTGCTAATCACCCTATTAGCCTCATCAAGTTTCTCACGAAGCATCCTAAGTTCAATGGCATATTTTTCCACTATGTCATCACTAAACATAACATCTTTAAGTGATTTATCAAGCCATTGTTCATACTTTTTCTCTTGATTTAAATGCTCATTAAGTTTGGATTTAAGCACATTTTCAAGTTTCTTAGCATTAACAAGAGAACAATCTCTTTACTCAATTTCTTGCTTCAAGATACCAAGTCTATCATTGCTATCTTTTAGATTCAATTCTAGACTTAGGATCTTGTCCTTAAGTTCATTGAACTCCTTCGAGCCAAGATCATGATTCTCTAACTTCTCGTTGAGGGACATATTGACTTTGGATAAACGTTCATTTTCAAAAATAAGATCATCGATCTTTTTCTCATCTAAGTCAATATGTTCAACAAAAGAAGCCACATAGGAACACACTTCCTTAATCATGATTATCACAAACAAAAACACAAAACACTACAAAGAAAGGATCTATCTAAGTACGTCTAGACACCCGCTCTGATACCAAATGAAATTTCCCTTAAGCAGTAGTGAAATATACCTAGAGGGGGGGTGAATAGGTATAGGCTCCAAATTCTTCCAATTTAAAAATAATGCGGAATATATCAATGAAAATACACACTTGATTATATTTGACAAATTAATTGATTTCACTTATACAAGAGTTAATCAATTTACAAGATATGCAATCAATGAAAGATATGAAAGATAAAGAAAAGTAAAAACAAAAATGAACACAAGTGTTTTAACGTGGTAAAACCTCAAAGAGGAAACATCCACGGGTTGATACCACAACCACCGGCAAAGCAATCCACTATGTGAAAAAGGACTTACACACTCAAGCTATCACTCATGATATCCGCTCAAGCTATCAACTCCTAATATACCCTTGGGCTAGTGAATCACCAAGCCTACTTCCTATTCGAGATGTATCCTACACCTCTAGAAAGCAACTTCCTATCCAAGACGCTCACGTCTCTAGGAAGATTTCTTACTTGCCTATCCGGATCCTCCCGACCCTAGACAAGACTTCCTTGCTTGATTATCCGAGTCCTCCCGACTCTAATCAAGACTTCCTTGCTCTATCCACAAAGCTTCACTCACTTTACTAGAGACTTCAACCTAATGCAAGGCTATGATCTAAAGTGATGCAAGTGATGCAAACACAAACAAATTAAAGCTAGATGATCAATCAAGCAAAATGTACATGTTCAATGACAATCTAGAATATGCTTCCAACACACAATCACAAGATTATCTAGAAATCAAGACATGTAAATCAATAAGAACAAAGGTATGAATATTCAATATATCACACTAAAAACCTAGTTCTTAGATCATGAAATAAAACCTAGAAAATAATATGAGACACATCATATATTCATTTTCTAGAATCAATTTCACACAAAATCAAGTTTAGCACATACATGTTCAAAACAAATCACAAAGCTAAATCTAAATTAACTAATGATCAAACACCCCTAGCATATGATCTAACATGCTTCTCAACAAATGTCATCAATCAAATAGTAAGAATCAAAAGAAGATCAAAGATGAAATTGAAAAAGAAGAAGTTGAACAAACAACCTTGACCTCGGACTGAAAATCGATCAATTGAGAAAAATGGCAAAGTCAGCTACCTTTGGAAATATTTTGGGTTTGTAGCTCTCTTCAAGACTAACAATTTTGGTTTTTGAATCGATTGATTTCGAGTTCGTATGAGAGAGATATGATCAAAATACTAAAACTAAAAAATGGGAGAATTCTGCAGAAATTAGTGAAGAGTTCTTCAAAATTCAACACACAAGTGTGGAGGGAAGGAGATGAGTTTAAAAGGAGGAGTGAGAAGAAATTTTCGAGCCAGTCACCACTTGCCATGTCACCCTCCCGTGGGGGGCGCGTGGGCCTCACGGGGGCAGAGGGATCCCTTGGCCGCGGGGCCCACGGCCTCCCTCACGGCCAGGCCAAGTGGCCTCACGCGCTCCAGACCACTCTCGCGCGCTCCTTCGGTTCTTCAGCCCGTATCTTAGGCATCCGAACTCTGATTCTAAATTTGTTTTTGGATTACGAACCGTGACTCCCTCACGCACGACAAAGACTACACAACTTTGAAAAATGGTTGAGAAATCATCTCGGAAAATGACGATGAAGTCAACTCAACGAATGAGAACAAAAAGTAGCGTAGTTACATCGTTTGGACTCGAAACCTTATGAATGAGTAACTGAAACGACCGGAACTCAATAAGGTATTAAATAAGAACATATTCAAGTCCTAAACACAAAATACACAAACAAATAAACACATATTCACACAAGCATGCCATATCAAAGAGATAGTCACAAAGCATGCAATTCTACATTGTTTGTCAATACAAGATCAATGCATGAGCATACTATGAAGTGTGTGAATGTGTTATACCAAATGTTTGAACCACGATGCAGGGACACACATGTATGAATTGTGTGTGTGTGCGCTAACGCCTTGCAAGAGGATAGGAGTCAAGATATACCTTTGACGCTTTTCACCTCTTGAAGACGACTTTTGCACTAGACATTGCTTCTTCACCTTTTAAGCTTCTTTTCTTCCAAGGACATCTTAAGCAATAACTAATACAAATATAGAGTGTTTTGCAATGGAATCAAGCCAATACAAATCATAAACCTTACAAACCTCAAATGCAAAAGGTGGAGCATCAAGGGTTGCAAATCAAAGAGGAAAAATTATGAGAAGTCCAAAGGAGTTGGAAGCAAATGCAAATGGTAAATTTCTCAAATTTATTCCTATTTGTCATCATTGTAATATGATAGGACATATTCGACCTAGATGCTTTGAGTATATTCGGAAATGCAAACTTGATAATGCTTTTCATGATATGTCTTTGAATGGACATAGGCAATCATCCATGTATTGATATAGAAATAGACCTAGGAAGACCTTGGAAAAGCATGTTATTGAAAAAGTTGTTGATGACTTGCTTGCTAAATCTTGTGTTGTGCCTCACTCTACTATGCATAAGAAAGTTGATAATGCTTTGTTTGATATTTTTGAAAATGTGACCAATGAGGTCAAGGTGCATGTTAAAAAGCCTAACATTGAGTCAAAGCATGTTAGAAGTAAGAGTGAGAGGCATGTTGTGAAAAATGTGTGGATTAGAAAAGACACATCTAAATGTCATATTGCACAATATGCTTTACGTGCCAACTCCTCCTATTCTTGGTACCTAGATAGCGGTTGCTCTAGGAACATGATCGGAAACAAAGAGTTCTTTAAGAATCTTGTTTTAAAGGATGGAGGTTGGGTTACTTTTGGTGATGGTACCAAAAAGCAAGTTCTTGGCAAGGGAACAATTTGTATCCCCGAATTGCCTAAACTTCGCAATACTTTATATATTGATGGGTTACAAGCTAACTTGATAAGCATTACTCACTTGTGTGAAATTTTTAAAGAAGTTAGCTTTAACAAAGATGTGTGCACTATAATTGATAAAAAGGGCAATGTTGTCCTAAGTGTCAAAAGGTCTATAGACAATTGCTATTGTCTTGAGATAGATTCTCTAACTTGCAACATGGCACATGAGTGCAACAAGCTTGATTTGTGGCATCAACGTTTGGGTCACATGAATTTTAAAGATTTGAAAAAGCTTGAAAAACATAGCATTGTTAGAGGTCTTCCTAATCTTAGTAAAAAGCTTGAGGTGGTTTGTGAACCTTCCCAATTAGGTAAGCAAACCAAAGTGTCTCATAACAAAAATTCTTACATAGCTACCAAGAGACCTTTAGAACTTGTGCATATGGACCTAATGGGGCCAATTCAAACCGAGAACATTAATGGCAAAAAGTACATTTTTGTATGCGTTGATGACTTCTCTAGGTTTACTTGGGTTTATTTTCTTAGAAATAAGACCGAGGCTTTTGATTACTTTAAAAAGTTTTGTAATTAAGTTCAAAATGAAAAAGGTCTTGATATCAAGAAAATATGTCGCATTAGGAGTGATCATGGGACAGAATTTGAAAATGCAAAATTTAGTGAGTTTTGTGATGGTTTAGGGATTTCTCATGAGTTCTCCGCACTTAGAACTCCTCAACAAAATGGTGTTGTTGAGAGGAAAAACCGTGTCTTGCAAGAGATGGCTAGGGTCATGCTTAATAGCAAGAAAGTCTCTAGAAACCTATGGGCCGAGGCGGTCAATACCGCTTGTTATGTGTCTAATCGTGTTTTCAAAAGGCCCGGCACAAAACAAACGTCCTATAAGCTTTGGAAAGGCAAGAAGCCTAATGTGAGTTACTTCCACACTTTTGGGAGTAAATGTTATATTTTGAATGATAGAGATCACTTAGGAAAGTTTTATGCTAAAAGTGATGTTGGTCTCTTTCTTGGGTATGCTATTAATAGTTGTGCATATAGAGTCTTTAACTTGACTACTAAGACTATCATGGAGTCTATCAATGTGAAGATAGATGATCTTAGCATGCTTAATTTGTGTGATGATAATGGTGTCAATGAACCTAAAGAAAACATGTTAAATGACACTAAAACACCTATTGATGTGGCTAGTAGTGTTTCTAGTCAAGATGATGAAAATGATAGTCATGTTGAAGTTGAAAGTCAAGGGTTGGAAAATGCTTTAAATGATAATCAACAAAATAACCAAGTTGTTGAACATTCTCACCCAAGACTTAGAAATTTACACTATCAAGAAGACATCATAGGTGATTTAAATGAAGGGGTTAGAACAAGAAATCAAATTGCTAACCAAATATCCTATGCTTGCTACACTTCTCAAATTGAACCCAAAAATATTAATGAAGCAATTGTTGATGAATATTGGGTTGGGGCTATGCAAGAAGAACTTAATCAATTTGAGAGAAATGAAGTGTGGTCCTTAGTTCCTAGACCCAAAGATATAAATGTAATTGGCACTAAATGGGTGTTTAGGAATAAGACCGATGAAAGTGGCAAGATTGTGAGGAATAAAGCTAGACTAGTGGCTCAAGGTTACACTCAAGTGGAGGGTGTAGACTTTGATGAGACGTTTGCCCCGGTTGCTCGTCTCGAGTCCATTAGACTTTTGTTGTCCATTGCATGCATTAAAAAATTTAAATTATTTCAAATGGATGTCAAAAGTGCTTTCCTCAATGGATACCTTCAAGAAGAAGTGTATGTTGAACAACCTAAGGGTTTTGTAGACCCACACTCTCCTAATCATGTGTTTAAATTGAAAAAGGCTCTCTATGGCCTTAAACAAGCTCCAAGAGCTTGGTATGATAGGTTGACTCAATATCTTATTGACAACCAATATAGGAGAGGTGGCATTGATAGAACTTTGTTTATCAAACATCATGATCATGATATTTTTGTTGCACAAATATATGTTGATGACATTATTTTTGGGTCTACTAATAAAACCAAGGTTGATGAATTTGTTAGTGTTATGTCAAGTGAATTTGAAATGAGTATGGTGGGTGCGTTGAATTATTTTCTAGGAATGCAAGTAAAGCAAACTAGCATGGGCATAATGTTGAATCAATCTAAATATGCTAAAAATCTAGTTAAGAGATTTGGCCTAGAAAATGGAAAAGATTTTGAAACTCCCATGAGCACCACTTTAAAACTTGACAAAGATGAAAAAGGGAAAAGTGTTGACCAAAGCCTTTATAGAAGCATGATAGGTAGTCTACTTTACCTAACGGCTAGTAGACCCGACATTTGCTTTAGTGTAGGCTTGTGTGCTAGATTCCAAGCAAATCCCAAGGAATCTCACTTAAAAGCCGTCAAGAGGATCATTAGGTACATCAAAGGAACTCATAGTCTTGGTCTATTCTATTTGAAAGTTCTGAAGGTGTGTTTTCTTTATAAAGCTAAAGGGGGGGGGGGGGGTGAATAGATTTTAAACGATATTACCCAATTTTCGTGTGCATGTCAATTTTACAAAAATACCCCTAGCAAGTCAAAAATACATACAAGTGTAATAAGATGCGGAAATAATAAATGACACTTGATGTTTACGTGGAAACCCTCACGGGAAAAAACCACGGGCTGTTTAGCACGCCGCACTCGGACCTCGAAATCCACTAATTGAAATGGAGTTTACAACCTATGTAGACCTCGTCTAACACTCCGGTCAATAACCCCCCACTTCTACCACGCGGGCCTTTAAAAGTGGCTCTAGTCCAATTGCTTATGTGACCACCTATTCCGGTGTCCGACCTAATCCCGGTCAATCACACAAGACTTAAATCTCTCAAAAGAGATGCACAACCCTATGTGAAAATGCAATGATATCCAAATATTGCAATAAGAGCTAGGGTACTCTAGATGCTTACCTAGGATTATAAGATGACAATATAATCAATCCTAGATATCACATATAGCTATATGTCATGGCATACAACTTTAGCTAAGTAAAGGATAACCAATCCTAGATACAAAGCTATCGCAAATAACCCACAAATATTCAAAAGATTAACTAGTTGATTAAAAAAACAATCTATCAACCTAGTTATCAATAAATCACACAAGAATGTTTATGGCATAGCTTTTAGGCAATAATGACCTAATCAAATAAGCTATGAAAAATTAACCCAATCAACACATAATCTCAATCATGTATGTAGAAATTAATCTAAAACATACAAGTAATAAATGAGATAAAATTGACAAGTAGAAACACTAATTATGTAAGATAAAAGTGTTCAACAAATCATACCATATGTGTTGAAGAAGACCCATGCATTAGCACATGCTAGATGATCCTAGATGATGCTTAGATGATGATTTATGCATGTGGAAATGGGTTTGGATGATCAAAGATGAGTTCTTGATGAAAAAACTCTCTTTGAAAATCCTCTCAATCAAGAATATGAGTTTATTGAGTCATTAAAGTGACCTAAGGTCAAAGAGGCATATATATATGATGTCCAATTGAAGCTATGTCGTTTTGGAAATTTTCCAAAAAGTTTCCGCACAAACCGCTCTACGTAGGGCGGATTTTGGGCGGGTGTAGGGCGGATTGAAAAATCAATCAGGTGCCCGCTCTACGTAGGGCGGGTGAACAGCGGAATGGGCGCGACAGTGCATCAGCTTCAACTTCAAGTGCCTCAAAACATGACCAAACGATATCAAAACCTTTCATATGATATATCGTTGGAAAGGTATGGATATCTACTTTCTACTCCAATTTATGGAATGACATTTTGATATCTGTAGAAAAGGTTATGGTCAATAGAGTGACCAAAGGTCAGAAACGGACAACAACATAGTTGCCCTGTTTTGGTAGTCACTTTGGAGATTTCAAAACCAATCCAAACGGTCATGAAATATTACGAATAATATACCGTTGGAAAGGTATGGGTGTCTAGTTTGTCTAGAATTTTACAAAACTCAATTTAAATCATTTTATAAAAAGTTATGGTCACAAGACCATACAAAGGTCAGTTTTGAAAAAACATTGAAATTCAATCTTTTGAAACTAGACACATTACTCCAAACAACCAAACCAAAACTACCACTTTTCCAAGAGAAGAATGAGACCTTCTCAAGTGATCAACCATCGCGCTAAGACATGCACACCATCGTGCAAGCGCGGACGTTTCCGATCACACAAATGGAAACGAATTACACCACACTTAATACTAATCATGAAGTGCAAGTGTGGGAATTGAATGCATCCTAATGCCTATCATGTCATGGCATTTCATAGAACAAGATGCAATCAATTTAATGCAAGAAGAGATATTGAATAATCAATAAAGCACAATGCACACAAAATATAAACACAACATTCAAGAATAAGAGTTATGCATGTTGTGTGTGTGTGCAACTATATCTCTTCAAGGCAAAGTAAGCACAAGATATATACCTTTGGTGCTTGTCCTCTTAAGGTCTTGGAAAGGGTCTTTGATCTTCAACTAATCACCTAGACTACCCTTACAACCAAACCCCAACATGTGGTTTGCCCATGAAATAAGCCAATCAACTAAAGGGAATCCTTACAATCTCCCCATTTGGCTATTTCGTGACAAAACCACCACTCACAATGATTCCTCACAACAAAATAGAAACTACGGGTCTATAATGATATTCTACAATACAAAGAGATAAGATAAAATAATCTTGAAGTCTTTAATCTCTTGTAGAATAATCAATGCCTGAAAAACAAAGTTTCTATACTTTCCAATACAAGAAAAGGTGAGATGAATCAAGTGAGGTAAAACAAGCATTTGCATTTAAGAATTTAAGCACAACATCATGCAATGTATGTAATGTGCAAATGCTCCCCCTCAAAGGGTTACTCCCCCTCAATAAGTATTCTCCCCAACATGCACAATTGCTACTACAATTTGCAACTCCCCTTACCATAACCTACTCCCCCTTTTTTGTCATGATATAGACAAAGGAGTAGTCCCCAATCGGGTCACTCAAGGCAAAGAGAGATAGTAGCATTCTAGATATTTGCATAATCAATATAAGTCACTTTATGCAATCTCAATTAATTGGAGAGAAACAAGGAGATTTATTTAAAGAAAATGTGTGAATCAAAAAATGCTTTGCATACAAGACATGTAGCATTTAAGTCCAAAATACCATGGTATTTGGCAAAGCAAATGACAAAGGTTTTCAATATTAATTCAAACCAATTTCACCAATGTCATGAGAGAAGCAAGGATATAGGTTTTCATTGATTTTAATTTAAGAACAACTATATCCAACTTTATAAGCCAAACATGTCATGAGCGACTTTGCACCCTACTTGATTTTTCCGGATAAGATATCCGTATGATAGTAGACATGTTCAACCAATAAAGAAAGAGAGACATTTGGATTGTAAAATCCTTGAATAGATACAATATCCTTTTTCATTTGAGTCTCATAAGCTTTTTCACACAAGTTTTGCATTTAAAAATTGCAATCATCAAAAAGATTATATTGTAAGGTTCCCATTTGTTGATTGGCTCATTTCGTGGACAAACCTCTTGTTGGGGACTCTTTGTAAGGGTAGCTTAGATGTTGTTGTTATTGCTCAAGCCCTTTGAAGACATCGTCTTGATAAGCACCGAAGGTAAATTTTTATGTGCTTACTTGTCTTGAAGAGATAGTTGCACACACTCACAACTCATGCATATGTTTAATCCTATGTTGTTGTCCGTTTCTGACCTTTGGTCACTCTATTGACCATAACCTTTTCTACAAACATCGAAATGTCATTCCATAAATTGGAGTAGAAAGTAGACATCCATACCTTTCCAACGATATATCATATGAAAGGTTTCGATGTCGTTTGGTCATGTTTTGAGGCACTTGAAGTTGAAGTTGATGCACTGTCGCGCCCATTCCGCTGTTCACCCGCCCTACGTAGAGCGGGCACCTGATTGATTTTTCAATCCGCCCTACACCCGCCCAAAATCCGCCCTACGTAGAGCGGTTTGCGCGGAAACTTTTTGGAAAATTTCCAAAACGACATAGCTTCAATTGGACATCATATATATATGCCTCTTTGATCTTAGGTCACTTTAATGACTCAAAAAACTCATATTTTTAATTGAGAGCATTTTCAAAGAGAGCTTTTTCATCAAGAACTCATCTTTGATCACTCAAAACCATTTCCATATGCATTAAAAATCATCTAGCATTTTCTAGCATAGTTAGGATGCTTGCTTGCATGGGTTTTGGTCAACACACTTTCTTTGGTAAGTTCTTCACTAATCTCATCTAATTTTAGTGTTTGATTTATCATTGACATCTCTTATATTATTTGTATCTTATTATAATATCATCTAGATACAAAATAGAGATTGTGTGTTGTTTCTTGATTGAGTGTTGTATTTTGATAGATATCTAGGTTTTTATAATCTATGATTATCTATGCTATTTGACATGTCATTTAGCCATTAATATCTAGGATTGCTTTAATTGCAAATTCATCATCCTAGATAAGCATCTAAGAGTACCCTAGCTCTTATTGCAATATTTGGATATCATTGCATATTCACATAGGGTTGTGCATCTCTTTTGAGAGATTTAAGTCTTGTGTGATTGACAGGGATTAGGTTGGACATCGGGAATAGTTGGTCACATAAGCAATTGGAATAGGTTCACTTATACCGGGATTAGGTAGGTGTGTGATTACTTCCGGGATTAGGTTGTAATCATTTTGCACATTTAGTGGATTTGAGTTCCGAGTGTGGCTCACTAAACAGCCCGTGGTTTTTCCCAGTGGTTGGGTTTCCACGTAAACATCAAGTGTTATTTAATTTCCGCATCTTATTACACTTGTATGTATTTTTGACTTGCTAGGGGTATTTTCGTAAAATTGATATGCACGCGAAAATTGGGTAATATCGTTTAAAATCTATTCACCCCCTCTAGCTTTATAAAGAAAACACACCGTGCAATATTTCCTTTCAATTGGTATCAGAGCGGGTTCCTAGATATACTTAGGTGATCATTTGCTCATTGTTGGTGTGTTTTGCATTTTGTATGTATTTGATTGATTTCATACATTTTGCATTCTTCTCATTTGCATTCATTCAACGCAAACACTATGAGTGATTTTGTGAGAGAAGAAATTGACTCTATTGAGGAGATGTCTCTCTTACAAGAGAGTTTTAGGAGATTTGTGAAATTAACCACCTCACCTCCTAAGAAGAAGAAGACAATTGCTTTGGAGACTTCGAAGCATGACAAGAAGGAGGGTATCTCAATTGAAGACATGGGACTCAATGACAAGTCAAACCAAGGAGTGTTTTCAAGAGAGGGGACTTATTGCTACGAATGTGAAGGATTCGGGCATATCTCCCCAGAGTGTGGAAACTTGAAGGATAGAAGAAAAGGTAAGGCGTTGGCCACCTTATGGGATAAATATGAAGGTGACGAAAATCCTTCAAGTGATGAAGAACTTGCTATCATCTACACGGAATTTAGAGCCAAGAGTGTAGAAGTTGAAGAAGATGGCAAAGTTGCTTTTCCTTGTGATCCCCAAGAAGAACTAGGTATAAAAGTAGTTGGTGTAGCTACTCATCAGGATTTGGCTCATTCCTCATCAAGAGACAAATTTGATGATCTTGATGATGGAGATGACTCCATTGGTGAAATGGAGATTATAGGAGATGACACAAGTATTGAATATTTGTCATCTAACTCTCCAAATGCAAAACTTGATATATACCAATTGAAACAAATTAACGATGTGTATAAAACTATCTAGAGGGGGGGTGAATAGATTTTAATCGTTATTACCCAATTTTCGCATTTAGTCAAATTTACGAAAATGCCCCAAACTAGACAATATAATAATCAAGTGTAATATGGTGCGGAAATATAAACGACACTTGATTTTTATGTGGAAACCCTCACAGGAAAAACCACGGGCTGGTAAGTGTGCCACACTCGAACCTCGAATCCACTAATTGTGATAACGTATATAACCTAATCCAGGTTTGACGGCCTAATCCCGGCCAATATCCCACTACCACTACCGCAGGCCTGTAAAAGTGGACCTAGTCCAATTTGCTCATGTGACCACCTAATCCCGGTCAATCACACAAGACTTACTTCTCCGAAGAGATCAAACACCCTATGTGAATATGCAATGAATATTCAAAGAGCAAATAAAGCTAGGGAACCTTAGATGCTTATCTAGGATTATATAATGACAATAAAATCAATCCTAGATATCAAAATAGCTATATGACATGGCATACAACTTTAGCTAAGTAAAGGATAACCAATCCTAGATACAAAGCTATCACAAATAACCTACAAGCATTCAAAAGATTAACTAGTTGATTAAAAAACAATCTATCAACCTAGTTATCAATAAATCATACAAGAATGTTTATGGCATAGCTTTTAGGCAATAATGACCTAATCAATTAAGCTATCAAAAAATAATCTCAATCATATAATGAGATTAATTAGCTAGATATAAAATATGCATGAAAACCTAGCTAACATAAATAACCCAATCAACACATAATCTCAATCAAGTATGTAGAAATTACTCAAAGAACATACAAGTGATAAAAGAGATAAATTGATAAGTAAAAACACTAATTATGTAAGATAAAAGTGTTCAACAAATCATACCATGTGTGTTGAAGAAGACCTATGCATTAGCACATGCTAGATGAACTTAGATGATGCCTAGATGATGATTTGTGCATGTGGGAATGGGTTTAGAGAGATAAAGATGTAATCTTTAAGCTTTTTCTCTCAAGTGTCTCTTTCTCTCTCAAGAATATGGAGCCTCTCTCTCTAGGGTTTGATTTTGTGGCTCACACCTCAAAATGATGAGAAAGATATGTATTTATAATGCCCAAGTGAAACTATGTCGTTTTGGAAGAAATGGAAAAAATATGGGCATTTTCGCGGTACTCGCGTCAGTGCAGCGACTCAATATTCAAGCGCTTCGAAACATGACCAAACGACATCAAAACCTTTCATATGATATATCGTTAGAAAGGTATGGATGTCTACTTTCTACTTGTTTTTACATAATGACATTTTGATATCTATAGAAAAAGTTATGGTCAATTGAGTGACCAAAAGTCAGAAACGGACAATAACAGAGTTGCCCTATTTTGGTTGTAACTTTGGAGATTTTAAAACCAATCCAAACGGTCATGAAATATTACGAACAATATACCGTTGGAAAGGTATGGGTGTCTAGTTTGTACAAAAATTTTCAAAACTCATTTTGAAGCCTTGTGTAAAAAGTTATGGCCACAAGACCATACATAGGTCAGTTTTGAAAATCATTTAAACATTGAAATCCAATCTTTTGAAACTAGACACTCTACTCCAAACAACCAAACCAAAACTACCACTTATCCAAGCGAAGAATGAGACCTTCTCAAGTGGTTAACCATCGTGCTAAGACATGCACACCATCGTGCAAGCACGGACGTTTCCGAACATCCTACGGGAAACGAATTATACCACACTTAAAGCTAACAAACATGAAGTGCACGTGTGGGTATTGAATGCATCATAATGCCTATCTGTTAGGATTATGCTCAATAGCAAGAGTGTAATGTTGTAATTAACAATCTTTTTCATATTAATAAAGTGATTTCTGGTTTAACAAATCGTATAGCATTTATAGTTTATATTATAATTGTCAAAGTAAATAATCATAAGGTCTAAAGACTATGGGAAAAGAAGAATTGTTCGTACATCTGGATATGTATGTGGTAGACACAATTCTTTAGTTAGTCTTGAATAATGTTCACAACTTAAGTTAAAGGTTGGGCACCTTTATCTTGTTAAAGTTGTAGAATTCTTTTGCTAGCATTTGAGTGGGATCAAATGAGATATGATGAGTCTAAAATCATCGGAGTGTCTTCGAGCAAAAGGATCTAGTGCACTGGGTGCATTGAACTAGGATCACAATGAAAAGCTTTATCTAGAACCGTCAGTAGATAATAGTCTTTTCATTATCAGGACAATCGGAGGGTCTATCTTAATCCTGAGATAAATGATGGACTTATGGTTGCAAGTGATATCATTTGAGTTATCAATGAGTACGATTATATCGCATAGTCTATCCTCGATAGTTTGGTGATATTCATTTGTTAATCGATAGAGGACTTCATTTATAGATATGGACATCGTGGCTCCATTTAATTAAATGAGAGTATAATATCATCATATGGATGTTTTGAGGTAATTGGATATTAAATCTCAACGTTGAGTTTTCGATAGTGTCTATTGAAAATATGGCTTCTGGACAAGTCAAAATATCCAAGTTCAAAACGTGGTCATATGAGTAAATATGGTAACTTGGAGAGTTATAGGCGGTCTATGAACTCTTGGCGATTACTGATATTAATCACGAGGATACACTATCTCCAATATGATTGTCTAGGGTATGAATGAGGAGCATCTTCCTTTTCTATCTTTATTTAAGAGTTCAGTTTTAGCTCTTTAGTGGAATGAGTTAAAATTAATGGATCGGACCTAAGTGAATCATTTGTTGATTGTGATTAGGTTATGTCTATTGAAGCTTAAATTTAGATGGCCCGCCAAGATCCCCAATCCACACGGACTTGCATGGATCACTTGATATATTCTACCGGACCAATTTAAGGGTCCATCTAGAATTGCATTTAATATATTAAGAATATAATTTGCACATTATTTAAGTAATGGGCTGCTCAATTATATTAATATATTAATGAAAGACATGTGGGCTTGTTTCTTTTAGTAAGTATGGGTCTGGTTCACATGTGGGCTTTTTATTTAAAGTCCAATGGATTAAATGAAATAGGAAAATAATATTAGGCCCAATCTTATACAAGTGGGGCGGCTAGGTTAATGTTTTAACCTAAAAATATTATTTTGTTTCATTTGTTTTAATTAAATAAGAATTAATTAATTTATTGATTAATTGTTTAATTAAAGAAACAAATCTTTCCTAAAAGTAAAAGACTTGTTTGATAAGTAAATAAATAAATTAGTTTTATTTATTTAATCAAATAAGGAGTCTTTTTATTTAGTCAAAATAAAAGAATAAAAATCAAGGAGTTGGATTAGGGTTTGAAGTCTTAAAAGACATGTGTTTTTTGGGTGCAATACAACTCCTCTTTTGTAGAGGAAAATTGCGGCAACCCTAGGCAAAAGCACATGAAGAATTCGGCCACCCTATAAGGAAAGAAGGAAGAAAATTTGGCCACCTATATAAGTACTCTTATAGATTTCGGCCACCACAAGAAATTGTGCTTGAGTTTTTTATTTCTTTCTTCTTCTTCTTAATTCATAGAGAGTTTTTATTCTAAAAAGACAAAAAGGAGTGTTAGATTATTCTTTGATAGTATACTATTGCTTAATCATCAATAAGCTTGTGTATACGATATCGATCTAGGTTCACGCGAGTTTCGATCATTAGATTGAGAACTCAAAAGTGACCGGAATAATCTTAGACATTTTTTGATTGTTTTGTGACTAACAAAGAAAAGAAAGTTTTTGTTTGGTCCATTCACAGGTTTGCAATTCAAAGAAAAGGGAGACCACGCTCCTAGGTGATCCACGTTCATGCTCGGATTGAAGGTCTTGCGGATTACCATCGACGTAAGTCAATCGGATCACGCGACAAAAGGTAATTTACTTTTGTTAATGTATATGCATGTTTATTGATTAAAAGGGTTTAAGGTTCATAAAGGAAAAATTTTTTAAAAGTCACTAAATCTAATTTTAGTATCGCTTCCGCTGCGTGTACTACTTTTGTTATTTTTCCCTACACTATCATGTCATGGCATTTCATAGAACAAGATGCAATCAATTAAATGCTTGAAGAGATATTGAATAATCAATAAAGCACAATGCACACAAAATATAAACACAACATTCAAGAATAAGAGTTATGCATGTTGTGTGTGTGTGCAACTATATCTCTTCAAGGCAAAGTAAGCACAAGATATATACCTTTGGTGCTTGTCCTCTTGAGGTCTTGGAAAGGGTCTTTGATCTTCAACTAATCACCTAGACTACCCTTTACAACCAAACCCCAACATGTGGTTTGCCCACGAAATAAGCCAATCAACTAAAGGGAATCCTTACACTATTCATTTGATACCAATGATATCCTTGTAGGCTATTGTGATGCGGATTGGGCGGGAAACATAGATGACCGTAAAAGCACATCGGGCGGTTGCTTTTATGTTGGTAATAACTTGGTTTCTTGGTCAAGTAAGAAACAAAATTCGGTTTCCCTTTCCTCTTCCGAAGCCGAATACATTGCGGTCGGAAGTGCTTGCTCACAATTACTTTGGATGAAACAAATCTTTAAGGATTATGAGATAGAACAAGGAAAAATGACACTTTATTGTGATAACTTAAGTGCCATTAACATCTTTAAAAATCCGGTTCAACACTCCCGTACAAAACACATAGACATTAGACATCATTTCATTAGAGACCTAGTTGAACATTCTATTGTTACTCTAGAGCATTTGCCTACTAAAAATCAACTTGCGGACTTGTTCACTAAGGCCTTGGACAAAGAGAGGTTTAAAACTCTTAGAATGTCCATTGGCATGATTTGTGTTGATTGATGTCTTTGCGTGATTGTGAGTGGCTTGATAAGCAAAACTTTAATTGAATATCATTGTCTTTAAGAGCTACTCACTTGAGAAGTAATGATCTTTAACAAGTATCTTTTATTGTTTCTAGATCATGCACTTGAGCTTGAAAATCTTATTTTTGAAAAGTGCACTAATGCTTCTCTTGTATGTTTTAGTTTTGAGTTTTTGTGGTTGAATATGTGTAGATAATGGATGCATCTAGAAGTTTATTGTTAAGCACATGATAGATGACCTATGGTATGTATCCATTTTGCTTCGGCACTACATAGTAATCAACGAGCACCCTCATGGAAAGGGCTACACACCTTGGTTGTGAAGCCACCCAATGTAGGAAAGGGCTACGCCATTGTGATGAGTGAAAGCTGCCATGAGGAGTATATGTTTTTTTTTTTTGTAAGTAAAATCAAAGAAGTGTTGAAATGAATCATAAAAAAAAAAAAAAAATTATTTGATTCAAGCCTAAAACAAAACAAAAAGGCTTATGGTGTATAGTTGAGAATTGTGAAAAAGCTTAGGTTGACAAATAGAAACAGGAAAACGAGCCACATGCAGACACACGCTTATATGTTGATATCTATTCATTTTAAAAGCAAAAATCCGGATGAATATCGGTTTGACCTATTTTTGGAAAGGCTTTAGATGGATAGGTGTGGATAGAGTTTGCATGTTGATATCACAATTACTCCTACTATATATTTGAGAAGCATTCACACACACACATTTTGCTTATGTGCTTGATTCATTAGCAATGTGAGAATATTTTTGAGAGATTAATGAAAATCTATGATTCTCTCTTAGACTTTGACAAGTTATGAAATATTTTCTCTTATTGCTTGATTGTGTGATTGTGTGATGTCCCTTGTGAACAAATCTACTTGGTGATAATATGTGGAGCATATGTTAAGGGGGAGCTTTAGTTTATTCAACTTTCGCTTTCTATATGATTTGTTTGCTTAATATCTCGTTCTTTATCTCTTGTGTCCCTTGTCTATTCCTTGACAAAAAAGGGGAGAAAATGTATACCTCACCATGTTTGATATTGGGGAGATTTTGTATACTTCACACTTTGTGTGGAAAAATGTTCCAATTGTGTGATCATATTCCTCTTTGTACTTAATTGTGACTTTGTCTTAAGGGAGAGAATTCTTTCTTAATAATGTTAAGGATAGTTGGTCCTTAGGAATTGAGAAATTACGGGAATGCTTTAATATGAAAATATTTTATTCACTTGAGATAATGCATTTTTTGTATGAGATAAGGGATGTCTTCTATATTTGTTTTTGGTTAATAACTCACCATTCTTCTTTAGAGAAGATCTTGTGTTTGGTTGCTATTTTCTCTCATAGGTACTTTGAAAACCAAAAGAGGAATTCTTGAAGACTTGAAGACTTGAAGACTTTAAGACTTTTTAGTCTAGGAATTTCTTTGTAATGTGAGATTGAGAGTATGCTATCATCTTGAGTTTATTTGAGTGAAACATTGTATGGTGAGGTTGAGGTTTAGCCATGGAATAGCCAAAGGGGGAGATTGTAAGGTTTATGATTTGTATTGGCTTGATTCCATTGCAAAATGCTCTATAATTGTATTAGTTATTGCTTAAGATGTTCTTGGAAGAAAAGAAGCTTAAAAGGTGAAGAAGCAATGTCTAGTGCAAAAGTTGTCTTCAAGAGGTGAAAAGCGTCAAAGGTATATCTTGACTCCTATCCTCTTACAAGGCATTAGCGCACACACACACAATTCATACATATGTGTCCCTGCATCGTGGTTCAAACATTTGGTATAACACATTCACACACTTCATAGTATGCTCATGCATTGATCTTGTATTGATAAACATTGTAGAATTGCATGCTTTGTGACTATCTCTTTGATATGGCATGCTTGTGTGAATATGTGTTTATTTGTTTTTGTATTTTGTGTTTTGGACTTGAACATGTTCTTATTTAATGCCTTATTGAGTTCTGGTCGTTTCGGTTACTCATTCATAAGATTTCGAGTCCAAACAATGTGACTATGCTACGTTTTGTTCTCATTCATTTAGTTAACTTCATCATCGTTTTCTGAGATGATTTCTCAACCATTTTTCAAAGTTTTATAGTCGTAGTTGTGCGTGAGGGAGTCACGATTCGTAATCCAAAAACGGATTAAAAATCAGAGTTCGAATGCCCAAGATATGGCTGAAGAACCAGAGAGTGCACGAGAGAGGTGTTGGAAGGCCGTGAGCCACCTTGCCCACGCCGTGAGGGAGGCCGTGAGGCTCACGGCCAGAGGGGCTCTCTGCCCCCGTGAGCCTCATGCGCCCCCCACAGGGAGGGTGACGTGGCTCATGTTGATTGGCCCCTGAAATCCTTCTCTCTCCTCTTTTTAAACTCCTCTTCTTCCCTCCACACTTGTTGAAGATTCTTGAAGAACACTTGAACATTTTTCTGCAGAATTTTCACAATTTTTGTTTTCTTATTTTGATCATAACTTTCTCATACGAACTCGAAATTGATCGATTCAGAAGCCAAAATTGTTGGTCTTGAGAAGAGCTACAAACCCTAAGCATTTTCAGAGGGATCTGACTTCTTCATTTTTCTCAGCAGCCTGATTTCCAGTACGATGTCAAGGTTGATTGTTCAACTTCTTCTTTTTCAATTTCATCTTTGATCATCTCTTGATTCTTACTATTTGATTGATGAAATTTTTTGAGAAGTATGTTAGATCATATGCTAGGGGTGTTTGATCATTTGTCAATTGAGTTTTAGCTTTGTGACTTTACTTGAACATATATGTGCTAAACTTGATTTTGTTTGAAATTGATTCTAGAAAATTTATATATGATGTGTCTCATATTATTTTCTAGGTTTTATTTCATGATCTAAGAACTAGGTTTATAGTGTGATATATTGAATATTCATACCTTGTTCTTATTGATTTACATGTCTTGATTTCTAGATAATCTTGTGATTGTGTGTTGGAAGCATATTCTAGATTGTCATTGAACATGTACATTTTGCTTAATTGATCATCTAGCTTTAATTTGTTTGTGTTTGCATCACTTGCATCACTTAGATCATAGCCTTGCATTAGGTTGAAGTCTCTAGCAAAGTGAGTGAAGCTTTGTAGATAGAGCAAGGAAGTCTTGGCTAGGGTCGGGAGGATCCGGATAGGCAAGCAAGAAATCTTCCTAGAGACCTGAGCGTCTTGGATAGGAAGTTGCTTTCTAGAGGTGTAGGATACATCTCGATAGGAAGTAGGCTTGGTGATTCACTAGCCCGAGGGTAGATCAGGAGTTGATAGCTTGAGCGGATATCATGAGTGATAGCTTGAGTGTGTAAGTCCTTTTTCACATAGTGGATTGCTTTGCCGGTGGTTGTGGTATCAACCCGTGGATGTTTCCTCTTTGAGGTTTTACCACGTTAAAACACTTGTGTTCATTTTTGTTTTTACTTTTCTTTATCTTCCATATCTTTCATTGATTGCATATCTTGTAAATTGATTAACTCTTGTATAAGTGAAATCAATTAATTTGTCAAATATAATCAAGTGTGTATTTTCATTGATATATTCCGCATTATTTTTAAATTTGAAGAATTTAGAGCCTATACCTATTCACCCCCCCTCTAGGTATATTTCACTACTACTTAAGGGAAATTTCAAGAAGAATTGTTCATACATCTGGATATGTATGAGGTAGACACAATTCTTTAGTTAGTCTTGAATAATGTTCACAACTTAAGTTAAAGGTTGGGCACCTTTATCTTGTTAAAGTTGTAGAATTCTTTTGCTAGCATTTGAGTGAGATCAAATGAGTTATGATGAGTCTAAAATCATCGGAGGGTCTTCGTGTAAAAGAATCTAGTGCACTGGGTGCATTGAACTGGATCGCAATGAAATACTTTATCTAGAACCGTCAATAGGTAATAGTCTTTTCATTATCAGGACAATCGGAGAGTCTATCTTAATCCTGAGATAAATGATGAACTTATGGTTGCAAGTGGTATCATTTGAGTTATCAATGAGTACGATTATATAGCATAGTCTATCCTCGATAGTTTGGTGATATTCATTTGTTAATCGATAGAGGACTTCATTTATAGATATGGACATCATGGCTCCATTTATTAAATGTGAGTAGAATTATCGCGCTCAGAATGTTTACATTTAGCGCTCCCTAACTTAGCTTTTGTAACCATTTTTTGAGCCCTTTTTGGCATTTAATATTGTAAATAAGTGTTTTTCAGGTATTTCAGCTCATTAGGGGTATTTTGGACCAAACTGGAGAAAAGAAGCGAAATCGGGGCAAAAGAGGGCAAATATGTCATTTTGGAGAATCAGGGGTCAAAGTGTAATTCTGGAGGAATTATTGCATATTTGATGATTAAGGAAGAATTCAGGGGTCCATTGCGTAATTCGCCAACCATGAGCAGAAGTCATGGCGGGTTCTGAAGGTGGGCATAAGCCAGCCTTTCTGAAGGTTTGAAGTCTCCGGATAGCAAGGCGGGTTCGCGCGGCGAGCTCGTGCGGCGGGCAATTAGCCGCCTACATCTTTTCTGAAGCCAAGGCGACTTTGTGACGGCGGGAAAGAAGACTTCGAGAAGCTCGCCAAAGGCAAGGCGGGTTCGCGCGGCGGGAACAAGCTCGCCTTCCAGAAGGCTTGAACTCGCCGGAATGCCTGGAAGAATTTCAACTCATCCCACTTGCTCTCCAATCACATGAGCTTGCCCAAAAACTCTTCCCACTTAGATATTTTGAGATATTTTCCATTTAATTATCTTAGATAAAATATCTATCCTATCTATCTTAGTTTGTAAGTAATACTACACACATATACTACACACTACAATTAGTCATTAGTTACCAATTAGTTAAGAGACACACATTAGTTTGTAACTTAACTTTTAGTTTAGTTTTAAGAGAGAGAATAACTCTCTCAACTTTAGTGTAGTTTTTCTCATCATTTTCCATCACTTTCTATGTAGCCAAGCACCAATTTAGGTTACCTAGACTTGATCCTTTGGAGTTGCTCTAGAAGGATATTGTGCTTGGATTGCTAGGAGGAGCCTTCTTGCGCAAGAAACGAATCCGGATGGGTTTGTTTAGCTCTTCTTTTGTATTTTCATGCTTATATAATTCTATGTGTAACTAAACTCTTTTGTTAAGGGATTGATGTAATTCTTGTAATTATACTATAGATGTAATCAATCAATGTACTATTTCACTCTTTAAGGCTTGTATGTGTGTATTATGAACTCTAATGATTATGATATGTGGATGATATGTTTGCATGTACATCTATGTATACACACTTGGTAGTTAATTTCATGCATATAGTGTCCTACAATATGTATGAATGTTTTACTATCAATTTCATAGAGATATATCTAAGTAATTCATGAATTGAGTTAATTAGAAAATCTCTACATCACTATTCCTAAATCCTCTCTTAATCACTTATCTATGATATTAGGTTATGTGTTAGATGATGGATTTTGTGCTTAACATTATTGATAATGAATTACATGCCTTAGAAAGTTGTGAATGTGCTTAATTAATGATTGATTAATGATATGGTAATTACTTGAATGAATCAATCCCCTAACATCTTTAGTCTAGCTTAATCATCTTAATTTAGCTTTAATCATTAGTTAATTGCAAGCTTAAAATAATTGATTTAGATAACATTAACTAGTTAACTTGTTAGACTTTAGAAGTAGATAATTAATGATAACCTAGACTCACGTAGCTAATCACTTCCTCGTGGGAACGATACCCTTACTCGTTACCCTTTTACTACTCACACGACTCGTACGCTTGCGAAGGGTGAACCACCCACGCGCCCCTTAGAATAACCGTGGTAGAATAGAGTAATTTAGTGTAGTTAATTTAGACCCGGTTTGGCGCGGTCATAGAATATCATCATATGGATGTTTCCGGTATTGGATATTGAATCTTAACGTTAAGTTTTCGATAGAGTCTATTGAAACATGGCTTCTGGACAAGTCAAAATATCCAAGTTCAAAATGTTGTCATATGAGTAAATATGGTAACTTGGAGAGCTATAGGCGGTCTATGAGCTCTTGGCGATTACTGATATTCTTCACGAGGATACACCATCTCCAATAAGATTGTCTAAGGTATGAATGAGAAATATTTACTTATTCTATCTTTATTTAAGAGTTCAATTTTAGCTTTTTAGTGGAATGAGTTAAAATTAATAGATCGGACCTAAGTGAATCATTTGTTGATTGTGATTAGGTTATGTCTATTGAAGCTTAAATTTAGATAGCCCGCCAAAATCCCCAATCCACACGGACTTGCATGGATCACTTGATATATTCTACCGGACCAATTTATGGGTCCATCTAGAATTGTATATAATATATTAAGAATATAATTTGCACATTATTTATTTAATGGGCTGATCAATTATATTAATATATTAATGAAAGGCATGTGGGCTTGTTTCTTTTAGTAAGAATGGGTCTGGTTCACATGTGGGCATTTTATTAAGGTCCAATGGATTTAATAAAATAAAAAAACAATATATAGATATATTAATATATATGGCACATGGCCGAGATATATATATGATATTATATTGTTTTATTTTTATTATTTGATTAAATGGAAATTAATTAATTGATTAATTAATTATTTAATTAAAAATCAAAATCTTTTTCTGACTAGGAAATATGTTTCTTAGTAATATACTATTGTGGTAGTATAAATAAAATAAAAGACTTTATTTGGTAAGTAGATAAATAAAGGATTTATTTATCTAGTCAAATAAGGAAGTCTTTTATATAGTCACAAATACACTAAAGAGTTGGATTAGGGTTTGGAATTCTAAGGAAATCTACCTAGAGTTAGGATTTAGGTCAAAAGGCAAAAATCCTATTTGGTAGAGGAATTCGGTCACCCTAATTAATATATGCAAGTTGAATTCTAAGATATATATATTATATATGCACGTTTAATTCGGGCAGCTATATATAATATGAACCAGGATCCTCTCCTCACCTCATCTCATCCTAACCTTTTCCTCACTTTTTAAAAGCATGTGATTGGCTGTTAATAAAGTGTCAATCACATCTTAACCATTCATTCATTGCAATGCTTATGTGTCAAAAGATTAAGTGAGGTAAGGATGAGGTGAGGTGAGGAGAGGATCCTTGTCCATATAATATATATACAAGTTGAATTCAGGTGCAAGACATATATAGCAATATATGCAAATTGATTGCATGCAGAATTGGGTGCGCAATATATATATATATATATATATATATATATATATATTATAAGGCATGCAGAATTTATTTGGAAATATATACATATATATATATATATATATTTATTTATTTAGGCGTGCAGTATTTGTGCACTTTAATAGGCGTGCAGAACTTATGATATAGATATATAATTAAAGGTTGAATTCGGAGCAAATAGATATATTGTGTGATATATATATATATATATTGAATGCAAAGAGAATGAGGCCAACCCTAATGCTCAATTGAGAGTTTTTTTTTTTTTTTTTTTTTTTTTTTTTTTTTTTTTTTTTTTGCTAGAGAAAAATAGAATCAAACTCTTAGACTAGTGTGATTTTCGGCCAAGAGGAATAGAGAGAAAAATTTGTTCTTGTTTCGCTAGTTCACTAGTTACTTTTACATCAAAAGGTTTTGTGCACAATTTCGAATAAGGTTCACGCGAGTTTCAATCTAAAGATTGTGAATTCAAAAGTGACCAGAACATTCTTTGTTGTCTCTTGGAACTTGTTGTGACTAACAAAAAAGAAAATATTTTGTTAATCCATCCTTAGGTACACAATTCAAAGAGAAGGGAGACCACGCTCCTAGGTGATTCACGTTCGTGATTGGATTGGAAGATCTTGCGGATTACCATCGACGCAATGTCAATCGGATCACGCGACAAAGGTATGATATCTTTAGTATTATATGTTAATTAATTAGAGGGTTAAGGTTCAAATTATGGAAAAATTTTAAACTATACTAAACCTATTTTAGTCTCGCTTCCGCTGCGTGACCGTATTTTTCCCTACAATTGGTATCAGAGCCTTGGTTGTACCCTTTAATTAATTAACGTATATATACGTGAATCTATTTCTTTTTATTGTGATTATGCATGTTTAGAAAGAGATGGCACTCTAGGTATTCTCATATATAATTACATTGGAATGTATGGATTTATATATGTTATTATAAAGTGAATTGTTGTTGCTCGATTTTGGTCCTAGAATTTCAATGTATTTTTTTTGTTTCGGAATTGTAACAAGAAGGGTGGTCTATTATCGCCATAATTCCTTCTTGGTAGTTGCTAAGTTCTCTTTTATTTTTATTGTAATAAAGTAGTGCAGTTTTTATTGTGTTAAAAATACTGCAGTTTTTATTTATTTATTTTAGTGCAGTTTTTTTTTTTTTTTGTTGTATTAAATATTGCAGTGTTTAAAAATAAAATAAAAAATACTGCAGTATTTTATTTGTTTAAATACTGCTGTAATATATTCGAGTATCGAAGATTTGAAGAATTGGAAGCAACTGGAACAAGTTTGGGACCGTGCGCACCATAGCTACATACATGCGTGCAAGTTAGCATGCAGCTATGTATGTGAAGCTATGGGCTACGCACGGCAGCCTTTGTTTTGTCATGGGCTGCGCACGGCAGCCCTTTGTGTGGTTGTGGGGTGCGCACAGCCCATAGGAGGCAGCCAAGGGGTGCGCAAGTGGACGATGGCCGCTTGAAGACTTGTTCGCCAAGAAAGGAGTTTTATTGTATTCCAAACAAATGTAATTTACTTACTTTTCTAGGATGGACCAAAATTGTGGCTATTTATTTTTCATAAATATTACAATATTTGTTATTGTATGATAACATGTCATATAGAATAGGAGTGCCACTCATATATCTCTTTTGGTATGAACATGCATTGAATGATTTAGGTATCTAATTGGCATCTAGATAACATGGTAAATCATTCTATGGAATTTAATCACACACCTTAAATAATTGAGTGGGAGAAGGTGTTTTGCAAACACCTACGGCCTCCAAGGTTAGTTGAGCTTTATGTTTTATTGGTAATCCCCCCAAGGGGCGTCCATGAATGGAATTTAGCAATATACTTCTTTACAAGGATAGACTAGACAACTGACTCAAACGAGATCTACTCCCAAAGGAGGGATTTTCGTGAGAGAATATATTGAGGGTCGATATCTTGGTAACACACTCAATGTAATTTTATTGATATCCTCCCAAGAGTTCTTAGTCAGTAAAATTGCAAGGCTAAAATTAAAAACGCTGGTTGTTATGTTAACAATTAGGTGAGACCTAGTCTAACTAGTAAATGGTGCGAACTCCCAAATGAGGCGTAACATTTATGGGTGTTGGATCACCGTTGAATTTTTACCATTGAATTATTCATTAATTCAAGATAAATATTCAAAAGTGCTTTATCATGATTATTTACTCATATATGTTTTTGTTTTTATTCAGAAATCATGACCCATCCCTAATGATCATCCTAAAAGATAAATATTTAAACTAGTGATAATTATGTCACATGGAAAAGGAAAATTGGGTTGTTGCTGCAAGCTGAAAAACATAAGTTTGTTCTGACTACTCCTAAAAACCACCTGCTTCCACTAATGAATCTAATGTGATGCAAAGAGACGAGTATGAGCAGTGGAAGACCTCGAATAAGATGGCCAAATGGCTACCATCTCCGACGTGTTGCAACAGAAGCATGAAGGAATGGGGTCTGCTGCTGATATGATGATGTCTCTAGAAGAGATTCATAAGGTTGGTAAAGTTACTACTGTTAAGACCCGTCAGAAGGTCAGGGAATAACAGAAGAAAAAGTAACTTGGGCCTACCAAGAAGGAGACTAAGAAAGTAACCAAGATCAAAAGGAAGTGCTTCTTTATGGTGAAAAGAGACATTGGAAAAGTAATTGCCCAAAGTCTCAGAATAAGAAGGAACAAGGTAATGTGAATTATCTTGAAACATGTTTACTAGCAGATTCTACAGATTCTTGGATCGTAGACTTAGTAGCCAATAATCATGTTTGTTATTTCTTATAGGGGGTTTTAAGAAAGGAGAAGGCTGAATAAGAATGAAATCAACTTGCGTTTAGACAACGGAGCGTTGGTGTCTGCTAGTGCAGTGGGAGATATTAGAGTTAATCTAGATTCTAGTAGGCATTTAGAATTGATAGACATTTATTATGTACCTCAAATCAAGAGAAATTTAATTTTAGTTTCTTGTTTAAATAAATTTGAATATTCGGTTACTTTTAATAAATTTTTTTATTATTAGTAAGGATGACAAATTTGTTTACAAAGGTACATTGGAAAATGGTCTATTCTATTTACATAGAAATATTTCTCACTTGTTAGACACAGAATTAACGCAACCTAACCATAAAAGAGAAAATTATCATAAGATGAAACCTACCTATGCCATTTGCGCCTAGGTCATAATAACCTTAATAGGATTAAAAGATTGGTTAGTGATGGACCTTTAAGTGACTTAAAGGTTGATGATCTACCAACTTGTGAATCCTGTTTGGAAGGTAAAATGACCAAAAGGTCGTTCAGGACCAAAGGCACAAGAGCCACTGAATGTTTAGGATTAATGCATACTGATGTATGTGGTCCTATGAGCATTCAAGCTAGATGTGGATATGAGTACTTTATCACTTTCATAGATGATTATTCAAGATTTGGTTATGTGTATCTCATGAGACATAAGTCGAATGCGTTTAACATGTTCAAAGCATTTAAAGCTGAAGTGGAAAAAATCAGCTAGAGAAACGCATAAAAATCTTAAGATCTGATCATGGTGGAGAATATGTATCTGGTGAGTTTCAGCAATATCTTATTGATAATGGAATTATATCTCAGTTTTTTGCACTAGGTACACCTCAACAAAATGGGGTGGCAGAAAGGAGAAATAGAACTCTTTTAGACATGGTTAGGTCTATGTTGAGTTATTCAACGCTTCCTATTTTTTGGGGGGGATATGCTTTACAAACTGCAATATACATTCTAAATGATGTACCATCTAAGTCGGTTCCTCAAACACCGCATGAGTTGTGGACTGGGCGAAAGCCTGGTTTACAACACTTAAGGATATTTGGTTGTCCTGCGAATGTGTTAAAAGGAAGGACAGAAAAGATGGAGTCCCGTTTGGAAACATGCATATTTGTGGGGTATCCAAAAGAAACTAAGGGATATTATTTCTATAGTGTAGGGAAAAATAACAACAAAAGTAGTAGACGCAGCGGAAGCGATACTAAAATTAGATTTAGTGACTTTTAAAAAAAATTTCCTTTATGAACCTTAAACCCTTTTAATCAATAAACATGCATATACATTAACAAAAGTAAATTACCTTTTGTCGCGTGATCCGATTGACTTATGTCGATGGTAATCCGCAAGACCTTCAATCCGAGCACGAACGTGGATCACCTAGGAGCGTAGTCTCCCTTTTCTTTGAATTGCAAACCTGTGAATGGACCAAACAAAAACTTTCTTTTCTTTGTTAGTCACAAAACAATCAAAAAATGTCTAAGATTATTCCGGTCACTTTTGAGTTCTCAATCTAATGATCGAAACTCGCGTGAACCTAGATCGATATCGTATACACAAGCTTATTGATGATTAAGCAATAGTATACTATCAAAGAATAATCTAACACTCCTTTTTGTCTTTTTAGAATAAAAACTCTCTATGAATTAAGAAGAAGAAGAAAGAAATAAAAAACTCAAGCACAATTTCTTGTGGTGGCCGAAATCTATAAGTGTACTTATATAGGTGGCCAAATTTTCTTCCTTCTTTCCTTATAGGGTGGCCGAATTCTTCATGTGCTTTTGCCTAGGGTTGCCGCAATTTTCCTCTACAAAAGAGGAGTTGTATTGCACCCAAAAAACACATGTCTTTTTAAGACTTCAAACCCTAATCCAACTCCTTGATTTTTATTCTTTTATTTTGACTAAATAAAAAGACTCCTTATTTGATTAAATAAATAAAACTAATTTATTTATTTACTTATCAAACAAGTCTTTTACTTTTAGGAAAGATTTGTTTCTTTAATTAAACAATTAATCAATAAATTAATTAATTCTTATTTAATTAAAACAAATGAAACAAAATAATATTTTTAGGTTAAAACATTAACCTAGCCGCCCCACTTGTATAAGATTGGGCCTAATATTATTTTCCTATTTCATTTAATCCATTGGACTTTAAATAAAAAGCCCACATGTGAACCAGACCCATTCTTACTAAAAGAAACAAGCCCACATGTCTTTCATTAATATATTAATATAATTGAGCAGCCCATTACATAAATAATGTGCATATTATATTCTTAATATATTAAATGCAATTCTAGATGGACCCTTAAATTGGTCCGGTAGAATATATCAAATGATCCATGCAAGTCTGTGTGGATTGGGGATCTTGGCGGGCCATCTAAATTTAAGCTTCAATAGACATAACCTAATCACAATCAACAAATGATTCACTTAGGTCCGATCCATTAATTTTAACTCATTCCACTAAAGAGCTAAAACTGAACTCTTAAATAAAGATAGAAAAGGAAGATGCTCCTCATTCATACCCTAGACAATCATATTGGAGATAGTGTATCCTCGTGATTAATATCAGTAATTGCCAAGAGTTCATAGACCGCCTATAACTCTCCAAGTTACCATATTTACTCATATGACCACGTTTTGAACTTGGATATTTTGACTTGTCCAGAAGCCATGTTTTCAATAGACACTATCGAAAACTCAACGTTGAGATTTAATATCCAATTACCTCAAAATATCCATATGATGATATTATACTCTCATTTAATTAAATGGAGCCACGATGTCCATATCTATAAATGAAGTCCTCTATCGATTGACAAATGAATATCACCAAATTATCGAGGATAGACTATGCGATATAATCGTACTCATTGATAACTCAAATGATATCACTTGCAACCATAAGTCCATCATTTATCTCAGGATTAAGATAGACCCTCCGATTGTCCTGATAATGAAAAGACTATTATCTACTGACGGTTCTAGATAAAGCTTTTCATTGTGATCCAGTTCAATGCACCCAGTGCACTAGATCCTTTTGCTCGAAGACACTCCGATGATTTTAGACTCATCATATCTCATTTGATCCCACTCAAATGCTAGCAAAAGAATTCTACAACTTTAACAAGATAAAGGTGCCCAACCTTTAACTTAAGTTGTGAACATTATTCAAGACTAACTAAAGAATTGTGTCTACCACATACATATCCAGATGTACGAACAATTCTTCTTTTCCCATAGTCTTTAGACCTTATGATTATTTACTTTGACAATTATAATATAAACTATAAATGCTATACGATTTGTTAAACCAGAAATCACTTTATTAATATGAAAAAGATTGTTAATTACAACATTACACTCTTGCTATTGAGCATAATCCTAACATATAGTCCTTCAGATCTTAAAGTATTTGTTTCAACAAATGCTAAATTTCTGCTCTGTGCGCTGGTGAGCTTGCACTGGACGACAAGCGCACGACCAGCGCATAGGTAAAAAATGCATAGGCGCTTGACAACCAGCGCACATGAAGGGCACACGACCAGCGGCAAACCACTGGGCGATTTGCGCTGGTTGGCTTACGCTAGTGGACCAGCGCACGACCAGTGACAGACCACTGGGCGATCTGCGCTGGTGGGTTGTGCTGGTCTGGCTCATGACGACCAGCGCACAACCCACTCCTTTGAACCCCACAAACAACATGCAAGGGTAAAAAGGTAAAAACAAGATGCATCCTAAAAGCCTAACATGATATGTCCTTTTAGTCATAAGATGCAATCAATACTAATGCACACAAAATACAAACACAACATTCAAGAAAAGAATTATGCAAGTGTTGTGTGTGTGTGCAACTACATCTCTTCAAAGCAAAGACAAGCACTAGAGATTATACCTTTGGCGTGCTTGTCCCTTGAGGTCTTCAAAGGGCCTTTGAACTTGAACTTCAATCACCTAAACTACCCTTACACAATTAACCCCAACATGTGGTTTGGTCATGAAATAAGCCAATTAACAAATGGGAACCTTACTGTAAGGATTCCCGTTGTTTTTAATTGGCTTATTTCGTGATCAAACCATAAATGGGGATTCTTTGTAAGGGTAGTTTAGATGTTGTTATTAGTGCATTAGGCCCTTTGAAGACCTCATTATTGACAAGCACCAAAGGTAATATTCTAAGTGCTTTCTTATCTTAAAGAGATAGTTGCACACACTCACAACTCATGCATATGTTTAATCTTTGTATGTTGTGTTTCTTTTTGTTGTGCATCAATGCTTATTTTCATCTCTTCTTGCTTATTTATATGATTGCATCTTGTGTTGAAAACATCATAGCATTTAGGCTTTTAGGATGCATCTTGTTTGACTTTGTACCCCTTGCATGATTGCTTGTGGGGTGCAAATTTTGGCTATGCGCTGGTCCACCAGCGCCGGTCGACCAGCGCCGCTCACCGGCGTAAATCGCCCAATGGTGCGCCGCTGGTCGTGCGCTGGTGTGGACCAGCGCCGGCCGCCCAGTTTGGCACCGCTGGACTGGCGCTGGTGGCAGCGCCTGACGTCCAGCGCTCAAGCCAAAATTGGCTTGTGCGCTGGTCCTGCGCTGGTCCACCAGCGCAGGTCCACCAGCGCACAGAGTATTTTTCTGGCGAAATTTCAAAACGACCTCACTTCACTTATGGCCTCTATATATATGCTAACTTGATTTTAGGTCACTCATAAGAGTTCTTATTCATGCTTCATACTTAGGATATTTTTCAAGAGAAGAAAAATACACAAAGAACTCATTTTTAATTACTCAAACACAATTTCATGATCATCAATCATCATCTAGCATCATCATAGATCATCTAGATGTCATCTTGCATGGAATCTTCATCATACTTTGCTTGGTAAGCTTTTCACTAATATCTTACATATTTTGTGTTTAATTTATCTAGCAATCTCAATTAATTACTTGATTGTTATTTTGTATGCTTTAGATACAAAATTGAGATTAGTATGATGTATGTTTGAGAAGTTGTATTGTGCTAGCATATTAGGTTTTGTGCTTGATATTGATTAGCTTAACTAATTGACATGTCATTTAGTTTTGATATCTAGGATTGCTCTTAATTGCATATTAATCATCTTAGATAAGCATATAGGGTTTCCCTTGCTCTATGTTGCATTTTGGATATTTTCATATATTCACTTAGGGTTGTATTCTCTTCAAGAGAAGCTAAGTCTTGTGTGTAGCAATCGGGATTAGGTTGCTTAGATCGCAAGCAAATTGGACTAGGTTCACTCATACTGGGATTAGGTAGGTGTGTGATTACTTCCGGGATTAGGTTGTAATCGTTTGCACATTTAGTGGATTCGAGGTTCGAGTGTGGCTTACTTACATAGCCCGTGGTTTTTTCCCGTGAGGGTTTCCACGTAAAAATCAAGTGTTGATTTATATTTCCGCACCATATTACACTTGCTTGTTTATATTATCTTGAGGGTAAATTCGTAATTTTGACTAACACGAAAAATTGGGTAAAAAGCGTAAAATCTATTCACCCCCCCCCCCCCCCCCCCTCTAGATAGGTTTATACACACCGTGCTATAATTAGTTTCACTTACACACCCGATGCACTTATAAGTCCCCACCAAGCGTGCCTTTAACACTTATTATTCTGGTCGGAAAGGTAGCTTTTTTGGTTCCGACGCCGAACCTGATTTGGGCCCTGTTGCCGGCAGGGATTATGGACCTTTTATGCCGGACGGGGATGAAGTGGTAGTTTGGCCATCAAAAGATGAGGTTGAGGAGGATGATGAAGATGGTGGCGATGCCCCGGCTGATACTTAGCTTTTTTTTGTTTATGTACTCACCTATAAATGATATTTTATTTATGCAATACATATTTTTACTTGTTGTGCTTTTTTCTTTTTGATTTAGTTTTCTTTTGGTTTTATTCGCTTTTCTCCAACCTTTGTTGAATATCTTTACCCGTTTTTTATTCAGCTGCCATTACTACGTTTCTGGCTTTATTATTTTTTGTTCAACTGCTGTTGCTGAGTTTTTGGCTTTATTATATCCTGTTTAGCTGCCGTTGCTGAGTTTTTGGCTTTATTATTTTTTGTTCAGCTGCCATTGATGAGTTTTTGGCTTTATCAGTGTTTGTTAGGACGTGTCCGACCATTACCAAGTTTATTTTAGCATACTATTGGGACGTCTCCCTCTTTTGCTTTTGACTTAGTCATTTTGTTTATAGCTAGCTTTATCGACCCCTAGCATTTTTCCTTGAGATGTCTTATGTACGCTTTTTGATCTGACGTTTCTCGTGTCTTTCCGGGGGCTTTGTTCTACCATCGGTGGCGGTCACCGATCGGTTTTATAATAGGTTCGGGCTGTGGTGATGTATTCGCCTTTAGCCCGCTATAATTTTTAGAGTCATCTCGCTCTCTTTTGTTGCTGCGAGTATTAAACTCGTTTTTACGCGACGGCGAGTAACTTATAATGTACAATGGCGAGCAATTTTTGTAAACTGGTTACTTCAGCGGCAAGCCAAATCTTGAGTTCTCAGTAATAAATTACTCTTTATTGAATATCTCCTGCAACCTTTTAACAAAGTAAAAAGGGAAAGAAAAAATGCTAAAGAAGGAAAAAATGCTTAAAAAGAAAACATCAAAGTAAATTCTGAAAAGTGGTGAAGCAGTCAAGGGTAGTATATTTTCAAGTACTGCGCATTGCATGGTCGAGGTAGTTCGCCGAAGCCCTCTCGAGTAATGCGATATGCCCCATGATCAGCTATGCTCGTAATTTGATAGGGCCCTTCCCATTTATCTGTGAGCGATCCTGCAGCTTTGTCTCTGGTTCCCGGATTTACCCTTTTCAGCACTAAGTCGCCGAGTGCAAATTTTCTTTCACGCACATGTGAGTTGTAATACCTGGCTGCCCTTTGCTGATAGGCAGCGTTTCTTATTTGTGCGCGTTCTCTCCTTTCTTCTAGCTCGTCCAGACCACATTTTAGCATATCAATGTTTAGTTCTGGTTGGAATAGTTGTACCCTTGGTGAAGACAAAGATGTTTCTGTAGGGAAAAATACCGTAGTACGCAGCGGAAGCGAGACTAAAAATATATTTAGTAGTTTTAAAAATTTTTCCTTTTAATGAACCTTAACCCTTTTAATTAATTAAGCATACATATAATCAACAAAAGAAGAATACCATTTGTCGCGTGATCCGATTGACTTACGTCGATGGTAATCCACAAGATCTTCAATCCTAGCACGAACATGAATCACCTAGGAGCGTGGTCTCCCTTTTCTTTGAATTGCAAACCTGAGAATGGACAAACAAACTTTTCTTTTTCTTTGTGTTAGTCACAAAACAATCAAAAGAAGACTAAGATTATTCCGGTCACTTTTGAGTTCTCAATCTAATGATCGAAACTCGCGTGAACCTAAATCGATGTTGTACACACAAGCTTATTGATGAACAAGCAATTAGTGTACCATCAAAGAATAGTCTATTCACTCTTTTATGTTTTTAATATAATAAAAATACTTTCTATGAATTGAGAAGAAGAAGAAAATTGTCTCTATAAAACTCTAAGGTGGCCGAACCCTATAGCAAGTATTATATAGGTGGCCTAATTTCTTTTCTCTTTTCTTTTTAGGGTTGCCGAAAATCCTTCTCTAAAACCAACTAGGGTTGCCGCAAATCACATGCCAAAATAGGCTTGTGTTGCACCCTAATTTCCATCAAAGAAATAGACTTCAAACCCTAATCCAACTCATAGATATTTTATTCTTTTTATTGACTAAATTAAAAGACTTCTTATTTGATTAAATAAATAAAATTAATTATTTATTTTCTTATCAAACAAGTCTTTTATTTTTAGTATACTACCACCAATAGTATAGCTTTAGGAAATATATTTCCTTATCAGAAAAAGATTTGTTTCTTAATTAAACAATTAATTAATAAATTAATTAATTCTTATTTAATTAAACAATGAAACAAAATAATATATTAGGTTAATTTATTCACCTTTGCCGCCCCACTTAAAATAAATGGGCCATATATTATTTTCTTATTTCATTTAATCCATTGGACTTTAAATAAAAAGCCCACATGTGAACCAGACCCATTCTTACTAAAAGAAACAAGCCCACATGTCTTTCATTAATATATTAATACAATTGTGCAGCCCATTAAATAAATAATGTGCAAATTATATTCTTAATATATTAAATGCAATTCTAAATGGACCCATAAATTGGTCCGGTAGAATATATCAAGTGATCCATGCAAGTCCGTGTGGATTGGGGATCTTGGCGGGCTATCTAAATTTAAGCTTCAATAGACACAACCTAATCACAATCAACAAATGATTCACTTAGGTCCGATCCATTAATTTTAACTCATTCCACTAAAGAGCTAAAATTGAACTCTTAAATAAAGATAGAAAAGGAAGATGTTCCTCATTCATACCCTAGACAATCATGTTGGAGATAATGTATCCTCGTGATTAATATCAGTAATCGCCAAGAGTTCATAGACCGCCTATAACTCTCCAAGTTACCATATTTACTCATATGACCACGTTTTGAACTTGGATATTTTGACTTGTCCAGAAGCCATGTTTTCAATAGACACTATCGAAAACTCAACGTTGAGATTTAATATCCAATTACCTCAAAACATCCATATGATGATATTATACTCTCATTTATTAAATAGAGCCACGATGTCCATATCTATAAATGAAGTCCTCTATCGATTAACAAATGAATATCACCAAACTATCGAGGATAGACTATGCGATATAATCGTACTGATTGATAACTCAAATGATATCACTTGCAACCATAAGTCCATCATTTATCTCAGGATTAAGATAGACTCTCCGATTGTCCTGATAATGAAAAGACTATTATCTATTGACGGTTCTACATAAAGCTTTTCATTGTGATCCAGTTCAATGCACCCAGTGCACTAGATTCTTTTACTCGAAGACACTCCGATGATTTTAGACTCATCATATCTCATTTGATCCCACTCAAATGCTAGCAAAAGAATTCTACAACTTTAACAAGATAAAGGTGCCCAACCTTTAACTTAAGTTGTGAACATTATTCAAGACTAACTAAAGAATTGTGTCTACCACATACATATCCAGATGTACGAACAATTCTTCTTTTCTCATAGTCTTTAGACCTTATGATTATTTACTTTGACAATTATAATATTTAAACTATAAATGCTATACGATTTGTTAAACCAGAAATCACTTTATTAATATGAAAAAGATTGTTAATTACAATATTACACTCTTGCTATTGAGCATAATCCTAACAATCTCCCACTTGCGCTATAGCAAATGTGTCATATCTCTCATGCCCATGTTCTCTAGATGCCCATCGAAACTCTTCTGAGGTAGAGCCTTTGTGAAGGGATCCGCTAGATTTTCTGCTGACGCGATTTTGGTAATCGTCACGTCACCTCTTTGAACAATCTCCCTTAAAAGATGATACTTTCTTTCAATGTGTTTTCCTCTCTTGTGACTTCTTGGTTCTTTCGAATTAGCCACTGCTCCACTGTTGTCACAGTAGATAGTGATATGCTTATTCGCACTAGGAACCACTTCCAAGTCAATCAAGAATTGGCGGAGCCAAACAGCCTCTTTGGCAGCCTCGCATGCAGCAACATACTCAACTTCCATGGTGGAATCAACAATACAAGATTGCTTGATACTCCTCCATATGACTGCTCCTCCTCCAATAGTAAACACAGCCCCTGATGTGGATTTTCTGGAGTCAGAATCTGATTGGAAATCAGAATTTGTATACCCAACGGGAATCAAATCCCCTCCAGAGTATACAAGCATATTATCTCTCGTTCTCTTGAGATACTTGAAAATATGCTTGACTGCCGTCCAGTGATCAGGACCAGGTTTCGATTGAAACCTGCTAACTATGCCAATAGCAAAACAAATAGCTGGTCTAATACAGAGCATTGCATACATGAGACTTCCAACTGCCGAGGCATATGGAACTCTACTCATGAATTGCTCTTCATGCTCATTCTTAGGAACTTGTTCCTTAGAAAGCTTGATTCCATGTCTGAAAGGTAACATACCTTTCTTGGAATCCTGCATGGAAAACCTAGACAAGATCTTGTCTATGTATGAAGCTTGGGATAATGCAATCGTTCTATTCTTTCTATCCCTTATTACTTGGATACCTAGAATAAAACTTGCTTCTCCTAAGTCCTTCATATCAAATTGTTTTGCTAACCATTCTTTTACTGATGTCAATACACCTACATCGTTTCCAATGAGTAGTATATCATCAACATACAGAATCAAGAAAACCAACTTGTCGCCCTTAATCCTTTTGTATACACAAGGTTCATCAGGATTCTGAATAAATCCAAAACCTTTGACAGCTTGATCAAACCTTATGTTCCAGGATCTGGATGCTTGCTTTAATCCATATATGGATTTCTGCAACTTGCATACCTTTTCCATTTGGCCCTTTTCAATGAATCCCTCTGGTTGCATCATATAGATGCTTTTGTCAAGACTTCCATTAAGGAAAGCTGTCTTGACGTTCATTTGCCAAATCTCTAGATCTAAAGATGCTGCAATGGATAAGAGTATCCTAATGGATTTAAGCATGGCCACAGGAGAGAAGGTTTCCTCGTAATCGATACCTTCTTTCTATGTATACCCTTTAGCTACCAATCTAGCTTTAAAGGTTTCCACCTTTCCATCCATACCCCTTTTCCTCGTGTATACCCACTTGCACACAATGGGTTTTATCCCTTTAGGCAAGTCTACAAGGGACCAGACTTTGTTATCGAACATAGATTCAATCTCAGATTGCATTGCCTTTTGCCAATGGCGACTATCAACATCCTCCATAGCTTCCTTGTACTTATAGGAATCATCGTCATCCGGGAGATTCTCCACTGATTCTCCTAGACCGATGTATCTTTCGGGTTGTGTTCTAACCCTCCCACTACGACGAGGAATGGTAGGTTGTTGATCTTGTGTTGGATCGGAACTTACAATTGGGTTAGGTTGTGTAACCTCTCGTGGAATTGTATCTCTTGACATCTCATTCAGGACAATTCTACTTCTAAGCACAAAATCATTCATATAGTCCTTTTCCAGAAATTTAGCATTTGTCGAAACAAATACTTTAAGATCTGAAGGACTATAGAAATAATATCCTTTAGTTTCTTTTGGATACCCTACAAATATACATGTTTCCGAACGGGACTCCATCTTTTCTGTCTTTCCTTTTAACACATGCGCAGGACAACCAAATATCCTTAAGTGTTGTAAACTAGGCTTGCGCCCAGTCCACAACTCATGCGGTGTTTTAGGAACAGACTTAGATGGTACATCGTTTAGAATGTATATAGCAGTTTGTAAAGCATATCCCCAAAAAGAAATAGGAAGTGTTGAATAACTCAACATAGACCTAACCATATCCAAAAGAGTTCTATTTCTCCTTTCTGCTACCCCATTCTGTTGAGGTGTACCCGGTGCAGAAAACTGAGAAACTATCCCATTATCAATAAGATATTGCTGAAACTCACCAGATAGATATTCTCCACCACGATCAGATCTCAAGATTTTTATGTGTTTCTCAAGCTGATTTTCCACTTCAGCTTTGAATGCTTTGAACATGTCAAAAGCATCTGACTTATGTCGCATGAGATACACATAACCAAATCTCGAGTAATCATCTGTGAAGGTGATGAAGTACTCATATCCACCTCTAGCTTGAATGCTCATAGGTCCACATACATCAGTGTGTATCAATCCTAAACATTCAGTGGCTCTTGCACCTTTGGCAGAGAACGTCCTTTTGGTCATTTTACCTTCTAAACAAGATTCACAAGTTGGTAGATCATCAACCTTTAAGTCACTTAAAGGTCCGTCACTTACCAATCTTTTAATCCTATTAAGGTTAATATGACCTAAGCGTAAATGCCAAAGGTAGGTTTCATCTATTGATAATTTTACTCTTTTATGATTAGGTTCCGTTAATTCTGTGTCTAACGAGTGAGAGATATTTCTATGCAAAAAGTATAGACCGTTTTCCAATGTACCTTGGCAAATAATTTTGTCATTCTTACTAATAATAAAAACTTTATTTAAAGTAACCGAATATCCAAATTTATTCAAACAAGAAACTGAAATTAAATTCCTCTTGAATTGAGGTACATAATAAACGTCTATCAAATCTAAATGCCTTCTAGAATCCAAATAAACTCTAATATCTCCCACTGCACTTGTAGACACTAACGTTCCGTTGCCCAAGCGCAAATTGATTTCATTCTTACTCAGCCTTCTCCTTTCTTGGAACCCCTGCAAGGAATAACAAACATGATTAGTGGCTCCTGAGTCTATGATCCAAGATTCTGTAGAATCAGCCAAAAAACATGTTTCAAGATAATTCACATTACCTTCTTCCTTCTTATTCTGGGACTTCGGGCAATTTCTTTTCCAATGTCCCTTTTCACCACAAAGGAAGCATTTCCCTTTGATCTTGGTTACTTTCTTGGTCTCCTTCTTGATAGGCCCAAGTTGCTTTTTCTTCTGTTGTTTCTTGACCTTTTGACGGGCCTTAACAGTAGCAACTTTACCAACCATATGAATCTCTTAAACTTTGCCTTTCACAAGGATCTTTTCAGCACTTTGAACATCTTGCATCAGGCCTTGTAAGGTGTATTCCTTTTTGTTCAAAGTGTAGTCCAATTTGAACTGATCAAAGGAATCTGACAATGAATTGACAACCATATCAATTTTTGTCTCACCATCTATCTCAGCGCCATGTGATCGCGCTCCAAATGTTCACATTTAGCGCTCCCTTTTCCTATATTTTTGTACTTGTTTCTTGGGTAAAACCGGGTATTTAATGGAATAAATAAGTGTTTCAGGTAATTAGGGAAGTTCAGGGGCATTGTTGTCAATATGGTGAAATCAGGGGCAAAAGTGCAAAATTTGGGAAATTATTGAAGATTCCGTGAATAGGATAAAGATCAGGGTGCAGAACGTAATTCGCCAGCCAAGGCGGGTTCTGAAGGCGGGAATATTCCAGCCTTCCCGAAGGTTTGAAGTCTCCAGAGCAAGGCGAGTTCGCGCGGCGGGTTCATGCGGCGGGAAATTAGCCGCCTATATCTTTTCTGAAGCAAGGCGGGTTCGTGCGGCGGGCAAGAGCTCGCCTTCCAGGGGATCCAAGCCCGCCGACCAGACCGACTCAGCCATTTTGCACACCCAAAACACTCCCCTATATATATAATCTTCTCTCTTAACCCTAAACACTATCCCTAATATCCAAAATATCACATATTAGTCTAAATATACACCTTAGAACACTCACAAATCATCTCATCACACAAATAGCTTATTAGTCACCAAGAGCAAGGAGAAGCTAGCTTGAAGACCTCTCCAACACCTTGGGTTGTTTTCTTTCTCTCTTTTACTTGTTGTAACTTATTGTTGTGGGACTACATGTTTATGATGGGATATATGTGATATTGTAATAATATTCATACTTTTGTTGATGTGTTTATTTGTTTGAGCTTGAGATATACATGTTGATTTAATTAACCATTGATTAACATGTAATGGATTTAGACTTATTGAGACTTCAATATCATGCATGAGTAATCAATTATGTATGTGTCTTAATCCTAGGTTAGAGAGCTTATTTGCCATCAATTAGGAGTTGGATTAATTGCATGATCATAAATTCCTAGCATTTCCATTCCCATACCACCTCACTCACATTATCACTCTTGCATGACCAATATTACATGAGTGGTAATTAGTTTAGTTAATTAGTTAAAATTAGTTAATTTAGATAATTGTAGTGTTAACTTAGTTGATAGAGTAATTAATTGCTAAGGAATGACAAACCTTAGTTGTAGTTAAATTTAGTATAATTTAGTTGTTATTCAATTCATGCCATTCTTAGTGTAATTTAGTTATTAGCTAGTGTAATTGTCTTGCCACCATCCTCCCTTATTTTTATGCATGTAATTAGTGTTTATAGTGTAAATAAACTTGACTATAACATAGGCGTAGAACCGACTCACGTGTACCAACTTCCTCCGTGGGAACGAAACCCTTACTCGTAACCACTATACGTGGCGAACGATTCGTATACTTGCGAAAGGGTATACACTCGCACGCCATATCATTTACCGGTAGTTTATAGAACTATCGCGTAACCACATTTGCGGCGATCAAGTTTTTGGCGCTGCTGCCAGGGATTAGTATACGTTTGTAGGTCTAGTCTTTGTTTTAGTCATTTTTGTTATTTTTATTTTTAGTGTTCATAATCTATCTTGTTCGATTTGATTTTGTTTTGTTTGTTGGTTGTTTCAGATTATTAGATCAATATGGAAAGTGGTAATTCAGCGTTGATTAGTCAACTGGCCGAATTGAATGGGAAAGTGGCAACTTTCGTGTCACACTCTAGGCAGGCACCGGCACCAGTTTATCCATCTTTGGGGTGGAATGGACACACGGACTTTGTTCCGCAAGGAGAGCCATGGTCGGGAATGCCAGAGGTACCGTCCACGTATCCATACGAACACCACAACCATCAAGCTAGATGGGATCAAGAGAAACAAGACCACCAATGGGGTAACTTTGATGGAGAGGCATACCAACATGCCATTGACCAACGATTTCTTCAAGTTGAAAAACACATAGAGATGTGTACAAACTGGTTGGCTCAATGTGTGGAAGACTCCCAAGGGCAAGCCAAGGAAGCCCATGACCAAGAGCAAGCCTACCGACAAAACGTTAATCAACGGTTGCTTGACTTTGAAGAACACATAGAATGGTTGGGAGCTTGGCTGGCACAATATTTGGACGGGTTCTTAGAGACAAAAGAAATAGAAGAACCTCCAAGACTCCACAAATCAACAAGCCCGTTCTTTTGTCTTACTCTTGGAGGAATCAAACCGGTGGATTCCTCAAGTAGCTCAGAATGTGACCTTGGCGATGTTTTGCTAAGGGGTGAAGAAGAGCCAAGGGTAGAAAAGGAAAGAAAAGAGGTTGAAAAATCGGTGGAATCCTCAAGGAGTATAGATGATTACTTAGATGAGCTTTTGCTCATATTGGATGAGGATGAGGATTTCGAAGTTGATTTGGGAGGTAAAAAGGAAATGGGAGTAGAGGGTGCCCTACAAAGCAAGGAATTGATAAGTCAAAACAATGACTTAGTCTTGAAAGTCAATTCACTTGAGATGGAGAGAGACTCGGCATTGAAGAAGGCACAAGAGCTCTCCGTATTGGTGGTAGAACAAGAGATAGAATTCGCTCGGAAAGCGAACAAGATGCAAGAGGAAGCAGAAAAGAAGGACAAGGCATTGAAGGGTTTGAAAGAAGAACTCATCAAGAAAGACCATGCCTTGAAGGTATCACAAGTGGTGATATGTGACTACATTGTGGAAGTGGACAAAGCCGAATTGCCAGTCAAGGCTTTGGAAAAGAAAGGGGCCAAAAGAAAATCAACCAAGAAGCCCCGCACTACCCAAAGTGGAGCAAGCCTTCCGAAGGTTGCCCACAAGCAATCCGAAGCAACGGCGGAGGACAACAAAGGTAGCCTTTCTAACTTTGCTCCTACATGTTATTTTTGCCATATTAGGGGTCACAAAAGGGCCCAATGTGTTAAATATGTTGAATTGTGCAAAAATAGAGAAAGCATGCTTAGGAAAAAGGTGAGAAAGGTTAGGGAAGCTTGGGTCCGTAAGGACAAGTTAGGCCAATCCAAGGAGCTTCCTTTCGTTGCAAGGAATGATACACCTAGTGGTAAGGTGTGGGTAGTGAAGAACCACGATAGAAATCATGTCACATTAGATAGTCCTTCGAACTTCCATACATTGCATGATCAGTTTTCGAGTGAATTACGTGTTTCATTACACGTATGAACATATTTCTTTTTGTTATTTTTAGGTTAGTTTGTTTTTAGGAGTCTTGAGTCTATATTTATCCACTTACCATATTACAAATGTGCTATGAGATGCATGAAAATAGATAGGTTTGGGGGTTATACTCCCTACTTATAAACTTGCATAGCATATGCTTGTAGTTTTGGTGTTGTTTTTGTGTGTGTGTGTAGGATTGGAATCCAGAAGAAATACCTTGCGCGAGAAGTAACCGCGGAAAAGAACCAGCGGGCCCGAAGGAGAGAATTCACGGAGTTCACCGCAACCTCAGATTCACGGGAAAGTGCCCGCCTTGCTGCATGTATGAACTCGCGGGAAGGCTTCAAGATTCGCCGTGAATTCAGATCAGCGAGCAACATACTCGCAGGAACAGGGATACAAAGCCGCAGCACACACCATGCACAATACACCATACCACGAGCCACACCAACCTAGGAATGCTAAATCTCAGGTCCAATCCTCTACTCTGAAGCTTTTACTTCAAGTTAATATGTTATGTTTAGCTTAAGAGTGTGGATTGGTTGTTTTTGCCTAGTGAGTAGGATTGGTTTTTGTAATGTGATTAGTGGTTGATATTTAGGATTGTATATATGTTTCCATGTTAGTTGTAGATATTAGGATTGTATATATATAATTATGTTATATTTTTGTTTTATTTTTGTAGTTTTAGTTCAAACCTTGTGAAGATGCCCTGTTTCGAAAATTTTAAGTCAAATGTTTCCTTAAAACTGTACTAATTGGTAAAGAAATAAATTTTTCTGCCCATGTTGTGTTCATCCTTTTTTCGATACGGTTCCAACGGTATAAAGAACATAAAGTTCTGGGCAGTGGTTTAAAAGTTATGAGTATTTCTTTGACCGAAGGTTACAGGCGTGCCCTGTTTTCAAAATTCTGCACGTGACCTGTTTTCAACGTCTGTTTTCACACTTTTCCGATTTGAATTTTAAAATATTTTATTCATAAGAAGTGTTCCTTTGCATGTCTATATTCTTGTCTCAAAATTTGAGCATGTTTTATTGTGTATCTTTAAAAATATGCATGCAAAAGCAGACGTTGTTCGAGTTTCATAAGTTAACAGTTTTCTCGAAACATTTTCCTCTATGTTTAGAAGCATCTTTCACATGATATTTTTGTTATTTTATTTTTAAATGTTGTGTTTAGTTGTATATAAGTGTTAGTATGTTTGTGTACGGATTTCCAAATCATGAATTCCTTGTTCATGTGCTTCAATTTTTCAACATTGAGGACAATGTCGAGTTTAGGTTTGGGGGTGTGGACACATGTATATTTTTTCAATTTTTTGTGATTTTTGTGTTGTATATATTGTGTTTTTGTGATTTTTCTAAATTTTGAAAATTTTGCGAATCGAGCCATCTTTGAACAAATTGTTTGAATGAGATGTTTTGAGTAGTGCCGTTGAGGAGTCTTTAGCATGTGTTAAATACTGAGTCCTGGATAATTTTTGTCAGTCTAGGAATTTTTTGCGCATAATGGAATTTAGTCCCTTTCTTTAAGTGTCTAAGTGGACGAGACTCCATACTCGATTGTTAGGATTAATAGTGGAGACTACCCGTGAGTTTTGTGCCTTTGTGTTCATTTCTGAGGGTATATGTTTCTATTCTTAAACACTCTTCAAACATATTTTTCATTGTGATCTCATCGCATCATTCGCATTGTTTGCCATAGAACATTCATAAATGTGGATAACATGTTGAATTTGTATTCCCATAATAGATGGACTTTTAGAAATGATATTAGGACTTTGTAGTATTCACTACCAAATTGTCTAAACACGTCCATTTCCCTTTATGCATGATTCAATGTAAATACGGCCAAACACATAAACCTATCACACAACACCCTAATCCATAGACCTAAACACTTATTCTTACATAGCTACTAATCTTGTCAAGTTCTACTAAAGTAGAGAATTCAACCGTAAGCTCTAAATTGTAATAGCGTGTACTGAGGCATATTTTGTAACTTGTGCTAAGAAAGGGCTTTCAAAATTTAAGTGTTGAAAATTAATCACTTAAAGCCCTTAATCTTCAAAGCAATGACTACTCCAATGAGAGTAACAAATTAGCACAAATCATAGTTCAAAATTATAGCCTAGACGCTTGTATCAATGAATAATCTAAACGAGCTTCGAGTTGAAAATTGTTATGTGAAACATCTTGGCATGATTAGTACTTCCATATACCTTCCATATACATTCACCACATATCACCTTGGCCAACACAAGTAGGGAAGAATTAATTGATCTTTTAGGAAGTCTATTTAGGGAATGCAAATTTAATATGCTCTACCACGTTCGTGGCATTCAATTCCTTCATGAGATCAATTTTCAGAAAATGTGCTTTATTTCGAATACTCACATGCGTAATATTTGATTGCCATCTACATAACTTCCAAAACGCATGTGTTTGATAGAGAGTGTGCCTAGGACTCTGAGAGAAAAATAGAGTGAAATCCTGTGAGGATTAGAGTCAAGGCGAATTACATCCAAGCATTAGAGTGTGTAGAATTTGATGCTATGCCATTTTTTGAGTGTGGGATTTACATTATGTATTTCATTCATTTGAATGACTTAAGGTTATCCTCCGCTCAGTGGTTCTCACATGTACTACTCCTCATAAGCACAACTTATTTGATATCTGATTTTGTATGGTTTTGTTTTTGCAAATTGTTTGTATTTTTAGTTTTTAATTGTTAGCTTTATGTTTGTGGGTATCGTAGCGGTAAACCCTCAGGAGACTACACTCCTCCTACTAGGGACACCTAGGGGTTTAAAAAGCTTGTGGCACGTGCTAAGTGCCATCGTTTCTCCCACGAAAGAGGACTAATTAGTTTACGTTTTATTTACGCTTTAATAGTTGTTAATTTTTAGTTTTTGTTTTGCTCGAGGACGAGCAAAAGTTAGGTTTGGGGTCTGATCGCGCTTCAAATGTTCACATTTAGCGCTCTCTTTTTCCTATATATTTTGTACTTGTTTCTTGGGTAAAACCGGGTATTTAATGGAATAAATAAGTGTTTCAGGTAATTAGGGAAGTTCAGGGGCATTGTTGTCAATATGGTGAAATCAGGGGCAAAAGTGCAAAATTCGGGAAATTATTGAAGATTCCGTGAATAGGATAAAGATCAGGGTGCAGAACGTAATTCGCCAGCCAAGGCGGGTTCTGAAGGTGGGAATATTCTAGCCTTCCCGAAGGTTTGAAGTCTCCAGAGCAAGGCGAGTTCGCGCGGCGGGTTCATGCGGCGGGAAATTAGCCGCCTATATCTTTGCTAAAGCAAGGCAGGTTCGTGCGACGGGTTCGTGCGGCGGGCAAGAGCTCACCTTCCAGGGGATCCAAGCCCGCCGACCAGACCGACTCAGCCATTTTGCACACCCAAAACACTCCCCTATATATATATTCTTCTCTCTTAACCCTAAACACTATCCCTAATATCCAAAATATCACATATTAGTCTAAATATACACCTTAGAACACTCACAAATCATCTCATCACACAAATAGCTTATTAGTCACCAAGAGCAAGGAGAAGCTAGCTTGAAGACCTCTCCAACACCTTGGGTTGTTTTCTTTCTCTCTTTTACTTGTTGTAACTTATTGTTGTGGGACTACATGTTTATGATGGGATATATGTGATATTGTAATAATATTCATACTTTTGTTGATGTGTTTATTTGTTTGAGCTTGAGATATACATGTTGATTTAATTAACCATTGATTAACATGTAATGGATTTAGACTTATTAAGACTTCAATATCATGCATGAGTAATCAATTATGTATGTGTCTTAATCCTAGGTTAGAGAGCTTATTTGCCATCAATTAGGAGTTGGATTAATTGCATGATCATAAATTCCTAGCATTTCCATTCCCATACCACCTCACTCACATTATCACTCTTGCATGACCAATATTACATGAGTGGTAATTAGTTTAGTTAATTAGTTAAAATTAGTTAATTCAGATAATTGTAGTGTTAACTTAGTTAATAGAGTAATTAATTGCTAAGGAATGACAAACCTTAGTTGTAGTTAAATTTAGTATAATTTAGTTGTTATTCAATTCATGCCATTCTTAGTGTAATTTAGTTATTAGCTAGTGTAATTGTCTTGCCACCATCCTCCCTTATTTTTATGCATGTAATTAGTGTTTATAGTGTAAATAAACTTGACTATAACATAGGCGTAGAACCGACTCACGTGTACCAACTTCCTCCGTGGGAACGAAACCCTTACTCGTAACCACTATATGTGGCGAACGATTCGTATACTTGCGAAAGGGTATAAACTCGCACGCCATACCATTTACCGGTAGTTTATAGAACTATCGCGTAACCACATTTGCGGCGATCACCATGCAGTTCAGCAATGTTGAGATGTGCTATGACTTTCATCATGTGATCTTTCACAGCCTGTCCAGGTTTCATTCTAAGATTCATAAAAGCAGTCACTGCCTCTCTCTTAGTCATCCTGGACTTCATAGCAAACATCTCCTCTAGAGACATCATTATATCAGCAGCGGACTCCATCCCTTCATGCTGCTATTGCAACACGTCGGATATAGTGGCCATAATATAACATTTGGCCATATCATATGAAGTCTTCCACTGCTCATACTCATCTCTATACATTATGCTAGATTCATTATTGGGAGCAAGTGGTTTAGGAGTAGTTAGAACAAACTTATGTTTTTCACTTTGTAGCAACAACCCAATTTTCCTTTTCCATGTGACATAATTATCTCCAGTTAAAGTGTTATCTTTCAGGATGTTCATAAGTGATGGGGTCATGATTTCTGAATAAAACAAAACATATATAAGTAAATAATCATGATAGAGCACTGTTAAATATTTATCTTGAATTAAATAAATAACTCAATCATAAAATTCAACGGTGATCCAACACCCATAAATGTTACGCCTCCTTTGGGAGTTCGCACCATTTACTAGTTAGACTAGGTCCCACCTAATTGTTAACATAACAACCAGCGTTTTCAATTTTAGCCTTGCAATTTTATTGACAAGAACTCTTGGGAGAATATCAATAAAATTACATTGAGTGTGTTACCAAGATATCGACCCTCAATTTTCTCTCACGAAAATCCCTCCTTGGGGAGTAGATCTCGTTTGAGTCCATTGTCTAGTCTATCCTTGTAAGGAAGTATATTGTTAAATTCCATTCATGGACGCCCCTTGGGAGGATTACCAATAAATAATAAAGCTCAACTAACCTTGGAGGCCATAGGTGTTACAAAAACACCTTCTCCCACTCAATTATTTAAGGCGTGTGATTAAATCCCAAAGAATGATTTACCAAGTTATCTAGATGCCAATTTAGATACCTAAATCATTCAATACATGTTCATACCAAAAGAGATATATAAGTGGCACTCCTATTCTATATGTCATGTTATCATACAATAACAAATATTGTAATATTTAACAAAAATTAAATAGCAACAATTTTGGCCCATCCTAGAAAAACAAGTAAATTACAATTGTTTAAGAATACAAGATCTTCAAGTGGCCCATCAACCATACGCTCATCCTTCGGCCTCCTCCCATGGGCGACACACCCCACAACCCCACAACCCCACAACCCCACAACCCCACAAAGGGGCTGCTCATGAAGCCTCCCAGGGCTGCCATGCGCAGCCCACCAAGTTTTGGGCTTGCCATGCGCAGCCCAATCCACTCCTAGGGTGCGCACGGTGCTCGTTCTCGGTTCCGGTTGCTTTGTTTTTCTTCGTGTCTTCGAATCTTCAATACCCGAATACTTTACAGCAGTATTTAAACAAATAAAATACTGCAGTATTTTTTTATTTTTTTTTAATCACTGCAGTATATTTACAAACAAAAACTGCACATAATAAATAAAAAAAACTGCAGTAAAAACTGCACTTAAAATAAAATAAAAATAAAAAAAACTTAGCAACTACCAAGAAGGAATTATGGCGATAATAGACCACCCTTCTTGTTACAATTCCGAAACAAAAATTACATTGAAAATCTAGGACCAAAATCGAGCAACAACAATTCACATCAAACATATATAAATCCATACATCACATGTAATTATATATGTGAATACCTAGAGTGCCATCTCTTTCTAAACATGCATAATCACAATAAAAAGAAATAGATCCACGTATATATACGTTAATTAATTAAATGGGTTCAACCAAGGCTCTGATACCAATTGTAGGGAAAAATACCGTAGTACGCAGCGGAAGCGAGACTAAAAATAGATTTAGTAGTTTTAAAATTTTTCCCTTTAATGAACCTTAACCCTTTAATTAATTAAGCATACATATAATCAACAAAAGAAGAATACCTTTTGTCGCGTGATCCGATTGACTTACGTCGATGGTAATCCGCAAGATCTTCAATCCTAGCACGAACATGAATCACCTAGGAGCGTAGTCTCTCTTTTCTTTGAATTGCAAACCTGAGAATGGACAAACAAACTTTTCTTTTTCTTTTTGTTAGTCACAAAACAATCAAAAGAAGACTAAGATTATTCCGGTCACTTTTGAGTTCTCAATCTAATGATCGAAACTCGCGTGAACCTAAATCGATGTTGTACACACAAGCTTATTGATGAACAAGCAATTAGTGTACCATCAAAGAATAGTCTATTCACTCTTTTATGTTTTTAATAGAATAAAAATACTTTCTATGAATTGAGAAGAAGAAGAAAATTGTCTCTATAAAACTCTAAGGTGGCCGAACCCTATAGCAAGTATTATATAGGTGGCCTAATTTCTTTTCTCTTTTCTTTTTAGGGTTGCCGAAAATCCTTCTCTAAAACCAACTAGGGTTGCCGCAAATCACATGCCAAAATAGGCTTGTGTTGCACCCTAATTTCCATCAAAAAAATAGACTTCAAACCCTAATCCAACTCATAGATATTTTATTCTTTTTATTGACTAAATTAAAAGACTTCTTATTTGATTAAATAAATAAAATTAATTATTTATTTTCTTATCAAACAAGTCTTTTATTTTTAGTATACTACCACCAATAGTATAGCTTTAGGAAATATATTTCCTTATCAAAAAAAGATTTGTTTCTTAATTAAACAATGAAACAAAATAATATATTAGGTTAATTTATTCACCTTTGCCGCCCCACTTAAAATAAATGGGCCATATATTATTTTCTTATTTCATTTAATCCATTGGACTTTAAATAAAAAGCCCACATGTGAACCAGACCCATTCTTACTAAAAGAAACAAGCCCACATGTCTTTCATTAATATATTAATACAATTGTGCAGCCCATTAAATAAATAATGTGCAAATTATATTCTTAATATATTAAATGCAATTCTAAATGGACCCATAAATTGGTCCGGTAGAATATATCAAGTGATCCATGCAAGTCCGTGTGGATTGGGGATCTTGGCGGGCTATCTAAATTTAAGCTTCAATAGACACAACCTAATCACAATCAACAAATGATTCACTTAGGTCCGATCCATTAATTTTAACTCATTCCACTAAAGAGCTAAAATTGAACTCTTAAATAAAGATAGAAAAGGAAGATGTTCCTCATTCATACCCTAGACAATCATGTTGGAGATAATGTATCCTCGTGATTAATATCAGTAATCGCCAAGAGTTCATAAACCGCCTATAACTCTCCAAGTTACCATATTTACTCATATGACCACGTTTTGAACTTGGATATTTTGACTTGTCCAGAAGCCATGTTTTCAATAGACACTATCGAAAACTCAACGTTGAGATTTAATATCCAATTACCTCAAAACATCCATATGATGATATTATACTCTCATTTATTAAATGGAGCCACGATGTCCATATCTATAAATGAAGTCCTCTATCGATTAACAAATGAATATCACCAAACTATCGAGGATAGACTATGCGATATAATCGTACTGATTGATAACTCAAATGATATCACTTGCAACCATAAGTCCATCATTTATCTCAGGATTAAGATAGACTCTCCGATTGTCCTGATAATGAAAAGACTATTATCTATTGACGGTTCTAGATAAAGCTTTTCATTGTGATCCAGTTCAATGCACCCAGTGCACTAGATTCTTTTACTTGAAGACACTCCGATGATTTTAGACTCATCATATCTCATTTAATCCCACTCAAATGCTAGCAAAAGAATTCTACAACTTTAACAAGATAAAGGTGTTTAACCTTTAACTTAAGTTGTGAACATTATTCAAGACTAACTAAAGAATTGTGTCTACCACATACATATCCAGATGTACGAACAATTCTTCTTTTCTCATAGTCTTTAGACCTTATGATTATTTACTTTGACAATTATAATATTTAAACTATAAATGCTATACAATTTATTAAACCAGAAATCACTTTATTAATATGAAAAAGATTGTTAATTACAATATTACACTCTTGCTATTGAGCATAATCCTAACAGTTTCCACGGGGATGACAGATTCAGCTCCGAAAGCCATGGAGTATGGGGTCTCACCTGTCGAGCTTCTTTTTGTGGTTTGATACGCCCATAGCACTTGTGGCAACTTCTCTGCCCAGCTACCCTTTTTTGCAGCTAGCTTGGCTTTCAGATTGTGCTTTATGATCTTGTTTACTGCTTCAATTTGACCATTTGTTTATGGATGTGCTGGAGTTGCGTAGTAGTTGTTGATTCCATACTTATCACACAGCTCCCTGAATTTCTTGCCATCGAATTGGGTTCCATTGTCAATGATGATGGCGTTTGGTATCCCGAATCTGTACAGGATATTTTTCTTCACAAAGCTTGTAGTGTTTCTTCTGTTATGTTCACCAATGACTCGGCTTTTACCCATTTTGTAAAATAATCCATGGCCACAATGGCATGTTTTGCTCCTCCGGGTGCTGTTGGCATTGGACCGATCAAGTCAATTCCCCACATGGCGAATGGCCAAGGCGAGGTGATGCTCTGCAAGAGTTCAGGTGGTTAGCGAATGTTGTTTGCAATTCTCTGACATGCCTCACACCTTGTTGCTATCCTTTTTGCATCGGCAAACAACGTTGACCAGTAAAAACCCTGTCTTAATGTTTTATGGGCTAGACTGACACCCCCAGCATGGTTCCCACAATTTCCACTATGTATGCTTTTCAGGATCCCTTCTGCTTCTTTAGGTCTGACACATCTCTGCAACGCCCTTGAGTATCCCCTCTTGTATAGTTCTCTATTAAGGATTGAATATCTTGTAGCTCTGTACTTCAGTCGTTTTGCCTCCACTGGATCACTTAGGAGTACGTCATTGACAAGGTACTCTTTGATTGGTGTTATCTAACTATCTGTTTCGCCGAAGACTGCCCCAACTTCCATTTGTTTGATTATACTTGGCTACAGTAGGTGAATCATGGGAATAGTTCTGGGCCAGATGTTGATTGTGGCGGATGCCAATTTGGCCAAGGCGTCAGCCTGCTCGTTTTCTTCTCTAGGAAGCTGGATAATCCTGTACTCTTTAAACCTCCCCAGCAGCTCCTTTGCTAATTTCAGGTAAGCGATCATGTTTTCGTCTCTCGTCTGGTATTCATCTAGTACTTGATTAATAATGCCTTAGGAGTCGATGAAAATTTCCACCTCATCGGCTCCTAGAACCGTGCAAACTCTTAGTCCTGCTATGAGTGCTTCATACTCGGCTTGGTTGTTAGTATCTTTGAAGTCAAAATGTAAGGCACATTTGACTGAATCTTCTTCCGGGGTTGATACCACTACCCCTGCCCCGCTGCCATGCGTGTTTGACGACTCGTAAATGCGGAGTTGCCACCTGAATGTTTTCTTAGTTTGTTCCAACATCATCCTTGCCACTTCCATGTTTGGTTCGGTGAACTCTGCCACAAAATCCGCCACTGCTTGGCCCTTGATTACTGTCCTTGGGAGATACTCTACATCAAACTCACTTAATTCGATCGCCCATTTGGTTAGTCTACCGGATACCTCTAGCTTCTGTAAAATCAGTTTCAGTGGGCAGTTGGTGTATACTTCGATTTTATGAGCTTGGAAATACGGCCTTAACTTCCTCGCCGCTGTTATTAGGGCGAGTGTCATCTTCTCGGCTGGCGAGTATCTTGTCTCAGCTGGTAACAGTGATTTGCTTGTGTAGTATACTGGTTTCTGGATTCCCTATTCCTGTCTCACCAGTACAGAACTTGTAGCTGCTTCAGAGACAGATAGATATATGTATAGTGTTTCTCCGGCTACTGGTTTTGACAATAGTGGTGCTCTCCCGAGGTATTCTTTCAGGGTTTAAAAGGCCCTCTCACAATCTTCGTTCCACTCGACTGCTTTGCCTTTCGTGAGAGCTTTAAAGAATGGTAGGCACTGGTCTGTTGATTTTGCTATGAACCTGTTTAACGATGCCAAGCACCCTGTGAGTCTTTGGACGTCCTTCAAGGTCTTTAGGGAAACCATTTTAGCCAATGCTTGGATCTTGTCCGGGTTCACCTCTATTTCTCTTTGATGCACCTGATATCCGAGGAACCTTCCACACAGTACGCCGAATACACATTTCACTGGGTTTAGCTTCATTCCGTATCTAGTTAACACATCGAATATCTCCCTTAGGTCGTCCGCATGCTTGTCAACTATGATGTTCTTCGATAGCATGTCGTCAACATATACTGTTAGGATTATGCTCAATAGCAAGAGTGTAATATTGTCTTTGACAATCTTTTCATATTAATAAAGTGATTTCTGATTTAAACAAATCTTGTAGCATTTATAGATTGAATATTATAATTGTCAAAAGTAAATAATCATAAGGTCAAAAGACTATGAGAAAAGAAGAATTGTTCATACATTTGGATATGTATGAGGTAGACACAATTCTTTAGTTAGTCTTGAATAATGTTCACAACTTAAGTTAAAGGTTGGGCACCTTTATCTTGTTAAAGTTGTAGAATTTTTTTGCTACCATTTGAGTGGGATCAAATGAGTTATGATGAGTCTGAAATCATCGAAGGGTCTTCGAGTAAAAGAATCTAGTGCACTAGGTGCATTGAATAGGATCACAATGAAATACTTTATCTAGAACCGTCAGTAGATAAAAGTTTTTTCATTATCAGGACAATCGGAGAGTCTATTTTAATCCTGAGATAAATGATGGACTTATGGTTGCAAGTGTTATCATTTGAGTTATCAATGAGTGCGATTATATAGCATAGTCTATCCTCGATAGTTTGGTAGTATTCATTTGTTAATCGATAGAGGACTTCATTTATAGATATGGACATCGTGGCTCCATTTATTAAATAAGAGTAGAATATCATCATATGGATGTTTTAAGGTATTGGATATTGAATCTTAACGTTAAATTTTCGATAGAGTCTATTGAAACATGGCTTCTAGACAAGTCAAAATATCGAAGTTCAAAATGTGGTCATATGAGTAAATATGGTAACTTGGAGAGCTATAGGCGGTCTATGAGCTCTTGGCGATTACTGATATTCTTCACGAGGATACACCATCTCCAATAAGATTGTTTAGGGTATGAATGAGAAATATTTACTTATTCTATCTTTATTTAAGAGTTCAATTTTAGCTCTTTAGTGGAATGAGTTAAAATTAATAGATCGGACCTAAGTGAATCATTTGTTGATTGTGATTAGGTTATGTCTATTGAAGCTTAAATTTAGATAGCCCACCAAGATCCCCAATCCACACGGACTTGCATGGATCACTTGATATATTCTACCGGACCAATTTATGGGTCCAACTAGAATTGTATTTAATATATTAAGAATATAATTTGCAAATTATTTATTTAATGGGCTGATCAATTATATTAATATATTAATGAAAGGCATGTGGGCTTGTTTCTTTTAGTAAGAATGGGTCTGGTTCACATGTGGGTTTTTTAATTAAAGTCTAATGGATTAAATAAAATAAGAAAATAATGTTAGGCCCATGTATATGGTGTGGGCGGCAAAGACTAGAATAATAGTCTAAAATATTATTTTATTTTATTGATTGATTAAATGGAAATTAATTAATTTATTAGTTAATCATTTAATTAAGAATCAAAATCTTTTTCTGACTAGGAAATATGTTTCTTAGTAGTATACTATTGTGGTAGTATAATAAATATAAAAGACTTTATTTGGTAAGTAGATAAATAAGGGATTTGTTTATCTAGTCAAATAAGGAAGTCTTTTATATAGTCATAATAGGATTAAACACTATAGAGTTGGATTAGGGTTTGGAAATCAAAAGAGAGATAGGAGTCATTGATGGAAACACAAATCCTCTTCAAGTGAGGATTTCGGCCACCACATGTATTTCCTATTTGTGATTTTCGGCCAACCCTAATTGTGATTTAGCCAAGAGAATTTGGCTAAGATAATATGTATAAGATAAAGTGCATTTTTGGCTAATATAATATAAATATGGAAAGTGCAGAATTCATGCACTATATATATTTTTTTTTAATTGGGCAAAGAAGAATGTGCGGACTTATATATTAATTAGGCAAAGAAGAATTCGGTGCATTGATATAATATATTGGGCATGTATATTATGCAATATATATATATTGAGTGCAAAGAGAATTTGGCTAACCCTAATGCTTAATTGAGAGTTTTTTTTTTTCTTGAGAAAAATAGAATCCAACTCTAAGACTAGTGTGATTTTCGGCAAAGAGGAATAGAGAGAAAAGTTTGTTCTTATTTCGATAGTGCACTAGTTACTTTTACATCAAAAGGTTTTGTGCACAATTTCAAATAAGGTTCACGCGAGTTTCAATCTAAAGATTGTGAATTCAAAAGTGACTGAAACATTCTTTGTTGTCTCTTGGAACTTGTTGTGACTAACGAAAAAGAAAAAGTTTTGTTAATCCATCCTCAGGTACACAATTCAAAGAGAAGGGAGACCACGCCTAGGTGATTCACGTTCGTGATTGGATTGGAAGATCTTGCGGATTACCATCGACGCAATGTCAATCGGATCACATGACAAAGGTATGATATCTTTAATATTATATGTTAATTAATTAGAGGGTTAAGGTTCAAATTATGGAAAAATTTTAAACTATACTAAACTCGATTTTAGTCTCGCTTCTGCTGCGTGCACGTACTTTTCCCTACATATACCTCCATATTCTTCCCTATTTGTTTGGCAAACATCCTGTTGACTAGGCGTTAGTAAGTTGCTCTAGCGTTTTTTCAGGTCGAATGGCATGACTGTGTAGCAGTATAACCCTTGATCCATAGTGAATGCTATTTTTTCTTCGTCTAGCTTGTGCATCTTGATTTGGTTATATCCTGAGTATGCATCCATAAAGCTCAACATCTCGTGTCCGGTTGTTGCATCGACCAACCGATCGATTCTTGGTAGTGGAAAGCTATCTTTGGGGCAAGCCTTGTTTATATCGGTGAAGTCTACACACATCCTCCACTGATTGTTCTTCTTTTTTACAAGGACTACGTTTGCCACCCATTCCGGATATTTAACCTCTCTGATTGATCCTGCGGCGAGCAATTTAGAGATTTCTTCTTTTATTGCTACGCTCCTCTCCGGGTTAAAGCTTCTCCTTTTCTGCACCACCGGTTTGCTTTTTTTGTCTACGGCCAGGTTGTGCGAGATCATGCTTCTACTAATTCCTAGCATGTCTTTATGGCTCCATGCAAAAATTTCCTTGTACTCTATCAACAAGTTCGATACGTCTCTCTTGACTTGTTCGGCCAGCCTTGCACCGATCTTAACTGTTTTATCAGGTTCCGTTTCGTCTAGAACAATAGACTCAGTGGGTTCTTCCTTTTCTCTGCTCGCTTTATCCCTTGGATCCAATTCAAAAGTTTCTGGATTTTCTTCTTGCATTTCCTTATTTACCTCGAATATGTTTAAGGTTTCTGCTCCCGTCTTGTCTTTGAAAATTGAGAGGTTAGCACGACGAGCCATCTCTTGTGATCCCTTTAATTCCCCAACTCCAAACTCCGTAGGAAATTTTACTTTCAATGCATGGGTTGAAGTGACTGCTCGGGCTTTGTTGAGGAATGGTCGGCCGAGTAAAGCATTATATGGCCAATTGTGAATGTCAACCACGATAAAATCCAGTAGGATTGTTCGCTAGCACGGTTTTGTCCCAAACCTTACCGGCAGCTTCATGGTCCCCAACGATCTCACTTCTGCACCTCCGAAACCTTTCAATGGCACATGGAAGGGCTCCAGATCTCTCCTGTCCAATCGCAGCTCATCATATACTCTGGCACTCAAAATGTCAGCTGAACTCCCATTGTCTATCATTACTTGGAGAACGTCTCTGTGTGCTATTTGAACCCCTACTACAATTGCATCATTGGGCTTGGCGTCAATCCCGTCTGAATCTTCTGCTGTAAATGTTATGGGGTCATGTCCTTCTCTTCCTTTCTTAAAGTTTCTCTGCACAGAGTTTATCTCCATATTTTTGCTCTCATACGTTACTTCTCAGACTTCTAACATCCTCTCTCGATTACTTCTACCTATATGGGGACCACCGAAAATGGTGTTTATTATAGCGCTGGGGCTGCTTCTCCTTGGGCTTTTCTTTTCTTGCCCGCTTCCTTAGCGGCTATCTTGGCGTCCGCTGTGCTTGTCTCCTTTCAAAGTAAAATCTTTCAAGTGCCCCTCTTTGATTAGGCTCTCAATATGGTCACGCAGCTGGAAGCATTTTGAAGTGTCATGCCTATGATCTTTGTGAAATCGGCAGTATTTGGTTGTGTCCCTTCGGGCATTATTTGACTGTTGCCGAGGATACTTAGCGAGTCCCTTGTCTTCTACTACAGAAAGTATCTCCTCTTGATCACCTGTTAGAGGGGTGTAGTGGCTATACCTTCCCTAGAATTTACCGGTTCAGTTGTTTCCTCTGTTTTCCCTAGGTTGCCCCTTTTGATTCTTTTCATCTTTCTGACGATCACGCGATTGCGTTTTCTTGTCATCTTTGTGCTCTGATTTTGAGTCGGGCTTGTGGCCATGCACGTAGCTACCCCCTTGTGCTACTTCTTCTTCCTCCGCAAGTGCGTAGTCGCCAGTTATTTCCATCATCTCTTCGTAAGTTTTTGGCCAATCTCTTCGCAGGTCAAAAGATAGTCGGCCGCTTTGCAACCCATTAGTGAAGGCGGCGATGATAGCTACATCACTAGTGTCTTCGATTTGAGCGACCTCCTTTTCGAATCTTGCTAGATATTTCTTGATCGACTCATTATGTTCTTACTTCAGGTTTGATATATGGGCAAGCGATTTTCTTTTCTGCACACTTCCCATGAATTGTCTTATGAATGCTTTGCTGAGGCTCGAAAAACCATTAATACTCTCGGGCAGGAGTCGCCCGAACCACCTTGAAGCGAGATCGCCAAACGTTTGAGGGAACGTTAGACACAGCAGCCCATCGTTGGATGAATATTGGGCCATGACATTACGGAATCGACAGACATGCTCTTTTGGGTCTCTATTTTCCTTATACTTCTCGATGGTTGGCATTCTGAATCTATCTGGAAATTGGGTGCGAGCAATATGTTCAACGAATGGGCTATCTGACTTATCATCCAAATATACGTTTCGGCCATATCTACGTGCCATTGCTGAAACCTTCCTTGATAGTTCCTGTAGGGTGACATCTCGCTGACCAGTTGGCTCTCCTGCTAGATTGAGTCTGCTCTTGATTGTCATTCTTCCATAATCGCCTCTATCACTCGGGTTCCTACCAGTTCTCGATCTTTTGTGCTCTCAGATCTTCTCCACCGTGCTCTTTTTTATCGTAATTCCCTTCGTGGTCGAGGACTCTTGTCTTTAGACAAGATAGAACGGTGTCTCCGCCGGCTCCTTTGGTATGTGTCATTGGAATTAACCACATGTATTCGCCCCTGGTCTCGCCCCTCCATAGATTCTTCATTCAACACGCCTTTTCCCTTCCTTTGTTTTCTTCCTTCGAAACTCTCAGGGTGGTCCTGGGGAGTCTCTTCAGTGGATGGTCTTGCTTGAGCATCGGGGGTTGCCATGTGAACTTAGTCCACAAATTGACTTTCAATTAGAATGATAATCAAGCTATCTTTCTCAATAGCTTTTACCAAACATAAACATAGATATAGAAGAAGAAACCCCAAGCAAATGGAAGGTCAAAAAGAAAGAGATCCCAAAGTTAAGTCCATTACCTCGGATTCTACAGCTGGTTCGGAAATCTGTGTTGAACCACCAGAAATCACGATCAAACAGCCACCAAACCACTTGGGGATGATAGAGGACTCAAATACGAACACTCTCCAACTTGAATCACTCAAATCCGACTCCGGATGAGGAAGATATGGTGTTTGGAAGTTTAGAAAAATTGAGAGAGAATTCTGACGGGAAAAGCTGAAATTTTCTTCTTAATTTTTCAAATGGAGAGAGAGAGGGAAGAAATAGGAGGAGAGAGAAAGGAGCAACCGGCCTATCATGTGAGGCCACGTCACCCCCTGGCCATGGGGGGCGCGTGGCCCACACGGGAGCAGAGGCTCCTCCAGGCCGTGGGGCCCATGGCCTCACCAACGGCTAGCCCAAGTGGCCTCACGGCCTGGGCTGTCCTCTCGCGCGCGCCCTCGGTTCTTCAGCCCGTATCTTGGGCATCCAAACTCCAATTTCAAATCTGTTTCTGGATTATGAACCGTGACTCTCTCACGCACGACGAAGACTACACAACTTTGAAAAACGGTTGAGAAATCATCTCGGAAAACGTCGATGAAGTCAACTCAACGAATGAGAACGAAAAGTAGCGTAGCTACATCGTTTGGACTCGAAACTACATTATTGAGTAATCAAAACGACCGGAACTCAATAAGGAATCATAATAGACCATGTTCAAGTCCAAATACAAAAATACGGAAACATACAAACACAAAGACACACACATATGCTAGTTTCCAGACATAGTCCTAGAAAATGCAAAACACTAAGTTTATCAACATAATATGAATGCATGAGTATATTTTGCCAAGTGTGTTAAAGTGATATGTAAATGAAATTAAATCATGAAGGAACACACAAGAATGATATGTGTGTGTGTGTGTGCCTAACCTTGTAAGAGATAAGAGGTCCTTTAATACCTTTGTCGACCAATAATGCACGAATCTCTTAAAAGCCGGCTTCTTGAATGAATTGTGGTTGAGACGTCCTTCGTCTTCAAAATTCTTCAATTACTAACCACTAAACATTACAAGATAAACACGTTTTGATATGGAATTAATGCCAACACTAACTATAAACCTTACATATTGACCGGAGTGTTAGACGAGGTCTACATAGGTTGTAAACTCCATTTCAATTAGTGGATTTCGAGGTTCGAGTGTGGCGCACTAAACAGCCCGTGGTTTTTTCCCAGTGGTTGGGTTTCCACGTATATATCAAGTGTTATTTAAATTCCGCATCTTATTACACTTGCTATATTTTTGTGACTAGTTAGGGGTATTTTCGTAATCTTGTCATGCATGCGAAAATTGGGTAATAACGATTAAAATCTATTCACCACCCCCCCCCCCCCCCCCCCCTCTCCCCCTCCCCCTCTAGATATATTTAGAACACACCGAGTGTTTATTTATTTGACTTTCAATTGGTATCAGAGCGGGTTCCTAGATATACTTAGGTGATCCTAGCTCATTTTAGGTGTGTTGTGCATTTGTGTGATTTTTACTCTTTCATACATTTTGCATTCATTTCATTCATTTGATACAATGAGTGGATACGGTGGCAACCATGAGGGTGCGACAAGTACACGACCTCTCCTCCTCACCAGTGTGAATTATGCCTCATGGAAAGGCAAGATGGAAGTATACGTGTGTCAAATCCATGATAGGGCATGGATGGCTATTGAAGATGGGTATGCGCCTCCTATAATGACTCCCACGGGTGGTGGAGAAGAAGTACTCAAGCCTAAGGCTCAGTGGTCCACTGAAGAGTTTGAGACTTCAAAATGGAATAGGAAGGCTTGGCATGCTCTTCTATGTGCAGTGGATGAAAATCAGTACAAACTGATTTAGAACACTAGGATAGCCAAGGAGGCATGGGATATCCTAGAGGTTGCACACGAAGGAACCGATGTTGTTAAGGATTCCAAGCTACAAGTCCTTCAAACGCAATTTGAGTTGCTTAAGATGGAGGAGGACGAGTGCTTCAATGACTTTGAAGTCAAGTTAATGGATATTGTGAATCAAAGCCATCAACTCGGTGATCCTTATTCAGATAGGAGAGTTAAGCAGAAAATTATGAGGTCTCTCCCCGCTAGGTTTGAATCAAAGGTGACGGCTTTAGAGGAAAATAGCACTTACAAGGATATGAAGCCGAGTGAGGTAATTGGAAGACTCCTCGCCTATGGATCTAGGAAGGCTCCTAGCATTTCACCTCCTAAAAAGCAACAAGGAATTGCTTTGAAAGCTTCCAAGGTTGTGAAGGAGGAAAAAGGTGACTCGGACGAAGACACGGCATTGTTGCTTAGGAGATTCAAGAAATTCGTCAAGTTCGAGAAGAAAGGCTTTGGATCCAAAGGCCAAGACTTGAAGAAAAAAGCTCCCTTCAAGAGTTTTGAGCCTAGGCAAGAGAAGAGTGAAAAGAAAGGGGTCCAATGCTATGAATGTGGCGGTATAGGACACATCTCACCCGACTGTGGGAACTTGAAGAACAAGATGGCAAAAGTGATGACCGCCAAGTGGAGTGAAAGTGAATGACTCCGGAGAGGGAGACAAGTCATCAAGTGATGATGAGCTTACCATCGACTACACGACATTTGGAGCCACTTGTGTAGAAGATAACGTTGTTGGTAAGAAAGCCTTGACTAGTGATCCCATAGTAGAAAGAGATAAAGAAGTAGCTCTAAAGGAGATAGGTGTAGCTACTCATTGGGACATGGCACTCATTAACTCAAGAGACCAAGGTGAAGGTCTTAATGAGGGAAATTACTCCATAGGTGAGATGGAGAGTGGAGGAGATAGCTCTAGTGTAGATGACTCCTCATCTAACTCTACAAATGGAAATGTAGAGAAAATGGATGTTCATGACTTTATAGTCAAGTGTGAAAGTTCATTGAAGAAGAACAATAGAAATTGAAGATTTTAGAGGATGAAAATCTAGAACTTTCAACACACAATGACCACTTAAGTAAACAAGTGGAAACATCCAAGATGATTGAAGACAAGCAAAGGGATGAGGTAGCTATGTCTAAGAGGAATGAAGAAGGGTTAAAGAGGGAGCTTGATGAAGCTAAAGAGTCATTGACTCGAATGACCTCAAGCACCAAGAAGCTTAACCATATGCTTGGTGTTGGAAAGAACCCTTGTGACAAGAAAGGTATTGGGTATGAAGATTGTAAGGAGATCTCCACTCCAACCAAGACCGTCTTTGTCAAGAGTTTGGGCAAGAATGAAGCCTCACTGGTGCACACACCTAGGAAGAAAATTGATCTAGGACAATGCTCAAGAAGTGCACATGTGAAGGAAGCCCCAAGGAGACAACCTCAAGCTCAACGCATAAGAGTCTCTCAAGTAAACATTCCTCAACAAATGACTCTCAATGGAAAGAGGCCAATCATGCAAAATGAACCAAGGAAGCAAGATAGACCGGTTTAACAACAAAGAAGGTTTGAACCCGCTCAACCACAAAGTCATGGGAAGGCTCTTATGCATGCACAAGGATATGGTATGAATTCTAAATTTATCCCTACATGTCACTTTTGTGGTATTGATGGTCACATTAGACCAAATTGCTTTCATTTCATTAAATTGTGTAGAATCAAAAGCATGATTGAAAAGAGAATGACAAGAGCTAGAATGCATGCTAATAGGAAGGAAAATATTCATATTCATGATCCTATTATTTCTAGAACTCTTGAACCATTGACCACTAGAAAGAAAAATGTCATATCTATGTGGATAAGGAAAGATGAACCCGTTTGCTACGAGACTAACAAGTCTCATATAGGTTCAACTAAGTCCAATGGACTTGGTAGGTCCATAGGACCTCATGACCTTCATTGATGAAGGATGGTGATGACCCCATATGGGGAACTCAAGCAAAGAGAGCAATTGCATTCTTGTTACATGCAAGTTTTTTTTTTTTTTTGAAAAATCTTATGCTTCTTTGTTGATTGCTTGAGTAAGCTTGGTTGCACATATGTATATATGTTTTCAATTCAATAAGTGTGAACCTTGCTTGTTTACAATCCATGTCATATTTATGTTCAAACATGCATTTTTGGACTAGGAGATTTACTTAGGAAATATGATTTGAATGATCTATAGTTATCTCCATGACATGATGATTCTTAATGACATGCTTAAAAATTGAAAAAGCATGAAATTCATATAACATGCTCAAATGAAAAAGCATGAATTGATTATTGCATATTCTTAAAATGCAAAACTTATGTGAAAGCTTATGAGACTCAAAATGAATAAAGGATCTTGTATTCGTTCAAAGCAATTTAGATTCCAAATGTCTCTCTTTCTTTATTGGTTGAACATGGCTACTATCATACGGATATCTTATCTGAAAAAATCAAAAAGGGTGCAAAGTCGCTCATGCCATGTTTCGCATATAAAGTTGGATATAATTGCTCATAAATTAAAATCAATGAAAACTCTATATCCTTGCTTTTCTCATGACAATGGTGAAATTGGTTTGAATTCTTATTAAAAACCTTTGTCATTTGCTTTGCCAAATACCATTATATTTTGGACTTGAATGCTACATGTCTTGTATGCAAAGCATTTTTGATTCACACATTTTATCAAAATAAATCTCCTTGTTTCTCTCCATTTGATAGAGTTGCATAAAGTGCATTTTATGATTATACAAATGACTTGAATGCTATCATCTCTCTTTGCTAAGTGACCCGGTTGGGGACTACTCCTTTGCCTATATCATGACAAAAGGGGGGAGTAGAATGGTGGTAAGGGGAGTTGCAAATTGTGGTAGAAATTATGCATGTTGGGGAGACAATATATTGAGGGGGAGTAACCCATTGAGGGGGAGCATTGCATTCACAATTATTGCACGATGTTGTAGTTGTACTTAAATTCTTAGAATGCAAATGCTTGTTTTTATTCTCACTTGATTCATCTCATTTTTTACTTGAATTGGAAAGTATAGAAACTTTGCTTTCAGGGATTGATTGTTCTACAAGAGATTGAAGACTTCAAGATTTTTTAAAAATATCTCTTTGTAATGTAGATAATCATTGTTGACCTGTAGTTTCTATTATATTGTGAGGAATCAATGTGAGTGGTGGTTTTGTCACGAAATAGCCAAAGGGGGAGATTGTAAGGATTCCCATATCTTTATTGGCTTATTTCATGGACAAACCACGTGTTGGGGATTGTATGTAAGGGTAGCTTAAGTGAGTGATATTCAAGCTCAAAACCCTCTCATGTTCTCAAGGTTGATAAGCACCAAAGGTAAACTTCTATGTGTTTAATTTGCTTTGAAGAGATTAGTTGCACACACACACTCACATCTCATGCTTAATTCATTTTCTTGTATGTTGTGTATGTGTTGTTATTTTGTGCTCATTAATGTTCATTAACATCTCTTCTTGCATGCCTTACATGATTGCATTTTGTTGACCAAAGTCATGTTCATTCTAGACTTAGGATTGCATTCATTATGATGGGCGCTGTACAAAGCGCTGTACGAACAGCGCCCATATAAGCGTTGTACAGACCTGATCGATTTAAATCGGTCACTGTTGAGTCGCTGTACAGGCGCTGTACAAAGCGCTGTACAGGAGCGCCACTTTATTTTCCCGAGAGATCAGAGTATGGGCGCTGTACAAGCGGTGTACAAAAGGCGCTCTACGTACAGCGCCCAAGGCAAATATAGTGTCACTTATCAAAACGCACCACTTTGGTTTTGACACCCTATATATATGCCTCTATGACTTTAGGTCATTAAAAGTGAGTTGATTTTCAGATTTCATACTTAGAATATTTTTCAAGCAAAGAAAAATACAAAAGAACTCACCTTTAACCACTCAAATCAAATCCTTTGTGCATCAAATTTCATATTGCATCTTCTATGTCTATATAGAAAGCATCCATGTATGGGTTTGCATCATCACAACTTGCTTGGTAAGATTTTGATTAATTTCATCTTATTTTAGTATTTTTACTATCAAGCCATCTCTTTTAAATTACTTGTATGTTTTAGATCATATGCTAAATACAAGAAAAGAGAATTGATTGTGATGAATTGATTGAGTGTTGTATTATGATAGCTATCTAGGTTTTGCTTAATCTTGATTAGCTAAGCTATTTGACATGTCATCTAGCTCTTGATATCTAGGGTTGATTTAATTGATTATATCATCATCCTAGATAAACATCTAAGGTTCCCTAACCTTGTTTGTTATTTGAATATTCATACATATTCACATAGGTTGCATAATCTCTTCATTGAGAATTAAGTCTTGGGGCTAAGGTTGCTTAGGCCTCAAGCAATTAGAACTAGAGCCACTTTTAAAGGCCCGCGTGGTAGAAGTGGGGGGTTATTGACTGAAATGTTAGACGAGGTCTACATAGGTTGTAAACTCCATTTCAATTAGTGGATTTCGAGGTTCGAGTGTGGCGCACTAAACAGCTCGTGGTTTTTTCCCAGTGGTTGGGTTTCCACGTATATATCAAGTGTTATTTAAATTCCGCATTTTATTACACTTGCTATATTTTTGTGACTAGTTCGGGGTATTTTCGTAATCTTGTCATGCATGCGAAAATTAGGTAATAACGATTAAAATCTATTCACCACCCCCCCCCCCCCCCCCCCCCCCCCCCCCCTCCTAGATATATTTAGAACACACCAAGCATTTATTTATTGGACTTTCATTCTTCAATGTTCAACACCTCAAAGTCGGTGGGGATCACTATCCCACCTACTAAAGATCTGTATATCATTTATCTCTTCATGTGGTGCTTGAGAAGTTTGACCCGCCAACAAGAGCTTCATCACGGTTGGCCTCAAACCTACCAAACCTAACTTCTCATATAATTCCAAAGGCATCATGTTGATACTTGCACCCAAGTCAAGCACACACCTTAGCAACTTGCTTCCTCCAACTGATATAGGGATCATGAAACTCCCTGGATCTTCAACCTTGGTTGGAAACACCTCAAAAGTCATTGCCTCTTCTCTAGCTATATCAACATGCACGAGATTAATCTCCTTAGCTTATTCGATGTGACTTGGAAACTTGCCATTCTCTTGCATTTGGAGGGCTTCGACAATTTGCCCTACTTGGGTTTCCAATTTCCCGAACGATTCCTTAATATTGCCAAATCTTTGGCTACTTGCTTGCATGAAATTTGTCAAGGTTTGCTCGGCCTTTTGGAAGCCTTGCATCATCCCTCTCATTTCTTCATCAACATTACATCGAGGTTGATATGTGCTAGATTGAGTATTGTTGTTGTTGTTGTTGTACCAATGGTTTCTTCCTTGTGTCTTTGTTTGACGGTATCCACTTTGTTGGTTTCCACCTTGATTGTTTCCACCCTTTTGGTTTCCACCTTGATTGCTAGGCTGTGGGTTCAATGTGTCATTGTTGTTGGACCAAGAGAAGTTGGGGTGGTTCCTCCATCCCGGGTTGTTGGCGTTTGAGTAGGGGTTGTTCCTTTGCCCTTGAAAACCCATAGCTTGGACTTTCTCATGCTCTTGTTCTTCATTCATGCCATTGAATCCTCCACTTTCACTGGGTTTTTCACTACAACTTGCCTTTTGTCTTCCTAGCATCTTTACCCCGGCTTTTGGAAATCCCATGTTTTCTATGTAAGTTTGCAAGGATTGCGTTTTCTTGTTCATCCTAGAGATCTTAATAGCAGTTTCCGTGTTAGCATTCACTTCAAACTTGCTACCTCTAACACTATTTGCATTCCTTTGCTGAGAATTATGTGCTAGCATCTCATATATCTCAAAAATCTCAGTTGTGGTCTTTGTATCAAAAGATCCTCTACATGCATTATCCACCAAGACTTGAGAGAAACGGGTGAGACCTCCTTGAAAGCACGACACCTTGTACTCTTCGGTAAACATGTGAGGAGGGCATTGAGCCAAGAGTAGTTGATACCTCTCCCTTGACTCATGAAACAACTCTCCTTCACTTTCAATGAAATCCGCAATACTAACCTTCAACTCATTTGCCTTCCTAGTAGGGAAAAATCTATTGAAGAACACACCACACACTTGTCCCCAGCTTGTCAAGGATCTCGGCCTTAGTGCCATCAACCACTGCTTCGCCATGTCTTTCAAGCAATACTGAAAACATCTCATATGAAGTTGCTCATGCGTTAGTTGCATGATGGGAAATGTCTCAATGATCGCACTATATTCCTTCATAAATTGCAAATAGTCCTCATTTAAGTTCCCGGAGAAGGAAGGTAAAAGATTGATATGCATGCTCCTTAGCTCATATCTCCTTGCATTCGGATCCAAGACAATTGGTGGAGGTTGATTCCCAATTGTTGGTAATGAGTACTTCCCCATGGTCATCCTTTGGCCATGGTTAGTGGGAGTTTCTTAAGTCTCTTCACTCGTAGGAAGAGCTTGTTCCTCCTTCCTTGGCTCTTGATCATTCATATTTGGAGCTTGACTTAGAACTTCTTAAAATTCCCTCACAATTCGTCCAACATGGCTAGCTTCTTCCAAAGGTGGGTGTAATCCTCTTCCTAAGGATCTCCTACTGTGCATACAACTAAGCTCCTGAAATAGAATAGATAAAAGAAAACACAAAAAAAAAAAAAAAAAAAAAAAAAAAAAAAAAAAAAACTCTTGAAAAGAACTACAAAAATCTACCAAGCAATCAATCAATAAGCAAAGATAATAATTAAGCAAAATTAAATGTTAGTAAGATATCTAATAAGATTATAAACAACAAAGAAAAGTTAATCGATTCAACAATCGCTACCAATTCCCTCGCATAGGTGCCATTTTTGATGAATTTGTTTTATACTCAACAAAACAATTGTTAGGATTATGCTCAATAGCAAGAGTGTAATGTTGTAATTAACAATCTTTTTCATATTAATAAAGTGATTTCTGGTTTAACAAATCTTATAGCATTTATAGTTTAATATTATAATTGTCAAAGTAAATAATCATAAGGTCTAAAGACTATGAGAAAAGAAGAATTGTTCGTACATCTGGATATGTATGAGGTAGACATAATTCTTTAGTTAGTCTTGAATAATGTTCACAACTTAAGTTAAAGGTTGGGCACCTTTATCTTGTTAAAGTTGTAGAATTCTTTTGCTAGCATTTGAGTGGGATCAAATGAGATATGATGAGTCTAAAATCATCGAAGTGTCTTCGAGTAAAAGAATCTAGTGCACTGGGTGCATTGAACTGGATCACAATGAAAAGTTTTATCTAGAGCCGTCAATAGATAATAGTCTTTTCATTATCAGGACAATCGGAGTGTCTATCTTAATCTTGAGATAAATGATGGACTTATGGTTGCAAGTGATATCATTTGAGTTATCAATGAGTACGAATATATAGCATAGTCTATCCTCGCTAGTTTGGTGATATTCATTTGTTAATCGATAGAGGACTTCATTTATAGATATGGACATCATGGCTCCATTTATTAAATGAGAGTATAATATCATCATATGGATGTTTAGAGGTAATTGGATATTAAATCTCAACGTTGAGTTTTCGATAGTGTCTATTGAAAACATGGCTTCTGGACAAGTCAAAATATCAAAGTTCAAAACGTGGTCATATGAGTAAATATAGTAACTTGGAGAGTTATAGGCGGTCTATGAACTCTTGGCGATTACTGATATTAATCACGAGGATACACTATCTCCAATATGATTGTCTAGGGTATGAATGAGGAACATCTTCTTATTCTATCTTTATTTAAGAGTTCAATTTTAGCTCTTTAGTGGAATGAGTTAAAATTAATGGATCGGATCTAAGTGAATCATTTGTTGATTGTGATTAGGTTATGTCTATTGAAGCTTAAATTTAGATAGCCCACCAAGATCCTCAATCCACACGGACTTGCATGGATCACTTGATATATTCTACCGGACCAATTTATGAGTCCATCTAGAATTGTATTTAATATATTAAGAATATAATTTGCACATTATTTATTTAATGGGCTGATCAATTATATTAATATATTAATGAAAGGCATGTGGGCTTGTTTCTTTTAGTAAGAATGGGTCTGGTTCACATGTGGGCTTTTTATTTAATCCAAAATTTAAAGTCCAATGGATTAAATAAAATAAGAAAATAATATTGGGCCCTTATATTCTATATGGGGCGGCAAGGCTATGTATATAGTCAAAAATATTATTTTATTTTATTGTTTGATTAAATGAGAATTAATTATTTAATTAAGAAACAAAATCTTTTTCTGATTAGGAAATATGTTTCCTAGAGTTATACTATATGTATACTAAAAGTAAAAGACTTGTTTGGTAAGAAAATAAATAATTAAGTTTATTTATTTAATCAAATAAGAAGTCTTTTTATTAAGTCAATAAAAGAATAAAATACTTATGAGTTAAATTAGGGTTATGATTCTAAAGTTGATTGAAATTAGGGCAAAGCACAAATCCTTTTTGAAAGAGGATTTTCGGCCAACCCTAATTGTATCACAAGTAGGATTCGGCCAACCCTAAAGAAAGAAGAGAAGAAATTTCGGCCACCTATATAACACATGCTATAGAATTCGGCCACCTATAAAAATAAAAAAAATAAAAAATAAAAGGGTTCACTGAATCAATTTTCTTCTTCTTCTAAACTCATAGACAAGTGTTTGATTATTCTACCAAGACATAAAAGAGAGAAGAGATTATTCTTTTGATGGTACACTAATTGCTTGTTCATCAATAAGTTTGTGTGTACAACATCGAATTAGGTTCACGCGAGTTTCGATCATTAGATTGAGAACTCAAAAGTGACCGGAATAATCTTTGTATTCTTTTGATTGTTTTGTGACTAACAAAAGAAAAAGAAAGTTTGTTTGTCCATTCTCAGGTTTGCAATTCAAAAAAAAGGGAGACCACGCTCCTAGGTGATTCACGTTCGTGCTAGGATTGAAGATCTTACGGATTACCATCGACGTAAGTCAATCGGATCACGTGACAAAAGGTATTCTACTTTTGTTACTTGATATGTATAGTTAATTAATTAAAGGGTTAAGGTTCATAAAAAGGAAAAATTTTAAAACATACTAAATCTATTTTTAGTCTCGTTTCCGCTGCGTGTACTACGGTATTTTTCCCTACAACAATGTATTTATGTGTTCACTTGAAAACCGTGTTTAACTACTTAGGAATCCACTTATGATAAAAGCTTAGTAAAACGGTAAGCAAGGATTCATTCCACAGGGAATTAGAGTAATATGCTGTATTAATTAACTAGTTTATAATGCAATAATATAAATCATGGTAAGTTGGATAGTGTATGCTTTGAGAAACCATCAAACAATGCATGTAAGTAAATGTAACTAAAAGTGATAGGGAAAATAGAATGCTCAACAATCTTAGATAAGATAATGGAGTGTAATCAATTAAGAGAATACTAGGGAAATGATGGAGTTGCAAGTGGATTGTGGGCAATGCTCACCAAGCTACTTTAATGAACTAATATCATACTTGTTAACCATTAGTAGTCTTAAATGTGAATAGGCCGTCAAAACATAACCTAAACACTTCCTACCAAAATGCATAACCGATTAAGGAGAGGGGGTCAAGGTGGGATCGGTTAATTACAAATCAAGGCTTAGATGATTGCGGTTGATATACCCTCTAACTATCTATCCTATTCACTATGTTCCTAATTAATCAAGGGTGTCAATCCAAGATTGATTGTATAACAAATTATCCTAAACAAGAGTATAATCAACTAGTAGTATACAATGTCAATTATATAATGAATAAGATCTAGTTATCAAATGAATAGTGTAAGGATTCCCATTTATTGATTGGCTTGTTTCGTGGACAAACCACATGTGGGGTTTATTGTAAGGGTAGCTTAGGTATTGGTATTCAAGCTCAAGGCCCTTTCAAGACCTCATCATGATAAGCACAAAAGGTAAATTTCTAGTGCTTACGTGCTTTGAAGAGATCTAGTTGCACACACACACAACTCATGCATAAATGTTATTCTTATATGTTGTGTGTTTTCATATGTGTGCATTCATAATTGTTGAATATCTCTTCATGCATGTTTATTTAATTGCATCTAGTTTATTGAAATGCCATGACATGTTTATGCATTAGGATGCAAAGTCATGAATTTTATTCATGCATGTTTGAATTGAGTGCATCTTGTTCAATGATAATGCCATGACATGTTAGGCATTAGGATGCATTCAAACCCACACTTGCACTTCATGATTAGTCTTAAGTGTGGTGTAATTCGTTTCCGTTTGTGTGATCGGAAACGTTCGCGCTTGCATGATGGTGTGCATGTCTTAGCGCGATGGTTGACTACTTGAGAAGATCTCATTCTTCTCTTGGATAAGTGGTAGTTTTGGTTTGGTTGATTGGAGTAAGGTGTCTAGTTTCAAAAGATTGGATTTCAATGTTTTAAGTGTTTTCAAAACTGACATTTGCATGGTCTTGTAACCATAACTTTTTACACAAAACTTCAAAATGAGTTTTGAAAATTTCTGTACAAACTAGACACCCATACCTTTCCAACGGTATATTATTCGTAATATTTCATGACCGTTTGGATTGGTTTTAAAATCTCCAAAGTTACAACCAAAACAGGGCAACTCTGTTGTTGTCCGTTTCTGACCTTTGGTCACTCAATTGACCATACCTTTGTCTACAGATATCGAAATGTCATTCTGTAAAAGCAAGTAGAAAGTAGACATCCATACCTTTCCAACGATATATCATATGAAAGGTTTTGATATCGTTTGGTCATATTTCGAAGCGCTCGAATCTTGAGTCGCTGCATTGACGCGAGTACCGCGAAAATGCCCATAACTTTTCCATTTCTTCCAAAACGACATAGTTTCATTTGGGCATTATAAATACATATCTTTCTCATCATTTTGAGGGTAGAGCCACAAAATCAAACTCTAGAGAGAGAGGCTCCTTATTCTTGAGAGAGAAAAAGAGACTTGAGAGCTCTAAACCCATTCCCACATGCACAAATCATCATCTAGGCATCATCTAGGTTCATCTAGCATGTGCTAATGCATGGGTCTTCTTCAACACACATGGTATGATTTGTTGAACACTTTTATCTTACATAATTAGTGTTTTTACTTATCAATTTATCTCTTTTATCACTTGTATGTTCTTTGAGTAATTTCTACATACATGATTGAGATTATGTGTTGATTGGGTTATTTAAGTTAGCTAGGTTTTCATGCCTATTTTATATCTAGCTAATTAATCTCATTATATGATTGAGATTATTTTTTATAGCTTAATTGATTAGGTCATTATTGCCTAAAAGCTATGCCATAAACATTCTTGTGTGATTTATTGATAACTAGGTTGATAGATTGTATTTTAATCAACTAGTTAATCTTTTGAATGTTTGTAGGTTATTTGTGATAGCTATTGTATTTAGGATTGGTCATCCTTAACATAGCTAAAGTTGTATGCCATGTCATATAGCTATTTTGATATCTAGGATTGATTTTATTGTCATCATATAATCCTAGATAAGCATCTAAGGTTCCCTAGCTTTATTTGCTCTTTGAATATTCATTGCATATTCACATAGGGTGTTTGATCTCTTCGGAGAAGTAAGTCTTGTGTGATAGACCGGGATTAGGTCGGACACCGGGATTAGGTGGTCACATGAGCAAATTGGACTAAGTCCACTTTTACAGGCCTGCGGGTAGTGGTAGTGGGATATTGGCCGGGATTAGGCCGTCAAACCTGGATTAGGTTGTATACGTTATCACAATTAGTGGATTCGAGTGTGGCACTTACCAGCCCGTGGTTTTTCCCGTGAGGGTTTCCACGTAAAAATCAAGTGTCGTTTATATTTCCACACCATATTACACTTGATTATTATATTGTCTAGTTTTGGGCAATTTCGTAAATTTGACTAAACGCGAAAATTGGGTAATAACGATTAAAATCTATTCACCCCCCCCCCCCCCCCCCCCCCCCTAGATAGTTTTATACACACCGTGCTATAATTAGTTTCAAATAGAACACAAATAGAGATTCAAAATACTATAAAGTTTTAGCAAAACCCAAATCCAAATGTTTCTCACATCAATCCCCTAGAATGGGGATTTAGTTACACATAGTTACAATCAATAAGCAAAGAAGCAATAGATTAAGAAATCACCCTTGAGCCTCCTTCTTTATTGATTGATCCTTCCTTTCATTTGATGCTCCTAGTGTAAAGATTGGTAGATGAGGATGTGTCTAGATGGATGGATGTCTAATGGGTAGTGACAAAGGTAGGGAAATGTAGAGAATGGGAAGAGAAGAATGGTTAGATGAAGTATTCAAGATTTTTGTGTTGAGTTTTTGGATGGAATAGATAGTCCAAGATTAGAGATGGAGAAAGGTGAATGTGTGAAGTATGGAAAAGAGAATACTAGTCTAAATCTGAGAATTTCATGCTTGGAATAGAATATATTTAAATGGAGAAGAAGGCTATTTATAGTGGCTCTCGAATCTGTCCTTTAACTACCAGAAATGTTGATGTGGCATGTGTCGCGATTTTGGAGACAGTGACACTATCGCGGCAAACGGTTATACATTCTTCGATCTGGTTGTCGCGGTTGCTTTTCGTCTTTTTCACGGTTATAAAGACAACAACACCTAAAGGGCGACAATTAGATTTGAGATCTCAAGAGTGGTTGTGGTATGTTCACACAATGACACTCAATAGCGATGCTCGACCTGATCAAACTCTTCATTTCTTTTTCTCTGTCGCGGTTATAGCTCTATGGCGACAATCCACTGTGACATCACACCTGATTGATTTATCAAAATTTAATCTCTCTGTCACAGTTGTGCTCATAGCGACACTTCAACAACGACAATTCCTTGACTTGATATTTAATGCTTCAAGCCTTCTGTCGTGGTGTGCCTTAGGGGACACCAAAATGGCGACAATGCCCTGTTTCACCTTTTTGCACATTTTGTGTCAAATCCTTCTCCTTCTTCACAAATGCCCTTGTGGCACTAATTAACTTGAAACACTTGTTTAACATAGTTAGATCATGGGAAAATGCCTGAGAAAAAAGCAAAAAGAGAAGGAAATGGGGGTCAAAATCATATCTATTTTGGCTCGATCACAACCCGAGAAGAGGAAGTCACTCCACTCACCGTACTCAGACCAACCTAACCAGTCGAGGAGGAAGACACTACCAACAGGATCCACACCGCCACCAGAGATGAAAGAGACAAAGCAACCTCCAAGCACATAGGATCCATGGAGCTCGATATTAGCCAAAACCCTAATTTCGTGAACCCAAGCAGCTACGAAAACCCTAGCAGAGCCTAAAGCGGCAACATTGTAGCACCGGCGGAATTACTGTAGCGTCATTGTAGTGGAATTACTATAGCAGCGACGGAATTACTGTTGCAGCATTGTAGCAGCGATGGAATTACTGTAGTAGCGACAACTATTCACCTTTTTTTCTAGGTTTCATGAATCCCCATAAAAACGTATGTAACATCCGTACACCTCCTAAAAAAAAACCTTAACCAAATATGCACGAGAGACTGCAAAATGGATTGTAACTCTGTAAGTGCTTTTTGATGCACTAATCCATTCATTTTTCCATTTGTTGAATCATAATGGTTAACCGAATAATGAAACTCATCCTCGGAATTAAGAGAATACCACACAAGCTTAAAAAACTTAAAATTTTTTATTTATATAACAAAATCCTTTACTTGACTTTATAGTTTATAAATGTCATTGAAAAAAAGAGAGAGAGAGAGAACAAAGCACGATAGCAATGAACAATTCATCAACTCAAACATAAATAAATAAATAAAACAATGCACTTATTATCGATGCTCATGAGAAATCAAACTTTGAATGATTCACATGAAAACAAATAGACTTTAGAGTACATTAAATTTATATGTTATTACGGCTTATTAGTAATTAAGGAATTAAACAAGAAATTATTAACCCCAGCGATGATGAGTTTGAGAAGAAAAGTTGACGACAATACAAAGATGAAAGATCCATTATTCTTACAATACTGACTAGAATAACAAATATATATATATATATAATGAACATGAAATTTAATGAAGCAACAAATCAGAAGACATAGAGATCAGCCAACTCCTCCAAAGAATCGAAAACTAGATCATTTGGATCAGCATTTTCAAGCATCCATAAAAGATGATCAAATAGAACAACTTCACACTTGACCAATATGTAATCATATTGATCTCCATTTGTTTGCCTTTTTTGCCTTGATTTCTCTATCAAAGCATTCAACAAAGGATGGTTCAAGTACTTTGAGCTAACCACGTACCGTTTTCGGGTGCTTCCAACAAATATAGTTTCACTTTGATGATCATCATCATCTCCATAAATATGATCATGACTTATTTGATGATCTCTAGAGGATTTTGAGCGTAGACTAGAGTATGAATATGATCTTCCCAGTTGCCTTGACAAGCTCTTGCATTTTCTAAGCATGAGATTGATTTTGATCTTCATATTGTACGTTTTATTTGCTTCTCAGGAATGCAATTGTAGACTTAAGCAAAGGATCAGGTGGCGATGGGTGGGTGCAAAGTCATTGTTTTCCGGTGCTAGAAAATTATGTGGTCTCTAACTTACAACTAAACCTTTTTCTAATTAATATATTTACTTTTTTAATATATAATCTGATGAGGACACTTAACAAACAAATGTGTTCAACCTCAGGATGATATGATTTATAATTGAAGGTTATTTTCAAAGTTGATTATATATATACAAAATGAATGTAGGTGCACTTGGTGGGATTTCTATCATAGGACAATTGGACAGCCAAAGGAAGAAGACTCGTATTAAATTTTGAACCAGATTCTACCTGTAGGTATAGAGAAAATCTTCCATTTGTCCGGTGAGACGGACCCAATCAAAGTGTGCCATATGACAAAGCTGTTAAAAACAAAATTTACCTTTTTATTTTTCAATAAAACAATGACACATTGTATATAGCAAAAATATATATATTTAATTAAAACCCTAGTATATAATTACTTTTCTTTTGGCCATCTATCATTCTGGAATCTTCTCAAATTTTTTGTTACACACCCTCAAACATCTCTTCCTAAATCAGATTTTTTTTTTTTTTTTTTTTTTCTGATTTTTATGTTCACTTTCTTCTCAAATTTTTATCCAAATTATTCTACTTTCAGTTTTTTTTTTTACCCTCTTTCTCTCACATCTCAAAACTATCTATTTTATCTTTTAACGTTCATATTCTAAGGACATTCCATTTTTAAAAATAAAATTTCTAAAGACACTCTATTTTATTTTAATATTACCCATTATTATTTTTAAATTTTAATTTTAATTTTAACATATAAAAAATAAAAATAAATAAAAAAATAAAAACTAGTCAATTTGATCTCTTTGAAAAGAATAAGAAAAACAACTGTTAATTGAGAACATAACATAAGAATTACAGAAAAAGGGTTTGCATAGATATCAATTTTGGGTGCACACTTTTATTTTCAAATATCTGAAAATGTCTATCACCTCAACTGTACGATAGTGTGTGTGATTTTATACAAAATTCTCTCAAGAAAAAACAAGTCACCCTCTAAACAAATCTATGAAAACCATATTTTTTTTCTTTAAAAAAGATCAACAAATAAATTAAGAAAAAAAAAGGCAGCAATAATATTTATTCATTCAGCTGTGCTGAAAACTTAATAAAATCCCTTGAAGTTTGATGTATTCCCCCCAGCCCCCAAACCCCCTTTTGTTAAGGTTTGAAGCAAATGGATATTTATAAAATAATAATAACAATAATGCTTGCTTGACAGTTGACATACAAGTGCTTTTTTTTCTTTTTCTTATATATATATATATATATATGTTTTAAAATTTTGTTAAATAATTTTTAATTTAAGATTGTTACTAATTTACCTATTTTTCCTCCTCTTTTTTAAATATTCCAAATGGCAGGTTTTTTTTTTTTTGTGTGTGACGACATTAATTTTAGGTCGGTTAACTCTGAAGTTAAAACACCCGTTTTGCTTGTATTCTTTTAGTTGCATGTCTTTCGTTTGGATAAAGCAAGTTCATTCACTCTTCACACTTAATTCATGCATTGTGTGATGCATCTTTTGGCAATGCCTTTGGTTTCTTGTAAGTGGAATCATAGGTTGAGAGTAGTTTATGCTCTTTTCAGTAAGTCTCTTAAATTGCTTTATTTAATTTCAAACTCGAATAAATCAACCCTAATTTCAGCTCTGAATGCCAAAAGTGTTTGATAGATAGAACCAGGACCAAATTCTTTGTTTGAGACAATGAAAAGGAATCAGCAAGATAAATGTATCTTTACCAACTCTAATTGATTGGGACCATCAAACAAGTATTTGATGTAACTTTGAAGTGAAAACAGCTCAGATTTTCACTTGCTTAGAAGCAAAAAAGCATCATCTATCACATCAAATGGAAGATTTTAATCAGAACCATGTTCCCATGATAAAGCAAAAAAAAAATACAAAGGACTAATTGCACAAACGTCCCCTAAGTTTAGACATAATTACATGTATATAGAACTTTTACCCATAATTACACAAACATCCCCTGCTGTTAGTTGACTTCCGTTAACTCTAACCGTTGACTACAATTTTAACCCAAAATAACTAAAGTGCCCCTATTTAATATTTTATTATTAATTATATATATATAATAACTAAATTAAGTATTATATATATAATTATTATTTTAAGTATATATATATAAATTGTCAAAAAAATAAGAAAGTATATATATATATAATTAATAATAAAATAGGTAACTAGGAGCATTTTAGTCATATTGGGTTAAAATTATGATCAACAGTTAGAGTTAACGGAAGTCAACTAACAACAGGGGATGTTTATATAATTATGGGTAAAATTTCCATATACATGCAATTATGCCTAAACTCAAGGGACGTTTGTGCAATTAGTCTAAAAACAAATCATACTTTCGTTTATAGATAAAGACATCTGATCTTGAGAAAGTGATTTTATTTTATTTTTTTGAAGAAACAAAGCAGTAGATTACAACCTAATACGGCACTCCGCCGTAACCAAAGAACGAATACAATGAGGATAATCCTCTTCCAGTCAAAACATGTCCTCAACACAGGAGAAAGTGATTGACACGGAAAAATGCAAAAAGCAAGCGAGGCCGAACATACAAATAATACCTTGAAGGATATTCTTTTTGAACGGTCCTTAAGGCCATACATATACATGAAACAACCTCAAGATAAGAAAGGCTACAGATTGGTTGCCCTACAATAATCAAGATGGATTTTCTGTTTCCAAAAAAATGTTTAATTGCCTAATTATATAATTTACTCTTATATTAAATATGCAAAATTTGTAATTTTATCAAAATAACATTGAAAGAATACTTCACCGTGCTGTGTTCAACTCTCAGATCCATTCAACCCAAAGAATTCAAACTTGCAGTGTGTATGAAGCAAGCCGTATCTCCAATTGTTTGCCAGCTTCTCACAACGTATAGAACAATATACATCCAGTTTGAATGGTGCTACTTTTAAACGTTAAAACGAAATAGCATTACATCTCCTTCTTGTACAATGTAATCTTTGCCCTCAGATCTCAACTGCCAAAACCAAAACATCTTACATAAATCAATATTGAGGGAGAAGAGATTTAGTTCTATGTGTGCACGACATATATATATATATATGGAGAGAGAGAGAGAGAGAGAGAGAAAGAGAGGCTGAACTCAGGTTTGTTTACATTTCGAGATAATATTCTACTCTCCAGGAATCATGAATTACTAGCAAAAACATGTCAAATTTCAACTAACTATTGAAGTGACAAGGCAAGGCAGTCATGCCCTCGCGTGGCGAGCCGGCCGCCTTAATTCGAAAATGATAAAAATGTTAAAAAATAAATAAATAAATACTAAAATAGAAAATCATTCATAACATTTAATAAATAGTCAAGTCAACATTATTAATATTAAGATCCCAAATAAAATAAACATGACAAAAAAAAGGTTAAAATGAACTTTTAGTGTTGGAGAAGAAGTTTGAACTTTGGAGAGTGGGATTTTTGGGAGCCTTGGAGTAGATTTAGAGAGTTAGAGGTCCTGTTTTTGAATTGGGTCACTTAAGCCTAATATATATTTAAAAAATATGATAAGTCCCCAATACTTATCATTCAAGAAATCAAGTCCAAGTTCTCTTCTTCTTTCAAGGCCTATGGGTTTACTTGGGTTCAAATTGACAAGAGTTGTGTTCAATTTGATTTAAATTCATAAGGAAATCAAAACAAATTATCTTTCTCTTGGTCATTTTGAATTAAATTTGGGTAATGCAAGAATTTTACAACAATTTGATCATTCTCAAATTCAAGTACATCATGAAATGGAGAAGAAAAAAAAAGTTGTCTTTTTCATCTAAAAATTCCTGTGTGGGCCATATCTTGGTATCAGGTGATAAAATTCTAAGCACAATTAGAATTTTTTTTTTTTTTTTTTTTTTTTTTTTTTTTACCTCCATCAATAACACCACCTAAAAAGAAAACAAGTAGAAATCAAACTTAAATTTATTTTTAATATATTTTACGTAAATTATCTTAATTAAATCAAAATTATAAAAGAAAAGGCCTAATAAACCTACAATTGAGGATTGTAATTATGTCAAAATATGTGCTCAACATAGATTCGTCGTCTGGTTGTGTATTCTTTTTGCTACTGATCCTAGAAATTTTTGTTAGCGAGGGTTAGGGGAAATAATTGTATGAGTGCCTTTGGAAATATATATATAAATGCTAGTTGCACAACAACCAACTCACCACTCCCTTTTCTCTCGCTGCTGCAAGAGAACCAGCAGCAACAAAATCGTCATAAGACACCTGATAAAACAAAAAAAAAAAAACACATGTTATTCCTATAAACAGATAGTGACAAAACACGCAATGGCAGAACGAACTATAAAACCTATCATCAAATTTCAGAGATCAACTTTAGTTTAACTTTCAACCAATATCTGTTATGCCTGGTTCATTCTGGCACAAAGTAAAAAACCGCGATGGACCATTTAAAAACACACTGAGATTTTAAAAGTAAAATGGGTATGAATTGTATTCACTAAAACACTTGGATAGCTCAATACAGTCTCACCATAAAGTCAATACAAAAAGGAATTAGCAAGTTCATTAAAATTATGCACATACTCAGTCAAACTTAGGAGGATACATTAATACATTATGGTCATTCTTAACATAAAAACACAAAATAAGAACTATATATGGAAAAGTAATTAAAAATCAAAAGTGTAAAATACTAAAAAGAAGATTTTGTTATATTGGGCTGCATATTACAAATACATAAGGGGCTTATTTATAGGCTTATAAGACTAGATAAATATGGTAACATAAGATTTTTTTTCTTTTTCTTTGAAAGTGTACCTTGAGATCTGAAAAACTTAAATTGTAATATATCAAACATAATAAAATATGGAAGCATATAATACATGCCACCTCATAATTTCTGAAATTCTTTAACATCCTCCCTCAAACTCAAGGCAGGGATATGAATCAGTTTGAATTTGCAAAGTTCCAATGACTTAGTAGTTAGTCAATTGAAAGGTGTAGGTCCATTGAAAGGTTGACGCACCGGCTAAATAAGGATGCCAATCAAACAACTTGATAGAGGTGCCAACGAAACAACTTGGTAGAGATACCGATGAAACAACTTGACAGAGTGCTGACTGAATGGCATGAGCTTGACAGAGATGTTAACAGCTTAACAAAGAGACCAATAAAACGACTTAACAAAGAGGGAGACAAAACGGATGAACAGAGAGGCTGATAAAACGGCTTGATTAAAAGAGTTCGAAAGAGATCCAACAAGCTAATTATTCTATTTGATATGTTGATCAGCCGATAGGGGGTGTAGCCGTGGTCTGTGTCTACACCATAGACTTAAATAATAATAATAATAATAATATTAAGGCTGTCTTAATGAGGACCTTTGCTCTAATACCATGTATAATAATAAAAAGGGGGGCTGCATAATTTAAATACATAAGGGGCCTATTTATAGACTTATAAGAATATATAAATATGGTAACATAAGATATGAAAAACTTAAATGATAATAAATTAAATATAATAAAATAAAAATGAAAGCATATAATATTCATAATAATTCCGAGATTCTTTAACAAAAAGACTATGTCAAAACTTCTAACGGAGATGCTTACTGTCTCAGCTCGAATGAAACCTTTCTCAAAGTCGGAGTGAATAACTCCAGCAGCCTGAGGTGCAGTCATTCCTGGATCAACAGAGTAAAATTCAGATAACAATGATCTGATTTCAGAAACACTGATCAGTCTATCTCCATGGCATAATTACCCCAACTCATCCATTAAATAAGAAGATACGCAAAGTTGAAAACAAGTTCTAACCCTCCAATTTTCAACCAAACAAAGTTCTCAGCTATAACTGGTTATCCAATTTATATCTGCACAACTATAATATAACATCAATATTGGCTCATGCTTCGTGCAAGTCAAGGTCCAACTGATGTAATACATAACAAAAAGAACAAAATACACTTGGTCCTTATATAACATATATCAAAATTGTCCACCAAAACAAAAGCTAACCTGAGAGTATGGTCCATGCTTTCGTTTCCTGCAACAACAAATAAAAAAATTAATTAATTAATTAAATCAGTCATTTTTAACACAATATTTAGTATGCTGTTGACATAACATATTTCAATATTGTCTTCCTCACCTTTTCACCGGAAGTAAAGTATGTACGTAGCCCCAAAAGGCTGTACGTAGCCCGGATAAGGTTCCCAAGGCCACTTTCACTGACACCAAGAGATTTCAAATACTCCACCCTTTCTTCAAATGGAAGTTCAGTTAGTTCTGCCTCAACCTGCAAAGACAGTTTTTAAGTTTGCCAGTTTAGCAGTTTTTTTTATTGGAAACAAAAAACTTTATTAAAAGATGAAGAAAGTACAAAAGTGAACGAGTAGTTCACTAAAACAACAAACTAGACAAAAATGAAAATACAAGAAATTAAATAAAAAAACAACGGCCTTCCAATCCAACATGATGGAAATATAGAGAATTGTCTCTAAATTCTTCAGGAGGTAGATGCCCATAGAGAAGCTAAATAATGATTTTTATCCCATAAAACGTTGTCATCCTCTTTAGCTTCCTCAAATATTCTTCTATTCTTCTCTAACCAAATAACTCATAAAATGGCAAAAATTCTACAATACCAAAGGACTGTAGCTTTTTTTTCCTCCCCCAAAAGCTTTAATATCTTCCAAAAATAAAAAGAAAACAGATGAAGGCGCAGCTCATTTCAAACCCCCACCAAAACAACTTACTACATAACTTTATGGTCACTGGACAATGGAAAAAAAAAAAAAATGATTCAAATTTTCTTCAGACTTCTTGCTCATAAACATAACACACAAAGAGGGAAGAAGACATGAATTAGGATATCTCTTCTTAATAATATCCCAAGTATTTATTTTGCCATGAATTAGGATATCTCTTCTTAATAACAATTGCAACACCAACATTGGCAATATGTATGCTTCAACAACAGAAGAAAACTGTCTTTCTTTTTTCTTCGGTTTTTTTTTTTTTTTTTTTTTGAAGCTTACAAACAAAAGATTTGTTTATCATCCATGTACTCAGGTCTGCTTGCACGTGCATAAATCTACATGCAAACATACATAAAGCGAGAGAGAGAAAGAGAGAAAGAGAGAAATGCTATGGGTATCACATGACCTGTGCGGATATTGTAACCAGCCCAGATTGCAACTCAGATGCAAGATTCATAACTTCTTTAACATGAGGATTACTTCCAGCCTCAGCTAGATCAGACTCTGCAACATTAGCCACATAAATAACAGGTTTCATTGTAAGCAAGCACATATGCTTTATAGCATCCCTCTCAAAATCAGTTAAAGCGACAGAACGTGCTGGTTTTCCATCCATAAGTGCCTGCTGAATTTTTTCTAAGGCTACTTTTTCTGCTTCCTCCTGAAGTAAAGAATGTTGAATAGTAGATTCAATCACTGTTCTCAAAGTTCAAAAACAAAATAAAGGATGAGAGGCTATTGGAATGGTAACTCAAAAGAGTATTAAAGAACTAACAATCGACCTTAAGCTTAGATGGTGAATCTTTTGCCTTCCCTTTTTTCAGCTTCTCCATTCTTTTCTCAATCTGCATTTCTTGTAAGAGAAATAATTTAGTTCTTTCAGCTTATTTCATACACAGGCAATCAACCATATTATAAGGAAATTAACAAAACAAAAGGCATCACAGACACATTGAGCCCAATAAAATACACTATCAATAAGATTCATGTCAAGCAAAGCATTAGAATCCAAAAGCTATAGATAAATATGTCAACGTGTACATATGAAGAAAAATATGGAGAAAGTAAGATGCTGTTTGGATTTGTTTTGAAAAATGATTTTTGTTTCGGAAACAAAAACTGCAACAAAGTTGTTTGGCCAAACGTTTTCCCAAAGTTGTTTTTGAAAATGAAAAACAGTGTTTTTAAATTTGTAAATAGAAATTTGAAAACAACAATTTAAGCGGTGTTCGATATTGTTTTGGAATAGCATTTTTTGTTTTTGAAAATTAAAAAATATAAAAAAGGGGTATTATTATTTGAGTCCCTATGTTTTTTTGAAATATTTGTTTTTTTATCCCTTGTCCATTTTCACTTGACTTTGTATGTTTTCAAAAACCCATCAATTTGGTCCCTCTGTGAGTCAAGCGTTAGTCAACTTTAACAATTTCAAGGGTAATATTGTCTTTAAACCAAGAACATGCCTCATGTCAATACCAAAATATAGAATTTTTTTTTTTTAAATATTTATATAATGCAAAAAGAAAACAAAATTAAATCTGCAGCATCTAAATCTTAGTTGGACGGTGGAGATTTATTTATTTAAAAAAATTGGTAGATGGATCTTCACCATCCATCTCAAATATGAATGGTGATGAAATTTTTTTTAAAAAAAAAAGAACAAACGAAAAAAAATTGAATATGGATCTCCATCTCAAATCATCATCAAGACAGCAACTATCATCAATTTTGAAGAAAATGTAAAGGAAAGTTTGAGACAAGACAAAAAAAAAAAAAAAAAATCAATGGGTGGGGATCCAGAAGCTCTTCTAGATAAAGAAACAGAGACAAAGCCATGGCAGTGGCTTTAGTGGGTGGCCCATCGCTTGGAATCATGAAGGTGATGGAAAATTGATGGTGGTGAATGAGTCGTTTGGCCAACTAAATTAGTGGGATCAGATGACCCATCCCTAAACTTAGTAGAATCGATACATGAGGAGTCTTTCTTTGTGATTCTTCCATGGCAGCTACTAGTGTTTTTTTTTTTTTTTCTTTTTCTTTTTTGGTTGCAATTTGAGGATGAAAATTGAGAAGATAAACGGTGGTTTATATAGCTTGGAAAGTCGATATTTGTCAACAGTTTTTTTTTTTTTTGTTTATTTGCAATTGGAGAGTCGCATTTGGCTGATTTATTTCCAAATAGTGTAGTTTTTGGATTTTGGTTTTGGAACATGTGGAGGGTGATGAGATGGGAAAGGGAATTTCTGGGTTTCTTTGGCTATTTATGTGGAGATCGATCTCCATCTCTGGATTAAGCGTTAAAATTATTTTAAAACTAAAAATTACTTTTACTTGTATATTTTATTATCTCTATTTTTGTTTTTCCTTTAGTTTTTTGTATATTTTATTTTATTTTATTTTTAAAAGAAAATAAATGTTTAGGTGTAAAATAGTCATTCAACGTTTTCTGTGACAGTTGACTGTCAAAAATCTGGTTAGGGGGAACCAAATGGATGGGTTTTTGAAAACATAAGGACCAAGCAAGTGAAAAATGGATAATGGGTAAAAAACAGATAATTCAGAAAACCATAGGGACCCAAATGATAATACCCAAAAAAAAACATGTCCGACAGCTGTCCTCATAACTTGTTTCCAAAAAATTGAAGACAGTTTTTTAACATTAAAGTGTGGGTGGAAAACAACAAATTAATGCTTCCCGTGTTTTCCATTCACCTCTCCACTGTCTTATCTCATCTGAGAAAAAATTTCAAAATTTTTCATTCATCTAACGTTGCTGTGTCCACCTATGACTACGAGTTGCAGCTTCTGGCACCATTTTTTGATGTATAATGTATTCATGACCTTGATAATCATGATCAAATTGCGTTTTGATGTTTTGAGATATTTTACGGAAGTGATTTGGAAGGACCCCTCTTTGATACCAAACAAGCACCTCAAGCAGCCATCTATTGATTCTATTCCAACTAGATATTTCATCAACTATGTCCGAATATTCAGAATACTGCTATCACAATGATTATCAAGGTCATACATCGATCCTTATTATTGACAAAGATTTTGATCATGATTCCTATTAATACAAAGATTTTGATTATGATCGGAGTCGGACTTATCTTAGATCTTGATCTACTTCCAGAAGCTAGAACTAGCCGTTGTTATTCACAAGTAATTAAGCAATATCCCTTCACCAAAAGGGTTCAAAACGGATATTTCCATTCAGATTAGAGTATTGTTGACCAACATCAATGGCAAAAATCACAAGCATCTAACGCTCTATCTCCCGAATTTATAGATTTTGAGGGATAAAGCTCAGCAATTGAAGATAATAATGGAACAACCTTATGAGTTGATAAAAGAATTTAAGGAGCCATTAACCCACCAAAATGTTGCGCAAAATGTGGTATTTTCTTATTTGATGGCTAAAGCCCTTTTAACTCAACAGGAGTCGAGTCTTTCAACGGAGGAGAATGATGCAGAATAGGAAATAATATAGTTTAGAGATTTATAGTTTTATTAGAATAGGGTTTTAATGAGCAATTTTCTTTATTTTTATTTTCTTTGGATTTTATTTCTTTCCTATTTAAGTAGTTTAGTTTCCAATTTGAATAAGTTTAAGAACCTATAAATGGGTTTTTCTATGTATTTATTTTTTAGAATATGATTTTATGAAATAAAGTGATATAGAATTCTCCTAGTTGTTTTTCTCCTATTTCTTTCATCTAGTTTCCCCCCTTTCCTCTAATTCTATATCTTCCATAATCCTAATTCTCCTATCTCTTGTGTTAGTGCTACATCACTTCCTCTGGTCATCTTTTGTTATATTTAAAGATTGATGTCAGTTGACATCATCTCATAAGCCAGAGAGGTTTCTTATCTTCCTTTTAAAAAACAAACCCTAATTTGAAACTTGAGGTAATAGAAGTTACATTCTGCTTTAAGCTGATTGGCTTTGTTATGTTACATTATGAATTATGATTTAAGCTAATTTTGTAAACCTATTTATAGGCACTAAGGCACCTAAACTTATTCAGATTAGAAACTAAATTACCTAACTATGAAAGAGATGTAATCCTAAGAAAACCAAAAATAAAAGGAAATTTCACATTAAAATCTTATTATTTTCCATTCTCCATCAAATTCAATGAGCGTAATACATACTATCTTTTCTGAGAGAACATAAAAGTTGTTGTCAACAAAATCTTTCGTCTAAGTGTGTATGAACATTTCTATCAATTTTGGGACGAAAAACAAAATCGCAAGGCTGAAATCAAGTAACAACAACCATAGTGCTTGTCAATTTTTTTTTTCTTTTCTCTTCTAGGAATCACAAAGGATGAGAAAGTGAACCAACAACTAGAACTTAGTATAGCACTACAGGTTATCACAACTTAAAACACAAAACAAATATTTATACAAAGATGTTAACAACGCATACAAGAAATTGCAATATATATTTTGTTGGAGAATCTCATAGATTCTTTGACTTTCTTAGGGAAAAAAATGTATAGCTGTAAAAGTTTCCTGATTTATAGGGATTGATATCCTTTGATTACTTTCCTAGAATAGATAGCTACAGTCTAGGAAGCACGGATACTCCATTTGGTGGAGGTAACTCGTATCCAGTTCAAATACTTCCCGAATACTCCAGGATACGTATCCGATATCCCAAATGGCGTATCCATTGACTTTTTCACAAGTTTGACTAGAGGATACTTGGGGGATACTTAGGGGGATACTTAGGTGATAATTGGAGGATACGTTTGGGGCAATATTATAATTATTTTAGTATAAAAAGGGGTCAATTATAGTTTCAAAATTTTAGGAGTCAAAATGAAATTGTAAGGAAATTTTGGTTTTGATTCCATTGACAGTGAGAATACCGAGATACTTGAGATTACAAACCTTTCTCTTGATGAACCAGAGTTAGAGGCGAATTATTTATATCCTCTAACAATATGAATAATGATAATGAAGTTAATTCGGAATTTAAAATATGTTTTATGAATTTTTTTATGTATTATTTGGATTTTGTAATATGTTATGACTAATGTAACATATGTTTTATTTGAATTTTGTAATATGTTCGACTTATGTGACATGTTTTATTTGGATCCTGTAATATGTTACATTATTATGACTTATGTAGTTATGTGACATGTTTTATTTAGATTCTGAATATGTTTTTATTTTGAATGAATTATCAAATATGTTTTCATATATTATTATTATTTTTTAAATATAAATATATATTATTTTAATTGACGTATCCTGCCATATCCGTATCCTAGTTTTTGAAGATTTACTGTATCACCGTATCGTGCCGTATCCGTATCCCGTACCCGTATCTGTATCCGTGCTACATAGGCTACAGTATATATATATATATATATATATATATATATATATAAATATGAGTAATGCTACTTTGCCAAAATTTGGGGTCCAAATGATATGGCATCACTAAAATCCAATCATTTCAATCATGCAATTCTAATACAAAGAAAATTATTGGATTTTAGTGATTCCACATCATTTGGGCAAAATAGCATTATTGTATATATATATACCTGTACAGATCAGTTTCAATATAATATAGAGATCATATTTTTTTCTCTTATTTCATAGTTTTTAACTATTTGTGGCCATTAAATGACAGTAACCATAGAAACTTTTTCGTAAACATCGGGGTAGTCCAAAAAAACCTGTTAAAGTCAACTATTAATGTAGTTGTCAATCGGCAACAATCAAGGTGTCAATCGGTCAATAGATTGATGTAGTTGGCTAGGTGATTGATTAAGTAATTATTGTAATGGATTCCACTTCCTTTTCTCTTTTAGGCTAGCACTATAAATTCATGTACTGTGACCGAATAATATATATATATATAACTCTATTCTCTCTTCCCCTATCTCTTTAGTGTTAACAAAACCAAAAGTCTATAATGAGTACAATCTAATGATCCAAAAGCACTTAATGGAAACCTGAATTTTTACCATTAACCATAAGCAAGTGCAATATGCTCTAGTAAGCATACCTGGTCCAAATCCGAGAAAACAAGCTCCAAGTTGATAACATCAATATCAGACTTAGGATCCACTTTGCCACTCACATGTACAATGTCATTGTCTTCGAAACAACGCACAACCTGAAAAAGAACAAATAACAGGCCTATAATAATGTGGAGAAAGCCTATAATAAACTTTTAGGTCCATGAGTGCCTAGGTTGGAGTCCTCCTGAGTGATTGAATTAATATCTGTTGTTTGTGTTATTGTTGGGTTTGGGCCACATGGAAAGCCCGTAGGTCTTGAACATGACGGGTGTATTAAGAGGATTAAATTCTATTATTGGACCCTTTCCTAACAACTTACGTGTTGGGGTCTAATGATTACTAATATAATAGTTTGGAAGTACAATTAGCAACATATTCTCTCTTCTAATTTAATAAGTTGGCTTGAAACAAGAAATTCAAAGATTTTTAAATATGTTTGTCAAGGACTCAAGTCTCAATACTTTCTGAAATATTATTGAGGCTTACTGCGGTTTCAGCATTGACCATTTTAGTTGTCCTCTTTAAAGAAAAGAATTACATATGCTCTTTCAACAACCATCCCCTCAGTCAATACAGCAGCAATTTTCATCAAAGGCCCCTTTATGGTTTAATAAAATAAGTTCTGCCAGGTGCACTCCCTAAAAGTTAAGAGAATAAAAAAGTAGATAGATTGACATAGAAAAATAAGGTATACAGGATCTGCAAATAAACTTGTCAAAGCAAAGTCGTAGGATGGGATAAGAAAGCATTTTGCGGCAATTAAAGGTATATGGTTCAGGAAAACTCTTCAAATGTAAAATTAGGTGTCTCAACTATAAAGATATCTACATTTCTGCCTCCTTTTTTTAATGGGTTAGAGTGACTTGATTTTTTGAGTCTCATAGTATTAGACACATAACATGTCCTTCATATGTATACAGTGTCAATTACCTCTTCCAATAACTTTTGCTACTAATTAAAAGTGTCAAAAAAGAGCACACCAAGAGTTATTTAAAGCTTTTCATCTATGACATGCTAAATATTTGCTTCATATCAATTTAAGCGAAAGGGCTTTAACAGATGCTAATGATTTAATTTATTGAGAAAAGTTTATGCATGTAAGAGTTTGATGTAATTCTTTAAAGTATGCAGATACTAAGGGTAAAGGTTGATGCAATTCTTAGAAATTATCTTGGACAAAATAAATAAGAAAGCTACAACCAGTAAACATAGCTGATGAAGCAATCTCTAGATTCTCTACCATGCATCCCAAGTTTGGCAATACATTAGAGACATAATGAAACAGTGTATTCCTGTATTACAGAAGTGACAGCTGTTGAGAATAAAATAGTTTTACCTGAAGAATGGAATCCACTTCACGAATATGCGATAAGAATTTATTACCCAACCCCTGCAGCAACAAAATTGCAAAAATGAAAAGGCATAGAAATTTAATATAAGAAAATTAAAAACAATTGAAACAAACTTAGCACCTCGCCTTGACTTGCACCCTTGACAAGACCAGCAATGTCAACAAACTCTATTGATGCAGAGACAGCCCGCTGAGACTTGCAGAGATCAGAGAGTACTTGGAGTCGAGGGTCTGGAACTGCAACGATGCCTACATTTGGCTCAATTGTACAAAAAGGAAAATTAGCAGCTTGAGCTTTTCCATTCTCGACCTAGAAAAAAACAATTATCATATGAAATAGTTTAGTACAATTAGGTAAAAAATACACAACTAGAAAGTGAGAGATAAAAAGACTTACGACGGCATTGAAGAGAGTGGATTTGCCGACATTGGGGAGGCCGACGATTCCTGCTCTCAAGCTCATGCTTATCTTGGAAGAAGAAGACGAAAATCTCCTTAAAACAAGAGAGGGTTTCACTTTCATTGGATTGGGAAGGAAGGACACCACTGGAACTAGAAAATTGGAGGCTACTCTAACTCTACTCATCAACACCATTCTCTTCTTCTCTTTCAATGAGATAACAGTCTCAGTTGCCCTTATAAATCCTTTGGCTTTAGGTCTTTTTCATTTTATATAGACCTTATCTATCTCCCACCATTTTCTTCCACGTTATTCAATTGTAATTGTAACGGTGGGGAGACGTGACAAAGGGCCGGGCCGTCGTCTAAAAAATGTACATGAGGGTTTCAGTGTCGGGCTTTACCCCGACCCTTAACATTAGGCCTGGCCCGCATACAAATTTCTGAGCCATACCCAGCCCAACGCCTAAGCCCTTCTGAGGCCAACGATTCTAGTCTCAAGCTCATGCTTGGAAGTAGACCTGGCAATGGGTTGTGTTATTACGAATTCATGTCGTTTCATATTTGGGTCGTATTAAAATTACTCCGCCCGAACCCGACCCGTTAGCTTAATGGGTTGAAATATATAAACCCGAAATCATTTATTAAATTAATGGGTAACCCGACCCGGGCCGTTACAAAATATTATATTTGAGATTTACAAAATATTATATTTGAGATTTATTACAAAGTTGAAAATAAATAGTATTGAAGCATTATTAAACTCATGCAATCAAGTTCACTATAGGCACCTAAAACTTCAAAGAAAAAAAAAAAAAATCCACCATAGGCACCAACAATCAATCGAAAACATCTAATTTAAAAAATAAACAAGTCCAAAAAAAAAAAAAAATTGAAAACAAAATCTTCCATTAATCTTCCTGAATCTCCAATATGTTGCGATTGGGAATCTCAATCCTCATTTAGACCTAAAATGTTAAATTATTTGTATTAGATGTTAAGAAAAGAAGAATTAACATACATTAATAAATCCAATACCTTTATAAATAAAATCATACCTTTCAATTTTCAATTAAGCATAACAGACTCAATCCCTTTAGTTGAATTAATAGAAGCCTTGATGTTCAAATTGAAGACATCTTCAATGAGTTCATCCATGTTAATATGATCTTCCTCTTTCACAAATTTAAAGTCCTAAAATTACGTTGCATGAAATGGTGGCACCATAGACCATATTAATACAAAAATCAAAATGCAAAAAAGAAAACATACTCGATTGAATTTACTTGGATTGAATTGACAGTAACTAATTTCAAAAAAAGTAATGCTAGACATCATAATTAATATCATAACTTTTCAATCATAACACATGTGGAAGCTGATGTGTCAATTGTTGAGTGGATACACATTAATAACGATTTATCTCATTCACCCACGTATCCATTTACCAATTGACACATCAGCTGCCACATGTGTTGTGATTGAAAATTTGTGATATTATTTGTGATGTCTAGCATTACTCTTTCAAGAAAGTTGAAGACCACTAGCTACTTTTAGAGTTTTAGGGTTAGGGTTATAATATTGTGAAATAATTGATTTATAGTTTTAGAGTTTTTAATTTAGAAATTTTTCCTCTTTTAAAAAAATAAAAATATTAGAAATTTTTTAAAAATTAATTAGTAAAATATATTCTAACCGTAATTATAGAGTTTTTTTTTATGTAAATTCCATAACATGACTATACAAAGATTTTTTTTAATGACTTTCATAAACACATTAGAAAAAAAAAATCTTTATATTAATGGGTTATTGAATTAACGGTTTTTTTAAGGGTCAACCCAAAACCGACCCATTATATTTCGTGTCTTAATGGATTGACCCATTAACAACCCGATCGGATAAACTTGACCCACCAACCGTTATTTTCGAATGGGTTTGGGTCGTGTTAATGGGTCGTGTAAAATTTTGTCAGGTCCACTTGGAAGAAAAAGAAGACAAAAATCTCCTTAAAACAAGAAAGGGTTTCGCTTTCATTGGATTGGGAATTAGGGAAACCACTGGAACTAGAAAATTGGAGGCTGCTCTAACTCTACTCACAAACACTGTTCTCTTCTTCTCTTTCAATGAGAAAACTGTCTCACCAACCCTTAGAGCATCTCCAATGCAAAAATGGTTTAAATACCAAAAATCGTTGATATGGCAATAATGTCAAGAGACTTGCTTCCTATATGGCATAAAGATTAACTTGATAAACAATCAACTCAAAATTTCTATTTAAAACACATTTATTTTTAATGACAATGTATAATATTTTTTTTATCACATCAACATGAGATTAAATATGCACAACTGCATTGGAGATACATTTTTTAATAAGATGCTTATTTATCCTATGTGGCATCTTTTTTTTTTTTTTTTAACAAGCCACTCTTATATTGGAAATGCTCTTATAAATCTTTTGGCTTTAGGTCTTCCTTTTTCCTTATAGACCTTATCTATCTCCCAAGTCCCAACCATTTTCTACCACGTCATTCAATTGTAATTGTATGGTCAAATTGCACAAAAGTACCCTAACGTAATGTAAAAAGGCTTAATATTTAACTAATGCCCGTAATCATACAAACAACCTCTATCGCTAGTTAATGTCGGTCAAAAATAACAGTAGACTGGAATGCACATGGGTCAAATCATCATAAAAACTATATAAAGTATTTACAGCATTTAAAAAATAAAATAATACCAAAAAATTAATAATTAATAAAATGATATTGGAGATCGCACCTTAAGTTATCTCCAACCAGTCTCTATTTTGTTAAAATGGAAACTAGTTTGCCTTCGATCGGTCTCCAAAACATGGAGATCGAGAAACTTTATTTTGGAGATCAATTTTTTATCTCTAAATTTGGGGATTCTCTTCACCAGTCTTCATTACTATTCAATTTTTATATATTATCATTTTACTATTGTCTTCTTCTTCATCGCAATGGAGGTCTGTTTAGTGAAGCCGATGAGCCATCGACAATGCCAATTGACTCCAGTGATAGATGGGTCTAAAAGATCAGACAATGCTTTTGTCGGATTCGCGGTGGATCGTCGTAGATCTAACGATGAAGGTTTGGCGATGGTTTGGGTTTGACTTTGTTTCTCTCTCCACACAGCTCGAAACTAAAAATGGACACTTCGGTTACAATGGTCGGCACCCGACGAACGTTTTCCTGGTGGTTTAATCAATCAACTCACTAATAATGTTATCGACGGCGGCAACTCCAATGATAGAGCTCTGAGCTTCATCAATAGAGGATTTTGAAAAGAAATAAAATAGAACTGGTAAGAGAAAATGATTGAAGAGTTATTAAAATGGTGCTAATTCTAGAAGTCACTCCCCAAATAGTGCTATATAATTTTTCAGTACTTTTAATTATTTTAAAAAAAATTATTACATCATTTTATTAATCAATGAACTAATAAATATTTTAATTCAAAACTCGTGTTTTTAAAAGCATCAATATATATATATATATATATATATTCAAGTCGGTGCGCACTGATATAACTTCATGAGGATATTGAATGTGAGCCACTAGTTTTACATGCTTTGACTCAAGTGTGTATGCACTTGTCAAAGCTTCTCTATAATAAGTGGCTCATATTCAATATCCTCATGAAGTTATATCAGTGCGCACTAACCAGAACGGGACTGTATATATATAATTAACATTTAATATAATAATTAACTCTAAATAATTTAGTAAAACAAAACAATAACATTAACATATTCAAATTAAAATATTACAACTAAAAGAAAAACAACAAAAACAAGTACATCGAAAATTAAATGTTAATAAAATTAGATCAAAATCATTATATGTAAAAATAGTTAGGTGCAACGGATTATTAAAAAAAAAAAATTGGAAACTTGAAGGTGTGAATTAATTGAGTGAGTAAACTATTGTAAATGGAGAATGGTTGGAGTAATAAATTTATTCAGATAAAATATTCTAGGAATATTTCTTTTTTGAAACAAATATTATACGCGTGTCTAAACAACCTAGAGGGGGGTGAATGGGTTGTTAATCCAATTAGTTACCAATTTTTCGGATTAGTCAATATTCAAAAATAAACCCAAACATACAGCAATATAAATCAAGAATAAATTAAAGAATACTTAATTTTTATGTGGAAACCTTCAACAAGGAAAAACCACGAGCTATTATGTTAGCCACACACAGTCACCGAAATCCACTATATGAATAAAATGTTACACCCTCAAGCGATACACGGACTCTCACCCTAGACAACCTCAGGCTATGGACACTACCATTCACCACTCTTGGTTTAATCCCTAGTGATATCCCCTGATCCACTACTCTTGGCGTGAGCACCTCCTACTCTACCCACAGGCCTTTTACAGTGGCACTTGACCATTCTTGCTTATGCACTAAGCAACTTAGTCATAAGACTTAATTCTCAAGAAGAGATCAATAACCTATGTGAATATGCAATGGTATTCAAAATGCAATTAATGCTCAACAACACTAAATGCTTATTTAGGATTAAATGATGTCAATAAAATCAATCATAGATATCATATTGCTATATGTCATGGCATACAACTTAGCTATGTAAAGGATAACTAATCCTAGATACAATAGCTATCATAAACAATCTCAATCAATCAATAAGATAAATTAACTAGATGATATATGAACTTAGAATCCTAGCTATCACAAAACAACAACTCAATCAATCAACACAAATATCTCAACTTGTAAATAAATCTTAATCTAGATGCCAACAAGTCATAAATGAGATTTATCGCTAAGTAAGAACACAAAAATGGATGAGATGGTGTTCAACTTACCAAGTCATGTGTGTTGAAGAAGACCCATGCATGAGCACATCCTAGATGATGCTAGATGATGCTTAGATGATGATTTATGTACATGGAAATGAGTTGGGAGAGTTAAAGAAGCAATCTTGGTGCTTTCTCTCACTAGGGAACTCCTAATCTCTCTCTAGGGTTTTTTAGTTTTTGTTCCTTAAAGACAAACAATAAGAAAGAGATGTATTTATAATACTTAGATGATACCCTATAAATTTCATGAATTACCCTTAAAAAATGAGCCAAATCGGACTCCAAATGAGTAAGATATGGCTAAATTACGTAACAGGGGCGGAGTAGTACGCTGGTCTGTTGGTTGGTATACTACCCGCGCAGTCACCCACGCACTGGCAAATTAGCATAACATCTCGAGATTCAAGCACCCCAAACCATGACCAAACGACATCGAAACCTTTCGTATGATATACCTTGGAAAGGTATGAATGTCTAATTTGAATAAGGTTTTGATGTCTGTAGAGAAAGTTATGGTCATTAGAGTGACCAAATGTAAGATTTGGTAAACAAAAGAGATGCCTTGTTTTAGTGGTCACTTTGGAGATATCAAAACTAATCCAAATGGTCATGAAATATTACGAATAATATACCGTTAGAAAGGTATGTGTGTCTAGTTTGTACAGAAATTTTCAAAACTCATTTTGAAGTTTTGTATAAAAAGTTATGGTCACAAGACTATACAAAGGTCAGTTTTGAAAATCATTTAAATAATTGAAATCCAATCTTTTGAAACTAGACACTTTACTCCAAACAACCAAACCAAATATAACACATATCCAAGAGAAGAACAGGACCTTCTCAAATGGTCAACTATCGTGCTAAGACATGCACACCATTGTGCAAGCACAGACGTTTCCAATCACACAAACGGAATCGAATTATTAAACACTATCACACAACAAAATTCAACAAAGAGGTGCAAGTGTGAAGTGTGAAGAATGCACACATATAAGAATTGAAGCACAAATGCAAGATGAATAAAATAAAAATATATTACTTGCGTGTGTCTAATACAACCTAGAGGGGGGTGAATGGGTTGTTAATTGATTATTACCAATTTTTCGATTAGTCAAAATTAATCACAATTAACCCAATTCAACAAACAATAAAAATCAAGTAAAAGTGTGGAAATTAAAGAACACTTGATTTTTACGTGGAAACCTTCAACAAGGAAAAACCACGGGCTGATATGTGCGCCACACACGGTCCTCGAATCGACTATATGTAATGATGATTACAACCCTATGTTGACCTCTAGTCACACCATACTTGGTTACTAACCCACCACTACTACCCGCATGCCTTTTATAGCGAACCTATTCCAACCTTAGACAACCTTTATATGAAAAAAAGGTTACACCCTCAAGTGAACTTCACAATCTACTACTATTGGCGTGAGCATCTTCTAATCTACCCGCAGACCTTTTATAGAATAGCTAGTACAATGCTTGTGCAACTTCACCTAGAAGCCACAAGACTTTGACTCTTGAAGAGAATTAAAAGTATATGTGCATATGACAATTATGCTCAACACAAAATATGCTCGACAAACATATAATGCTTAACTAGATGTTATAATGCAAATCAATACTCTAGTTATCAACAACGCCTATATTCTTATACATGAGGACTCAATTAGATGCAAAGAGATTCTAGCAACCTAATTGTTAACAAACAAAGCCAATTCAACACAAGTTGTCAATAATCATGGCAAGGACTAAAAACATGCAATTAACAAATGCAATCAAGGAGTCCTACACATCAATGTCTAAATGCAATACATAGAGACTTAGCTAGAGGCCAAAATGGTCCTAAATGCTAGCTATCACAATACAAACCCAATCATGTCATCATTCATCAATAAATGCATTTAATAAAATATTTCTACAAATCATATGCAATAAAAATGAACTCTTGGACTTTAAGAACAATAAACAGAGATGAAATGTTTGTTCTTACTTACCAAGTCAAGAATGATGAAGACCCATGGAAGATTGATGCATGAAACATATTAGATGCACATGGGTTTTGGGTTTAGAGAGTCAAAGAAGCAAACTTTGTGCTTTCTCTCTCAAGAATCTTAATTTCTCTCTTAAGAATATCTCTTTCTCTCTCTAGGGTTTCTGCTGAGTTGAGAGATTAATAAAGAAGGAGAGATAAGGATGTATATATAGGGAGATGAGAGAAAGAAGTGAAAGGACGTCGTTTTAAGAAACGAACCAGCTGTCGACCGTTGTTGGTACCGCTGTGAAAGCCACAGCGGTCACGACAGTGGTGAGCTTTGTCAAGACAACCGTTGTCGCTACCGCTACAAAAATTCACAACGGTCATGAACGCTGTCTCTACCGCTGTGGAAATTCACAGCGGTCATGGGAGTGGTCAGAGGCAATTTCAAACCTCTCAAGACAAGAACATGCATTTTTAAAAGCCAATTGATACAATAGAATAATCATGCATGAAGAGAGATAAAATATATATATATGCACCAACAAGAAACACACACAAAGATATGCAAGATATGAAAATGCATAAGAGTGATGATAAAGCATATAAGCACACAATTAAGAGAAACACAAATGCAATCATATATGCAATGAAAGTGTGCGTGTGCAACTAGATCTTTTTAATAGGCAAGTTAAGTGATTTACCTTTCGTTCTTACTCTTGAAGACATGTTGAGAAGTTCGAAAGCTTGCCAAACACAATAACCTAAGCTACCTGTTACATACCAATCCCAATGTGGTTTGTCATGAAATAAGTCAATCAAAAATGAGGAACTTATAATCTCCCCCTTTGGCTATTTCATGACAAAACAACCACTCACAAAATAATCCTCACAAAGCAAACAAAATAAAACTATTGGTCAACAAAGTAAATTCTACATTACAATGAGAGAAACCTAAGAATCTAAGTTTTCAAGGTCTTCAATCTCTTCGTAGAACATCGTACCTACATATAATAGCAAGAAAGCACTTTCCAAGAACAAGTGCATGTGAGGTGAACAAACATAAAAGGCATTTGCACTCAAAGAAGCAATATAAAGAAATGCATGTGCAATGCTCCCCCTAAATGGTTACTCTCTCTCAAACTTCTTCCCCAAAGCATAAAAATACTCCTCCTATTTTTCTCAAGACTTCTCTCCCTTTTTGTCATGAGATAGGCAAAAGAGCTCCCCTAGTATTGGGTTGCTTTAGCAAAGAGAGCTATTGGCACAAAAGGCATTTGCATAATCATATAAACGAACTTTATGCAATTCAAGTAATTGAGAGAGATTCAAGGAGTTTTATTTAAAGAAAAAAATGTGTGACAAAGATGTTTTGCATGCAAGACATGTTGTATTAAAGTCCAAAAACAATGGTATTTGGCAAAGCAAACATCAAAAGGGTTTCTAAGAGAATTCAAACCAATTTGTACCCTTTTGTTATAAACAAGCAAGATATAGTTTTTCAAAAGATATTTTTGAGCTAAGAGCAACTATATCAATCTTTAAAGGCAAATCAAGACATGGATATTTATAATCCTATTTGATTTTTCCGGATGAAATATTCGTATGATAGTAGCCTTGTTTACACCTTTAAGAAGAGAGAGAAGACTAATTTGGATATAAAATCCTTATTGATTGAATGGATACTAGATCCTTATTGATTTTAGTCTTCTCATTTGCTTCCACACAACTTTTGCATATCAAGCAATCAAAAACATTTCATGCATATCATTTTAAGCATGTCATAAAATTCTCATGTCATGGAGATAAATTATGGATCATTCATATGTACTTTCCCAAATAATTCTCCTAGTCCAAAAATGCATGTTTAAGCATAAATATGACTTGGATTGCAAGTAAAGCAATTGTGCACACTTATTATGAAAAAGGAACATATAAGCATATATGTGCAACCAACAATCTCAAGCAATTATCAAAAGAGCATAAATTTAATCAACTTTTTGCATATGACAATTCATGCAAGTTTGCTATCTTAGCTTGAGCTTCCCACAAGGGGTTAAATCCAACCAAGTCAAAGGGAGACATGAGTCCCTATAGACTTACTAAGTCCATTGGACCTAGTTGCATCTACGGGTATCACATTGGCACAATGGCAAACGGGTTCATTCTTTCTAACCCACCTAGGTTCCACTTTATCATTTCTAGTGGTCATAGACATGTTTCTAAGTTCCCTAGTGTAAGGTCCTCATTTATTGATTGGCTTATTTCGTGGACAAACCATATATTAGGGTTTGATGTAAGGGTAGCTTAGGCTCTCAAGACCTCAAAAGAAGAAGCACCAAAAGTTAATTTCTAAGTGCTTACTTGCCTTGAAAAGATATAGTTGCACACACACATATTCCATGCATATCCATACTTTGTGTATATTGTGTGTTTTTATATGTGTACATTCATGTTTTTAATATCTCTTCTTGCATATTTTATTGATTGCATCTAGTGGTTCAAATGCCATGTCATGATTAGACTTAAGATGCATTGTTTATAGTATGGGCGTTGTTCACCCGCTCTAGGGTCGCCCTATGAACAGCGCCCATAAGGGGCTTTGGGCAGTTTTACTCTTACCCGTTGTACGTTCGCCCTACATACAATAATGCCACTTGAAAGGAATACGTTCTCAAGGTGTGTTTAATATATAAAGCTAGAGGGGGGGTGAATAGATTTTATGTAATTATTACCCAATTTTCACGTGCATGTCAATTTTACGAAAATACCCCTAGCAAGTCAAAAATACATACAAGTGTAATAAGATGCGGAAATAATAAATGACACTTGATGTTTACGTGGAAAACCCAACCACTGGGAAAAACCACGGGCTGTTTAGTGCGCCACACTCGGACCTCGAAATCCACTAATTGAAATGGAGTTTACAACCTATGTAGACCTCATCTAACACTCCGGTCAATAACCCCCCACTTCTACCACGCGGGCCTTTAAAAGTGGCTCTAGTCCAATTGTTTATGTGACCACCTGTTCCCGGTGTCCGAACTAATCCCAGTCAATCACACAAGACTTCAATCTCTCAAAAGAGATGCACAACCCTATGTGAATATGTATGAATATTCAATTAACAAACAAGGCTAGGGAACCTTAGATGCTTATCTAGGATGATGATATATTCAATTTAAATCAATCCTAGATATGAAAATAGCTATATATCATAGCATACAACTTTAGCTAAGTAAAGGATAACCAATCCTAGATACAAAGCTATCATAAAAAACCCACAAACATTCAAAAGATTAACTAGTTGATTAAAAAACAATCTATCAACCTAGTTATAAATAAATCACACAAGAATGTTTATGGCATAGCTTTTAGGCAATAATGACCTAATCAATTAAGCTATCAAAAATAATCTCAATCATATAATGAGATTAATTAGCTAGATATAAAATAGGCATGAAAACCTAGCTAACATAAATAACCCAATCAACACATAATCTCAATCATGTATGTAGAAATTAATCTAAACACATACAAGTAATAAATGAGATAAAATTGATAAGTAGAAACACTAATTATGTAAGATAAAAGTGTTCAACAAATCATACCATGTGTGTTGAAGAAGACCCATGCATTAGCACATGCTAGATGAACCTAGATGATTCCTAGATGATGATTTGTGCATGTGGGAATGGGTTTAGAGAGATAAAGATGTAATCTTTAAGCTTTTTCTCTCAAGTCTCTCTTTCTCTCTCAAGAATAAGGAGCCTCTCTCTCTAGGGTTTGATTTTGTGGCTCTAACCTCAAAATGATGAGAAAGATATGTATTTATAATGCCCGAATGAAACTATGTCGTTTTGGAAGAAATGGAAAAATTATGGGCATTTTCGCGGTACTCGCGTCAGTGCAGCAACTCAATATTCGAGCGCTTCGAAACATGACCAAACGACATCAAAACCTTTCATATGATATATCGTTAGAAAGGTATGGATGTCTACTTTCTACTCGTTTTTACAGAATTACATTTCGATGTCTGTAGAAACAGTTATGGTCAATAGAGTGACCAAAGGTCAGAAACGGACAACAACAGAGTTACCCTGTTTTGGTTGTAACTTTGGAGATTTTAAAACCAATCCAAACGGTTATGAAATATTACGAATAATATACCGTTGGAAAGGTATGGGTGTCTAGTTTGTACAGAAATTTTCAAAACTCATTTTGAAGCTTTTTGTAAAATGTTATGGTCATAAGACCATGCAAATGTCAGTTTTGAAAACACTTAAAACATTGAAATCCAATCTTTTAAAACTAGACACCTTACTCCAATCAACCAAACCAAAACTACCACTTATCCAAGAGAAGAATGAGACCTTCTCAAGTGGTCAACCATCGCGCTAAGACATGCACACCATCGTGCAAGCGCGGACGTTTCCGATCACACAAACGGAAACGAATTACACCACACTTAAGACTAATCATGAAGTGCAAGTGTGGGTATTGAATGCATCCTAGTGCCTAACATGTCATGGCATTATCATTGAACAAGATGCACTCAATTCAAACATGCATGAATAAAATTCATGACTTTGCATCCTAATGCCTAAACATGTCATGACAATTCAATAAACTAGATGCAATTAAATAAACATGCATGAAGAGATATTCAACAATTATGAATGCACACATATGAAAACACACAACATATAAGAATAACATTTATGCATGAGTTGTGTGTGTGTGTGCGTGTGCAACTAGATCTCTTCAAAGCACGTAAGCACTAGAAATTTACCTTTGGTGCTTATCAAGATGAGGTCTTGAAAGGGCCTTGAGCTTGAATACCAATACCTAAGCTACCCTTACAAAGAACCCCACATATGGTTTGTCCACGAAACAAGCCAATCAAATAAAGGGAATCCTTACAATCTCCCCCTTTGGCTATTTCGTGACAAAACCACCACTCACAATGATTCCTCACAACATAATAGAAACTACGGGTCTACTATGATTTTCTACATTACAAAGAGATAAGATAAATAATCTTGAAGTCTTCAATCTCAAGTAGAACAATCAATCCCTGAAAAACAAAGTTTCTATACTATCCAATACAAGACAAGGTGAGATGAATCAAGTGAGATAAAACAAGCATTTGCATTTAAGAATTTAAGCACAACATCATGCAATGTATGTAATGTGCAAATGCTCCCCCTCAAAGGGTTACTCCCCCTCAATTAGTATTCTCCCCAACCTGCACAATTGTTACTACAATTTGCAACTCCTCTTACCACAACCTACTCCCCCTTTTTGTCATGATATAGACAAAGGAGTAGTCCCCAACCGGGTCACTCAAGGCAAAGAGAGATAGTAGCATTCTAGATATTTGCATAATCAATATAAGTCACTTTATGCAATCTCAATTAATTGGAGAGAAACAATGAGATTTATTTAAAGAAAATGTGTGAATCAAAAAATTGCTTTGCATACAAGACATGTAGCATTTAAGTCCAAAATACCATGGTATTTGGCAAAGCAAATGACAAAGGTTTTTAATATGAATTCAAACCAATTTCACCAATGTCATGAGAGAAGCAAGGATATAGGTTTTCATTGATTTCAATATAAGAACAACTATATCCAACTTTATAAGCTAAACATGTCATGAGCGACTTTGCACCCTACTTGATTTTTCCGGATAAGATATCCGTATGATAGTAGACATGTTCAACCAATAAAGAAAGAGAGACATTTGGATTGTAAAATCCTTGAATGGATACAAGATCATTTTTCATTTGAGTCTCATAAGCTTTTTCACACATTTTTTGCAGTTAAGAAATGCAATCATCAAAACATGTTTTTTAAGATTAGCATTTAGCATGTCATTTAACAATCATCATGTCATGGAGATCATTATAGGTCATTCAAATTTTATCCTATGTATATATCTCCTAGTCCAAAAATGCATGTTTGAACATAAATATGACATGGATTGCAATACAAGCATTGATCACACTTATTGAATAGAAAATATATATACATAGTGTAAACAAGCTTACTCAAGCAACAAAAAGAGAAGCATAAGATATTTCAAATTTTTTGCAAGTGACAAGAATGCAAAATAGCTCTCTTTGCTTAAGTTCCCCATATGGGGTCAATTTTCCATACCTCTTCAAAGAAGGGTATGAGGTCCTATGGACCTACCAAGTCCTTTAGACTTAGTTGAACCTATTTGAGACTTGTTAGTCTCGTAGCAAGCGGGTTCATTCTTATTAATCCACTTAGGTGACACTAAGTCAATTCTAGTGGACAAAGGTTCTAGAGTACAAGATGAAAAAGGATCATACACATGATTTTCTTCCTTTTTATGAAGCATCTTAGCTCTAGCCTTTTTCTTGTCAAACATGCTTTTAGCTCTACACATTTCAATGTAATGCAAGCAACTTGGTCTAATATGACCAACAATACCACAAAAATGACAAGTGGGAAAAAAGTTAGGAATCATACCATTCCCTTGAGCATGGATAGGTGCTTTCCCTTGTCTTTGTGGTTGTCTTGGTTGTTGGATAAGATCTCTCCTCCTTTGTTGATAACCAAGACGAGGTTGCTTGCTTGTCTGAGCTTGCATGTCTGAACTCTTCCCATGTTGTTTTTGAGTTTGAGGGAAGATAGGGTGAGGAGCCTTTTGGGTGTGAGCTTGAGCTTGACCTTTTGGTGCCTCAACCACTTGGGCACTTCTTGAACACTCTCCTAGGTCCATCTTCTTCATAGGGTGTTGAGGAGGGGGGGACATATTAAAGTCCATGTCCATGACCAAGGATGTCTTGCTTATGGAGGAGGCATCCTTGTCATCAATGTAGCCAAGACCTCTCTTGTCACTTGGCTTTCTTCCTACTCCCAACATGTGGTTAAGCATCTTGGTGCTTGAAGTCATCTTAGCCATTAAGACCTTAACTTCTTCAAGCTCTCTTTTCAGCTCTTCTTCTCTACTCTTAGATAAGACTAAGTCTTCTTTTAGCTTATCTTCATCCGCCATGGATCTCACCACTTCTTCACACAAGTGGTCTACTAGTGTTGAAAGCTCTAGATTCTCTTCTTTTAATCTTCTAATTTCTTCCTTGTTCCTCATCATCGAGCTCTCAACTTTGACTTTGTAGTCATTAGGATCCATACCCTCCACATATCCATTTGTGGAGTTAGATGACAAATATTCAACACTTGTGTCATCTCCTCTATTCTCCATTTCACCAATGGAGTCATCTCCTTCATCAAGATCATCAAATTTTTCTCTTGATGAGGAATGAGCCAAATCCCGATGAGTAGCTACACCAACTACTTCTATACCTAGTTCTTCTTGGGGATCACAAGGAAAAGCAACTTTGCCATCTTCTTCAACCTCTACACTCTTGGCTCCAAATTCCGTGTAGATGATGGCAAGTTCTTCATCACTTGAAGGATTTTCGTCATCTTCATATTTATCCCATAAGGTGGCCAACGCCTTCCCTTTTCTTCTATCCTTCAAGTTTCCACACTCCGGGGAGAAATGCTCGAATCCTCCACATTCGTAGCACTGAATCCCCTCTCTTGAAGACACTCCTTGGTTTGACTTGTCATTGAGTCCCATGTCTTCAATAGAGATACCCTCATTCTTGTCATGCTTCGAAGTCTCCAAAGCAATTGTCTTCTTCTTCTTAGGAGGTGAGGTGGTCAACTTCTTCTTAGGAGGTGAGGTGGTTAATTTCACAAATCTCCTAAATCTCTCTAGTAAGAGAGGCATCTCCTCAACGGAGTCAATTTTTTCTCTCACAAAATCACTCATAGTGTTTGCGTTGAATGAATGCAAAAGAGAAGAATGCAAAATGTATGAAGAAATCAAACAAACATACAAAATGCAAAAACACACCAACAATGAGCAAAGGATCACCTAAGTATATCTAGGAACCCGCTCTGATACCAATTGAAAGGAATACGTTCTCAAGGTGTGTTTAATATATAAAGCTAGAGGGGGGGTGAATAGATTTTATGTAATTATTACCCAATTTTCGCGTGCATGTCAATTTTACGAAAATACCCCTAGCAAGTCAAAAATACATACAAGTGTAATAAGATGCGGAAATAATAAATGACACTTGATGTTTACGTGGAAAACCCAACCACTGGGAAAAACCACAGGCTGTTTAGTGCGCCACACTCGGACCTCTAAATGCACTAATTGAAATGGAGTTTACAACCTATGTAAACCTCATCTAACACTCCGGTCAATAACCCCCCACTTCTCCACGCGGGCCTTTAAAAGTGGCTCTAGTCCAATTGCTTATGTGACCACCTGTTCCCGGTGTCCGACCTAATCCCGGTCAATCACACAAGACTTCAATCTCTCAAAAGAGATGCACAACCCTATGTGAATACGTATGAATATTCAATTAACAAACAAGGCTAGGGAACCTTAGATGCTTATCTAGGATGATGATATATTCAATTTAAATCAATCCTAGATATGAAAATAGCTATATGTCATAGCATACAACTTTAGTTAAGTAAAGGATAACCAATCCTAGATACAAAGCTATCATAAAAAACCCACAAACATTCAAAAGATTAACTAGTTGATTAAAAAACAATCTATCAACCTAGTTATAAATAAATCACACAAGAATGTTTATGGCATAGCTTTTAGGCAATAATGACCTAATCAATTAAGCTATCAAAAATAATCTTAATCATATAATGAGATTAATTAGCTAGATATAAAATAGGCATGAAAACCTAGCTAACATAAATAACCCAATCAACACATAATCTCAATCATGTATGTAGAAATTAATCTAAACACATACAAGTAATAAATGAGATAAAATTGATAAGTAGAAACACTAATTATGTAAGATAAAAGTGTTCAACAAATCATACCATGTGTGTTGAAGAAGACCCATGCATTAGCACATGCTAGATGAACCTAGATGATGCCTAGATGATGATTTGTGCATGTGGGAATGGGTTTAGAGAGATAAAGATGTAATCTTTAAGCTTTTTCTCTCAAGTCTCTCTTTCTCTCTCAAGAATAAGGAGCCTCTCTCTCTAGGGTTTGATTTTGTGGCTCTACCCTCAAAATGATGAGAAAGATATGTATTTATAATGCCTGAATGAAACTATGTCGTTTTGGAAGAAATGGAAAAATTATGGGCATTTTCGCGGTACTCACGTCAGTGCAGCGACTCAATATTCGAGCACTTCGAAACATAACCAAACGATATCGAAACCTTTCATATGATATATTGTTAGAAAGGTATAGATGTCTACTTTCTACTCGTTTTTATAGAATTACATTTTGATATCTGTAGAAAAAGTTATGGTCAATAGAGTGACTAAAGGTCAGAAACGGACAACAACAAAGTTGCCCTATTTTGGTTGTAACTTTGGAGATTTTAAAACCAATCCAAACGGTCATGAACTATTACAAATAATATACCGTTGGAAAGGTATGGGTGTCTAGTTTGTACAAAAATTTTCAAAACTCATTTTGAAGTTTTGTGTAAAAAGTTATGGTCACAAGACCATGCAAAGGTCAGTTTTAAAAACACTTAAAACATTGAAATCCAATCTTTTAAAACTAGACACCTTACTCCAATCAACCAAACCAAAACTACCACTTATCCAAGAGAAGAATGAGACCTTCTCAAGTGGTCAACCATCGCGCTAAGACATGCACACCATCGTGCAAGCGCGGACGTTTCCGATCACACAAACGGAAACGAATTACACCACACTTAAGACTAATCATGAAGTGCAAGTGTGGGTATTGAATGCATCCTAGTGCCTAACATGTCATGGCATTATCATTGAACAAGATGCACTCAATTCAAACATGCATGAATAAAATTCATGACTTTGCATCCTAATGCCTAAACATGTCATGGCATTTCAATAAACTAGATGCAATTAAATAAACATGCATGAAGAGATATTCAACAATTATGAATGCACACATATGAAAACACACAACATATAAGAATAACATTTATGCATGAGTTGTGTGTGTGTGTGCAACTAGATCTCTTTAAAGCACGTAAGCACTAGAAATTTACCTTTGGTGCTTATCAAGATGAGGTCTTGAACGGGCCTTGAGCTTGAATACCAATACCTAAGCTACCCTTACAAAGAACCCCACACGTGGTTTGTCCACGAAACAAGCCAATCAAATAAAGGGAATCCTTACACCACTGGTCGATTTAATTATCGCCCCTAGTTTGCTCTTCACCCGCCCTACGTAGAGTGAGTGAATAGCGGCTCTCCAAACCTGAGGGCAACCACCCCTTGGTTGCCTGATTTACGCTCTTGTGTAGAGTAGTCACGAAGAACTTGTTCTTCATTTCCCAGGTGTACCACTGTACACCTGCCCTACGTAGAGCGGGTGAACAGCGGTCAAGGCATTTTTTTTGATAACTCATCAAAACGTTGTTACTTCATGTTGACACCTTATTGAAAGTAATTACTCGAATAAACTAGGTGTGTTATCAATATATTAATCTAGAGGGGGGTGAATAGATTTTAGCTATTGTTACCCAATTTTCGCATGCAAGTCAATTTTACGAAAAAGCCCCTACTAGTCAAAAATACAAGCAAGTGTAATATAGTGCGGAATTTAAATAACACTTGATGTATACGTGGAAACCTAACCACTGGGAAAAACCACGGGCTGTTTAGTACGCCACACTCGAACCTCGAAATCCACTAATTGAAATAGAGTTTATAACCTATGTAGACCTCGTTTAACACTCCGGTCAATAACCCCTCACTTCTACCACGCAGGCCTTTAAAAATGGCTCTAGTCCAATTGCTTGAGGCCTATGCAATCTTAGCCTCAAGACTTAATTCTCTATGAAGAGATTATGCAACCTATGTGAATATGTATGAATATTCAAATAACAAACAAGGCTAGGGAACCTTAGATGCTTATCTAGGATGATGATATATTCAATTAAATCAACCCTAGATATCAAGAGCTAGATGACATGTCAAATAGTTTAGCTAATCAAGATTAGACAAAAACCTAATTAGCTATCATAATACAACACTCAATCAATTCATCACAATTAATTCTCTATTCTTGTATTTATCATATGATCAAAACATACAAGAAAATTAAAAGAGAATAGCTTGATAGTAAAAATACTAAAATAAGATGAACTTAATCAAAATCTTACCAAGCAAGTTGTGATGATGCAAACCCAATCATGGATGCATTCTATATAGTCATAGAAGATGCAATATGAAATTTGATGCAAAAAGGATTTGATTTGAGTGGTTAAAGGTGAGTTCTTTTGTATTTTTCTTTGCTTGAAAAATATTCTAAGTATGAAATCTGAAAATCAACTCACTTGATTGACCTAAAGTCAAAGTGGCATATATATAGGGTGTCAAACCAAAGTGTGGTCGTTTTGAAAAGTGATACCTATTTTTGCATTGGGCGCTGTACGTAGAGCGCCTCTGTACAGCGCCCCCACTCTGTTCTCTCGGGAAAACAGAGGGGCGCTGATGCATTTAAAAATGCATTTTCAACCAGGTCAAGATGGGCGCTGTACGAACAGCGCTCACAACAGCGTTTTGTATAGCGCTTATCACTTTGTATGAAATCTTAAGAGCATGCATGGCATGGCATTGGTCATACAAGATGCAATCATGTAAAGCATGCAAGAAGAGATGTTAATGAGCATTAATGAGCACATAATAACAACACATACACAACATACAAGAGAATGAATTATGCATAAGATGTTAATGTGTGTGTGCAACTAATCTCTTCAAAGCAAATTAAGCACATAGAAGTTTACCTTTGGTGCTTATCAACCTTGAGGACATGAGAGGGTCTTGAGCTTGAATATCAATCACTTAAGCTACCCTTACATACAATCCCCAACACGTGGTTTGTCCACGAAATAAGCCAATCAAGATATAGGAATCCTTACACTTATATATATGCCTCTTTTATTTTAAGTCAAGTTAGAAAGTTCAAAATCAGATATTTTACTTAACATATTTTTCCAAGAGAAAAATTCACTAAAGAACTCACCTTTGATTACTCAAACACTTTTCCATGAGCATCAATCATCATCTAGCATCATCCTTGATCATCTAAGTGTCATCTTTGCATGATTTTTCAACACACTTTGCTTGGTAAGCTTTTCACTAATATCTTACATATTTTTTGTCTTCATTAACAAGCAATCTCATTTATCACTTTTATGTCATTAGAATATATTTTAAATACAAGATTGAGATTAGTGTATTGATTTTTTTAGAGTTGTATTGTGATAGCTTCATAGGTTTGACCTAATTCCGGACCTCTGCTTGTTCTTATCCCTATTTGGGTATCAAAATCCTTCATATTAGGTACTTCCCTGTTTGTTGAAATATTAACATGAATATCAGAAATTTCAGCTGGAGATGGGTTAGAAAGTACCTTACCACTTTTGAGCACTGTGGCTGCCTTGGCTTACTCAGATTGACTTGGGAGCTTCCCCGGCTCCTTCCTCTGACTAACTTCAATATACTGCCCTATTTGTCTTTCTAACGTCTTGACCACCCCTTCCATAGAGGTAATTCTTGTGCAGTTATAATCATTGTGGTGATACTGGTCAGTGGGCATATACTCATCGTTTCTCTGGCCCTGTTGGTGCCAAGGTAAATTTTCCTTTACCTTCCACGGTTGCGTACTCTGTTGTGGTCTTGGTTGGTGTGCTTGAGGTGGATACCAGTTGTTGTTGTTGTTGTTGTTGTGTTGAGGCAAATGGGGATTCAAACAATGGTTGTTCCCGTAATTCAGGTTCGGATACTTGGCCCATCCTAGATTGTATGTGTTGGAGAAAGGATCGTCCAACTGTCTTGACTGACATGGCAGATACACCACTTGTATTTCTTCCTTACTGGGTGGCACTGGCTCTATCATGGGATACATGCCTATCTCACAGTTTTTCTTAACAAAAACTTGATCAGATATCATAGGTTGATTCCCAAACCTACTATTGAGTGTCTCAATGTTCTTACTCATATCACTCATTTGGCTAGCCATTTCTAAGCTCACTCCTCCTTGACTACCTCGAGTGTTTCTGTTAGGATTATGCTCAATAGTAAGAGTGTAATATTGTAATTGACAATCTTATCATATTAATAAAGTGATTTCTGTTTATTTAACAAAATCTTATAGCATTTATGATTATAATTGTCAAGGTAAATAACCATAAGGTCAAAAAACTATGAGAAAAGAAGAATTGTTCGTACATCTGTATATGTATGAGGTAGACACAATTCTTTAGTTAGTCTTGAATAATATTCACAACTTAAGTTAAAGGTTGGGCACCTTTATCTTGTTAAAGTTGTAGAATTCTTTTACTAACATTTGAGTGGGATCAAATGTGTTATGATGAGTCTAAAATCATCGGAGGGTCTTCGAGTACAAGAATCTAGTGCACTGGGTGCATTGAACTGGATCACAATGAAATACTTTATCTAAAACCGTCAGTAGATAAAAGTCATTATCAGGACAATCGGAGAGTCTATCTTAATCCTGAGATAAATGATGGACTTATGGTTACAAGTGTTATCATTTGAGCTATCAATGAGTACGATTATATAGCATAGTCTATCCTCGATAGTTTGGTGGTATTCATTTGCTAATCGATAGAGGACTTCATTTATAGATATGGACATCGTGGCTCCATTTATTAAATGTGAGTAGAATATCATCATATAGATGTTTTGAGGTTTTGGATATTAAATCTTAACGTTGAGTTTTCAATAGTGACTATTGAAAGATGACTTCTGGACAAGTCATAATATATATCCAAGTTCAAAGTGTGGTCATATGAGTAAATATGGTAACTTGGATGAGCTATAGGCGGTCTATGAGCTCTTGACAATTATTGATATTCTTCACGAGGATTCACTATCTTCTATAAGATTGTCTAGGGTATGAATGAGAATCATTTACTTATTCCATCTTTATTTAAGAGTGCAATTTTAGTTCTTTAGTGGAATGAACTAAAATTAATAGATTGAACCTAAGTGAATCATTTGTTGATTGTGATTGGGTTATGTCTATTGGAGCTTAAATTTAGATAGGTCTGCTAAGATCCCCAATCCACACGGACTTGCATGAATCACTTGATATATTCTACTGGACTAATTATGGGTCAATCTAGAATTGTATTAAGGCATGTGGACTTGTTTCTTTTAGTAAGAATGGGTCTAGTTCACATGTGGGCTTTTTATTAAGGTCCAATGGATTAAATGAAATGAGAAAATAATATATGGGCCATATATAGATATATGGGCGGCAAGGCTTAAATAAAAGTCTAATATATTATTTTATTTCATTATTTGATTAATTAATTATTTATTTAATTAAAAATCAAAATCTTTTTATGACTAGGAAATATGTTTGTTAGTAGTGTACTATTGTAGTAATATAATAAATACACTAAGGAGTTGGATTAGGTTTTGCAATTCTAGGAAAATCTACTTAGGGTTAGGATTTAAGTCAAAAGACACAAATCCTACATGGTAAAGGATTTCGGCCTCAATATATAGATATATACGAAATATATATGGCAATTAGCCGATATATATATATATATATATATATATATATGTTTATAAAACATGTAGATATGGGTGATATACATGCAAATTGAATTCATGCAGATATATATATATAATATATTGTGCAAGTAAATAGCACTAGATATATATATATATAATATATATTATGCAAGGAAATCGCAATACATATATATGATTAATATGGCAAGTGGTCGCCTAACATATATGATATATTGAGAATAGAATTTGGCGAATATCATATTAATTAATTCTCATTTAATCAAACAATAAAATAAAACAATATTTTTTGACTAATAATATAGCCTTGCCACCCAACATGAAATATATGGGCCAAATATTATTTCCTTATTTTATTTAATCCATTGGACTTTAAATAAAAAGCCCACATGTGAACCAGATCCATTCTTACTAAAAGAAACAAGCCCACATGCCTTTCATTAATATATTAATATAATTGATCAGCCCATTAAACAAATAATGTGCAAATTATATTCTTAATATATTAAATGCAATTCTAGATGGACCCATAAATTGGTCTGGTAGAATATATCAAGTGATCCATGCAAGTCCGTGTGGATTGGGGATCTTGGCGGGCTATCTAAATTTAAGCTTCAATAGACATAATCTAATCACAATCAATAAATGATTCACTTAGGTCCGATCCATTAATTTTAACTCATTCCACTAAAGAGCTAAAATCGAACTCTTAAATAAAGATAGAATAAGAAGATGTTCCTCATTCATACCCTAGACAATTATGTTGGAGATAGTGTATCCTCGTGATTAATATCAGTAATCGCCAAGAGTTCATAGACCACCTATAACTCTCCAAGTTACCATATTTACTCATATGACCACGTTTTGAACTTGGATATTTTGACTTGTCCAGAAGCCATGTTTTCAATAGTCACTATCGAAAACTCAACGTTGAGATTTAATATCCAATTACCTCAAAACATCCATATGATGATATTATACTCTCATTTAATAAATGGAGCCGCGATGTCCATATCTATAAATGAAGTCCTCTATCAATTAACAAATGAATATCACTAAACTATCGAGGATAGACTATGCTATATAATCGTACTCATTGATAACTCAAATGATATCATTTGCAATCATAAGTCCATCATTTATCTCAGGATTAAGATAGACTCTCCGATTGTCCTGATAATGAAAAGACTATTATCTATTGACGGTTCTAGATAAAGCTTTTCATTGTGATCCAGTTCAATGCACCCAGTGCACTAGATTCTTTTACTCGAAAACACTCTGATGATTTTAAACTCATCATATCTCATTTGATCCCACTCAAATGCTAGCAAAAGAATTCTACAACTTTAACAAGATAAAGGTGCCCAACCTTTAACTTAAGTTGTGAACATTATTCAAAACTAACTAAAGAATTGTGTCTACCTCATACATATCCAGATGTACGAACAATTCTTCTTTTCTCATAGTCTTTAGACCTTATGATTATTTACTTTGACAATTATAATATTAAACTATAAATGCTATAAGATTTGTTAAACCATAAATCACTTTATTAATATGAAAAAGATTGTCAATTACAACATTACACTCTTGCTACTAAGCATAATCCTAACAGTCCGTACCACGGCACGCACCGCGGTTTGACTCCTTTTTGCATCATGTTTGCCAAAACAACATCATTTCGGTTAGGGCATCATATATATATATATATATTACCTATTCTCTTTTTGGCCGAATTAGAGCTTACATTTCAGATTATTAGAGAGAGAGAGAGGAGATCTCAAAGACTTGATTTTTACTCAACCAAACACAAACCCCATGTGCATCTAGCATCTTTCAAGCATCATCTTCTCATGGGTCTTTATGCTTTCACGTCCTTATAAGTTGAACATGTTCTAGAACCTATTGCTTATCTATTTGTTCATCTTTGCTTAGGGTTAGCAATTACTTTGTTAATTAATTGCATGTATCTTTGATTAAGCATGTTTTAAGTATGTTTGTGTTTATGTTTATTGGTTGAGATTGAACATTCATTGATAGCTAGCATTTAGGACCGCTTTGCCATCTAGCTAAGTCTCTATGCTTTGAATTTAGATATTAATGTGTATGATTCATTGATTGTATTCATTAATTGCATATTTATTGTCCTTGCCATATTGTGTGACAACTTATGCTGATTTGACTTTGTTTGATGACTAGGTCTTAGACTTACATGTCTTCATCTAGTTAGGTCTTTATGAATATTCATATAGACATATTGATATCTAGGGTTGTTCTCATTGACATCTTGAATTTCTAGATAAGCATTCAGTGTAACCTAGCATTATATGAATTTAGAGTATTGTCATATATTCACATAGGTTATTGATCTCTTCATTGAGAGTTAAGTCTTGTGACTACGGGTGTGTAGTGCACAAGTAATTTATCTAGAATCACTACAAAAGGCCTACAGGTAGTAGTGGTGGGTTAGTGAAGAATGGTGTGACTAGAGGTCAACCTAGGTCATAAACATCATTACATTTAGTGGAATTGAGAACCATGTGTGGCTAGAATGATAGCCCGTGAATTTTTCCCAGTTGTGGGTTTCTCACGTAAATCAATCATCGTGTTATTTATTATTTTCCGCACTTTAATTACGTTGATTGTATTTCATTGTATTGGGTTAATTTTTATAATATTGACTAATCTGAAAAGTTGGTAACTAAAGGGTTTAGACACATTAGGTTGACTCTAGGTTGTTTAGACACTTAATATATATTTTCATATATATATATATGGGTGAATTCAAAAAGAGCCAAAAAAATTATGGGTTTATTGTTTTTAGCCACAAGTTTGTTTTTTATTGTTTTCGTCACTTTTTACCACTTTTGGACAAAAATGCCCCTAAATTTGAAATTTGAAAAAAAAAAAAAAAAAAAAAAAAAAGATGTCAGTGGGTGGGTGGTAAAAACGAAGTATTATTTTTGTTAGGTTGAAACCATCCTCCAGTAAAAATGATCAAAAGTAAAAAAGAAGAAAGAAAGAAAGAGAATGGAAGAGAAGAAAGAGATCGTCGTCGCCTCAAGTCGCCGCCGCTCACCGTCGCTGCAGAGAGAGAAAGGAACAGAAGAGACAGTCGTCGTCGCACCTCTGTCGGCGTCGTCAGACTTGTCACCGTCACTGCACTTCTCGTCGACGCTGTCTTCAGCAACCATCCACTGCTGCTCGCCATCGCTGCTGCTCGCCGTCTCAGAAGCTAGGTAAAGATAATTTTTCTAACTCTACCATATGAACAAGGGTGAGTCTCGACAAATCTAGCCACAAATTAGACAACTTTTCGAGTAGATCAGTATATGATAAATGAACTCTTTCGAAGAATTTTCAATAATATATTTTGTTTGTTAGGTCTTTGATGTTACAATAATAGCTAAATTTTGGCACCTTAATCATTACGTGATCCATAATCATCTTTTTTGTGTAGTTTGGTTTTAAGATAAGTATACGGTTTTGAAGGAGTATGTTTGGGGTGATTGGTTAATGGGTTGAAATTGGAAGTCCAATTTCAATGTGTTCTTTCAATTCTGTTTTATGTACTTTTAGTGCAGAGGGATTGCATTAATTCTTGTGTACTACTGGTATTTGATGCTTGATTGTTACCTTATTAATTATTATACTAGAGTTTGAATTATTGGTACTTGAAATGGTGTGATAGCTTTTGGATGTGAAAACCTTCCTGTTATTAGATTCATCGGGGTTGAGTTTAGTCTAGCAATTGTAAGATTGTCCCCACCTAAGACACGACATCTGTTATAGCTTGAGTTGTCTTCGGATTTGATGTTCAGTAACTAGAAGTTTTTTCAGTTGCAAGATTTGTGGTAATTATTAGGACATGATTAGAGGATAAAGTTTAAAGCACTAAAACGCTTCTTTACAATTTTGAAGTTTATGTTGAAGATACATATTTATCATCAGAATAATCTCTTTGTAGAAGTTACTTATGTTCAAAATTTGTTCGGGGCAGTGGTTGCTGCACCATATAAGTTACTTGTTGAAATAGCAGTATTCTAGTTAATTCCTTGTGATAATACTATTTGCTTTAATTACCGGTGTCGTTTAAAAGCAATCTTAATGGTATGAGTATGAGACACTTGACAAGGTAATTGATTGTCTTTGTTGTCATGCATATAAGTTTTTTTTGTTTGATTGTCTTTGTTCTTATCAGGATCGTAAATGTCTAAATGTCTAAATGTGAATTTTATTCCTTTTAATCAAGATTGTAAAGGTGTCACATTGTCTTTTGTTTACATGTTTAGTCCCCTTGATAATGAAAGTATGGCCTTTCAAATTGGGAAATCAGTATGGCCTTAAGCTTGAGACAATTATCATGTTGTAGTCTCTACAGTATCACTTAAAACGAAACGACCTACGTGTTGGCATGTAACTTGTTTGTATTGACATGTATCTTTTTTGTACTGGCATGTAAATTGTCTGTTGTACTGGCATGTGACTTACTTTACTGACATGTAGCTTTCATAGACACTGGCATGTAACTAACGTTATTTTTATGTGATTTTGTAGATGGAAAATATTAATTATGAGGATTTCCTCATAAAGCTGAAGGATGACTGGATTAAACGTCAATGTGCAGCAACTGAAGATAGAGTCCAGGATATAGTCAAGAACATAAGAGAACTTGAAGATGAGCAACAACTTGAGGATTCAGATGGTGGATATGTTTAGTTGTTGTAAAAAACTATACATTTCTCTTTATCTCTTTTGTAAGTAATTAAATACTCAATGCGTGTTTAATATATAAAGCTAGAGGGGGGGGTGAATAGATTTTATCAAATATTACCCAATTTTCGCATGCAAGTCAATTTGACGAAAATGCCCCTAACTAGTCAAAATAATATATCAAGTGTAATATGTGCGGAATTTAAATAACACAAGATATATACGTGGAAACCCAACCACTGGGAAAAACCACGGGCTGTATAGTGCGCCACACTCGGAACTCGAAATCACTAATTGAAATGAAGTTTACAACCTATGTAGACCTCGTCTAACACTCTGGTCTGTAACTCCTCACTTCTACCCAGCGGGCCTTTATTAGCAACCCTATTCCAATTTGCTTGAGGCCTAAGCATTCCTAGCCCCAAGACTTACTTCTCAATGAAGAGAAACAACCTAAGTGAATATGTATGAATATTCAAAATGCAAATTAGAGCTAGGTTACTCTATATGCTTATATAGGATAATGATTTTACAATTAAAACAATCATAGATATAAATGGCTAGATGACATGTCAAATAGCTTAACTAATCAAGATTAATTAAAAACCTAATTAGCTATCACAATACAACTTCTCAAACATACATCATACTAATCTCAATCTTGTATTCAAAGAATATAAAATCACATACAAGTAATTAAACTGAGATTGCTAGATAAGAGAAACACAAAATATGTAAGATATTAGTGAAAAGCTTACCAAGCAAAGTATGATGAAGAATCCATGCTAGATGACATCTAGATGATCTAAGATGATGCTAGATGATGATTGATGATCATGAAAAAGTGTTTCAGTGAATAAAAATGAGTTCTTGGAATTTTTCTTCTCTTTGAAAAATATCCTAAGTATGAAATCTGATATGAACTCTCTTGTCTGACCTAAAGTCAAAGTGTTATATATATAGGGGCCATAAGTGAAGTGTGGTCGTTTTGGAAAAACGCACTAAAAATATCTCTGTGGCTCGCCTGCCGCGGTTGCTCAACCACGGCATTGTAGTCGCGGCACAGCAAGGACGTTGTTGTCGCTCGACTGCCGCTGTCACAAACCGCGGCACTAAAACCGCGGCGAGCGTCACAGCACAAAGCTTGATTTTCAAGCGACTCAAAACATGACCAAACGACATCGAAACCTTTCATATAATATACCGTTGGAAAGGTATAGAAGTCTACTTTCTACTCCAATTAACAAAACATGATTTGGATAACTGTAGAAAAAGTTATGGTCATTTGAGTGACCAAAGGTCAGATTCGGATAACAGCTGTGATGCCCTGTTTTAGTGGTCACTTTGGAAATTTGAAAACCAATCCAAACGGTCATGAAATATTACGAATAATATACCGTTTGAAAGGTATGAGAGTCTAGTTTGTCCAGAATTTTACAAAACTCAATTTCAATCTTTTCATAAAAAGTTATGGTCACAAGACCATACAAAGGTCAGTTTTAAAAACACTTAAAACCTTGAAATCCAATCTTTTGAAACTAGACACTTACTCCAAACAACCAAACCAAATCTAACACTTATCCAAGAGAAGAATGAGACCTTCTCAAGTGGTCAACCATCGCGCTAAGACATGCACACCATCATGCAAGCGCGGACGTTTCCGATCACACAAACGGAAACGAATTACACCACACTTAAGACTAATCATGAAGTGCAAGTGTGGGAAGTGAATGCATCCTAATGCCTAACAAGTTATGGCAATTAATAAGCTAGATGCAATCATTTAACATGCAAGAAGAGATGAAAATAGGCATTAATGCACAACACAAATAAACACAACATACAAAGATAAGACATATGCATGAGTTGTGAGTGTGTGCAACTATCTCTTCAAGTCAAGTAAGCACAAAAAAAATTACCTTCGGTGCTTATCAACCTTGAGGACATGAGAGGGTCTTGAGCTTGAATAACTATTACTTAAGCTACCCTTACACACAATCCCCAACACGTGGTTTGTCCACGAAATAAGCTAATCAACAAAACGGGAATCCTTACAATCTCCCCCTTTGGCTATTTCGTGACAAAACCACCACTCACATTGATTCCTCACAAAAAAAATAAACCTATGGGTCAATGATGATTTTCTACAATACAAAGAGATATAAAAAAAATAAATCTTGAAGTCTTCAATCTCTTGTAGAACGATCATTCCCTGAAATAAGGTTTCTAAACTTTCCAAAACAAGAAAAGGTGAGATGAATCAAGTGAGATTAAAACAAGCATTTGCATATTAAAAAAAAATTAAGCACAACATCATATAATGTTTGTGTATGCAATGCTCCCCCTCAAAGGGTTACTCCCCCTCAATATATATTCTCCCCAATGTGCACAATTGCTACAACCATTTGCACCTCCCCTTTTCACATCCTACTCCCCCTTTTTGTCATGATATAGGCAAAGGAGTAGTCCCCAACCGGGTCACTCAAGGCAAAGAGAGATAGTAGCATTCTAGTATTTGCATAATTAATATAAGTCACTTTATGCAATCTCAATTAATCGGAGAGAAACAAGGAGTTTTATTAGAGTAAAAATGTGTGAAACAAAAATGCTTTGCATACAAGACATATAGCATTTAAGTCCAAAGTACCATGGTATTTGGCAAAGCAAATGACAAAGGTTTCTAATAGGAATTCAAACCAATTTCACCATTGTCATGAGAAAAGAAAGGATATAGAGATTTTATTGATTTTAATATATGAGCAACTATATCCAACTTTATAAGCTAAACATGTCATGAGCAACATTGCACCCTATTTGATTTTTCCGGGAATGAAACCCGTATGATAGTAGACATGTTCAACCAATAAAGAAAGAGAGACATTTGGATTGTAAAATCCTTGAATGGATACAAGATCCTTTTTCATTTTGAGTCTCATAAGCTTTTTCACACAAGTTTTTGCATTTAAAAATTGCAATCATCAATTCATGCTTTTTCATTTGAGCATGTTATATGAATTTCATGCTTTTTCATTTAACATTAGCATGTTATAAAAGAATCATCATGTCATGGAGATAACTATAGGTCATTCATATCATATTTCCTATGAAAATCTCCTAGTCCAAAATGCATGTTTGAACATAAATATGACATGGATTGTAAACAAGCAAGGTTCACACTTATTGAATTGAAAATATATATACATATGCGCAACCAAGCTTACTCAAGCAACAAAAAGAAAAGCATAAGATATTTCAAAATTTTTGCAAGTGACAATAATGCAAAAATAGCTCTCTTTGCTTGAGTTCCCCATATGGGGTTAAAATCAACCTTCATCAATGAAGGCGATGAGGTCCTATGGACCTACCAAGTCCATTGGACTTAGTTGAACCTATTTGAGACTTGTTAGTCTCGTAGCAAGCGGGTTCATTTTTCCTTATCCACATAGATATGATTTTTTTCTTCTTAGTGGTTAAGGGTTGCATGTCATTCACTAACCTAGGATTATTGACAAAGGATTTCCTAGGCTCATGCAAATGGGCTCTTCTTAGCCTCTTTTTCTCTATCATGCTATTAATCCTACAATGCTTAATGTACTTAAAGCACTTAGGCCTAATATGCCCATAAACACCACAATAATGACAAGTTGGTACAAAGTAAGAATTCATACCATATCCGTGTGAAGTCATTGGAGACTCATCATGCATTTGATGTCTCCTTTGATGTTGAGTCGGTTCATGTCTTCTATGTGGTTGAACCGGAATGGGTTGCCTCCTTGGATGAGGTAGCATGTTTTGTCTCTTCACATAGTGAGTCATTTGTTGAGGAGAGTTGACTCGAGAGGCTCTAATCCGTTGAGATTGGGGTTGTCTCGTTTTCACCACCTTCACTTGTGCATTTTTGGAACATTGTCCTAGTTCTAACTTCTTCCTAGGAGTTTGCACCGGTGACGCTTCTATCTTCCCCAAACTCTTGACAAAGACGGTCTTCTTAGGAATAGAGCAATCCTTGCTCACTTCGAATCCAAGACCTCTTTTGTCACAAGGGCTTTTTCCTACACCAAGTATGTTGTCAAGCTTCTTGGTGCTTGTGGTCATTCTAGTCAATGACTCTTTGGCTTCAACAAGTTCTCTCTTCAAACCCTCTTCATTCCTTTTAGACAAAGCTAGCTCATATTTTAGCTTGTCTTCTTCCACCATGGATCTTACCACTTCATCATTCAAGTGGTCCACTTGTGTTGAAAGCCTAAGTAGTTCTTCCTTTAACCTTTGAATCTCTTTTTCATTCTTTAACTTAGAGCTTTCAAAACTTTCAAAGTTGTCCTTAAGATCCATCTTCTCCACTTGCTTCCGTAAGAGGTTATTGTATGTTGAAAGCTCTAGATTTTCTTCCTCTAAAATCCTTAGAAGTCTATCTTTCTTTTTTATGGAGCTTTCAACATTGACTATAAAGTCATGCACATCCATATTCTCTACATTTCCATTTGTAGAGTTAGATAAGGAGTCATCTCCACTAGTGTCATCTTCTAGACTCTCCTCCTCTCCTATGGATCCAATATCCTCATCAAAACCTTCACCTTGGTCTCTTGAGTCAATAAGTGTCATATCCCAATGTGAAGCAATAACTATCTCTTCTAGAGCTACTTCTTTGACTTTCTCTTCTATGGGATCACTAGCAACGGAATTCTTACCAACAACTTCATTTTCTTCACAAGTGGCACCCAATGCCTTGAAGTTATTGATAAGCTCATCATCACTTGATGACTTATCTCCCTCTTCGGAGTCATCACTTTCACTCCAAATGGCGGCCATCATTTTTCCTCTCTTGTTCCTCAAATTCCCACAATCTAGTGAGATATGACCTATATCGCCACACTCATAGCATTGGACCCCTTTCTCTTGCCTAGGCTCATGCTTCTTGAAGGGAGCCTTTTTCTTCAAGTCTTGGCCTTTGGATCCAAAGCCACGCTTCTCGAACTTGACAAATTTCTTAAATCTTTGAAGCATCAAAATCATGTCTTCGTCCAAGTCACCTCTCTCCTCCTTCCCTACCTTAGAAGCACTCAAAGCAATTCCTTTTTGCTTCTTTGAAGGAGTGGAGCTAGGACCCTTCCTAGACTCGTAGGCGAGAAGTCTACCTATTTCCTCGCTCGTCTTCATGTCCTTAAAATCACTGTTTTCTTCTAAAGCCGTCACCTTAGACTCAAACCTCTCGGGAAGCGATCTCATTATCTTTTGCTTGATCCTTCTATCCGAGTAAGGGTCACCAAGTTGATGACTTTGGTTGACAATGTCCATCAACCTAATCTCGAAGTCGTTGAAGCACTCATTCTTATCCATCTTAAGTGTCTCAAATTGAGTTTGGAGGACTTGAAGTTTGGAGTCCTTCACTACTTCGGTTCCCTCGTGTGCAATCTCTAAGATGTCCCATGCCTCCTTGGCTATCTTAGTGTTCTGAATCAGTTTATACTGATTTTCATCCACTGCACAAATAAGGGCATGCTAAGCCTTTTGATTCCACTTGGACAACTCAAACTCGGCTTGTGACCATTGTGCCTTAGGCTTGAGAACCTCTTCACCTCCACCCGTGGGGGTCATCATAGGAGGTGAATACCCGTCTTCAATAGCCATCCATGCCCTATCATGGATTTGACACACATACGCCTCCATCTTCCCTTTCCATTGGGAGTAATTTATGCCGGTGAGGAGGGGTGGCCGTGTGCTCGAAGCACCCTCATAGGAACCACCGATTCCACTCATAGGGTATAATGAATGGATGAATGAATGCAAGATGTATGAATGATCAAAGAATCACACAAATGCAAAAACACACCAAAATGAGCTAGGATCACCTAAGTATATCTAGGAACCCGCTCTGGTACCAATTGTAAGTAATTAAATACTCAAGGCGTGTTTAATATATAAAGCTAGAGGGGGGGTGAATAGATTTTATCAAATATTACCCAATTTTCGCATGCAAGTCAATTTGACGAAAATGCCCCTAACTAGTCAAAATAATATATCAAGTGTAATATGTGCGGAATTTAAATAACACAAGATATATACGTGGAAACCCAACCACTGGGAAAAACCACGGGCTGTATAGTGCGCCACACTCGGAACTCGAAATCACTAATTGAAATGAAGTTTACAACCTATGTAGACCTCGTCTAACACTCCGGTCTGTAACCCCTCACTTCTACCCAGCGGGCCTTTATTAGCAACCCTATTCCAATTTGCTTGAGGCCTAAGCACTCCTAGCCCCAAGACTTACTTCTCAATGAAGAGAAACAACCTAAGTGAATATGTATGAATATTCAAAATGCAAATTAGAGCTAGGTTACTCTATATGCTTATCTAGGATAATGATTTTGCAATTAAAACAATCCTAGATATAAATGGCTAGATGACATGTCAAATAGCTTAACTAATCAAGATTAATTAAAAACCTAATTAGCTATCACAATACAACTTCTCAAACATACATCATACTAATCTCAATCTTGTATTCAAAGAGTATAAAATCACATACAAGTAATTAAATTGAGATTGCTAGATAAGAGAAACACAAATTATGTAAGATATTAGTGAAAAGCTTACCAAGCAAAGTATGATGAAGAATCCATGCTAGATGACATCTAGATGATCTAAGATGATGCTAGATGATGATTGATGATCATGAAAAAGTGTTTGAGTGAATAAAAATGAGTTCTTGGAATTTTTCTTCTCTTTGAAAAATATCCTAAGTATGAAATCTGATATGAACTCTCTTGTCTGACCTAAAGTCAAAGTGTTATATATATAGGGGCCATAAGTGAAGTGTGGTCGTTTTGGAAAAACGCACTAAAAATATCTCTGTGGCTCGCCTGCCGCGGTTATTCAACCGTGGCACTGTAGCCGCGGCACAGCAAGGACGTTGCTGTCGCTCGACTGCCGCTGTCACAAACCGCGGCACTAAAACCGCGGCGAGCGTCACAGCACAAAGCTTGATTTTCAAGCGACTCAAAACATGACCAAACGACATCGAAACCTTTCATATAATATACCGTTGGAAAGGTATGGAAGTCTACTTTCTACTCCAATTAACAAAACATGATTTGGATAACTATAGAAAAAGTTATGGTCATTTGAGTGACCAAAGGTCAGATTCGGATAACAGCTGTGATGCCCTGTTTTAGTGGTCACTTTGGAAATTTCAAAACCAATCCAACGGTCATGAAATATTACGAATAATATACCGTTTGAAAGGTATGAGAGTCTAGTTTGTCTAGAATTTTACAAAACTCAATTTTAATCTTTTCATAAAAAGTTATGGTCACAAGACCATACAAATGTCAGTTTTGAAAACACTTAAAACCTTGAAATCCAATCTTTTGAAACTAGACACTTACTCCAAATAACCAAACCAAATCTAACACTTATCCAAGAGAAGAATGAGACCTTCTCAAGTGGTCAACCATCGCGCTAAGACATGCACACCATCATGCAAGCGCGGACGTTTCCGATCACACAAATGGAAACGAATTACACCACACTTAAGACTAATCATGAAGTGCAAGTGTGGGAAGTGAATGCATCCTAATGCCTAACAAGTTATGGCAATTAATAAGCTAGATGCAATCATTTAACATGCAAGAAGAGATGAAAATAGGCATTAATGCACAACACAAATAAACACAACATACAAAGATAAGACATATGCATGAGTTGTGAGTGTGTGCAACTATCTCTTCAAGTCAAGTAAGCACAAAAAAAATTACCTTCGGTGCTTATCAACCTTGAGGACATGAGAGGGTCTTGAGCTTGAATAACTATTACTTAAGCTACCCTTACATACAATCCCCAACACGTGGTTTGTCCACGAAATAAGTTAATCAACAAAACGGGAATCCTTACAATCTCCCCCTTTGGCTATTTCGTGACAAAACCACCACTCACATTGATTCCTCACAAAAAAAATAAACCTATGGGTCAATGATGATTTTCTACAATACAAAGAGATATAAAAAAAATAAATCTTGAAGTCTTCAATCTCTTGTAGAACGATCATTCCCTGAAACAAGGTTTCTAAACTTTCCAAAACAAGAAAAGGTGAGATGAATCAAGTGAGATTAAAACAAGCATTTGCATATTTAAAAAAAATTAAGCACAACATCATATAATGTTTGTGTATGCAATGCTCCCCCTCAAAGGGTTACTCCCCCTCAATATATATTCTCCCCAATGTGCACAATTGCTACAACCATTTGCACCTCCCCTTTTCACATCCTACTCCCCCTTTTTGTCATGATATAGGCAAAGGAGTAGTCCCCAACCGGGTCACTCAAGGCAAAGAGAGATAGTAGCATTCTAGTATTTGCATAATTAATATAAGTCACTTTATGCAATCTCAATTAATCGGAGAGAAACAAGGAGTTTTATTAGAGTAAAAATGTGTAAAACAAAAATGCTTTGCATACAAGACATATAGCATTTAAGTCCAAAGTACCATGGTATTTGGCAAAGCAAATGACAAAGGTTTCTAATAGGAATTCAAACCAATTTCACCATTGTCATGAGAAAAGCAAGGACATAGAGATTTTATTGATTTTAATATATGAGTAACTATATCCAACTTTATAAGCTAAACATGTCATGAGCAACATTGCACCCTATTTGATTTTTCCGGGAATGAAACCCGTATGATAGTAGACATGTTCAACCAATAAAGAAAGAGAGACATTTGGATTGTAAAATCCTTGAATGGATACAAGATCCTTTTTCATTTTGAGTCTCATAAGCTTTTTCACACAAGTTTTTGCATTTAAAAATTGCAATCATCAATTCATGCTTTTTCATTTGAGCATGTTATATGAATTTCATGCTTTTTCATTTAACATTAGCATGTTATAAAAGAATCATCATGTCATGGAGATAACTATAGGTCATTCATATCATACTTCCTATGAAAATCTCCTAGTCCAAAATGCATGTTTGAACATAAATATGACATGGATTGTAAACAAGCAAGGTTCACACTTATTGAATTGAAAATATATATACATATGCGCAACCAAGCTTACTCAAGCAACAAAAAGAAAAGCATAAGATATTTCAAAATTTTTGCAAGTGACAATAATGCAAAAATAGCTCTCTTTGCTTGAGTTCCCCATATGGGGTTAAAATCAACCTTCATCAATGAAGGCGATGAGGTCCTATGGACCTACCAAGTCCATTGGACTTAGTTGAACCTATTTGAGACTTGTTAGTCTCGTAGCAAGCGGGTTCATTTTTCCTTATCCACATAGATATGATTTTTTTCTTCTTAGTGGTTAAGGGTTGCATGTCATTCACTAACCTAGGATTATTGACAAAGGATTTCCTAGGCTCATGCAAATGGGCTCTTCTTAGCCTCTTTTTCTCTATCATGCTATTAATCCTACAATGCTTAATGTACTTAAAGCACTTAGGCCTAATATGCCCATAAACACCACAATAATGACAAGTTGGTACAAAGTAAGAATTCATACCATATCCGTGTGAAGTCATTGGAGACTCATCATGCATTTGATGTCTCCTTTGATGTTGAGTCGGTTCATGTCTTCTATGTGGTTGAACCGGAATGGGTTGCCTCCTTGGATGAGGTAGCATGTTTTGTCTCTTCACATAGTGAGTCATTTGTTGAGGAGAGTTGACTCGAGAGGCTCTAATCCGTTGAGCTTGGGGTTGTCTCGTTTTCACCACCTTCACTTGTGCATTTTTGGAACATTGTCCTAGTTCTAACTTCTTCCTAGGAGTTTGCACCAGTGACGCTTCTATCTTCCCCAAACTCTTGACAAAGACGGTCTTCTTAGGAATAGAGCAATCCTTGCTCACTTCGAATCCAAGACCTCTTTTGTCACAAGGGCTTTTTCCTACACCAAGTATGTTGTCAAGCTTCTTGGTGCTTGTGGTCATTCTAGTCAATGACTCTTTGGCTTCAACAAGCTCTCTCTTCAAACCCTCTTCATTCCTTTTAGACAAAGCTAGCTCATATTTTAGCTTGTCTTCTTCCACCATGGATCTTACCACTTCATCATTCAAGTGGTCCACTTGTGTTGAAAGCCTAAGTAGTTCTTCCTTTAACCTTTGAATCTCTTTTTCATTCTTTAACTTAGAGCTTTCAAAACTTTCAAAGTTGTCCTTAAGATCCATCTTCTCCACTTGCTTCCTTAGGAGGTCATTGTATGTTGAAAGCTCTAGATTTTCTTCCTCTAAAATCCTTAGAAGTCTATCTTTCTTCTTTATGGAGCTTTCAACATTGACTATAAAGTCATGCACATCCATATTCTCTACATTTCCATTTGTAGAGTTAGATAAGGAGTCATCTCCACTAGTGTCATCTTCTAGACTCTCCTCCTCTCCTATGGATCCAATATCCTCATCAAAACCTTCACCTTGGTCTCTTGTGTCAATAAGTGCCATATCCCAATGTGAAGCAATAACTATCTCCTTTAGAGCTACTTCTTTGACTTTCTCTTCTATGGGATCACTAGCAACGGAATTCTTACCAACAACTTCATTTTCTTCACAAGTGGCACCCAATGCCTTGAAGTTATTGATAAGCTCATCATCACTTGATGACTTATCTCCCTCTTCGGAGTCATCACTTTCACTCCAAATGGCGGCCATCATTTTTCCTCTCTTGTTCCTCAAATTCCCACAATCTAGTGAGATATGACCTATACCGCCACACTCATAGCATTGGACCCCTTTCTCTTGCCTAGGCTCATGCTTCTTGAAGGGAGCCTTTTTCTTCAAGTCTTGGCCTTTGGATCCAAAGCCACGCTTCTCGAACTTGACAAATTTCTTAAATCTTTGAAGCATCAAATCATGTCTTCGTCCAAGTCACCTCTCTCCTCCTTCCTTACCTTAGAAGCACTCAAAGCAATTCCTTTTTGCTTCTTTGAAGGAGTGGAGCTAGGACCCTTCCTAGACTCGTAGGCGAGAAGTCTACCTATTACCTTGCTCGGCTTCATATCCTTAAAATCACTGTTTTCTTCTAAAGCCGTCACCTTAGACTCAAACCTCTCGGGAAGCGATCTCATTATCTTTTGCTTGATCCTTCTATCCGAGTAAGGGTCACCAAGTTGATGACTTTGGTTGACAATGTCCATCAACCTAATCTCGAAGTCGTTGAAGCACTCATTCTCCTCCATCTTAAGTGTCTCAAATTGAGTTTGGAGGACTTGAAGTTTGGAGTCCTTCACTACTTCGGTTCCCTCGTGTGCAATCTCTAAGATGTCCCATGCCTCCTTGGCTATCTTAGTGTTCTGAATCAGTTTATACTGATTTTCATCCACTGCACAAATAAGGGCATGCTAAGCCTTTTGATTCCACTTGGACAACTCAAACTCGGCTTGTGACCACTGTGCCTTAGGCTTGAGAACCTCTTCACCTCCACCCGTGGGGGTCATCATAGGAGGTGAATACCCGTCTTCAATAGCCATCCATGCCCTATCATGGATTTGACACACATACGCCTCCATCTTCCCTTTCCATTGGGAGTAATTTATGCCGGTGAGGAGGGGTGGCCGTGTGCTCGAAGAACCCTCATAGGAACCACCGATTCCACTCATAGGGTATAATGAATGGATGAATGAATGCAAGATGTATGAATGTGAAACTAATTAATGCACGGTGTGTATAAAACTATCTAGAGGGGGGGTGAATAGATTTTACGCTTTTTACCCAATTTTTCGTGTTAGTCAAAATTACGAAATTACCCTCAAGATAAAATAACCAAGCAAGTGTAATATGGTGCGGAAATTAAATTGACACTTGATTTTTACGTGGAAACCCTCACGGGAAAAACCACGGGCTATGTAAGTAAGCCACACTCGAACCTCGAATCCACTAAATGTGCAAACGATTACAACCTAATCCCGGTAGTAATCACACACCTACCTAATCCCGGTATGAGTGAACCTAGTCCGATTTTGCTTGCGATCTAAGCAACCTAATCCCGATTGCTACACACAAGACTTAGCTTCTCTTGAAGAGAATACAACCCTAAGTGAATATGTGAAAATATCCAAAATGCAACATAGAGCAAGGGAAACCCTATATGCTTATCTAAGATGATTAATATGCAATTAAGAACAATCCTAGATATCAAAACTAAATGACATGTCAAATAGTTTAGCTAATCAATATCAAGCACAAAAACCTAATATGCTAGCACAATACAACTTCTCAAACATACATCATACTAATCTCAATCTTGTATTCAACAAATATAAAATCACATCCAAGTAATTAAATTGAGATTGCTAGATAAGAGAAACACAAAATATGTAAGATATTAGTGAAAAGCTTACCAAGCAAAGTATGATGAAGAATCCATGCAAGATGTCATCTAGATGATCTAAGATGATGCTAGATGATGATTGATGATCATGGAACAAGTGTTTGAGTAATTAAAAATGAGTTCTTTGGAATTTTTCTTCTCTTTGAAAAATCTCCTAAGTATGGAATCTGAATATGAACTCTTGTAATTGACCTAAAGTCAAAGTGGCATATATATAGGGGGCCAAAACAAAGTGTGGTCGTTTTGATTAGTTTCCCCATATTTGCCTTGGGCGCTGTACGTAGAGCGCCATTGTACAGCGCCTGTACAGCGCCCTTGCTCTGTTTTCACGAGGAAACAGAGTGGCGCTGTTCGTACAGCGCTCTGTACCGCGCCACGTACAGCGCCTCAACAGCGACCCAACAGCGACCGATTAAATCGATCAGGTCTGAACAGCGCTCAATGGGCGCTGTTCGTACAGCGCTTCTGTACAGCGCTTTTGGGGGCGCCCAGTGCAAAAATGCAATCCTAAGTCTAAGCATGACAAGGCAATTGGATATGCAAGATGCAATCAAACTAACATGCAAGAAGAGATGTTCATGAGCATTAAGGCACACATAAAAGACACACAACATATAAGGATTAAACATATGCATGAGTTGTGAGTGTGTGCATCTATCTCTTCAAGACAAGTAAGCACTTAGAATATTACCTTTGGTGCTTGACAATGGTGAGATCTTCAAAAGGGCCTAAGCAATAACAAACATCTAAGCTACCCTTACAAAGTATCCCCACATGTGGTTTGATCACGAAATAAGCCAATTAAAAACAACGGGAATCCTAACAATCTCCCCCTTTGGCTATTTCGTGACAAAACCACCACTCACATTGATTCCTCACATAGAATTAGAAACTACGGGACTACAATGATTATCTACATTACAAAGAGATAAGAAAGTAAAAACTTCAAGTCTTCAATCTCTTGTAGAACAATTAAGCCCTGAAAATAAAGTTTCTAGCATTTCCAATACAAGTAAAGTGTGAGATTAATCATGTGAGAACAATACCAAGCATTTGCATTTTTAGAATTTAGGCACAACATTAGCAAATGTATGCAATGAATGATAAATGCAATGCTCCCCCTCAAAGGGTTACTCCCCCTCAATGTATGTTCTCCCCAAAATGCACAAAAGCTTCTAGATTTTGCAACTCCCCTTACCATTTCCTACTCCCCCTTTTTGTCATGATATAGGCAAAGGAGTAGTCCCCAACCGGGTCACTCAAAGCAACGAGAGATAGAAGCATGCAAGATATGCATATACATATAAGTCACTTTATGCACTTCAATTAATTTGAGAGAAACAAGGAGATTTATTTGAGAAAATGTGTGAATCCAACATGCTTTGCATACAAGACATATAGCATTCAAGTCCAAAATACAATGGTATTTGGCAAAGCAAATGACAAAGGTTTCTAATTTGAATTCAAACCAATTTCACCAATGTCATGGGAAAAGCAAGGATATAGAGATTATTGATTTCAATTTTAAGAGCAACTATATCCAACTTTATAAGCGAAACATGGCATGAGCGACTTTGCACCCTATTTGATTTTTCCGGATAAGATATCCGTATGATAGTAACCATGTTCAACTAATAAAGAAAGAGAGACATTTGGAATGTAAATTCCTTTGAACGGATACAAGATCCTTTATTCATTTAGAGTCTCATAAGCTTTCACACAAGTTTTGCATTTTTTAAGAATGTGCAATCATCAATTCATGCTTTTCATGTGAGCATGTTGTATGAATTTCATGCTTTTTCATTTAGCATTAGCATGTTATTAAAGAATCATCATGTCATGGAGATAACTATAGGTCATTCACATCATACTTCCTATGTAAATCTCCTAGTCCAAAAATGCATGTTTGAACATAAATATGACATGGATTGTAGATAAGCAAGGTTCACACTTATAGAATTGAAAACATATATACATATGTACAACCAAGCTTACTCAAGCAATCAAAAGAAGAGGCATAAGTTATTTCAAATTTTTTGCAAGATACAAGAATGCAAAATAGCTCTCTTTGCTTGAGTTCCCCATATGGGGTCAACATAGAACATCACTCCACAAGACATATCCCAATAGATCTACTAAGAGTTTTAAATCGAGTAGCATCTAAGGGTTTAGTAAATAAGTCCGCAAGTTGATCATTAGTACCTATATGTTCAAGTACTATGCATTTATTTTCAACAAGCTCTCTAATGAAGTGATGGCGGATGTCAATATGCTTAGTTCTAGAATGTTGAACCGGATTCTTGGAAATATTAATGGCACTCATGTTATCACAAAAGAGAGTGAGAGTACCTTGGTTGAATCCGTAGTCTACTAGCATTTGTTTCATCCATAGGAGTTGTGTGCATCCACTCCCCGCGGCTATGTACTCGGCCTCGGCCGTGGACAAGGAAATTGAGTTTTGCTTCTTGCAAAACCAAGACACCAAGTTGTTGTCTAGAAAGAAGCAACCGCCCGATGTGCTCTTCCTATCATCACAATTTCCTGCCCAATCCGCATCACTAAAGCCTACAAGACTAGCATTAGTGTCAAAAGAGTACCAAATCCCATAGTTGGATGTCCCATTCACATAGCGAATGATCCTCTTCACGGAAGAGAGGTGGGACTCCTTAGGATCCGCTTGGTACCTAGCACACACACCCACACTAAAAGATATATCGGGCCTACTTGCGGTCAAATAAAGCAAGCTACCTATCATGCCACGATATAGAGTTTGTTCCACACTTTTACCACTAGCATCCTTGCTTAGCTTCAAAGTGGTACTCATGGGTGTATCACAATGTTTGGCTTTCTCTAAACCAAACTTCTTCACTAGGTTCTTAGCATATTTGGCTTGGGTTATAAAAATCCCATCATGCATTTGCCTAATTTGCAAACCTAGGAAGTAACTTAGCTCACCAACAAGACTCATCTCAAATTCAAGAGACATGACATCAACAAATTGTTGAACTTTGGTGTTGTTGGTGGAGCCAAACACTATGTCATCAACATATATTTGAGCTATGAAAAGCTCATCATTGTCTCTCTTGATGAATAGTGTCTTGTCAACACTACCTCTTGTGTAGTTATTGTCAACAAGAAATTGAGTGAGGCGCTCATACCAAGCCCTCGGTGCTTGTTTCAACCCATAAAGTGCCTTCTTGAGGCGATAGACATAATTGGGGTGGTGTGCATCCACAAACCCCTTAGGTTGTTCAACAAACACTTCCTCTTGCAAGAAGCCATTGAGGAAGGCACTCTTGACGTCCATTTGGTGCAATTTGAACTTGTGCACACAAGAGATGGACAAGAGAAGCCTAATGGACTCTAAGCGGGCAACGGGAGCAAAAGTCTCCTCAAAGTCGATACCCTCAATTTGAGAGTACCCTTGTGCTACAAGTCTAGCCTTGTTCCGCACTATGTTGCCATCCTCATCGGATTTGTTCCTAAATATCCATTTTGTGCCTATGACATTAGTGGTCTTAGGCCTAGGAACTAGAGTCCAAACCTCATTCCTTTCGAATTGGTTTAGCTCTTCTTGCATGGCAAGAACCCAAAATTCATCATTTAAGGCTTCTTCAACCTTTTTGGGTTCTATTTGAGAGGTGTAGCATGTCAAGCTAATTAGATTAGCTATTTGACGCCTAGTTCTAACACCCTCATTAACATCTCCAATAACATCCTCTTTGTTATGGAGTCTTCTAACCCATGGAGCGGGTTCATTAGAGTCCAAGTTAGGAACTCTAGTACTAGGTTGTGTGACTTCATTAGATGTCCCAACATTGGGAGTCACCACAACCCTCTCCAAAGGAGAGTCATCCTCTAAAACATCCTCCTCCTCATCATTTTGGACTTGAGCCTTGTATCATCAATGACAACATTTGATGATTCCATGACGGTTCGAGTCTTCAAGTTGAAAACTCTATAGGCTCTACTATTCAAGGCATAGCCAATAAAGATACCCTCATCACTCTTAGCATCAAACTTGCCAAGTTGATCACGGTCATTTAAAATGTAGCATTTGCTCCCAAATGTGTGGAAGTAGCTAACATTTGGCCTCTTGCCTTTCCATAATTCATAGGAGGTGTTTCTAGTACCGGGCCTTAGGAACACTCTATTTCCTATATAGCAAGCCGTGTTGATGGCTTCGGCCCATAGGTTCCTAGGGACATTGTTGCTAAGCAACATCACACGGGCCATCTCTTGGAGGACCATATTCTTCCTCTCAACAACCCCATTTTGTTGAGGTGTCCTAGGAGCGGAAAACTCATGGGAGATGCCTAGGCTATCACAATAGCTTTCAAAAGAGGCATTCTCAAACTCCCTCCCATGGTCACTTCTAATCCGTTTAATGCTTCTAATATTAGAATTCATTTCATTTTGCAATTTAGTACAAAGCATTTTAAACTTATCAAAAGTTTCGGATTTTTCTCTAAGAAAATATGTCCATGTAAATCTAGAGAAATCATCAACACAAACAAAAATGTATCTCTTTCCACCTAAGCTCTCGGTTTGCATAGGACCCATGAGATCCATGTGGAGAAGCTCTAGGGGCTCCTTGGTGGAGAGATACTTGCCCTTTTTGTGCATGCTTTTGGTTTGTTTTCCTTGTTGGCAAGGTCCACAAATACCATTGGCTTTCTTCCCAAGCTTAGGGAGGCCACGCACACACTCGAACTTTCCAAGGGTTCTTAAATCCCTAAAGTTCATGTGGCCAAGTCTTTCATGCCACAACTCAACTTGCTCATCCATGGACACATTGTTTGAGACTATTCTAGCTTCAAGACAATAGCAATTGTCGCTAGATCTCATACCTTTCAATAAGGTTTGTCCATCGGGCTTTAGGATTGAGCAATCATTTTTACTAAACAAGACGGAATATCCTTCATCACTTAGATGTGAAATGCTTATTAAATTGGCTTTCAAGCCATCAACAAATAAAGCATCGGATAAGGAGGGTAAACCGGGAACGGAAATGGATCCTTTCCCTACAACCTTCTTTTTGGATCCATCACCGAAAGTGACATATCCACCTTCCTCCATAACAAGAGTCTCGAAGAAACTCTTGTTTCCCGTCATGTGCCTAGAGCACCCACTATCCAAATACCAAAAATTAGAAGAATTTGCCTTCAAGGCTATTTGTGCAACATGGCAAACATTTTCATTCTTTCTAATCCACTTAGCAACAATTTTGGCTTTCTTAGTGGTCTTTGGTACATGTGCTCTATTATTCCTAGGATCATGCAAATCAATATCATTATTCCTAGGAACATGCATCATGGCTCTTTTCTTTTTCTTCTCTATCATGCTTCTAGTTTTGCACATTTTTATATAGCGAAAGCATTGTGGTCTAATATGACCAACAAATCCACAAAAGTGACAAATAGGAGTAAAATAAGGAATCATACCTTGTCCTTGTCTTTGTGGATGAAGGGGTTCAATGCGTCTTCGTTGTTGAACCGGTCTAGGTTGCTTCCAAGCTTGAGGTTGCATGATAGGCCTCTTTCCTTTGTGAGCCATTTGAGGAGAAATGTTGGCTTGAGGAACCCTAGGGGGTTGAGCTTGAGGTTGCCTTCTTGGCCCCATCTTCACTTGAGCATTTGAACTTTGTCCTTTTTCTAACTTCTTTCTAGGAAGTTGCACAAGTGAAGTTTCTTCTTTCTTCAAGCTCTTGACAAATATGGTCTTGTTAGAGGTTGAGATCTTCTTGTCATCTTCATACCCAAGACCCCTCTTGTCACATGGACTCTTTCCAACACCAAGCATATGGTCAAGCTTCTTGGTGCTAGAATCCATCCTAGTCATAGATTCTCTAACTTCTTCAAGCTCCCTCTTTAGACTATCCTCATTCCTCCTAGATAAGACTAACTCCTCTTTTAGCTTATCTTCCATCTTCTTGAATTTCTCCACTTGTTCACTTAAGTGGTCATTTTGAGATGCAAGTTCAAGATTTTCTTCTCTCAACATCTTGATCTTTCTTGTACTCTTGATTGCTAAATCATTAAATTCGGCATGATATTTAGCAAACTCCTTTTTCTCCATAAATCCATTCATGGAGTTAGAGGAGGAATCACTTTCTACATCACTTGAGTCATTTTCCTCTTGACTCATTTCCTCTCTCTCACTAGCACTTTTGCTTTTATGGGAGGAGGCAAAAGCTAGGAGATTAGCCATGAGCTCTTCATCATCCGAAGACTCATCTCCCTCATAGGAGTCATCACTACTTCCACTCCAAGTGGCGGCCATCACTTTCCCCTTTTTCTTCTCAACATGGTTTGCACAATCGGGGGCAAAATGACCTATGCCACCACACTCGAAACAACGGACCCCTTTCCTTTCGGTCCTTTCTTGCCTAGGTTCAAACTTCTTGAAAGAGCCCTTTTTCTTCAAATCTTGACCTTTTGACCCAAAGCTCTTCCTTCTAAACTTCATAACCTTGTTGAACCTTTTTACAAACAAGGCAAGGTCTTCATCCGAGTCAACCTTCTTTTCCTCCTTTTCATCCTTGGAGGTTTTTAAAGCAATTCCTTTTTGCTTTTTAGTGGGTGTGGAGATAGGCCCTTTCCTAGACTCATAAGCTAGAAGTCTCCCAATCACCTCACTCGGCTTCATATCCTTATAACCACTATTTTCTTCTAAAGCCGTCACCTTCGATTCAAACCTATCGGGTAGAGATCTCATAATCTTTTGCTTGATTCTCCTATCCGAATATGGATCACCAAGTTGATGGCTTTGGTTGACTATATCCATCAACTTGATCTCAAAGTCGTTGAAGCACTCATTCTCCTCCATCTTAAGCGTCTCGAATTGAGTTTGGAGGACTTGAAGCTTGGAGTCCTTCACTACTTCGGTTCCCTCATGTGCAATCTCTAGGATGTCCCAAGCCTCCTTAGCTATCCTAGTATTTTGAATCAACTTGTATTGATTTTCGTCCATGGCACACAAGATGGCATGCAACGCCTTCCTATTCCACTTTGAAGCATCAAACTCTTGCGCGTTCCATTGCGCCTTAGGCTTCAAAACATCTTCTCCTCCACCCGCGGGAGTCATCATAGGGAGATCATATCCGTCTTCCACCGCCATCCATGCACGGTCATGAATTTGGCATATGTAGGATTCCATCTTCCCTTTCCATTGGGAATAGTTCAATCTGGTAAGAAGTGGAGGCCTAGTGCTAGAAGCTCCTTCGTGGCCACCACCATTTCCACCATTTCCACTCATAGTGTTTATGAATGAATGAAATGAATGCAAATGTATGAATGATCAAAAATCACACAAAATGCAACACACACCAAAATAAGCAAGGATCACCTATGTATGTCTAGGAACCCGCTCTGATACCAATTGAAACTAATTAATGCACGGTGTGTATAAAACTATCTAGAGGGGGGGTGAATAGATTTTACGCTTTTTACCCAATTTTTCGTGTTAGTCAAAATTACGAAATTACCCTCAAGATAAAATAACCAAGCAAGTGTAATATGGTGCGGAAATTAAATTGACACTTGATTTTTACGTGGAAACCCTCACGGGAAAAACCACGGGCTATGTAAGTAAGCCACACTCGAACCTCGAATCCACTAAATGTGCAAACGATTACAACCTAATCCCGGTAGTAATCACACACCTACCTAATCCCGGTATGAGTGAACCTAGTCCGATTTTGCTTGCGATCTAAGCAACCTAATCCCGATTGCTACACACAAGACTTAGCTTCTCTTGAAGAGAATACAACCCTAAGTGAATATGTGAAAATATCCAAAATGCAACATAGAGCAAGGGAAACCCTATATGCTTATCTAAGATGATTAATATGCAATTAAGAACAATCCTAGATATCAAAACTAAATGACATGTCAAATAGTTTAGCTAATCAATATCAAGCACAAAAACCTAATATGCTAGCACAATACAACTTCTCAAACATACATCATACTAATCTCAATCTTGTATTCAACAAATATAAAATCACATCCAAGTAATTAAATTGAGATTGCTAGATAAGAGAAACACAAAATATGTAAGATATTAGTGAAAAGCTTACCAAGCAAAGTATGATGAAGAATCCATGCAAGATGTCATCTAGATGATCTAAGATGATGCTAGATGATGATTGATGATCATGGAACAAGTGTTTGAGTAATTAAAAATGAGTTCTTTGGAATTTTTCTTCTCTTTGAAAAATCTCCTAAGTATGGAATCTGAATATGAACTCTTGTAATTGACCTAAAGTCAAAGTGGCATATATATAGGGGGCCAAAACAAAGTGTGGTCGTTTTGATTAGTTTCCCCATATTTGCCTTGGGCGCTGTACGTAGAGCGCCATTGTACAGCGCCTGTACAGCGCCCTTGCTCTGTTTTCACGAGGAAACAGAGTGGCGCTGTTCGTACAGCGCTCTGTACCGCGCCACGTACAGCGCCTCAACAGCGACCCAACAGCGACCGATTAAATCGATCAGGTCTGAACAGCGCTCAATGGGCGCTGTTCGTACAGCGCTTCTGTACAGCGCTTTTGGGGGCGCCCAGTGCAAAAATGCAATCCTAAGTCTAAGCATGACAAGGCAATTGGATATGCAAGATGCAATCAAACTAACATGCAAGAAGAGATGTTCATGAGCATTAAGGCACACATAAAAGACACACAACATATAAGGATTAAACATATGCATGAGTTGTGAGTGTGTGCATCTATCTCTTCAAGACAAGTAAGCACTTAGAATATTACCTTTGGTGCTTGACAATGGTGAGATCTTCAAAAGGGCCTAAGCAATAACAAACATCTAAGCTACCCTTACAAAGTATCCCCACATGTGGTTTGATCACGAAATAAGCCAATTAAAAACAACGGGAATCCTAACAGAATGATCAAAGAATCACACAAATGCAAAAACACACCAAAATGAGCTAGGATCACCTAAGTATATCTAGGAACCAGCTCTGATACCAATTGTAAGTAATTAAATACTCAAGGCGTGTTTAATATATAAAGCTAGAGGGGGGGTGAATAGATTTTATCAAATATTACCCAATTTTCGCATGCAAGTCAATTTGACGAAAATGCCCCTAACTAGTCAAAATAATATATCAAGTGTAATATGTGCGGAATTTAAATAACACAAGATATATACGTGGAAACCCAACCACTGGGAAAAACCACGGGCTGTATAGTGCGCCACACTCGGAACTCGAAATCACTAATTGAAATGAAGTTTACAACCTATGTAGACCTCGTCTAACACTCCGGTCTGTAACCCCTCACTTCTACCCAGCGGGCCTTTATTAGCAACCCTATTCCAATTTGCTTGAGGCCTAAGCACTCCTAGCCCCAAGACTTACTTCTCAATGAAGAGAAACAACCTAAGTGAATATGTATGAATATTCAAAATGCAAATTAGAGCTAGGTTACTCTATATGCTTATCTAGGATAATGATTTTGCAATTAAAACAATCCTAGATATAAATGGCTAGATGACATGTCAAATAGCTTAACTAATCAAGATTAATTAAAAACCTAATTAGCTATCACAATACAACTTCTCAAACATACATCATACTAATCTCAATCTTGTATTCAAAGAGTATAAAATCACATACAAGTAATTAAATTGAGATTGCTAGATAAGAGAAACACAAATTATGTAAGATATTAGTGAAAAGCTTACCAAGCAAAGTATGATGAAGAATCCATGCTAGATGACATCTAGATGATCTAAGATGATGCTAGATGATGATTGATGATCATGAAAAAGTGTTTGAGTGAATAAAAATGAGTTCTTGGAATTTTTCTTCTCTTTGAAAAATATCCTAAGTATGAAATCTGATATGAACTCTCTTGTCTGACCTAAAGTCAAAGTGTTATATATATAGGGGCCATAAGTGAAGTGTGGTCGTTTTGGAAAAACGCACTAAAAATATCTCTGTGGCTCGCCTGCCGCGGTTATTCAACCGTGGCACTGTAGCCGCGGCACAGCAAGGACGTTGCTATCGCTCGACTGCCGCTGTCACAAACCGCGGCACTAAAACCGCGGCGAGCGTCACAACACAAAGCTTGATTTTCAAGCGACTCAAAACATGACCAAACGACATCGAAACCTTTCATATAATATACCGTTGGAAAGGTATGGAAGTCTACTTTCTACTCCAATTAACAAAACATGATTTGGATAACTATAGAAAAAGTTATGGTCATTTGAGTGACCAAAGGTCAGATTCGGATAACAGCTGTGATGCCCTGTTTTAGTGGTCACTTTGGAAATTTCAAAACCAATCCAAACGGTCATGAAATATTACGAATAATATACCGTTTGAAAGGTATGAGAGTCTAGTTTGTCTAGAATTTTACAAAACTCAATTTTAATCTTTTCATAAAAAGTTATGGTCACAAGACCATACAAATGTCAGTTTTGAAAACACTTAAAACCTTGAAATCCAATCTTTTGAAACTAGACACTTACTCCAAATAACCAAACCAAATCTAACACTTATCCAAGAGAAGAATGAGACCTTCTCAAGTGGTCAACCATCGCGCTAAGACATGCACACCATCATGCAAGCGCGGACGTTTCCGATCACACAAACGGAAACGAATTACACCACACTTAAGACTAATCATGAAGTGCAAGTGTGGGAAGTGAATGCATCCTAATGCCTAACAAGTTATGGCAATTAATAAGCTAGATGTAATCATTTAACATGCAAGAAGAGATGAAAATAGGCATTAATGCACAACACAAATAAACACAACATACAAAGATAAGACATATGCATGAGTTGTGAGTGTGTGCAACTATCTCTTCAAGTCAAGTAAGCACAAAAAAAATTACCTTCGGTGCTTATCAACCTTGAGGACATGAGAGGGTCTTGAGCTTGAATAACTATTACTTAAGCTACCCTTACATACAATCCCCAACACGTGGTTTGTCCACGAAATAAGCCAATCAACAAAACGGGAATCCTTACATCTTTGTTTGATGTCCCTCTCATGTCAAATTCTTGATTCAAAAGGAAAAAAGAAGTATGTTTTTTATCTTCTCATTTCAATTCTAGCAAAAACCTGTTAAATTGGCATACTTGGTAGAACTCATACTATGAAGTTTGAAACAAATAATAGCACGGTGTGTATAAAACTATCTAGAGGGGGGGTGAATAGATTTTAAATTTATTACCCAATTTTTCGTATTAAGACAAAATTACGAATTTACCCCTAACTAGATAAAGCAACAAATCAAGTATAAAATGTGGAAATTAAATAAGACTTGATTTTTACGTGGAAACCCTCACGGGAAAAACCACGGGCTAGTAAGTAAGCCACACTCAAACCTCGAATCTACTAAATGTGTAAAACGGTTACAACCTAATCCCGGAAGTAATCACACACCTACCTAATCCCGGTATGAGTGAACCTAGTCCAATTTGCTTGTGATCTAAGCAACCTAATCCCGGATGCTACACACAAGACTTACTTTCTCTATGAAGAGAATAACACCCAAAGTGAATATATGAATATCCAAATGCAACATAGAGTAAGGGAAACCCTATATGCTTATCTAAGATGATTAATATGCAATTAGAACAATCCTAGATATCACAAATTAAATGACATGTCAAATAGTTTAACTAATCAAGATTAAGCACAAAACCTAATTAGCTATTGATCGCCGCAAACGTGGTACGCGATAGTTCTATAAACTACCGGTAAACGATATGCGTGCGAGTTTATACCCTTCGCAAGTATACGAGTCGAACGAGTCGTATAGCGGATACAAGTAAGGGTATCGTTCCCACGAAGGAAGTATGGTACGCTTAAGTAGGTTCTACGTCTTTGTTATAGTCACGTTATTTATACTAATTACAAGCATAAAAGTAAAAGGAAACGGTGGCAATCGATTATCTAAACTAATGGCTAGGATGGCTAATTTAAGCTAAGCGTATCCTATGGTCACGGATACGTATTCTCTATACTACAACTACAACTAAGGAGATGTAAACACAATACAATTCTAATTAATCTAAATTAACTAAATTATCAACTAAGTAAGCAAGTAAGTAAATTAACACTAAGTCAGTACAATTAAATTACACTAATGTCTCAATTAATCAACTACCACTAAATTACACTAAATTAACTACAACTAACTAAACTAACTAATTCTTGCAAGGTTATGCAAGAGCATGGATAAATGAAAAGGGATTTTATTAATTGATCACAATTAAGCTCAATAGTTCTATGGTATAGGTAATTAAACAACTACCACTCTAATTATTATCAACTATGATTATAGAGTGACAATAATAGAGTAATTACACATAGAACCTAAGAATTAGTTAATAAGTGTTGATCATGCAATTACTAACCAATACTTCTCCAATATAGTTAATCAAATGTTATTAAACAAGATTACAAGTTACTAATTTGTCAATCAACAACATGCATCCATTCAATTTAACTCAATTCAACATTCAATAACTAAATATAGATATATAAAAGATATAAAGATCAATTAATTACAATAATAAATCATATGAAAATCAATCCCTTAACATAAAGATTATTATGCACATACATGTTACATGAATCACAAATAATGGAAAGAAATAAGAGATAAGAAGTAACCACAAGATGGTAAACTTCTTGTTCTTCAATGAAGCTCCAATTCCACTTCTCCCAAGCTATGAAGCTCTCATGCAACAAGTAGTGCTTCTCTAAGTTATCTAAGCTAAACTAATGTAATTCTAAGCTATTTGGTGTATTAGGATGTGTATGCTATGGTATTTGGATGTTAAGGTTAGTGTTTAAGGTTGGGAAAGGAAGAATATATATAGTAGGGAAGATTTGGGCAAGTTTGGGCGTGCAAACTCCAAGGTCGGTCAAGTGGGCGGGCTTGTTCTCGCCTGGAAGGCGAGCTCTTGCCCGCCGTCGAACCCGCCGCGCGAACCCGCCGCGCGAACCCGCCTTGCCCTCGGAGGCCTCTTTCCCGCCGCACGAGCTCACCGCGCGAACCCGCCTTGCTTTATGGCGACTTCATACCTTCGGGAAGGCTGGCATATGCCTGCCTCATGAACCCGCCATGACTTCTGCTCATGGTTGGCGAATTACGCAATGCACCCCTGAATTCTTCCTTAATCACCAAATATGCAATAATTCCTCCAGAATTACACTTTGACCCCTGATTCTCCATAATTACATATTTGCCCTCTTTTGCCCCAATTTCGCCACTTTTCTCCAGTTTGGCCCAAAATACCCCTGATGAGCTGAAACACCTAAAAAACACTTATTTACAATATTAAATACCAAAAAAGGCTCGGAAAACGGTTACAAAAGCCAAGTTAGGGAGCGCTAAATGTAAACATTTGGAGCGCGATCAGCTATCACAATACAACTTCTCAAACATACATCATACTAATCTCAAACTTGTATTCAAAGTATATAAAATAACATACAAGTAATTAATTGAGATTGCTTGTTAAGAGAAACACAAAATATGTAAGATATTAGTGAGAAGCTTACCAAGCAAAGTATGATGAAGAATCCATGCAAGATGACATCTAGATGATCAAAGATGATGCTAGATGATGATTGATGATCATGAAAAAGTGTTTGAGTAATTAAAAATGAGTTCTTGAAATTTTTCTTCTCTTTGAAAAATATCCTAAGTATGAAATCTGAATATGAACTCTTGTAATTGACCTAAAGTCAAAGTGGCATATATATAGGAGGCCAAAACAAAGTGTGGTCGTTTTGATAAGTTTGCCTCACATTTGCCTTGGGCGCTGTACGTAGGGCGCTTCTGTACAGCGCCTGTACAGCGCCCCTGCTCTGTTCTCATAGAAAAACAGAGGGGCGCTCTACGTAGAGCGCCCTGTACAGCGCTCGTACAGCGACCGAATTAAATCGATCAGGTCTGTACAGCGCTCAAAGGGGACTGTTCGTACAGCGCTTCTGTAGAGCGCTTTTGGGAGCGCCCAATGCAAAAATGCAATCCTAAGTCTAAGCAGGACAAGGCAATTGGATATGCAAGATGCAATCAAACTAACATGCAAGAAGAGATGTTAATGAACATTAAAGCACACAAATAAGACACACAACATACAAGGATTAAACATATTCATGAGTTGTGAGTGTGTGCAACTATCTCTTCAAGACAAGTAAGCACTTAGAGTATTACCTTCGGTGCTTGTCAATAATGAGGTCTTTAAAGGGCCTTAGCAACAACACCTACATTTAAGCTACCCTTACAAAGAATCCCCACAAATGGTTTGATCACGAAATAAGCCAATTAAAAACTACGGGAATCCTTACAATCTCCCCATTTGGCTATTTCGTGACAAAACCACCACTCACATTGATTCCTCACATAAAAATAGAAACAATGGGAAAACATAGATCTTCTACAATACAAAGAGATAATAAACAAAATAAAATCTTCAATGCTCCAATCTCTTGTAGAACAACCAACCCTACAAAACAAAGTTTCTATATTTTTCCAAAAAGTACATGTGAGATTAATCAAGTGATATCAAAACAAGCATTTGCATTTAAAAAAAAATAGGCACAACATTATGCAATGTATGTGTATGCAATGCTCCCCCTCAACGGGTTACTCCCCCTCAATATATGTTCTCCCCAATATGCACAATTGCCTTTATATTTTGCAACTCCCCTAACTACATACTACTCCCCCTTTTTGTCATGATATAGGCAAAGGAGTAGTCCCCAACCGGGTCACTCATAGCAACGAGAGATAGAAGCATGCAAGATATTTGCATATACATATAAGTCACTTTATGCACTTCAATTAATTGGAAAGAAACAAGGAGATTTATTTGTAGAAAATGTGTGAATCCAACATGCTTTACATACAAGACATATAGCATTCAAGTCCAAAATACAATGGTATTTGGCAAAGCAAATGACAAAGGTTTCTAAAAAGAATTCAAACCAATTTCACCAATGTCATGAGAAAAGCAAGGATATAGAGATTATTGATTTCAATTTAAGAGAACTATATCCAACTTTATAAGCGAAACATGGCATGAGCGACTTTGCACCCTATTTGATTTTTCCGGATAAGATATCCATATGATGGTAGCCATGTTCAACCAATAAAGAAAGAGAGACATTTGGAAAATAAATTCCTTTGAACGGATACAAGATCCTTTATTCATTTTGAGTCTCATAAGCTTTCACACAAGTTTTGCATTTTAAGAATATGCAATCATCAATTCATGCTTTTCATGTGAGCATGTTATATGAATTTCATGCTTTTTCATTTGACATTAGCATGTTATTAAAGAATCATCATGTCATGGAGATAACTATAAGTCATTCACATCATACTTCCTATGTAAATCTCCTAGTCCAAAAATGCATGTTTGAACATAAATATGACATGGATTGTAAACAAGCAAGGTTCACACTTATAGAATTTGAAAACATATATACATATGTACAACCAAGCTTACTCAAGCAATCAAAAGAAGAGGCATAAGTTATTTCAAATTTTTTGCAAGTGACAAGAATGCAAAATAGCTCTCTTTGCTTGAGTTCCCCATATGTGGTCAAACATAAATCACATCACTCTACAAGACATATCCCAATAGATCTACTAAGAGTTTTAAATCGAGTAGCATCTAAAGGTTTAGTAAATAGGTCCGCAAGTTGATCATTAGTACCTACATGTTCAAGTACTATGCATTTATTTTCAACAAGCTCTCTAATGAAGTGATGACGGATGTCAATATGCTTAGTTCTAGAATGTTGGACTGGATTCTTGGAAATATTAATAGCACTCATGTTATCACAAAAGAGAGTGAGAGTACCTTGGTTGAATCCGTAGTCTACTAGCATTTGCTTCATCCATAAGAGTTGTGTGCATCCACTCCCTGCGGCTATGTATTCGGCCTCGGCCGTGGATAAGGAAATCGAGTTTTGCTTCTTACAAAACCAAGACACCAAGTTGTTGCCTAGAAAGAAGCAACCGCCCGATGTGCTCTTCCTATCATCACAATTTCCTGCCCAATCCGCATCACTAAAGCCTACAAGACTAGCATTAGTGTCAAATGAGTACCAAATTCCATAATTAGAAGTCCCATTCACAAAGCGAATGACTCTCTTAACCGAAGAGAGATGGGACTCCTTGGGATCGGATTGGTACCTAGCACAAACTCCTACACTAAATGATATATCGGGCCTACTTGCGGTCAAATAGAGCAAGCTCCCTATCATGCCACGATATAAGGTTTGGTCCACACTTTTACCGCTAGCATCCTTGCTTAGCTTCAAAGTGGTGCTCATAGGAGTGTCACAATGTTTGACTTTTTCAAGACCAAACTTCTTCACTAGGTTTTTGGCATATTTGGCTTGGGTTATGAAAATCCCATCATCTAGTTGCCTAATTTGCAAACCTAGGAAGTAACTAAACTCACCAACAAGACTCATCTCAAATTCATGAGACATAACATCAACAAATTGTTCGACCTTGGTGTTGTTGGTGGAGTCAAACACTATATCATCAACATATATTTGAGCTATGAAAAGCTCATCATTGTTTCTTTTGATGAATAGTGTCTTGTCAACACTACCACGTGTGTAGTCATTGTCAACAAGAAATTGAGTGAGGCGTTCATACCAAGCCCTCGGTGCTTGTTTCAACCCATATAGAGCCTTCTTGAGGCGATAGACATGGTTGGGTTGGTGAGCATCCACAACCCCTTGGGTTGTTCAACAAACACTTCCTCTTGCAAGAAGCCATTGAGGAAGGCACTCTTGACATCCATTTGGTGCAATTTGAATTTGTGCACGCAAGAAATGGACAAGAGAAGCCTAACAGACTCTAAACGGGCAACGGGAGCAAATGTCTCCTCAAAGTCGATACCCTCAATTTGAGAGTACCCTTGTGCTACAAGTCTAGCCTTGTTCCGCACTATATTGCCATCCTCATCGGATTTGTTCCTAAATATCCATTTAGTGCCTATGACATTAGTGGTCTTAGGTCTAGGAACTAGAGTCCAAACCTCATTCCTTTCGAATTGGTTTAGCTCTTCTTGCATGGCAAGAACCCAAAATTCATCATTTAAGGTTTCTTCAACCTTTTTGGGTTCAATTTGAGAGGTGTAGCATGTGTAGCTAATAAGATTAGCAAGTTGACGTCTAGTCCTAACACCCTCATTAACCTCTCCAATGATATCTTCTTTATCATGGAGTTTCCTAACCCATGGAGCGGGTTCTTTAGAGTCCAAGAGAGGAACTCTATCAATAGGTTGTGTGTCATCATTGTTGACATTAGATGTCCCAACATTAGGAGACACCACAACCTTCTCCAAAGGAGAAACATCACTAAAAATAACCTCCTCCTCATGATCATTTGACTTGAGCCTAGTATCATCAAATACGACATTGGATGATTCCATAACACTTAGAGTCTTTAAATTGAAAACTCTATAGGCTCTACTATTCAAGGCATAGCCAATAAAAATACCCTCATCACTCTTAGCATCGAATTTGCCAAGTTGATCACGGTCATTCAAAATGTAGCATTTGCTTCCAAAAGTGTGGAAGTAGCTAACATTTGGCCTCTTGCCTTTCCATAAATCATAGAAGGTGTTTCTAGTACCGGGCCTTAGGAAAACTCTATTTCCTATATAGCAAGCCGTATTGATGGCTTCGACCCATAGGTTCCTAGGGACATTGTTGCTAAGCAACATCACACGGGCCATCTCTTGAAGGACCCTATTTTTCCTCTCAACAACTCCATTTTGTTGAGGTGTCCTAGGAGCCGAAAACTCATGGGAGATGCCTAAACCATTACAAAAGGTTTCAAAAGTAGCATTCTCAAATTCCCTCCCATGGTCACTTCTAATCCGTTTTATGCTTTTAATATTAGAGTTCATTTCATTTTGTATTTTATTACAAAGCATTTTAAACTTATCAAAAGTTTCGGATTTTTCTCTAAGAAAATATGTCCATGTGAACCTAGAGAAATCATCAACACAAACAAAAATGTATCTCTTTCCACCCAAACTTTCGGTTTGCATGGGACCCATGAGGTCCATGTGGAGAAGCTCAAGAGGCTCCTTGGTGGTGAGATACTTACCCTTTTTGTGCATGCTTTTAGTTTGCTTTCCTTGTTGGCAAGGTCCACAAACACCATTGGCTTTCTTCCCAAGCTTAGGGAGGCCACGCACACAATTGAACTTTCCAAGGGTCCGTAGATCCCTAAAGTTCATGTGGCCAAGTCTTTCATGCCACAACTCAATTTGCTCATCCATGGACACATGATTAGATACAATACTGGCTTCAAGACAATAACAATTGTTGCTAGATCTCATGCCCTTCAACAAGGTTTATCCATCGGGTTTTAGGATAGAGCAATAATCTTTAGAAAACAAGACGGAATATCCTTCATCACTAAGATGTGAAATGCTTATTAAATTGGCTTTCAAGCCATTAACAAATAAAGCATTGGATAAGGAGGGTAATCCGGGAACGGAAATGGTTCCTTTCCCTACAACATTTCTTTTGGATCCATCACCAAAAGTGACATTTCCACCTTCCTCCATAACAAGAGTCTCAAAGAAACTCTTGTTTCCCGTCATGTGCCTAGAGCACCCACTATCCAAATACCAAAAATTAGAAGAATTTGCCTTCAAGGCTATTTGTGCAACATGGCAAACATTTTCATTCTTTCTAATCCACTTAGCAACAATTTTAGCTTTCTAAGTGGTCTTTGGTACATGTGCTTTACTATTCCTAGGATCATGCAAATCAATATTATCATTCCTAGGAACATGCATCTTGGCTCTATTCTTTCTCTTTTCAATCATGCTTCGTGTTCTACACATTTTAATATATTGAAAGCAATTTGGTCTAATATGACCATCACAACCACAAAAGTGACAAATAGGGATGAAAAAAGGAATCATACCTTGTCTTTGTGCACGTATGGGAGCTCGTCCATGTCTTTGTAGATAAGTGGGTTCAATCCATCTTCGTTGTTGAACCGGTCTAGGTTGCTTCCAAGCTTGAGATTGCATGATTGGTCTTTTTCCTTTGTGAGCCAATTGTTGAGGAATGTTTCTTTGAAGAACCTTAGAGGGTTGAGCTTAAGGTTGCCTTTTTGGCACCACCTTCACTTGTGCATTTGAACATTGTCCTAGTTCTAACTTCTTCCTAGGAGCTTGCACCAATGAAGCTTCTTTACTCCCCAAACTCTTAACAAAAATGGTCTTCTTGGAAGTGGAAGTCTCCATATCATCTTCAAACCCGAGACCTCTCTTGTCACTTGGACTCTTTCCAACACCAAGTAAATGATCAAGCTTCTTGGTGCTAGAATCTATCCTAGCCAAGGACCCTTTAACTTCTACAAGTTCCCTCTTCAAGCCTTCTTCACTTCTCTTGGATAAGTCTAACTCCTCAATTAACTTATCCTCTCTCCTCTTCAATCTTTCCACTTGTTCACTTAAGTGGTCATTGTGAGCCGAAAGTTCAATGTTCTCTTCTCTCAACCTCTCAATCTTTCTTGTGCTTTTAAATGCTAAATCATTGAACTCGGCATGGTATTTAGCAAGCATCTTTTGCTCCACAAATTTATTTATGGAAATAGAAGAGGAGTCACTTTCTACTTCACTAGAGTCAATTTCCTCTTGACTCATCTCCTCTTTTTCACTAGCACTTTTGCTCTTGTGAGATGAGGCAAAAGCTAGGAAGTTATCCATGAGCTCTTCTTCACTTGAAGACTCATCTTCCTCATTGGAGTCATCACTACTCCCGCTCCAAGTGGCGGCCATCACTTTGCCTTTTTTCTTTTCATTGTGATTAGCACATTCGGGGGCAAAGTGACCAATCCTACCACATTCAAAGCATCGGACCCCTTTCCTTTCGGTCCTCTCTTGTCTAGGCTCAAACTTCTTAAAGGAACCTTTCTTCTTCAAGTCTTGTCCTCTTAACCCAAATCCCTTCTTCTTCTTGAACCCCATAACCTTATTAAACCTTTTCACGAATAAGGCAAGGTCTTCATCCGATTCATGCTTTGCCTCATTTGCATCCTTAGATGCTTTCAAAGCTATTCCTTTAGACTTCTTAGGAGGAGTAGTGGTGCTAGGAGCCTTCCTAGACTCATATGCAAGGAGACGTCCAATCACCTCACTTGGCTTCATATCCATGTAGCCACTATTTTCTTCTATGGCCGTCACCTTTGATTCAAACCTATCGGGGAGAGATCTCATAATTTTTTGCTTGACTCTCCTATCCGAATATGGGTCTCCGAGTTGATGGCTTTGATTTACAATGTCCATCAATTTGATTTCGAAGTCATTGAAGCATTCATCCTCTCCCATCCTAAGTAGCTCAAATTGAGTTTGGAGGACTTGAAGCTTGGACTCCTTCACCACCTCGGTTCCCTCATGTGCAACTTGAAGGATGTCCCATGCCACTTTTGCAATCTGAGTGTTCTGAATAAGCTTGTACTGATTCTCATCCATTGCACACATGATGGCATGCATAGCTTTCCTATTCCACCTAGAAGCCTCAAACTCTTGCGCGTTCCATTGCACCTTAGGCTTCAAAACATCTTCTCCTCCACCCGCGGGAGTCATCATAGGGAGATCATATCCATCTTCAACCGACATCCATGCTCGGTCATGAATTTGGCATATATAAGATTCCATTTTCCCTTTCCATTGGGAATAGTTCAATCCGGTGAGGAGAGGAGGTCTCGTGCTAGAAGCCCCCTCATGGCTGCCACCGTTTCCACTCATACTGTTTATGAATGAATGAAATGAATGCAAATGTATGAATGATCAAAAAACACACAAAATGCAAAACACACCAAAATAAGCGAGGATCACCTAAGTATATCTAGAAACCTGCTCTGATACCAATTGAAACAAATAATAGCACGGTGTGTATAAAACTATCTAGAGGGGGGGTGAATAGATTTTAAATTTATTACCCAATTTTTCGTATTAAGATAAAATTACGAATTTACCCCTAACTAGATAAAGCAACAAATCAAGTATAAAATGTGGAAATTAAATAAGACTTGATTTTTATGTGGAAACCCTCACGGGAAAAACCACGGGCTAGTAAGTAAGCCACACTCGAACCTCGAATCCACTAAATGTGTAAAACGATTACAACCTAATCCCGGAAGTAATCACACACCTACCTAATCCCGGTATGAGTGAACCTAGTCCAATTTGCTTGTGATCTAAGCAACCTAATCCCGTATGCTACACACAAGACTTACTTTCTCTATGAAGAGAATAACACCCTAAGTGAACATATGAATATCCAAATGCAACATAGAGCAAGGGAAACCCTATATGCTTATCTAAGATGATTAATATGCAATTAGAACAATCCTAGATATCACAAACTAAATGACATGTCAAATAGTTTAGCTAATCAAGATTAAGCACAAAACCTAATTAGCTATCACAATACAACTTCTCAAACATACATCATACTAAACTCAAACCTGTATTCAAAGTATATAAAATAACATACAAGTAATTAATTGAGATTGCTTGTTAAGAGAAACATAAAATATGTAAGATATTAGTGAAAAGCTTACCAAGCAAAGTATGATGAAGAATCCTTGCAAGATGACATCTAAATGATCAAAGATGATGCTAGATGATGATTGATGATCATGAAAAAGTGTTTGAGTAATTAAAAATGAGTTCTTGGAATTTTTCTTCTCTTTGAAAAATATCCTAAGTATGAAATCTGAATATGAACTCTTGTAATTGACCTAAAGTCAAAGTGGCATATATATATGAGGCCAAAACAAAGTGTGGTCGTTTTGATAAGTTTGCCTCACATTTGCCTTGGGCGCTGTACGTAGGGCGCTTCTGTACAGCGCCTGTACAGCGCCCATACTCTGTTCTCATAGAAAAACAGAGGGGTGCTCTACGTAGAGCGCCCTGTACAGCACTTTGTACAGCGCTCGTACAGCGACCGAATTAAATCGATCAGGTCTGTACAGCGCTCAAAGGGGGCTGTTCGTACAGCGCTTCTGTAGAGCGCTTTTGGGAGCGCCCAATGCAAAAATGCAATCCTAAGTCTAAGCATGATAAGGCAATTGGATATGCAAGATGCAATCAAACTAACATGCAAGAAGAGATGTTAATGAACATTAAAGCACACAAATAAGACACACAACATACAAGGATTAAACATATTCATGAGTTGTGAGTGTGTGCAACTATCTCTTCAAGACAAGTAAGCACTTAGAGTATTACCTTCGGTGCTTGTCAATAATGAGGTCTTTAAAGGGCCTTAGCAACAACACCTACATTTAAGCTACCCTTACAAAGAATCCCCACAAATGGTTTGATCACGAAATAAGCCAATTAAAAACTACGGGAATCCTTACAAAGTTTCACATTTGGATGTATAAACATACATAGTATTATATTTTTCTTTATTTTTCTTGTAAGTGCCTTTTTTTTTATTGGCTTATTTCATGACAAACCACATTGGGATTGGTATGTATCGGGTAGCTTAAGTCTTCGTGTTTGGCAAGCTTCCGGACTTCCCAACGTGACTTCAAGAGCTTCAAAAGGTATATCACTTGACCTTGATTCTTGAAGAGATTAGATGCACACACACACTTGCATGCATCTTTATCTATCTTGCATTTGGTTCCTTACATGTGTGTTTCATTGATTTGTGCATCTATGTTTTTTTAGCACACACACACTTTCATTGCATTTATATGATTGCACTTGTGTGTCTCCTCATTGTGTGCTTATATGTTTTATCATCACACTTATGCATTTTCATTTTGCATATTTCTTGTATGTCACATGCTTGGTGATTTTTCATGATGATTATCCATTCTCATGCATGTTTAAATTGATTGCATCTTGTGATTAAAATGCCATGTCATGACAGGCATTAGGATGCATCATTTTCACCTCATCACACGTGCACAATTGTATGTTTGATTTGTGCATAGGTGTAGTGCGTTGGTCACCTTACCCACGCAAAACCAGCGCAGGATCTGCGCTCCACACCAGCGCAACGTTGGCAAAATGTTGCCGCTGGTCTTGAGCTAGTGAGTTACGCCTGTCGTCATGCGCACTTTGCACAGCATGGCTATGCGTTGGTGAGGTGCGCTAGTCAACCAGCGGAGGACCAGCGCACATGACAGGTTCTAGACAGATTTTTTCCAAAACGACGTCACTTCATCTAGGGCTTCTATAAATACATTCTATTCTTCCTTGCTCATGCCAAAGAGCGTAAAACCAGATCTAAGAGAGAGAAACAAAACCCTAGAGAGAGAAAGCTCCCAAGAACTCATTTTTACTCAACCAAAACACCTCACATGTGCATCTAGCTTCTTCTTAGCATCATTCAAGCATGGAGTGTGTTGATTTCATTGACTAGGTATTTTCTACATGTCCTAAAACTTCTAGTTTCATATTTATGACATGTTTGCCTAGATTTAGCATTTATTTGTTAATTAAATGCTTGTCTCTTTGCTAAATGTTGTTTATAACATGTTTGAGACCTTATTGATTGGTTGAGATGAGTTGTTTGTTGATAGCTAGGTTTTCATGCTTATTTGTCATCTAGCTAATTAATCTCATTGCATAATTGAGATGTTTGTTTATGATAGCTATGATTGTTTTGTGATTGACAACATCTAGCTAAGAATATATGCTTTGCATTTAGGCATTATTGTGTAGGACTTATTTATTGCATTTGTTAATTGCATTTAGTGTCCTTGCCATGTTCATTGACAACTTATGTTGATTGGCATTTTGTTTAACAATTTATTGATTGCATTAGTTAATTGCATGTTTGTGCCATTGCCATTTTAATTGACAACTTGAGATGATTGGACTTGTTGATTGACAATTTCTTGATTGCATTTTATTATTGCATATCTATTGTCATTGCCTTGCTTTTTGACAACTTAGGTTGAGTTGGCTTTATTTATTGACAATTAGGTTGCTAGAGTGTTTTAGCATCTAATTGAGTCTTCATGCATATTCATGTAGGCATTGTTGATAACTAGGATGTTCATTTGCATTATAACATCTAGTTAAGCATTTAATGTAGCTTAGCATTAATTGCACTTAGAATATTTTCATATTCACATAGGTTATTGATTCTCTTCTTGAGTCAAAGTCTTGTGGCTTCTTTGTGAAGTTGCACAAGCAATGAAAGTCTTGTGGCTACCCGTGTGTAATGCTCAAGCAATTGGTTGAGTGCCACTATAAAAGGCCCGCGGGGTAGATTAGGAGTTGCTCACGCCAAGAGTAATGTATCAAGGGATATCACTAGGGATTGAACTAAGAGTGGCGAGTGGTAGTGTCCATAGCCTGAGGTTATCTAGGGTGAGAGTCCGAGAATCACTTGAGGGTGTAGATTCATTTTTATATAGTGGATTTCGTTGACCGTGTGTGGCGCACATATCAGCCCGTGGTTTTCTCCCAGTTTGGGTTTCCACGTAAAAATCAAGTGTCCTTTATTTTCCGCACCTCATACTTGATTTGTGTTTTTATTGTTAGTATTGACTAATCGAAAAATTGGTAATAATCGATTAACAACCCATTCACCCCCCCCCCCCCCCCTCCTCTAGGTTGTTTTAGACACGCACGCGAGCATATATTTATTTTTAATTGGTATCAGAGCGGTTTCCTAGACATACTTAGGAGATCCTTACCATTTTTGTGTGTCTTGCATTTGTGTGCATTTTGATCATTGCATTCATTTGCTTTCATCTCATTCATTAAACACTATGAGTGGCATTGAGATGTTCGAGGGTAACTTGACCTCCAAAGTGGAGAGGAAAGAAATTGACTCCGATGAGGAGGTGACTCTCATGCTTGAGAGATTTAAGAGATTCATGAAATCTCACAAGAAGAGAATGACCTCTAAAGTGAAGGAGGAAAAGAACATGACCTCTAAGGTGAAAGGGGAAAATAAGATAACCTTGTCCAAAAAGGGAGGGGAAGCTATGATTGCTACTTGGAGTGATAGTGAAGTTGAAGTAGTTGAAAGATGTTCCACAAGCTCGATTGAGTGTGAGAACAACTACTTCGCCTTTCCGGTCTCCTACCAAGAAGAAGCTCAAACCGTCACCAAGTGTTTGTCACTTGAAGAATTCAACAAAGGTGACTTGATGAGTGGAGACCAAAGATGAGCAAGTTTGAGAGAAGCTAGCATTGATGACCATGAAAGCACAAGTGGGAGAAGCTTTGATCAAGGGAGTACTTGCTCCGGAAACTCGAGTGATAGTGTGGTTGACTATCAAGAGTATATTGACTTTATTCGAAAGTGTTTGAAGAAGAAGAAAGATGAAGTTTTGAGGTTGTGTGAAGATAATCTCCATCTAAGAGCTAAAGTGACTCACTTAGATGAGGAAGTGTCACTTATCAAAGTAAATGAAGTGATGATGGAGAAGGAACTTGAAGAGGCAAGAAATTCACTTGTTAAGATGACTTCGGGTTTGGACATGGATGACTCCTTGAAGACGGACATGATAAATGTGTCTAAATATGAGAAGGAGATTGAAGATTGCCACCAATGGATGAAGGCAATGGAAGATGAACTTGCCAACAAAGAGAATTCCTTGAAGCTTGTCAAGGAAAGAGAGATGAGGTGCCTTGAAGAATTAAAGAAGGCCAAGGTCAAACAACCTTAAGCTCAAGGCAAGAGCAAAGCTTCATCCAAGCAACCTTCAACTCAAAGAAAGTCCACACAAGCCTTGGCATCTCAACTAAAGCCTAGGCAATCCAAGAAGAAAGGACAAGTCTTTGAGAAGTCTACCATCTCCTCCAACAAACCAACTAGGAGGAAGATTGATCTTGGAGAGTCATCCAAGAATGGCGAAATGAAGATGCCAACAAAGGGTAAAGCTCAATCTCAACATTCAAGAGCTCTACACCTAAGCTTTGCACAACCAAGGAGGCACGTTCAACCGGCTCAACCACCTCAACAAGCTAGACCACAAAGGTGCCACCAATCGGCTCAAGCTCCAAAGAGAAGCAAACTGATGCACCATGAAAGACAACCTCATCAACATGGCAATGCCTCGATGAGATCATAATGCAATGGTATAAATTCTCACTTTGTACCTACTTGTCATTTTTGTGGTATGATTGGTCACTTAAGACAAAATTGCTTTCAATACATTAAGATGTGTAGAATAGAGAGCATAAAAGAATAACGGTTGAAAAAGAAGGCTAGTGTGCATGAACCTAGGGATTTTAGAAACAAGTCTATGACCACTAGAAATGATAAAGTGGAACCTAGGTGGGTTAGAAAAAATGAACTCGCTTGCCATTATGCCAATGTGATACCCGTATATGCTACTAGGTCCAATGGACTTGGTAAGTCTATAGGGCCTCATGTCTCCTTTTGACTTGGTTGGATATGACCCCTTGTGGGGAGCTCAAGCAAAGAGAGCAAACTTGCATGAATTGTCATATGCAAAAAGTTGATTAAATTTATGCTCTTTTGATAATTATTTGAGATTTTTGGTTGCACATATATGCTTATATGTTTCTTTTTCATAATAAGTGTGCACAATTGCTTTACTTGCAATCCATGTCATATTTATGCTCAAACATGTATTTTTGAAATAGGAGAATTATTTGGGAAAGTACATATGAATGACCCATAATTTATCTCCATGACATGAGAATTTTATGACATGCTTAAATTGATATGCATGAAATGTTTTTTATTGCTAATATGCAAAATATGTGTGAAAAGCAAATGAGAAGACCTTAATCAATAAGGATTTCATATCCAAATTAGTCTTCTCTCTCTTCTTAAAGGTGTAAACAAGGCTACTATCATACGGATGTTCAATCCGAAAAAATCAAATAGGATCCTTGAATCCATGTCTTGGTTTTCCATTAAGGATTGATATAGTTGCTCTTAGCTTGAAAATATCTTTTGAAAAACTATATCTTGCTTATTCATGACAAAAGGGTACAAATTGGTTTGAATTCACTTGGGAACCCTTTTGATGTTTGCTTTGCCAAATACAATTGTTTTTGAACTTGAATGCAACATGTCTTGCATGCAAAGCATCTTAGTCACACATTTTCTTTAAATAAAACTCCTTGAATCTCTCTCAATTACTTGAGTTGCATAAAATTGGTGTATATGATTATGCAAATGTCTTTTGTGCTAATAGCTCTCTTTGCTAAAGCAACCCGATAGGGGGAGCTCCTTTGCCTATCTCATGACAAAAAGGGGGAGAAGTCGTGAGAGATATAGGGGGAGCACTATGTATGCTTTGGGGGGGAAGTTTGAGAGAGAGTAACCTTTTAGGGGAAGCATTGCACATGCATTTATTTATATTGCTTTTATTGAGTGCAAATGCTTTTTATGTTTGTTTACCTCACATGCACTTGGTCTTGGAAAGTGCTTTCTTGCTATTGTGTGTAGGTTTAATGATCTATGAAGAGATTGCAGACCTTGAAGACTTAGTTCTTAGGTATCTCTTTTTGTAATGTAGAATGCACTCAGTATGGACAATAGCTTTATTTTTGTGTTTTGTGAGGATTACCTTGTGAGTGGTGTTTTGTCATGAAATAGCCAAAGGGGGAGATTGTAAGTGCCTCTTTTTTGATTGGCTTATTTCATGACAAACCACATTGGGATTAGTATGTATCGGGTAGCTTAAGTCTTCGTGTTTGGTAAGCTTCCGGACTTCCCAACGTGACTTCAAGAGCTTCAAAAGGTATATCACTTGACCTTGATTCTTGAAGAGATTAGATGCACACACACACTTGCATGCATCTTTATCTATCTTGCATTTGGTTCCTTACATGTGTGTTTCATTGATTTGTGCATCTATGTTTTTTTAGCACACACACACTTTCATTGCATTTATATGATTGCACTTGTGTGCCTCCTCATTGTGTGCTTATATGTTTTATCATCACACTTATGCATTTTCATTTTGCATGTTTCTTATGTGTCACATGCTTGGTGATTTTTCATGATGATTATCCATTCTCATGCATGTTTAAATTGATTGCATCTTGTGATTAAAATGCCATGTCATGATAGGCATTAGGATGCATCATTTTCACCTCATCACACGTGCACAATTGTATGTTTGATTTGTGCATAGATGCAATGCACTGGTCACCTTACCCGCGCAAAACCAGCATTATGTGCTGGTGGTCCAGCGCAGGACTAGTGCACCACACCAGCGCAACGTTGGTAGAATGTTGCCGCTGATCTTGAGCTGGTGAGCTGCGCCTATCGTCATGCGCACTTTGCACAGCATGGCTGTGCGCTAGTGAGGTGCGCTGGTCGACCAGCGCAGGACCAGTGCACATGACGGGTTCTAGACAGATTTTTTTCCAAAACGACGTCACTTCATCTAGGGCTTCTATAAATACATTCTCTTTTTCATTGCTCGTGCCAAGGAGCTCAAAACCAGATCTAAGAGAGAGAAACAAAACCCTAGAGAGAGAAAGCTCCCAAGAACTCATTTTTTACTCAACCAAAACACCTCACATGTGCATCTAGCTTCTTCTTAGCATCATTCAAGCATAGAGTGTGTTGATTTCATTGACTAGGTATTTTCTACATGTCCTAAAACTTCTAGTTTCATATTTATGACATGTTTGCCTAGGTTTAGCATTTATTTGTTAATTAAATGCTTGTCTCTTTGCTAAATGTTGTTTATAACATGTTTGAGACCTTATTGATTGGTTGAGATGAGTTGTTTGTTGATAGCTAGGTTTTCATGCTTATTTGCCATCTAGCTAATTAATCTCATTGCATGATTGAGATGTTTGTTTATGATAGCTATGATTGTTTTGTGATTGACAACATCTAGCTAAGAATATATGCTTTGCATTTAGGCATTATTGTGTAGGACTTATTTATTGCATTTGTTAATTGCATTTAGTGTCCTTGCCATGTTCATTGACAACTTATGTTGATTGGCATTTTGTTTGACAATTTATTGATTGCATTAGTTAATTGCAAGTTTGTGCCATTGCCATTTTTAATTGACAACTTGAGTTGATTGGCCTTGTTGATTGACAATTTCTTGATTGCATTTTATTATTGCATATCTATTGTCATTGCCTTGCTTTTTGACAACTTAGGTTGAGTTGGCTTTATTTATTGACAATTAGGTTGCTAGAGTGTCTTAGCATCTAATTGAGTCTTCATGCATATTCATGTAGGCATTGTTGATAACTAGGATGTTCATTTGCATTATAACATCTAGTTAAGCATTTAGTGTAGCCTAGCATTAATTGCACTTAGAATATTTTCATATCGATAATGCTAAACATCCCACCTAAAATCCCACCTTTTTCATCCCACTACATGTGGCATGTGAGGTGTCAAATTGTGAGTGGATACACATTAATGACACTTACCCCATGTATCCACTCACAATTTGACACCTCACATGCCACATGTAGTGGGATGAAAAGGTGGGATTTTAGGTGGGATGTGTAGCATTACTTTTTCATATTCACATAGGTTATTGATTCTCTTCTTGAGTCAAAGTCTTGTGGTTTCTTGGTGAAGTTGCACAAGCAAGGAAAGTCTTGTGGCTACCCGTGTGTAATGCTCAAGCAATTGGTTGAGTGCCACTATAAAAGGCTCGCGGGGTAGATTAGGAGTTGCTCATGCCAAGAGTAGTGTATCAGGGGATATCACTAGGGATTTAACCAAGAGTGGCGAGTGGTAGTGTCCATAGCCTGAGGTTATCTAGGGTGAGAGTCCGAGAATCACTTGAGGGTGTAGATTCCTTTTCATATAATGGATTTCGTTAACCGTGTGTGGCGCACATATCAACCCGTGGTTTTCTCCCAGTTTGGGTTTCCATGTAAAAATCAAGTGTCCTTTATTTTCCGCACCTCATACTTGATTTTTATTGTTTGTTGATTTGGGTTTTTATTGTTAATGTTGACTTATCGAAAAATTGGTAATAATCGATTAACAACCCATTCACCCCCCCCCCCCCCCTCTAGGTTGTTTTAGACACGCACGCGAACATATATTTATTTTCATTTCTCTTATGATTATGGTAGGTTATTGATTTGTTTGTGACCCTGTTTGTCAGGTCAAGCAACACTGGTATGTAACTGAAGAATAAACTGCCATGTAACTTAAAAATACACCGGCATGTAACTTAAGAATCAACCGGCATGTAACTTTAAAATACACTGGCATATAAGTTAAGAATCAATTGACATGTAACTTAAGAATCAACTGGCATGTAACATTACTGGAATTTGATCTTAAAAATACATTCATTCAATACTATTGCATTTATCTTCAAACCTTATTAATGAAATGTTTGAATTAAAAATAACAAGTTAAAAGCAAGCAAAGCTAAATCCAATACTTCTTCAATGAACAAACACCAGACTTGAAGCTTGCTTTCTTCTTTGAATCTTTCTTCTTTGACTATCCGAATAAAATCCTTCTCTCACTGGATCTTTGTGTTTTTTTGTCTATGCATAATAGTACAAGCTTGCTTTAATTTGGAAATCTTCTCTCGCTATAACTGTAGAAAACGTTACAAGCACGCAACTAGAAATCTTCTCTCTCATGAATGCCCCTCTTTTGCTTATGATCTCTATGCATGAAGTTACATGCTAGTTCATTTAATTACCATATTTGGAAGACTGATTTCAAAACAAAATTCCAGTAGTTTTACATGCTATAAGTTACATGCTAGTTGATAATGAAGTTACATGCCAGTTCATTTAATTACCATATTTGGAAGACTGATTTCAAAACAAAATTCCAATAGTTTTACATGTTAGAAGTTACATGCTAGTTGATAATGAAGTTACATGCCAGTTCATAATGAAGTTACATGCCAGTTCATTTAATTACCATATTTGGAAGACTAATTTCAAAACAAAATTCCAGTAGTTTTACATGCTAAAAGTTACATGCCAGTTGATAATGAAGTTACATGCCAGTTAATAATGAAGTTACATGCCAGTTCATTTAATTACCATATTTGGAAGACTGATTTCAAAACAAAATTCAAGTAGTTTTACATGCTAAAAGTTACATGCCAGTGACATGAAATTGAAACTAGCATGTAACTTGAAAATCACTATTGGCCAACATCGCTAGCCAGCTAACCAGACCAACTGTAAATCTATCTGCTGATGTGCTACACTATTACAAGCTCTAGGAATATGAACAAAGTTTATATCGTAAAAGCTATGCAACAACAAAACATAAAACTTTCTATACACAAAGGAAGCTGCCTCAATCTGACAACCATTGAAAACCCTTCGAAACTGGTCTTCGCTTCTACTATCTCTTCCTTCGCCGCCCTCCATAAAATGTCTACACTGCCTTGCCAACCCAATAATAACTGATGGTAGATATAACAAGTCAAGACCACAACTTCTCATGTTCATACAGACCCACTTGGTAGAGTAAATCACACCACATACAAAATAACACACATCAACTTCTCATGATCAACACCTAATGATTCTACATATCGCATAACATTTCAACACCGAAAGCACAAAAAGAACCCACGTCATTTATAGAAACAAACCACAATATGGTACAACAATTCTCATAAATGAGAGAATGAATTGAACAAACATTGATTCACAAACTAACAACACACTTAAAATTGAAGATAAATTGAACAAACATCTCTCTAACATTTTTTGGCTACTAGCACTGGGTTTGCACTCGGTGTTGAGATACCTCAACTTTTGTAACACCTTCTTTTATGACTCTCTGCTGCATCTATGTGATTTCAGTTACAGAAGCAACTGTAGCTCCATTCATACCTCTCTAAAAAAACAACATAATTCAATTGGATGTAAGGAGGTATTTGATTTGTATATTATATCAGGGCATCAGTTATTTTGCATAATCTAACTATGAGAAGAAACAACAAAGGATGAAACATTCATTGTCAGCTACTACAAGAATTGGTTATATCAAGCAAACAATTTAACAATACATAACAAAAGTAATAAACACAAATTCTAAGAAAGTAAGCCTAAAAGAATGCATTTTGTTATTATGATAGGCCAAAATATGACTACCAATAAGGCATATGCCATCAGAAAAATTAACCAAACATACAAATATATTAATTTTTTTTAACTGCATCAATATTATAAAAGGCAAAAGCCACTAGCAAAACAAACAAAGGCGACAAGCTCACAAACATAGAGCAGAGACAGCAGCCACAAACAACAGCAAACCAGCGGACCTAAAACAAACACACACAAATATATTAATTTTTTTAAAAATACCACAATATGATTAAAGGAAAACACAAAAACTTTGATTTGATCTCACCTGTGGAAACGTGGTTGTTGCTTCTTGATCTGCACTCAAGTTGGTGCCACCATCCTCAAATTGTTGTTTCATATACAACCTTTCAAGGAGTTCTGCTGTAATAATTCCATCTTAATGGGTACCTATGGCTGCCTGAGAACCACGGTTATAGTGTACTAATAAATCCATAGAGCAGTAATCTCAATTGCAGAGTCTATCAGGAAAAAAAAGCTATGCTACATATGAAGTAACCTGTAATAAAATTTACAACTTACTTGCCAAGTCTTCACAGCATGTTCAGTTCCAGTAGAGAAGTTGGAAAACTCCATGTCCTCCTCGCTAAAATAAAATCCCAAATTTAACAAAGCTTCCTGTCACAGTCACACACAATTATGACCCCTCAAAACGCATGAACAATTCAATTCAATTCAAATCCAACACAATAATATAATTTTTTAAGAAAACCTAAACCCTAAAGGATAATAGTGATTAATTGTTGTATTTTGTAAGAAATCACCTGAGAATCAAAAACTAGTTGCAGCGTTGACTGGCTTGAACGGTCGCTCCAAGCAGCGTCGTCGACGAGAGAAAAATAGCCAAGGTGAAGGCGCGGCGTTGTTGAGCTCGAGAGGACAGTGGCTGCAGTTGGCGGCGTCAACAGGCAAGGGGGCGGCATCGATGGACGACGGTCGCCAAAGAGAGAGCCAAAAAGAGAGAGGTCTGATTTTGAAATTTTTAGAGAGAGAGGGAGATCTGATTTTGGCGATGGAGAAGAATGAGGAAACTTTTGGGTATCAGCTATTAGGTAAGGAGATTGAAATTTTGGGTGGGAAAATTTGGGACAAGTAAAACAAAATGGAGGTCAATTTTGGCAATTCATAAGAATAATAAAAAATAAATTTATGGCTAAAAACAATAAGTCCATAAATTTTTTGTCATGCAATTTCCTCATATATATATATATATATATACACTGCCAACAAGTTTTTCAGCATATGATCATTTGTGATGTTTTTTTTCTTTAGGTTTGTCCAATTTTATTATATATATATATATATACAGTGGTTCTCTTATAAGGGATCCCTTATTTTAATTTCGGTAAGGACCATCATGAAATCATATCGATTTGAATGAATTTTAATCTGAATTTTTTTGTGAATGATAAATTCATTGAAATCTACCTATGAATAAAATTTGAGAATTTTTCAAGTACGAAAACTATTTTTACCGATTTTTTTAAATACGAAGGCATTAGAAAAATAGGCGAATTATAGGAAATTCAAGAAAAATAGTTTTCGTGCTTGAAAAATTCTCAAATTTTATTTATAGGTAGATTTCAATGAATTTATCATTCACAAAAAAATTCAGATTAAAATTCATTCAAATCGATATGATTTCATGGTGGTCTTTACCGAAATTAAAATAAGGGATCCCTTATGAGAGAACCACTGTGTATATATATATATATATATATATTGTTGATAATAACAACTTAGTCGAATATACTTTTCATACTAAACTCCACTTATTGCTTGTTTGGTTGAGCTTTCTACTGTTTCAAAAGGTCTACAAACGTCTATTTGAATTTTTTAGAATTGTTTGGTTGAGTTTTTGAGATTGTCTATTTTAAATTGAGTGAGGTTAGTAGAGTTTAAACCTCTACTAGGTAAAAACTCATTGGGAGATGCTTCTCTAAATAGACATTTTTTTTTTTAAAAGGTCTACCAATCAAATAATAATATATACATATATTTTTCAAAAACTCTATTTCTAATAGATCTTTTAAAAAAAAAAAAAAAAAAAAAAAAACTCTATTTCTAATAAATCTACTATAATTATCTTTTACCGATAGAGGTTTTTCAAAAGCCCAACCAAACGGGCTCTTATTTTCTTTACATAAAAATGCAAACACAACATTACCGTTGGTCCATTATAAAACAATAAAATATAAATATATTAATTAGTAATAATATAAAAATAACAACAAATCGCCATCGTTATCTCTTCTCTAGGGTTCCTCCCTCTCTCTCTCTCTCTCTCTCTCTTTTATAATTTGTTTTAAGCGAAATAATATTTATTAAATAAACAAATCAAAGTCGAAGCTACACTGTACACAATTCACTGTAGATCTTCACCGCCTTCTTCCTAGTCTTTTTGCTGAAAACCCTTGTTGTCTGATTTTTTTTTCCTCAAAAGGGTTTCTGCTGTTTCAGTGTTTTAGATTGAGATTTAGTTTTTTGTTTTCTCATCGAGGGTTTATTTATTTAATTTTATTTTAGATTTGGATTTGTAGTTGTTGATTAGGGTATTTTGGTTTTTAAATTGAAGAGGGTAGATAAACAGATTAACGTAGGTTATGGATGGGTTTGATAGAGGGGGTAGTATTGAAAAAACCCCCCAAATCGAGGGTTTTAAGCAATCCGGAGAAAATTCCACAGGTTGGATTTTTTCGTTTGCGTAATCATTATTTGTATGAATGAATTTCGAGTTTGTTTGTTATTTATTTATTTTTTTTTATGGAATTTGACATGAGTTTTGAATTTGTGATGCAGTATTTGATGCATCGCAATATGCATTCTTTGGTCGAGATGTAGTAGAGGAAGTCGAATTGGGTGGATTGGAAGACGACGAGGATATTGTTGCTCCTCTTGCTTTTGATGAGGAGGAGTTTCTCTTTGATAAAGAAGAGGTTTAGCTTCTCTCTGCAGTTTGTTTTCAGCTTGTTTTTGTACTTTTAAAAGAATGTTATTTCATGTCTAAATCAAATCTTCTAGGACCGATGTCTTGGACTTCTTATTTTGGGTTAACTTTTCATTTAGTTAGTGGGTTTTTCTGTATCCATGGTTATATCAGGAAACGGTTTGTGTTTGGCTGAATTATATTTGGAAAGCAGCAACGTTCAAGATCCCATGTCTGCAGATGTTCGAGTAGCCTTTTCTTTAGGAGTTAGGTTGATATAATATACTTACTTGGGGTGAGAATTTAGGTTAGAGTAATGCACTATATCAACCCAAATGATGTAGCAAGTGACTTTTTCTTACCATGTAAATCATGAGATGATGTATTGAACGATATGGTAAGGACAAATCACTTGCTACAATAGTTGGGTTGATTTTTGGGCTACTTTTTTGGATTGTGTAGGTGTAGCATTATTGTTTAGGTTATAGTTTGCGTCTCTAGTTAAAAACGATTGTTAAACTACTAATGTTCTCTGTCTTTTCTGCTCATGTGGTGTAGTGTATTAGGGATTGAAGGCTGTTTTCAATTTACCCTAGCTGTGTTTTATTTTCTTGAAAATGGCATCTTGATGCATTCTTAGCTGACGGTGAAAATATTTTTCTATTTCCTTTTTTGTCATTTTGCTTGTTATTTATGGTTTATTGGAACAGTTTTAAATATAGAGGTGCTTGAGTTTGTGAATGGTCCTCAAAAAAGTTAAGCTTTTCACGTGCCCATCAAAGAACATGCATTGAACAATTTAAGTAATAAAATTTACTTTAGGGAACGGTTTTCATATAAGAAGTCAATTCATTGCCATGCTTATTATGTTAGATATGGAGTTGGCTGAGGCTTCTAGATCAGAATAAGGATATTTTTACTTGCATTTTGGTGTATGACACTACTATGCCTTCACAGAGCAAAATCTCTCTCTCTCTCTCTCATACCTTCTTGAATTGCTTTCTTGAGTAGCTACTCAAATACTTCCGTTGTACTTTCAAATTTGAATTTGATCAGTAGTTTTCTAGTGTTCAAAAATTTTTTGTTGTGGCAACTAACTTCTCTTCTCTTAATTTCAGGGCGAGGTTTTAAAATCTCTATCCGATGTTGATGATCTTGCTAGTACATTTTCAAAGGTTAGTACTCCATGCATTAATAACATGAGACCAGATTGTTTGTTATCTTGATTCATTTTTCACTTTAATACTTATTGCTTGAAATTTGTAATCTTGGCGCTTCCTAAATGGTATGGTTTTTCGTGAAAGCACCCTCTTTTGATTGAGCAGAAAGGGAATTTATTCATTATTTTCTTAAGTTGATAAACCAGCCGTTTCCAATTCCATTTCTTCTCATATATCTAACTTAGCTTAGGGGTCGTTTGTTTTTTTGCGTGGAAAATCTGAACACAGTACATTTTTGTTGATGACTGAATAGTGATTGAAACCTTATGTTTTTTTTTTTATTATCATCTTTGAATGGAGTGTCAACTTGTTTGTTTTTTAAAGATAAAATGGTTTAAAAATAAGTAATTTGACATTTATACCCTTGTTACTATTAATTGTTATGTATTTTCATTTTATATGATACAAACAACTAAATAAAAATGATTTAACAAATCCTAAACCATTTTTATGTAATATTGATAAGATATTATTCATGATTAAGATATGATAAATAATTGGGTTTTTTTTTATTTATTTTTTATTTTTTATTTTTTTTATTTTAAATATGATAACTAATGATTCAAAAATAGTTTTGATTTTACAAAAAAAAAAAAAAAAAAAAAAAATTGAAGGTTCAACAATGGTGATGTATGTGATTAATGTTTTTTTTAAGCTTATCATAATTAATAGGTTAAAATAAATAAATTTGTAAAATATAAAATTATTATAAAATTGGAAATATATTATCTTTAGGAGGATAATTTTGGAAGAAAATATATTAAATGCAATCCAGTGATTTGAAATTAAGTTAAAAGACTGGATTTGTTACTTTTTATTTTTAGTTGTTTTTTGGTATTTTTAAGTTGTTTGACTACTTTTAAAAAACAAACAAAACAACTTAATAAATTCAATTCGGACCCAATAAGTTTTAAGTGGAAAAAACAAACGATCCCTTAGTTTTTTCTTCTCTTTGTTTTATGTTTTTTCCCTTTTCTCCGAGCACTGATGCATGTATTGCTAGAAATTTGAGTTCATTTTATGTATCAAGTTATTTGTATGTGAATGCACTTGTTTACTGTTGCCTTTTCTTCTTCTTTTTTTCTTCCTTTTTTGGTTGCAGTTGAACAAAGCTGTTAGTGTACCATCAGATGCAGGAATAATTGGGGATAGGGGATCCAGAGAAAGTGAGTACAGCTATAGCATTTCTTATTTTAATAAGATTTCATGCATCTTGGACCTTCTTTCAAACTCAGATTAATATATCGATTTAATTTTTTTCCCATTCATTTATGAGTTGTGTTACATAAAAGTGTCATTTTTATTGGTGTTCATGTTTCCTTTTACTTATGAGTTGGCTATTTGTTGCTAACAACACTAGGATCTGATATTTTGTGAAGAACTTGTAGGCATTTATATCCTGTGGTTATTCATAGAGTTATGGCCAGGGATGTTAATCAAATAAGTGTGGAATAATGCCATAACTCGGAGTATATACTTACTGGTGATGAATCTATGGTGTGTGAATTGCCCAGCTTATGTGGAAGATGGGAGTCCCTTAAAGTAAACCAAAACATTGAGTTTGAGTTATTCATAAGTTTGAACTTTGATGTGCTTAAACTCTGGCTACTATAAAATTGGGGTGACAAACTGAAGTTTATGGAATGTGTTGATTTACAACTTTATAGTGGCAGTGATTGTTCAGTGTCTGTTAGTTTGTCATGCACACTATTATTGACTTTCAGGAGCATGATTCTTAAGATTCTGCATTTCTTGTCACTCTTTGGTTCTGGTATGCATTTTGTAATACTAGTTTATCTAGAAAATTTTCATGTTATAATAAGTCAGTCTTCCAATTTTTTTGTTTTGTTTTGTTTTTGTTTGTTTTTGTTTGTTTTTTTTGTTTTTTTGTTTTTGTTTTTTTATATGCCTCATTTACTTATAGTATATATAGAGCAAAACAAGTGAGAAAGACAAGTCAGTTTCAGCTGTTAGATGGATCTAATGGCTCAAATTTCCAGGTTTGGATTTTAACAAAATCTAGGACCTTGCATCTCAAGATGACTAAAGTATATAAATCATTCTTTTTTTTATTGGGTAAATTAAATCATTCTTTTTCTTTCTGTGAATATTTGTATTTCTATGTGTATGTGGAAGTTTTTAATTGCTTTCTTGAAAATAAAATGATATAAAAGAAAGTAAGCACCAAAAATGTTTCTTGGAGTCTTTGGAGAAAATGAGAAACATAATTTTTTATAACGGCCCTTTACATGAATAGATAATTTCTCAATTAACATGCAAGTACATTCAAATTCGGTATCCATAAGTATTTCAAATGTCAGTGCATTACTCTAGCTGAATCCATTTTGTATGTAATCCTTCTGGACAAAGATTAAACTGAATGTAACTGTGACTTCTCTTGGGTCATGAAATTTCTAATGTTTATCATTTTAAGATGCTGTTTTCTAATCTAATTGATATTGCAATCTTTGTTATTAATCAATTATAGTATTAGCCTTTACCTGATTTGATGTTTATCAACCTGCTAATTGTTTTCTCTTCCCTCCTCCCGTAAGATTGATCTAAGTATCTAACAGCTGCTACTGCTGTAGTGGTAGTCAGTTGTTGACTAGGTCAGTAAATTACGCAGTAGTTGGAGGTTTCATTTTATATCCTGGAGTGTTTGTATGTGTTTTTGATATTGAGCATTAGGACTTTCTCACATTGTAACATAAAGTATTTTGTTGATTTGTTACTGTAAGTTGATATCTGATTCCATATCACTTTGTTATTGAGAGATTAATAACATTTCTAAGTGATTGAGCTAAGTATCTAACGGCTGCTACTGCGGTAGTGGTAGTCAGTTGTTGACTAGGTCAGAAAATTACGCAGTAGTTGGAGGTTTCATTTTATATCCTGGAATGTTTGTATGTGTTTTTGATATTGAGCATTAGGACTTTCTCACATTGTAACATAAAGTATTTTGTTGATTTGTAACTGTAAGTTGATATCTGATTCTATATCACTTTATTGAGAGATTAATAACATTTCTAAGTGTTCCATTTTGAAACTTTTATGTAGTTTTATGATGGCTTAAGGTCTTGAATATAGAGATTTAGTTGTCAACCAGTGATTTGTCCCTCATTTTTTAACATCGGAGTAAGGTGTTGAAACTTTCAGCAACCGGAGAAAGATGTTTTCATAGTTTTTGTCTGTTATTTTTTTTATTGCAGTATTTTTAAATGTTTTCTTCTTGGGAGAAGAGATGTTGAATTTTTGCCAATTTTTGGAATGACTTGATAAGAAAATTGGTTAATGTTGTTACTTTTTAAATCAGAAACAAAAGAAAGCTATCAACAAAAAGAAAACTATAAGCAATTGGTTGATATCAAGAAATCTATGACTGCTTATTTTCAAATAAATGTATGTGCTACAGCCAAAATGATTCCCCCTTATCTTTTGATAATGGTGACTTGGTGAGAGATGCAAGAGTTCGTTTGATAATGCATTGAAATGCATGCAGTGACTATGAGTGCATTTGGATGAATATGAAACAAATTCTGTGAAAACACAGTCTGAGTTTTCATTGTCAATTGAGCATGATGAACTTGCATTTGGATTCTTATAATTGGGTTGAAAAGGATAGCATGGATAGATGAGAAGATTTAGAAATTAATTACTTAAACAAGGTGTTTTCTTTCTATTTTTTATTTCCTTTTTGCGAGTATGATTTAACAAATCACTACCAGCAATGCTGAATACCAGGCCATTATGTATCTGGAAATACCCTGTTTATTTGCATCAGTGATTATTGCAAACATCCCTGGCTACATAGTTATACTCTCTTTTTCATAATGTCTAAAGTTCAAAATGTTGATTGGTTAGAACTTGATTATTTCAAGAAATCTGCAACTTTAAGAACCCATAGTTGGTTCTTTCTTGTTGCTGGTAAAGTGTTGTTTGTTCAAATGGAAAGGCCTTTCACTACATATTGGCTACTTTCTTGAAGTTTGTGGTAATAAGGAAAAAAAAAAGGAATTTTTATGGAATTGATTGTTTGCATAGTATATAGCAAGTAAATTTGTTTTTGGCTTCCATTATGTAAATTTAACATGTTCCTGCTAAATGGTGGCTTGTTGTGAACTGTATTTTCCTTTTAATTGATTTTATCAAGTGTTAAAATCCTTTTGACAGCTGCTTTAGTTTAACATTTCAGTTTGGGAGAAGAGGATCTGGACTGATTGTGACGCGTTGTTCATTTTAACTCACTATATATCTTTTTACCTATTCTAAATATGGGTGTTTCAAATTCTAGTTTTAGAAAACTCTGTTTATTCTAACTGTTATGTTTTTCTTTCAGGTTCTTCTGCTGCTGAATGGGTGCAGGGGGATGATTATCCTAACTGGTTTGACCAGCAGATGCTTGACACTGAAGGCATTCCAGATGAGAAACGCTGGTCATCACAGCCATATTCGTCTTCTCCTTACAACACAGAATCAAGGCATATATACAGAACATCTTCATACCCTGAGAAACAGCAGCAGCCTCTGTACAGAACATCTTCATATCCTGAACAGCAACAGCAACAGCAACAGCAACAGCAGCTGCAACACCATCACCCACACTTCTCCAGTGAACCAATTCTTGTGCCAAAGTCTTCTTATACTTCATATCCTCCCCCAGGTGGTAGATCTCTGCAGGGTTCACCAACTCCACATTCCAGCCACCTGAATGTTCCATATGTTTCTGGTGGACCTCACCTGTCATCTTCACCAAACTTTTCTCCCTTATCCAATTCTCAGCTTCAAATGACTGGCTTGCATCATGCGTCCCATTATGGTGGAAATTTGCCTCAGTTTGCTCCTGGTCTAGCTGTTAACAACCGACCACCAAACCAATGGGTCAACCAGACTGGCTTATATGGTAGAGATCATTCAAGCGTTGCAAACAGTATGGTGCCACAACAATTGCCTCATCAAAATGGATTGGTGCCACAACTGCAGCCGCAGCAGCATAGATTGCACCATCCTGTTCAGCCATCATTTGGCCATTTACCAGGGATGCAGTCCCAAATATTTAATCCCCATCTTTCTCAATCATCGGCCTTGATGAGCAAATTTGAAGCAATGCTTGGTCTACCTGACCTGAGAGATCAAAGACCAAAATTTGCTCTGAAAGGTAGACAAAATCTACGTTATCCTCATCAGGGCTCTGATGCCAATGGTGGATGGCCGCAATTTAGATCTAAGTACATGACGGTAGATGAAATTGAGGGTATTCTTAGAATGCAGCTTGCTGCAACACACAGTAATGACCCTTATGTAGATGACTATTATCACCAGGCCTGTCTTGCCAAAAAATATGCTGGAGCAAAGCTAAAACATCATTTTTGCCCAACCAATTTGCGGGATCTTCCTCCCCGAGCACGTGCAAATTCTGAGCCGCATGCTTTTCTCCAGGTTGATGCTCTTGGGCGGGTTCCTTTCTCTTCAATTCGTAGGCCTCGCCCACTTCTTGAAGTTGATCCCCCAAATGCATCTATTGCGGGTAATACTGAGCAGAAAGTTTCTGAGAAGCCACTAGAAGAGGAACCAATGCTTGCAGCTCGAGTGACAATTGAAGATGGTATTTGCCTTCTCCTTGATGTGGATGATATTGATCGTTTCCTACAGTTCAATCAGATCCCAGATGGTGGAGCTCAGTTGCGACAGAGGCGGCAGGTGCTGCTGGAAGGGTTGGCAGCATCACTTCAATTGCTTGACCCTCTCTCCAAGAATGGCCACACCATTGGGCTTGCCACAAAGGATGATCTTGTGTTCTTACGGATAGTCTTGCTTCCCAAGGGCCGGAAACTCCTGGCAAGGTACCTCCAGCTTCTCTTTCCAGGTGGTGAGCTCATGAAAATAGTCTGTATGGCAATTTATCGTCACTTAAGGTTCTTGTTTGGAGTACTACCTACAGACTCAGGAGCAGCAGATACTACAAATAACCTTGCGAGGGTTGTTATATCATGTGTTCATGGAATGGATCTTCCTGCACTTAGTGCCTGCCTTCGAGCAGTGGTTTGTTCCTCAGACCATCCCCCTCTTCGTTCTCTTGGTAACCAAGCTGGAGATGGGGCTTCTCGTGTTATAATGTCGGTTCTTGAGAGGGCAGCTAAACTTTTAAAAGACCCTCATTCTGCTGGCAACTATGACATGAACAGTCGGTTAGATTGGCAGGCCTCATTTAATGAGTTTTTTGACCTTCTCTGGAAGTATTCTGTAAATAAATATGAAAGTGTCATGCAGTCACTTCGTATGCAGGTGTCACCAGATATGGCTATTAATCCGGGGGAAGTTGCCAGAGCTATCAAGAGAGAAATGCCGGTTGAGCTGTTAGAAGCAAGTGCTCCTCATACTACTGATCACCAGAAACAGCTGTTATATGAGTTTTCCCAGCGATCCTTGAAACCTTGACATAGTTGGATTCTGCAGTCATGATGTGGACATTGGTGGTGACACAAATTCTTGGTGCAGAAACTGAGAATATGGGATCTCACCGAGACTAAATCTGAAAAGTTTCAGAATTGATGCGACAGACATGAATTTTGATAGTCCAAAATAATTGGATAAATTTTCTATACTCATGCTCTACTGCGTTGATGTGGCAGTGGATGAAGCCGAAGCACCTCTGGTATTTACTGTAAGATCATTGACAAGTAGTTCCAGAAAAAAGTCTTACAGTTTTATATGTTTTTACATGATTATATGTTACTGCTTTTGCAAGACTAAGCAGATCTATGTGTATTATGGTTGAACTCTGCCTGGATTTATTTTCCTTTCACCTTCTGACTTGGGATGTTATTTCGGAGCTTTGTCGTGGAATTCCATAAACAGAGATGTAGTGATGGGTTAGTTTGTACAGGATTCAGAGCAGAAGACTTCCCATTTTCCTGTTTTATTATTTTCCAAGGAGAGGGGATGTGGTTGTGTTGTTGGTGTAAGATTTCTCAAGTAGTAAATGGTGTCGAAGCCGTGCTTATGTTGATTGTAGTGTTTTCAAAACAGAGAATAAAGCTGCGTTATGATCTATGTACCAAACTATATCAAGTTTTATTTGATTATTCTCCAAGCAGTAACTGCATGTAAGTGTAATCCATAAAAAAGGTCTCCCTCTAGTTTAACTTATTAGCCGTTTTGATCCCTTTAGTTCCAATATTGTCTTACTAGGTCCAAACGTTTACTAATAATTGTTTTTTTTTTTTCCAATTGTTAAATGCCGTTATATATTTAACGGTGATTGAAGGGTATGATGGTAAATGAGTAATAAAATTCATAAATATATTTAAATTAAAGAATAAATAAATAAAAACAATTAAAATAAATAATAAATAAATAAAAATCTTTAAACTACTCAACCACTCAAACCATATCACTTTCAATCGCATCATCTCATCCTCTCATCATTTATGTTTTCTACCACTCTCATCTTTCTCTCTCTCCGTCTCTTTGTCATCCGATCTCCTCCGTCGAGAGGATATCGACACTCTTCTCTCTCTCTCTCTCTCTCTCTCTCAAACGTCTCTAATGGTCGTTGATGGTGTGAGCCAATTTAGTTTTGTTGAAGTAGTGATTTATGTTAGTTGTAGATGGCCATCTGCTGTTGAGAGAGTGTATTAGGAGAGAGGATATCGACACTCTTCTCTCTCTCTCTCTCTCTCTCTCTCTCTCTCTCTCTCTCTCAAACGTCTCTAATGGTCGTTGATGGTGTGAGCCAATTTAGTTTTGTTGAAGTAGTGATTTATGTTAGTTGTAGATGGCCATCTGCTGTTGAGAGAGTGTATTAGGAGAGGAATACTGTGTGGGATTTTAGACTTGCGATTGATTCGAAGCAGAGGTATTTTTAGTTTGGTGATTGTGATGGATACTAGATTCATCATCATCCAGAAACCAAGCCAACGCCCACCATCAAACCCATACGAGATCCCCACACCAGAGAGATGGTACCTAGTGAAGAAATAGGAGATAATGGGTGACAAAGAAGAGAGAGAATGGGTGATTTTTTAGAGAGAGAAGATGGAGAGGTTCAGTCAAGATGAAGATTATCACTTTAAAAAAACTTGTGGCTTTAGAGATAAGATGGAGAGGTTTAGACTTTAGAGAGACGAATATGGTTTTTTTTTTTTTTTTTTTTTTTTTTTTTTTTTTTTAATTTTTAATTTTTAATTTTTTTTTTTTTTTTTTTTTTTTTTTTTTTTTTTTTTTTTTAAAGGATGATGATGAATCTAGGTTTTTTTAGACGAAGATGGAGAGGTTTAGTGAAGAAGGTTTTGATTTTATTTTTTATTTTTTATTTTTATTTTTTTTAAAGACAATCTGGTTTTGATTTAATTTTTTTTTTGAAAAAATTTATTATTATATTTTCGTATTAGTTTTTTATTATTTATATTCTATTTTTGTTTTGTTGACATGTGGTATTTATCTTGTTCTAAAGACAAATATCCCTAGAACCGTTAAATTGGACTAATGGTGGGTCAATTTGATACATTTTTTAATACATTTTAAAAAGTAAGGGGCTACGGATCCTAAAAAAATAAACTCATTTAAAAAGTTGATCTTTCACTAAAATTTAGGGACTAAATGGATAATAAAAAATATATATGTATGACTTTGGTGACACCAGTCGTGATCATGACAAGCAAGTCCTCAATAGACAACATATGACACATGCACTACAAAAAGTTTCATGCACTAATTGCACCATTATATTTGGTGTCCGTCTAGATGCGTTCGTTATGTAAAAGCAACTTTACAGGTTCAAGAGTTTCGTACGAATAGTAAGTAGTCTAACTGAACTTGTTCTCTTAAAGAGATAGGATTCACACACTCTTGAAGTGATAGGATTCACACATCTCGACGAACTTCAGGAGTTTCATACGAATGGTAAGTAGTCTAACTGAACTTGTTCTCTTAAAGAGATAGGATTAACACACTCTTGAAGTGATAAGATTCACACACTCACTTCATGCATATCACACACTCACTTTTGTTAGTAATTCGTTTCCAATCTTGTTATTAACAATGTCCGTGCCTGTGTTTTGTTGCAATTTGTTATAAACGATGATCCTTTGGTTAGGTTTTGGCTCGTATTCTCGAATAAACCCAATTGAACCAAACAAAGCTGATATGATGTTTGAGAGAGGTCTGAAGACCAAAAGAACGGAAGAATGAAGCAAACCGCTGTGGGTTGCATGTGGCTCTGACAGTGGTTCCCACAGCTATATAGCAATGTGCATTGCGCTGTGTGGTTTTGACAACATTGATGACAGAGGTCATTGTTCCAGAAGTTAGCGATGTGGCTTTGACAACAGCAGTGATAGCGGTCGGGATCGTTTTAGCGTAGGGTGCGGCTGGCCAGCATATGATCCGAACCTTAGTCAATCATAAACATGCATGGAACGGGAAATCTTCGATGGAAAAGGAAAGTGTTCATTTGGGAAGTTCTTGTACTTGAAGAAAAAAGAATACTCTTTACAATAAGAGTTGTTATAAAAAAAAAACAGTATTTATGTGAAACATGTAAGTCTTATACGTTTAGGAGTAGGATCTCCTTTTATCTTAAACTTCATGTAACTAGTATAAATAGACCTTGTAATTAGGTTATTTTGTATGGAGCAAAAAAAACACCATGTAACATCAAAGAGAGTGGGTGAGATCCAGGGGAGACCCTAGGGAATATCCGCGAAGGGATCCGGGGAATATCAGTGGATCAAGTTAGAGATCTGTGGGTGATATTTAAGGGAGACCTAGGGGATATTGGGGGATTCTTGGTGAGTATCTTGTGAGCGTTGTGAGCTGAGAGTCATAATGTAAAGCTCGGTTGTGAGCTTGGGGACTTAATGAGGCTCTATGGTTTGGGGTTGAGTTGTGAGAGAGATTCTAAAGTATATGGTTATAACAATTTATCATATAGTTGAACTTTCTCTGTCGTCTTGACGGTCGGTGGTTTTTTCCCTAATTTAAGGTTTTCCACGTACATCTTGTGTTGTGTGATTGTTTATTCTCTCTCATCCTAATTTTTTGCTATAGACATCAATTGCTATGAGTTATGAGCGAATATTAGGCATGTTATTTCCGTGTTCATCGGTTCAAATCCCCAACAATTGATACCAGAGCCATATGATTTGGCGATGACGATTTCAACTCTTTACGGGAAATCATATGGAGGACTTGGTGGCATTGAGATGATAATCATGGTTGCCTAGTATGGGTTTAGCAAAGAAGATACGTCTTGAAAGCGATTTTGAACTTGGTAAGGTTTAATGAAAAGAAGAATATTGATGGAGAAGAAGTTTAGCTTATGGTGGCAGGTACAAGTCATGAAGATCCAATCTGAGTTACACAAAGCGCTGATTGTATATCAAAAAAAAAAAAAAAACACTCAAAAGTCTCTAGTGTGGTGTGGGGCTTATCCGGCAAAGCACTCCCGGTTTCTAGTTGCAAGTCTTTCACCAGGTATGTGATGCAAGAACAAAAGGTCTTTTAGGGTTGGGTGATGTAAGGATATATTTATCCTTTTAGCAGTTTTCCCCACTGGCCATGAAAGAGGATATATTACTGCTAGTGGTCTATAATTGTACACAAAACATTGGTCAGAAAGTAATGCAAGGTGTATGGTGGACAATGATATCGATGGCTGAAGAACTCCTTGATAATCTGACGTGAGAAGTTGCACCAAAATTTTAGCACAATTTCAGTAGGTTATTTCGACATTGTGCCGAAACAACGAACAAAAAAAAATTAAAAAATTAAAAAATTAAAAAATTAAAAAATTAAAAAATCTTAGGATGGTTCGTTCCTAAGTGGTTATATATTGTGGTGGGGTATGTTAATTCTCAATGATGAGAATTGTGGCTGTGAACAAATATTTTTGAGAATTCAAGCCAAATGGGAGAATTATTAGGTTTTGACTCGTATTCTTGAATGAACCCAATTGAACCAAACGAAGTTGATATGATATTTGAGGAGGGTTTGAAGACCAAAAGAACGGAAGAACAAAGCAAACCGATGTAGGTTGCACTATGGCTTTCACAGCGGTTCCCATAGCGATATAGCACTATGCTTTACGATGTGTGGTTTTGACAGTGGTGATGACAGAGGTCCTTGTTCCAAAAGTTAACATTGTGGAAAGCGTTGTGGCTTTGACAGCGACAGTGACAAGGGTCGGGATCATTTCAGCATATGGATCACGATTTTCTAAGTGATGTAATTTCCAATGACTGTAACGGTATAGGGTGCGGCTGGCTAACATATTACCTGAACCTTAGTCAATCACAAGTATGCATAGAATAGGAAATATTCGGCGAAAAAGGAAAGTGTTCTTTTGGGAAGTTCTTGTGCTTGAAGGAAAAAGAATACTCTTTACAAGAAGACTTGTCATAAAATGAAATAGTATTTATGTGAAACAAGTAAATCTTGTTTGTTTAGGAGTAAGATTTTCTTTTATCTTAAACTCCCTATAATTAGTATAAATAAACCTTGAAATTAGGTTATTTTATGTGGAGCAAAAAGTGTTATATAACATTAGAGAGAGTGGGTGAGATCGGGGGGAGACCCTAGGGAATATTTGTGGAGGGATCCGAGAAATATCAATGGGTCAAGTTAAAGATCCGTGGGTGATATCTAAGGAAGACCTAGGGGATATTACGGGGGTTTTGGTGAGGATCATGTGAGCGTTGTGAGCTGAGAGTCATGATGTAAAATTCAGTTGTTAACTTGGGACTTAAGTGAGGCTATGGTTTAGGGTTGAGTTGTGAGAGAGAATCCTGAAATATATGGTTGTAACAATTTATCATATAGTGGAACTTTTTCTATCGTCTTGACGGTCTGTGGTTTTTTTCCCTGATTTAGGGTTTTCCATGTATATCTTGTATTGTGTGATTATTTATTCTCTCTCATCCTATTTTTCTGCTATAGACATTAATTGCTAGGAGTTATGGGCGAATATTAGGCATGACGTTTCCGCATTCATCGATTCAAATCCCAAACACCTTTTGCCTTAGAGAAGTCAAAAAGATGTGTCATTCTAAGTTATGAAAACCGGAGGGGACGGGGTGAATAGGTTTACCGATACTTAAAAAAAAAATCCTCTAAATTGATTCTAGAGTAGAAGACAAAAATATCAAAGTGCACACAACAGATCAAAGTAGATCACACAATTAGGGGTGGGCGTTTTTGGGTTGGGTTGTGTTGGGTTGGGTTAAAATTTTTTCAACCCAATCCAACTCAATGTAAATTTCAACCCAACCCAACCCAACCCAACCCAACTCAATATTTGTCGGGTTAGGTTAGGTTGGGTGGGGTTGATCGGGTTGGACTTTTTAAGCCTAATAGAAAAAAAATATATTTGAATTCAAATTTTGTTATATCAAAATTTAAATTTAAAATAATTTTTCACCCTAATATCATATCACATAGAGTTTAAATTTCTTAAAAGCATCAAAATCAAATCACAACATATAATACAAATGGTTAAATATTTGTTACATAATTAAAAAAAATAAAAATATAACAATTTATCCAACTTGGAAAGTCTTCATCTAAGCCTCCCATCCATTTTATAATTATAATCAATTCGTTGAATATCTTGTGGTTGTATAATCTATTATTTATTTCAACCAATATAATAGTTTGAGTTTATATACAATTATTATATTTTTTTCTACTAAATTCTTAATCAAATCCTAAGAAAAAAAAAAAACATTTTAAAGTATAATCAAGGATGTGCCAATTAATACAAAAGATGATGACAATATAATTGCACATTTTAAATAAATGTATTATATATTATGGTATAAAATATTTAAAATTATGTATTTATATTTGTCATTTATAATATTATAAATGGTGCAGAAGTTAAATTTTTAAATATTTTTAAAAATGAGATTTCATAATAAATATAATAATAAATAAAATTATTTAATTTATTTTTTATTATTTATGTCAGGTTGTCGGGTTAGGTTGGGTCGGGTTTTTCGTTGGTGCCCACCCCTACACACAATCAACCCATATTCATACACAAGCAAATATATGAGGTAAATGTTAGAAAAGCTCAAACACAAGATTTACCATTCGGGTCTTCCGGCCACCAAACCGCACAATCCACTAGTTATCCGCATATAAATATAATAATTAACACCTCAATATATTATTACATGGAGATGAAGAAAATTTCAGTAAGATTACTTATAGTTTGTGTTGGGGGGCAACTTAAACTTGTGCAACTAAGAAATAAATGGTTTAATATCTCTATTATTCAATTATCGATGGTTTTAAGAAATATATGACGACCATTATTTCGAAACTCCATAATTAACACGCATGCTCTCAAGTAGGATAACCTCATATTTGTTGTTGCCATCAGTAGCTAGCAGTCTACTACTAGTACATAATTGCTATTCCTCCTAACTCGTAGGCCTTTGGACAGTGCATGCTTGACATGACCTAACCAAATTAGTACTCACGTTTTCAATTATCCCAAAAAGAATAATCAAAATACAATAATGGTATTGTGTGTCTTTTTGGGTTTCTTGATGTCCTACAAGCATTGTAAAAAGGGGAGTTGGATCAAGACCAATCTTCTACATAAATATGTCTCTCACTGAGTCTCACATCAATATTGTAAAGTAAGAGAATGAAATCCATCTCCCACAATAATAATTTGATGGTGGAAAAAATCACATCAATATTACACTATAAACATGTATTTCACTCTTATCATATAAAACATGTATCATCTATTTTGTTCCTCTACGTACCTCATAATACAGTAAAAAGGATTAATTTCGCAACCATTTTCTAGCTTGATCCATCATGTACCTGCTGCAATGCTGTAGTTGCTGCATATACATATAACAAACCAGATCAACCAAAAGCGCACGCTCGCGCACACATATATATATATATAGAGAGAGAGAGAGAGACAGCGAAAAGCCAGCTGGTTAAAATGATGCAAAGCAGGGAAAATAGTAACAGGTGCTCACCTGATGAGTTAGATATATTGATGAGATAAAGAATATAAATCACTTATATCATACATCTCCCAACTTTGCACATAAAATCATATTAGTGGTATGTCACCAACTTTCACTTATACATCATAGACAACCATTATTATAAGCTGAAGTTGTCTTTCAATGAATATTACCACCATTATTTCATCAATACAAAATAAGATAGAAAGGAAGAATTATAAACAAGCTAGCAAGTATAACCATCTACACAGGAGAGGTGGGTAATATAGAAATAACAGAAATTATGAAGAATGCACTTGCAGATAGTGGAAAATCATCTAGTGTCACATTTAAACAGATATAACAATCTTGGAAAAAAAATGAAACCTTCCCAGACTTGCAATTATGTAGAAAAACACTTACTATATTGAGAAACTTGGAGGTCGTGATGAACAACGCTTAACACAGAGCTTAACAGATGATGAAAACTGATTGACACTTATCTCATTTCAGGTTCAATTACAATGGCCGCATGAAGATCAAAGAAAGACATATGAAGTATAAGCATTGTCTCTCACAACTGTCCACCGTAAGTCAACTCTTTGGGGTCAAATCATCCAGAATTTATGCCAACCAGCCAACAGCCTTATAGGGATTGATAGTCATATGATCTTCAGCTTGAATGCCTAAAGGCCATGTGTAATTAATGCCTTCATAAGCTTCAAAAATGCAAAACATTCACAAAAGCAAAAAGGACATATTCAGATACCACTTTCAAATGTTTCAGAAAATGCCATTAATTGCTGCAACAGAAGGTGCAACTAACACCATGTCATTACCATAAATCCATAGCTGATTGTCCACCAATTCTGACCACATAAGTTACTATTTTTTTTTTTTTACACAAGCTTTAACTGCCCAATATACATCATCAATTCCACCATTGCGTTTATCTTGTTCTTTCATTTGACTCTCAAGTCTAAGGAAAGATATCATTACTCATCTTTTCTATCTTTCTTTCTTCCTTCACCAAACAAGATAGTTACACAGAAAAAAAGTGGACAAAATGAATGAGGAACCTAACAGCATCTTGATTCATTATTAGATGACTTCTGAGTGTTGTTAAAACAAAAACATGATGAAATGACCATCCCATCTCATTTCAAGATTTTAGAAGTAGCCGTCTTCAAAGTTGGCAACATTTCCAATACTTGGAATCCTATGAAATCAAGCCAGATCATCTAGAATGATTACCCCCCTCTCTGAGATAGTCGAACTGAAGCAGCACGAACCATATCGATTAAGAACTCATCCAGCTCTTCAAGATCACCAGAGTCTCGTAGTTTACAGAATAAAGGTGCTAAGTATTCTGCAGCGACTTCAGCCAACTTCCACAGTGAGAATCTAGCAGCAATTTGGATAAGTTTAATAGACAACACTCTTGCAGAATCCATGCAAGTTACAATCAATCTGAAGCATGCATCCTGGACCTCTTCTAAAAGCCACAACTCAGCAAGTGAACAAAGCTCTACATACGGCTGCAGTTCATATATTTTTTCCTCAGTATCCATATTATCCCATACACACCCAGAAGAAGGCTTAGGCAACCGATCAGTATAGAACCATTCCACTAGTTTAATCATAGCTTCAAAACTAACAGGGAGCCTTATAATTCGCGAATGGCTGCAAGAACACATAACATCAAAATAAAATAAGAAATGTATTAGAGAAAAAAAAAAAAAAAACTACTCATCCAAAGGAGACAAGAACAAAGGACTTATTTTTTTCTATGAGAAATGGAAAAGAAGATAATATTCAAAATTGTACAATTAATATTTCAGATTTGGTTTAAACTTAAAGTACATATCAAACAAAAGATCAACAATAGAAGAATTTAACCAATTTAGAGCCCCACGATTTCCCAAATCAAAATTTGAAAAGCCACAACATTAGCCCTAATAAAATATAGCTTTGATCATTTCCTTGAACATATCAGACTGCAAGGAAACAAAGATGTAAAGGTATATCACAAGAAAATAATTGGCTAAGCACCTCTCCTGCATTCCTGATTGAAACATGGCCCGCAAATAATCTGAACTGGACCGCAATATAAATTTATGAACATGCATGTGCGGTACTGATAGAGAGCAAACAGTACATGTCCAGCACATTAGTTCAGTTGCTTTAGCTTCCAAGATAATGTCCCTGAAACCAGAAGAACAAATTAAAGTCCATACTTTCCACAAAACTACATAAGTTCATCACAGAGGGAATTAATCAAACAACTGCACCAAAAAAAATCAGTTAGGTTAATGTGTAATCTATTTCACACTGGACTGTAAAAAATGTCTTAAAATAAAATGTTTGAGATTTTGGATACATTGTCATCTATTCCAACAATTTCAAACAATACACATAATTATTACTTTGAAGTAGGATTACAAGCCTGTCAAACAAGGGATAGCTCTTGTATGAATGATGGGGAGGTATACAGAAATCAAACATTATTTACCGTGAAGCCCCTTCACCAAATGCAAGACTAGAAATCTGAATGAAAATCTTAAAATCATGCAAATCCAATGCAATATCAAGATAACAATAAGCAAACAAAAAGGAGCAAACCATACGAAAAATGTTGCCCAAGTGGACCAAGAGCAGGAGCAAGATCTGAGCTGGGAACGGGAGTTCCCCACTTTGGACTTTTCCTGCCAAGCAATTGTAACAGAGGTTGTAATTTACAACTTTTAGCAAGAGGCTTCAACTTCTTCACAAGTTCATTTCCTGCTTCCAGATAACCAAAGTAAGCATATTCTAACAGTCTCTGCAATGCCTGGCAATCAACATGAGCGGACAAACGAACTTCCTTCCTTAACTTTCCAGACAGTTTGTCTACATCATTCAGTGACGTATCACCCGATGTTTTCTTATCACAAGGAAATTCATCCGGGGGCAACAATGATGGGCATCTAATAGCAAGAAGAACACTGTGAACATTCAAAGATTCCCCATTTGCAAGAATAAGTTGCATGTCTGTGTCCTCCTCCATATTAAGTGCTTTCCCAATCCTTTTCCCAAGCTTACTTGGAAAACCATAAAATCCAAAATGACTAAGAATGTATGCAGCATACCATCTTGGTCCATAAGTGGAAGTTTCATTCCTGATTTCCTCGAGGATGCTAACCAATTGAGCTTCCTTATCATTTAGCTCACCAGAAAGCATGTCCTGGCTATTTCTTACTGAACCAGTTTTTTGGACCAACTGAGCTAGTGCCCACAAACCATAAAGAAAAAGAACATCCTTGCCTTCCCATTCCTCTGTACATTCACAGCAACAAGACTTCTCAATGTTCAAATGTGGAGCAAAGCTCTGCCTCTTAATATGGATATGATTGCTCAAGCACCATTTCAGAAAAGCCAATACTATCTTCATCCCATCACCTTTAATAACTTGCTTTCGATAATATGGCAACCCTAAGTAACATGTCAAACCCACCATGTAAACTGCTGTTGGGAGTATCCTAGGTAAACCAATATCATCCCCTGATGATGTATAGTTTATAGAATGCAGCAAGTGTTTCAGATACTCCTTGCCATTGGGCTTTAGAACTTCAGACAGTATAAATCTAGTCTTTGATGCAATGTACTTGCAAGGAGAATTCATCATCATGAGAACTGCCCTTGATGCCGATTCATTTCTGCAGGTATGAATGATATCGTTTTGATATATTTGACGCCCTTTGCGAATTGACTCGACAAAGGCCAAGCTATGAGACAAACATTAGACAATTAATTAGGGTCTAGATTTCCATAAAACAAATTTCTAAAATATTATAGCTAGGAAGAAGATAATGGACACATAAAATAATATGAACCATATCATTATAGGCAAATAAGAATTTTCCATAATGAGAATACCATGCACATGTTATAAGGATGTTGATGTGAAGTTCATTTCCATGCATGTAAAGGTTGAAGCCTTCCTCATGATGTGTTGCAAGCCATCCAAGAATATCCCAGACATATGGCCTCAAAACAAGAAGAAAATTTGCATTAAGACCCTCTTGTGCCATGGATATGTGCTCTTCCACTGATAATAAATGCTGGGATGGATGCTTTTGGAAATTTTCAAGAACAAGATCAAGGAGAACCTTGTCAATTCCAAGCTTCCAAAAATAACTGTGATGATCTCCTGCCCAACGAGTAATTAGAGCCAAGCGACATGCCTCCACTAGCAAAGACATGTGGTCAGTGGAAACTTTTCCAGAGTGGCAGTTACGTCTATTCATCCCACAAACTATAGCTTTAACAAGAGGCTCGCAACACAATTTTGTCAGTCTTAAACATCCTTGTTGATCTGCCTGAGCAACAAATTGTACACAACAACTAATATTGATTAAAGTATAAGTTGGCGGTAAGTATCTTGTGGAAAGGACTAATAACTACAATTACCGCCAAGCATTGGGCTAGTCTGAATCCCTCCACCCTAGCAGGACTATGTGAGCTATCCATGCAGTGAACCATTGTTTGTACAAGTGCTTCTCCATTTTCTAAAAGCTTTTTGGCCCCATTACCACATAGACCTAGAACACATATTTGGTTAATCATTCAATCCACAGGTTACTTCACAAGAAAGAAAGAAGTATAAATTCATCATTGTTAATTAAAATACCTATTGAAGAATATAACTTCAAAACCGCAACTTTGACAGAGAGATCAGGCTTTACATGTAAACTCTCTAAAAGTTTCATCAATATACTATCATTCCAAACAAGATACCTAAACAGAGGCCATCTCCACAAAATTGTACTCAAAAGATAAGCCATCTCTTGGAAGTAATCGATTGGCATAGTCTCAGCAGAGAAGCTTTCCATATTAGTAATGATACAGACAACTGTTTTTGTTTCTTTCAGCATCTCCCAAGCTTGTTTTTCCTGCCTTACACTCAGACTTGAGAGAACAATGTTCAGAGCAGTAGCACAAGAAACAGCAACATCAAGTTGATGGAAAGATAACAAGGACAATAAAGGAAGGCTAAGATCTAATATATGCTGTCGCAGTACTGAATTGGGTAATGTGTTGAACAACTTAACAACAACATTTATTGCCATGCTCAATACAGCTCCACTTTTATACTGTAGAATCCATATCAAAGCCCCAACTATTTGAGGAACCGAATCCTGGGAATTATAAATGAGAAAGAATTAGACCTTGGATAAAGATAGTTTTCTAAGGTTACGATTGGGAGTGCTTTTGCAGAAAACACTTTCATGCAAAATGTTTATTGTAAAATCATCTAAAGCACTTGCTGAAAAAGCACCTACCAAGTTTTTTCTACTTCAAGTATGATTCTGATCTGAAAAGCACTTCATATGTTTTTATACTAAAAAACACTATTTACACAATGGATACAAACACAATCTTTACTATTAAAAAGCAGTTTCAACAATATCAAAAAGCACTTCCAAGAAGCACTATTAGTGCCCGTTTGGATGAGCTTCTCTACCAGCTAAAAAAGCTTTTTTAATTAAAAAAAGCTCTTTTTAAAAAAAGTTTTGTCGTTTGGTTGTCACTCAGTAAAACTGTTGTATGATTAAAAAAGTTGTTTTACGTCTACTTGGAGAAGCTCAAATTTTAGGCTTTTCCAAGTAGATCTTTTTGAGCTTTTTTATTAACACTAAAATGTTTAATATAACTCTATCATTTAAAATAGTTTTTGAATATCTTGATAATCCTACCATTTCAAAAAGCTTTTTCTAATTGACAACCAAACGACCAATATCTTCCCATTAAAAGCTCTACTTGTAGAAGGTCTATTTTAAAAGATCTACTTAAAGAAGCTCTTCCAAATGGACTACACAAAAATGCTTCTGTAAAAACATGTAAAAGCTCTTCTTCTTTTGTTTATAAAAATAAAAAAGCATCTCTCAAGAAATTTTCTACTTCCAATCATGTTTCTGATCGAAAAAGCACTTCTACCATTGACTGCTCAGAAAAGGCAATTCCTAAAAAGCACTTTTATTAATTTCAGTCAAACACTAAACCGAAACAGAGCGGTTTGAACTTTGAACAGCATCAAAAGCACTCCCAAACGCAACGATAAAGATTTCAAAGACAATCGAATGAATACCTTAACAAGAGGATGGTGCACCGTGTCGCCCAAAACCGAATCAAGAAACGCAGCAATGGAGCGAACAACATGTCTCTGTATCTCGATATCGGTGCACTTCCATTTCAATTCCTTCTCATCATAATATCTGTTACGTTTCAAAGAAAGATAAAAAAATCAAATTGAGGAAATTGAAGAAAAATTGATCGATCAAGGTTAATTAAAGAAGACCTGGTTCCCAGACTGAGAGCGTGGGAGAGACGCTGGTGGAGAGTGTAGACGTGGCCACTGATGCCTCGGTTGTTCTCCGCCAATCCTCCTCCTCCGACGCCGCCGTGTTTCGAAGCTCTCATTATTTTATTTTTTTTTTAGAAATTGCGGGAACACTTACATACATACTAATGTTGTGGATAGCTACCTGCTAGGCTGCTACCGCCTTAACTTACGGGTCGAGCCACCCGACCCACTACCTCAAAAGGTTTGAGTTTTAAAACGGACCGAACTTCAATTTATTTTTCGAATTTTAGGGAAAATACCAATAATTCTAGTTTACTATTTTTTTTTATTTATTTTTTTTTTTTTCCTAATAGTCTTTTTAATGAAGATCAGTTATATACAGGTACTGTATAGCTGTTGAGGGTCATTTCTAGTCAATTGATTTTAATCCAAGGGTCAACGACAATCCAAGATTTGAAAATTAAAACTAAAAGAAATTAACTCTCTTTCACAAAACTAGTTAACTACACAACAAATAAACATGTGTATCCTAAATGAATATATTTCTAAAAGAACAATTACCAAATAACTCCTAGACTTTTTATTAATTTTAAACTAACTTACTACTTTTATAAAAGTGACCAAATTGAACCTTGATTTTTAAGAATTGTATCATTTTCCATTCTCTAACCGTCAAAGGTTATTTTATATGAAAGTACAAAAATACCCTTTAAAAATTGATGTGACAAAATAGGAAAGCAAGCAAGAACGACTCGCTAGTGGAAAATAAAAGCCAAATCTCTAAGGGTGCGTTTGGTACGCGGGACGGGACAGAACAACGTGGGACAAGTTGTTCTTGTCCCACGTTTGGCGCGACATTACCATAGGACAAGGTGGGACAAGATGGGATAAATTTTACAAAAACTTATCCCACCCCATACCCTCGGCCAAGTTGTTCTATGGCATGGGACAAGTGTCAAAATGACATATTTACCCTTCAAATCTTCAAAAAATTACAACCATGTCCCATATAAGTTAAAACCCTTCTCTTCTTTCTTTCTCTTCTCTCATCTCTGATACACGGTCTGTTTCCAGCCAACCCTAGCCAAAGCAATCGACTTCCGTTGCTGCCGCAGTTCATCGCCGACGCCGACTTGGGTTGCCGTCGCACGTGTACACCACCGAACCAGGTATGATTTTGTTCGATTTTATTTTCGTTTGTTTCGATTTCGTTTTGAAATGTTGAGCTCATCTCTTTCTCTCTTCAACCCAATGTTTTCTTCTGGGTTTTGCTGTGGCTTGGTTGTTTGTGTTTTTGGTCGTAGTTTTAAGGCTTTGGTTTGTGGTTGTTAGGTTTTTAGCATTGGATTGATGTTTGATGTGGTCTAATTCTGGAGAAATCGAGTGTATTAGGGTTTTTGTTGGTTTTCACCTAAAAATGTAAAATTTTGTTTAGTTTATGAGGGTTTTTACTAATCCAGATTATATGGTTTATTTGATACTATTAATAATTAGTTTAATAAAAAAGGAAACTTGCAATGGGATTGTAAAGAAATGAAAAAAAAAAAAAAAAAAGATATGGGTATGTGAGGGTAGACTAGATTACCTTTGGAGAAGACATTGTGAGAGAGATTGGTGGAGAAACTGAGAGAGTTGTAAGCGGTCAAGTTTGGGTGAGAAGAAGAGTTGTTATTTAGTGAAAGGGTCTTTAGTTTTGAAGTGACGGTCAAGCAAGAAGGAGATAAGAAGTGAAGTGAAGTTGCCATATCTCTTCTTCTTCTTCTTGTATATGAGTTTCTGCAAGTGGTTTCTCTGCTTTTCTGTATGTGTTTACCCACTCACAGTCACAGAGGCTCGCAGGGATGGTGGTATTGATAGGGGAAATTGGATAGAATTCAATTGCAACAACTTAGCAAAGTTTTGTTTGTCTCATCCTAACCAAAACGACATGCCGTTTTCACTCGCTTAAAAGCCAATGAAAATATGAAATCCCATTTTAATTAGTTTATAATTCATTTTAAAACACTTATAAAAAAAAAAAAAAACAAAAATCATTTAAAAACACTATTAAATGAAATAGTTTTTAAGTGAAAAATTGACAATAGCAAAATAAGTTTCAATATATTAAACTAATTATTAATAGTTTCAGTATGGTATATATATATGGTATCAAATATATATATATGGTATCATATATATATATATATATATTCAAGGCTCTGATACCAAAACGTAGAATAAGCAAATATGATAGTATAGACAAGATAATATAAAGCAAAAGTAAAAACATAAATTGGAATGAACAAGAAAAATAATTTTACTAGGAAATTAATACTTACTGCAGCAGTATATGTCTGACAGCAGTGATGAACAATGGATATACAGGAATAAGTCGCACACTTTATTTATATTTCAGAAATTTTTACAATAGAAGGAGGAAGGTTAGAGAGGAAAGATTACAACTGGGGAGGGGGAAGGATTACAAAGAGGAGGGAACAATCCGGAAACTGAACCTCCCTCTATCCATGTCCTGAGTATTCCTTATATAGGAAAGTAAACTCAGGTTAAACTAACTATAGTTACAAATATAGTCGTGAACATCATTATTACAACACATAGATTCCTTCATGAATTCTAGCTAGGTCATGATGAGTAATTGAAATTGTTGGAGATGTCTTTCTTCACGAGTTGTCTGTAGTTGAATTGTCCATACCTGCCGACACATTTTTTTTTTTTTTTTACTTTACTTTACTGGTTGTCCATACATACCGACACTCTGATAAGTCATGATGGGTCATGGAGACGGATGATGGATGCCATGTTCTTGTAAAATAACCTTGGTGAATCTGACGAGGCTAAAGCCTCTACTGAGGTGATAGGTCATGACCGAAATAGCTGTGGGCATCATTGCAAGGGTCATCATCATCAAGAAGATCATCATCTTCATCTTGGGTTTCTGATCCTGAGTCTTTTTAGGACATATTTGTCATTGTCTTCTCTATGTCTTGTGCTATTTTTCTTAGTTCCTCTGGGGTGCTAGCAGCAATAATCCTGGCTTGATTTTGGGACTTGGCCATTAAGAACTGGGACTGGTCAGTTTATTTGCAGAGAGTAGGGTTTTCTGAGAACCATCTGCTTACCCTATCTTTGCCATGGTCTGCAATATTCATGCCACTCCACCATTTAACTTTTGTCTGTCTACCAAAATAGGGGATATTGACATTTCCCACCATTTTGTCTTTGATAGCATAATCAAGCATTAGAATCCAGGTCAGACTAAAATGCTTAAAAAAGAGCAATAAGTCGGGGATGAAATCCCAATCATTTGGTTTGGAAAGATAAGCCGTCCATTGGACATATCCTTCCTTGAAAGGATAAGGAAGGATGTCAATAGTTGGACCATATTTGTCCCACCATTCAAGAAACCAAAAAGGGATTTGAAGAGAAAAATCTTTGTCAAAATAAACAAACCAGGATAAGGAATTTCCCGGGTTTTGTCCATATAAAATATTTGTCCATGCATCTATATAATCCCAATAGGAATATTCAGAAACATGGAATGGTCTGGAAAATCAGTTTTTCTTGTTGGGGTCACCTCCCCATTGGTCTAAGGTGATAATTTTGTAAAGTTTAATTTTTCTGAAAATCAATTTTTCTTTGTCTATTTTGTCAAAAACATCGGACACAAAGATAGAATCTGTGTCCACCAAGATGAATTCATAGAATATGTGTCTTTTTGTTATGTCTTCAGGAATCCTGCAAAACTGGGGGTTGATGACTGCATCCGCCAGTTTTTTGGGTTCCTTGAAATAATGGTCGAGTAATAGTGGTGTTTCCACCGCAAAATATCTGTCAAAAAAGGGTTTAATCTAGTAATGATAAATTGGGGAATTAATCCTTGGGAAAGATGATGAAGTAATCTGAGATTGATTTACTTGGGTCAATTTGTCTTGCTTAGAAGAATGGGGGCTGATGTGGAAAGACATAATAGTCTTAAAAGATGGAGATTCTGATCTTAGTGGGGAGAAACTGTTTGAAATTTGAATTGGGCCTGCTATAGTAGGTCTGGGGGAGGAAGCTACAATTTGGCCATTTGGATTATGAGATGGAGGTAATAGGCTTAGGGCATATTTGTCTTTGTGACTGGGTTTTGGGTTTTGGGAAGTTAGGTTCAAACTATTGTCTTCATGATATGTCAATGCAACTTGATTGTTGCCCTGATAAGTCGTAATAAGTCTATTGTTGGGCGATAAGTTGGATGATAAGTCTGGCCTGATAGTGGGCCTGAGCCTCGGGGTTTGCTTTTGCTACTACTCATGGTATTTTCAAGAAATCTGGTAGACTATCTTCTGATCCTTTGATATTTTCAATAGTGAAATCAAATATAGATAGTAAAGCTTACCATCTAGCAAATATTTGTTTTGAAGCAAGATTCTTGACATCTTTTTTCAAGATGAATTTTGCAGATTGGCAGTCTACCTTTAGAACAAATTTTTTATTGATCAAATCATCTTGTAATTTTTTAATAGTCAACATGATTGCTAGAATTTCTTTTTTAACAGCAGAATATTTTTGCTGAATATCATTCCAAGATCCTGAGACATATCTAACAAGGTATTCTTTTCCTTCAGTAGTCTGTTTAAGGATTCCACCAAACCCTAACTCAGAGGCATCTGTTTCAACTATCTTTGGGGCATTAGGGTGACAAATGGATAGACAAGGAAGTTTTTGGACATGTTCTTTGACTGTTTTAACTACTTGTGTATGCTGATCTGTCCATGGTGAAGGGTTTTTTCTAAGTCTTTGGAACAAGGGTTTGCAAATGACTCTTAATTCTTTATAAAAGTTAGCTACATAATTTAAACAGCCTAAGAATCTTTGAAGTTGTGTTTTGTCTTTGATTTCATCTGGGAATTTGCTAGCAAACTCTAGACTTCTTTGGATAAGTATGATAGTGCCTCTCTTGATGTTGTGACCTAAGAATCTGATTTCGGTGTGGAATAAAACTACTTTAGGGGCTGAAACTACTAAGCCTTGATTCTTTACGGTTTTTAAGAATATGTCTAAGTGCTTCCAATGTTGATCAACATTGTCAGAATAGATTAGTACATCATCAATATAAACAATAGAGAACTCAGTATAAGGATTGAAAATATCATTCATAATACATTAAAATTCACTAGGAGCATTCTTTAATCCGAAGGGCATAACATTCCATTCATATTGACCAAAAGGAACAGTAAAAGCAGTCTTGTATCGGTCTTTCTCAGCAATCTGAATTTGCCAAAAACCCGATTTCATATCAAAATTTGAAAATATATTAGCATTATAAAGTCTTTTTAATAAGTCTGCTTTATTAGGTATTGGATATCTGATCCATTGGAGTGCTTCGTTCAAAGACTTGTAATTGATAACAAGTCTAGGAACTCCTCTTTCTATTTCAGCATTTTTCTTAACATAGAAAGCAGGACAACTCCAGGGTGATTTAGAAGGCCTAATAAGTCCTTTTTGTAATAAGTCCTGAATCTCCTTTTTGCAATATTCAAGGAGTTCAGAGGTCATTTGGATAGGTCTAGCTTTAGTCGGTATTCCTTTTTCTAAAAAATCTTTGTTATAGGGAAGGCTGACTATATGTTTTTTCCTATTCCAAAAAGCATTAGGGAAGGAAGAGCAAACTTCCTTTTCTAAGTTGCTTTTGAAGTCACTGATTCTTTTTTGAGTATTAGGTCCCTCTATGTGTTTCTTTTGTCTTTCAAACCTAAGGTCATCCTTCAGGAAAGACAATTGATTTTCTTTCATGCTGAGATCATTTATCTGTTGTTACAAAAAGATGGAGTTATCTTTTCCTATACTCTTCTTTTTCAAAGAGTTTAATTCCCTTTCAAGGACAGGGAAAGTAAAAGGGAATAAAATTCTTTTTCCCAAATATTCAGTTACTAATCCTTCGTCAGTGGTAGTAAAAGGAGTGATGAGGTAGAGAAAGGGTAGGCCAAGAATGACATTCTAGGATAATGTCTTAACCATAAGGAAGCTGGTGTTATAACAAACTCTAGAATTGCAAACTCTGGCATTGGTTAATTTATAACTGATATCAAGTTTCTACTTATTGGCTCCATATAATGATTCCGTGGTTGATTCCAAATATTTTGTGGGTACTAATCCTTCTTTGATACAGTTCTGGTCAGATCCTGAATCAATTAAGACGTTTACTCTTAGATTATAGTCATAAAAAATTCTAATGTCTATGTCACAATACCATTTATATATCCTGAAAGATTTAGTGATATTGGCTAAAGTCGCAACAGGTTCCATTTCCTTGTTGCAGAGGATATTGGCTAGTTCTTGTTCTGGACAGGGTATGCTAGTGTTACTAGAATCAGAATCACTGGAACTTTTAAAACTAGGTTCGGGTTGTGGCCTATTTTTGGGCTTCCTGGTCTTTTGGGATTCCAACTGTTGTTGTAATTTTTGGGTTGAAATTCTTAAATCTTTGATTTCTGTTTTAATATTCTGGATTTCTTTCTAGAGATCTGGGATAGTAACTTTCTTTTGAGTACTCTGGAATCTCTGCAAAACGTTTTGGTCAAAATCTGGGGCAATAGAGGAGGTTGTGGGTTTTTCTTCTTTGTTTATTGGTTTTGGTATTTGGGTGGATGTTTTGGTAATCTTTTGTTGTACTTGTCTAATGTAATTGGCTTTCAGGATAGGATCCTCAATGCTGTCAATCATTCTAATAATTAAGGAATAATTAGATTGATCTAGGACATTGATTTCTTGACAAGTATAAGCTTGTTTATCACAGATTTGTGAACTATCATCACTACTGTTGGCTGAGAATTCAGAGTGTAATTCTTCATGGGCTAATATTCCATCATCAGGATTGGGCTCTATTTCCCCACTACTAGTGTCGGTGTCTGTTTCATAAAGGGTTTGGATAAGTCTTTCTTTTACTTCATCACTAATATCTAGGGTTCTAATTTTATTTCTAATTTTTCTCAATTCGGGGCAATTTTTGGCAAAATGTCCTTCTTTGCCACACTTGAAGCATCCCTTTTTGTTCTTCTTATCTTTATTGGACTTTCTTCTCTTTCTAAGGTTTTCAAAAGGTTTATGAGTTTTATGGTTTTTATGAGGTTTTGTTTTCTTGTCATGATGTTTTCTCCTATTATGGCTAGGAAGTTTATCAAAACCGAATTGCTCACACTAAGAACCAAGTTCTTTTCTAGTAGTGAGTTTCTGTTTTTTAAGCTGGCTTTTAAGTCTAATGTCCGTGCATAATTGCATAGCAACAATATTGATTGTTGTTATGATTTCACCATAAGTCCAGGTATTGAGATCAATTTGGGACTAGTCTAGACTAGCCATTTGTTCCCTCATTTTATCTCTTACCTTATCAGCAAATAAAGAGGGTAATCCCAATTTGAATTTCTCCTTCCAATAGGAATTGGCATTGTTAGTTCTTTGTAGAACTTTAGTAAGGAAAATATCCTTATACCATTTGAAATCACTAAGTTTTTTACATTTAAGGTTTTGTAATTTGGAATATTCCTTGTCTTGAAATCTGTTAGGATTTCCAATAAAATGGAGGATTATGGTATGACATATGGTATAAGACGAAGTTATTGGTGTTGCAGTTGCAGCTGCTAGTGTGGTGGAAGTTTCAGGAGTATCAGTGGTTGTTCTAAATAATGGTGTAGGGGTGGCTACCTCTTTTGTATGGTTTATAATATTAGTTCTAGCAGTAGGGGATAAAGTATAAGTCCACCAACCTAAGAGTTGTCCTTTAAAACCGGATGCAAGTGAATTGACTGCATCACTATGGGACATATTTTGTTTTTTGATATAAATATACCCTATGGTGTACATTTGTCTGATAACTGTCATAATCTGATATTCTGACAAGCCATCAATATTAAATTGATAACAAGCATTGCCAGTATAAGCCCTATAGGGTACAGATTCTTCATATTGAAGATCTGGAGGCGTAGGTCTCGGATAATATGGCTTTGTGTCATTATTGTACCTATTATAGACATAGCTATCAATTCTGGAAGTTGTCAATCTCTGAACCATGTTTTCTAAATCTGAGACTTCTATGTCGGATTGGGAGATATGGTCATCAAGAGTTTGGATTTCTGGTTTGGGGACTTTGTCTAGTCTTTCTTGTAACATTTTAACAAGCTCTGAATCAGTGGTAAAGCTATCGAAACATTTTTCTATCCCCGTGGTGTCTGGAAACAAAATCGTTAAAGGTTCATATTCAGCAATCTTTGATTTCATCTTATAATCTTTAGGAGGGGGATTGCTGGGGATCAAAGGTATTGTTTGGATGATAGGGGTTTGTGAATGGTTGTTTTCTATCCTGTCTAATTGGTCTCCAATGGTCATGAGATATTCATTGGTGTAATTATTTTGTTTCATAATAACACCAATCTGGTGTGCAAATGCAGCAATATTTGAGGATAGTTCTTCATCAAATAGGATAAAAGGGAGGCATTCTAAGTTTTCATTGTTGTTTCCACTACTACCATACTTAATGCCTATTTCATTGTCATTTGCTGAGGTTTCATTGCCATACTTGATCTTGCACTTCCTAGGGGGAGGATGTGTTCCGGTTTCGTCTCCTTTGCTAGATTTATAGGTCTTGAAGGTTTTTTGATTTAAAACTAAGCATTGTTCTTCCAGGTTTTTCCTATTAGTATACCACCCAAAGAATGGTATTTCTGTTTCTAATATCTCAACACACTCCATCCATCTGGAGTGGAATTGTTTCTTCTTGTGGCTAGAGTAACTTTTTTCATACTTTTCTCTGATGGCTGTATTTTCAGGGGAATAATATTCTTGGGACAAGTAATATTTATTGATTTCCCTAGGGCCATTGAGAACATCAATTGTTCTGATTCTTGGTTCAGGGTCAGGGATTTCTGTGAGGACTTGAGAAGGGGTTAGAGATGGTGGTCCTTCATTGTCATAGACATGAATTGGCTGGGCAACTTGTTCTGGTGTTTATTATATGTTGGTTATGAAAATGTCTACAAGGTTATACTAAACAACCTAGAGGGGGGGTGAATAGGTTGACACACTAGTTTTAAAAACTTTTTCGTGACTTATGTCAAAACCTTGGTGAGCATACATATTAACCTTAAACATGATTGTTATAAGAAAACAATTATCACAAGTATGCTCAATTCACCACCCTTAGTCTACAAAACATATATCAATAAACAATGTATCTCTTATACAAGTATATTCAATAATGAGCAAATTTAAATTTCACAAGTTGTACTTTGAATATTACAATGCAAACTCACTAAGTTGAGCTTTACAACTTGATATAGAATCACAAGATACAATGTTCAAGCACTTACAAGATACAAGAAACAAATGTTGATTCAACCAACAATGTGTGCAACTCTTTCTTTATCAATAACTTGTTTACAAGGATGTGAGGAAATGAAGAGCTTAAACAAATTATATAGATCATACATACAAATATAAAGAGATAGAGATAGAGACATTTGACACATTGGTTTTACGTGGTAAACCTCCGAAGAGGAAACATCCACGGGTTGGATCCACAACCACCGGTAAAGCAATTCACTATGACGAAAAGGACTTACACACTCAAGCTACCAACTCATGATATCCGTTCAAGCTATCAACTCCTAATCTACCCGCGGGCCTAGTGAACCACCTAACCTACTTCCTATCCGAGATGTGTCCTACACCTCTAGGAAGCAACTTCCTATCCAAGACGCTCACGTCTCTAGGAAGATTTCTTACTTAGCTATCCGGAGTTTCCTACTCCTAGCTAAGTCTTCTTGCTTGATTATCCGAATCCTTCCGACTCTAATCAAGACTTCTTTGCTCTATCCACAAAGCTACTCTCACTTTGCTAGAGACTTCCACCTTTTGCAAGGCAAAATGATCTAAGTGATGCAAATGATGCAAACACATGCAACATAGAATATATTATCAATACATCCTATGGAAACTAGAAATAATCAATGAGCACACAATGTACATTTTTCTAGTTTATGATCCAAAACATGACACCACACAAAATGATGCATGAGCATATGAAATGTACACTTCATGAAGATCTAGACATAGGCAACAAAGTTCATAAAACAAGGTTGTCTAGACCTTAAACATGAACAAAAATCTAGAGCATGCAAAACACCAAAAACATGCCAAATCCTAGATTCTATTCATGTTTCTAAAGCTTGAAAACAAAGCATGTTCATTAAGCATATAATCAAGACTTTAGAACACAAACAACAAAAATACTAGAATCACAAAATGTATTCAAAGAATATTCTAGCAAGTATTTAGAGAAAGGATATAATGAATAATCAATTAAATCCTATTTAACTCTAAATACCAAATCAAATGTGCTAATCCTAGAATTTATTCAATTAAAGGATCCAAGCACATGCTAAGGTTATTAATCATAAAATGAATCAATCAAGTCACAAATAACCCTAGATATCAAGCTAAGCACAATACAACTCTCAATCATGTGAAAAACTAGAATAATAGAAAACTAGTTCACACTTGTCTCTAATTAGACTTGATTAGCTTTGATTATGAAGCTATCTTTTCAAATAGCATTCATCATACATAAACATACATATAGAAGAAGAAACCCTAAGCAAATTAAAGGTTAAAAAGAAAGAAACCCCATAGATAAGACCAATACCTTGGATTCACGAGCTGGTTCGGATTTCTATGTGGAACCACCAGAAAACTCAATCAAACAGCCACCAAACCACTTGGAAAAGGTAGAGGACTCGATTACGAATGTTCTCCAACTTGAATCACTCAAACCTGACTTCGTATGAAGAAGTTATGGTGTTTGGAAGATGAGAAAATTTGGGAGAAAAAATCTGACGGGATTTCAAAACTTTTCTTCTTGAAAATCAAATGGAGAGAGAGGAGGGAACTTAAAGGAGGAGAGAGAAGCAGGTTTCCGGGCCAATCACATGAGGCCACATCATCCCAGGCCGTGGGGGGTGCGTGGGCCTCACGGGGGTAGAGAGCCCCTCTGGCCGTGGGGCCCACGGCCTCCCTCACGGCGTGGGCCAAGTGGCCTCACGGCCACCCACTTCTCTCGCGCGCTCCCTCGGTTCTTCAGCCGTATCTTGGGCATCCGAACTCCAATTTCAAATTCGTTTTTGGATTACGAACTGTGACTCTCTTACGCACGACGAAGACTACACAAATTTGAAAAATGGTTGAGAAATCATCTTGGAAAACTACAATGAAGTCAACTCAACGAATGAGAACGAAAAGTAACGTAGCTACATCGATTGGACTCGAAACCTTATGAATGAGTAACCGAAATGACCAGAACTCAATAAGGAATCAAATAAGAACATGTTCAAGTCCAAGTACAAAAATACGAAAACATACAAGCACAAATACACACACATATGCTAATTTCTAGAGATAGTCCTAGAAAATGCAATAAACAAAGTTTTACCAACATAGTATGAATGCATGAGCATATTTTGTCAAGTGTGTGAAAGTGATACATCAATGATGTTTAACCATGAAGAAACAAACAAGGATGCCATGTGTGTGTGTGTGTGCGTGTGCCTAGCCTTGTAAGAGATATGAGGTCTTATATTACCTTTGATGATCAATGATGCACATATCTCTTTAATGCCGGCTTCTTGCATGAATTGTGGTCGAGACATTCTTCATCTTCTTAAATCTTCAATATATGAACCACTAAACATTACAAGAGAAACACGTTTTGATATGGAATTTATGCCAACACAAACTATAAACCTAACAGGTTATATGAGTAGGTGGTTCTCTGGTTGGTATAACTAAAGGTGGATCTCTATTTTCTATTATTGGTGATATTATTGGTCACCTTCTTCTGTGAACTAAGTCAGAAACGTCAGAAGTTTCACTATGGCTTGGTCTATAGCAAGAAGATGAAGGTCTGTAGTCATGTATTTGTTCATTATGACTTGGTCTATAACCAGAAGGTGAAGGTGAAGGTGAAGGTGAAGGTGAAGGTGAAGGTGAAGGTCTATAGTCAGGTATTTGGTCAGATATTCTCAGTCTGGATCTACTGGATAAAGAATGTCTTGGTGTTTGGAAATCACTATTAGAGATTGTAGGAGCTCTACTAGAGAGGGTCCTTTCTAAAGATCTGAATGATATTCTTAGGTTGCCATCTAGGTCAGATATACAGTCATCTATGTTTCTCATAGGTGGTTTGAATTTGGGTTGGTTAACTCTTTCTTTTTTCCAGTCAACTGGGAATTTAATTCTTTCCCAGGGGATAGGTACTGGAACCATCATGTTAACAGATTCTGATGCATTATAATAGATGGTTTGGCCAGTTAGGATCTTAGGAGGTATATAACTAGGAATAAGTCCAGAGGATAAAACTCGATAATGGACTATATAAACAAGTTTATAGGGACAAGATCCCCTTATAAATTCATAATTATGGATCTGGATGTCTACAACTAGACATTTTTCTTTATGGTCATCAGATTTAAGGCTTATTTGGAAGTTTGGATAACATTGAAAATAAATAGGTCCATAAGTGAGGTTTGACTCTGCTACGCCAATTATAGATTCCTTATAATTGGTGATTCTCCCATCGCGGAGACAAATTAGCATGGAATTGTTTAATCCTATTTTTGATAGGGGTTTAAGACCAATTTGAACATTGCCTATATGCATATTATTGTAACCTAATTTGTAATAATGCTTCATACTATTTTTGTTTAAAAGATAGGTCGAAAATATATTGTCTTCCTGGAATTTGACATCTATTTCTTTGGTTATTTGTCCTAATAAGGTCTTAAAATCTAAAACACTAGTCCTTTTATAAATACTATGTTTTGCTACATTTGGAAGTTGCCATGCTCTTAAGTCTTTGTCACTCCAATTAGTCTCATAATTTGCAATAGATTATCCTGTTACACTATCTCCTTTGTCAGGTTCTATATCGGATCTAGAACTACTAGAAGACATGATGAAGAATAATATTAATAGAAATCAAACCTAGGTTTTTACTCACAGCTTGTCTGTAGGTCTGCCTAATGCCCTCTTGGCTGATGGCTATCCTGGTGACTACTGACTTTTGCACATAGAATTCAATTTATATTAAACCTTCTTCGTCAAAAAGTCTCAAGGCTCTGATACCAAAACGTAGAACAAGCAAATATGATATGGTATCAAATATATATATATATATATGGGATATCAGATATATATGGTATCATATATATATATATATATATATATATATAATCTGTTATGCTGTGCTATTTATCTCTGTTTTGTTTTGGTCTTCTAGTTGGGTGTTTTGCATGGGTTCTTTGTTTTAGTTGCATTTTGTAACAGGCATACTGTTATGGTCTCACATATTGCTCTTGATAATTCTATTGATGATCTGTACAACTTGACTCTACAATGTTTTCTTCCTATAATTTCGAATTAACTATCCTATCCTCTCTAATCAAACCATTAATGCTATCTTGTTAATGACACATCATAGCATCTTTTCTTACTGTTTTGTAACTTTAGTTGCATGTTGTTTGGCATTTCCCTTTTCCTTATAGTGTCTTATCATAAATTAAGTTACTTATCCTAGTAAAAGTGGTTGTTGGGTATTTTACTGCACTTGAACAACGTATTGGTGATTTCATATATTGAGGGGTTGCCCTTTCATGGAATTATGTTTCAAAAGTTGTAGATGAGATATAGTTTTCTTGAGGACTCCTATTACCTGTCAACTTTCGTATTGGTTTTGTAATTACAAAGTGATTATTGTGTCAGGCATCAAATACTGAGGATTTTGGTGAGATCCTAGTTGGCTCCAAGGTTAAAGTTTGGTGGCTAAAAGATCAGCAGTAAGTGTTGACCCTGTTTAATTTGTTTTTATTTTCTTCTCAATTACTTATTTACTGCCGCACTCAATTTTACTCATAGACAGTATTGCTATATTATAAGCTATATACAGCCTAATATGGCGCATATGTTACCCATTCTACTATTTTGTTGATGAAGATGGTATGTCTAAGATGTTTGACTTTGATTTCCTGTTATACTGAAAGTCTAAAATTGAAAGCAAAAAGTCTGAAGGAGTGCATATATAGATATGGAACTGATGCATATCTACATTTGTCTCGTTTAAGAGATTCACAAGAACCCTTGCCATGAATTAAGGTTGCAATTTCGAAGTAGCTTAGATTGATTGATTATCTCAAAAATCAATTCATGGAAGCTATGTGCTACTGTCAATTTATGTAGTAATAAATTGGCAGTTTTTTTTTTCTCCCATGTGTATATTATTGCTCTTCATTTCCTGTTATATCAGCTGTTAATCCATTGTCTTAAAAAAAAAAAAAAATTATTAGTGTGGTTGTAGCATAGATCTTGTTTATTCACGAAGTATATCGGCTAGAATACACAGACTTACTCCTACCCGGAATTATGCTGGTAAAGTACACTTATAATACAACGCCACATACTTATGACTGAATATATGATTTAGCTTATGAATAATAATAATAATATACTTGGATTTTTAATTTAGCTTTAGCAAGATACATGAATTAATTTGACTGAATATATGCTTTTTTGTTTGATTTTTATAATATGAAGCTATGGATGAACGTGACAATCACTTGATAATACTCATTAAAGCTTGGAGGCTTTACGTACACATGATGATGTGTTTTGCTGCAATTCATATTTATTTATTTGAATACGAGAGAAGGCAGGCTGAAAGGAGAAATTTAGGTCAAAGAGCATTTTCTAGACTTCAAATTAGGTCAAAAGAAATACAACGTATCACACGTGAAAGTGATACTAATTGTGTATGGGAGTTGCGAATGGATAGTAATGCATTTGCAATATTGTGTGATTTGCTAAAAACTCGTGGTGGGTTGTTAGATGATGGTAATGTCACCATAGAGGAGCAAGTTGCTACTTTTATAAACATATTAGCACACCACAACAAAAATAGAAGTATTCAGGTTAGATTCTATAGGTCTGGTGAAACAATTAGTCGGTATGTCCATCGAGTTTTACGTGCTTTATTGCGTTTGGAAGATATGCTATTTGTCAAACTAACTCCCGTCCTAGATGATTGTACGGACTCGAGGTGGAGATGGTTCAAGGTAACCATTTTAACAAAACTATTATATAAATTACATATTAATTTATATTATTCATATAAAACATGAATTGTCTTTGTTTTTTAGGGTTGCCTAGGAGCACTAGATGGAACATACATAGAAGTGACTGTACCTGAGTCTGATAAACCAATGTATCAAACAAGAAAAGGACATATAGCAACCAATGTATTAGGTGTATGCACTCGTGATTCGAAGTTTGTATATGTCTTATCTGGTTGGGAGGGCTCAGCTACCGATTCTAGAGTTCTTCGGGATGCCATTACTAGACATAATGGATTAAAGGTCCCATTTGGTAAGATAGTAATTTAAAACTAAAACAATTTACATCACATAGTTATCTATTATTTGGTCGGTAAAAACTAATGTGTAGTTATTATAGGTAATTATTATTTGGCTGATGCGAGGTATACCAATGGTCAAGGTTTTCTTGCACCATATAGAGGTACAAGGTATCATTTACAAGAATGGGCGAACTTTGATCATGCACCTAGGAATCACGAGGAATATTTTAATATGAAGCATTAACAAGCTAGGAACATTATTGAGAGATGTTTCGGTCTGTTGAAGAAACGTTGGGCTATACTACGAAGTCCTTCTTTCTATCCAATTATATATCAAGGGAGAATGATCATAGCTTGTGCTTTACTGCATAATTTTATTATGATGTACATGGATGTTGATCCTGAGGAATACACGCCAGTCACGCTTGATGATTTACCTATTGGGGAAGATGTACCAAATGAGTTAGAATCTATTGATATCGTTGAAGGAAGCGATGAATGGAGTCATGGAGAGATGATCTAGCCCGAGAGATGTTTGACGCTTGGAGATGATTGAGTGATGAACTTCAGAGACTTTTTTTTTTTCATTAAACATTATTGTCTATGAACTTGATATATATAATTTTTTTTTATAGATTTTGTTAAACATTATTGTCTATGAACTTGGGAACTTTTTTTTTTAGATTTACCCTTAATAAAATACATTGTTGAACTTTGTTGATAAAATATTTTGTTGTTGTCTAAATTCATGCATTTGTATTAATTCTCTTAAATAATTATTTGTGTATTAAATTTTCTTATTAGTTTTATTTTATATTCTAAACTGTATTGAATGATAGGAAACTAAGATATGTCTGATAGACGTAATTGGACACTTGAAGAAGAGGATGTATTGATTAGCATCCTCGAAGGGATTATTACTGATGGTGGTAGATGCAATACTGGTAGTTTTAGGTTCGGTATCTATGACCAGGTCATTTCAAAGATGCGTGAAAAAATTGGAAATATCACCATAACGTCAAAACATGTGCAAAACAAAATGAAACGAATGAAAGATAAATATTCAGCAGCTTATGATATGCTCAACACCAGTGGGTTTGGTTGGGATGACACTCGCAAATATGTTGTTGTCGACGATCCTGAAATCCTACATGAATACAATAAGGTTAGTTGTTATATTAATTATCTTATATATATATAATCAATTAATAGTTTTATTGTTATAATATATATATATATATATATATAATAGTTTTAATGTTCTAACATATATTTGTTTGTTATGATAGAAACATCCCAACAAGAATTATGCAGTTAATAGACCATTCTCACACTATGAACGACTAGTAGTAGTGATTGGGAAAGATCGAGCAATAGGCAATATGGCTGAATCCGCAGCAGATGCTTTGGATCACATGGGACTGGAAAATGATGAGTTGGACACGTCTGGTTTCACTCAGCCTATATCTACTCCTTCCAATGTTGCCTCTGCTTCCTCTACTTCAAGTATAGAACAAACATCAAAGCAGAAGAGAAAGAGGTCTGTTAGTTCAGCAGCAATAGACATCGCCAATATATTTGAAAAAAGCATGGAAAGGGCATTTACGGATATTGCTAAGTTGACTGAGGCTATTACAGGAGGGGATGCAATGACTCGTTTAGGTGTTGAGCTTGAGGGTATGGGTCTTGATCGTATGCAAGTGATATGAGTTGCAATGTATTTCGGAAATAAGCCACACCAATTGCGCATTTGGAATGGCTTGAATGATTCTTACAAGCTAGATTTCGTGAAGGCAATTTTAGATGAATGAATACTTTTATATGTTATTTGATAACATGTTTGGAACTTATATTTTGTTGGAATTGTCAATTGTGAACATGTTTGTGTCGTTGATTATATGTTATTATGTTCGTAAACATTTATGTTAGGCTAACTTTTTTGTTGGATCATATGTTATTACATAGTATTAATAATTTACTTGAACTATATATATTAGGCTAACTTGGTTTGAGAAATATTACTTGAACTACATAAATGTTCAATCCTCAAACTTTATTTACTTGAAAAATAATAATAGAATCAATAGCACAATAGTATCAATATTGCAATAATTACATGTTGGTCTTTGTTTTTGTTATGTTTTCTTGTGTGGCTGCTGTTTTCTATTTTGGGTTTGTATTTTTGGTTTAGGCTTTGGTCTTTTGTTGGTGTTGTGAGACGGTGTGTTGCTTCCTTTGCTGTTTTCTTCAGGCCTTGATGGCTTTTTGAATAAACTTGCTTTTCAAAAAAAAAAAAAATTACACATTTTAAAAAAAAAAGTACAAATTAAATTAACATGTTAACCTTGATAATAAGACACTTATAATTATAAATATGATGTTTATTTTAAAACAAAATTTAATATTGTCAAATAAAGATTTGAAATGAAGAAAAAATGAAACCAGTATATATACAATTATTATTGTAATTGAATTTTGAATTTATTTGATATATAAAAAATAATTATTTAATAAAATCAACTAAAAACTGTCATGTCCTGTCCCATATGTCAATATTTTGTGGTAACAAACATTAGACAAGACAAGAAGGGCACTCTGGTCATTTGAACCTCTTGTCTTGTCCTGTCCCAGCCATACCAAACGCATAACAGTACAGTCCACTGTTCTGTCCCTGACATTCCAAACACAATACGGAACAGCTGTCCTATCCTGTCCTGTCCTGTCCTGTCCTGTCCTGTCCCGTCCCATCCCGTCCCGTCCCGTCCCGTCCCGTCCCGTTCGCGTACCAAACGCGCCCTAAAGGGATACAAAAAGAACCACTAAAAGGAAACCCAACGAAAGATAAATAAAGCTCACCACAAGGCCAATTCACCAATTGGATACAAAATATCACCACCAAAAAGGAAATTCAACCAAGGATACAGAACTTTAAAGAAAAAGAATTCATCAATTGGTAGAAATCAACCAATGGGATACTCATTTGGAAACAAAAAATCTCAAAGAGATACTATTTCTTAAATCAGTAGTAATCAATTGTCTTTTACATCTCAAGAAACTCTAACTTGGAACAACCTTCCAAGCATAGGGAAGGAACAAAAATTAAATGATACTAATGTCCACTAACACAAATCAAAGCATTAGAAACAAAGAAAAGAGTAAATTGCACCCAACCTCCTTGAGGCTTGTCCTCTTATACCCAAAAACAACTTTTCAAAAATTGACACTCACACCCACTGTCATTAGTCAAACTTGGTCAAACTTGGCCAAACTTGGTCAAATTTAACCATTGGCCAAGTTTGACCATAAAAAATGAGGGTATTTTTTATTCAAACATTTAAAATAAACATTAAAAATAAACAAAAATATTAAAAATACAAATTAATTAAAATAAAGTATCAAGATTAAATATATTTTTTTATATAAAAAGACAAAAAACAAAAAAGAAGAGAGAGGTGGAGATTCAATATGGGATTGGATCTTCGTAGGGATTCATGGAGATCTCTATGGGTCAGGTTGAGAGGTTGTGGTGGGTTTTTTGATTGGAGAGGCTTTGGTGGAGAGGACAGGTTGGGATGGCGAAGATGATTCGTATAAAGATATGATGAGTTTGTTGGGGTCTTCTTTAGAGCTGCCCATTTGAGAGAGAAACAGAGAAGCTTGAAGAAGAAGAAGAAATGTTCACGGGTAGCAAAGGGTTCAAAAATTTTATTTATTTTTATTATAAATAGAAGAGAAGAGAAGACTTTTCTAGACTAATGTTGTGTTGTGTGCAGACTGAGTTGGGTTTTGGTTGTTTTTTTCGTGAAGGGGTGATGTGAAGAAAGAAGATAGGCAGTAGTGTTTGTGAATCCAATCTTTTGGTGTGAATGGGAGAGTATAGAGATCTCCTCCATCCATGGAGAAGAAGTGGATGGAGGGATTGAAAGAAGAGTCTCTCATGTAGCTTTTCGAATTCCTCATGGCTCTCTTTCATCATCCACTTTTTTTTTTTTTTTTTTTCAATAACAAGAACAAAGTAGAAGAATCAGAGATAAAGATCAAAGCTCAAAGGAGATCCAATCTCCTGATTGGATATCTACCATCCATCTATCTTGATGTACGATAGAGATCCAATTTGGTGATTGGATTTCCACCTATCTCTCCTTTTTTTTTTTTTTTTTTTTGGTTGCCTTTTTTGAAAAAAAAAAATCTACTTAATCTCCACTGTCTATCATCTTTAAGATGGATTGTGGAGATCCATTATATATATATACAGATTTTCTATTATCAGTTCGTCTTAACAATAAATATATCAGGACGAAGAATGTGGACCACTAGATTTATATACTTTGACTCAAAGTGTATGCACTTATCAAAACTTTTCCATAATCTGTGGTCTATATTTTTCGTCCTGATATATTTATTGTCAGGATGAACTGATAATAGAAAGACTGTATATATATATTTCAATTTTGCAATTTTTTTATTTTTTAAAGGGGGAATTTTACATAAATCCTTACTTTTTAATGAAATATCACCTTTTTAAACGTGTTTGTCATATTAGTAACTTTAGTCCCTCATTTTTTCAAAATACATCACTTTAGTCCCTTTGACTAAATTATTAATGGTCAACTATGGCAGAACTAGTTAAAGTACAATTTTGCCCTTATTATCATTAAATTAAGCTAAAATAATGATTTTACCCTCAAACTTATTACAATATTACACCTTAATTTTTACATGCATTGACCAAAATATCCTTAGACATTATAATATTTTTACTCACATACCATATATATATATAATAACATATGAAAATTAAAATCTTCACTAAAAAATAAAATATAATATAAAAATTATTATTAACTAAACAAAATAAAAAATAAATGTAGTAATGAACTTATGAACTAACTAAATTAATATTAATATCAAAATTAGTTAGTAATGAACTAACTAAATTAAAAATAAAATATTAAATTCAATTTAAAAATATATATATATAAAAAAATGTTAGAAAACTGGAGGAGCCTCCTCCGGTTTTTATTTCTTACTTTTTACGTTTGTTTTAACAAAATAACATTTTTAGCTTATATATTCTATAACTATAAATAATTAAAAATAATTTTTAAAATTAAATAAAAACTAACCGAAAAAAAAAAAAGAAAAAAAACCCGAGTCAAAAATGAAAAAAAAAAAAAAAAATTAACTTGTGATGGAGGAGACTAGAGTATATCTCCACCCACACCATCACCAACTCCATGCCCATCTACAACACATTCACAACATCACATTTGACATCTCTAAACTCATCACCAAAATCAAGAACATCAACCCAACAAAGTAAAAAATAAAATCAAAATATATTGATTTGGAAATTTGGGATCCAGAGATTTGGGAATCATGGAGTAAAAAAAAAACCAAAACAAACTGAAACTCAAACATAGATGGGCTGCAGTTTGCAGTAGTGTAGTCTCTTGGAAGCTCTTGGGAGATCGCACCAAGTTTGATGGTGCAATCTCCCATACTTTTTTTTTTTATTTTTAAATATTTGAAAATACAAATATAAGCTCGCTTGCGTGTCTAAACAACCTAGAGGGGGGGTGAATGGGTTGTTAATCGATTATTACCAACTTTTCAATTAGTCAAAATTAATCACAATTAACCCAAAACACACATATAATAAAATCAAGTATAAAAAGCGGAAATTAAAGAACACTTGATTTTTACGTGGAAACCCACACGGGGAAAAAACCACGGGCTGATATGTGCGCCACACACGGTCAACGAAATCCACTATATGAAAAGGAATCTACACCCTCAAGTGATTCTCGGACTCTCACCCTAGATAACCTCAGGCTATGGACACTACCACTCGCCACTCTTGGTTCAATCCCTAGTGATATCCCTGGATACACTACTCTTGGCGTGAGCAACCCCTAATCTACCCAACGGGCCTATTACAGTGGCACTCGACCAATTGCTTGAGCACTACACACGGGTAGCCACAAGACTTTCCTTGCTTGTGAAACTTCACCAAGAAGTCACAAGACTTTGACTCAAGAAGAGAATCAAAAAGTCTAAGTGTATCACAATGATGCACAAAAGCAATGAGTGCTAGACTAAACACTATATGCTTAACTAGATGTTATAATGCAAGTGAACATCCTAGTTATCAACAAAGTCTACATGAATGTGCATGAAGACTCAATTAGGTGCTGAGAGACATTAGCAACCTAATTGTCAACAAATAAAGCCAACTCAACCTAAGTTGTCAAAAAGCATGGCAATGACAATAGATATGCAATAATCAAATGCAATCAATAAATTGTCAATCAATCAAGGCCAATCAACACAAGTTGTCAATTAATAATGGCAAGGCCTAATAGCATGCAATCAACTAATGCAAATAACCAAACAAAATGCCAATCAACTTAAGTTGTCAATGAACATGGCATAGACTCTAAATGCAATTAACAAATGCAATCAAGAAGTCCTACACATCAATGTCTAAATGAAAATCATATAGACTTAGCTAGATGTTGTCAATCACAAAACAATCATAGCTATCATAAATAAAATATCTCAATCACACAATGAGATTAAATTAGCTAGATGGCAAAAAATGGCTCTAGATCCTAGCTATCAACATACAACCTATCTCAACTAATCAATAATGTCTCAAACATGTTATAAACAACAATGAGCAAAGAGACAAGCATTTAATTAACAAATAAATGCTAAATCTAGGTTTACATGTCATAAATATGAAACTAGAAGTTTTAGGGCATGTAGAAAATACCTAGTCAATGAAATCAACACACTCCATGCTTGAATGATGCTAAGAAGAAGTTAGATGCACATGGGAGGTGGTTTGGTTGAGTAAAAATGGTTTCTTGGGAGCTTCTCTCTCTAGAATATGAGTTTCTCTCACTTGGTTTAGTTTTTGAGCTCACTTGGACGAGCAAGGGAGAAGATGATACTTATATATGAGGCCAAAATGAAGTGATGTCGTTTTTGAAGAAAACGATTCAGCTTCTCTCGGGCAACCGTTGGGCGTACCGCTCAAGAGGCAAGGTGCATGGGCAGCGGTACATCAGGTGAGAAGACACTGATGTGGCTCGCTGAGCGTACCGCTCAAGAGGCAAGGTGCCTGGCCAGCGGTAAATCGCTGACAGTGCATCAGCTCAAGTTTTGAGCGCCCCAAAATATGAACAAACGACATCGAAACCTTTCGAATAATATATCGTTGGAAAGGTATGGAAGTCTACTTTCTACTCCAATTAACAAAACATGATTTGGATAAATGTAGAAAACGTTATGGTCATTTGAGTGACCAAAGGTCAGATTCGGATAACAGCTGTGATGCCCTGTTTTAGTGGTCACTTTGGAAATTTCAAAACCAATCCAAACGGTCATGAAATATTACGAATAATATACCGTTGGAAAGGTATGGGTGTCTAGTTTGTCCAGAATTTTACAAAACTCAATTTAAATCTTTTGATAAAAAGTTATAGTCACAAGACCATACAAAGGTAGGTTTTGAAAAACATTTAAAACATTGAAATCCAATCTTTTTAAACTAGACACTTTACTCCAAATAACCAAACCGAATCTAACACTTATCCAAGAGAAGGATGAGACCTTCTCAAGTGGTCAACCATCACGCTAAGACATGCACACCATCGTGCAAGCGTGGATATTTCCGATCACACAAACGGAAACGAATTACACCACACTTAAGACAAACATACATGAAGTGCAAGTGTGGGATGTGAATGCATCCTAATGCCTAACATGACATGGCATTTCAATAAGCTAGATGCAATCAACTAAACATGCATGGAAATGGATATCAACATGAAAAATCACCAAGCATGTGACACACAATTAAGATTCACACAAATGCAATCAGATAAATGCAATGAAGGTGTGTGTGTGCAAAAAGACATAGATGCACTAAACAATGAAACACAAGCATGTGAACAAAAGCTCAATATATAAAGATGCATGCAAGTGTGTGTGTGCACCTAATCTCTTCAAGAATCAAGGTCAAGTGGTATACCTTTAGAAGCTCTTGACGTCACCTTGGGAAGTCCGGAAGCTTGCCAACCACGAAGTCCTAAGCTACCCGTTACATACCAATCCCAATGTGGTGTGTCATGAAATAAGCCAATCAAAAGTGAGGCAGTTACAATATTCTTATTTATTGAATGTTTTTATAATTTAACATTTTTTAAAATTTTTTATTATTCTATTTTTTTTGACACATGGCACATTTTGAAAAGTTATATATTTTAAGTCAAAAATACCCCTAACTCTTTAAAAAAAAATTGTCATTATTTATCCAATGAATCATCAGGGTCGGCCCTGGGCATGGATTTTAGGGGTGGTCGCCCAGGGCCCGTTATTTGGAGGGTCAAGTTTTACATAAAGTTAATTATTAGTTAAATGTATATGGGCCCAATAATTTTTTTGTTGACAATTAAAAAGGCCCAGCTTGATGTTGTTTTAATACTAAGTCCAACAACACTTTTAAGAAAGGGCCCAATGTCAATAATTCCAATTTCATTAAATTTCCTTCGGTCCTTTTTTTTAGGGTAATCAATCCCTTTTTCATTTAGGGTAATCATTAATTTCTTATTCCTCCACCAAACTTCTAATCAGATCTTGCTTACGGGTAGTCTATGTTTTGTAATTTTATAAGTAATTAGCAACAATTTTGTTGTATAACATTGATATTAATAATTTAATATATTATTCAGAACTTCTAGTCACATTTTGTTTGACTTATATGATAAATTTATTTGTTTATATAATAAATGTATTTATCATACGATTTTATTTTATCTTTAATTAAATTATCGTTTTCAGACTAAATATATGAAAACATATTATTTATATGTATATATGTTGAAAAAACTACGAAAATGAATAAGGGGCCTATTTTAGAGATTCGCTCTGGGCCTTCAAAAAGTCAGGGCCGGCCCTGTGAATCATTAACTACAATTAATATCATATGTATTGTAGGCCTTGATGATGCAACTGTAATGCATGTAAAATATTTGATGAACATCTTTTTTTTTTTTTTTTTTTTTGACAGTAGATGAACATCTTTCTTGACTGATAATACATTTTGATTGACAACTCAAATCCAAATGATCCACTTTTTTCTTGAACCACAAGAAAACAATCTACAATACTGAAGTATCAGCAATATTAGGGGGGTCTCTTCCAGACAAACCACTGGATCATTCAAAGAGACAGTAAACCCCATTATATCAGACAAGGCTAAGATACCTGCAAGTCTGCAACAAGAGCCCCCATTTCTAAGCGACAGAAAACTCATCAAAGATTAAACCAGAAGAGGAACTTTCTCTCAAAAGGATTCTTTTTGTATATAAGAAGAGTAATTCATGATATTAGAATTTAGATATTAAGGTGGATTAATGGGTGTAGCCGTGTAGATAATGTTTTGATTTAATTTTAATTAAATTGATTTATCCTTATTGGTCATTTTGTTTTGGGATATTTTTGTAATAATCATTTCAAATAAGAGCGGTGCTATTGGCACCCCACCACTGAACTATTTATGCCCCACTTTTTAAAATTTTGATTTATTTCCAAGACTACCCTTTTACTTATTTTTCAAACTTAATACACCACATATCTTTTTCAAAAAAATAAAAATAAAAATAAACTATAGTTTTCTCACATCCATTCACATGACTTGTTTTTGCTTCTTATTTCATCGTAAAACCATCTTTATTAGATGCGAATTTATTTATTTTTATTTTTTTATTTTTTATTTTTTTTTGTAGTCGATTGGACTGTTTGTGATAGATTGTGAGTATGATATTAATCATCTGATGATTTTTTTAGCTATTGAGTTAGAATTTTGGTGTGGTTTCGTTTCGTCAGAAAATAGGTTTTCTTGGTTGCAATTCTTGATGCGACTCTATTGTTATTTTTTTTTTTAATTTTTTTTTAATTTTTGTAAATAACATTAAATTAACTTTGGAAGATCCAGCATAAAATTTACAAAAGAATTGATACAAATTACAGTATACCTGGAAGATCTGAAAGAAAATAAACCAAGAGAAAAAAAAGGAAACGTGAGATCGATATCTGAAAGAAAATATAAACAAAAATAGCAATAAATCAATAAATATTAAACATGGGAAACATGAGATCGAGGTCTGAAAGAAAAAAAAAAAAATAGTAAACATTTAGTGATTTAAAATAATCTGTCATTAAAGCTTTTGTCATTAGGGTTTTGAAATAAGGAAAGTGGGGTTTTATTAGTTTTACTTTGTATAAGATTTTTTTAATAAAAATTGTATGTATCTTTAAGTAATTTGATAAAGGAAAAAAAATACTAAATAATTTAAAAAGTGAGGTATAAATAGTTCAGTATTGGGTGTGCCAATAGCACAACTCTTAAATAAAAGAGAGTTTTTCATTACAATCCACAAATTATCTATTTACACTCCAATATATTTTATTTTTTTTATTAATGACAATTTTAATTTGAATTAAAATTACTAAACAAGACATTTTTTTTAAAGACACTTCAAATTAATTAAATTATTAAAAAATAATCTCACTCCTAAATCATTAGATTAAATATTATATATTAAATTTTCTCTTAAATTTGGTATTACCATATTAAACACTCTCTCCTACTTACTCTCTCTCTCTCTCTCTCTCTCTCTCTCTCTCTCTCTCTCTCTCTCTCTCTCTCTCTCTCTCTCTCTCCATTTTTCAAAAAAAAAAAAACTCTCCTATCTCCATACTTTCTCAATCAATCGCTGATTAATAGTTAAAGAAAAAAAAAAAAACTTATGAATATTATTTTGGTTTTTACTAATAGTAATATATATATAAATATATTGTTGATGGTGATTTCTTGGTAGTCAACTGGTCAACGATTTTGGTTGATGAAACCTATACAATAAGCGTAATAAAAGCAAAAATAATAAAAAGAGCAAAGTACATGGTAAAACTCCGGTGATCGAAGAAACATCAACGGGTCGTTGCGTTAGCAACTAAGAAGCAAATCCAATATTTTGTAAGTTAATGATACACACTCTAGTCTCTCTCTTTTGTAGGATGTTCACCCCTTAACAATGTCTTTTACAAGTGTATTTATACACGGTTCTGCTTGGGTTTTGAATCGTGGCATACAAGTAGAAGATTACATAGTTGGATTTGGGATCCTTTTCCTATTTGGTGTCGTCATGTATTTAATAGGTTGACTTCGAATCTGTTTAGGATTCTAACGTATTGGAGAAGGTGACATTTCGCAAAAAAGTAGGGACTTTAGTGAAATTACCTTTAGGATTCTAACATACTGCTTCATGTTTGGGAAGTTGAACTTTCTAGGCTTCTCAACTATCGCGATCTCACCTACAAAAGGTGAGTCTACAAAGCTATTGGCCGCATTTCGCTTGATTGGTGCATGCATTCCAAGGATCCTTTGGATCATTGCCTCCATCTTTGCGAACCTACGTGCAACTTCAAGTTAAAAAAAAATGAGATTCGATTTTACCGTTTCATTGTTAGGGGGTATTGCTGGTTCAAATCCCTTTGCATTCCAAACGGGGTCGACGAATTGGCTGGAGTGGCGTTTGCATCTGTCGCCGGTATTAGTTCATTTAGATCGACTAGTGGATCTATTTGCACACTTGCAGATTGATTCTCATGTCGTCGCGTGCTATGTTCTAGATCCTTAGCCAATATTTGCTCATGCGATCGATTGTTATCGATTGACATTTGTTTTTGGTGCAGGTTGCATATTGTTGGACAATAAATCAAGCTTTTCCCTATAGCTCATAGTTCTTTTCTCGAACTTCTTCGTTCTTCTTTTCAAGGCTTTGTAACCGTGCTGCATTTTGTCATTTGAGCTGTTAGAACCATGGGTCGTGCCTCAATATCTCCAGAGTCAGTCATCGTTTTCGATCGGAACTAGGATATGTATTTGATTAAGAAAATTTGTTAGGTTGATAATTAGTGTTGGCATTAATTCCATATCAAAACGTGTTTTACTTGTAATGTTTAGTGGTTAGAAAATGAAGGATTTCAAAGACGAAGGACGTCTCAACCATTATTCGTTCAAGTTGCCGGCTTTTAAGAGTTTCGGACATTATCGGTCTACAAAGGTATACATGACCTCTTATCTCTTACAAGGCTAGGCACACACCCACACATATCATTTTTGTGTGTCCCTTCATGATTTTATTTCATTTACATTTCACTTTCACACACTTGGCAAAATATGCTCATGCATTCACTTTTAGTTAATAAACTTTGTGTTTTGCATTTTCTAAGACTATGTCCGGAAACTAGCATATGTGTGTGTATTTGTGTTTATATGTTTCCGTATTTTGTGTTTAGGACTTGAACATGTTCTTATTCAATGCCTTATTGAGTTCCGGTCGTTTCGGTTACTCATTCATAAGGTTTCGAGTCCAAACGTGTTGACTATGCCATTTTACGTTCTCTTACGTTGTGTTGACTTCATCGATGATTTCCGAGATGATTTCTCAACCGTTTTTCAAAGTTGTATAGTCGTTTTTGTGTGTGAGAGAGTCACGGTTCGTAATCCGAAAAAGGATTCGAATTCGGAGTTCGGACGCTCGAGATACGGGCCGACGAACCGAGAGTGCGCGGGAGAGGACAGCCCAGGCCGTGGGCCACATGGGCTGGCCGTGGTTGAGGCCGTGGGCCCCACGGCCTGGAGCCCCTTCTGCTCCCGTGTGGGCCACGCGCCCCCCACGGCCTGGGGGTGACGTGGCACCACATGATTGGTCGAAATGTTCTCTCTCTCTCCTCCTATTTCTTCCCTCTCTCTCTCATTTTGAATTTTCAAGCAAAAATTTCAGTTTTCCCGTATACACTTCTCTCCAATTTTTCCAAACTTAAAAACACCATATCTTCCTCATCCGGAGTCGGATTTGAGTGATTCAAGTTGGAGACTGTTCGTATTTGAGTCCTCTAACATCTCCAAGTGATTTGGTGGCTGATTGATCGTGATTTCAAGTGGTTGGACACTGAAATTCGTACCAGCTGCAGAACTTGAGGTTTGAGTCTCAACTTTGGGATTTCTTGTTATTTCACCTTCCATTTGCTTGGGGTTTCTTCTTCTATATATGTTATTGTTTTATGAAAGCTATTTGAAAAGGTAGCTTGATTATCATTCCAATTGAAACTCAATTTGTGGACTTATGTTGACTAGATTTTATGATTCTAGGTTTTACATTTGTTTGTGAGTTGTATTGTGATTAGAATGGCATCTTAGGTTGTTTGATACTTAATTGAATTAATTTTGTGTTAAAATGACTTTGAGATTTGATTTGGTCCTTTGATTGAAGAAATCAAGGATTTGTGTATTTGTTTGTGATTTAGAGAATATAGGTTTTGATTGATGTAAATCTCAAAACCTTGCTCTATATTTTTGTCTAGTATATTGATTGATTTTAATCTCATATATCTAGACTTTGATTGTATATTGATAGCATCTTGAATTAGGACTTAATGAACATTTTGTGATTCAAGTGTTATATGTGTGAATGAGACTTTGAGTATATGTGTTAGGTGTTTCACATGCTTAGGTTTCTATTCATGGATTTTTGCATCTAGACTTGATTAATTGTGCTTTCACATATTTAGGTCTATTTGTGCCATAGAATGTATTGATCACATGTTCTATGTTGAAATGAATGTTTGCATCATTTGCATTCACATGATCACACTAGGAAGTCCTTGTAAAAGGCATGAAGTCTTGGTTAGAGTCGGGATGACTCGGATAGCCAAGCAAGAAGTCTTGCCTAGAGTCGGGATGACTCGGATAGGTAAGCAAGAAGTCATGGCTAGAGTCGGGAGGACTCGGATAGTCATGCATGGGAGGCTCCCTAGAGGCAAGAGTGCCTTGGATAGGGAGTTGGCTAACATATTGGTAGGCCTAGGCGTATGGTTAGACATAGACTCCGATAGAGCGGGGTACACGGGATGTGTATGCACTCTTGAGGAATTTCTAATCTACCATCGATGTTGGTTGAGTGTGTTGTCCAATATATGGTGGTTCCGCATCATTGAGGGATTTCATACTTTCCAATAGGGTTAGGTAGGCTTAGACTTCACTAGGTTGGGTGAGCTAAAGATTGGTCACTTTGTGAATGTTCTATGTTTACTTTCCAATAATATAGTACCCAATGGTTGTAATTCAACCCGTGGATGTTTCCTCCTTGGAGGTTTTACCACGTTAAAAAAATCCCTTGTGTTAATTCTTTCTATCTCTTCTCTTATATTTTAATTGTATATTTTATTGTCTTGATTCATAATATTGACTTGTGATGTATTTTGAATCAAGTCTTTGTATAGTGTGATTAGTATATTCATTCTATAGATCAATTTGTATCTTTGATTCTTTTGTATATTGTAATATTTGTTAAGTGACATTTTGCTCACTCTTGTAACACATTGAACATCTTATGAAATACAAGTTTATTTTGTTGTTATGATTGTTTGATATTTCACCTCACATGACTTGTTGATATACTTAGACATTTCAATTATGATTGTGTCATCATATTGTCTATGTATGTCTATCTTGGATTATAGTGTTGTGTGTAAGGCTACCTTGAGGGACAAACGGATGTTTGTTCAAGGGTTTGAAAAAAGGTGTAAAAACCTATTCACCCCCCCCTCTAGGTATGCTTTAAGCAATTTAACTTCGTTTGTGTACATTCAATTGGTATCAGAGCGGGTCGTCGGACGGCACTCGGCGAGATCCGGTTTACACTTACGAGTGGATTGCTTAGGTATTTGCTAGAATGGTTTTCCAAGATGATGTGATGACCGAAGGGGCTTCGAATTCTAGGCCTCCTCTTCTCAAGGGTCACAACTACGGGTTTTGGAAATTGAGGATGAAGGCTTACATCCGATCTATTGATGAGAGAGCTTGGATGACCGTTGAAGAAGGTTACCTTGCTCCTAACAAGATTGTGGATGGAGAGACCGTTTCCAAGCCTAGGAGTGAGTGGTCTACTAATGAGTTTGAGTTAGCAAAATGGCATCATCGGGCGGTGAATGCTATTTTCGGAGGTGTTGATAGTAGGCAATTCTCCTACATTCAAAACCTAGAAACCGCTAAGGAGGCATGGGAGGCTCTCCAAGTCACCAATGAGGGGACTAAAGCGGTGAAGAAGTCTCGTCTTCAATTGCTCACTTCCCAATTTGAGGTTTTGCAAATGGGTGAGGAAGACAAGTTTATTGACTTCCAAGATAAGCTTCTAGACATCGCCAACCAATGCCAAGCTCTTGGTACTCCTATCTCCGGTGAGAGGCTAAATTGGAAGATTCTTAGATCTCTTCCAAAGAGGTTCAAAGCCAAGGTTACCGCCATTGAAGAGAGCAAGGATGTTGACGTCATGAGCTTAGATGAGTTGCTAGGATCTCTTCAAACTTTTGAGGCGTGCATGAAACCAAAGGCTAAGAACAAGGGTTTAGCTCTCAAGGTTGTCAAGGAAGCTAGTAGTAGCGATGATGATGAGGAGATGGCGTTATTGGTTAGGAAGTTTAGGAAGTTCATGAGGAAAGGTGCCAAGTCAAGTGGCAAGTACTCAAGGGACAAGGAAGTCAAGAAATCCTTTACTCCACCTCATGAGAGGAGTGGCCATGCTAAGAGCAATAGGAAGGTTCAATGCTTCAAATGCAAGAAGCTTGGACATTATGCTTCGGATTGTCCTAGTGGTGATTCTAAGAGGGACAAGAAGGGAAAGGCTATGGCGGCTACATGGAGTGAAGATGATGCCTCTAGTGATGAGGAGAGCTCAAGTGATGAGTCTTCTAGTGAAGAAGAGCTAGTGAGCAACTTTGTTGCATTCATGGCTTCTCACTCTACTCTAGAGGATGTTAATCAAGATTCATTGGATAAGGAGATTGATCAAAGTCATCAAGAGTGTTCAAATGATAATCCATCCTACATTGATCTTTTGGCTAAGGTGAAGTTTCTTGAGGAGAAGTTGAAATTAGCCTTGAGTGAGATTGATGAGAAGGAAGACTTGATCAAGATTCAAGTGGATGAGTTTGTTGCTACAACTCGTAGGCTTTTGCGTGAAAAGAATGCTATTGAAAAGAAGCTTTGCGAAGTTGAGGGTATTTTGCTTGAAAAGGATAGGATCATCTCTAATATGAACTTAGAGAGCTCAAGTGTAGCGGTGGTTGAAGAGAAGCTCATAGAAGCATCACTTCCTACTAGTGAAGCTATCATTGAAGAGAAAGCTCCTAAGAAGAGACGTTCCAAGAAAAAGAACAAATTGAAGAATAAGGTACCCCTTGAAACTCCCACTTGTCCTCCACCACCACCGGAAGGTAAAATCTCTCCTTTTGTTCCCATATGTCATTTTTGCAATACCTTAGGCCATATCAAGCCCAAGTGCTATAAATTCATTGAATATTGCAACTTAGAAAATGCATCTAGGAATAGAGCGATTGGACCTAATTCTATGCATGCTAAAGCTTTTGAATATGGAAAGCATGATAATTTGTCAAAGCATGCTAAGAATATCCGGAAGGTGAAGAATGCATATCCTACAAAGTTTGACCATGCATGTGTTGCTAACAATGTTGAGAAGAAGAGTATTAATGATATTATTGTGAATCAAGTTGTGGAAGAACTTTACTCTAGGTTCAACATTGTGGTCAAAGAGAATCTTGATGATGTTCGTGTTTGTCCACCCAAGACAAAATTTGTCAAGGGTGAGTGCTCTTACCATTAGTGTAAGTTGCACATGTGAGTTAGCTTTAAGACTAGTGTCGTTGATTAAGAGGCTTAGCTTTTTGCTTTGTATCTTTACAACTTGACATGAACTTAGCTATCTCACTTTGTTTGTTTTGATAGTCAAAATTTGTTGGTTAACTTTTGAGAAGTTTTTTTTTGGAATCTATATGATAACATTATTGTTATGGCTTTTAGAGAAAGTCATTTTTTTGTTTGTTTGAGTTGGATTACATTGCCTTTAGTCTCTTGGAATCGACACACCTATAACTTGTAGTCATGAGGACTCACAAGCCAAGAGGACTCATAAAAAGGGTGAAGGCTTTGTATTTGGTGAAAATAGCTTGCGAAGGTATCTCTATATCATATTGCTTGCTTACTTGATTTTTCATCTATCAACTCATTGTTTGTATCACTTTCATGAAGCATGTCATAATTGAGAACTAATATAGTGTTTATATGGTACTCTTTGACATTTGCTAGTTTAAGATCTTTAGGTGATAAGTGTTCACATTGATCTTATTTCATGAAGCGTGTTGTTATTTGTATGATTGTTGAGTGGCTAATTTTTGAATAATGTGAGCTTCATATTCTTTGATAGCTACTCTCTTGAGAAGTAGAGATCTTAAGTAAGTCTCTTTACTTGCTTTTAGATCATGTGCTTTTAAGCCTTGAAATTGGTTTCAAAAATGCACTTTGCTTCTCTTGTATGTTTTGTTAAGTATGTTGAGCTTGATTGATGTTCGCTTTGGATACACCTTGAAGTCCTAAGGACTAGTACATTTAAAAATGACCAATGGTTGGTATCCATTTGCTTCGGCAACATAGAACTCAACGAGCACCCTCATGGAAAGGGCTACACACCTTGGTTGTGAAGCCACCCAATGTTGGAAAGGGCTACATCATTGTGATGAGTGAAAGCCGCCATGAGGTGTATATGTTTATGTTAGAAAAATCAAAGAAGTGTTGAATTGAATCATAAAAAAAAAATCTTTGATTCAAGCCTTAATAAAAAAAAATATAAAAAAAATAAAATAAAATAAAAGGCTTTTGGAGTATAGTTGAATAATCAAATGAGCTCGGGTTGACAAATAGAAATGGGTTGACGAGCCACATGCACACACACGCTCACATGTTGAAATCTATTCTCTTTATAAGCAAAATTTCGGATGATAACCGGTTTGACCTTTTTATGGAAAGGCCTAAGATGAATAGATGTTGAAATTGTGTGCATGCTTGATTATCAAACTACTTCTTTTCATATACTTGAAGCAAATCTTCACACACTCACTTTTGCTTAATTAGTATTTGTGATACTTTAGCAATTTTTGATGACATATGAGAGTGATTGAAAATCTTGATGTAACTCTCTTAGATATGTGAAGCTTATTTGCAAATCTAATAAAGATTGCTTGTGATGTGATTGTGTGGTGATTTTTGTGAACATTTGTCTATCTTGATTTTAGATGAGGCACTTGTCAAGGGGGAGCATAATATGCTAAATTCTTGTTCTCTTTTATGACATGTTCACATGTTCTTCAAGGTTGTTAATTGTTGGCATTATTCTTATTTTTGATAAATCATGAAGATGCTATGATAAATTCTTACTTGCATGGTGATTTATTAAATATAGTGTTTTGCCTTTGTATATGTTTATTGGTTTCTTATTTGTTTCTTTGTTTCCTCTCACTTTGTTTTTAGTTTGTTTTGTGTTGCAAGATCATGGGTAAAGCAAAGAAGGTTGGTGGAAATACTTCTTCATCTCCCATTGCCAAGTCGAAACCTACAATTTCGTCCAAAATTTCCAAAGGTAACAAAGTTGATGAATTGGGAATTTTTGGGTGCAAAAAGATAATTCAAGAAAGAGGTATTGACTTGGACTCTTGTATTGGATCATATGTCTATGATGTGCTTAAGAGTAGGAATTGGATTTCATGGGTCAACATGTTAGGAGTATCTAATGAGACCATTGTTAGAGAATTTTATAATGCTTACAAATCCGGTTCTACTGTGACTAGTGCTACTCTTAGCATAAGGAAAGTTGTATTTAGAGTTTGCCCTAGGAAGGTTAATGAATTTCTTAACTTATCCGATGACATTGAATCGGATTTCCTTGATATTGATGTCTTGGAAAACCTTGATTTAATGGGTAAGACTCTTTGTGATGATGATGATTTTGTGTGGGGGAAACGTGCTTTTATTAGGCAAGGTGAGCTAACAAAAATTAGTGCATTTTGGCATTTATTTGTATGCTCCAATCTTATTGTTTCTACTAATGCTTCGGAGCTCAATAGAGACAAGATTAAGATTGTGTATGCCTTGGTTACTAACCAACCTATAAACCTTGGTGAATTGCTTGTGGAGCAAATTCAAAGTGCGGCTTGTACTAGTCGTTTGGACAAGAAATTGGCTTTTCCGGGGTTTATAACTCAATTGTGCTTAGCTAAAGGTGTGAGGAATCTTGATGGTGATATTATGCTTCCTCCCTTAGAGAAGTTGTGTGAGAAACGTTTGGCAACCATGTCATACAAGGACAAGGGAAAGTCTAATGATGTACTTAGGCTTTTTGGTGATTCTCTTGATTCTAACCATGTCCCTTACTCACCCGCTCTTCCTAGTTGGGCCTTAAAATTGAGGAAAGAGGTTGAAGAATCTCATAGGTTGATTGAGGCGTCACAAAGGAAGATTGAAGACCTTAGTGCAAAGCTTGTTGCTCAAGATGAGAGGATCAAAGAGTTGGAAGGAAAATCAACTCCAACAAGGCAATATGTGAGATCCGCACACCGTTCTTCTTTCCTTGGTGGCACAAGTGGCTAGAAAGCTTCATGAGGTATAATTTCTTACTCTTTCCCTTTGGCTTCATATCATGTCAAAAAGGGGGAGAAATATGAGAAACACATGGGAGATATCTAGCTTACTTAGCCTTATGTTAGTTGTTTTTGTAATATTTTTTTGTTGAATCTTGGCTTAGAATATATTGATGGATAGTATGTATTAAGGGGGAGCATACTTGATCCATTTGAACTTATATGCTATTATTTTCTTGCCTATGATTGGATACTTGGATATTGCCATACTTGGTGTCTCTTGGATATTCTTGTGCTTTCGAGTTTTTTTTTAGGTGATATCAAGAGAAGACCAAGATGAAGTTCAAGACTTGATTTATAATTTGTGTCTATATGTGTAACTCATTGTACTCATTGTGACCAAATTTTCTTTGTAATTGTTTTAGTGTTTGTTTAGGGGTTTTGACATGGAATTTGCCAAAGGGGGAGATTGTTAGGTTGATAATTAGTGTTGGCATTAATTCCATATCAAAACGTGTTTTACTTGTAATGTTTAGTGGTTAGAAAATGAAGGATTTCAAAGACGAAGGACGTCTCAACCATTATTCGTTCAAGTTGCCGGCTTTTAAGAGTTTCGGACATTATCGGTCTACAAAGGTATACATGACCTCTTATCTCTTACAAGGCTAGGCACACACCCACACATATCATTTTTGTGTGTCCCTTCATGATTTTATTTCATTTACATTTCACTTTCACACACTTGGCAAAATATGCTCATGCATTCACTTTTAGTTAATAAACTTTGTGTTTTGCATTTTCTAAGACTATGTCCGGAAACTAGCATATGTGTGTGTATTTGTGTTTATATGTTTCCGTATTTTGTGTTTAGGACTTGAACATGTTCTTATTCAATGCCTTATTGAGTTCCGGTCGTTTCGGTTACTCATTCATAAGGTTTCGAGTCCAAACGTGTTGACTATGCCATTTTACGTTCTCTTACGTTGTGTTGACTTCATCGATGATTTCCGAGATGATTTCTCAACCGTTTTTCAAAGTTGTATAGTCGTTTTTGTGTGTGAGAGAGTCACGGTTCGTAATCCGAAAACGGATTCGAATTCGGAGTTCGGACGCTCGAGATACGGGCCGACGAACCGAGAGTGCGCGGGAGAGGACAGCCCAGGCCGTGGGCCACATGGGCTGGCCGTGGTTGAGGCCGTGGGCCCCACGGCCTGGAGCCCCTTCTGCTCCCGTGTGGGCCACGCGCCCCCCACGGCCTGGGGGTGACGTGGCACCACATGATTGGTCGAAATGTTCTCTCTCTCTCCTCCTATTTCTTCCCTCTCTCTCTCATTTTGAATTTTCAAGCAAAAATTTCAGTTTTCCCGTATACACTTCTCTCCAATTTTTCCAAACTTAAAAACACCATATCTTCCTCATCCGGAGTCGGATTTGAGTGATTCAAGTTGGAGACTGTTCGTATTTGAGTCCTCTAACATCTCCAAGTGATTTGGTGGCTGATTGATCGTGATTTCAAGTGGTTGGACACTGAAATTCGTACCAGCTGCAGAACTTGAGGTTTGAGTCTCAACTTTGGGATTTCTTGTTATTTCACCTTCCATTTGCTTGGGGTTTCTTCTTCTATATATATGTTATTGTTTTATGAAAGCTATTTGAAAAGGTAGCTTGATTATCATTCCAATTGAAACTCAATTTGTGGACTTATGTTGACTAGATTTTATGATTCTAGGTTTTACATTTGTTTGTGAGTTGTATTGTGATTAGAATGGCATCTTAGGTTGTTTGATACTTAATTGAATTAATTTTGTGTTAAAATGACTTTGAGATTTGATTTGGTCCTTTGATTGAAGAAATCAAGGATTTGTGTATTTGTTTGTGATTTAGAGAATATAGGTTTTGATTGATGTAAATCTCAAAACCTTGCTCTATATTTTGTCTAGTATATTGATTGATTTTAATCTCATATATCTAGACTTTGATTGTATATTGATAGCATCTTGAATTAGGACTTAATGAACATTTTGTGATTCAAGTGTTATATGTGTGAATGAGACTTTGAGTATATGTGTTAGGTGTTTCACATGCTTAGGTTTCTATTCATGGATTTTTGCATCTAGACTTGATTAATTGTGCTTTCACATATTTAGGTCTATTTGTGCCATAGAATGTATTGATCACATGTTCTATGTTGAAATGAATGTTTGCATCATTTGCATTCACATGATCACACTAGGAAGTCCTTGTAAAAGGCATGAAGTCTTGGTTAGAGTCGGGATGACTCGGATAGCCAAGCAAGAAGTCTTGCCTAGAGTCGGGATGACTCGGATAGGTAAGCAAGAAGTCATGGCTAGAGTCGGGAGGACTCGGATAGTCATGCATGGGAGGCTCCCTAGAGGCAAGAGTGCCTTGGATAGGGAGTTGGCTAACATATTGGTAGGCCTAGGCGTATGGTTAGACATAGACTCCGATAGAGCGGGGTACACGGGATGTGTATGCACTCTTGAGGAATTTCTAATCTACCATCGATGTTGGTTGAGTGTGTTGTCCAATATATGGTGGTTCCGCATCATTGAGGGATTTCATACTTTCCAATAGGGTTGGGTAGGCTTAGACTTCACTAGGTTGGGTGAGCTAAAGATTGGTCACTTTGTGAATGTTCTATGTTTACTTTCCAATAATATAGTACCCAATGGTTGTAATTCAACCCGTGGATGTTTCCTCCTTGGAGGTTTTACCACGTTAAAAAAATCCCTTGTGTTAATTCTTTCTATCTCTTCTCTTATATTTTAATTGTATATTTTATTGTCTTGATTCATAATATTGACTTGTGATGTATTTTGAATCAAGTCTTTGTATAGTGTGATTAGTATATTCATTCTATAGATCAATTTGTATCTTTGATTCTTTTGTATATTGTAATATTTGTTAAGTGACATTTTGCTCACTCTTGTAACACATTGAACATCTTATGAAATACAAGTTTATTTTGTTGTTATGATTGTTTGATATTTCACCTCACATGACTTGTTGATATACTTAGACATTTCAATTATGATTGTGTCATCATATTGTCTATGTATGTCTATCTTGGATTATAGTGTTGTGTGTAAGGCTACCTTGAGGGACAAACGGATGTTTGTTCAAGGGTTTGAAAAAAGGTGTAAAAACCTATTCACCCCCCCCTCTAGGTATGCTTTAAGCAATTTAACTTCGTTTGTGTACATTCAAAATTGTTAGGGCCTCATGGTGGGCGCTAAATTATAGTCGATCAGATCTACAATTAATTGAATCGTTGAGTTGGGCATTGGCAACCTATAAAACAAGAGAAAAAATAGAGCGGTAGATGAACCACATAAGGGGATGTTCCCTTTGGGGACTCTCCGACACTCGAGTCAGAATTTCGTTCGACGAGCAAAATGAAATTGAAAGAGTTAGAGAATAGCAAATCGTGTTGTTCGGCGTATTGAATCTAGCTATTGATCGATATGGATCGGTCGATGTTATGTATCGATGAATTTGACGGGTCGATGCCCAGTGGGTTCCTTGACTTGACGTGGATCGATTGTGGATTCGGTTGATCAGTTTTTAAGAATGACTGGGTCGATCTTTCTTAGATCGTGGAGCAACAATTGATGAAATGAGAGAATTATGGAGCTCTATTTAAATCGCATGTGAGAGATGAAGAAATCAGGACCCCTTCCTCTCAGACGGGGTTTGGTATTTATACTAAAGTCTTAGAGCTTTCACCAATCATCCTCTTTATGTGAGGGCGTGGATCTCGGACCCTTTACTACCCGTTTCGATTGTTTCAAATCTGGCAATAAGGGCTTTATCAGATGTTGGGATCTATGTAACGTTTGTCATGATTATGAATGGTTAAGACACTTTTGACCATGTGTTTATCTTGATCAGATGCCCTGATGGGCCATACGAGTTTTTAGGCCTGTTTTCTATTGTACGAAAGGGCTTGTGACATATTTTATACCCTATCCAACTATGGGCTTGACTATTGGGCCGTAGGCTTGTTTTTTTGACCACTATATAGGGTGGCTCTATTGCCACCCATAAAATGTCCCCACATACCCCACCCCCACGATGAGGTCGTTTTGTACTCAATAAAACAATGTATTTATATGTTCACTTGAAAACCGTGTTTAACCATTTAGGAATCCACTTAGAATATAAAGCTTAGTAAAACAGTAAGGATTCGTACCACAGGGAATTAGAGTAGTGAGTTGGATAGTGTATGGTTTGAGAAACTTTCAAACATACATGTAAAGTAAATGTAACAAAAATGATAGGGAAAATAAAATGCTCAACAATCTTTGATAAGAATATATGGGCGCGTTTACTAATCAGGAACCCTATTTGGGAAAAAGAATTAAGTTCCCCATTATCAAATTCCTATGTTTACTAAATTTGTGGGGAATTAAGTTCCATGGACCCCACACACATATCAGGAATTAGGGATGGCAATGGGGTGGGTTCGGGGCGAGGTGGCCTTCCCCGCACCCCACCCCACCCCATTTATTTTTTGAAAACCCATCCCCTCATAAAACCCCACTATAGATGGAGCGGGTTGGGGCGGGGCGGGGTACAACGGGGAGTGCTTTCCTCATCCCCACCCATTTACCCCATTTATATATATATATTTTTTATTTAAATAACAATTATATAACTATTGAATATGATAGTTATATTCAAAATTTTTTTATCAGTTAAGTGCTCCCACATAATTGATGTGCATCTTCTTTTTCTTTTGTTGTCATCGTCTTTACATTCAATTGGCCGGGTTTGTTTCCACCCCATGTTGTTCTTCTATGTTTACACAATTTTTTCTTGATGACATCGGTATTGGATTTTCACTTTCTAGTGCATCTATAGACATATTTGTGCCTACTTGAAGTAGTGATAAATGAATTAAATTTAATTCAAGAGTTGAGAATTATTTAAGTAATAAACTTGAAAAAAAAAAAATGTTTGAGGTTTAAGCTTGAACAATGAACTTCGAGTTGTTTGAGGATTAGAGACTTAGAGTTGAAGTTAACGGCTAGGGTTTTTTTTCAATGGTATTTTGTTTTGTCACTTTATGTTAAATAACGGTGGAGAGATGTAAAGTTAGGGATAATGTGTATATATATATATATATATATATATTTTCTTTTTTTTTTATATAGATATTTTTATTTTCTTTGAAACTACGTATTTTAACTAAATATTATTTTAAACGGGGCGGGGCGGGGTGGGGAGTATAAAACCCATCCCCACCCCATACCCATTGCGGGTTAGACTATCTATCCCCATCCCTGCCCCATCCCCACCAAATTGAAACCCATCACCACCCCAAAAGTGCGGGTCCCCACGGGGCCCCGTCCCCGCGGGGAATTTTGCCATCCCTATCAGGAATTAAGTTCCTGAATGAAAGGGAACTTGATTCCCCTCACCCATCCTAGGAATCAAGTTCCCTTTCCTGATTGAAAGGAGAATTCATATATTTTTACTATAATATCCTCATTTAATTTTATTTATTTAAAAAAAAAAAACTATATACATAATTTTATATATATACATATATATGTATATACACTTCACAGTTCACTTTTTTTTTTTTTTTTTTTTTTTTCATACTTCACTAGTTCACTGTATATAAATATATAGACTTGGCAATTCACTCTTTTTTCATACTTCATTGTTCATTTTTAATATATATATATATATATATATATATATATACACTTCACAGTTCACTCTTTTTTTTTTTTTTTCATACTTCCCTAGTTCACTCTTTTTTCATACTTCACTATTCATTTTTAATATATATATATATATATATATATATATATATAGAATTGTGAATTATAAAAAAATTGAAAAAAAAAACTATATTGGAGCAAAAACCAAATTGTGAAAAAAACTTTTATTTATTTATTAGCTAATACTCATACATCTCTTATATGTATATGTATATGTATATGTATATATACGGCTATTTTGTGTACATGGGTATTTTTGTAATCAACTTTGTATAATTTGATTCCATTTCTAATTCTAAAAAAGTTTGTAAACACAGCAATTGAATTTGCAACTTAATTTTGATTTCTTTTCATTCCCTTTCCAATGGAACTTGATTTCGATTCCATCCATTCCCGATTAGTAAACGCACCCTAGATGTAATCAATTAAGAGAATACCAGGGAAATGATGGAGTTGCAAGTGGATTATGGGCAATGCTCATCAAGCTACTTTAACGAACTAATCTCATGTTTATGAACTATTTGTAGTCTTAGATGTGAATAGGTTGTTGAAACAAAACCTAAACACTTTCCACCAAAATGCCTAGCCGATTAAGGAGAGGGTGTCAATGTGGGATCGGTTAATTACAAATCAAGGCTTAGATGATTGGGGTTGATATACCCTCTAACAATCTATCCTATTCACTATATTCCTGATCAATCAAGAGTGTCAATCCAAGATTGATTGTATAACAATTTATCCTAGCAAGATTGTAATCAACAAGTGATATACAAAGTTAATCACATAGTGTATAGAATCTAATTATCAAATGAATATAACACAAATAGAGATTCAAATACAATATAACTTAAGCAAAACCCAAATCCAAATGTTCCTCACATCAATCCCCTAAAAAAAGGGTTTAGTTAAACATAGTTACAATCAAAAGCAAAGAAGTAATAGATTAGGAAATCACCCTTGGGCCTTTTTCTTTAGTGCTTAATCCTTCCTTGCCTTGTTGATCCTTGTGCAAAGAATGGTAGATGAGGATGTGTCTAGATGAATGGATGTCTAATGGGTAGTGACAAATGTAGGGAATGTAGACAATGGAAAGAGAGGAATGATTCGGTGAAGTAAATAAAAGATCTTGTGTTGAGTTTTTGGATGGAAAAGGTGAGTTCAAGTTTAGAGATGGAGGAATTTGAGATAAGAATTATGGATGATCAAGAGATGTCATTCTCTGTAAAAGTTGGTGTATTTATATGTTAGGAATGCTAGGGTACGAAATGGGCATGAAAAGACAAGAATACCCTTATTGAATGGGCTGAAAATCGTCTCTTGGCTGAGTTGTCGCGATTGGCAAGAAAGTGTCGTGGTTCCTGCACGGGAATTCCTACGCTGGAATAGGTGTCGCGGTTGGCAAATAGCGACGCTTTAGACTGAGACACTCACCTGATCGATTTCTCCTTTGTCGCGGTGTCGAGATAGCAACACATAAACCGCAACAATTTCCTACGCCGGAATTCCTACGTTAGAATTGGACACTTTTGTCGCGGTGTCTTCATAACGACATGTGAACCGCGACATTCCCTTGTATTCTGTCCCTTTTCTTCTTTTTTGCACTTTTGCACCAAATATTCTTTCATCTCTCACCATTGCCCTTGTGGCATGAATATTCCTAAAACACTTGATTAACAATGTTAAAACACGGAAGATTGCCCGAGAATCAAGCAAAAAGAGTAGGAAATGGGAGCAAAAAATATGTTTATTTTGGTTCGATCCAAGACATCACTAGAATGAGGTATGGTTGTTTCATTGACCTTGGTATGATTTTATGCCATTTAAGAACAACCCAGATGAAAAAAATCCAAAGAACAATCGGACCTAGGAACAATTTTGCACACTTCTCTCTAATAATCACATAAAATGCGGAGTAAACCATTGCCAATTGGAAAAAAGAAAAAAGAAAAAAAAAAAAAAGCAATTCCTAGAAGAAGTGAAGAGTTTAGAGCATCTCCAATGCAAGAGTGAATTGTAAAAAAAGAGATGTCACATAAGATAAATAAACAGTTTATTAAAAAATGTATCTCAAATGTAGCTGTGCATGTTCAACCTCACGTTGATGTGGAAAAAAAAAAAAAATTAGACATTGTTAACATGACCGTCTACTTTCAGACGGCCTGTTGCACATTTTTTTTTTTTTTTTTTTTTTTTGGACTCAGTAAGTATTTATAATGAACATTAATTTTTCATCTATTTTTAGCAAGGAAATAAAATAAAATAAAATAAAAGGAAAAAAATAAAAACTTGGACACGTCATTAAAAATAAATGTTTTTTAAATAGAAGTATTGGAGACCAAATTTTGAATTAATTGTCTATCAAATTTATTTTTATATCACATAAGAAGCAAGTCTCTTGACATTGTTACCATATCAACGATTTTTGATAAACAAACCACTTTTGTATTAGAGATTCTATTATAGACACACATAATCAGAGATATGGGCTTTTGGATAATAAGAAATAGGCTTCTTTCTTCTTAGTTGTTGATGAGTTGTTATCTGCTCAGCAACAATTTTTATTTTATTTTTGGATATTAAAGTAATTTGTTACAATTTATTTTAATAAAAAATGGGTGTGTGAAGATATTTTATAGGTGACAATAGAGCCACTCTTATCTATAATTCATTAAAAAAAAAAACATATTTTACTTGATAATATAAAATGGAAGTCCAAATAATCCATAATACAATCCATCATAACCGAATGTTAATAGCATGGTTTTCTATCTCCAAAACAAAAATAATAGTAAATCACAAGCTTCAAAACAAAATTATTAATATATATTAAACAATTTCAGTAATGGAAAAACCGTATCCTAAAATCATCTATTTTAACATGAAATGAAACCCATAGGTGCTTGTACTCTCACACAGTTGAAAACTACAACTCAAACAAAAACCATGAATTGAAGGTGTGAGAATTTAGAGAAAATAACTTTAATACAAATAATCAAGATATTTAACATTAAAATTTAAAACTTACATAGTCGCTTGAGGTCTTTATCCATTAAAACCTCAAACTTACACAAAAAAATCTACTACAACTCAGAGAGGAAGAAAACACACTTTTGAATGAGAACATTGTATATCATATGGTATTAAACTGAGGACAAAAAGAAATAGCAGCTTACATCCAGAAGCCATAGCCGCTCCAATTATACATACAGTTGAAACCCTAAAACACAAGTACGTGAGAGCAGGATTTCAGCAGGAGAGAAATATGAATTATTTAGGAGAGAAAGCTAGGGATTCAAAAAAAAAAAGTTATGACATTACAAAAGTATCACATGTATGCTATTAAGTAGCACACAATTTTAAGTATCGTTCAGAATCGCAAACAATTTTAAGTGCATCACATGTATGATATTTAGTAGCAAGTCTTGCATTCAACTTCGTACAATTTGTTTTCCATTACAAAAGTACGGCATTGTGACACAATTTTACTGTTAATTTATGTCCATTATAAAAGTATAGCACTGTGACACATGTTTGGTGCGTAAAGTTACACATCTATTTTGAACACAAGTTTAACGTTAGATGCAACAAGTCTCAAGTTTAGCTTAAGAAAACCAAGTAAGATCAAATATTTATTTGACCAAATGAGTGTTAAAAATAGACATGTGATTTTGAATGTTAAGTGCATGATGTAAAGCAAAATTGGAGAGTACCACATCGCCAGAATCAAGCTGAGGAACAGAAACTTTGTAACCTTTCTAGGAAAACTAGTAATGTCAACGTTAAATTTGTGAAGCATTCAAATTTGACTTGTGTTTATGCCGCAATGCTACATCTATACAATATAATGCATTTTTAAAGTTGAAAATGAGACTTATTGCACCTAATATTATACTTGTGACACATTCAAGATGGATTTGTGACCTTACAAAATAAAATTGTGTAAAGTAAAATACAAAACTAAAGAACACAAACATTAAAATTGTCATAAATATGAGATGAGACAGAAGTTTGTGAAGTTAGATGCAAGGCTATTTTCTCTAAGATTAATAAACTTGGAGAATGTATATTTATCGTTTTTTAAATATACTGACAATAGAATATTTTAGATTCAAACAACCCTTTTTCCCTTCCTAGCAATTTCTTGGTAACCGATCTGAACAACTTATTGGTTCAATCACCTTGTACTTCTTCTTACTCTAATTCAATCACATAGCATATATCATGAAATTCATAAATCACCAAGAATTTATCTGTAATACTGTTAATCAAACACAGAACTTTTTGAAAAATCATAAGACTTTCCAACAAGACAATGAACAATAAAACAAAGATTTAAGAGGCCTAAGATGTTCATCAAAGAAACCATCGCCAAATTTTTGAAATGGTAGAATAAAATAACACAATTTAAAAATAATCCACTCTCTTTGTCAGTATTTTCATTTCAATAGATTTGAATTTCACAATTTATTTTTCTAGATTTATATCTTGAACGGGGAATAAAGAATTAGAACATATACCAGTGTCGACATAGTGAATTGAAAATAATATTTCAATCAAATTCAATTTTATCACGAAACCTATAACATGACCCGGGTCTGCGTGTAAATTATCCAAGCATGCCAATGATCAGTGCAATGAGGAGCTTCATTGAATGAATTCATAATTATACCAACATTAAAACAATAAAGAGTTAATTGTTAAAATCTCATGAACTTTAAATGAAGTTTTAGATATCGAATAACTATTGTTATCTAAGTTTGATGATAGCAAGCTTCTACATGTTAGAAATCAAATAATGAGTAGAAGAGCTACACTTGTCATGCATCTCAAGCTTGTGTTGGACACACAATGATATATAATTCAGATATCAAATAATGTTAACCAGTCAGAATATAATTTAACACAAGGGATGGGAAGGGTGTGGAGAAGGGAGAGGAGAAATGGACAGGCAAGATGTTGGTTGCAAAATGAATTCTATATATCTTTAACCTCCCTGAATTTGCCTAATACTGGCACCAGATCAACTAGCATCTTATTTAAGTGACCCTTGGAAGTTATGCCTATTTCAACTATGCTTTACTTTTATAATGTCATCATTTATATTTTATACCTACTTACACATATTATGGTTTCATTGCCCTCCATACTGTGGCCAACAACTGAGAATGATCATAAAACAGAGGGAGGAGAACAGATAAAAGTAAGAAGTACCTTCACAATATACCGACAAGTGACAACTAATAATGTTGTCATGAACTTTCAGTGGCTTCCTTTTCTGCAGATTACATCTATTAGTTTGAACCATTTGATATAAAACCCAAAAAATGAAAAATAAATAAATAAATAAAGAGAGAAAGAGTACTAAGGACCAAAATCATTTTACTAGTAATAATTAGACATGCAACTAGGTTATATTGCAATACCATACCCAACATCATGTAGTAAAGTAGTTGGTAATTGGTATGCAAACGTTAAATAGCACTTTGTCACTTAAATTCTGTATCTAAATTCCTTGCTATATGGAGTATTGACATTGCTATGAAGAAACAAAATCTTGTTGCTCCTTGTACATGGAACTTCAATTTTGGCAAAAAAGCTGAAAAAAGAAAAAGAAAAAGAAAACATTTAAGTTATTATCTTTAGTTTATTTTATATCTACGTCAGGTAAGTTACGATGCTCAACACTCCCAAGTCTCTTAGTCTTACCTACCTTATATAAAAAATAATAGGTGCCGCCATTAAATCCAAAGAATGAGCTGCATCTTTGGTAGGTGCCACCAATGTTTGTGAAAAACGATAGAAAATAGTTTATGTAAACCAACAGCCAATGATTTGTAGATTTATAATATCTTATTCTTACATAATATAATCTACCTTTCTTTTCCTTGAGAAACTATCTTACATATAATCCATCTTTGCAGGAAAGAAAAGGGAAAATAGTACTTAATAATAGTAGCACATCTAAAGGATTTTTATGGTCAATATATAATCCAAAATGAAACTTCAAACTACATGATAGCACTATAGAGTAGAGGCATGTTACAGTGAAGTCATTACTCAGAGTATGAGGCTCACTGGAACTTCAGCCAATTCGGTATCAAAAACATATGGCAGAAACAGATTAGGTAGTTCATAGAGTAGTATAATTACCATGTACTATGCCCACAGATAGCATTCGGTCAATATTATCAACACGGCGTTGTATGGATTTCAAAAGTGAATTCAATGATGAAACTCTCTTTCTAACACCAGAAATCTTTGCAGCGTGCTGCATTATGAATGGCAATGGTGCGTCTTCTAATAACTGATCAAGCTCTGTCAACATAGACGATAAATTTAATGCATTAGAAGTAACAAGGAGGAAAGTAGGAGTGTTACACTTATAATGCAAATCGACAGAGCTGGGAATGACAATGATACTATAACTCCAATTGGCTTTGGGTTTTGAAACCTAAGAAAATAATACAATTGGGTTTTGAAAACCCTATCTAATTATACAATTGAGGCAAGTAGTGTGATAAAATGACCTTGGGTTAGACGATGAATAGCAGAATCGAGCTGGTCCTGTGATTGAAGAGTGTTTTGAGCCCTGGAATCGAAATCCTTAATTACACTGCTTAGAGTCGAAGACAAAGCTTTGCCCAACGCATCATCACTGCTCTTCATCATCATCTCGGATTCTTGAGGAGGGTTTTCATTGGAATTATTGTTGATTCTTTCAAAACAAACACTGCTCTCTCTCTCTCCACTGGATTCCAACTGGGTTTCATCCATTTTTTTTTTTACTTGTTTTAAGGAAATTTTCTCTTTTTGAATTTATTGGATTGGAAAATAACGATCTGGTTGCCAAGTCTGTTTTATACTTGTACAAACAAGACGAAAATGTCCCTGAAAATAGGGAACCTTTTTTTCTTTAAAAATAATACTACATTGCCCAAATTTGGTATCCAAATCTGGTGCCCAAATGATGTGGTAACACTCTAATCCATTCATTTAAATCATACAAATCTAATACAATTTAAATAAATAGATTAGAGTGTTCAGATTTAGACACTAAATTTGGGTAATGTAACATTACTCTTTGTTAAATAATCTTCTATTTGTTAAACAAAAAGAGATTGTTGTTGGGGAATTTATAATGTTCAGAGGTTGTATTATAGCCAGTAATACAAATGTTCGTTGTATTATCTAATATAAAGAGGAGAGAAATATATAACGTAGTAACAATAATAATAAATATATCAAGAGTAATAATAATAAATATATAACCGATTAAGGAGAGGGGGTCACAGCGGGATTGGTTTGTTACAATTAAAGGTTTAGATTATCGCGGTTGATATACTCTCCGACAATCTATCCTACTCACTAAGTTCTCAATCCATCAAAAGTGTCAATCCAATCAAGATTATATAACAAATTATCCTAAACAAGAGTATAATCAACTAGTGGGTATACTGACGCGCCCCGGACCGGTTCTAATTAATTACACTAAATGCTAACTAAAACTAATTGGATCCTAGGTCAAGGATTCTAGCTACTTAACTACAACGGCAATTAAAGGGGCGCGAGGTAGATTTACCCTTCGCAAGTGCACGAGTCATACGAGTAGTAAAGTGTACACGAGTAAGGGTGATCGTTCCCACGAGGAAGGTTGTCTAGCTAACAAGTAAGTTCTAGGTGATCATTACTTTTTGAATTCCTAATTGCTAACAAGTTCACTAATTAATGCTATCAAGATCAATTATACTAAGATTGCAATTAACTAAGATTAAAGCTTGATTAAAAGATGATTAAGCTAGACTAAGAGATGTTAGGGGATTGACTCATTCAAGTAACCACCAATTCATTAACCAATCATTCTTTAAGCACATTCACAACATTCTAAGGCATGTAATTCATTTATCAATAATGTTAAGCACAAAATCCATCATCTAACACATAATCTAATATCATAGATTAGTGATTAAGAGAGAATTTTAGGAATAATGATGTAGAGATTCTCTAATTAACCCAAGACATGGATTACTTAGTGAAATCTCTATGAAATGGCTAGTGAAACCTTCCTACACAAAGTGTGACACATTTATGTATGAAATCAACTACCAAGTGTGTACAATTATATGTTTATGCAAGACATATCATCAACATATCATTTAAAGTTCATAATACACACATACAAAGCCTTAGATAGTGAATAACAAATGGATTGATTAAATCATTGGTTTAATTACAAGAGTTACATCAATCCCTTAACAAAAGGATTTAGTTACACATAGAAATAAATGAACTAGAGAATACAAAAGAAGAGTAAAACAAACCCATTTGGATTGGTTTCTTGGCCAAGAAGACTCCCCTTTGCAATCCAAGAACAATTTCCTTCTAGAGCAACTTGAAAAGATCAAGTCTAAGTAGCTCAAATTGGTGTTTGGCTACCTAGAAAATGATGGGAAAATTATGAAGAACACTAACTAAAGTTGAGAGAGTTATTCTCTCTCTTAATTCTACAACTAAAAATAAAACTAAACTAAAGTGATGTAGTCTAATTAATTGTGTAGTGTAGTATATGGTGTATATTAACTTACTAACTAAGACATATATTAGATATTTTGTATATTATAAGTTAAATGTAAAATATCTAATAATATCTAAGGTTGTAATGTGTATGGGATAAGCTCAAGTCAGAAGAGAAGCAAGTGGACGAGCTGTCTTCCTTCCATGCGTTTCGGCGAGCTCATACCTTCTGGAGGGCGGGCTTGAGCTCGCCGTCGTGAAGTCGCCGCGAAAACGGAAGGTTTTCGGCGACTTCTAACCTTCGGGACTGCGGGCTTGTTCCCGCCACATGAAACCGCCGTCATTGGGCGAGTTTGGACGTGTTTGGAGTGGGCAAGAAGCCGCTGGAGGCAAGTGGCTAGTCTCTTTTATGAGTGACTCTCGCAATAGCACGAGGTCGGAGAGTAGCACAACAGTGAATAAGATTCGTTCCCACAGGGATCGAGTGATCGATTACCGAAATTGATTAGCCTAGATGCTATTCAAACAAGCGAAAAATGATATTTAAACTAAGTAAATTAAACTAATTTAATCTAAATGATTAATTCTAATGCAAGAAATAAAATAACACTAAAATAAACTCAAGTGTAATATCGAAGAAAAACATGCTAGGACTTAACTACACCCCACCCTCAATTGACTTCCGTTTTAGACTCAATTATTCACCCAAAACATACTCATGCAATTTGTAGATTCATGCACCCTAATATTAACCTACAATCTTGGTCAAGCAAAGTAGATTACACACGAAACGTACCCAAGCCTATCTCTCGATTACCCGGAATATACGAATTGAGTTCATTAAGTTTGTTGGCGCACTAAACGAATCCTATACGCTAGCCTAAGTGGGTGTACTTTTCTAGACATGCATAGAGGGCATTTTATCGAACACGTGGTGTGCGTCTCCGGTCAGTACATAACACACCACAATAATTCATTCAAATGGAGATCAATCACTTGAAAGCTTTAAGCATACAAAAATACCCATACAAACCACAAGTTGCACATAAATGGATAAACAAGAATCAATATAAATATATAGTCATGGGTGGGGTTTCATCAAATCCTAGCAATATATATTTAGCTCATATTACAAAGAATAGCCATAACATAGATAAAATCAAATAAATACATGGCTATGAAAAAGAGTAAAGAAGAAAGTATGTAGAGAAAACTAATGGAGAGCTTCCTCTTCTTCTTTGGATCTTCTTCTCCTCCTCTCTTTCTTCAACTCTCTCTTGCCCAAAAAGGTGGGGTGATGGTGGATGTGGAAAAGTGGAGGTGAAGTTTGTGTTTGGATGTTAAGGAGATTTGGATGCTAGATGGGTTGTGGAAGATGGAAGGTGAGAGTAAAAATGGTGTCTTGGGTTCTTTTTTGGTGAGAGAGTTCCCTTTTGGTTTAAAAATATCAAAGGTTTATATAGATGAATGAATTAGGTCGAGGGCAAGGAGGTAAAATCTTGATTTTTAACATATTTTGGGCAAAAGGGCGAGCTTGGGGCGACCTGGGGGTGATTTGGATGCTCTTGGTTGAAGAAAACTGTTGAAAACCCGAGAGATTAGCGACCTTGAGGGGCGAGCTGCTTGAGCTCGCCTTGGGCTCGCATCTCTCTCGGGTGAAGTTTTCCAGCTTCGCGCACCGTTACGAAAATGGCCATAACTTCCTCTAGAGAACTCGGAATTGCGATCCGTAAAAAGTGTTGGAAAGTAGACTCGTGGGGCTTTCCGAAAATAGGTTATACGAAACGTAGTTCAATCGGAGGAGGGAGATATGGCCCCCGAAAGTTGAAAGCTCTGCACTAAGATTTCCAATTTCAGCCCTTTAACCTCCAAAACTCTTCAATTATGCTCAACACCTTATTTTAGAGCATATAACCTACACAATGCTCACAAAATGCATTATATACAAAAACAAACTCGACAACGAGTACAAAATCTAGGAAATGGGGACCTCAAATAGGTATGTAAATCATCCAATCAGCAAGCTTCCAAGCTTGGTTGGCCATGGTGGTTTGAAGACTTGGAGGAGTTGATGGAGGTGGAAATTGCATGCATGGGAGGCCGAAACTGGTGGCAAACGGACCGGAGGAGCTCCGACAACCATTCTGGGCGGACGGCCGTCGAAAAAGACGTCGGAAACCGTCAAAAAAAATCTGGGTTACAGTCGGGTCAACGTCGGGTCAACGTCGGGTCGGGTTCGCCGGTCTGTGCTGACCCAGTTGAAGGTTGAAGGTTGAAGGTGATGACGTCATCGCTGACGTCATGATGATGTGTAAGAGGCCAAAACGACGTCGTCCAAGGCTGACGTGGCGCGTGCTGACTGCGTTGACTGGCGATTTACAGAATGCACCCCTCAGCTCTTCCTTAATTACCAAATATGCAATAATTCATCCAGAATTGCACTTTGACCCCTGATTCTCCCAAATGACATATTTGCCCTCTTTTGCCCTGATTTCGCTACTTTTCTCCAGTTTGGTCCAAAATACCCCTAATGAGCTGAAATACCTGAAAAACACTTATTTACAATATTAAATACCTAAAATGGCTCGGAAAACGGTTACAAAAGCTAAGTTAGGGAGCACTAAATGTAAACATTTGGAGCGCGATCATATACATGTTGTTGACGGTGAAATTTGGATTGCCACGCACTCAACAATTATATCAAATTAATATAAGACGAGAAAATTAAGAACGCATGCAAAAGACAGATTTTACGTGGAAAACCCTTGAATGGGAAAAAACCACGGCACCCCTTGAGGGCAGAAGAATAATACTAGGTTTTTGTTGCCTTGTTACACACTCTGATCTCTCTTACAATTGCTCTCTCCTCTCTCTCTAGATTTCCAAACCTTTTCCTCATGGGATAGGTGGTTCTATTTATACATGTCTAATTAGGGTTTCCCCTTGTTTTTAGCCGTGTGGGTGGAAGGTTTCCCTCTTTGATTCGTACTAGGATTCCCCTCTTGTCACGGATCCAAGTCTACTTTCCTATTTATGATTCCTTCTTGTTATGGGTCTTCTAAAAGTTTAGGGTTTATTTCTGTGTTTCTGCCGAGTCGGTTCAGGCTCAGTATACTGGTGCAGCAAGTACCTTCACTTCTGGGTATCGTCTCTTTGGCGACCACATTTCTACTTTTGGCGAGTAAATATCTAGCTTCGGCGACCATATCTTTGACTCCCTTTTGGCTTGAGGTATCTTGTCATTCTGACTTGTCACACTCCCTCCCTTGACCCGGTCAATGAGTGACGTGGCAATCTTTTATTGGCTCTTTTGATGACGTGTCAGGTTGGCGAATTTATACATACAACAATACCCCCATAAATACTTCGAGCTGGGTGAATGACTTGTTCTTCTCACCTTGTTTGTCTCTGCGAGCAGTATTTATATCTATGCTTATAAGATTTCGGCGCATTTTGTAATAACTCCCTCTTTCCTTTTTACCACGCGCTGTATTGATTAGTTGATTCTTTCGGTGCAAGCTTTCAATTTGAGCCACACAATTTCTGGCGCTTCCACTTGCTTGACAGATGAAGGGACATTCTGACTGCTTGGTTATCCCCGAGATGCCACATGTCCATTATTTGGTGGTGACTATTGCGGTTGGTCACTGTGGCCGTCATTCTCATTAATTGCATATCATTCACTTGATTTTCTTTTTGAATTTCAAAGTTCCCTCTTTTTAAGGCCCAATCGTTTCTTCTTCCCCATTTTGCTTCTTTCCATTTATTTCTCCATTTTCCCTCTCAAAGCAGAGTTCTTTCATTTTCCTTGGAAATTTCTCCCACGAATTCCTTCTGTTCTACTTCACTGTCAGACAGCTTGCTTTGAAATCGATCGTGCTGATTTCTCGGCGTTCCCAAACTTTTTGCTCATCCTCTGAACTTAGGGTTTTTCTGGTGAGTTTTCATGGATCCTTCCTTACGCTCTTCTCTTTTTAATCGGATGATGCAAGCTATGGAGCTTGGTGACAAATGTACTGCGGATAAAATCAAATCTCTGATTCGTAATTTTCATCCGGATTCTCATGTCCCAGTTTCTGTTTATGTTCCATCTTCTGAGGATACTTTTATTCCTAACATCTCTCCTCCGTCTTTTAACAGTGATTCTTCAACAATGCCGAGATCTTCTAAACCAACAAGCAGTAAACGACGCGCCTCTAGGGCTCCCCGTAAGTCCCTGCTGGATGCGCAGACGACTGTCGATTATGACGTTGAGGACCATCAAAGGGATAGGCTGCATTTCTCGCTAGACCGTCCGTGTTCTTTTGATATGGAGGTTAATGTGGTTGGCGAGGACGAGCTCCGCAAATATAAGAGTCGTTTTGACATTCCAGACTCTGTGACTTTGATATTACCCGGCGATCGAGCAGCATGGAATCCTCCTAAGAATGCGGTCGCCATCTATGGTGCCATGCTCAGCTGCGGAGTAACCCTTCCTCTTCAGCCTTTTATCGCGAGGTTTCTTGCGGATGCTCAGATTGCACCGGCACAACTTGCTCCAAACAGCTACAGGATACTGATGTGCCTGTGTTTTATGTGGAAGCTGAAGGGTTATGGGCCCCCTACACCCTCGAGATCCGCCACTTTTATACTCTGAGGCAGGCGGGCAATGGTGGCACGTGCTTCCTTCTCTCTTCGCCTGTGGAGAACTGGATCCTTGAGGGTGTGGCGAACCCTGGTCAAGTTGAGGTCTCCAGTGATGAGAAGAAGAAAGGTTTCATCTGGGGCTTCCCCACTTCAAATAAAAGGTGGAAAAACAGTTGGTTTTTCGCCGGTGGTGAGTGGGGTCGGGATGTGCCAGCTAGCAGTCGCCGTAATCTTTTGGCGAAGAAAGTTCCTAGGCATTTCACATCTCCTGAAGCCTGGTCGAAGGCAGCCCTTGCTTTGCTGGATAGGGAGATCTCTCACATCGCCGCGGCGGCTGTCCTTCCTTTGGATTCAAGGGGCAGATCTTTCCTCTTAGATGAGGAAAAAATGATTTCTCAGCAAATTTTCACACGCTTACCTACAAGGCTTCCTCGCTGTAAGTTTTTATCCGTTCATTCTTTTGTTTTACTGTTTCGTTTTATTCTGTTAGTTGACACTTGGTTTATTTCTCTTGCAGTGTGTGACTTTGACACCGTTTGCGACTTGCAAGCCCAGGCGGTGAAGAATTCTGAGGCCGCCAGCAAAAGGCATGCTGCTGGTTTGGCTAAGGAGGGAATTGCTGGTCCGGATGGTGATGATCCCTCCGACGGCGAGGACGCTGGTGATGTTACCAGGGGAGAGGTTGAATCGGGGCAGCCCCCTATGCGTGCAGAGGTTGCTGCGAATATTCCTGCTGCTGCTGCTGCGAATATTCCTGCTGCTGCTGCTGCGACTACCCCTGCTGCGGCTACCCCTGCTGCGACTACCCCCAGTCGTAAGGGTAAGGAGAAAGTTGGTGTTTCAGGAGGGGTCAGTGACATCCCTTTTTTTGACGCGGATGTCCTTGAGACTCCTCTTGATCTTGCGAGTGACCTGGCCCCCAGAGCTAGTAGAAGTAAGCGCCTAACTAGGAGTACACCTGATCATGCTGCTCGACCTCCCAAGCGGGCATCAAGGGTGGTGCAGTATGTTGTTTCTTCAGACGAGGAAGGTGCTGAGGAGCCAGCTGTCGCCGAGACCCCTTCTACCCAACCGGCTGTTCGCGAGGGGCCTGCTGAAGCGGATAATGTAGCGGCGCCTCCCTCTGAGGAGGTTAATGAACAGACTATCCCTGCTTCTACTTCTCCCCGAACAGCTTCTCCTTCAGTGGCCATGGACGAGCCGCATGTCTCCTCAGATCAGCCTAGGCCATTTGGTCAACCAGAATTGATTGATCAGCCAGGCCCATTGAAGCAGCCTAGGACCTCTACTTCTGGTTCGGGTTTTACCCATGAAGCCCTTCCTGCAGGACCAGTTGAAGCCGATGAAGGGAACGTGTCCCTTTTTGATTTTTCGGCTACTGAAATCTGCTCCCACCTGGTTAATAATGATATATACGTTGGTGAAAGTTAGGGGCATGTTAAAGACAAGTCCTGCAACAGGAAGATGGAATTTTTCTTCAACTGCCACTCTTTGGTAAGTTCTTCACCGTAAATCTCTATGTATTATTATTTTTTTTTCATATACTTCCTAATTTCAACTATCCTTCTTCTCAGATGATGTCTGAGTTGGGTGAGAACTACAAGTATGGGATCAAAGCTTCCCGCGAGATTAAACGCTTGCGCGAGCAGGCTTCTGTTTTGGCGGCTGAAAAGCTCTCTGTTGAAGAATCCCATGCTCAACAGCTCGCTCAACTAAGAGAATCCTCAGATGGTCATCTGTCTGCTCGACTAGCCGCCGAAGAAAAACTCTCTGCTGCTGAAGAGGAGATTCGCTCGCTGAAGGAGCTTTTGTTTGCGAGTCAAGAGTCCTTCGCAGCACGTTTGGAGGCCGAGCGGGTGGCTGAGGAAGCTAAGGAAAAGGCTGAGCATGAGGCGGCAGACTTGCGCAACCAGTTGTCTTCTCGCGACCTCATCTTCGATAATTTGAAAGCTGTGCTGGAGGCTGAATCAGTTGATCGTTTCAAGAGATCCCCTGCCTACGATGCGCTTTTGTTGCGCGAATTTGAAAAAGGCATGAGGCAGGCGAAAAAATTCTTTGCCATGAAGGATCATTCTAATGAGAAAGCTCTGAGGCGTTTCGACAGGTCCCTCCAACAGCACATGGCCAGTAGCGTGGGCTCGATTAAAGAGCAAATAAAGCGATGGAAAGCCCACTGCCGTTATAACAGGACTGAACCTCATCCTATGCATTTAGAAATCCCCAGCAAGCGTGCCTTCAATACTTACTATTCAAGTCAGAAGGGCAACTTTTCTGGCTCTGGTGCTGAGCTTGACTTGGGTCCTGTTGCTGGAAGGGATTATGAGCCTTTTGTGCCAAAGGAGGATGAGGAAGTCATCTTGCCTTCGGACGAGGAGATTGAAGATGAGGAAGACAGCGAGGGCCCTCCTGCAGCTGGTTGAGTTTTGGATCTTTTCTACTGTCTAGGACTGTAAATTTTTATTTCTTTTGCTCCTTCATTTGTAAATGATACAAAGTTATAAATTCTTTTGTTTTTTGTTCAGCTGCCTTTGCTGAGTTTTCGGCTTTACTTAGTTTTTCACCAAGTTTTTTAGCATATTTTTTAGCTCTATTCAGCTGCCATTGCTGAGTTTTCGGCTTACTCAGTGTTTGTCAGGACGTATCCGACCATACACCAAGTTTTTAGCGTATTTTATAGCTCTATTCAGTTGCCATTGCTGTATTTTGGCGTACTCAGTATTTGTCAGGACGTATCCGACCATACACCAAGTTTTTAACATGTTTTGTTTTGTTCAGCTGGCTTTCTTGCTTCTAGGGATTATTTTCCCGTAATGGCGATCGCTGCTTTTTGCAACTTGGGATTTTGTTTCTCGCCAGTTCTCGTTGCTGCGAGTATGAAACTGATGGACTTATGGTTGCAAGTGATATCATTTGAGTTATCAATGAGTACGATTATATCGCATAGTCTATCCTCGATAGTTTGGTGATATTCATTTGTTAATCGATAGAGGACTTCATTTATAGATATGGACATCGTGGCTCCATTTATTAAATGAGAGTATAATATCATCATATGGATGTTTTGAGGTAATTGGTTATTAAATCTCAACGTTGAGTTTTCGATAGTGTCTATTGAAAACATGGCTTCTGGACAAGTCAAAATATCCAAGTTCAAAACGTGGTCATATGAGTAAATACGGTAACTTGGAGAGTTATAGGCGGCCTATGAACTCTTGGCGATTACTGATATTAATCATGAGGATACACTTTCTCCAATATGATTGTCTAGGGTATGAATGAGGAGCATCTTCCTTTTCTATCTTTATTTAAGAGTTCAATTTTAGCTCTTTAGTGGAATGAGTTAAAATTAATGGATCGGACCTAAGTGAATCATTTGTTGATTGTGATTAGGTTATGTTTATTGAAGCTTAAATTTAGATGGCCCGCCAAGATCCCCAATCCACACGGACTTGCATGGATCACTTGATATATTCTACCGGACCAATTTAAGGGTCCATCTAGAATTGCATTTAATATATTAAGAATATAATTTGCACATTATTTTAGTAATGGGCTGCTCAATTATATTAATATATTAATGAAAGACATGTGGGCTTGTTTCTTTTAGTAAGAATGGGTCTGGTTCACATGTGGGCTTTTTATTTAAAGTCCAATGGATTAAATGAAATAAGAAAATAATATTTTGGCCCATTTACTCTAAGTGGGGCGGCAAGGGTTATTTTTAACCTAATATATTATTTTGTTTCATTGTTTTAATTAAATAAGAATTAATTAATTTATTAATTAATTGTTTAATTAAAGAAACAAATCTTTTCTAATTAGGAAATATATTTCCTAAAAGTAAAAGTAAAAGACTTGTTTGATAAGGAAATAAATAATTAGTTTTATTTATTTAATTAAATAAGAAGTCCTTTTATTTAGTCAAAATAAAAGAATAAAAGATCTATGAGTTGGATTAGGGTTTGATGTCTTAAAAACTAGATGGAAATTAGGGTGCAACATAAGCCTATGGTGGGCATGTGTTTTGCGGCAACCCTAGTTATTTCTAGGTTAGGATTTCGGCAACCCTAATAATAAAAGAAAAGAAGAAGCAAACTTAGGCCACCTATATATTGACAAGTATAGAATTCGGCCACCATATGTGTGTTCTTGATACAAATTTCTTCTTCTTCTCAATTCATAGAAAGATTTTATTCTACTAAAACAAAAAGGAGTGTTAGACTATTCTTTGATAGTATACTATTTGCTTATTCATCAATAAGCTTGTGTGTACGATATCAATCTAGGTTCACGCGAGTTTCGATCATTAGATTGAGAACTCAAAAGTGACCGGAATAATCTTAGTCATTCTTTTGATTGTTTTTGTGACTAACAAAGAAAAGAAAAGTTTGTTTTGTCCATTCACAGGTTTGCAATTCAAAGAAAAGGGAGACCACGCTCCTAGGTGATCCACGTTCGTGCTAGGATTGAAGATCTTGCGGATTACCATTGACGTAAGTCAATCGGATCACGCGACAAAAGGTATTCTACTTTTTGTTATTGTATATGTATGTTTAATTAATTAAAGGGTTTAAGGTTCATAAAAGGAAAAAAATTTTAAAACTACTAAATCTTATTTTTAGTATCGCTTCCGCTGCGTGTACTTCTTGGTATTTTTCCCTACAATTGGTATCAGAGCCTAGGTTGAACCCTTTTTAATTGATTAACGTATATACATGGATCGATTTCTTTTTATTGTGATTATGCATGTTTAGAAAGAGATGGCACTCTAGGTATTCGAATATATAATTACATGTGGATGTATGGATTTATATATGTTTATGTGGATTGTTATTGCTCGATTTTGGTCCTAGATTTTCAATGTAATTTTTGTTATGGAATTGTAACAAGAAGGGTGGTCTATCATCGCCATAATTCCTTCTTGGTAGTTGCTAGGTTTTATTTTTTTTTATATATAGGTGCAGTATTTTTTTAATACTACTGCAGTTTTTTTTAATTTTTATTATGTGCAGTTTTTTGTTTGTAAAAAGTACTGCAGTGATTAAAAAAAAAAAAAAAACTGTAGTATTTTATTTGTTTAAATACTGCCGTAATATATTTAGGTGTTGAAGATTCGAAGACACGAAGAAAAACGAAGCAACCGGAACCGAGAACGAGCACCGTGCGCACCCTAGGAGTGGATTGGGCTGCGCATGGCAAGCCCAAGCTTGGTGGGCTGCGCACGGCAGCCCTAGAGTCTTCATGGGCTGCGCACGGCAGCCCCTTTGTGGGGTTGTGAGTTGTGCACGCTCGTGAGTTGGGCCGAAGGATGAGCGTATGGTTGATGGGCCACTTGAAGATCTTGTATTTCTAAACAATTGTAATTTACTTGTTTTTCTAGGATGGGCCAAAATTGTTGCTATTTAATTTATGCTTAAATATTACAATATTTGTTATTGTATGATAACATGACATATAGAATAGGAGTGCCACTCATATATCTCTTTTGGTATGAACATGCATTGAATGATTTAGGTATCTAAATTGGCATCTAGATAACTTGGTAAATCATTCTATGGGATTTAATCACACGCCTTAAATAATTGAGTGGGAGAAGGTGTTTTTGTAACACCTATGGCCTCCAAGGTTAGTTGAGCTTTATTATTTATTGGTAATCCCCCCAAGGGGCGTCCATGAATGGAATTTAGCAATATACTTCCTTACAAGGATAGACTAGACAATGGACTCAAACGAGATCTACTCCCCAAGGAGGGATTTTCGTGAGAGAAAATTGAGGGTCGATATCTTGGTAACACACTCAATGTAATTTTATTGATATCCTCCCAAGAGTTCTTGTCAATAAAATTGCAAGGCTAAAATTGAAAACGCTGGTTGTTATGTTAACAATTAGGTGGGACCTAGTCTAACTAGTAAATGGTGCGAACTCCCAAAGGAGGCGTAACATTTATGGGTGTTAGATCACCGTTGAATTTTATGATTGAGTTATTTATTTAATTCAAGATAAATATTTAAAAGTGCTTTATCATGATTATTTACTTATATATGTTTTGTTTTATTCAGAAATCATGACCCCATCACTTATAAACATCCTGAAAGACAACACTTTAACTGGAGATAATTATGTCACATGGAAAAGGAAAATTGGGTTGTTGCTGCAAAGTGAAAAACATAAGTTTGTTCTAACTACTCCTAAACCACCTGCTCCTAATAATGAATCTAGCATAATGTGTAGAGATGAGTATGAGCAGTGGAAGACTTCAGATGATATGGCAAAATGTTACATTATGGCCACTATCTCCGACGTGTTGCAACAGCAGCATGAAGGAATGGAGTCCGCTGCTGATATAATGATGTCTCTATAGGAGATGTTTGCTATAAAGTCCAGGATGACTAAGAGAGAGGCAGTGACTGCTTTTATGAATCTTAGGATGAAACCTGGACAGGCTGTGAAGGATCACATGATGAAAGTCATAGCACATCTCAACATTGCTGAACTGCATGGCGCTGAGATAGATGGTGAGACAAAGATTGATATGGTTGTCAATTCATTGTCAGATTCCTTTGATCAGTTCAAATTGGACTACACTTTGATCAAAAAGGAATACACCTTACAAGGCCTGATGCAAGATGTTTAAAGTGCTGAAAAGATCCTTGTGAAAGGCAAAGGTCAAGAGATTCATATGGTTGGTAAAGTTGCTACTGTTAAGGCCCGTCAAAAGGTCAAGAAACAACAGAAGAAAAAGCAACTTGGGCCTACCAAGAAGGAGACCAAGAAAGTAACCAAGATCAAAGGGAAATGCTTCCTTTGTGGTGAAAAGGGACATTGGAAAAGAAATTGCCCAAAGTCCCAGAATAAGAAGGAAGAAGGTAATGTGAATTATCTTGAAACATGTTTTTTGGCTGATTCTACAGATTCTTGGATCATAGACTCAGGAGCCACTAATCATGTTTGTTATTCCTTGCAGGGGTTCCAAGAAAGGAGAAGGCTGAGTAAGAATGAAATCAATTTGTGCTTGGGCAACGGAACGTTAGTGTCTACAAGTGCAGTGGGAGATATTAGAGTTTATTTGGATTCTAGAAGGCATTTAGATTTAATAGACGTTTATTATGTACCTCAATTCAAGAGAAATTTAATTTCAGTTTCTTGTTTGAATAAATTTGGATATTCGGTTACTTTTAATAAAGTTTTTATTATTAGTAAGAATGACAAAATTATTTGCCAAGGTACATTGGAAAACGGTCTATACTTTTTGCATAGAAATATCTCTCACTCGTTAGACACAGAAATAACGGAACCTAATCATAAAAGAGTAAAATTATCAACAGATGAAACCTACCTTTGGCATTTACGCTTAGGTCATATTAACCTTAATAGGATTAAAAGATTGGTATGTGACGGACCTTTGAGTGACTTAAAGTTGATGATCTACCAACTTGTGAATCTTGTTTGGAAGGTAAAATGACCAAAAGGACGTTATCTGCCAAAGGTGCAAGAGCCATTGAATGTTTAGGATTGATACACACTGATGTATGTGGACCTATGAGCATTCAAGCTAGAGGTGGATATGAGTACTTCATCACCTTCACAGATGATTACTCGAGATTTGGTTATGTGTATCTCATGTGACATAAGTCGGATGCTTTTGACATGTTCAAAGCATTCAAAGCTGAAGTGGAAAATCAGCTTGAGAAACACATAAAAATCTTGAGATCTGATCGTGGTGGAGAATATCTATCTGGTGAGTTTCAGCAATATCTTATTGATAATGGGATAGTTTCTCAGTTTTCTGCACCAGGTACACCTCAACAGAATGGGGTAGCAGAAAGGAGAAATAGAACTCTTTTGCATATGGTTAGGTCTATGTTGAGTTATTCAACGCTTCCTATTTCTTTTACATTCTAAACGATGTACCATCTAAGTCTGTTCCTAAAACACCGCATGAGTTGTGGACTGGGCACAAGCCTAGTTTACAACACTTAAGGATATTTGGTTGTCCTGCGCATGTGTTAAAAGGAAAGACAGAAAAGATGGAGTCCCGTTCAGAAACATGTATATTTGTAGGGTATCCAAAAGAAACTAACGGATATTATTTCTATAGTCCTTCAGATCTTAAAGTATTTGTTTCGACAAATGCTAAATTTCTAGAAAAGGACTATATGAATGATTTTGTGCCTAGAAGTAGAATTGTCCTGAATGAGATGTCAGGAGATACAATTCCACGAGAGGTTACACAACCTAACCCAATTGTAAGTTCCGATCCAACACAAGATCAACAACCTACCATTCCTCGTCGTAGTGGGAGGGTTAGAACACAACCTGAAAGATACATCGGTCTAGGAGAATCAGTGGAGAATCTCCCGGACGACGATGATCCCTATACGTACAAGGAAGCTATGGAGGATGTTGATAGTCGCCATTGGCAAAAGGCAATGCAATCCGAGATTGAATCTATGTTCGATAACAAAGTTTGGTCCCTTGTAGACTTGCCTAAAGGGATAAAACCCATTGGGTGCAAGTGGGTATACAAGAGGAAAAGAGGTATGGATGGAAATGTGGAAACCTTTAAAGCTAGATTGGTAGCTAAAGGGCATACACAGAAAGAAGGTATCGATTACGAGGAAACCTTCTCTCCTGTGGCCATGCTTAAATCCATTAGGATACTCTTATCCATTGCAGCATCTTTAGATCTAGAGATTTGGCAAATGGACGTCAAGACAGCTTTCCTTAATGGAAGTCTTGACGAAAGCATCTACATGATGCAACCAGAGGGATTCATTGAAAAGGGCCAAATGGAAAAGGTATGCAAGTTGCAGAAATCCATATATGGATTAAAGCAAGCATCCAGATCCTGGAACATAAGGTTCGATCAAGCTGTCAAAGGTTTTGGATTTATTCAAAATCCTGACGAACCTTGTGTATACAAAAGGATTAAAGGCGACAAGTTGGTTTTCCTGATTCTTTATGTTGATGATATACTACTCATTGGAAACGATGTAGGTGTATTGACATTAGTAAAAGAATGGTTAGCAAAACAATTTGATATGAAGGACTTAGGAGAAGCAAGTTTTATTCTAGGTATCCAAGTAATAAGGGATAGAAAGAATAGAACGACTGCATTATCCCAAGTTTCATACATAGACAAGATCTTGTCTAGGTTTTCCATGCAGGATTCCAAGAAAGGTATGTTACCTTTCAGACATGGAATCAAGCTTTCTAAGGAACAAGTTCCTAAGAATGAGCATGAAGAGCAATTCATGAGTAGAGTTCCATATGCCTCGGCAGTTGGAAGTCTCATGTATGCAATGCTCTGTACTAGACCAGATATTTGTTTTGCTGTTGGCATAGTTAGCAGGTTTCAATCGAAACCTGGTCCTGATCACTGGACGGCAGTCAAGCATATTTTCAAGTATCTCAAGAGAACGAGAGATAATATGCTTGTATACTTTGGAGGGGATTTGATTCCCGTTGGGTATACAGATTCTGATTTCCAATCAGATTCTGACTCCATAAAATCCACATCAGGGGCTGTGTTTACTATTGGAGGAGGAGCAGTTATATGGAGGAGTATCAAGCAATCTTGTATTGCTGATTCCACCATGGAAGCTGAGTATGTTGCTGCATGCGACGCTGCCAAAGAGGCTGTTTGGCTCCGCCAATTCTTGATTGACTTGGAAGTGGTTCCTAGTGCGAATAAGCAGATCACTATTTACTGTGACAACAGTGGAGCAGTGGCTAATTCGAAAGAACCAAGAAGTCACAAGAGAGGTAAACACATTGAAAGAAAGTATCATCTTTTAAGGGAGATTGTTCAAAGAGGTGACGTGACGATTACCAAAATCGCGTCAGCAGAAAACCTAGCGGATCCCTTCACAAAACATCAAATAAGAGTTTCGATGGGCATCTAGAGAACATGGGCATGAGAGATATGACACATTTGCTATAGCGCAAGTGGGAGATTGTTAGGATTATGCTCAATAGCAAGAGTGTAATATTGTAATTAACAATCTTTTTCATATTAATAAAGTGATTTCTGGTTTAACAAATCGTATAGCATTTATAGTTTAATATTATAATTGTCAAAGTAAATAATCATAAGGTCTAAAGACTATGAGAAAAGAAGAATTGCTCGTACATCTGGATATGTATGTGGTAGACACAATTCTTTAGTTAGTCTTGAATAATGTTCACAACTTAAGTTAAAGGTTGGGCACCTTTATCTTGTTAAAGTTGTAGAATTCTTTTGCTAGCATTTGAGTGGGATCAAATGAGATATGATGAGTCTAAAATCATCGGAGTGTCTTCGAGCAAAAGGATCTAGTGCACTGGGTGCATTGAACTGGGTCACAATGAAAAGCTTTATCTAGAACCGTCAATAGATAATAGTCTTTTCATTATCAGGACAATCGGAGAGTCTATCTTAATCCTGAGATAAATGATGGACTTATGGTTGCAAGTGATATCATTTGAGTTATCAATGAGTACGATTATATCGCATAGTCTATCCTCGATAGTTTGGTGATATTCATTTGTTAATCGATAGAGGACTTCATTTATAGATATGGACATCGTGGCTCCATTTATTAAATGAGAGTATAATATCATCATATGGATGTTTTGAGGTAATTGGATATTAAATCTCAACGTTGAGTTTTCGATAGTGTCTATTGAAAACATGGCTTCTGGACAAGTCAAAATATCCAAGTTCAAAACGTGGTCATATGAGTAAATATGGTAACTTGGAGAGTTATAGGCGGTCTATGAACTCTTGGCGATTACTGATATTAATCACGAGGATACACTTTCACCAATATGATTGTCTAGGGTATGAATGAGGAGCATCTTCCTTTTCTATCTTTATTTAAGAGTTCAATTTTAGCTCTTTAGTGGAATGAGTTAAAATTAATGGATCGGACCTAAGTGAATCATTTGTTGATTGTGATTAGGTTATGTCTATTGAAGCTTAAATTTAGATGGCCCGCCAAGATCTCCAATCCACACAGACTTGCATGGATCACTTGATATATTCTACCGGACCAATTTAAGGGTCTATCTAGAATTGCATTTAATATATTAAGAATATAATTTGCACATTATTTTAGTAATGGGCTGCTCAATTATATTAATATATTAATGAAAGACATGTGGGCTTGTTTCTTTTAGTAAGAATGGGTCTGGTTCACATGTGGGCTTTTTATTTAAAGTCCAATGGATTAAATGAAATAAGAAAATAATATTTTGGCCCATTTACTCTAAGTGGGGCGGCAAGGGTTATTTAAGTGGGGCTGCGTGTACTTCTTGGTATTTTTCCCTACAGAAACTCGTCTTTATGTGACGGTAGCGATATACGATGGTGAATGCCCTTTGTGGCTGGCGAGTGAAATCGGGAATTCTCAGTAATAAATTACTCTTTTATTGAATATTTCCTGCAACTTTTGTTAACGTAGCCATAAAGAAAATGCTAAAACGAAAAACTGTTCTAAGACATAAAAAAGGTTGAAAAAGCTCTAAACTTTGAAAAAGTTAAGGATAATATATCTTCAAGTATTGTGCATTGCATGGGCGGGGTAGTTTACCAAAACCTTCTCGAGTAATGCGATATGCCCCGTGGCCAGTTATTCCTGTAATTTGATAAGGCCCTTCCCATTTGTCTGCGAGTGATCCTACAGCTTTGTCTCTTGTTCCCGGATTCACCCTTTTCAGCACCAAGTCACCAAGCGAGAACCTCCTTTCACGCACATGTGAGTTGTAATATCTGGCTACCCTCTGTTGGTACGCGGTATTCCTTATTTGTGCACGCTCTCTTCTTTCTTCTAACTCATCCAGACTGTATTTCAGCATATCAATGTTAAGTTCTGGTTGGAAGAGTTGTACCCTTGGTGAAGAGAATGACGTTTCCACGGGAATGACAGCTTCACCTCCATATGCCATGGAATATGAGGTCTCACCTGTTGAACCCCTCTCTGTGGTTCGATACGCCCAGAGCACTTGTGGTAATTTATCTGCCCAGCTGCCCTTTTTTGTTGCCAATTTAGCTTTCAGGTTGTGCTTTATGATCTTGTTTATTGCTTCAGTCTGGCCATTCGTCTACGGATGTGCTGGGGAGGCGTAGTAGTTGTTGATGCCGTACTTGTCACACAGCTCTCTGAATTTCCTACCATCGAATTGGGTCCCATTGTCCATGATGATGGTGTTTGGTATCCCGAATCTGTACAGGATATTTTTCTTTACAAAGCTTATAGCGTTCGCTTCTGTTATATGTACCAATGGTTCGGCTTCTACCCACTTCGTAAAATAATCCACGGCTACTATGGTGTGCTTTGCTCCTCCAGTTGCTGTTGGCATTAGGCCGATTAAATCAATTCCACACATGGCGAACGGCCACAGCGAGGTGATACTTTGCAAAAGTTCAGGTGGTTGACGGATGTTGTTGGCAATTTTTTGACACGCCTCACATCTCGCTGCTACTCTTTTGGCGTCAGCGAATAGTGTTGGCCAGTAAAAACCCTGCCTTAATGTTTTGTGGGCTAGGCTGATACCCCCAGCGTGGTTCCCACAATTTCCACTATGTATGCTTCTCAGGATACCTTCTGCTTCCTCAGGTCCGACACATCTCTGCAGTGCCCTTGAATACCCCCTTTTGTACAGTTCTCCATTGAGTACTGAATAGCTCTGTACTTCAACCGTTTTGCCTCTAATGGGTTGATCGGTCATTTATTGTATATGTTTTTGATCCCCATTCCTCCAATCAATTGCTTGTTTCTCGAGTCTTTTAGGGATTTAATGTGTGTTTATGAGCTTTTTCAGGATTTTGGATCCAGATGAATATATTGAAGAATATCAGGCAAATAGTGCTATTTTGAAGATGTCAGGGGCTTTCGTGCAATTATCCAATAGTGCAGCTAAAAGAGCTCCAATTGTTCAGCAGCGGTGCAACAGTGCTCCAAGATCAGTAGGAACCGCTGCCGAGCCGTTGCCTAGCCGCTGCCGCTGCCGAACCGCTGCCGCTGCCGCAGCGGTTCTCCGTCTCTCGTCAAGACCGCTGCCGCACCGCTGCCACTCTGGCAGCGGTCACGACAGCGATTGTGCGATAAAAGGCCATTCGAGGGGTGCTTTTCGTAGTCAGATTGAGCAGTGCCTATAAATAGGTTATGATATCTTTTAGGGCACTCTCTCGCTCATTCGCTCTAAATTCTCTCTGGCTTTTAACTGGTTCAACAACTCTCCCATTCAGACATTCCACACTTTTTGCTCATCACATAAATTCATCATCCACCTTTACTCATAGAAGATTCGAAGACGAAGGAGTTCATCGAGGAGCTGAAGAATTTGTTGAAGCTTTCAATGGGTTTTATCTTTTCTCCCTCTTGTTTCTTTGTTTCTAATATGTGTAACTAAACTCCATACTAGGGAATCAATGTGAACCTCTATGAATACTCTTTGTTAGAATTGACTATATTTCCATTAATTCAGGTTTTGATTCATTCAATTCATCCTATAACTTAATTCTTTATTCTTGTTGATGCATAGTTTTATGCTAGGTAGGAATTTAGGGTTTTTGATTGTGATTTATATCTCAAGTTTTTGAGTTAAATTAAATTATAATTGAGAGCCAATATTTAATTGAATGGATAAAATTAGCAACCCCAAGTTTTTGGGACGCAATTTTGGTTCACTTGTTCTTGTGCTTAATGGGTTTTTGGTTTTGATTCATATCTCAAGTTTTTGAGTTAAATTGAATTGCAATTGAGAACACTTGATTCATCCCAGGATCATACGGTAATAATCATAAATAAAATAAGAACGAACCCTTAACTTGAGTTACATCTTTTATCAAAAGTCAATTCGAAGCATTGAGTAGACATAGTTGGGGAGCATTGATGACCTAGTCCTCTTACCTCTTGATCACATTCACATATTCTTTTTAATTGTTTTCTTAGTTTAATTTAGTTAATCGATACTCAATCAATCAATCAATCAATCAATCAAACAATCTCTCTTGGATACTGTTAATTGCTTAACTTGAATTAGAACTAGTTTCATTGGTAAATCACTTTTCCTCGTGGGAACGATCCCTACTTGTCACTGTACTTATCTCACGATTCGTGCACTTGCGAGTTAGGTTTTTATAACACGATTTTACACATCATGGGTCACTTGGGAGTACATCATTGACGAGATATTCTTTGATTGGTGTGATCCAGCTGTTCTTCTCGCCAAAGACTGCCCCCACTTCTTTTGATTTGACTATACTCGGCTGCAATAGGCGGATCATGGATATACTTTTGGGCCAGATGTTGATTGTGGCAGATGCCAATTTGGCCAAGGCATCAGCTTGCTCGTTTTCTTCTCTGGGACATGAATAATTCTGTATTCTTTAAATCTTCCTAACAGTTCCTTTGCTAATTCCAGGTAGGTGATCATGCTTTCATCTCTCGCTTGGTATTCATCTAGCACTTGATTGACAACAACTTGAGAGTCGCTGAAGATTTCTACCTCATCTGCCCCTAGGACTGTGCAAACTTTTAAACCTGCTATGAGTGCCTCGTATTCAGCTTGATTGTTAGTAGCTTTGAAGTCAAAACGCAAGGCACATTCGACTGAATCTCCTTCCGGGGTTGACACTACTACTCCTGCCCTGCTGCCGTGCGTGTTTGACGAGTCGTCGACGCGGAGTTACCATTTGAATATTTTCTTATTTTGCTCCACCATCATTCTCGCCACCTCTATGCTTGGTTCGGTGAACTCTGCTACAAAGTCTGCCACCGCTTGTGCTTTAATTGCTGTCCTGGGGAGATACTCTACATCGAATTCACTTAACTCGATCGCCCACTTCGTTAATCGACCGGATACTTCTGGTTTCTGCGGGATTAACTTCAGTGGGCAGTTGGTGTATACCCCGATTTTATGAGCCTGGAAATATGGTATTAGCTTCCTTGCTGCTGTTATTAGAGCGAGTGCCATTTTTTCAGCCGGCGAGTACCTTGTTTCGGCTGGTAACAGTGCTTTGCTGGTGTAGTATATTGGCTTCTGGATCCCTTCTTCTTGTCTTACCAGCACGGAACTTGTGGCTACTTCAGAGACGGATAAGTACATATATAGTGTCTCTCCTGTTTCTGGTTTTGATAGCAGCGGTGCCTGCCCAAGATGATCTTTCAAAGCCTGGAAAGCTTTTTCACAATCCTCATTCCACTCGATTCCCTTTCCTTTCTTTAGAGCTTTAAAAAATGGTAGGCATTGGTCTGTTGACTTAGCTATGAACCTGTTCAGCGATGTTAGGCACCCCATGAGTCTTTGGACGTCCTTCAAAGTTCTTGGCGAAACCATTTTTGCTAGGGCTTGGATTTTTTCAGGGTTCACCTCTATTCCTCTTTGATGTACTTGATATCTGAGAAACCTCCCAGACGGTACGCCGAATACACACTTTGCTGGATTCAACTTCATTCCATACTTGACCAGCACATCGAATGTTTCCCTCAGGTTATCTGTATGTCTATCTGCTGTGACGCTTTTTGTTAGCATATCATCAACGTAAACCTCCATATTTCTCCCTATTTGTTTGGCGAACATTTTGTTGACTAAGCGCTGGTAAGTTGCTCCAGCGTTCTTCAAATCGAATGGCATGATCGTGTAACAGTACAACCCCTGGTCTGTGGTGAACGCTATATTTTCCTCATATGGCTTGTGCATCTTTATCTAGTTATATCCTGAATACGCATCCATGAAGCTCAACGTCTCATGCCCGGCTGTTGCATCGACTAATTGGTCAATCCTTGGTAGCGGGAAGCTATCCTTGGGGCAAGCCTTGTTCAGATCGGTGAAGTCGACGCATATCCTCCATTGTTTGTTCTTCTTTTTCACTAGAACTACATTCGCCACCCATTCTGGATACTTAACTTCTCTAATCAATCTTGCGGCGAGCAACTTTGACACCTCCTCTTTTATTGCTGCACTTCTTTCTAGGTTAAAGCTTCTCCTTTTTTGCACAACTGGTTTGCATTTTTCATTCACAGCTAGGTTGTGTGAAATCACGCTTCTATCAATTCCCGGCATGTCTTCGTGGCACCAAGCGAAAATCTCCTTATACTCTCTTAACAAGTTTGTCACATCTTTCTTAACTCGTTCAGTCAGCCTTGCTCCGATCTTGACTGTTTTGTCCGGTTCTACTTCGTTTAAAACAATCAACTCAGTTGGCTATTCTTTTTCTCTGCTTGTTTCGTCCCTTGGGTCCAGTTCGAAGGTTTCCAGATTATCTTCCTGCACTTCCTCATCTACTTCGAATATGCTCAAGGTTTCCATCCCTTCCTTATCTTTGAAGATTGATAGGTTAGCGCGGCGAGCCATCTCCTGTGACCCTTTCAATTCTCCGACACCAAATTCTGTAGGGAACTTTACTTTTAATGCATGGGTCGAAGTGACAGCTCGAGCTTTGTTAAGAAACGGTCGGCCAAGCAAAGCATTATATGGCCAATTATGGATGTCGACTATAACAAAGTCTAGCAGGATCGTTTGCCGGCATGGTGCTGTACCAAACCTTACTGGCAGCTTCACAGTTCCTAACGATCTAACTTCTGCGCCACCGAATCCTTTTAATGGCACATGGAATGGCTCAAGATCTTTTCTGTCCAGCCGCAACTCATCATATACTCTGGCACTTAAAATATCAGCTGAACTCCCGTTGTCAATCATCACCCGAAGGACATCCCTATGGGCTATTCGAACTCCCACTACGATTGCATCACTAGGCTTTGCATCAATTCCGTCTGAGTCTTCTGCTGTAAATGTTATAAGGTCGTGTCCTTCTCTTCCTTTCTTGGGGTTTCTTTGCACATAATTGATCTCCATGCTTCTGCTTTCATACATCACTTCTCGGACTTCTGACATCCTTTCTCGATTGCTTCTCCCAGTATGAGGTCCGCCAAAAATGGTGTTTATATTGGCGTTGGGGCTGTTTCTCCTTGGACTCTTCCTTTCCTGCACGTTTCCTTGGCGGCTGTCTTGGCGACCACCGTGCTTGTCCCCTTTCAAAGCAAAGTCCTTCAGGTGCCCATCTCTGATCAAGCTTTCAATGTGATCGCGCAGCTGGAAACATTTCGAAGTTTCATGCCCATGGTCTTTGTGAAACCGACAATATTTAGTCGTATCTCTCCTGGCATTTGCTGACTGCTGCCGAGGGTATTTAGCGAGTCCTTTGTCTTCTACCACAGACAGTATCTCCTCCTGATCGCCGGTTAAAGGGGTGTAATGGTTGTACCTTCCTCGAAACCTACTGGCTCGAGCGTTTCCTCTGCTTTCCCTTGGATGTCCCTTTTGGCCCTTCTCATCTCTCTAGCGATCACGTGACTACGTCTTTTTGTCATCCTTATGGTCCGATTTTGAGTCAGGCTTGTGTCCATATACATAGCTACCCCCTTGCGCTATTTCTTCTTCTTCCGCCAGTGCATAGTCGCCAGCTATTTCCATCATCTCCTCATAAGTTTTTGGTTTCTCCCTTCGTAGGTCAAAGGATAATCGCTCACTTTGTAACCCATTGGTGAATGCGGCGATCACAGCTACATCACTGGCGTCTTCAATTTGAGCAACCTCCTTCCCAAATCTTGCTAGATACTTCTTGATCGACTCATTACGTTCCTGTTTCAAGTTGGATAGATGAGCGAGTGACTTTCTTCTCTGGACACTCCCCATGAATTGCCTTATGAACGCTTTGTTGAGATTTGAGAAACTGCTTATACTTTCGGGTGGAAGTCTTCCAAACCACCTAGAGGCAAGGTCGCCGAATGTTTGCGGGAAGGTGAGGCACAATAGCCCGTCATTGGATGAGTACTGGGCCATAATGTTACGAAATCGGCGAACATGCTCCTTCGGATCCTTGTTCTCCTTGTACTGCTCGATGGTTGGCATTCTAAACCTGTCTGGAAATTGGGTGCGAGCGATATTTTCAATGAATGGGCTATCTGATTCATCATCCAAAGATACGTTACGACCATACCTTCGTGCAATCACTAAAACTTTTCTTGATAGCTCTTGTAGGGTGACATCTCGCTGACCAGTTGGTTCTCCTGATGGATCGAGTCTACTCTTGATTGTTATTCTCCCATGATTGCTTCTATTATCCGGGCTCCTTCGATCTTCAGTGCTCTCGGATCTTCTTCGCCACGCTCTCTTAGATCGTAATTCCCTTCGTGGATGTGGACGAGGACTCGGACTCTTATCTTCAGACGAGATAGAACGGTGTCTCCGTCGGTTCCGTTGATATGTGTCACTAGAATTGATCCCATGTGTTCGTGCATGGTCTCGCTCCTCCCTAGATTCTTCATTCATCACACCTTTTCCCTTCCTTTGTTTTCTCCCTTCGAAATTCTCAGGGTGGTCCTGTGGAGTCTCCTCAGTGGATTGTATTGCTTGCATCAGGGGTTGCAATGTGAACTTCTGATCGTATCCTTCCGGGCGGATGGATTCCAGGAGTGGTTAACTCGTAAGGAGAAGAAACTCCCAACCCTATGGGAAGCGAAAGCCCTATTTTGCTGGCTTCGCTGATTAGGTTCACCAATGTAGTCTAGAAGTGCTGTAGAATCCCGGGATCAGCTGCCCTAGTTCCTGGCGTTGCCGCCGATTGTTCCCCGATCATCGCTGCCCTATCTCCTGTCGGCGCGGTTGGTTCAACAATTAGGTCTCCGCTGGAGTTACCATCTCTGTCACTATCGTTGTTCATATTTTTCAGTTCGTAAGGGTTCCTCGAAGTTTCTGTTCAAAGATCCCCTTCTTCTAGCGCCAATTGTTGACGGTGAAATTTGGATTGCCACGCACTTAACAATTATATCAAATTAATATAAAACGAGAAAATTAAGAACGCATGCAAAAGACAGATTTTACGTGGAAAACCCTTGAATGGGAAAAAACCACGGCGCCCCCTGAGGGCAGAAGAATAATACTAGGTTTTTGTTGCCTTGTTACACACTCTGATCTCTCTTACAATTGCACTCTCCTCTCTCTAGATTTCCGAACCCCTTCCTCATGGGATAGGTGGTTCTATTTATACATGTCTAATTAGGGTTTCCCCTTGTTTTTAGCCGTGTGGGTGGAAGGTTTCCCTCTTTGATTCGTACTAGGATTCCCCTCTTGTCACGGATCCAAGTCTACTTTCCTCTTTATGATTCCTTCTTGTTATGGGTCTTCTAAAAGTTTAGGGTTTATTTCTGTGTTTCTGCCGAGTCGGTTTAGGCTTAGTATACTGGTGCAGCGAGTACCTTTAGTTCTGGGTATCGTCTCTTTGGCGACCACATTTCTACTTTTGGCGAGTAAATATCTAGCTTCGGCGACCATATCTTTGACTCCCTTTTGGCTTGAGGTATCTTGTCATTCTGACTTGTCACACTCCCTCCCTTGACCCGGTCAATGAGTGACGTGGCAATCTTTTATTGGCTCTTTTGATGACGTGTCAGGTTGGTGAATTTATACATACAACACATGTCATGTCAATTATATAATGCATAGAATCTAGTTATAAAATAAATAGAACACAAATAGAGATTCAATACATATTAAAGCTTAAGCAAAACCCAATCCAAATGTTCTTACATCAATCCCCTAGAAAGGGGGTTTAATTACACATATTACAATCAAAGGGAAGGCAAGTAAAAGATTAGGAAATCACCCTTAGGTCTCCTTTTGTAGAGCTTGATCCTTTCTTTGCCTTTGATGCTCCTTGTGCAAAGAGTGGATGATGAGGATGTGTCTAGATAGGTGGAGTCAAATGGGAAGTGACTAAGGAGATATGTGGAGAAGATGGGAAGAAAGGAATGATTGAGAGAAGGTAATCTAGATGTTGAGTTTGGGATGGAGGAGAAATGGTGGGGTTAGGAATGGTAGAAGAAAGGTGGTTTCTTGGTTGTCAAGAGTTGTTCAAAAAGAGAAAATAGTGATGTATTTATAGGCATTTCAAATTAGGTCACGGATGGCTAATTACCAAAACAACCCTCTTACATGGCAAATTACCATTTAGTCCCTAAGAAGGGACCATTCCGTAATTTTCCCCACTGGGACAATTGTATAGAGAGGAGATCGTGGTTTGCGTTCATGGTGACATTTTGGGTGACACTGGGACGACATCATCTAGAGCCAAAATCAACCCCTTGTCGCCATGGCGACATTGAAATGCAAACCGCAACATTGATTTACACGGTGTGGTCGCGGTTTGGGAAATGGTGACATAAGGGCGACACTTTGAGGGTCGTGGCTTAGAGGATCCCGGCGGTTGGAGGATCGAGAAGAGGAACGATCAAGTTACCATTGATCTTACCGTCATTTTGGCACCAGAATCGATCGAAGATAGGTCAAAAAACGGGGTGACTCAGGCGGCGGTGTGCCAGGGTTTATGGTGGCCATGGTTGCTCTGCACGCGTGAAGAGGAAGAAGGTTGAAGAAGAAGATGGGGTGCATTCAGCAGAGACATGGGGTGCGCGCAGTAGCTCTTGTTTTGTCTTATATGGGGTGTAGTTAGTAATGAAATGGGGTGTAAATGTGTAATCGGGTGCACCTTGAGGCAGTTGGGCCACGCTTGGGCTTCATGTTGGGCTTATGTTTTTGGGTCACGCCTGCTTGCCCACCTAAGTGAAATGCACCGTTTCACTTACAGGTGACGTGGGCTGTTGTGATTTGCATAGCAAATTGCAATTTGGCCCCTGCATTATTCTATTATCACCATAACTTCAATTCTTCATCAATAATTGCAGTTTTACCCCTAAATAACCAAATTACTCTAATGCCCCTGAACTTCGTAATTACCTGAAATCACTTAATTTACACAATTAAATCACGGGATATTGCCTAAGAATCAAGCAAAAAGAGAAGGAAGTGAGGGTCAAAATCATACTAATTTTGGTTCGATTATCTACCTCAATCCCTTTATTAGATATGATATGGCCCAGAACAATTCCTTGTTGTACTATGAAATGGCACTTTTCCCAATTTAGAACCAAGTTGTTCTTTATGCACCTTTTTAGTACTAAGGATAAGTTACCAAGACACAAGCTGAAGGGAGTTCTTAAAAACTGAGAAGTCGTCCATAAAGACCTCTATTATCTCACCCACCATTTCAGAGAACAAAGACATCATACACCTTTGAAACGTCCCTGGGGCATTACAAAGGCCAAAGGACATTCTTCGAAAAGCATATGTTCCATATGGGTAGGTGAACATGGTTTTCTTCTGATCCTCTAGGGCGATCACTATCTGATTATAACCTAAGTAACCATCCAGGAAGCAATAGAACTGGTGCCCTGCCAACCGTTCCAAGACTTAGTCTATGAAAGGTAATAGGAAATGATCTTTCTTGGTGATGGTGTTCAATCTACAGTAGTCTACGCAAACGTGCCACCCAGTCTGAAGCCTTTGTGCCACTATCTCATTCTTGTCATTCTTTACCACTGTAACTCCCAACTTCTTTGGTACTACATGGATCGGACTCACCCATCTACTATCTGAGATAGGGTAGATGATCCCGGCATCTAGAAGCTTTAGTATTTCCTTTTTAACAACTTCCTACATGATCGGGTCTAGTCTCCTTTGTGGCTCTCTTGTTGGTTTTGTGTTTTCCTCTAGTAAGATCTTGTGCATGCATATGGTGGGACTGATACCTTTTAAATCATCTATAACCCATCCAATGGAATTCTTATATTCTCTTAAAACCGCAAGCAAATCTTCTTCTTGGCTCTCTTCTAAATCGGCTGAAATTATCACTGGATTCCTCTTTTCTTCATTTAGGAATACATACTTTAAGTTGGACGGAAGTGCCTTCAATTCAACTATTTAAGGTATCTCTTCCGATGGCAAAATATCATCACCGCTTTCTATCTTTTCGAATTCTTCTTCCACAGCGACATCTACTTCCTCCTCAAAGAAATCCATAGTGCTACAGTCGTGGGAGCCAATTGGGTATGTTAGAGAGTCAAAGATGTTGAACTCCACCGTTTCGTCTAACACCTTCATGGTAAGCTTCCCTGCATGCATATCTATTACAACCCTAGCGGTTGCCATGAAAGGCAGACCCAAAAGTAACTTCAAATCCCTCTCATCTCTACCTTCATCCATGTCAATCACCACAAAGTCGACAGGTATGATTAGCTTCTCAATCTGTATCAACACATCTTCGAGAATACCTTTAGGACTCCTTGCCAAAGCATCCGCTAAGACAAGGGACATGGTGGTTTTTCTAAGGTCATTAAGACCAAGCTTCTTATAGACAGAAAATGGCATAAGGTTAATGCTTGCTCCTAAATCCAACATCGCTCTTTTGTGATTCGATCCACCAATTGTTATGTTTATTATAAAACTCTGAATGTACACAAACGAAGTTAAATTGCTTAAAGCATACCTAGAGGGGGGGGGGGGGGGGGGGGTGAATAGGTTTTTACACCTTTTTTCAAACCCTTGAACAAACATCCGTTTGTCCCTCAAGGTAGCCTTACACACAACACAATAAGCCAAGGTAGACATACATAGACAATACGATGACACAATCATAAGAGAAATGTCTAAGTATATCAACAAGTCATGTGAGGTAAAAATCAAATAAACATAACAACAAAATAAGCTTGTATTTCATAAGATGTTCAATGTGTTACAAGAGTGAGCAAAATGTCACTAAACAAATATTACAATATACAAAAGAATCAAAGATACAAATTGATCTATAGAATGAATACACTAATCACACTATACAAAGACTTGGTTCACAATACATCACAAGTGAATATTATGAATCAAGACAATAAAATATACAATTAAAATATAAGAGAAGAGATAGAAAGAATTAACACAAGGGATTTTTTAACGTGGTAAAACCTCCAAGGAGGAAACATCCACGGGTTGAACTACAACCATTGGGTACTATATTATTGGAAAGTAAACATAGAACATTCACAAAGTGACCAATCTTTAGCTCACCCAACCTAGTCAAGTCTAAGCCTACCCAACCCTATTGGAAAGTATGAAATCCCTCAATGATGCGGAACCACCATATATTGGACAACACACTCAACCAACATCGATGGAAGATTAGAAATTCCTCAAGAGTGCATACACATCCCGTGTACCCCGCTCTATCGGAGTCTATGTCTAACCATACGCCTAGGCCTACCAATATATTAGCCAACTCCCTATCCAAGGCACTCTTGCCTCTAGGGAGCCTCCCATGCATGACTATCCGAGTCCTCCCGACTCTAGCCATGACTCCTTGCTTACCTATCCGAGTCATCCCGACTCTAGGCAAGTCTTCTTGCTTGGCTATCCGAGTCATCCCGACTCTAACCAAGACTTCATGCCTTTTACAAGGACTTCCTAGTGTGATCATGTAAATGCAAATGATGCAAACATTCATTTCAACATAGAACATGTGATCAATACATTCTATGGCACAAATAGACCTAAACATGTGAAAACACAATTAATCAAGTCTAGATGCAAAAATACATGAATAGAAACCTAAGCATGTGAAACACCTAACACATACACTCAAAGTCTCATTCACACATATAACACTTGAATCACAAAATGTTCATTAAGTCCTAATTCAAGATGCTATCAATATACAATCAAAGGCTAGATATATGAGATTAAAATCAATCAATATACTAGACAAAAATTAAAATCAATCAATATACTAGACAAAAATATAGAGCAAGGTTTTGAGATTTACATCAATCAAAACCTATATTCTCTAATTCACAAACAAATACACAAATCCTTGATTTCTTCAATCAAAGGACCAAATCAAATCTCAAAGTCATTTTAACACAAAATTAATTCAATTAAGTATCAAACAACCTAAGATGCCATTCTAATCACAATACAACTCACAAACAAATGTAAAACCTAGAATCATAAAATCTAGTCAACATAAGTCCACAAATTGAGTTTCAATTGGAATGATAATCAAGCTACCTTTTCAAATAGCTTTCATAAAACAATAACATAGATATAGAAGAAGAAACCCCAAGCATTTGGAAGGTCAAATAACAAGAAATCCCTAAGATGAGACCATTACCTCGGATCTTGAAGCTGGTTCGGAATTCAGTGATCAACCACTGGAAATCACGATCAAACAGCTACCAAACCACTTGGAGATGTTAGAGGACTCAAATACGAACACTCTCCAACTTGAATCACTCAAATCCGACTCCGGATGAGGAAGATATGGTGTTTCGAAAATTTGAAAATTCAGAGGAGAGGGCTGACGGGAAAACTGATTTTTTCTTCTTGAAAATTCAAAATGAGAGAGAGAGGGAAGAAATAGGAGGAGAGAGAAGGAGGGAACCGGCCAATCATGTGGTGCCACGTCACCCCCAGGCCGTGGGGGGCACGTGGCCCACACGGGAGTAGAGGGTGCTCTAGGCCGTGGGGCCCACGGCCTCAACCACGGCCAGCCCATGTGGCCCACGGCCTGGGCTGTCCTCTCCCGCGCTCCCTCGGTTCGTCGGCCCGTATCTCGGGCGTCCGAACTCCGAATTCGAATCCGTTTTCGGATTACGAACTGTGACTCTCTTATGCACGTAAATGACTATACAACTTTGAAAAATGGTTGAGAAATCATCTCGGAAATCATCGATGAAGTCAACACAACGTAAGAGAACGTAAAGTGGCATAGTCAACACGTTTGGACTCGAAACCTTATGAATGAGTAACCAAAACGACCGGAACTCAATAAGGCATTGAATAAGAACATGTTCAAGTCCTAAACATAAATACGGAAACATACAAACACAAATATACACACATATGCTAGTTTCCGGACATAGTCCTAGAAAATGCAAAACACAAAGTTTATTAACTAAATGTGAATGCATGAGCATATTTTGTCAAGTGTGTGAAAGTGAAATGTAAATGAAATAAAATCATGAAGGGACACACAAGAATGATATGTGTGAGTGTGTGCCTAGCCTTGTAAGAGATAAGAGGTCTTTGAATACCTTTGTAGACCGATAATGTCCAAAACTCTTAAAAGCCGGCAACTTGAACGAATAATGGTTGAGACGTCCTTCGTCTTCGAAATCCTTCATTTACTAACCACTAAACATTACAAGTAAAACACGTTTTGATATGGAATTAATGCCAACACTAATTATCAACCTAACAAACTCCATGGGTCTTTCATTTTTTGGGGCAATGTCCTCTGAATCACGGCACTTACATTCTCATTTAGAAGCTCCTGTTGTTTCGGCCTAAACCTCTCTTTATCCTTGTGCAAGTCTTTGAAAATTTTTCCATAAGCCGGCATTTTCTAAATGGCATCCAAGAGTGGTAAATTGATGGTTACTTTGGAAATGAGGTCATAGATGTCCTGATGTGACTTATCCATTTTAGAGTTCTTCAACCTTTTAGGAAATGGTATAGGTGAGACACATAAGAGTTTGGTGACTTATTGAGTTGTGGCATTGGTTCCGGACTTGCTACCTCAACATCGTCCTCCTTTTCCAACTCCTTCTCACCCTTTCCTTTCATTTGTACAACCTCATCCTCTTTTCTAGAAGTCTCCTTATTGCTATCTGAAAGTATACAAACGAAGTTAAATTGCTTAAAGCATACCTAGAGGTGTGTGGGGGGGGGGGGGGGGGGGGGGGGGGGGGGGGGTGAATAGGTTTTTACACATTTTTCAAACCCTTGAACAAACATTCGTTTGTCCCTCAAGGTAGCCTTACACATAATACAATAAGCCAATGAAGACATACATAGACAATACGATAATACAATCATAAGAGCAAAGTCTAAGTATATCAACAAGTTATGTGAGGTAAAAGAACAAATAAACACAACAACAAAGTAAGCTTATATTTCAATAAGTGTTCAATGAGTTACAAGAGTGATCAAAATGTCACTATACAAAAATTACAATATATAAAAGAATCAAAGATACAAAATTGATCTATAGAATGAATTCACTAATCACACTATACAAAGTCTTGCTTCACAATACATCACATGTGAATATTATGAATCAAGATAATAAAATATACAATTAAAATATAAGAGAAAGAGATAGGAAGAATTAACACAAGAGATTTTTTAACGTGGTAAAACCTCCGAGGAGGAAACATCCACGGGTTGAACTACAACCATTGGGTACTATATTATTGGAAAGTAAACATAGAACATTCACAAAGTGACCAATCTTTAGCTCACCCAACCTAGTGAAGTCTAAGCCTACCCAACCCTATTGGAAAGTGTGAAATCCCTCAATGATGCGAAACCACCATATATTGGACACCACACACAACCAACATCGATGGTAGATTAGAAATTCCTCAAGAGTGCATGCACCTCCCGTGTACCCCGCTCTATCGGAGTCTATGTCTAACCATACGCCTAGGCCTACCAATACAATAGCCAACTCCCTATCCAAGGCACTCTTGCCTCTAGGGAGCCTCCCATGCATGACTATCTGAGTCCTCCCGACTCTAGCCATGACTCCTTGCTTACCTATCCGAGTAATCCCGACTCTAGGCAAGACTTCTTGCTTGGCTATCCGAGTCACCCTGACTCTAGCCAAGACTTCATGCCTTTTACAAGGACTTCCTAGTGTGATCATGTGAATGCAAATGATGCAAACAATCAATACAACATAGAATATGTGATCAATACATTCTATGGCACAAATAGACCTAAACAAGTGATATCACAAGTAATCAAGTCTAGATGCAAAATATGAGAATAGAAACCTAAGCATGTGAAACACCTAACACATACACTCAAAGTCTCATTCACATATACAACATTTGAATCACAATATGTTCATGAAGTACAAATTCAAGATGCTATCAATATACAATTAAATGCTATATATATGAGATAAAAATCAATCAATATACTAGACAAAAATATAGAGCAAGGTTTTGAGATTTACATCAATCAAAACCTATGTTCTCTAAATCACAAACAAATACACAAATCCTAGATTTTATCAATCAAAGGATCAAATCAAATCTCAAGGTCATTTTAACACAAAATTAATTCAATTAAGTTCCAAACAACCTAAGATGCCATTCTAATCACAATACAACTCACAAACATATGTAAAACCTAGAATCATAGAATCTAGTCAACATTAGTCCACAAATTGACTTTCAATTAGAATGATAATCAAGCTATCTTTCTCAATAGCTTTTACCAAACATAAACATAGATATAGAAGAAGAAACCCCAAGCAAATGGAAGGTCAAAAGGAAAGAAATCCCAAAGTTGAGACCATTACCTCGGATTCTGCAGCTAGTTCAGAAATCAGTGTTCAACCACTAGAAATCACGATCGAACAGCCACCAAACCACTTGGAGATGTTAGAGGACTCAAATACAAACACTCTCCAACTTGAATCACTCAAATCCGACTCCGGATGAGGAAGATATGGTGTTTTGAAAATCTGAAAATTGGAGAGGATTCTCTTGCGGGAAAACTGAAACTTTTCTTCTTGTTTTTCAAAATGGAGAGAGAGAGAGGGAAGAAATAGGAGGAGAGAGAAGGTCAAAACCAACCAACCAAGGGAGCCCACGTCACCCCCTGTCCGTGGGGGGCGCGTGGCCCACACGGGGCTAGAAGTCCCTCCAGGCCGTGGGGCCCACGGCCTCACCAACGGCCAGCCCAAGTGGCCTCACGGCCTGGGCTGTCCTCTCGCGCGCTCCCTCGGTTCTTCAGCCCGTATCTTGGACGTCCGAACTCCGATTTTGAATCTGTTTCTGGATTATAAACCGTGACTCTCTCACGCACGACGACGACTACACAAATTTGAAAAACGGTTGAGAAATCATCTCAGAAATCATCGATGAAGTCAACTCAACGAATGAGAACGAAAAGTAGCGTAGCTACATCGTTTGGACTCGAAACTATATGAATGAGTAACCGAAACGACCGGGACTCAATAAGGAATCATAATAGAGCATATAAAAGTCCAAATATAAAAATACGGAAACATACAAATACAAAGACACACACATATGCTAGTTTCCGGACATAGTCCTAGAAAATGCAAAACACAAAGTTTATCAACTTAATATGAATGAATGAGCATATTTTGCTAAGTGTGTGAAAGTGATATGTAAATGAAATTAAATCATGAAGAAACACACAAGAATGATATGTGTGAGTGTGTGCCTAGCCTTATAAGAGATAAGAAGTCCTATAATACATTTGTCGACCAATAATGCACGAATCTCTTAAAAGCCGGCTACTTGAACGAATTATGGTTGAGACATCCTTCGTCTTCAAAAATCTTCAATTACTAACCACTAAACATTACAAGATAAACATGTTTTGATATGGAATTAATGCCAACACTAATTATCAACCTTACAATCTCCCTCTTTGGCAAATTCCATGTCAAAACCCCTAAACAAACACTAAAGCAATTACAAAGAAAATTTGGTCACAATGAGTACAATGAGTTACACATATAGACACAAATTAACAACCAAAACAAGTCTTGAACTTCAACTTGGTCTTCTCTTGATATCACCTAAAAAGAACTTGAAAGCACAAGAATATCCAAGAGACAACAAGTATGGCAATATCCAATCTTAGGCAAGAAAATAGTAACATATAAGTTCATATGGATCAAGTATGCTCCCCCTTAATACATACTATCCATCAAAATATTCTAAGCCAAGATTCAACCAAAAACATATTACATGCCATATAGTTCAAGCTAGATACCAAATATACAAACATATAAAACAACTAAAATGAGACTAAGTAAGCTAGATTTCTCCCATGTGTTTCTCATATTTCTCCCCCTTTTTGACATGATATGAAGCCAAAGGGAAAGAGTAAGAAAATATACCTCATGAAGCTCTCTAGCCACTTGTGCCACCAAGGAAAGAAGAACGGTGTGCGGATCTCACATATTGCCTTGTTGGAGTTGATTTTCCTTCCAACTCTTTGATCCTCTCATCTTAAGCGACAAGCTTGGCACTAAGGTCTTCAATCTTCCTTTGTGACGCCTCAATCAACCTACGAGATTCTTCAACCTCTTTCCTCAATTTTAAAGCCCAACTAGGAAGAGCGGGTGAGCTAGGGACATGGTTAGAATCAAGAGAATCACCAAAAAGCCTAAACACATCATTAGACTTTCCCTTGTCCTTGTATGACATGGTTGCCATACGTTTCTCACTCAACTTCTCTAAGGGAGGAAGCATAATATCACCATCAAGATTCCTCACACCTTTAGCTAAGCACAATTGAGTTATAAACCCCGGAAAAGCCAATTTCTTGTCCAAACGACTAGTACAAGCCGCAATTTCAATTTGCTCCACAAGCAATTCACCAAGGTTTATAGGTTTGTTAGTCACCAAGGCATATACAATCTTAATTTTGTCTCTATTAAGCTCCGAAGCATTAGTAGAAACAACAAGATTGGAGCACACAAATAAATGCCAAAATGCACTAATTTTTGTTAGCTCACCTTGCCTAATAAAAGCACGTTTCCCCCACACAAAATTACTATCATCACATAGAGTCCTACCCATTAAATCAAGGTTTTCCAAGATGTCAACATCAAGGAATTCCAATTCAATATCATCGGGCAAGTTTAGAAATTCATTAACCTTTCTAGAACAAACTCTAAAGACAACTTTCCTTATGCTTAGAGTAGCACTAGTCACAGTAGAACCAGATTTGTAAGCATGATAAAACTCTCTAACAACAGTCTCATTAGAGATTCCTAACATGTTCACCCATGAAATCCAATTTCTACTCTTAAGCACATCATAAACATAGGATCCAACACAAGAGTCCAAGTCAATACCTCTTTCTTGAATTAGCTTTTTGCAACAAAAAATTCCCAATTCATCCACTTTGTTACCTTTGGAAATTTTGGAAGAAATTGTAGGTTTGGACTTGTCAATGGGAGTTGAAGAAGTATTTCCACCAATCTTCTTTGCTTTTCCCATAATCTTGCTACACAAAACAAACTAAAAACCAAAGTGAGAGGAAACAAAGAAACAAATAAAGAACCAATAAACATATACAAAGGCAAAACACTATATTCAATAAATCATCATGCAAATAAGAATTTATCATAGCATCTTCATGATTTATCAAAAATAAGAATAATGCCAACAAATAACAACCTTGAAGAACATGTGAACATGTCATAAAAGAGAACAAGAATTTAGCATATTATGCTCCCCCTTGACAAGTGCCTAATCTAAAATCAAGATAGACAAATGTTCACAAAAATCACCACACAATCACATCACAAGCAATTTTTATTAGATTTGCAAATAAGCTTCACATATCTAAGAGAGTTACATCAAGATTTTCAATCACTCTCATATGTCATCAAAAATTGCTAAAGTATCAAAAATACTAATTAAGCAAATGTGAGTGTGTGAAGATTTTGCTTCAAGTATATGAAAAGAAGTAGTTTGATAATCAAGCATGCATACAATTTCAACATCTATTCATCTTAGGCCTTTCCATAAAAAGGTCAAACCGGTTATCATCCAAAATTTTGCTTATAAAGAGAATAGATTTCAACATGTGAGCGTGTGTGTGTATGTGGCTCGTCAACCCATTTCTATTTGTCAACCCGAGCTCATTTGATTATTCAACTATACTCCAAAAGCCTTTTTTTTTTTTATTTCGGCTTGAATCAAAGATTTTTTTTTTTTTTTTTTATGATTCAATTCAACACTTCTTTGATTTTTCTAACAAAAACATATACACCTCATGGCGGCTTTCACTCATCACAATGGCGTAGCCCTTTCCTACATTGGGTGGCTTCACAACCAAGGTGTGTAGCCCTTTCCATGAGGGTGCTCGTTGAGTTCTATGTTGCCGAAGCAAATGGATACCAACCATTGGTCATTTTTAAATGTACTAGTCCTTAGGACTTCAAGGTGTATCCAAAACGAACATCAATCAAGCTCAACATACTTAACAAAACATACAAGAGAAGCAAAGTGCATTTTTGAAACCAATTTCAAGGCTTAAAAGCACATGATCTAGAAGCAAGTAAAGAGACTTACTTAAGATCTCTACTTCTCAAGAGAGTAGCTATCAAAGAATATGAAGCTCACATTATTCAAAAATTAGCCACTCAACAATCATACAAATAACAACACACTTCATGAAATAAGACCAATGTGAACACTTATTACCAAAAGATCTTAAACTAGCAAATGTCAAAGAGGACCATATAAACACTATACTAGTTCTCAATTATGACATGCTTCATGAATATGATACAAACAATGAGTTGATAGATGAAAAATCAAGTAAGCAAGCAATATGATATAGAGATACCTTCGCAAGCTATTTTCACCAAATACAATGTCTTCACCCTTTTTATGAGTCCTCTTGGCTTGTAAGTCCTCATGACTACAAGTTATAGGTGTGTCGATACCAAGAGACTAAAGACAATGTAATCCAACTCAAAAAAAAAAAAAAAATGACTTTCTCTAAAAGCCATAACAACAATGTTACCATATAGATTCCAAAAAAAAAAAAAACTTCTCAAAAGTTAATCAACAAATTTTGATTATCATAACAAACAAAGTGAGATAGCTAAGTTCATGTCAAGTTGTAAAGATACAAAGCAAAAAGCTAAGCTTCTTATCAACAACACTAGTCTTAAAGCTAACTCACATGTGCAACTTACACTAATGGTAAGAGCACTCACCCTTGACAAATTTTGTCTTGGGTGGACATACACGAACATCATCAAGATTCTCTTTGACCACAATGTTGAACCTAGAGTAAAGTTCTTCCACAACTTGATTCACAATAATATCATTAATACTCTTTTTCTCAACATTGTTAGCAACACATGCATGGTCAAATTTTGAAGGATATGCATTCTTCACCTTCCGGACATTCTTAACATGCTTTGAAAATTATCATGCTTTCCATATTCAAAAGCTTTAGCATGCATAGAATTTGGTCCAATCTCCCTATTCCTAGATGCATTTTCTAAGTTGCAATATTCAATGAATTTATAGCACTTGGGCTTGATATGGCCTAAGGTATTGCAAAAATGACATATGGGAACAAAAGGAGAGATTTTACCTTCCGGTGGTGGTGGTGGAGGACAAATGGGAGTTTCAAGGGGTACCTTATTCTTCAATTTGTTCTTCTTCTTGGAACGTCTCTTCTTAGGGGCTTTCTCTTCAATGATAGCTTCGCTAGTAGGAAGTGATGCTTCTATGAGCTTCTCTTCAACCACCGCTACACTTGAGCTCCCTAAGTTCATATTAGAGATGATCCTATCCTTTTCAAGTAAAATACCATCAACTTCGCAAAGCTTCTTTTCAATAGCATTCTTTTCACGCAAGAGCCTACGAGTTGTAGCAACAAACTCATCCACTTGAATCTTGATCAAGTCCTCCTTCTTATCAATCTCACTCAAGGCTAATTTCAACTTCTCCTCAAGAAACTTCACCTTAGCCAAAAGATCAATGTAGGACGGATTATCACTTAAACACTCTTGATGACTTTGATCAATCTCCTTATCCAACGAATCTTGATTTACATCCTCTAGAGTAGAGTGAGAAGCCATGAATGCAACAAAGTTGCTTACTAGCTCTTCTTCACTAGAAGACTCATCATTTGAGCTCTCCTCATCACTAGAGGCATCATCTTCACTCCATGTAGCCGCCATAGCCTTTCCCTTCTTGTCCTTCTTAGAATCTCCACTAAGACAATCCGAAGCATAATGTCCAAGCTTCTTGCACTTAAAGCATTGAACCTTCCTATTGCTCTTAGCATGGCCACTCCTCTCATGAGGTGGAGTAAAGGACTTCTTGACTTCCTTGTCCCTTGAGTACTTGCCACTTGACTTGGCACCTTTCCTCATGAACTTCCCAAACTTCCTAACCAATAACGCCATCTCCTCATCATCATCGCTACTACTAGCTTCCTTGACAACCTTGAGAGCTAAACCCTTGTTCTTAGCCTTTGGTTTCATACACGCCTCAAAAGTTTGAAGAGATCCTAGCAACTCATCTATGCTCATGACGTCAACGTCTTTGCTCTCTTCAATGGCGGTAACCTTGGCTTTGAACCTCTTTAGAAGTGATCTAAGAATCTTCCAATTTAGCCTCTCACCGGAGATAGGAGTACCAAGTGCTTGGCATTGGTTGGCGATGTCTAGTAGCTTATCTTGGAAGTCAACAAACTTGTCTTCCTCACCCATTTGTAAAACCTCAAATTGGGAAGTGAGCAATTGAAGACGAGACTTCTTCACCGCTTTAGTCCCCTCATTGGTGACTTGGAGAGCCTCCCATGCCTCCTTAGTGGTTTCTAGGTTTTGAATGTAGGAAAATTGCCTACTATCAACACCTCTGAAAATAGCATTCACCGCCCGATGATGCCATTTTGCTAACTCAAACTCATTAGTAGACCACTCACTCCTAGGCTTAGAAACGGTCACTCCATCCTCAATCTTGTTAGGAGCAAGGTAACCTTCTTCAACGGTTATCCAAGCTCTCTCATCAATAGATCAGATGTAAGCCTTCATCCTCAATTTCCAAAACCCATAGTTGTGACCCTTGAGAAGAGGAGGCCTAGAATTCGAAGCCTCTTCGGTCATCACATCATCTTGGAAAACCATACTAGCAAAAACCTAAGCAATCCACTCGTAAGTATAAACCGGATCTCATCGAGTGTCGTCCGACGACCTGCTCTGATACCAATTGAAAGTATACAAACGAAGTTAAATTGCTTAAAGCATACCTAGGGGGGGGGGGTGAATAGGTTTTTACACCTTTTTCAAACCCTTGAACAAACATTCGTTTGTCCCTCAAGGTAGCCTTACACACAACACAATAAGCCAAGGAAAACATACATAGACAATACGATAATACAATCATAAGAGTATATCAACAAGTGATGTGAAGTATAAGAACAAATAAACACAACAACAAAGTAAGCTTGTATTTCAATAAGTGTTCAATGAGTTACAAGAGTGATCAAAATGTCACTATACAAAAATTACAATATATAAAAGAATCAAAGATACAAAATTGATCTATAGAATGAATTCACTAATCACACTATACAAAGTCTTGCTTCACAATACATCACATGTGAATATTATGAATCAAGATAATAAAATATACAATTAAAATATAAGAGAAAGAGATAGGAAGAATTAACACAAGAGATTTTTTAACGTGGTAAAACCTCTGAGGAGGAAACATCCACGGGTTGAACTACAACCATTGGGTACTATATTATTGGAAAGTAAACATAGAACATTCACAAAGTGACCAATCTTTAGCTCACCCAACCTAGTGAAGTCTAAGCCTACCCAACCCTATTGGAAAGTGTGAAATCCCTCAATGATGCGAAACCACCATATATTGGACACCACACACAACCAACATCGATGGTAGATTAGAAATTCCTCAAGAGTGCATACACCTCCCGTGTACCCCGCTCTATCGGAGTCTATGTCTAACCATACGCCTAGGCCTACCAATACAATAGCCAACTCCCTATCCAAGGCACTCTTGCCTCTAGGGAGCCTCCCATGCATGACTATCCGAGTCCTCCCGACTCTAGCCATGACTTCTTGCTTACCTATCCGAGTCATCCCGACTCTTGGCAAGACTTCTTGCTTGGCTATCCGAGTCACCCCGACTCTAGCCAAGACTTCATGCCTTTTACAAGGACTTCCTAGTGTGATCATGTGAATGCAAATGATGCAAACAATCAATACAACATAGAACATGTGATCAATACATTCTATGGCACAAATAGACCTAAACAAGTGATATCACAAGTAATCAAGTCTAGATGCAAAATATGAGAGTAGAAACCTAAGCATGTGAAACACCTAACACATACACTCAAAGTCTCATTCACATATACAACACTTGAATCACAATATGTTCATGAAGTACAAATTCAAGATGCTATCAATATACAATTAAATGCTACATATATGAGATAAAAATCAATCAATATACTAGACAAAAATATAGAGCAAGGTTTTGAGATTTACATCAATCAAAACCTATGTTCTCTAAATCACAAACAAGAAGTCTTGCCTATATATTTTATCAATCAAAGGATCAAATCAAATCTCAAGGTCATTTTAACACAAAATTAATTCAATTAAGTTCCAAACAACCTAAGATGCCATTCTAATCACAATACAACTCACAAACATATGTAAAACCTAGAATCACAGAATCTAGTCAACATTAGTCCGCAAATTGACTTTCAATTAGAATGATAATCAAGCTATCTTTCTCAATAGATTTTACCAAACATAAACATAGATATAGAAGAAGAAACCCCAAGCAAATGGAAGGTCAAAAGGAAAGAAATCCCAAAGTTGAGACCATTACCTCGGATTCTGCAGCTGGTTCGGAAATCAGTGTTCAACCACTAGAAATCACGATCGAACAGCCACCAAACCACTTGGAGATGTTAGAGGACTCAAATACAAACACTCTCCAACTTGAATCACTCAAATCCGACTCCGGATGAGGAAGATATGGTGTTTTGAAAATCTGAAAATTGGAGAGGATTCTCTTGCGGTAAAACTGAAACTTTTCTTCTTGTTTTTCAAAATGGAGAGAGAGAGGGAAGAAATAGGAGGAGAGAGAAGGTCAAAACCGACCAACCAAGGGAGGCCATGTCACCCCCTGTCTGTGGGGGGTGCGTGGCCCACACGGGGGCAGAAGCCCCTCCAGACCGTGGGGCCCACGGCCTCACCAACGACTAGCCCAAGTGGCCTCACGGCCTGGGCTGTCCTCTCGCACGCTCCCTCGGTTCTTCAGCCCGTATCTTGGGCGTCAGAACTCTGATTTTGAATCCATTTTCGGATTACGAACCGTGACTCTCTCACGCACGACGACGACTACACAACTTTTAAAAACGGTTGAGAAATCATCTCGGAAATCATCGATGAAGTCAACTCAACGAATGAGAATGAAAAGTAGCGTAGCTACATCGTTTGGACTCGAAACTATATGAATGAGTAACCAAAACGACCAGAACTCAGTATGTAATCATAATAGAGCATATACAAGTCCAAATACAAAAATACAGAAACATACAAATACAAAGACACACACATATGCTAGTTTCCGGACATAGTCCTAGAAAATGCAAAACACAAAGTTTATCAACTTAATATGAATGAATGAGCATATTTTGCTAAGTGTATGAAAGTGATATGTAAATGAAATTAAATCATGAAGGAACACACAAGAATGATATGTGTGAGTTTGTGCCTAGCCTTGTAAGAGATAAGAAGTCCTATAATACCTTTGTCGACCAATAATGCACGAATCTCTTAAAAGCCGGCTACTTGAACGAATTGTGGTTGAGACGTCCTTCGTCTTCAAAAATCTTCAATTACTAACCACTAAACATTACAAGATAAACACGTTTTGATATGGAATTAATACCAACACTAATTATCAACCTTACACTATCTCCAATGGCCTTTCCACTTCGAAGGACTGCCCTTGCGCTAGCTTGCTCAAGTTGGCTCAGGAATCTCCCATTCTCTCTTTCTTGAAACAATTCCACCAACTGCCCAATTTGGGATTCGATTCTATGAATGGAGGCATCCATTTCACTTGATTGTCTATCATTTTTCCACATGTATGTTTCCTAACTCTCTACATGTTCTAGCTGCAGTAGCTGGGCCTCTTGTGTATCTTGTTGGGCTGATTGCATGAATTCTCCTATCATTTCATCTAGTAATCCCCTATCCAGTTGACAGGAATCAATGCATCCTAGGTTGTTGGAACACCCCTCATCCGGAGTCTGTGACGCTTTGATGAGGTCGTTTTGGTACTCAACAAAATACAATATATATATATATATATGTAATCTTTTTTAAAATAATATTTTACAACTTTGGAATCCTTTAGGATAGAAAACTTAGTAAATGGTAAGCTAGATTTGTTCCACAGGGAAATGAAGTAAAACGTTAGATTGATTAACTAATCTAAAATGCAATAACATAAATCATAATGAGTAGATAGTGTGTGGCTTAAAATACCACAAAACATGCATAAAGTAAAAGTAACAAAAGTGATAGGCAAAATAGAATCACAACAATCTAAGATAAGAAAAGTGGGTGAAAAGTCCTGGAGGCGTGTTTAATATAAAGCTAGAGGGGGGGTGAATAGATTTTATCTAATTTTTACCCAATTTTCGCGTGCATGTCAATTTTACGAAAATACCCCTAGCAAGTCAACAATACATACAAGTGTAATAAGATGCGGAAATAATAAATGACACTTGATGTTTACGTGGAAAACCCAACCACTGGGAAAAACCACGGGCTGTTTAGTGCGCCACACTCGGACCTCGAAATCCACTAATTGAAATGGAGTTTACAACCTATGTAGACCTCGTCTAACACTCCGGTCAATAACCCCCCACTTCTACCACGCGGGCCTTTAAAAGTGGCTCTAGTCCAATTGCTTATGTGACCACCTGTTCCCGGTGTCCGACCTAATCCCGGTCAATCACACAAGACTTCAATCTCTCAAAAGAGATGCACAACCCTATGTGAATATGTATGAATATTCAATTAACAAACAAGGCTAGGGAACCTTAGATGCTTATCTAGGATGATGATATATTCAATTTAAATCAATCCTAGATATGAAAATAGCTATATGTCATGGCATACAACTTTAGCTAAGTAAAGGATAACCAATCCTAGATACAAAGCTATCACAAAAAACCCACAAACATTCAAAAGATTAACTAGTTGATTAAAAAACAATCTATCAACCTAGTTATAAATAAATCACACAAGAATGTTTATGGCATAGCTTTTAGGCAATAATGACCTAATCAATTAAGCTATCAAAAATAATCTCAATCATATAATGAGATTAATTAGCTAGATATAAAATAGGCATGAAAACCTAGCTAACATAAATAACCCAATCAACACATAATCTCAATCATGTATGTAGAAATTAATCTAAACACATACAAGTAATAAATGAGATAAAATTGATAAGTAGAAACACTAATTATGTAAGATAAAAGTGTTCAACAAATCATACCATGTGTGTTGAAGAAGACCCATGCATTAGCACATGCTAGATGAACCTAGATGATGCCTAGATGATGATTTGTGCATGTGGGAATGGGTTTAGAGAGATAAAGATGTAATCTTTAAGCTTTTTCTCTCAAGTCTCTCTTTCTCTCTCAAGAATAAGGAGCCTCTCTCTCTAGGGTTTGATTTTGTGGCTCTCCTTTCAAAAAGATGAGAAAGATATGTATTTATAATGCCCAAGTGAAACTATGTCGTTTTGGAAGAAGTGGAAAAATGATGGGCATTTTCGCGGTACTCGCGTCAGTGCAGCGACTCAATATTCGAGCGCTTCGAAACATGACCAAACGACATCGAAACCTTTCATATGATATATCGTTGGAAAGGTATGGATGTCTACTTTCTACTCGTTTTTATAGAATGACATTTTGATGTCTGTAGAAAAAGTTATGGTCATTTGAGTGACCAAAGGTCAGATTCGGATAACAGCTGTGATGCCCTGTTTTAGTGGTCACTTTGGAAATTTCAAAACCAATCCAAACGGTCATGAAATATTACGAATAATATACCGTTGGAAAGGTATGGGTGTCTAGTTTGTACAGAAATTTTCAAAACTCATTTTTAAGCTTTGTGTAAAAAGCTATGGTCACACGACCATGCAAAGGTCAGTTTTGAAAACACTTAAAAACATTGAAATCCAATCTTTTGAAACTAGACACCTTACTCCAATCAACCAAACCAAAACTACCACTTATCCAAGAGAAGAATGAGACCTTCTCAAGTGGTCAACCATCGCGCTAAGACATGCACACCATCGTGCAAGCGCGGACGTTTCCGATCACATAAACGGAAACGAATTACACCACACTTAAGACTAATCATGAAGTGCAAGTGTGGGAAGTGAATGCATCCTAATGCCTAAACATGTCATGGCATTTCAATGAACAAGATGCAATCACTTAAACATGCATGAATAGAATTCATGGCTTTGCATCCTAATGCCTAAACATGTCATGGCATTTCAATGAACAAGATGCAATCAAATAAATGCAAGAAGAGATATTAAATAAATCAATAAAGCACAATGCACACAAAATATAAACACAACATTCAAGAATAAGAGTTATGCATGTTGTGTGTGTGTGCAACTATATCTCTTCAAGACAATGTAAGCACTAGATATATACCTTTGGTGCTTGTCCTCTTGAGGTCTTGGAAAGGGTCTTTGATCTTCAACTAATCACCTAGACTACCCTTACAACCAAACCCCAACTTGTGGTTTGACCACGAAATAAGCCAATCAACAAAAGGGAATCCTTACAGTGGGTGAAATCAATTAAGAGATACGCTAGGGAGTTAATGAAGTTGCAAGTTGATTAGGGGAGCTTTTTAAACTATCTTAAAGAACCAATCTCATAATGATTAACCTCAAAACAAGGTTTGGATTATTGTGGTTGGTATTCCCTACAATAATCCATCATATTCATTGAATTCTTTAATCAAATAAGGTTGTCAATCCAAAGGTGATTATATAATAGATTATTCTACAAGATTATGATTAATAGGTTGATATACAAATCAATCATACAGTGACAAGAATCTAAAGATATAATAAAATAGAAAATACATAGAGATTCAATTGAAATATAGTCAAGCAAACCCCAAGTCCAAATGTTTCTAACACCAACCCCCTAGATTGGGGGTTTTAGCTACACATAGTTACAAATAGGAAAATAGAGTAATAAATGAGGAAATCACCCGTAGGTCACCTTCTTTAATGCTCAATCCTATCCCTTCTTAGATGCTCCTTTGTGCAAAGTGTGATGTATGTCAAATGGTGTGTAACTAAGGTAATATGGTGAAGAATATGGTAAGAGAGGAATGATTTGGTGAGGTAGGATAGATTTGGTGTTGAGTGTTTGATGGAAAAGGTAGTTCAAGGCTAGAAATGGAGGAATTTGGAAGTGGGAATTATGGAAGAGAAACTAGGTCTAAAAATGCTAAGAAAAAGTGTGCTTTCTAAAACTTTGTATATTTTTGTGTGTCTTCAAACTCAGAGAAGAGGGATATTTATACTGGTCTTGATTTTGTGCTGAAAATCGCTTGGGAAGTTGATATGGCAGGAATGTCACCATTTGTGTTGCCATGGTGACCTCATAGCGACATACTGTTACACATTCTGAGATCCAATTGTCGCCACGAGCATCATCTTTTTCACCCTTTGCAAATGGCGACACTGAGGAATTTGGGGTGATGTCGTTATTTGCCATTGAATGTCGCCATGGCGATATGCAAATGGCGACCACACTTGATGCAATCTTCTTGGAGTAATTTGTTTGTCACCATAGCGACCATGTGGCGATTTTTGCTCTTTTTGAAACACTCCTCCTTATCGCCATAGCGACCATATGGCGACATGGGGGCGACATTGACACACCTCCCTGTCGCCATGGCGACCTAAAATCAAGCAAATGGCGAAATGCCCTATTTCATTGCCTTTATGCTCATTTATGCACCAAGTTCCTCCTCTTATTCACAAATGCCCTTAAGGCCTAATAAAACTTGAAACACTTGATTTGACAACATTAAATACGGGGAATCGCTCGAGAATAAGCGCAGAGAATAAGAAATAAGGGTACAAAATCGTACCATATTTGGTCCGATCAAATACCCCCAAACCTATCTTTTGCTTGTCCTCGAGCAAAACAATCATCAATCAACCCCTAGATATTCATCAAGATATTTCACAATTTTTTTAAATAAGTTCAAATCATCCTAGCAAGGTTTTACCAGCCGTTGATTTATAAGCGAAACCAAATAATGAAGAGATTAGAACAATGATGCACTAGTGATGACCTATTCATGTAAGAAAATGTCAAGTAAAAATTAAAAGCATGCCACTTTTAGATATGATTGCACGCAGCGCGATCTTACATTCAAAAATGCCTAAGCTTCAAAGCAAAGGTACTATTCAGTTTAGAATTTAATTCGCCTTGATAGCTAGTCCTTACTGGATTCTCTCATTTCTTCTCTCAAATTCCTAAGCTTTCCTCAAAAGTACATATGCAATATGAGTTAATTTCATGAATATCAAATTGATTGCATATGATGTCATTTAAAACACAATTTATGAAAAATGAGGTCCCATGAATGGAGTTGCAAATCATGAATTAGAAAGAACATGCGAAAACCACAATTCACAAAATGGACATCCTTGAAGATCGTGAAGGTCTTTCTTTGGTTGTAACAGGGCTTGGGTGAATGGTGAGTCAAATAATGGATTTAATAGATCACAAGGAACCTAATGACTATACTTTCGGCATACATTCTAATTACAAGTTTCACTTGCTTCACACATTCGTTTACGCCTTTGGCGCCCAATTGCTTACAATATCATTTCAAATGCATATTTACTACTCAAACTTTTCTTGAGTAGCCTATTCAATTCTAATCTAGGCCAATTGTGCCTAATTCATATTTTTCTTTTCATTTTATCTTTTTCTTGGCTTTGCCTTTCTTTTCTTTTCTTTTCTTTTCTTTTTCTTTTGCTTTTGCTTTTCTTTTGCTTTTGCTTTTCTTTTTCATTTCAATACTCTTTATGTTAGGATTATGCTCAATAGCAAGAGTGTAATGTTGTAATTGACAATCTTTTTCATATTAATAAAGTGATTTCTGGTTTAACAAATCTTATAGCATTTATAGTTTAATATTATAATTGTCAAAGTAAATAATCATAAGGTCTAAAGACTATGAGAAAAGAAGAATTGTTCGTACATCTGGATATGTATGAGGTAGACACAATTCTTTAGTTAGTTTTGAATAATGTTCACAACTTAAGTTAAAGGTTGGGCACCTTTATCTTGTTAAAGTTGTAGAATTCTTTTGCTAGCATTTGAGAGGGATCAAATGAGATATGATGAGTCTAAAATCATCGGAGTGTCTTCGAGTAAAAGAATCTAGTGCATTGGGTGCATTGAACTGGATCACAATGAAAAGCTTTATCTAGAACCGTCAATAGATAATAGTCTTTTCATTATCAGGACAATCGGAGAGTCTATCTTAATCCTGAGATAAATGATGGACTTATGGTTGCAAGTGATATCATTTGAGTTATCAATGAGTACGATTATATAGCATAGTCTATCCTCGATAGTTTGGTGATATTCATTTGTTAATCGATAGAGGACTTCATTTATAGATATGGACATCGTGGCTCCATTTATTAAATGAGAGTATAATATCATCATATGGATGTTTTGAGGTAATTGGCTATTAAATCTCAACGTTGAGTTTTCGATAGTGACTATTGAAAACATGGCTTCTGGACAAGTCAAAATATCCAAGTTCAAAACGTGGTCATATGAGTAAATATGGTAACTTGGAGAGTTATAGGCGGTCTATGAACTCTTGGCGATTACTGATATTAATCACGAGGATACACTATCTCCAACATGATTGTCTAGGGTATGAATGAGGAACATCTTCTTATTCTATCTTTATTTAAGAGTTCAATTTTAGCTCTTTAGTGGAATGAGTTAAAATTAATGGATCGGACCTAAGTGAATTTGTTGATTGTGATTAGGTTATTTCTATTGAAGCTTAAATTTAGATAGCCCGCCAAGATCCCCAATCCACACGGACTTGCATGGATCACTTGATATATTCTACCGGACCAATTTATGGGTCCATCTAGAATTGCATTTAATATATTAAGAATATAATTTGCACATTATTTATTTAATGGGCTGCTTAATTATATTAATATATTAATGAAAGGCATGTGGGCTTGTTTCTTTTAGTAAGAATGGGTCTGGTTCACATGTGGGCTTTTTATTTAAAGTCCAATGGATTAAATGAAATAAGAAAATAATATATGGCCCAATTTATATAAGTGGGGCGGCAAGGTGAATATATTAACCTAATATATTATTTTGTTTCATTGTTTAATTAAATAAGAATTAATTAATTGTTTAATTAAGAAACAAATCTTTTTCTGATCAGGAAATATATTTCCTAGAACTATACTATTGGTAGTAGTATACTAAAAGTAAAAGACTTGTTTGATAAGAAAATAAATAATTAATTTTATTTATTTAATCAAATAAGAAGTCTTTTTATTTAGTCAATAAAAGAATAAAAATACTTATGAGTTGAATTAGGGTTTGAAGTCTAAAGGTTGATGGATATTAGGGTGCAACACAAACCCTTTTTGGTATGGGATTTGCGGCAACCCTAATGCCATTATAGGAAGATTTCGGCAACCCTAAATAAAAAAGGAAGCAAAATTCGGCCACCCTATATATTTCATATGATAGGGTTCGGCCACCTCTTATGGTTGATGGATTCAATTTTCTTCTTCTTCTAAACTCATAGACAAGTATTTGATTATTCTACTAAGACATAAAAGAGAGAAGAGATTATTCTTTTGATGGTACACTAATTGCTTGTTCATCAATAAGCTTGTGTGTACAACATCGAATTAGGTTCACGCGAGTTTCGATCATTAGATTGAGAACTCAAAAGTGACCAGAATAATCTTTGTATTCTTTTGATTGTTTTATGACTAACAAAAGAAAAAGAAAAGTTTGTTTGTCCATTCTCAGGTTTGCAATTCAAAGAAAAGGGAGACCACGCTCATAGATGATTCACGTTCGTGCTAGGATTGAAGATCTTGCGGATTACCATCGACGTAAGTCAATCGGATCACGCGACAAAATGTATTCTACTTTTGTTACTTGATATGTATAGTTAATTAATTAAAAGGGTTAAGGTTCATAAAAAGGAAAAATTTTAAAACATACTAAATCAATTTTTAGTCTCGCTTCCGCTGCGTGTACTACGGTATTTTTCCCTACACTTTACACAAAATTACAAACCTAGGTACATGCATCAACATTTTCACATAAAAGAGCTTACATTCATAACCTAAGCCTTAGCAAAATCATTTTGGTTGAGGTAAGTCAACTATTTAGGCTATATGGTAAATGTAGATGTGGTTCACAAAATAAAAAGCTTAAGATGTATTTGGCTTCGAAAGGGCTTAGGAGCACACACATTTAGAGGGTATGGAAGTATTTAGGTCAATTTACGGTTTTCTTCACATGCATTGCCTAAAGTCCTTTCTAAAGGTTTGTCCATGAGCAAATCAAAGCAAACCACAAGTAGTTTATAGTATTCTATGATATGCAATTTTTGAGTGCAAATGAGACCTATAAATGCTTAAAAGAGTGTTTGAGAGAGCGTGTTTAAAGAGTGAATTTTCGACAACTCAAAATATGCTTCTTTTAGGCTGTGTTTTGTGATCCTCTCAGGAATCTCCACTATTAATTCTTAGCCCTTCAAGCAACAATGATAATCCACTCTAACATTATGAGAAAAAGATACACGCGCTTTGTTCAATGAAGTCCCAAATGGCATTGAAACAAATTATAGCACGGTGTGTATGAAACTATCTAGAGGGGGGCTGAATAGATTTTAAACTTATTACCCAATTTTTCGTGATAAGTCAAATTATGAAATTACCCATAAATAGATAAAGCAATAAATCAAGTATAAAATGAGGAAATTAAATAACACTTGATTTTTACGTGGAAACCCTCACGAGAAAAACCACGGGCTAGTAAGTAAGCCACACTCGAACCTCGAATCCACTAAATGTGTAAACGATTACAACCTAATCCCGGAAGTAATCACACACCTACCTAATCCCGGTATGAGTGAACCTAGTCCAATTTGCTTACGATCTAAGCAACCTAATCCTGGAAGCTACACACAAGACTTACTTTCTCAATGAAGAGAATAACACCCTAAGTGAATATATGAATATCCAAATGCAACATAGAGCAAGGGAAACCCTATATGCTTATCTAAGATGATTAATATGCAATTAGAACAATCCTAGATATTAAAAACTAAATGCGTAAGGTTCCCATTTGTTGATTGGCTCATTTCGTGGACAAACCACATGTTGGGGATTCTTTGTAAGGGTAGCCTAAGTGTAGGTGTTATTGCTAAGGCCCTTTGAAGACCTCATTCTTGATAAGCACCAAAGGTAATTTTCTATGTGCTTACTTGTCTTGAAGAGATAGTTGCACACACTCACAACTCATGCATATGTTTAATCCTTGTATGTTGTGTGTCTTATTTGTGTGCTTTAATGTTCATTAACATCTCTTCTTGCATGTTAGTTTGATTGCATCTTGCATATCCAATTGCCTTGTCATGCTTAGACTTACGATTGCATTTTTGCATTGGGCGCTCCCAAAAGCGCTCTACAAAAGCGCTGTACGAACAGCCCCTTTCGAGCGCTGTACAGACCTGATCGATTTAATTCGGTCACTGTACGAGCGCTGTACAAAGCGCTGTACAGGGCGCTCTACGTAGAGCGCCCCTCTGTTTTCTCGTGAGAACAGAGCAAGGGCGCTGTACAAGCGTTGTACAGAAGTGCCCTACGTACAGCGCCCAAGGAAAAATAATGGTGTCACTTATCAAAACGACCACGCTTCATCTTGGCACCCTATATATATGCTACTTTGACTTTAGGTCAATCACAAGAGTTCATATTGAGATTTCATACTTAGGATATTTTTCAAAGAGAAGAAAAATTCCAAGAACTCATTTTTAATTACTCAAACACTTTTTCCATGATCATCAATCATCATCTAGCATCATCTTAGATCATCTAGATGTCATCTTGCATGGATTCTTCATCATACTTTGCTTGGTAAGCTTTTCACTAATATCTTACATATTTTGTGTTTCTCTTAACAAGCAATCTCAATTAATTACTTGTATGTTATTTTATATACTTTGAATACAAGTTTGAGATGAGTATGATGTATGTTTGAGAAGTTGTATTGTGATAGCTAATTAGGTTTTGTGCTTAATCTTGATTAGCTAAACTATTTGACATGTCATTTAGTTTGTGATATCTAGGTTTGTTCTAATTGCATATTAATCATCTTAGATAAGCATATAGGGTTTCCTTTGCTCTATGTTGCATTTGGATATTCATATATTCACTTAGGGTGTTATTCTCTTCATAGAGAAAGTAAGTCTTGTGTGTAGCATCCGGGATTAGGTTGCTTAGATCGCAAGCAAATTGGACTAGGTTCACTCATACCGGGATTAGGTAGGTGTGTGATTACTTCCGGGATTATGTTGTAATCGTTTTACACATTTAGTGGATTCGAGGTTCGAGTGTGGCTTACTTACTAGCCCGTGGTTTTTCCCGTGAGGGTTTCCACGTAAAAATCATGTCTTATTTAATTTCTGCATTTTATACTTGATTTATTGCTTTATCTATTTAGGGGTAATTTCGTAATTTTGACTTAATACGAAAAATTGGGTAATAAGCTTAAAATCTATTCACCCCCCCCCCCCCCCCCCCCCCCCTCTCTAGATAGTTTTATACACACTGTGCTATAATTAGTTTCAAAATGACATATCAAATAGTTTAGCTAATCAAGATTAAGCACAAAACCTAATTAGCTATCACAATACAACTTCTCAAACATACATCACACTAATCTCAATCTTGTATCAAAAGATATATGAAAATCATACAAGTAATAAAATGAGATTGCTTGTTAAGAAAAACACAAAATATGTAAGATATTAGTGAAAAGCTTACCAAGCAAAGTATGATGAAGAATCCATGCAAGATGACATCTAGATGATCAAAGATGATGCTAGATGATGATTGATGATTGATGATCATGAAAAAGTGTTTGAGTAAATAAAAATGAGTTCTTGGAATTTTTCTTCTCTTTGAAAAATATTCTAAGTATGAAATCTGAATATGAACTCTCTTAATTGACCTAAAGTCAAAGTGGCATATATATAGGAGGCCAAACCAAAGTGTGGTCCTTTTGATAAGTTTGCCTCAAATTTGCCTTGGGCGCTGTATGTAGAGCACTTCTGTACAGCGCCTGTGCATCGCCCATAAACTGACCTCTCGGGTCTGAGAGGGGCGCTGTACGAACAGCGCTTTTGTACAGCGCTTTTACAACGCCCAACCAAAAACCATCAGACCTGATGCATTTAATTGTCCAATTTTGCATCAGGTATGGGGGGCGCTATTCAGAACAGCGCCTTTTGCAAAGCAAGAATCCCAAAGTTATGCATGACAAGGCAATGGGCAATGCAAGATGCAATCAACCGATTATGCAAGAAGAGATGTTAATGAGCATTAAAACACACAAATAAGACACACAACATACAAGGATTAAACATATGCATGAGTTACGAGTGTGTGCAACTATCTCTTCAAGACAAGTAAGCACATAGAAATTTACCTTCAGTGCTTATCAAGACGAGGTCTTCAAGGGGCTTCGAACAATACTAACACCACCTAGGCTACCCTTACAAAGAACCCCAACATGTGGTTTGTCCACGAAATGAGCCAATCAACAAATGGGAACCTTACAAATCTCCCCCTTTGGCTATTTCGTGACAAAACCACTACTCACATTGATTCCTCACAAAAAAGTAGAAACAACGGGACAACAAAGATTTTCTACAATACAAAGAGATAAGAAAATAAAACTTCAAGTCTTCAATCTCTTGTAGAACAATTAACCCCTGAAAATAAGATTTCTATATTTTCCAATACAAGTGAAATGTGAGATTAATCAAGTGAGAACAAAAACAAGCATTTGCAATTTAAAAGTTTAAGCACAACATTATGAAATGTATGTGTATGCAATGCTCCCCCTCAACTGTTTACTCCCCCTCAATGAATATTAGCCCCAACAAGCACAATTGCTACTACAATTTTCAACTCCCCTTACCATTCCTACTCCCCCTTTTTGTCATGATATAGGCAAAGGAGTAGTCCCCAACCGTGTCACTCATAGCAACGAGAGATAGTAGCATGCGAGATATTTGCATAATCAATATAAGTCACTTTATGCATCTCAAGTAATTGAAGAGAAACAAGGAGATTTATTTGTAGAAAATGTGTGAATCTAACATGCTTTGCATACAAGACATATAGCATTCAAGTCCAAAATACAATGGTATTTGGCAAAACAAATGACAAAGGTTTCTAATTAGAATTCAAACCAATTTCACCAATGTCATGAGAAAAGCAAGGATATAGAGATTATTGTTTTCAATTTAATAGCAACTATATCCAACTTTATAGGCGAAACATGGCATGAGCGACTTTGCACCCTATTTGATTTTTCCGGATAAAATATCCGTATGATAGTAGCCATGTTTAACCAATAAAGAAAGAGAGACATTTGGAATATAAATTCCTTTGAACGGATACATGATCCTTTATTCATTTTGAGTCTTATAAGCTTTCACACAAGTTTTGCATTTTAAGAATATGCAATCATCAATTCATGGTTTTCATGTGAGCATGTTATATGAATTTCATGCTTTTTCATTTGTCATTAGCATGTTATTAAAGAATTATCATGTCATGGAGATAACTATAGGTCATTCAAATCATAATTCCTATGAACATCTCCTAGTCCAAAAATGCATGTTTGAACATAAATATGACATGGATTATAAACAAGCAAGGTTCACACTTATTGAATTGAAAACATATATACATATGTGCAACCAAGCTTACTCAAGCAATTAAAAGAAGAGGCATAAGATATTTTAAATTTTTTGCAAGTGACAAGAATGCAAAATAGCTCTCTTTGCTTGAGTTCCCCATATGGGGTCAACCACAAATCACATCACTCCACAAGACATATCCCAATAGATCTACTAAGTGTTTTAAATCGAGTAGAATCTAAGAGTTTAGTAAATAGGCCCGCAAGTTGATCATTAGTACTTACATGTTCAAGTACTATGCATTTATTTTCAACAAGCTCTCTAATGAAGTGATGGCGGATGTCAATATGCTTAGTTCTAGAATGTTGCACCGGATTCTTGGAAATATTAATTGCACTCATATTATCACAAAAGAGAGTGAGAGTACCTTGGTTGAATTTGTAGTCTACTAGCATTTGCTTCATCCATAGGAGTTGTGTGCATCCACTCCCCGCGGCTATGTACTCGGCCTCGGCCGTGGACAAGGAAATCGAGTTTTGCTTCTTGCAAAAACAAGACACCAAGTTGTTGCCTAGAAAGAAGCAACCGCCCGATTTGTTCTTCCTATCATCACAATTTCCTGCCCAATCCGCATCACTAAAGCCTACAAGACTAGCATTAGTGTCAAAAGAGTACCAAATCCCATAGTTGGATGTCCCATTCACATAGCGAATGATCCTCTTTACGGAAGAGAGGTGGGACTCCTTAGGATCCACTTGGTACCTAGCACACACACCCACACTAAAGGAGATATCGGGCCTACTTGCGGTCAAATAAAGCAAGCTTCCTATCATGCCACGATATAACGTTTGTTCCACACTTTTACCACTAGCATCCTTGCTTAGCTTCAAAGTGGTACTCATGGGTGTATCACAATGTTTGGCTTTCTCTAAACCAAATTTCTTCACTAGGTTCTTAGCATATTTGGCTTGGGTTATGAAAATCCCATCATTCATTTGCCTAATTTGTAAACCTAGGAAGTAACTAAGCTCACCAACAAGACTCATCTCAAATTCATGAGACATGACATCAACAAATTATTGGACATTGGTGTTGTTGGTGGAGCCAAACACTATGTCATCAACATATATTTGAGCTATGAAAAGCTCATCATTTTCTTTCTTGATGAATAGTGTCTTGTCAACACTACCCCTTGTGTAGTTATTGTCAACAAGAAATTGAATGAGGCGTTCATACCAAGCTCTCGGTGCTTGTTTCAACCCATATAGTGCCTTCTTGAGGCGATAGACATGGTTGGGGTGGTGTGCATCCACAAACCCCTTAGGTTGTTCAACAAACACTTCCTCTTGCAAGAAGCCATTGAGGAAGGCACTTTTGACGTCCATTTGGTGTAATTTGAACTTGTGCACACAAGAGATGGACAAGAGAAGCCTAATGGACTCTAAACGGGCAACGGGAGCAAAAGTCTCCTCAAAGTCGATACCCTCAATTTGAGAGTACCCTTGTGCTACAAGTCTAGCCTTGTTCCGCATTATGTTGCCATTCTCATCGGATTTATTCCTATAAATCCACTTAGTTCCTATCACATGTGAGCTTTTAGGCCTAGGAACTAGAGTCCAAACCTCATTCCTTTCGAATTGGTTTAGCTCTTCTTGCATGGCAAGAACCCAAAATTCATCATTCAAGGCTTCATCAACCTTTTTGTGTTCTATTTGAGAGGTGTAGCATGTAAAGCTAATGAGATTAGCTATTTGACGCCTAGTCCTAACACCCTCATTCACATCTCCAATAACATCCTCTTTGTTATGGAGTCTTCTAACCCATGGAGCATGTTCATTAGAGTCCAAGAGAGGGACTCTAGTAATAGGTTGTGTGACCTCATTATTGTCATTGGACGTCCCAACATTGGGAGTCACCACAACCCTCTCCAAAGGAGAGTCATCCTCTAAAACTTCCTCCTCCTTATGGTCATTAGACTTGAGCCTTGTATCATCAATGACAACATTTGATGATTCCATGACGGTTCGAGTCTTCAAGTTAAAAATTCTATAGGCTATATTATTCAAGGCATAGCCAATAAAGATACCCTCATCACTCTTAGCATCAAACTTGCCAAGTTGATCACGGTCATTTAAAATGTAACATTTGCTTCCAAATGTGTGGAAGTAGCTAACATTTGGCTTCCTACCCTTCCATAACTCATAGGAGGTGTTTCTAGATCCGGGCCTTAGGAACACACGATTCCTTATATAGCAAGCCGTATTGATGGCTTCGGCCCATAGGTTCCTAGGGACATTGTTGCTAAGCAACATCACTCGGGCCATCTCTTGGATGACCCTATTCTTCCTCTCAACAACTCCATTTTGTTGAGGTGTCCTAGGAGCCGAAAACTCATGAGAGATGCCTAAGCTATCACAATAGCTTTCAAAAGAGGCATTCTCAAACTCCCTCCCATGGTCACTTCTAATCCATTTAACGCTTTTAATATTAGAATTCATTTCATTTTGTAATTTAGTACAAAGCATTTTAAACTTATCAAAAGTTTCGGATTTTTCTCTAAGAAAATATGTCCATGTAAATCTAGAGAAATCATCAACACAAACAAAAATGTATCTCTTTCCACCTAAACTCTCGGTTTGCATAGGATCCATGAGATCCATGTGGAGAAGCTTTAGGGGCTCCTTGGTGGAAAGATACTTGCCCTTTTTGTGCATGCTTTTGGTTTGTTTTCCTTGTTGGCAAGGTCCACAAATTCCATTGGCTTTCTTCCCGAGCTTAGGGAGGCCACGCACACAATTGAACTTTCCAAGGGTTCTTAAATCCCTAAAGTTCATGTGGCTAAGTCTTTCATGCCACAACTCTATTTGCTCATCCATGGACACATTGTTTGAGACTATTCTAGCTTCAAGACAATAACAATTGTCACTAGATCTCATACCTTTCAACAAGGTTTGTCCATCAGGCTTTAGGATTGAGCAATCATCTTTACTAAACAAGACAGAATATCCTTCATCACTTAGATGTGAAATGCTTATTAAATTGGCTTTCAAGCCATCAACAAATAAAGCATCGGATAAGGAGGGTAATCCGGGAACGGAAATGGTTCCTTTCCCTACAACTTTTTTTTTGGATCCATCACCAAAAGTGACATATCCTCCTTCCTCCATAACAAGAGTCTCGAAGAAACTCTTGTTTCCCGTCATGTGCCTAGAGCACCCACTATCTAGATACCAAAAATTAGAAGAATTTGCCTTCAAGGCTATTTGAGCAACATGGCAAACATTTTCATTCTTTCTAATCCACTTAGAAACAATCTTAGCTTTCTTAGTAGTCTTTGGTACATGGGCTCTAGATGTTCTAGGATCATGCATAGCAATATCATTATTCCTAGGAACATGCATCATGGCTCTTTTCTTTTTCTTCTCTATCATGTTTCTAGTTTTGCACATTTTAATATATCGAAAGCAATGTGGTCTAATATGACCATCAAATCCACAAAAGTGACATATATGAGTAAAATAACGAATCATATCTTGTCCTTGTCTTTGTGGATGAATGAGTTCAATCCGTCTTTGTTGTTGAACCGGTCTAGATTGCTTCCTAGCTTGAGGTTGCATGATAGGTCTCTTTCCTTTGTGAGCCAAGTGTGGAGGAATGTTGGCTTGAGAGACCTTAGGGGGTTGAGCTTGAGATTGCCTTCTTGGCCTCATCTTCACTTGTGCATTTGAACATTGTCCTACTTCTAACTTCTTCCTAGGAATTTGCACATATGAAGTTTCTTCGTTCCCCAAACTCTTGACAAACACGGTTTTGTTAGAGGTAGAGATCTTCTTGCGATCTTCATACCCAAGACCCCTCTTGTCACATGGACTCTTTCCAACACCAAGCATATGGTCAAGCTTCTTGGTGCTAGAATCCAACCTAGTCATAGACTCTCTTACTTCTTCAAGCTCCCTCTTTAGACTTTCTTCATTCCTCCTAGATAAGACTAACTCCTCTCTTAGCTTATCTTCCATCTTCTTGAATTTTTCCACTTGTTCACATAAGTGGTCATTATTAGATAAGAGCTCAAGATTTTCTTCTCTCAACATCTTGATCTTTCTTGTGCTCTTGATTGCTAAATCATTAAACTCGGCATGGTATTTAGCAAGCACCTTTTTCTCCACAAAACCATTTATGGAGTTAGAAGAGGAATCACTTTCTTCTCCACTTGAGTCATTTTCCTCTTGACTCATTTCCTCTCTCTCATTAGCACTTTTGCTTTTATGGGAGAAGGCAAAAGCTAGGAGATTAGCCATGAGCTCTTCATCATTCGAAGACTTATCTCCCTCATAGGAGTCATCACTACTTCCACTCCAAGTGGTGGTGAAATTCCCTTAAGCAATATAGTGTATAATATACCTAGAGGGGGGGGGGGGGGGGGGGGGGGGGTGAATAGGTATAGGCCAAATTTCTTCCAATATTCAAAAATATGCAGAATACAAGAATTAAAAGCACACTTGTTAATTCTTAACAATAGAATTGATTTAATCAACACATGTGAAAATCAATATACAAGAGATGCAATTAAAACAAAGATATGGAAGATAATGAAAAGTAAAGCGAAAAGTTACACAAGTATTTTTATGTGGTAAAACCTCATAGAGGAAACATCCACGGGTTGATACCACAACCATCGGCAAAGCAATCCAATATACGAAAAGGACTTACACACTCAAGCTATTAACACATGATATCCGCTCAAGCTATCACCTCCTAATCTACCCTCGGGCAAGTGAACTACCAAGCCTAATTCCTATCCGAGATGTGTCCTACACCTCTAGAAAGCAACTTCCTATCCAAGACGCTCACGTCTCTAGGAAGATTTCTTGCTTGACTATTTGAGTCCTCTCGACTCTAATCAAGACTTCTTGCTTGGCTATCCGGAACACTTTACTAGCCAAGACTTCTTGCTCAAGACAAAGCTTCACTCACTTTGCAAGAGACTTCAACCTTTCACAAGGCAATGATTTAAGTGATGCAAATGATGCAAACACAAGCAAATAGAGCAAGTAGATCAAACACACTCTATGAAGAATTAGATTTGCACAAATCAAGCTCACAAGCAAATGTAGCTAATTCTTATGAACATGTAATTAGAGATCTAGATTAGACATTCAAAATCATTCACAAAAATATCTAGAAACCTAAACATGTCAATCAAAGCTAGAGTAATAAGTTTTCAATAGAAATCACAAAACTAGATTTGAAATCAAGTGAACAAGTTAACACTTGAAATCCACAACATATTCAATCCAAACAAGAACTAGATTTAAATGGTAGATAGCACAATAAAAAATCCTAGTTCATGAACATGTGACAAAAACCTAGAAATCAACAATCAAGCTCAAGAACAAAAAGTATTTCTAGAATCAATGTCAAGATAGGTCAAGTTTAGCAATATATGTTCAATTGAAATCAAATGGCTAAAACTCAACAATCAATAGATCAACCACCCCTAGAATATGATCTAACAACATTATAAACACATATCATCTATCAATTAGGAAGATTAAAAGAGATGATCAAAAGATGAAGTGAGAAGAAGAAGTTTCACATACAAAAGTTGAGTCTCGTACTGAAATCAGATCACTGGGAAAAATGACGAACTCAAATGGCTCTGAAAATGCTTGAGGTTTGTAGCTCTCTTCAAGACCAACAATTTTGGTTTTTGAATCACTCAATTCGGAGTTAAAATGAGAGAGATATGATCAAAATAAGAAATCAAAAATTGTTAAGAATTTTGCACGGGATTTCGAATATAAATGGAGGGAAAAGAGATGGAGAAGAGAGAGGAAGACGTGAGCCAATCAGAGGCTGCCACATACGCACCCCATGGGGGGCGCGTGGGCCACACGGGACTAGAGGGGTGCTCTGGCCGTGGGTCCTATGGCCTCCACACGTGGTGGCCAATGCATGGCCTTTGGCCATGCTTGCCTCTTGCGCTCTCCCTCATGTTCGTCAGCCATATCTTGGGCATCCAAACTCCGATTTTGAATCCATTTTTGGATTATGAACCATGACTCCCTCACGCATGACTATGACTATAAAACTTTGAAAAATGGTTGAGAAATCATCTTGGAAAATGACGATGAAGTCAACTCAACGAATGAGAATGCAAAGTAGCGTAGCTAAGTCGTTTGGACTCGAAACCTTATGAATGAGTAACCAAAACAATCGGGACACAATAAGGAATCAAATAAGAACATATTCAAGTTCAAAATACAAAACACACAAATAAATAAACACAAATTCACACAAGCATGCCATATCAAAGAGATAGTCACAAAGCATGCAATTCTACAATGTTTGTCTATAAGAGACCAATGCATGTGCATACTAAGAAGTGTGTGAATGTGTTATACCAAATGTTTGCACTACGATGCAGGGACACACATGTATGAATTGTGTGTACTGCAAGAGGATGGAAGTCTAGATATACCTTTGATGCTTTCACCTCTTGAAGACGACATTTGCACTAGACGTTGCTCTTCAACTTTTAAGCTTCTTTTCTCTCAAGAACATCCTAAGCAACAACTAATACAAATATAGAGTGTTTTGCAATGGAATCAAGCCAATACAAATCATGAACCTTACAGGTGGCCATCACTTTTCCCTTTTCCCTTTTCCTTTTTCCTTCTCATTGTGATTTGCACATTCGGGGGTAAAGTGACCTATGCCATCACACTCGAAACATCGGACCCCTTTCCTTTCAGTCCTTTCTTGCCTAGGTTCAAACTTCTTGAAAGAGCCATTTTTCTTCAAATCTTGACCTTTTGATTCAAAGCCCTTTCTTCTAAACTTCATAACCTTGTTGAACCTTTTTACAAACAAGGCAAGGTCTTCATCCGAGTCAATCTTCTTTGCCTCCTTTTCATCCTTGGAGGTCTTCAAAGCAATTCCTTTTTGCTTTTTAGGAGGTGTGGAGATAGGACCCTTCCTAGACTCATAAGCTAGAAGTCTCCCAATCACCTCACTCGGCTTCATATCCTTATAACCACTATTTTCTTCTAAAGCCGTCACCTTCGATTCGAACCTATCGGGGAGAGATCTCATAATCTTTTGCTTGATTCTCCTATCCGAATATGGATCACCAAGTTGATGACTTTGGTTGACTATGTCCACCAACTTGATCTCGAAGTCGTTGAAGCACTCATTCTCCTCCATCTTAAGCATCTCGAATTGAGTTTGGAGGACTTGAAGCTTAGAGTCCTTCACCACTTCGGTTCCCTCATGTGCAATCTCTAGGATGTCCCATGCCTCCTTAGCTATCCTAGTATTTTGAATCAATTTGTATTGATTTTCATCCATAGCACATAAGATGGCATGCATCGCCTTCCTATTCCACTTTGAAGCCTCAAACTCTTGCGCGTTCCATTACGCCTTAGGCTTCAATACTTCTTCTCCTCCACCACCGGGAGTTATCATGGGTAGATCATATCCGTCTTCCACCGCCATCCATGCACAGTCGTGAATTTGGCATATGTAGGATTCCATCTTCCCTTTCCATTGGGAATAGTTCAATCCGGTAAGAAGTGGAGGCCTTGTGCTAGAAGCACCTTCGTTGCCACCACCATTTCCACCGTTTCCACTCATAGTGTTTATGAATGAATGCAAATGTATGAATGATCAAAAATCACACAAAATGCAAAACACACCAAAATAAGCAAGGATCACCTATGTATGTCTAGGAACCCGCTCTGATACTAATTGAAACAAATTATAGCACGATGTGTATGAAACTATCTAGAGGGGGGGGGGGGGGGGGGTGAACAGATTTAAAACTTATTACCCAATTTTTCGTGATAAGTCAAATTACGAAATTACCCCTAAATAGATAAAGCAATAAATCAAGTATAAAATGCGAAAATTAAATAACACTTGATTTTTACGTGGAAACCCTCACGGGAAAAACCACGGGCTAGTAAGTAAGCCACACTCGAACCTCGAATCCACTAAATGTGTAAACGATTACAACCTAATCCCGGAAGTAATCACACACCTACCTAATCCCGGTATGAGTGAACCTAGTCCAATTTGCTTACGATCTAAGCAACCTAATCCTGGAAGCTACACACAAGACTTACTTTCTCAATGAAGAGAATAACACCCTATGTGAATATATGAATATCCAAATGCAACATAGAGCAAGGGAAACCCTATATGCTTATCTAAGATGATTAATATGCAATTAGAACAATCCTAGATATTAAAATCTAAATGACATGTCAAATAGTTTAGCTAATCAAGATTAAGCACAAAACCTAATTAGCTATCACAATACAACTTCTCAAACATACATCACACTAATCTCAATCTTGTATCAAAAGATATATGAAAATCATATAAGTAATAAAATGAGATTGCTTGTTAAGAAAAACAAAAAATATGTAAGATATTAGTGAAAAGCTTAACAAGCAAAGTATGATGAAGAATCCATGCAAGATGACATCTAGATGATCAAAGATGATGCTAGATGATGATTGATGATCATGAAAAAGTGTTTGAGTAAATAAAAATGAGTTCTTGGAATTTTTCTTCTCTTTGAAAAATATCCTAAGTATGAAATCTGAATATGAACTCTCTTAATTGACCTAAAGTCAAAGTGGCATATATATAGGAGGCCAAACCAAAATGTGGTTGTTTTGATAAGTTTGCCTCAAATTTGCCTTGGGCGCTGTATGTAGAGCGCTTCTGTACAGTGCCTGTACAGCGCCCATAAACTGACCTCTCGGGTCTGAGAGGGGCGCTGTACGAACAGCGCTTCTGTACAGCGCTCGTACAGCGCCCAACCAAAAACCATCAGACCTGATGCATTTAATTGTCCAATTTTGCATCAGGTATGGGGGGCGCTGTTCAGAACAGCGCTTTGAACAGCACCCTTTGCAAAGCAAGAATCCCAAAGTTAGGCATGACAAGGCAATGGGCAATGCAAGATGCAATCAACCGATTATGCAAGAAGAGATGTTAATGAGCATTAAAACACACAAATAAGACACACAACATACAAGGATTAAACATATGCATGAGTTGTGAGTGTGTGCAACTATCTCTTCAAGACAAGTAAGCACATAGAAATTTACCTTCGGTGCTTATCAAGACGAGGTCTTCAAGGGGCTTCGAACAATACTAACACCACCTATGCTACCCTTACAAAGAACCCCAACATGTGGTTTGTCCACAAAATGAGCCAATCAACAAATGGGAACCTTACATGCATGACATTAATTTAAACCATACAATGACAAAGATGCACAATTCCTCACTACTCATGTAAATCATAATCTCAATAAGCAAAGTATGCTCAATATGGTATTATTGCAAAAAATTTGAAAAATCGGCTCAAATTGTAAAACCAAGCATAGAGAGTAAAGTGGTGTTGCGCATATGTACCCCTAAACTTAAATTGGACATTGTCCTCAATGTTCATGGGAGGTAGAATTTGTTTACATGGCGCAACCCACACATCCAAAGCAAAAATCCATAAATCATCGGCAATATTCAATGAATGTCAATAAATCGGCATATTGCCCGCTCATCCTAATATGCACAATCAGCCAATCAACAAAATTATGCAAGAAAGCATATACTTCCTAAATCATCTACCAGAATTTCAACACACACTCTTATTCTAAATAACAATGAAATAAGAAGCGGGAATGAAAAAATAACAAGAAAGAAAAATAAGGAATAATAGTAATAAACATAAAGCAATGAAATATCCAACAAAACAAACTGAAAATAAACCAAAATGCTAAACAATATCCAAGTAAGTAAATGATGCACATTATGATAGTTGTTAGGTTTATAGTTTGTGTTGGCATTAATTCCATATCAAAACATGTTTCTCTTGTAATGTTTAGTGGTTCATATATTGAAGATTTAAGAAGACGAAGAATGTCTCAACCACAATTCTTGCAAGAAGCCGGCATTAAAGAGATATGTGCATCATTGATCATCAAAGGTAATATAAGACCTCATATCTCTTACAAGGCTAGGCAAACACACACACATGACATCCTTGTGTGTTCCTTCATGGTTAAACATCATTGATATAACACATTTGATCAGTCTATTTCTATGCTTATATTTTGCCCTTTTTGCTTATGTTTATGCTTGTTTATTGGGTCTTGAAACTAATTAATGCACGGTGTGTATAAAACTATCTAGAGGGGGGGGGTGAATAGATTTTACGCTTTTTACCCAATTTTTCGTGTTAGTCAAAATTACGAAATTACCCTCAAGATAAAATAAACAAGCAAGTGTAATATGGTGCGGAAATTAAATTGACACTTGATTTTTACGTGGAAACCCTCACGGGAAAAACCATGGGCTATGTAAGTAAGCCACACTCGAACCTCGAATCCACTAAATGTGCAAACGATTACAACCTAATCCCGGTAGTAATCACACACCTACCTAATCCCGGTATGAGTGAACCTAGTCCAATTTTGCTTGCGATCTAAGCAACCTAATCCCGATTGCTACACACAAGACTTAGCTTCTCTTGAAGAGAATACAACCCTAAGTGAATATGTGAAAATATCCAAAATGCAACATAGAGCAAGGGAAACCCTATATGCTTATCTAAGATGATTAATATGCAATTAAGAACAATCCTAGATATCAAAAACTAAATGACATGTCAATTAGTTTAGCTAATCAATATCAAGCACAAAAACCTAATATGCTAGCACAATACAACTTCTCAAACATACATCATACTAATCTCAATCTTGTATTCAACAAATATAAAATCACATACAAGTAATTAAATTGAGATTGCTAGATAAGAGAAACACAAAATATGTAAGATATTAGTGAAAAGCTTACCAAGCAAAGTATGATGAAGAATCCATGCAAGATGTCATCTAGATGATCTAAGATGATGCTAGATGATGATTGATGATCATGGAAAAGGTGTTTGAGTAATTAAAAATGAGTTCTTGGAATTTTTCTTCTCTTTGAAAAATATCCTAAGTATGAAATCTGAATATGAACTCTTGTAATTGACCTAAAGTCAAAGTGGCATATATATAGGGGGCCAAAACAAAGTGTGGTCGTTTTGATAAGTTTGCCCACTATTTGCCTTGGGCGCTGTACGTAGGGCGCCCTTGTACAGCGCCTGTACAGCGCCCTTGCTCTGTTTTCACGAGGAAACAGAGTGGCGCTGTACGTACAGCGCTTTGTACAGCGCCACGTACAGCGCCCCAACAGCGACCCAACAGCGACCGATTAAATCGATCAGGTCTGAACAGCGCTCAATGGGCGCTGTTCGTACAGCGCTTCTGAACAGCGCTTTTGGGGGCGCCCAGTGCAAAAATGCAATCCTAAGTCTAAGCATGACAAGGCAATTGGATATGCAAGATGCAATCAAACTAACATGCAAGAAGAGATGTTAATGAGCATTAAGGCACACATAAAAGACACACAACATATAAGGATTAAACATATGCATGAGTTGTGAGTGTGTGCATCTATCTCTTCAAGACAAGTAAGCACTTAGAATATCACCTTTGGTGCTTGTCAATAGTGAGGTCTTCAAAAGGGCCTAAGCAATAACACAACATCTAAGCTACCCTTACAAAGCATCCCCACATGTGGTTTGATCACGAAATAAGCCAATTAAAAACAACGGGAATCCTAACAATCTCCCCCTTTGGCTATTTCGTGACAAAACCACCACTCACATTGATTCCTCACATAGAATTAGAAACTACGGGACTACAATGATTATCTACATTACAAAGAGATAAGAAAGTAAAAACTTCAAGTCTTCAATCTCTTGTAGAACAATCAAGCCCTGAAAATAAAGTTTCTAGCATTTCCAATACAAGTAAAGTGTGAGATTAATCATGTGAGAACAATACCAAGCATTTGCATTTTTAGAATTTAGGCACAACATTAGCAAATGTATGCAATGAATGATAAATGCAATGCTCCCCCTCAAAGGGTTACTCCCCCTCAATGTATGTTCTCCCCAAAATGCACAAAAGCTTCTATATTTTGCAACTCCCCTTACCATTTCCTACTCCCCCTTTTTGTCATGATATAGGCAAAGGAGTAGTCCCCAACCGGGTCACTCAAAGCAACGAGAGATAGAAGCATGCAAGATATGCATATACATATAAGTCACTTTATGCACTTCAATTAATTTGAGAGAAACAAGGAGATTTATTTGAGAAAATGTGTGAATCCACCATGCTTTGCATACAAGACATATAGCATTCAAGTCCAAAATACAATGGTATTTGGCAAAGCAAATGACAAAGGTTTCTAATTTGAATTCAAACCAATTTCACCAATGTCATGGGAAAAGCAAGGATATAGAGATTATTGATTTCAATTTTAAGAGCAACTATATCCAACTTTATAAGCGAAACATGGCATGAGCGACTTTGCACCCTATTTGATTTTTCCGGATAAGAAATCCGTATGATAGTAACCATGTTCAACTAATAAAGAAAGAGAGACATTTGGAATGTAATTCCTTTGAACGGATACAAGATCCTTTATTCATTTTGAGTCTCATTAGCTTTCACACAAGTTTTGCATTTTTAAGAATATGCAATCATCAATTCATGCTTTTCATGTGAGCATGTTGTATGAATTTCATGTTTTTTTTTTTTTTATTTAGCATAAGCATGTTATTAAGAAACATCATGTCATGGAGATAACTATAGGTCATTCACATCATACTTCCTATGTAAATCTCCTAGTCCAAAAATGCATGTTTGAACATAAATATGACATGGATTGTAGATAAGCAAGGTTCACACTTATAGAATTTGAAAGCATATATACATATGTACAACCAAGCTTACTCAAGCAATCAAAAGAAGAGGCATAAGTTATTTCAAATTTTTTGCAAGTTACATGAATGCAAAATAGCTCTCTTTGCTTGAGTTCCCCATATGGGGTCAATCATAGAACATCACTCCACAAGACATATCCCAATAGATCTACTAAGAGTTTTAAATCGAGTAGCATCTAAGGGTTTAGTAAATAAGTCCGCAAGTTGATCATTAGTACCTACATGTTCAAGTACTATGCATTTATTTTCAACAAGCTCTCTAATGAAGTGATGGCGGATGTCAATATGCTTAGTTCTCGAATGTTGAACCGGATTCTTGGAAATATTAATTGCACTCATATTATCACAAAAGAGAGTAAGAGTACCTTGGTTGAATCCGTAGTCTACTAGCATTTGCTTCATCCATAGGAGTTGTGTGCATCCACTCCCTGCGGCTATGTACTCGGCCTCGGCCGTGGACAAGGAAATCGAGTTTTGCTTCTTGCAAAACCAAGACACCAAGTTGTTGCCTAGAAAGAAGCAACCGCCCGATGTGCTCTTCCTATCATCACAATTTCCTGCCCAATCCGCATCACTAAAGCCAACTAGACTAGCATTAGTGTCAAATGAGTACCAAATCCCATAGTTGGATGTCCCATTCACATAGCGAATGATCCTCTTCACGGAAGAGAGGTGGGACTCCTTAGGATCCGCTTGGTACCTAGCACACACACCCACACTAAAAGATATATCGGGCCTACTTGCGGTCAAATAAAGCAAGCTACCTATCATGCCACGATATAGAGTTTGTTCCACACTTTTACCACTAGCATCCTTGCTTAGCTTCAAAGTGGTACTCATGGGTGTATCACAATGTTTGGCTTTCTCTAAACCAAACTTCTTCACTAGGTTCTTAGCATATTTGGCTTGGGTTATAAAAATCCCATCATGCATTTGCCTAGTTTGCAAACCTAGGAAGTAACTTAGCTCACCAACAAGACTCATCTCAAATTCAAGAGACATGACATCAACAAATTGTTGAACTTTGGTGTTGTTGGTGGAGCCAAACACTATGTCATCAACATATATTTGAGCTATGAAAAGCTCATCATTGTCTCTCTTGATGAATAGTGTCTTGTCAACACTACCTCTTGTGTAGTTATTGTCAACAAGAAATTGAGTGAGGCGCTCATACCAAGCCCTCGGTGCTTGTTTCAACCCATAAAGCGCCTTCTTGAGGCGATAGACATGATTGGGGTGGTGTGCATCCACAAACCCCTTAGGTTGTTCAACAAACACTTCCTCTTGCAAGAAGCCATTGAGGAAGGCACTCTTGACGTCCATTTGGTGCAATTTGAACTTGTGCACACAAGAGATGGACAAGAGAAGCCTAATGGACTCTAAGCGGGCAACGGGAGCAAAAGTCTCCTCAAAGTCGATACCCTCAATTTGAGAGTACCCTTGTGCTACAAGTCTAGCCTTGTTCCGCACTATGTTGCCATCCTCATCGGATTTGTTCCTAAATATCCATTTGGTGCCTATGACATTAGTGGTCTTAGGCCTAGGAACTAGAGTCCAAACCTCATTCCTTTCGAATTGGCTTAGCTCTTCTTGCATGGCAAGAACCCAAAATTCATCATTTAAGGCTTCTTCAACCTTTTTGGGTTCAATTTGAGAGGTGTAGCATGTCAAGCTAATTAGATTAGCTATTTGACGCCTAGTTCTAACACCCTCATTAACATCTCCAATAACATCCTCTTTGTTATGGAGTCTTCTAACCCATGGAGCGGGTTCATTAGAGTCCAAGTTAGGAACTCTAGTACTAGGTTGTGTGACTTCATTAGATGTCCCAACATTGGGAGTCACCACAACCCTCTCCAAAGGAGAGTCATCCTCTAAAACATCCTCCTCCTCATCATTTTTGGACTTGAGCCTTGTATCATCAATGACAACATTTGATGATTCCATGACGGTTCGAGTCTTCAAGTTGAAAACTCTATAGGCTCTACTATTCAAGGCATAGCCAATAAAGATACCCTCATCACTCTTAGCATCAAACTTGCCAAGTTGATCACGGTCATTTAAAATGTAGCATTTGCTCCCAAATGTGTGGAAGTAGCTAACATTTGGCCTCTTGCCTTTCCATAATTCATAGGAGGTGTTTCTAGTACCGGGCCTTAGGAACACTCTATTTCCTATATAGCAAGCCGTGTTGATGGCTTCGGCCCATAGGTTCCTAGGGACATTGTTGCTAAGCAACATCACACGGGCCATCTCTTGGAGGACCCTATTCTTCCTCTCAACAACCCCATTTTGTTGAGGTGTCCTAGGAGCGGAAAACTCATGGGAGATGCCTAGGCTATCACAATAGCTTTCAAAAGAGGCATTCTCAAACTCCCTCCCATGGTCACTTCTAATCCGTTTAATGCTTCTAATATTAGAATTCATTTCATTTTGCAATTTAGTACAAAGCATTTTAAACTTATCAAAAGTTTCGGATTTTTCTCTAAGAAAATATGTCCATGTAAATCTAGAGAAATCATCAACACAAACAAAAATGTATCTCTTTCCACCTAAGCTCTCGGTTTGCATAGGACCCATGAGATCCATGTGGAGAAGCTCTAGGGGCTCCTTGGTGGAGAGATACTTGCCCTTTTTGTGCATGCTTTTGGTTTGTTTTCCTTGTTGGCAAGGTCCACAAATACCATTGGCTTTCTTCCCAAGCTTAGGGAGGCCACGCACACACTCGAACTTTCCAAGGGTTCTTAAATCCCTAAAGTTCATGTGGCCAAGTCTTTCATGCCACAACTCAACTTGCTCATCCATGGACACATTGTTTGAGACTATTCTAGCTTCAAGACAATAGCAATTGTCGCTAGATCTCATACCTTTCAATAAGGTTTGTCCATCGGGCTTTAGGATTGAGCAATCATTTTTACTAAACAAGACGGAATATCCTTCATCACTTAGATGTGAAATGCTTATTAAATTGGCTTTCAAGCCATCAACAAATAAAGCATCGGATAAGGAGGGTAAACCGGGAACGGAAATGGATCCTTTCCCTACAACCTTCTTTTTGGATCCATCACCGAAAGTGACATATCCACCTTCCTCCATAACAAGAGTCTCGAAGAAACTCTTGTTTCCCGTCATGTGCCTAGAGCACCCACTATCCAAATACCAAAAATTAGAAGAATTTGCCTTCAAGGCTATTTGTGCAACATGGCAAACATTTTCATTCTTTCTAATCCACTTAGCAACAATTTTGGCTTTCTTAGTGGTCTTTGGTACATGTGCTCTATTATTCCTAGGATCATGCAAATCAATATCATTATTCCTAGGAACATGCATCATGGCTCTTTTCTTTTTCTTCTCTATCATGCTTCTAGTTTTGCACATTTTTATATAGCGAAAGCATTGTGGTCTAATATGACCAACAAATCCACAAAAGTGACAAATAGGAGTAAAATAAGGAATCATACCTTGTCCTTGTCTTTGTGGATGAAGGGGTTCAATGCGTCTTCGTTGTTGAACCGGTCTAGGTTGCTTCCAAGCTTGAGGTTGCATGATAGGCCTCTTTCCTTTGTGAGCCATTTGAGGAGAAATGTTGGCTTGAGGAACCCTAGGGGGTTGAGCTTGAGGTTGCCTTCTTGGCCCCATCTTCACTTGAGCATTTGAACTTTGTCCTATTTCTAACTTCTTTCTAGGAAGTTGCACAAGTGAAGTTTCTTCTTTCTTCAAGCTCTTGACAAATATGGTCTTGTTAGAGGTTGAGATCTTCTTGTCATCTTCATACCCAAGACCCCTCTTGTCACATGGACTCTTTCCAACACCAAGCATATGGTCAAGCTTCTTGGTGCTAGAATCCATCCTAGTCATAGATTCTCTAACTTCTTCAAGCTCCCTCTTTAGACTATCCTCATTCCTCCTAGATAAGACTAACTCCTCTTTTAGCTTATCTTCCATCTTCTTGAATTTCTCCACTTGTTCACTTAAGTGGTCATTTTGAGATGCAAGTTCAAGATTTTCTTCTCTCAACATCTTGATCTTTCTTGTACTCTTGATTGCTAAATCATTAAATTCGGCATGATATTTAGCAAACTCCTTTTTCTCCATAAATCCATTCATGGAGTTAGAGGAGGAATCACTTTCTACATCACTTGAGTCATTTTCCTCTTGACTCATTTCCTCTCTCTCACTAGCACTTTTGCTTTTATGGGAGGAGGCAAAAGCTAGGAGATTAGCCATGAGCTCTTCATCATCCGAAGACTCATCTCCCTCATAGGAGTCATCACTACTTCCACTCCAAGTGGCGGCCATCACTTTCCCCTTTTTCTTCTCAACATGGTTTGCACAATCGGGGGCAAAATGACCTATGCCACCACACTCGAAACAACGGACCCCTTTCCTTTCGGTCCTTTCTTGCCTAGGTTCAAACTTCTTGAAAGAGCCCTTTTTCTTCAAATCTTGACCTTTTGACCCAAAGCTCTTCCTTCTAAACTTCATAACCTTGTTGAACCTTTTTACAAACAAGGCAAGGTCTTCATCCGAGTCAACCTTCTTTTCCTCCTTTTCATCCTTGGAGGTTTTTAAAGCAATTCCTTTTTGCTTTTTAGTGGGTGTGGAGATAGGCCCTTTCCTAGACTCATAAGCTAGAAGTCTCCCAATCACCTCACTCGGCTTCATATCCTTATAACCACTATTTTCTTCTAAAGCCGTCACCTTCGATTCAAACCTATCGGGTAGAGATCTCATAATCTTTTGCTTGATTCTCCTATCCGAATATGGATCACCAAGTTGATGGCTTTGGTTGACTATATCCATCAACTTGATCTCAAAGTCGTTGAAGCACTCATTCTCCTCCATCTTAAGCGTCTCGAATTGAGTTTGGAGGACTTGAAGCTTGGAGTCCTTCACTACTTCGGTTCCCTCATGTGCAATCTCTAGGATGTCCCAAGCCTCCTTAGCTATCCTAGTATTTTGAATCAACTTGTATTGATTTTCGTCCATGGCACACAAGATGGCATGCAACGCCTTCCTATTCCACTTTGAAGCATCAAACTCTTGCGCGTTCCATTGCGCCTTAGGCTTCAAAACATCTTCTCCTCCACCCGCGGGAGTCATCATAGGGAGATCATATCCGTCTTCCACCGCCATCCATGCACGGTCATGAATTTGGCATATGTAGGATTCCATCTTCCCTTTCCATTGGGAATAGTTCAATCCGGTAAGAAGTGGAGGCCTAGTGCTAGAAGCTCCTTCGTGGCCACCACCATTTCCACCGTTTCCACTCATAGTGTTTATGAATGAATGAAATGAATGCAAATGTATGAATGATAAAAAATCACACAAAATGCAACACACACCAAAATAAGCAAGGATCACCTATGTATGTCTAGGAACCCGCTCTGATACCAATTGAAACTAATTAATGCACGGTGTGTATAAAACTATCTAGAGGGGGGGGTGAATAGATTTTACGCTTTTTACCCAATTTTTCGTGTTAGTCAAAATTACGAAATTACCCTCAAGATAAAATAAACAAGCAAGTGTAATATGGTGCGGAAATTAAATTGACACTTGATTTTTACGTGGAAACCCTCACGGGAAAAACCACGGGCTATGTAAGTAAGCCACACTCGAACCTCGAATCCACTAAATGTGCAAACGATTACAACCTAATCCCGGTAGTAATCACACACCTACCTAATCCCGGTATGAGTGAACCTAGTCCAATTTTGCTTGCGATCTAAGCAACCTAATCCCGATTGCTACACACAAGACTTAGCTTCTCTTGAAGAGAATACAACCCTAAGTGAATATGTGAAAATATCCAAAATGCAACATAGAGCAAGGGAAACCCTATATGCTTATCTAAGATGATTAATATGCAATTAAGAACAATCCTAGATATCAAAACTAAATGACATGTCAATTAGTTTAGCTAATCAATATCAAGCACAAAAACCTAATATGCTAGCACAATACAACTTCTCAAACATACATCATACTAATCTCAATCTTGTATTCAACAAATATAAAATCACATACAAGTAATTAAATTGAGATTGCTAGATAAGAGAAACACAAAATATGTAAGATATTAGTGAAAAGCTTACCAAGCAAAGTATGATGAAGAATCCATGCAAGATGTCATCTAGATGATCTAAGATGATGCTAGATGATGATTGATGATCATGGAAAAGGTGTTTGAGTAATTAAAAATGAGTTCTTGGAATTTTTCTTCTCTTTGAAAAATATCCTAAGTATGAAATCTGAATATGAACTCTTGTAATTGACCTAAAGTCAAAGTGGCATATATATAGGGGGCCAAAACAAAGTGTGGTCGTTTTGATAAGTTTGCCCACTATTTGCCTTGGGCGCTGTACGTAGGGCGCCCTTGTACAGCGCCTGTACAGCGCCCTTGCTCTGTTTTCACGAGGAAACAGAGTGGCGCTGTACGTACAGCGCTTTGTACAGCGCCACGTACAGCGCCCCAACAGCGACCCAACAGCGACCGATTAAATCGATCAGGTCTGAACAGCGCTCAATGGGCGCTGTTCGTACAGCGCTTCTGAACAGCGCTTTTGGGGGCGCCCAGTGCAAAAATGCAATCCTAAGTCTAAGCATGACAAGGCAATTGGATATGCAAGATGCAATCAAACTAACATGCAAGAAGAGATGTTAATGAGCATTAAGGCACACATAAAAGACACACAACATATAAGGATTAAACATATGCATGAGTTGTGAGTGTGTGCATCTATCTCTTCAAGACAAGTAAGCACTTAGAATATCACCTTTGGTGCTTGTCAATAGTGAGGTCTTCAAAAGGGCCTAAGCAATAACACAACATCTAAGCTACCCTTACAAAGCATCCCCACATGTGGTTTGATCACGAAATAAGCCAATTAAAACAACGGGAATCCTAACAGGTCTTTTTGGTGGGTTGATGTGTTTGTTAAGTCTTTGCAGGTCTCTTACCATAGAAATGTTGATCGGATCGTATTCTGGAGATGATAGAGTCAAATGATGCAGAAAGGGCATTTTCTCCCATTTTCCGCGGCCCATGCCGCCCATCAGGCAGGTGCACCGCCGGCGGTGCAACAGGCGCCAGTGATATTGCCTTTTCCGCTGGCCATGCCGCTCAAGAGGCAAGTGCCTACTCAGCGGCACGCCAGGCGAGCCATTCCAGTGTGTGGAGGTAACTTTTTCCGCTGCCCATGCAAGTGCCTACCCAGCGGCACGTTGAGCGGTGGACCGCCTCCTCGTCTTCTCGTCACTGCAGAAGACCTATAAAAAGAAGGGAATAAGAGAAAATAGGGTTCGACATATTAGACAGACAGAGAGAGTTTGAAGACCACCATTCTTTGATTCTTTTCATTCATTCCATCAGAGGAGATTACTTGGAGCAGGAAGACGACGGAGATCGCAAGTCAGAAACATCACACCATAATGGGTTCTATCTTCATCTCTTCTATATTTTTGTTCTCTCCATTGATGTGTAACTAAACCTTTATTAGGGGATTGATGTAACCAATTTTGGACAACTCTATGTAATCAATTAGTCTATCTTTTTGTTAATCAATTGGGTTTTAGTCTTGTCTATTGAATTAATTGCTCTATATTATTGATTCGTATTATTTTGTGGCCTCAATTGATATGAGTTTGTGATTTAGTTTATCTTTGAGATTAGGGTTTGGATGTGAATGGCCTTTCCATTTGAATCACAATCATAAGCTTAATAGACTTGAAAATTAATGTTTGCATGGCCTTGTGGCATTGATTTGGCTTAGAGTTTTGTTCATAGGGATTTCATTACTATTACTTGACACATGGCCTTTGTGCGAGTGGTGGGAAGGAGATTCGTTCTTAATTGTTTATCAAAACAAGCCCTAAACTTTATTGAAGTGTTTATTGAGACTAATTGAGAGCATTGAGTGTCTAAGAGAGGTGCATCGATTCCCTAGTTTCTCCCCATATATTCATTCTTTGATTTGTTTATTAGTTGATTTGATTTTTAGTTCAAATAGTCATAATTTAGATTAATCCTAGAGTTAAACAATCTTTCCAAAGAAAAGCATTATGCAATTTAGTTTTCGCATTTAGAGTCACCTTTGCTAGATTAATTGGTTTTAACTGATAAAATCGCCGATCCCAGTGAACGAACTTTCTTAATAAATTGAACACAGAATTTACTGCATCAATTTTGGCGCCGCTGCCGGGGATTGGTATAGATTCTATTAGTTGGATCTAGTTAGTTTAGGTTAGGTAGTGTGTGTCATTAGATTTTATTTTTTAGTTTTTAGTTATTCTCTTGTTTCATCTTACTTCGTGGTAGTTGTGTTTTTGGTGTTTCAGGTTTTACAGGTGTATGAACGAACGTCGTTCGCTTGGAGGTATTCTGATCCCTGCTAACGACGAGATTGACCGAGTAGGCCGAGTTGCTAGACAGTTTGAAGAGTTAGATCCTTTAGTTGAGGATATGGGTGATCACGGTGAGCAACGTGACCGGGTTATTCGAGCTGAAAGAGAGGATCATGATGAACAAGGTGTTCAGAATAGACAGGAAATTCGAGACAATCCACCGGGTCCTCCAAGACGTGCACTAGAAGATGAGATCAGACTAATGAGAGAGTCTGGACAGCCTATGTTGGGAGACCAACCTCAGCCTATTGTGTTAGATGCCTTAGCCAGGAGTTATGAGTTGAGGGGTAGCCATTTAAACATGCTGCCATCTTTTCACGGTTTGGCAACAGAAGACTGCCTCCAGTTTATGAAGGATTATCAAGCTACAGTAGGGAATTTCCCGATGGGCCGATTGATAGAAGAGCAGTTGAGGATGAGGTGTTTTCGGTACTGTATGAAGGACAAGGGCATCAAGTGGTACAATTCAGTAAGGGCAGGATCTTTGCGATCATGGGTTGATGTGTGTACTGCATTCTTCAACAGATTTTTCCCTGCCTCTAAAGCAAAAGAAGTCCGGATCAAGATAGCCAGTTTCAGTGAAGAAGATGGTGAGTCATTCCATGAAGCATGGTCGCGATATAAGGAGCTGTTAGATCAAATTCCCCCTCACATGGTGACTGAGGAATACAAAGTCCGCACTTTTTATGATGGATTGACACCTTTCACACAGAACATTGTTGACAACGCCTGTGGGGGTATCATTACCAGGAAATCTGCTTTAGAGATTGCTGAGATATATGAAACTTTGGCTCTAAACTCCCAACATAGAAGTTCAATGGTCAGAAAGGGAGGTAAGTATGAGGTCAACCAGACAACTGGGGTGGAAATTCAGATGGCGAATCTAGCTAAGCAAGTACAAGCTATGATGGCCCAAAACTCGAATAGGGCTCAGCAGCAGTTAGGGGTGAACTTAGTGCAAGATGGAGATGGGATACCATTTGAGACAGAGGAGGTTCAAGCTTTCAATTACCAAAGAGGGAGGAACGATCCTTACTCGAATACCTACAACCCTGCATGGCGTAACCATTCCAATTTATCTTATTCTGACCCTAACACTGCTCTTAATAGTCATCAGCTCATTCCACAGAACACTCAGGGAACAAATCAAGGAGGGTACAACAGAGGCACTTACCAAGGTCAAGGTTCCAATAGTCAACCTCAACAATGGAACAATGCAGCTAATAGAGACAGTACCACCTATCAGCCGAAGAAGAGGTCCTTGGAAGAAATTGTGACATCCCTTGTTGAGAATACAGAGCGTTTCTCCCGTGATACAAATCAGAGAATTAACAACGTTGAGGCATCCATTAAGAATTTAGAAACACAGATGGGGCAAATAGTCGACGCAGTCCGCAAGAATGAACCAGGAAGGTTTCCTAGCCAATCAGAGCAAGCCAAAGCATTGACTGTGTTGAGAAGTGGGCGAGTGTTAGACACCGAAGTTGTCAGGGGGCAACAGAAAGAGGGCACCAGGGGATCAGAAGAGGTGAGTGAGAAGGAGACTAACGCAGAAGAAGAGGTAGTGGTAGAGACACCCAAGAAAACCTCAGTTTTACACAAGTCATCAGACCCTTATGTTCCACCTCCTCCTTATGTTCCACCAATTCCCTTTCCTGGGAGGCTTAAAAGGGACAAGCTCAGCAAGGCTTTCGAAGAAATTTTTGATGTTCTGTCCAAGGTACATGTGAACTTGCCTCTACTTGAGATGATAGAAAAGATGCCTGCCTATGCAAAATTTTTCAAAAGCCTTCACACCAACAGACAGAAATTTGGGCCAAATCATCAGGAATACATAGCAGGTAGTGCTAGTGCAGTTTTACAGAAGGAACTTCCTCCCAAGCTGAAAGATCCGGGCAGTTTCTGCATCAATATCACGGTAGGAGGTACCCAACTTGAAAGAGCAATGCTAGATTTAGGTGCCAGTATTAATTTAATGCCGTATTCTATTTACAAGCAGCTAGGGTTAAATGAGTTGAAGCCTACAACAATGTCACTTCTGTTAGCAGATGGTTCGGTAAGATATCCGAGAGGGCATGTTGAAGATGTTCTGGTTCAAGTTGGGAAACTTATAATTCCTGCTGATTTTGTGGTATTAGACATGGAGGATGTGAGCAAAGAGACTAACATGAGACCTGTTCTTTTAGGTAGACCGTTCATGGCAACAGCAAAGACATTTATTGATGTGCAGAATGGGAAACTGTCAATGACAGTGTTAGATGAGACAGTGGAGTTCAAACTTTTTGAAGCATCATCATACCCTGCCGGAGCTGATGATTGTTCATTCATCGAGGTTTTAGACCCTGGGGTTGATGGAGTATTCAAGGATGAGGATTTGGCAGATTGGGATTGGGATGATCAAGACGACATGACTGAAGAGAGTTCTGAACTAGCTGAAGAAGAAGTTGCAGACTTCCAAGTTTCAACTGTCAGTTTTGCCAATGATCCACCACCAAAGTTGGAGCTCAAGGAGTTACCAACAACTCTGAAGTATGTGTATCTAGGTGATGATGAGACATACCCGGTAATTGTTGCTTCAGAATTGCAGGGTACTGAGGAAGAAAGGCTCATTGGGGTTCTACAGGAACATAAGTCAGCTATAGGATGGTCAATTGAAGATATCAAGGGAATTAGTCCAACAGTTTGCATGCACAAGATTTTTCTCGAAGAAGAGTCTAGACCGTCAAGAGAAGCCCAGAGGAGATTGAATCCGATAATGAAAGAGGTAGTGAAGAAAGAGGTCCTGAAACTTTTATAAGTGGGGATAATTTATCCTATATCAGACAGTAAGTGGGTCAGCCCGATTCACGTGGTTCCTAAGAAATCAGGTATTACCGTGGTTCGCAATGAACAGAATGAGTTGGTTCCACAGAGGCTTCAGACAGGATGGAGGGTGTGTATCGATTACAGGAAGCTGAACACTGCTACTAGAAAAGACCACTTCCCTCTTCCATTCATAGATCAGATGCTCGAGTGATTGGCAGGGCACAGTCACTATTGTTTCCTCGACGGGTACTCAGGTTACAATCAGATAGCTATCGCACCAGAAGATCAAGAAAAAACTACTTTCACTTGTCCATTTGGGACGTTCGCATACAGAAGGATGCCATTCGGTCTCTGCAATGCACCAGGTACTTTTCAGAGGTGTATGATGTCAATATTTTCAGATATGTTAGAAGAGATCATTGAGGTATTCATGGATGACTTCTCAGTGTTTGGGGATTCATTTGATTTGTGTTTGCACAACCTTACCTTAGTCCTTAAGAGATGCGAGGAGAACAATTTGGTGTTGAACTGGGAAAAGTGCCACTTCATGCTACAACAAGGGATAGTTCTGGGACATGTGATTTCAAGAAGAGGAATTGAAGTGGACAAAGCTAAGGTGGAGGTGATCAGTAGTTTACAGCCTCCAAAATCTGTGAAAGATGTACGGTCTTTTCTTGGGCATGCGGGTTTTTACAGAAGATTTATAAAGGATTTTTCGAAGATAACAAGGCCCTTATGTTTGCTTCTACAAAAAGAAACTGAGTTTGAGGTGACTAAAGAGTGCATGGTGGCTTTTAACACTTTGAAGAGTGCATTGACTACCGCACCAGTAATAATTCCACCTAATTGGGAATTGCCCTTTGAATTGATGTGTGACGCTTCGGATTATGCTATCGGAGCAGTTTTGGGGCAGCGAGTAGATAAGGTTCCGCACGCAATATACTATGTTTCTCGAACCTTAAATGACGCTCAATTGAACTACTCAACAACTGAGAAGGAGCTCCTCGCAGTAGTTTTTGCATTGGAGAAATTCCGAACTTACTTGGTGGGCGCCAAAGTCATTGTATATTCGGACCATGCAGCCCTTCGTCATCTTCTTCAGAAAAAGGATGCCAAACCTAGATTGATTCGGTGGATCCTCCTGCTACAAGAATTTGACTTGGAGATACGAGACAAGAAAGGTAGTGAGAACGTGGTTGCTGATCATCTAAGCAGGTTAGTACAGGTAAACCCGGATGGGGTAGACATATTGCCATTGCATGAGAAGTTTCCGGATGAACAATTGTTGGCTGTAATGGATAGTGAGCCATGGTATGCTGATCTGGTTAACTATTTGGTAAGTGGGGTAGTTCCAGAGGATTTGAACTCACAAGGAAGAAAAAGGTTCGTTACAAAAGCGAAAAAATACTTTTGGGATGACCCTTATTTGTACACTCATGGTCCTGATTCTGTGATAAGAAGATGTGTTCCTGAGTCAGAACAGATAGACGTTCTGAAATTTTGTCACGAGCTGCAATGTGGAGGACATTTTGGTGCAAGAAAAACAGCTTTGAAAGTGTTGCAATCTGGATTCTTCTGGGAATCGTTACATAAAGATACAGTCCGGTTTTGTTTGGCATGCGACAGATGCCAACGTACGGGGAGCATAAGTAAGCGAAATGAGATGCCCTTATCTGGAGATTTGATAATAGAGCTTTTTGATGTCTGGGGCATAGATTTCATGGGACCATTCCCACCATCTTGTGGTTATAGTTACATCTTGGTAGCAGTTGATTATGTGTCAAAATGGGTAGAAGCAAAGGCCACAAGGAATAATGATGGTCAAACTGTGGTGGAATTTGTGAGGGAGACGATATTTGCAAGATTCGGGACCCCTAGAGCTATCATTAGCGATGGAGGTACGTATTTTTGCAACAGATCCTTTGCTGCACTTTTGAAGAAATATGGTGTAAGGCATAAGGTTGCTACACCATACCACCCACAGACTTCAGGACAGGTTGAGGTCAGCAACAGACAAATCAAGAGTATCCTAGAGAAGACTGTCAATTCCACTCGAAAGGATTGGGCGTTGAAATTAGATGATGCATTGTGGGCCTACAGGACAGCTTTCAAGACACCTATTGGGATGAGTCCATATAGGTTGGTCTTTGGGAAGGCGTCTCACCTTCCAGTAGAACTCGAGCATAGAGCCTTATGGGCAGTCAGGAAGTTGAACTTTGATTATGACAAGGCCGGTGAGGAGAGGAAACTTCAGTTGTGTGAACTCGAGGAATTTCGCTTGGAAGCGTATGAGAGTGCAAAACTATACAAGGAAAAAACTAAGTTGATACATGACAAGATGATAGTGCATAAAAACCTTCGTCCCGGTATGCAAGTGCTGGTGTTCAACTCTCGGCTGAAGCTGTTTCCCAGTAAGTTGAAGTCTAGATGGTTTGGACCATTCAGGGTCACACAAGTTTTTCCCCATGGAGCTGTAGAAGTGCAAAACGAGAAGAATGGCAACATGTTCAAGGTAAATGGGCATCGGGTTAAGCCTTACATTAAGGATCTCGGAGCTGTCGTGCGATTGGAGGATTCCGTGCTTATAGAGCCGTAAAGCTCTCACACGTCTTGCCTAGACGCTAAATAAAGCGCTTGGTGGGAGGCAACCCACCTAGGTAACATTGTTTTTTCTCTTCGTTTATTTTCTTTAGATTAATTTGAGTCAGTAATTAGTGTGAGTCGTCTGTTTAGTGAAGAGTATTATTCAATCCAGGTTTGGGGGAATCGAGATTTCCAGTTGTGTTGAGCTGTGTGCAGTTATGTTTTATGTGTGTGTTGTTTGCCTTGATCAAAACAGGTAGAACTGCACGAATTAGGGAATTAGCGCTCAACATGCCGCTCAAGAGACAGCCATGCCTGAGCCGCGGTACACTCAATGTTGCAACACTGGAATGGCTCGCCATCTAGACCGCTCAAGTGGCGTTGTGCATGGCCGGCGGTAAGTAAAGACCAGTTGCTTGTAGAGTTTCACGCAGGTTGGACCGCTCAAGATGCACATGCACGAGCCGCGGTACGAGCAACTTCACCAACACTGGAATGGCTCGTGCAGGAGACCGCTCAAGAGGATCTCGATGGAATAGGGCCTGTCACATCTTTTAACATTTACCGTGGCCTATACCGCTCAAGATGCACATGCATGGACAGCGGTTACACAAGCGTGAGTCCACTGGTTTGGCTCGCTCAATAGACCGCCCAAGATGGCAGCTGCACAAGCCGCGGCCAAAAATTCAAAGGACTCACTGTTTTGGCTCGCCACCTAGACCGCTCAAGTGGCGCGTACCTGACCAACGGTACGCCCGACGGTCACTTACGCAAACGGTGCGTTTTGGACCTCAGGTAAGTTTTTTTTTTTCCCCTTTACCGCTGACCGGACCGCTGCCCATGCAGCGTGTCTCGTCAGCGGTTGGTCAAAGGTTGCCCTACACTATATAAAAAGGGGCGTGCAGTTTTGTGGGTCTCATTTGACCCACAAACGGCTGCAATATTTTTTTCTCTCCTCCTCCTCTTTCTTTTCTTTTCTCTCAATTGCTCTCCATAGTTTCTACTCTCCTCAATTTCGGCTACAAGGTATGCTTCCTCTTCTCTCTTCTATTTTACTTTAATGGCATTAACTTATGAAGTTTTGATTGTACAATGTGGTATGAAGAGATTGAGAGTTTTGCATGCTCAAATTTGGATTCTATGTCTTAATCACCAATGGGCTTTGTTCAAATTGATCTATTTAGCATGATTAAGTTTATTGGGTTGTGATTTTCACTTGGTATATAAGGAATTCCGAAAATTGTTGTTCTTAGGAGAGTTTGAATGTCTTTGCTTGAATAATGGTTGCCATACTTGATTTTGAGGAATTTATTTGATTTATTTGGACTTGCATGTGATTTATATGGTATTATGAAAATATTGGGAACTGATTTTTGAAACGAAGTGCTGCCGAATTTTTGGTAGAAATTTGTGTGTAATTGTTGGCTTGTGTTATCTGCAGATGGCAAGGACTGCTATAGGGAAGCGTCCTCGGGTCAGTACATCCGATAAGGGGAAACAAAAGGCATTGCCAAAACAAGCACAACACAAGGACTTTAAGAGCCGGTTCAGCAATTTCCTCAGGCGACCTTGGATTATTGAGAGGGGAATTGATGTTGAGAGTTTGGCACAGACACCTGTTCCACAGATGGTTACAGACCGCGGATGGGGTGGATATGTTGCACGCCCACCAAGGCCGAACAGGGGGATTGTTACAGAGTATTATGCTAGTGCTGTACCAGGGAGACTGTTGGTTGGAGAACCAGTTTTAGTGCAGGGTGTTGAGGTTCATATAACTCCGGAGGCTATTAATCAGTATTTTGACGCTCCGGAGGTGGCTATCAGTAACGGTCGAGGGATAGAGTATATTGCAGATCTTGACCCCTATAGAGGACGAGTGGCTGCAAGCCTTAGGATGGATGGACAGGCGGAATGGGGTACGTTAGTGAAGCTGTACCAGCGCGACACGCATGCCGATGTTGCCTTTTGGAACCTTTCCTGACATACTCACTGATGCCATCCCAGCACCGTTCTGAGATTTTTTATGACCAGGCCCGTGTGTTGCTACGTTTGAGGTCAGGTGGCCCTATCAATATTGGACGGGTGATTTTCAATGCCATTCAAGACGCCAGTGCACACGATGACCAGTCCATGGTTTTTCCGTGTTTGATCACTGCTTTCTGTAGACAGGCAGGCATTGATGTTAGTGCAGGGTTAGAGAACCATGACCCGAGTATGATGAACTTGACGAACTGGAACCAGCAGTTAGTCCTGAGGGGCCTTCCTCCTATTGGGAATTATGGGGAGAGAAGACGTCGCAGAGAGGAGCGAGAGGCAAGAGAGGCTGAGGCAGCTGCACTTTTACAAGACCAGCCTCAAGAGGCACCGCAGGCCCCTCAGATAGGCGGAGCTCAGCCAGGAGGTGATCCATTTACCAGTCTTTTGCAGGCTATGCAGACGCATATGGATTTGCGCTTCACGCAGTTGGAAGGTCGATTCGATACTCGATTTGACACTATCGAGGCTAACATAGAGGAGCTGCGTGGGATGCTGACTAGCCGGTTTTCTGTGGCTAGTGGGAGTGGAGTGCCATTTCAGGCCCCTATGCCTGACCAGGATCCTTTTGCAGCCGGTGGATCAGGTATCGAGCCGCAGGATTTTGACCAGCGGACCCCGATTGTGAACTTTGATGATGAGCAGCAGATGCAGGATGACACGATAGACTCCGATCAGGGAACCGAGATCTTACAGCTCTCCGATGAGGATGGAGGAGATTAGCAGGCTATGATTTTTTTTCTTTTTCTTTTTGAACTTTTATTTGCTTTTGTTTTTCCTTTTTGTTTTTCTTGCCTGTCTTTTCTTGCTCGTCAACATTGAGGACACTGTTGAGTTTAGGTTTGGGGGTATGTTGAGTCTTGGGTCATGTTTTTTTCAGTGTTTTAGAGTCTGTCGTTCCTGCAATAACCTTGATGAGATATTTTGGTATTTGACTTTGAAATGATATGCTTAAATCACTGGGTTTAAACTAACATCTTGCCACTTAGAGTATTGCATTGCATTTTCAAAATTTATGACATGCTCTGGATGTGATAGTGGATAGGATACCTAGTTGGATTGCCATGATTAATAGTGGAGACTACCCTGTGAGTTCACTAAGCCAAAGTGCATACACAAATGACATATATGAGGGATTATTTTGTTTCTACTCTTTAAACACTCAATAGGTTCTTAGCATTAGATTTGATCTCTATAGGTTGAACATTGAGCATTATAGAGCATGCATCATAAAAGATTTTCACATGTAATCTTTGATCTTGAGTAAGTCGAACCAGTGGAAGTGATGTTAGACTATGTGTGCATGAACTAATTAAAAGGCCTGTAATATTTCCTACCTATGTGTGTGTGCTCCATAGCCCTGTTTGAAGCCAAACACTGATTGCCTTTTCTTTCTTACCACATTTATTGTAACCCATGTAGCCATATTATAGCCATACCTGTTAACTTGGGATCATGCTTTGAGATGGTGAAGAAGGTTGAAGAGTTCGCATAAGAATTTGTGCGAAAGTAATACGAATCAAATGAAGAATGAGCTGCATTCAATCCAAATGTAAGAGGCAAGGTTGTAGTTTTATCTTTTATCAAAAAAAAAAAAAAAAAAAAAAAAAAAAAAAAAAAAAAAAAAAAAAAGAAAGTTGTTCCACCAAAATGAATGGTGAGTTGTGTATGCCAGAAAAAGAATCTAAGGAACACAACATGTCAAAGGACTTAAGTGTTGTATCTACTCTCGAAGGAGTGGGCAAAAGTGAATGGTGAATTAAGGGGACAGCAATGAATGGTAAGTGGCATTATTCCACTTGCAAAGGAAGTCAATGAAGACCTAAGAGCTTGTGCCAAGCCGTAAAGGTAATTGAAGACTCTCACTGAATGATCCTAGGGTTTTGAACTCCTACATCCCGTTCCTTGCTAACCTTCACCCAATAGCCCCATTACAACCTAATGAAAAGTCTAAATTGATCCGCTGGTTATCCTTGCTATGAAAGTAGAAGTGTATGTGTGTTTATCTTGCTCATAATGATTCGATTCTTTTCATGAGATCTTTGCATTCAAATCAAGCGTTCTTTCAATGACATATTCATATGCGATTATAATTTGAAATTTCTTGTGCATAACTTCTTTCGCATATGCTTGATGAGTTTATTTGCCTAGGTTCTGTGAGAAATATGAGCGATATCTGGTGAGGTTTAGAGTCAAGGCGAATTACATCTATGGCGTTCGGCAAAGTGTTCTTGATGCTAGAATATCTTGAGTTTGGGCTTTTCATCTAAACTAAGCAATGCATTCAAATTTGTGACATAATGTTAGTCTTTACCTATTGGCTTCTGCATGCATTGTTTCTATCTGAGCATTAATCGATTGCATCTCGAATGATTGGTTTTGTGGGTGTCATAGCTGAGAACCCTCAGGAGACAACACTCCTCCTACTAGGGACACCTAGAGGTTTAAAGGCTTGTAGCATATGCTCAATGCTATCGCGTTCCCTGTGAAAGTGGCTTTATTAGGATTTAGTTTTTTCAGTTTAGGAATGTTTGGTTTTGCTCGAGGACTAGCAAAAGATAGGTTTGGGGGTATTTGATCAGTCTATTTCTATGCTTATATTTTGCCCTTTTTGCTTATGTTTATGCTTGTTTATTGGGTCTTTTTGGTGGGTTGATGTGTTTGTTAAGTCTTTGCAGGTCTCTTACCATAGAAATGTTGATCGGATCGTATTCTGGAGATGATAGAGTCAAATGATGCAGAAAGGGCATTTTCTCCCATTTTCCGCGGCCCATGCCGCCCATCAGGCAGGTGCAACCGCCGGCGGTGCAACAGGCGCCAGTGATATTGCCTTTTCCGCTGGCCATGCCGCTCAAGAGGCAAGTGCCTACTCAGCGGCACGCCAGGCGAGCCATTCCAGTGTGTGGAGGTAACTTTTTCCGCTGCCCATGCAAGTGCCTACCCAGCGGCACGTTGAGCGGTGGACCGCCTCCTCGTCTTCTCGTCACTGCAGAAGACCTATAAAAAGAAGGGAATAAGAGAAAATAGGGTTCGACATATTAGACAGACAGAGAGAGTTTGAAGACCACCATTCTTTGATTCTTTTCATTCATTCCATCAGAGGAGATTACTTGGAGCAGGAAGACGACGGAGATCGCAAGTCAGAAACATCACACCATAATGGGTTCTATCTTCATCTCTTCTATATTTTTGTTCTCTCCATTGATGTGTAACTAAACCTTTATTAGGGGATTGATGTAACCAATTTTGGACAACTCTATGTAATCAATTAGTCTATCTTTTTGTTAATCAATTGGGTTTTAGTCTTGTCTATTGAATTAATTGCTCTATATTATTGATTCGTATTATTTTGTGGCCTCAATTGATATGAGTTTGTGATTTAGTTTATCTTTGAGATTAGGGTTTGGATGTGAATGGCCTTTCCATTTGAATCACAATCATAAGCTTAATAGACTTGAAAATTAATGTTTGCATGGCCTTGTGGCATTGATTTGGCTTAGAGTTTTGTTCATAGGGATTTCATTACTATCACTTGACATATGGCCTTTGTGCGAGTGGTGGGAAGGAGATTCGTTCTTAATTGTTTATCAAAACAAGCCCTAAACTTTATTGAAGTGTTTATTGAGACTAATTGAGAGCATTGAGTGTCTAAGAGAGGTGCATCGATTCCCTAGTTTCTCCCCATATATTCATTCTTTGATTTGTTTATTAGTTGATTTGATTTTTAGTTCAAATAGTCATAATTTAGATTAATCCTAGAGTTAAACAATCTTTCCAAAGAAAAGCATTATGCAATTTAGTTTTCGCATTTAGAGTCACCTTTGCTAGATTAATTGGTTTTAACTGATAAAATCGCCGATCCCAGTGAACGAACTTTCTTAATAAATTGAACACAGAATTTACTGCATCAACATTCACATACTTGATAATATATGATCATGCATTTATACTATCTTGACAAACTTTGCTTATTGCATGTTCTAGGACTATGTCTAGGAAATAGCATATGTGTGTGTCTTTGTGTTTGTATATTTCCGTATTTTTGTATTTGGACTTGAATATGTTCTTTTATGATTCCTTATTGAGTTCCGGTCATTTCGGTTATTCATTCATAAGGTTTCGAGTCCAAACGATGTAGCTACGTTACTTTTCATTCTCATTCGTTGAGTTGACTTCATCGTCATTTTCCGAGATGATTTCTCAACCATTTTCAAAGTTGTGTAGTAGTCATTGTGCATAAGAGAGTCACAGTTCGTAATCTAAAAACGGATTCAAAATCGGAGTTCGGATGCCCAAGATACGGCTGAAGAACCAAGGGAGCGCGCGAGAGAGGTGTGTGGCCGTGAGGCCACTTGGCCCATGCCGTGAGGAAGGCAGTGGGCCCCACGGCCAGAGGGGCTCTCTGCCCCCATGAGGCCCACGCGCCCCCAATGGCCTGGGGTGATGTGGCCTCACCTGATTGGCCCGAAAACTTCTTCTCTCTCCTCCTTTTATTTCCCTCCTCTCTCTCCATTTGATTTTCAAGAAGAAAAATTGCAATTTTCCCGTCAGTTTTCTCCTTTGAATTTTCTCATCTTCCAAACATCATATCTCCCTCATCCGAAGTCGGATTTGAGTGATTCGAATTGAAGAACGTTCATAATTGAGTCCTCTATCATTTCCAAGTGGTTTGGTGGCTGTTTGATCGAGTTTTCTGGTGGTTCCACATAGAAATCCGAACCAGCTGTTGAATCAAAGGTATTGGACTTATCTTTGGGATTTCTTTCTTTTTAACCTTCAATTTGCTTGGGGTTTCTTCTTCTATATGTATGTTTATGTTTTAAAAGCTATTGAGAAAGATAGCTTCATAATCATTCTAATTGAAAGTCAATTTATAGACAAATGTGGACTAGTTTCTATGATTCTAGGTTTTTCACATGTTTGTGAGTTGTATTGTGATTAGAATGGCATCTTAGGTTGTTTGTAACTTGATTGAATCAATTTTGTGATAAATGACCTTGAGATTTGATTTGATCCTTTGATTAATGAAATCTAGGATTATTGAATTTGTTTGTGTTTTAGAGCAATCTAGGATTTGATTGATTTATATCTTGAATCCTTGCTCTATATTTTTGGCTAGAATATTGATTGATTAAATCTCATATTTCTAGCATTTTATTGTATGTTGATTGCATCTTGAACTTGTACTTCATGAATATATTTTGATTCAAGTGTTGTATGTGTGAATGAGACTTTGAGCTTATGTGTTTGATGTTTCACATGCTTTAGGTTTTATTCTTGTATTTTGCATCTAGACTTTATTACTTGTGGTATCACATGTTTAGGTCTATTTGTACCATAGAATGTATTGATCATATGTTATATGTTGATTTGATTGTTTGCATCATTTGCATTCACATGATCACACTAGGAAGTCCTTGTAAAAGGCATGAAGTCTTGGTTAGAGTCGGGATGACTCGGATAGCCAAGCAAGAAGACTTTCCTAGAGTCGGGATGACTTGGATAGGTAAGCAAGAAGTCATGGCTAGAGTTGGGAGGACTCGGATAGTCATGCATGGGAGGCTCCCTACAGGCAAGAGTGCCTTGAATAGGGAGTTGGCTATTATATTGGTAGGCCTAGGCGTATGGTTAGACATAGACTCCAAAAGAGCGGGGTACACGGGAGGTGTATGCACTCTTGAGGAATTTCTAATCTTCCATTGATGTTGGTTTTGTGTGTTGTCCAATATATGGTGGTTTCGCATCATTGAGGGATCTCATACTTTCCAATAGGGTTGGGTAGACTTAGACTCCACTAGGTTGGGTGAGCTAAAGATTGGTCACTTTGTGGATTCTCTATTTTTATCATCCAATATATATAGTACCCTAATGGTTGTATTTCAACCCGTGGATGTTTCCTCCTTGGAGGTTTTACCACGTTAAAAAATCTCTTGTGTTAATTCTTTCTATCTCTATCTTTTATATTTTATTTGTGTATGTAATTATCTTGTTTCATATTACTCACTTGTGATGTATATTGAAGCAAGTATTTGTAAAGTGTGATTTGTGAATTCATTCTTTGATCATTTTTGTATATTTGATTCTTTTGTATATTGTAATTTTTGTATAGTGATATTTGATCACTCTTATAACTAGTTGAACATCTATTGAAATACAAGCTTTATTTGTTGTTGTGTTTATTTGCTTTTATACCTCACACAACTAGGTGATATACTTAGACCTTGTGCACATGATTATGTTCTCATATTGTCTATGTATGTCTTTCTTGGTTTATTTTGTTGTGTAAGGCTACCTTAAGGGACAAACGAGAGTTTGCTTAAGGGATTGGAAAAAGATGCAAAAACCTATTCACCCCCCCCCCCCCCCCCCCCCCCCCCTCTCTAGGTATGCCTTAAGCAATTTAACTACGTTTGTATACTTTCAATAGTAAAAAATAATGTCTAAAAGATTGTGGTGGTATCAATCTGACTCCTCATCTGACTGCTCAAAATCAACTCTTCCCTTTCCTCTCGGGTCCTTCCTCCTTTGTTCTTTTGCCGCAACTACTCTTCGGGCTTGCTCCTCTCTCCATCTCCTATGTCCAGCTGCCTCATCCATTAGAGGACCTCCTGTAGAACGAACTCCCTGATCGGTGAGTGAACAGGCTAAAACTTCCTCTAATTGGGTTATCTCCTCAGCGGCAGACCGTGCAGTCTGTAGGATAGAGTCTGGTGCCGTAACATTGGGTCCTGCTACTATGGCTGGAAAGGATGGTGTCTCTGTGACTAGCTTAGTAGTCCTCCTAGGTCTCCTGACATATGGAGTGAGTCTCAAATCCCGACGGAGCTCTGTGAAGCCCGTGATCACGGTCTCACTCAAATCCCTAACCAGACCCTCCAAAGTCTGATCGGCGGGAACGCGATAGTTCTAAAAACTATCGTAAATGATCGGACATGCGAGTGTTTTCACCCTTCGCAAGTATACGAGTCGTATAGCAGTTAAAAGCAAGGGTATCGTTCCCACAAAGGAGGTATGGTACCTTAAGCTAGTTCTTGGTCTTAGATAATATATATATATATATATATATATATACACACACAATATATTTACACTATTAACATGCAATAAAAGTAAAGGGAGATGTCACAAGCTAAACTAACAACTAAACTAAACTAATATTAAACTAAATGCAACTACAACTAAGGGTTGTCAATCCCTTAGGCAATTAACTAACCTAATCACTAAACTTACCAATAACAAGTAACTAAATTAACTAACTAGCTAAACTAATTACCACTAATGCAAAGTTATGCAAGAGTGATAATGAGATATGTTAGGGAACTAATGAATCATGCAAAATACCTAATTACTAGTTGATAACAATTAAGCACTTCAATTATAGGTTAACTAAATTAAGCAAGGTTTGCATTAATCAAGTATATCCTATTTTGCAAGTTAACAATTGGATTAATCAATTAACAAGCATATATCAATTAAAGCTCAATTCAAATAATAGATACAACTAGTCTCATAGATATAACACATGAATACACCAAATCCTTAACATAGCTATTTAATTACACATTAACAACAAACTGAGGAAATAAGAGAGACAAAAGAGACAACCCAATGATGTTGGAGAAGTCTTCAAGCTAGCTCAACTCCTCTTGCTTTCCCTAGCTCGGAATCAATTTGTGGACACTTTGGATCGAGATTGGTGGCTAGAAAACCACCATAAACACTAGTTACAAGCTAAGTGAGGTATGGTGTTCTTGTTATTCTAAGCTATTGTAGGTTTATTGTAAGTAAAATGAGTTTATTTGTGTGATTGGGTGACATTATAAGGTATTTTGGATATTAGGGATTGTGTTTAAGGTTAGGAAAGTTGTATATTTATATGGGGAAGGGTTTGGCAAGCTTTGAACGAGCAAATCTCTTAAGCCGGTCATTCCTGCAGGTTTGGATCCCCTGTCCCGTGGGTTCTTGCTCTTCGACAGAACTCACGGTGAAATGTGGAAGTTGGTCGCGAGTTTCACACCTTCTGGCTAGCGGGAACTTTCCCTCGGCATGAACTCGTGGAGTTCTCGCAATTATGGACGTCTGGGATGTAGGGAAAAATACCAAAGAAGTGCACGCAGCGGAAGCGATACTAAAAATTAGATTTAGTGACTTTAAAAATTTTTTCCTTTATGAACCTTAAACCCTTTAATTAATTAAACATACATATACAATAACAAAAAGTAGAATACCTTTTGTCGCGTGATCCGATTGACTTACGTCGATGGTAATCCGCAAGATCTTCAATCCTAGCACGAACGTGGATCACCTAGGAGCGTGGTCTCCCTTTTCTTTGAATTGCAAACCTGTGAATGGACAAAACAAACTTTTCTTTTCTTTGTTAGTCACAAAAACAATCAAAAGAATGACTAAGATTATTCCAGTCACTTTTGAGTTCTCAATCTAATGATCGAAACTCGCGTGAACCTAGATCGATATCGTATACACAAGCTTATTGATGAATAAGCAAATAGTATACTATCAAAGAATAATCTAACACTCCTTTTTGTTTTAGTAGAATAAAAAGCTTTCTATGAGTTGAGAAGAAGAAGAAATTTGTATCATGAACACATGTATGGTGGCCGAACCCTATAGCAAGAATAATATAGGGTGGCCGAATTTTGCTTCCTTTCTCCTTTAGGGTTGCCGAAATCTATGTGGTTGTGTATTAGGGTTGGCCGAATTTCATCATGTCACTTATATAGGGTGACCGAAATTCAACCCTAATTCTTTTCAACTTTTTAGACTTCAAACCCTAATCTAACTCATAGATATTTTATTCTATTCATTTATTGACTAAATAAAAAGACTTCTTATTTGATTAAATAAATAAAACTAATTATTTATTTCCTTATCAAACAAGTCTTTTACTTTTACTTTTAGGAAATATATTTCTTGATTAGAAAAGATTTGTTTCTTTAATTAAACAATTAATTAATAAATTAATTAATTCTTATTTAATTAAAACAATGAAACAAAATAATATATTAGGTTAAACTAACCCTTGCCGCCCCACTTATAGTAAATGGGCCAAAATATTATTTTCTTATTTCATTTAATCCATTGGACTTTAAATAAAAAGCCCACATGTGAACCAGACCCATTCTTACTAAAAGAAACAAGCCCACATGTCTTTCATTAATATATTAATATAATTGAGCAGCCCATTACTAAAATAATGTGCAAATTATATTCTTAATATATTAAATGCAATTCTAGATGAACCCTTAAATTGGTCCGGTAGAATATATCAAGTGATCCATGCAAGTCCGTGTGGATTGGGGATCTTGGCGGGCCATCTAAATTTAAGCTTCAATAGACATAACCTAATCACAATCAACAAATGATTCACTTAGGTTCGATCCATTAATTTTAACTCATTCCACTAAAGAGCTAAAACTGAACTCTTAAATAAAGATAGAAAAGGAAGATGCTCCTCATTCATACCCTAGACAATCATATAGGAGATAGTGTATCCTCGTGATTAATATCAGTAATCGCCAAGAGTTCATAGACCGCCTATAACTCTCCAAGTTACCATATTTACTCATATGACCACGTTTTGAACTTGGATATTTTGACTTGTCCAGAAGCCATGTTTTCAATAGACACTATCGAAAACTCAACGTTGAGATTTAATATCCAATTACCTCAAAACATCCATATGATGATATTATACTCTCATTTAATTAAATGGAGCCACGATGTCCATATCTATAAATGAAGTCCTCTATCGATTAACAAATGAATATCACCAAACTATCGAGGATAGACTATGCGATATAATCGTACTCATTGATAACTCAAATGATATCACTTGCAACCATAAGTCCATCATTTATCTCAGGATTAAGATAGACTCTCCGATTGTCCTGATAATGAAAAGACTTTTATCTACTGACGGTTATAGATAAAGTATTTCATTGTGATCCAGTTCAATGCACCCAGTGCACTAGATCCTTTTGCTCGAAGACACTCCGATGATTTTAGACTCATCATATCTCATTTGATCCCACTCAAATGCTAGCAAAAGAATTCTACAACTTTAACAAGATAAAGGTGCCCAACCTTTAACTTAAGTTGTGAACATTATTCAAGACTAACTAAAGAATTGTGTCTACCACATACATATCCAGATGTACGAACAATTCTTCTTTTCCCATAGTCTTTAGACCTTATGATTATTTACTTTGACAATTATAATATTAAACTATAAATGCTATACGATTTGTTAAACCAGAAATCACTTTATTAATATGAAAAAGATTGTTAATTACAACATTACACTCTTGTTATTGAGCATAATCCTAACATGGGACGCGTGAAAGAAGCCGCTGGGATCAAGCTTGTAAGCATGGTTGGCCATGGAGTTTGGAGGTCTTGGAGGAGAGGACAAACTTGTGCATGGGATGCCCAAAATGGGTCCATCGTGACCAGAGGGAGATCGGTTGAAAAACGGTCGAAAAATGGTCAAAAATGGCTAGGTCAACTACCGGGTCGATCCAGATCAGGTCGGGTCGGGTCGGGTCGGGTCGGGTCGGCCTGGCTATAGGTAGAAGACGACTTGACGTCAGCGTGACGTCAAGCTGACGCGGTCCTTCGCCAAAACGACATCATTCCTAGGGTGACGTGGTTGCTGTGCTGTGCTTTGGCTGGCATTTTACAATTTGGCCCCTAATCTTCTCCTTATTCACAAAATATTCAATTAAGTCTCAAATTTTGCACTTTAGCCCCTGTGTTAGGTTTATAGTTTGTGTTGGCATGTATTCCATATCAAAACGTGTTTCTTTTGTAATGTTTAGTGGTCCATATGTTGAAGATTTATGAAGATGAAGAAAGTCTTGGCCACGATTCATGCAAACTGCCGGCTTCAAATAGATATGTGCTTCATTGATCATCAAAGGTAATATAAGACCTCATATCTCTTACAAGGCTAGGCATACACACACACATGGCATCCTTGTGTGTTCCTTCATGGTTAAACATTATTTATATATCACTTTCACACACTTGATAATATATGCTCATGCATTTATACTATCTTGACAAACTTTGCTTATCGCATGTTCTAGGACTATGTCTAGGAAATAGTATATGTGTGTGTCTTTATGTTTGTATGTTTCCATATTTTTGTATTTGGACTTGAATATGCTCTATTATAATTCCTTAGTGAGTTCCGGTCATTTCGGTTACTCATTCATTTAATTTCGAGTCCAATCGATGTAGCTACGCTACTTTTCATTCTCATTCGTTGAGTTGACTTCATCATCATTTTCCGAGATGATTTCTCAACCATTTTTCAAAGTTATTAGTCTTTATCGTGCATGAGGGAGTCACGGTTCGTAATCAGAAAACATATTTAAAATCGGAGTTCGGATGCCCAAGATACGGCTGAAGAATATGAGGGAGCGCGCGAGAGGAGTGAGTGGCCAAGAGGCCACGTGGCCCAAGCCGTGTGGGAGCCGTGGGCCCCATGGCCAGAGAGGCTCTCTGGCCCTGTGTGGCCCACGCGCCCCCCATAGGCTGGGGTGATGTGGCCACTCTTGATTGGCCCATTTTTCTCTTCTCTTTCCTCTTTTTTATTTCCCTCCATTCCCTCCATTTCATTTTCAAGTAGAAAAGATTGTGTAATCCCGTCAGAATGTTTCTTCCAAATTTTCTCACCTTCCAAACACCATAACTTCTTCATACGAAGTCGGATTTGAGTGATTCAAGTTGGAGAGCGTTTGTAATCGAGTCCTCTACCTTTTCCAAGTGTTTTGGTGGCTGTTTGATCAATTTTTCTAGTGGTTCCACACATAAATCCGAACCAGCTCGTGAATCCAAGGTATTGGTCTTATCTTTGGGGTTTCTTTCTTTTTAACCTTCAATTTGCTTGGGGTTTCTTCTTCTATATGTATGTTTATGTTTGGTGAATGCTATTGAGAAAGATAGCTTCATAATCATTCTAATCAAAAGTCTATTTAGAGACAAATGTGGACTAGTTTCTATGATTCTAGGTTTTTCACATGTTTGTGAGTTGTATTGAGATTAGAATGACATCTTAGGTTGTTTGTAACTTGATTGAATCAATTTTGTGATAACTGACCTTGAGATTTGATTTGATCCTTTGATTGATGAAATCTAGGATTATTGTATTTGTATGTGTATTAGAGCAATCTAGGATTTAATTGATTTATATCTTGAATCCTTGCTCTATATTTTTGGCTAGAATATTGATTGATTTAATCTCTTGTATCTAGCATTTTATTATATGTTGATAGCATCTTGAACTTGTACTTCATGAATATATTTTGTTCAAGTGTTGTATGTGTGAATGAGATTTTGAGCTTATGCGTTTGGTGTTTACGCATGCTTTAGGTTTTATTCTTGCATTTTGCATCTAGACTTTTATTACTTGTGATATCACATGTTTAGGTCTATTTGTACCATGGAATGTATTGATCACATGTTCTATGTTGAATTGGTTGTTTGCATCATTTGCATTCACATGATCACACTAGGAATTCCTTGTAAAAGGCATGAAGTCTTGGTTAGAGTTGGGATGACTCGGATAGCCAAGCAAGAAGACTTGCCTAGAGTTGGGATGACTCAGATAGGTAAGCAAGAAGTCATGGCTAGAGTCGGGAGGACTCAGATAGTCATGCATGGGAGGCTCCCTAGAGGCATGAGTGCCTTGGATAGGGAGTTGACTATTATATTGGTAGGCCTAGGCATATGGTTAGACATAGACTCCAAAAGAGCGGGGTACACGGGAGGTGTATGCACTCTTAAGGAATTTCTAATCTTCCATCGATGTTGGTTTTGTGTGTTGTCCAATATATGGTGGTTTCGCATCATTGAGGGATCTCATACTTTCCAATAGGGTTGGGTAGACTTAGACTCCACTAGGTTGGGTGAGCTAAAGATTGGTCACTTTGTGGATTCTCTATTTTTATCATCCAATATATATAGTACCCTAATGGTTGTATTTCAACCCGTGGATGTTTCCTCCTTTGAGGTTTTACCACGTTAAAAAATCTCTTGTGTTAATTCTTTCTATCTCTATCTTTTATATTTTATTTGTGTATGTTATTATCTTGTTTCATATTATTCACTTGTGATATATAGTGAAGCAAGTATTTGTAAAGTGTGATTTGTGGATTCATTCTTTTAATCATTTTTTTGTATATATGATTCTTTTGTATATTGTAATTTTTTGTATAGTTATATTTGATCACTTTTGTAACTCATTGAACATCTATTGAAATACAAGTTTTCTTTGTTGTTGTGTTTATTTGTTCTTATACCTCACACAACTAGGTGATATACTTAGACCTTGTTCACATGATTATATTCTCATATTGTTTATGTATGTCTTTCTTGGTTTATTTTGTTGTGTGTAAGGCTACCTTGAGGGACAAACGAAAGTTTGTTCAAGGGATTGAAAAAAGGTGTAAAAACCTATTTACCCCCCCTCTAGGTATGCCTTAAGCAATTTAACTACGTTTGTATACTTTCACCCTGATTTGTCCAAAATGACAACAATGCCCTTGAACTTCCCTAATTACCTGAAACACTTATTTAATCCATTAAATACCCGGTTTTACCCGAGAAACAAGCACAAAGTAATAGGAATTAGGGGTATAAAATAGGTACTTTTATACCCCAATCAAACCCCCAAACCTAACTTTTGCTAGTCCTCGAGCAAAACAAAACAAAAATACATATACAAAACAAAACAAACTAAGCAAAAACAAATATAAACTAAGCTAGTCCACTGTCGTGGGAGAAACGATGGAACTTAGCACGTGCCACAAGCCTTTTAAACCCCTAGGTGTCCCTAGTAGGAGGAGTGAAGTCTCCTGAGGGTTTACCGCTATGATACCCACAAACGCAAAGCTAAAAATTAAAAACTACAATTTACAAACAGTTTGCGATAACAAAGCCATGCAAAATGAGATAACAAATGAGTTGTGCATATGAGGAATAACGCATGTGAGAACTGATGCGCACGTAAAGGTTCTAATAAACTATCCCCAATGGCGCCAATAACTTGATCAGTGCACGGACACACGTGTTAGGATTATGCTCAATAGCAAGAGTGTAATATTGTAATTGACAATCTTTTTCATATTAATAAAGTGATTTCTGGTTTAACAAATCTTATAGCATTTATAGTTTAATATTATAATTGTCAAAGTAAATAATCATAAGGTCTAAAGACTATGAGAAAAGAAGAATTGTTCGTACATCTGGATATGTATGAGGTAGACACAATTCTTTAGTTAGTCTTGAATAATGTTCACAACTTAAGTTAAAGGTTGGGCACCTTTATCTTGTTAAAGTTGTAGAATTCTTTTACTAGCATTTGAGCGGGATCAAATGAGATATGATGAGTCTAAAATCATCGGAGTGTCTTCGAGTAAAAGAATCTAGTGCACTGGGTGCATTGAACTGGATCATAATGAAAAGCTTTATCTAGAACCGTCAATAGATAATAGTCTTTTCATTCTCAGGACAATCGGAGAGTCTATCTTAATCCTGAGATAAATGATGGACTTATGGTTGCAAGTGATATCATTTGAGTTATCAATGAGTATGATTATATAGCATAGTCTATCCTCAATAGTTTGGTGATATTCATTTGTTAATCGATAGAGGACTTCATTTATAGATATGGACATCATGGCTCCATTTATTAAATGAGAGTATAATATCATCATATGGATGTTTTGAGGTAATTGGATATTAAATCTCAACGTTGAGTTTTCGATAGTGTCTATTGAAAACATGGCTTCTGGACAAGTCAAAATATCCAAGTTCAAAACGTGGTCATATGAGTAAATATGATAACTTAGAGAGTTATAGGCGGTCTATGAACTCTTGGCGATTACTGATATTAATCACGAGGATACACTATCTCCAATATGATTGTCTAGGGTATGAATGAGGAACATCTTCTTATTCTATCTTTATTTAAGAGTTCAATTTTAGCTCTTTAGTGGAATGAGTTAAAATTAATGGATCGGACCTAAGTGAATCATTTGTTGATTGTGATTAGGTTATGTCTATTGAAGCTTAAATTTAGATAGCCCGCCAAGATCCCCAATCCACACGGACTTGCATGGATCACTTGATATATTCTACCGGACCAATTTATGGGTCCATTTAGAATTGCATTTAATATATTAAGAATATAATTTGCACATTATTTATTTAATGGGCTGCTCAATTATATTAATATATTAATGAAAGACATGTGGGCTTGTTTCTTTTTAGTAAGAATGGGTCTGGTTCACATGTGGGTTTTTTATTTAGAGTCCAATGGATTAAATGAAATAAGAAAATAATATATGGCCTATTTGTATGAGTGGGGCGGCAAGGTGTAAATATTAACCTAATATATTATTTTGTTTCATTGTTTTAATTAAATAAGAATTAATTAATTTATTAATTAATTGTTTAATTAAGAAACAAATCTTTTTCTGATCAGGAAATATATTTCCTAAAGTTATACTATTGGAAGTAGTATACTAAAAGTAAAAGACTTGTTTGATAAGAAAATAAATAATTAATTTTATCTATTTAATCAAATAAGAAGTTTTTTTATTTAGTCAATAAAATAATAAAATATCTATGAGTTGGATTAGGGTTTGAAGTCTAAAGTATGATGGAAATTAGGGTGCAACACAAACCTATTTTGGCAAGTGATTTGCGGCAACCCTAGCCCATTTTAGAGAAGGATTTCAGCAACCCTAAAGACAAGAGGAAGCAAATTTCGGCCACCTATATATTTACACTTATAGAATTCGGCCAACACATGTTGTTCATTGATACAATTTTCTTCTTCTTCTCAATTCATAGAAAGTATTATTTTTATTCTACTAAAACATAAAAGAGTGAATAGATTATTCTTTGATGGTATACTAATTGCTTGTTCATCAACAAGCTTGTGTGTACAACATCGATTAGGTTCACGCGAGTTTCGATCATTAGATTGAGAACCCAAAAGTGACCGGAATAATCTTAGTCTTCTTTTGATTGTTTTGTGACTAACAAAAGAAAAAGAAAAGTTTGTTTGTCCATTCTCAGGTTTGCAATTCAAAGAAAAGGGAGACCACGCTCCTAGGTGATTCACGTTCGTGCTAGGATTGAAGATCTTGCGGATTACCATCGACGTAAGTCAATCGGATCACGCGACAAAAGGTATTCTTCTTTTGTTGATTATATGTATGTTTAATTAATTAAAGGGTTAAGGTTCATAAAAAGGAAAAAATTTTAAAACTACTAAATCTATTTTTAGTCTCGCTTCCGCTGCGTGTACTATGGTATTTTTCCCTACAATACGATAGTTCTATAATTATCGGTAAATGATGGTACGTGCGTGCGAGTGTATTTTTACCCTTTTCGCAAGTATACGAATCGTTGGCCACGTATAGTGGTTACGAGTAAGGTTATCGTTCCACGGGGAGGTACGGTATGCTTTAGTTAGTTCTAAGTCTTAGATAATCTATATATATATATATATATGTACACAATATATTTACACTATTAACATACAATAAAAGTAAATAGCGATTGTCACAAATAAATAAACTAACTAATCTAAGATTACACTAAGAAAGCCTTAATCTAATTACCACTAAGTTAACTAAATCCAACAACAACTAAGGGTTGTCAATCCCTTATTTAATTAACTAACCTAATCACTAAACTTAACAATAACAATTAACTAAATTAACTAACTAACTAAACTAATTACCATTGTAAATAACTAAATACTCGAGGCGTGTTATCAATATATTAATCTAGAGGGGGGGTGAATAGATTTTAACTATTATTACCCAATTTTCGCATACAAGTCAATATTAAGAAAATGACCCTACTAGTCAAAAATACAAGCAAGTGTAATATAGTGCGGAATTAAAAATGACACTTGATGTATACGTGGAAACCCAACCACTGGGAAAAACCACGGGCTGTATAGTGCGCCACACTCGGAACTCGAAATCACTAATTGAAATGAAGTTTACAACCTATGTAGACCTCGTCTAACAATCCGGTCTGTAACCCCTCACTTCTACCCAGCGGGCCTTTATTAGCAACCCTATTCCAATTTGCTTGAGGCCTAAGCACTCTTAGCCTCAAGTCTTAATTCTCTAAGAAGAGATTATGCAACCTATGTGAATATGTATGAATATTCAAATAACAAACAAGGCTAGGGAACCTTAGATGCTTATCTAGGATGATGATATAATCAATTAAAATCAATCCTAGATATCAAGTGCTAAATGACATGTCATAATAGCTTAGATAAACATAGATTATAAAAACCTAGATATCTATCACAATACAACACTCAATCAATTTATCACAATTAATTCTCTAATCTTGTATTTATCATATGATCAAAACATATAAGTAAATTAAAGAGAATAGCTTGATAACAAAAATAATCAAATAAGATGAACTTAATCAAAATCTTACCAAGCAAGTTGTGATGATGCAAATCCAATCATGGATACATTCTATATAGTAATAGAAGATGCAATATGAAATATGATGCAAAAGGGATTTGATTTGAGTGGTTAAAGGTGAGTTCTTGATTTGATTTTCTCTCAAATCTCTCTTTCTCTCTCAAGAATATGGAGCCTCTCTCTTTAGGGTTTGATTTTGTGGCACAGCCCTTAAAATGTTGAGAAAGATATGTATTTATAATGCCCAAGTGAAACTATGTCGTTTTGGAAGAAATGGAAAAAATATGGGCATTTTCGCGGTACTCGCGTCAGTGCAGTGACTCAAGATTCGAGAGCTTCGAAACATGACCAAACGACATCGAAACCTTTCGTATGATATATCCTTGGTAAGGTATGGAAGTCTAATTTCTACTCGTTTTTATAGAATGACATTTCAATGTCTGTAGAAAAAGTTATGGTCAATTGAGTGACCAAAGGTCAGAAACGGACAACAACAGAGTTGCCCTGTTTTGGTTGTAACTTTAGAGATTTTAAAACCAATCCAAACGGTCATGAAATATTACGAATAATATACCGTTGGAAAGGTATGGGTGTCTAGTTTGTACAGAAATTTTCAAAACTCATTTTGAAGCTTTGTATAAAAAGTTATGGTCACAAGACCATGCAAAGGTCAGTTTTGAAAAACATTTAAAACATTGAAATCTAATCTTTTGAAACTAGACACTTTACTCCAAACAATCAAATCAAAACTACCACTTATCCAAGAGAAGAATGAGACCTTCTCAAGTGGTCAACCATCGCGCTAAGACATGCACACCATCGTGCAAGCGCGGACGTTTCCGATCACACAAACGGAAACGAATTACACCACACTTAAGACTAATAATGAAGTGCAAGTGTGGGAAGTGAATGCATCCTAATGCCTAAACATGTCATGGCATTTCAATGAACAAGATGCAATCAAAATAAAACATGCAAGAAGAGATGTTCAAGAACATGCATGCACACATATAAAACACACAACATACAAGAATAAAATTTATGCATGAGTTGTGTGTGTGTGAAACTAATCTCTTCAAAGCAAATTAAGCACATTGAAGTTTACCTTTGGTGCTTATCAACCTTGAGGACATGAGAGGGTCTTGAGCTTGAATATCAATCACTTAAGCTACCCTTACATGCAATCCCCAATACGTGGTTTGTCCACGAAATAAGCCAATCAAGATATGGGAATCCTTACAATTACCACTAATGCAAAGTTAAGCAAGAGTGATAATGAGATATGTTATGGAACTTGAAACTAATTATAGCACGGTGTGTATAAAACTAACTAGAGGGGGGGGGGGGGGTGTGAATAGATTTTACGCTTTTTACCCAATTTTTCGTGTTAGTCAAAATTACGAAATTACCCCTAAATAGATAAAGCAATAAATCAAGTAAAATATGCGGAAATTAAATAACACTTGATTTTTACATGGAAACCCTCACGGGAAAAACCACGGGCTAGTAAGTAAGCCACACTCGAACCTCGAATCCATTAAATGTGTAAACGATTACAGCCTAATCCCGAAAGTAATCACACACCAACCTAATCTCGGTATGAGTGAACCTATTCCAATTTGCTTGTGATCTAAGCAACCTAATCCCGGAAGCTACACACAAGACTTAAATCTCAATAAAGAGATTAACACCCTAAGTGAATATAAATATATCCAAAATGCAACATAGAGCAAGGGAACCCTATATGCTTATCTAAGATGATGAATTTGCAATTAAATCAATCCTAGATATTATGAGCTAGATGACATGTCATAAAGCTTAGCTAATCAAGATGAACAAAACCTAATTAGCTATCACAAAATAACACCCAATCATTTTCATCACAAATCAATCTCTAACTTGTATTTAATATATGATCAAAAACATACAAGTAATAAAAAGAGATTTCCAAATATGAACAACACTAAAATTAGATGAAGTTAGTGAAGAACATACCAAGAATGATGTGATGATTCAAGACCATGCATGGATCTATCCTATATGAGTATAGAAGATAGAATACAAAATATGATGCAATTTGGAATTGATTTGAGTGTTTAAAATGGCAATCTACTTTGCTTTTTCTCTCTTTTGAAAGTAGGGTACTTGATGAATAAGAGTTGCTATCAGAACAAGAGAAAAAGATGTATTTATAGAGGCCAACAAATGGCTGAGTGAAAAGACGAGATTGCCCTTGAAACTTACCGATCGGCGGTTTCATTCGGCGGCCAGGCCGTAGAATGTGACCGCCCAATGAGTCCCGAGAGAAACAGGGGAACTTCTGTGGTTTCATTCGGCGGCCACCGACTGCCGATCAAACCGCCGAATTGGACCTGACATGAACAGGGGCACAACGGCGGTTTCATTCGGTGGTTTCAGAACCGCCGATCAAACCGCCGAATTGACTGGAGAGATAAAATCAATCAGGTAAGAACGACGGTTTCATTCGGCGGCCAAGCCGTCGATCCAAACCGCCATTTCACCAATTTTGGTGAAACCAAGGGAGAAGCCAAGGGCATTCTCCAACGACGATCTTCGCGCTAAAAACAAGCACACAAGGTGCATGCGCGGACGTTTCCGAACAACAACGGGAAACGAATTACAAGACACATAAACACACAACAACATATAACAAAGAAGTGCAAGTGTGATAAGTGACATGTGAAGAGAATGCACACAAATGCAAGTATGCTAAGTGAGTGTGTGCACTAAATCTCTTCATAGAAAATTAAGCACTAAACATATACCTTTGGAGTGCTTAACACTTGCAAGGGCCTTGAGCTTGAACACATTCCTAAGCTACCCTTACATGATCCCCACATATGGTTTGATCACGAAATAAGCCAATTAAAAACTACGGGAATCCTTACAGAACTAATGAATCATGCAAATTACCTAATTACTAGTTGATAACAATTAAGCACTTCAATTATAGGTTAACTAAATTAAGCAAGGTTTGCATTAATCAAGTAATCCTATTTTGCATGTTAACATTTGGATTAATCAATTAACAAGCATATATCAATTAAAGCTCAATATCAAATGATAGGTACAACTAGTCTCATAGATAATAATACATAAATACACCAAATCCTTAACATAACTATTTAATTACACATTAACAACAAACTAAGGAAATAAGAGAGACAATAGAGACAACCCAATAATCTTGGAGAAGTCTTCAAACTGTCTCAATTTTTCTTTTTCTTTCCTTAGCTCGAAATCAAGGTGTGGAAGCTTTGGATCACTATTGATGGCTGGAAAACCACCCTACACACTAGTTACAAGCTAAGTGAAGTGGTGTGAGTTTATTCTAAGCTATTTAGGTGTAAATTAAGCTATTGGGTGTAATTCTACTTGAGTTTGGATATTAGGGGGATTGTGTTTAGGTTTAGGGAAAGGTGAATATATATAGTAGGGAAGGTTTGGGCAAGTTTGGACGTGCAAAACTCTAAGGTCGGTTGTTCCAGCGGGTTCAATCCATCAGGCTCACGGGTTCTTGCCCGCCGTCGGAAGTCACCGGGCATTTTTGGACGTTGGCCGCGAGCTTGGACCTTCTGGACTGTGGGAAAGAAGCCGCTGCATGAAGCCGCGGCATTCCGGCGAGTTTGAAACGAGTTTGGGCGTGAAACAACCCGCTGGAAGTGAGCTCGCAAGGTTGCATTTCCATGGAGTTTTGGAGACTTGGAGGAGAGAGGAAACATGTGCATGGGAAACCCAAAATGGGTCCATCATGACCGCCGGGAGGAGGGCTGCCGATCTGGGTAGGAAATCACTGAAAAAACGGCTAAAAAATGATCAGAAATGGCCGGGAATGAGTCGGGTCTGAAACCGGGTCGCGCGGGTCGGGTCGGGTCGGGTCGGGTCTGGTAAGGTCGGTCGCGGGTCGTGTGACCCGGCTGAAGGTTGATGACGATCTGACGTCATCATGACGTCAGCATGACGTAAAATCCCTCCAAAACGACGTCATTTGGTTGCTGACGTGGCGCGCTGACCCTTCTTCTGTTGGCAAATTACATGTAGCCCACCTGAACTCTCCTCAAATCACAGAATTGTCAATATTGCTCCTGAACTTCCCTAATTACCTGAAATACTTATTTACACCCTATTAAATGCACAAAAAAATACTCGAAAACGAATACAAAAGATAGGAAAAGGGAGCGCTAAATATGAACATTTGGAGCACGATAAAGAACCGTTAAGTGGAGGATAACCCAAAGTCATTCAAATTGAATGAAATACATAATGTAAATCCCACACTCTAAATGGCATAGCATCAAATATAACATACTCAAATGCTCGGATGTAATTCGTCTTGACTCTAATCCTCACTGGATTTCACTCTGTTTTTCTCTCAGAGTCCTAGGCACACTCTTTATCAAACACATGCGATTTGGAAGTTATGTAAATGGCAATCAAATATGTAACGCATGTGAGTATTCGAAATAAAGCACATTTTAAGTGAATTGATCTCATGAAGGGATTGAATGCCATGAACGTGGTAGAGCATATTAAAAACTCGTATTCTCGACATAGACTTCCTAAAAGATCAATTAAGTTCTTCCCTACTTGTGTTGGCCAAGGTGATTTATGGTGAATGGTATATGGAAGATACTAATCATGGCAAGATGTTTCACATTACAATTTTCAACTCGAAGCTCATTTTAGATTACTCATTTACACAAGCATCTAGGCTATAATTTTGAACTTTGATTTGTGCTAATTGGTTACTCTCATTGGAGTAGTCATTGCTTTGAAGATTAAGGGCTTTAAGTGCTTAATTTTCAACACTTAGTTTTTGAAAGCCCTTTCTTAGCACAAGTTACAAAATATGCCTCAGTACACACTAATACAATTTTGAGCTTAACGGTTGAATTCTCTACTTTAGTACAACTTGACAAGATTAGTAGCTATGTAAGATTAAGTGTATAGGTCTATGGATTATGGTGTTGTGTGATAGGTTTATGTTTTTGGCCGTATTTATATTGAATCATACATAAAGGGAAACAGACTTGTTTAGACAATATGATCGTGGGTACTAACAAAGTCCTAATATCATTTCTTGAAGTTCGTCTACCATGGGAATACAAATTCAACATGTTATCCACATTTATGAATGTTCTATGGCAATAAATGCAATTGAAGCAATGAGATCACAATGAAAAACATATTTGAAGAGTGTATAAGAGTAGAAATAGAATTTACCCTCAGAAATGAACGCTAAGGCACAAAAATCACGGGTAGTCTCCACTATTAATCCTAACAATTGAGTATGGAGTCTTGTCCACTTAGACACAAAGAGAAAGGGACTAAATTCACATTATGTGAAGCAATCCTAGACTGACAAGAAGTTAGCCAAGACTCAGCAATTAACACATGCGAAAAACTCCTCAACGGCATAACTTACAACATCTCATTCAAACAATTTGTTCAAATATGGCTCGATTTGCAAAAATTTTCAAAATTTAAAATTTTTATCTAAAACACAAAAACAAAAACAAAATATTCACAACACGAAACAAAAAAAACGACATCTGTGTTCACACCCCCAAACCTAAACTCGACATTGTCCTCAATGTTGAAAAATTGAAGCATATGGACAAAGAGTTCATGATTTGAAAATCCGGACACAAACATACTAACACTTTTATACAACTAAACAAACACCATGTGAAAGAAGCATCTAAATATGGAGGAAAACATTCCAATAAAAACTGTCAACTTTCAAATTCGAATAACGTCTGCTTTTCAATGTATATTTTCAAAGATACTTCATAAAACTTGCTCTAATTTTGATACAAGAATATAGACATGCAAATGAACACTTTTCAGGAAGAAAATATTTCAAAATTCAAATCGCAAAAGTGTGAAAATAGACATCGAAAACAGGTCAGGTGCAGAATTTTGAAAACAAGGCACGTTCATGACCTTCGGTCGAAGAAATACTCATAACTTTTAAACCACCACGCAGAACTTTACGTTCTTTATATCGTTGGAATCGTATCAAAACAACAATGAATGCAGCATAGGCAGAAAAATTTATTTCGTCACCGATTAGTACAGTATTAAAGAAACGTTTTGCCTCAAAAATTCAAAACAGGGCATTTTCACAAGGTTTGAAAAACAACAATAAAAATAAAAACAAAAATACAACAAAATCATATATATATATATATACAATCCTAAAATCAACAACTAACACGTAACACATATTTACAATCCTAGATATCCACCACTAACACATCACAACAACCAACCCTAGTCACTAGGCAAAAACAACCAATTCACACCCTTAAGCTAAATATGGTATATCAACTTTGAAATAAAAGCTTAAGGGTAAGAGATTGGACCTTCGTAGGATGGTGTGGCTTCCTGGTATGGTGTATGGTGTATGGTGTATGGTGTATGGTTGCATGATTGGTGTGCCGCGGCTTTGTTCCTGTAGGTTAATTCCCGTGGTCTCTTCTCGTGGAGCTCTGCGCGGGTTTGGATCCCCTGTTCTGCAGGTTCGTTCTCGTAGACTTGAAGTCACAGTGATTCCTCCAGAGCATGCCGCGGCTTTGGTGTCTTCTGTCCAGCGGGTTTATTCTCGTCGGTATTAAATCACGGAGGTTCCTCAATGCTTCCCGTGAGTTCTTTCCCGCGGATGCATCTCGCGCAAGGTTCCAAGAGAAGCCCACAGCTTCGTTGAGCGGGCATATTCCCGTGGACTCATCCCACGGTAGGCTTTTCTTCTTCTAATTCTAGCCTTGCATATACACAAAAACAACACAAAAACTACAAGCATATGCTATGCAAGGATATAAGTAAGGAGTATAAACCCCCAAACCTATCTATTGGCATGCATCTCATAATGATATGTGGATAAATAAGAGACTCAAGACTCTAAACACTAAACTAAACCTAAAAATAACAAAATACAAATGTTCATACGTGTAATGAAACACGTAATTCACTCGAAAAGTGATCATGCAATCTGTGGAAACTCGAAGGTATATCTAACTTAACATGACCTCTATCGTGGTTCTTCACTACCCACACCTTATTACTAGGTGTGTCATTCCTTGCAACGAAAGGAGACTCTTTGGGTTGGTCTAGTTTGTCTTTACGAATCCAAACTTTCCTAACCTTTCTCATTTTTTTCATAAGCATGCTTATATTTTTGCAATATTCAACATATTTAGCACATTGTGCCTTTTTGTGACCCCTAATATGGCAAAAATAACATGTAGGAGCAAAGTTAGAAAGACTACCTTTGTTGTCTTTCGCCATTGCTTCGGCTTGCTTATGGGCAACCTTCGGAAGGCTTGCTCCACCTTGGGTAGTGAGGGGTTTCTTGGTCGATCTTTGCTTGATCCCCTTCTTTTCCAAAGCCCAGATTGGCAATTCAGCTTTGTCCACTTCCACAATGTAGTCACATATCACTGTTTATGCTACCTTCAAGGCATGGTCCTTCTTGATGAGTTCCTCACTCATAGCCTTCAATGCCTTGTCCCTCTCTTCTACTTCCACTTGTATTTCCCTTGTTTTCCGAGCGAATTCCTCCTCTTGTTTTACCACTAATATGGAGAGCTCTTGTGCTTTCTTCATTTTAGAGTCTCTCTCATTCTCAAGCATGTCAATCTTCAATACTAAGTCTACACTTAGACTTATCAGCTCGTTCTCCTCGACATCCTTTTCCTCATGGACCTCTTTCCTTTCCTCCTTCTTGAGTTCATCTTCAAAGATACTAAGGAGCTTGTCCATGTAATCATCCGAGCTATCCGGATAATTCACCGGTTTGAGCACCTTTTGTGGCCCTGACTCACCATTCCCATGAATGGTAAGTATATTTACTTTCTCACTTTGGGTCGAAATATTCTCATTGTCTTGCCTTTGGTAATTTTCCGCCACATGCCCCACTTGAGTTGCCAATCTCTCGGTGGATTCTTCAAGGCAAATCATCCGTTGCTCGGTGAATGAGGGGTTGTCTTGATTGCCCCATTGGTGGTCTTGCCATTCTTGATCCTTGCTTGTTTGATGGTTGTAATGTTGATACGGATACACGGATTGTACTTCTCCTACTACCGGTTGTTGCCCACGGTGTGCCATGAGGTTCTCCATATCCCATGACAAGTCGGCCAATTGCATTGCTAACTTTGCCTTGGCCTTCTTTTCATGAGCATCATTCCTTCCACTTCGTTTTTAGGAATTTTCACCCAACATCTCATAAACCGCATATACCTCCTTGGCGGTTTTCTCCCTCATTGCTCCCCCACAAGAATTGTCAACTGTGGCTTATGTGAGTCCTGTCAATCTATCATAGAAGCACTATACTAGTAGGACGAAGGGGAACATGTGATGCAGGCACTGTGCAAGGAGTAATTTAAATCGGTCCCAAGTCTCATGGAAAGCTTCTCCTAGTTCTTCTTCAAAGGTTGCTATCTTCCCTCGTATTTCTCGTGTCTTCCAAGTAATCAATGATCCTGCGGGTAGAGCCAATAACCACTTCTTTGCCTCATCCTTCATGCAGTACGGGAAGCATCTCATCCTCAACTGACCTTCCGTGAACTCTCTGAGTCGGATGGTAGTAATGACATCGTAGTACTCCTTCATGAACTGAAGGGAATCCTCATCCGTTTCACCTCGGAAGACTGGAAGAGTGTTGAAATGAGAGTTCTTCAACTCGTAGCTCCGTTGCAACTCACTCAATAGAATTGTTGATGGTTGAGCTCCCATGTCCTTCATAAGCCTCTGAGTAACGGGCACATTGGTAGGGTTCTCCATGTTTATCAGAATCCTGAAATAACCAACAAACAAAAATCAAATCGAACAAGATATGATACGAACAATAAAAAGTAAACTACAAATAACGAAAATAAAATTACGACTAAAACTAACTAAAGGTAATATGCCTCCCCAAAATATTGATCGGTGCGAATGCGACAGTTCTAAAAACTATCGTAAATGATCGGACGTGCGAGTGTTTTCACTCTTCGCAAGTATACGAGTCGAACGAGTCGTATAGCAGTTAAAAGCAAGGGTATCATTCCCACAAAGGAGGTATGGTACCTTAAGCTAGTTCTTGGTCTTAGATAATATATATATATATATATATACACAATATATTTACACTATTAACATGCAATAAAAGTAAAGGGAGATGTCACAAGCTAAACTAACAACTAAACTAAACTAATATTAAACTAAATGCAACTACAACTAAGGGTTGTTAATCCCTTAGGCAATTAACTAACCTAATCACTAAACTTACCAATAACAATTAACTAAATTAACTAACTAGCTAAACAAATTACCACTAATGCAAAGTTATGCAAGAGTGATAATGAGATATGTTAGGGAACTAATGAATCATGCAAAATACCTAATTACTAGTTGATAACAATTAAGCACTTCAATTATAGGTTAACTAAATTAAGCAAGGTTTGCATTAATCAAGTAAATCCTATTTTGCAAGTTAACAATTGGATTAATCAATTAACAAGCATATATCAATTAAAGCTCAATTCAAATAATAGATACAACTAGTCTTATAGATATAACACATGAATACACCAAATCCTTAACATAGCTATTTAATTACACATTAACAACAAACTAAGGAAATATGAGAGACAAAAGAGACAACCCAATGATGTTGGAGAAGTCTTCAAGCTAGCTCAACTCCTCTTACTTTCCCTAGCTTAGAATCAATGTGTGGACACTTTGGATCAAGATTGGTGGCTAGAAAACCACCCTAAACACTAGTTACAAGCTAAGTGAGGTATGGTGTTCTTATTATTCTAAGCTATTGTAGGTTTATTGTAAGTAAAGTGAGTTTATTTGTGTGATTGGGTGTAATTCTAAGGTATTTTGGATATTAGGGATTGTGTTTAAGGTTAGGAAAGTTGTATATTTATATGGGGAAGGGTTTGGCAAGCTTTGGACGTGCAAATCTCCTAAGTCGGTCGTTCCCGCGGGTTTGGATCCCTTGTCCCCTGGGTTCTTGCTCTCCGATGGAACTCGCGATGAAATGTGGAAATTGGCCGCGAGTTCCACACCTTCTAGCTCACGAGAACTTTCCCTCGGCATGAACTCGCGGACGTCTGGGATCCATGAAAGAAGCCGCTGGGATCAAGCTTGCAAGCATGGTTGGCCATGGAGTTTGGAGGTCTTGGAGGAGAGGACAAACTTGTGCATGGGATGCCTAAAATGGGTCTATCGTGACCAGAAGGAGACTGGCTGTCGATCTGGGCGGAGATTGGCTGAAAAAACATCTGAAAAATGGTCAAAAATGGCCGGGTCGACCACCGGGTCGATCCAAATAGGGTTAGGACTGTCGCGGGTCGGGGCGGGTCGGGTTGGCCCGGCTATAGGTAGAAGACGACCTGACGTCAAGCTGACTTGGTCCTTCGCCAAAATGACGTCAATCCTGGGGTGAGGTGGCTATTGCGCTGTGTTTTTTCTGGCATTTTACAATTTGGCCCCTGATCTTCTCCTTATTCACAAAATATTCAATTAAGTCCCGAATTTTACACTTTAGCCCTTGAATTGTCCAAAATGACAACAATGCCCCTGAACTTCCCTAATTACTTGAAACACTTATTTAATCCATTAAATACCCAGTTTTACCCGAGAAACAAGCACAAAGTAATAGGAATTAGGGGTATAAAATAAGTATTTTTGTACCCCAATCAAAGTCGGTTGCCTAGTAGTGATGTCTGACTTCCTCTTCTCTAGGGCCCTCTGTCTAGCTTTCAAAGCCAAACTTGTTAGGATTATGCTCAATAGCAAGAGTGTAATATTGTAATTGACAATCTTTTCATATTAATAAAGTGATTTCTGGTTTAACAAATCTTATAACATTTATAGTTTAATATTATAATTGTCAAAGTAAATAATCATAAGGTCAAAAGACTATGAGAAAAGAAGAATTGTTCGTACATCTGGATATGTATGAGGTAGACACAATTCTTTAGTTAGTCTTGAATAATGTTCACAACTTAAGTTAAAGGTTGGGCACCTTTATCTTGTTAAAGTTGTAAAATTCTTTTGCTAGCATTTGAGTGGGATCAAATGAGTTATGATGAGTCTGAAATCATCGAAGGGTCTTCGAGTAAAAGAATCTAGTGTACTGGGTGCGTTGAATAGGATCACAATGAAATACTTTATCTAGAACCGTCAGTAGATAAAAGTTTTTTCATTATCAAGACAATCAGAGAGTCTATCTTAATCTTGAGATAAATGATGGACTTATGGTTGCAAGTGTTATCATTTGAGTTATCAATGAGTACGATTATATAGCATAGTCTATCCTCGATAGTTTGGTGGTATTCATTTGTTAATCGATAGAGGACTTCATTTATAGATATGGACATCGTGGCTCTATTTATTAAATGAGAGTAGAATATCATCATATGGATGTTTTGAGGTATTGGATATTGAATCTTAACGTTAAGTTTTCGATAGAGTCTATTGAAACATGGCTTCTAGACAAGTCAAAATATCCAAGTTCAAAATGTGGTCATATGAGTAAATATGGTAACTGGGAGAGCTATAGGCGGTCTATGAGCTCTTGGTGATTACTGATATTCTTCACAAGGATACACCATCTCCAATAAGATTGTCTAGGGTACGAATGAGAAATATTTACTTATTCTATCTTTATTTAAGAGTTCAATTTTAGCTCTTTAGTGGAATGAGTTAAAATTAATAGATCGGACCTAAGTGAATCATTTGTTGATTGTGATTAGGTTATGTCTATTGAAGCTTAAATTTAGATAGCCTGCCAAGATCCCCAATCCACACGGACTTGCATGGATCACTTGATATATTCTACCGGACCAATTTATGGGTCCATCTAGAATTGTATTTAATATAATAAGAATATAATTTGCACATTATTTATTTAATGGGCTGATCAATTATATTAATATATTAATGAAAGGCATGTGGACTTGTTTTTTTTAGTAAGAATGGGTCTGGTTCACATATAGGCTTTTTAATTAAAGTCTAATGGATTAAATAAAATAAGAAAATAATATTAGGCCCATGTATATGGTGTGGGCGGCAAGACTAGAATAATAGTCTAAAATAATATTTTATTTTATTGATTGATTAAATGGAAATTAATTAATTTATTAGTTAATCATTTAATTGAGAATCAAAATCTTTTTCTGATCAGGAAATATGTTTCCTAGAGTTATACTATTGGTAGTAGTATATTAAAGATAAAAGACTTATTTGGTAAGAAGAAAAATAATAAGGTTTATTTATCTAATCAAATAAGGAAGTCTTTTAATAAGTCATAATAGGATTAAACACTTATGAGTTGTATTAGGGTTAGGATTCTAAGGTTGATAGGAATTAGGGTAAAGCACAAATCCTCTTTGGGAGAGAATTCAGCCAACCCTAAATCCTAATACTAGAAGAATTCAGCAACCCTAATAATAATACAAGAAGAATTCGGCGACCCTATATATTTGATAGGATAGCATTCGGCCACCACTTCTTCTTCTCCTAGCTTGAGTGAATTATTATTTATTTTTTTTGCTTAGAAAAATTGTAAGGATTCCCGTTGTTTTTAATTGGCTTATTTCGTGATCAAACCATAAATGGGGATACTTTGTAAGGGTAGTTTAAATGTTGTTGTTAGTGCATTAGGCCCTTTGAAGACCTCATTATTGACAAGCACCAAAGGTAATATTCTAAGTGCTTTCTTGTCTTGAAGAGATAGTTGCACACACTCACAACTCATGCATATGTTTAATCTTTGTATGTTGTGTTTCTTTTTGTTGTGCATAAATGATTATTTACATCTCTTCTTGCTTGATTTTATGATTGCATCTTGTGTTGAAAACATCATAGCATTTAGGCTTTTAGGATGCATCTTGTTTGACTTTGTACCCCTTGCATGATTGCATGTGGGATGCAAATTTTGGTCTGTGCGCTGGTCCACCAGCGCCGGTCCACCAGCGCCGCTCACCGGCGTAAATCGCCCAGTGGCGCGCCGCTGGTCATGCGCTGGTGTGGACCAGCGCCGGCCACCAGCGCCGATCGCCCAGTATGGCGCCGCTGGACTAGCGCTGGTGGCAGCGCCTGACGTCCAGCACTCAAGCCAAAATTGGCTTGTGCGCTGGTCCTGCGCTGGTCCACCAGCACAGGTCCACCAGCGCACAGAGTGATTTTCTGGCGAGTTTTCAAAACGACCTCACTTCACTTATGGCCTCTATATATATGCTAACTTGATTTTAGGTCATTTACAAGAGTTCTTATTCATGCTTCATACTTAGGATATTTTTCAAGAGAAGAAAAATACACAAAGAACTCATTTTTAATTACTCAAACACAATTTCATGATCATCAATCATCATCTAGCATCATCTTAGATCATCTAGATGTCATCTAGCATGGAATCTTCATCATACTTTGCTTGGTAAGCTTTTCACTAATATCTTACATATTTTGTGTTTAATTTATCTAGCAATCTCAATTAATTACTTGATTGTTATTTTGTATGCTCTAGATACAAAATTGAGATTAGTATGATGTATGTTTGAGAAGTTGTATTGTGCTAGCATATTAGGTTTTGTACTTGATATTGATTAGCTTAACTATTTGACATGTCATTTAGTTTTGATATCTAGGATTGTTCTTAATTGCATATTAATCATCTTAGATAAGCATATAGGGTTTCCCTTGCTCTATGTTGCATTTTGGATATTTTCATGTATTCACTTAGGGTTGTATTCTCTTCAAGAGAAGCTAAGTCTTGTGTGTAGCAATCGGGATTAGGTTGCTTAGATCACAAGCAAATTGGACTAGGTTCACTCATACCGGGATTAGGTAGGTGTGTGATTACTTCCGGGATTAGGTTGTAATCGTTTGCACATTTAGTGGATTCGAGGTTCGAGTGTGGCTTACTTACATAGCCCGTGGTTTTTCCCGTGAGGGTTTCCACGTAAAAATTCAAGTGTTAATTTAATTTCCGCACCATATTACACTTGCTTGTTCATATTATCTTGAGGGTAATTTCGTAATTTTGACTAACACGAAAAATTGGGTAAAAAGCGTAAAATCTATTCACCCCCCCTCTAGATAGCTTTATACACACCGTGCTATAATTAGTTTCAAAAATAATTCATACTCTAGACAAGTGTTTAATTTCGGCCAAGAGAGAAATAGAGAAAGAGAGTTCCAATTTCGATAGTGCACTTGTAAGCTTGAATATCAAAAAGCTTTGTGCACAACTTCGAATTAGGTTCACGCGAGTTTCAATCTTAACGGTTGTTAAATTCAAAAGTGACCGGAACATACTTTCTAGTTTCTTGGATTTTATTGTGACTAACGATCAGGAGGAGAGATTTTGTTTTCCATCCTTAGGTACGCAATTCAAAGAAAGGGAGACCACGCTCCTAGGTGATTCACGTTCGTGATAGGATTGGAAGATCTTGCGGATTACCATCGACGCAAAGTCAATCGGATCACGCGACAAAAGGTATTATACTTTTTAGTATATATATATGTTTAATTAATTTAAGGGTTAAGGTTCATAATATGAAAAAATATTAAACTATACTAAACTTGATTTTAGACTCGCTTCCGCTGCGTGATTGTATTTTTCCCTACAACAGCATGTAGAATATCAAAGTCAGCGGTTTGAGTGCCCATAATGCGCTCTACACCATTTAAAATCCGAAGACCTATAGGCTGACTAGGATCATCAACAACAGTAGGGCCCCCAATATCCTCATCATCATCAAAGTGCTCCTTATTTGGAATCACTCTATCAAACTCTCTCTCGGCACTTGTGCTGACCTCCGATCTGCGCACTCTCTTTTGCCTCCTAGTGGTTGGCATCTGCCCACGCTTCCTTAGCAAGCGACGCCATGTAGTCAAATCCATATCAGATACAGGGGGTTTAAGCACATCCCCAGATAAATCCACACCTGCTGATCGGGGTATAAAAGTACTTATTTTTTACCCCTAATTTCTATTACTTTGCGTTTGTTTCTCGGATAAAACCGAGCATTTAATGAATTAAATAAGTGTTTCAGGTAAATAGGGAAGTTTAGGGGCATAGTTGTCATTTTGGACAAATAAGGGGCTAAAGTAAAATATTCGGGACTTTATTGAAGATTTTGTGAATAAGGAAGAGATCAGAGGTACAAACTGTAAAATGCCAGCCAAAGCACAGTGCTACTGCCATGTCACATGCCAAAACGGCGTCGTTTTGGCATGCGTGCATCAGCATGACGCATTGCTGAGGTCAGGTCGTCTTCAAGCTGCAGCCACCCGAACCGGACCTAGACCTGGACCCGGACCCGGACCCAGACCCAGACCCAGACCCGGACCCGGACCCGGACCCGGACCCGGTTTTGACCTGGTCATTTACCCAACCGTTTTTGACCATTTTCTGGTGACTTTTCCGGTGTTTTCCTACCGAGATCGGAAGCCCACTTCCCAAAGGTCCTAATGCAACCACTTTGAGCCTCCCATGCTGAAGTTTCCCTCTCCTCCAAATCCTCCAAACCTCCATGGAAGTCCAAGCTCAAAGCTCAACTCCAACGGTTTCTTTCACGCAATCCAGACACCCAAACCCGTTGGAAACCCGTAGTTTCATGCCGAGAGAACCTTCCCGCCAGACAAAACGATAGAACCCGCGGCCAACTTCCAAGTTTCACCCGCGACTTCCGCCGGAGAGCACAAACCCACGAGCCTGGTGTTCTAAACCCGTGAGGACGACCGACTTGGAGGATATTTGCATCCAAACCTTCCATAATATAAATATACATCTTTTGTTACCCAAATCACAATTCCTAATATCCAAACAATAACACAAATACCCTACAATAACACAATAACCTAAAATAGCTTAGTATAGCTAAGAAATATCCTAGAACAGCATACAATAGCTTAGAAGTCACCAAAAGCAAGGAGAAGCTAGCTTGAAGACCTCTCTAATACCTTGGGTTGTCTTCTTTCTCTCTTTTACTTGTTTTAGCTTATTGTTGCATGTGGGACTACATGTTTATGTTAGGATTTTGGTGATATTGTAATAATATTCATATTTTGGTTGATGTGTTTATTTGCTTGAGCTTTGAAACTAATTATAGCACGGTGTGTATAAAATTATCTAGAGGGGGGGGGGGGGGGGGGGGGGGGTGTTAATAGATTTTAAGCTTATTACCCAATTTTTCGTATTAAGTCAAAATTACGAAATTACCCATAAATAGATAAAGCAATAAATCAAGTATAAAGTGCGGAAATTAAATAAGACTTGATTTTTACGTGGAAACCCTCACGGGAAAAACCACGGGCTAGTAAGTAAGCCACACTCGAACCTCGAATCTCGAATCCACTAAATGTGTAAAACGATTACAACCTAATCCCGGAAGTAATCACACACCTACCTAATCCCGGTATGAGTGAACCTAGTCCAATTTGCTTGCGATCTAAGCAACCTAATCCCGGATGCTACACATAAGACTTACTTTCTCTATGAAGAGAATAACAACCTAAGTGAATATATGAATATCCAAATGCAACATAGAGCAAGGGAAACCCTATATGCTTATCTAAGATGATTAATATGCAATTAGAATAATCCTAGATATTAAAAACTAAATGACATGGCAAATAGTTTAGCTAATCAAGATTAAGCACAAAACCTAATTAGCTATCACAATACAACTTCTCAAACATACATCACACTAATCTCAATCTTGTATCCAAAGTATATAAAATAACATACAAGTAATTAATTGAGATTGCTTGTTAAGAGAAACACAAAATATGTAAGATATTAGTGAAAAGCTTACCAAGCAAAGTATGATGAAGAATCCATGCAAGATGACATCTAGATGATCAAAGATGATGCTAGATGATGATTGATGATCATGAAAAAGTGTTTGAGTAATTAAAAATGAGTTCTTGGAATTTTTCTTCTCTTTGAAAAATATCCTAAGTATGAAATCTGAATATGAACTCTTCTTGTTGACCTAAAGTCAAAGTGGCATATATATAGGGGGCCAAAACAAAGTGAGGTCGTTTTGATAAGTTGGCCTTATATTTGCCTTGGGCGCTGTACGTAGGGCGCTTCTGTACAGCGCCTGTACAACGCCCATGCTCTGTTCTCACGAGAAAACAGAGGGGCACTCTACGTAGAGCGCCCTGTACAGCGCTTTGTACAGTGTCTGTACAGCGCTCGTACAGCGACCGAATTAAATCGATCAGGTCTGTACAGCGCTCGAAGGGGGCTGTTCGTACAGCGCTCGAAGGGGGCTGTTCGTACAGCGCTTTTGGGAGCGCCCAATGTAAAAATGCAATCCTAAGTCAAATTGGATATGCAAGATGCAATCAAACTAACATGCAAGAAGAAATGTTAATGAACATTAAAGCACACAAATAAGACACACAACATACAAGGATTAAACATATGCATGAGTTGTGAGTGTGTGCAACTATCTCTTCAAGACAAGTAAGCACATAGAAAATTACCTTCGGTGCTTATCAAGAATGAGGTCTTCAAAGGGCCTTAGCAATAACACCTACACTTAGGCTACCCTTACAAAGAATCCCCAACATGTGGTTTGTCCACGAAATGAGCCAATCAACAAATGGGAACCTTACAATCTCCCCCTTTGGCTATTTCGTGACAAAACCACCACTCACATTGATTCCTCACAAAAAATAGAAACTACGGGACTACAATGATTATCTACATTACAAAGAGATTAGAAAATAAAACTTCAAGTCTTCAATCTCTTGTAGAACAATCAACCCCTGAAATTAAAGTTTCTAACATTTCCAAAACAAGTAAAGTGTGAGATTAATCATGTGATATCAAAACAAGCATTTGCATTTAAAAAAAAAAGGCACAACATTATGCAATGTATGTGTATGCAATGCTCCCCCTCAACGGGTTACTCCCCCTCACTGAATATTCTCCCCAACAAGCACAATTGCTACTACAATTTGCAACTACCCTTACCATATCCTACTCCCCCTTTTTGTCATGATATAGGCAAAGGAGTAGTCCCCAACCGGGTCACTCATAGCAACGAGAGATAGTAGCATGCAAGATATTTGCATAATCAACATCTCAATTAATTGGAGAGAAACAAGGAGATTTATTTGTAGAAAATGTGTGAATCCAACATGCTTTGCATACAAGACATATAGCATTCAAGTCCAAAATACAATGGTATTTGGCAAAGCAAATGACAAAGGTTTCTAATAAGAATTCAAACCAATTTCACCAATGTCATGGGAAAAGCAAGGATATAGAGATTATTGATTTCAAATTTTAGAGTAACTATATCCAACTTTATAAGCGAAACATGGCATGAGCGACTTTGCACCCTATTTGATTTTTCCGGATAAGATATCCGTATGATAGTAGCCATGTTCAACTAATATAGAAAGAGAGACATTTGGAATATAAATTCCTTTGAACGGATACAAGATCCTTTATTCATTTTGAGTCTCATTAGCTTTCACACAAGTTTTGCATTTTAAGAGTATGCAATCATCAATTCATGCTTTTCATGTGATCATGTTATATGAATTTCATGCTTTTTCATTTGACAATAGCATGTTATAAAAGAATCATCATGTCATGGAGATAACTATAGGTCATTCACATCATACTTCCTATGTAAATCTCCTAGTCCAAAAATGCATGTTTGAACATAAATATGACATGGATTGTAAACAAGCAAGGTTCACACTTATAGAATTTGAAAACATATATACATATGTACAACCAAGCTTACTCAAGCAATCAAAAGAAGAGGCATAAGTTATTTCAAATTTTTTGCAAGTTACAAGAATGCAAAATAGCTCTCTTTGCTTGAGTTCCCCATATGGGGTCAATCATAGAACACATCACTCCACAAGACATATCCCAATAGATCTACTAAGAGTTTTAAATCGAGTAGCATCTAAGGGTTTAGTAAATAGGTCCGCAAGTTGATCATTAGTACCTACATGTTCAAGTACTATGCATTTATTTTCAACGAGCTCTCTAATGAAGTGATGGCGGATGTCAATATGCTTAGTTCTAGAATGTTGCACCGGATTCTTGGAAATATTAATAGCACTCATGTTATCACAAAAGAGAGTGAGAGTACCTTGGTTGAATCCGTAGTCTACTAGCATTTGCTTCATCCATAGGAGTTGTGTGCATCCACTCCCCGCGATTATGTATTCGGCCTCGGCCGTGGACAAGGAAATCGAGTTTTGCTTCTTGCAAAACCAAGACACCAAGTTGTTGCCTAGAAAGAAGCAACCGCCCGATGTGCTCTTCCTATCATCACAATTTCTTGCCCAATCCGCATCATTAAAGCCTACAAGACTAGCATTAGTGTCACAAGAGTACCAAATCCCATAGTTGGATGTCCCATTCACATAGCGAATGATCCTATTTACGGAAGAGAGGTGGGACTCCTTAGGATCCGCTTGGTACCTAGCACACACACCCACACTAAAGGAGATATCGGGCCTACTTGCGGTCAAATAAAGCAAGCTTCCTATCATGCCACGATATAACGTTTGTCCCACACTTTTACCACTAGCATCTTTGCTTAGCTTCAAAGTGGTACTCATGGGTGTATCACAATGTTTGGCTTTCTCTAAACCAAACTTCTTCACTAGGTTCTTAGCATATTTGGCTTGGGTTATGAAAATCCCATCATTCATTTGCCTAATTTGCGAACCTAGGAAGTAACTAAGCTCACCAACAAGACTCATCTCAAATTCATGAGACATGACATCAACAAATTTTTGGATCTTAGTGTTGTTGGTGGAGCCAAACACTATGTCATCAACATATATTTGAGCTATGAAAAGCTCATCATTGTCTCTCTTGATGAATAGTGTCTTGTCAACACTACCTCTTGTGTAGTTGTTGTCAATAAGAAATTGAGTGAGGCGCTCATACCAAGCCCTCGGTGCTTGTTTCAACCCATATAGTGCCTTTTTGAGGCGATGGACATGGTTGGGGTGGTGAGCATCCACAAACCCCTTGGGTTGTTCAACAAACACTTCCTCTTGCAAGAAGCCATTGAGGAAGGCACTCTTGACGTCCATTTGGTGCAATTTGAACTTGTGCACACAAGAGATGGACAAGAGAAGCCTAATGGACTCTAAACGGGCAACGGGAGCAAAAGTCTCCTCAAAGTCGATACCCTCAATTTGAGAGTACCCTTGTGCTACAAGTCTAGCCTTGTTCCGCACTATGTTGCCATTCTTATCGGATTTATTCCTATAAATCCACTTAGTTCCTATCACATGTGAGCTTTTAGGCCTAGAAACTAGAGTCCAAACCTCATTCCTTTCGAATTGGTTTAGCTCTTCTTGCATGGCAAGAACCCAAAATTCATCATTCAAGGCTTCATCAACCTTTTTGGGTTCTATTTGAGAGGTGTAGCATGTAAAGCTAATGAGATTAGCTATTTGACACCTAGTCCTAACACCCTCATTCACATTTCCAATAACATCCTCTTTGTTATGGAGTCTTCAAACCCATGGAGCGGGTTCATTCGAGTCCAAGAGAGGGACTCTAGTAATAGGTTGTGTGACTTCATTATTTTCATTGGACGTCCCAACATTGGGAGTCACCACAACCCTCTCCAAAGGAGAGTCATCCTCTAAAACTTCCTCCTCCTCATGGTCATTAGACTTGAGCCTTGTATCATCAATGACAACATTCGATGATTCCATGACGGTTCAAGTCTTCAAGTTGAAAACTCTATAGGCTCTACTATTCAAGGCATAGCCAATAAAGATACCCTCATCACTCTTAGCATCAAACTTGCCAAGTTGATCACGGTCATTTAAAATGTAGCATTTGCTCCCAAATGTGTGGAAGTAGCTAACATTTGGCTTCCTACCCTTCCATAACTCATAGGAGGTGTTTCAAGATCTGGGCCTTAGGAACACTCTATTTCCTATGTAGCAAGCCGTATTGACGGCTTCGGCCCATAGGTTCCTAGGAACATTGTTGCTAAGCAACATCACTCGGGCCATCTCTTGGAGAACCCTATTCTTCCTCTCAACAACTCCATTTTGTTGAGGTGTCCTAGGAGCCGAAAACTCATGGGAGATGCCTAAGCTATCACAATAGTTTTCAAAAGAGGCATTCTCAAACTCCCTCCCATGGTCACTTCTAATCCGTTTAATGCTTTTAATACTAGAATTTATTTCATTTTGTAATTTAGTACAAAGCATTTTAAACTTATCAAAAGTTTCGGATTTTTCTCTAAGAAAATATATCCAAGTAAATCTAGAGAAATCATCAACACAAACAAAAATGTATCTCTTTCCACCTAAACTCTCGGTTTGCATAGGACCCATGAGATCCATGTGGAGAAGCTCTAGGGGCTCCTTGGTGGAGAGATACTTGCCCTTTTTGTGCATGCTTTTGGTTTGTTTTCCTTGTTGGCAAGGTCCACAAATTCCATTGGCTTTCTTCCCAAGCTTAGGGAGGCCACGCACACAATTGAACTTTCCAAGGGTTTTTAAATCCCTAAAGTTCATGTGGCCAAGTCTTTCATGCCACAACTCTATTTGCTCATCCATGGACACATTGTTTGAGACTATTCTAGCTTCAAGACAATAACAGTCACTAGATCTCATACCTTTCAACAAGGTTTGTCCATAGGGCTTTAGGATAGAGCAATTATCTTTACAAAACAAGACGGAATATCCTTAATCACTTAGATGTGAAATGCTTATTAAATTGGCTTTCAAGCCATCAACAAATAAAGCATCGGACAAGGAGGGTAAACCGGGAATGGAAATGGTTCCTTTCCCTACAACTTTCTTTTTGGATCCATCACCAAAAGTGACATATCCTCCTTCCTCCTTCCTCCATAACAAGAGTCTCGAAGAAACTCTTGTTTCCCGTCATGTGCCTAGAGCACCCACTATCTAAGTACCAAAAATTAGAAGAATTTGCCTTCAAGGCAATTTGAGCAACACGGCAAACATTTTCATTCTTTCTAATCCACATAGAAACAATCTTAGCTTTCTTAGTTGTCTTTGGTACATGGGTTCTAGATGTTCTAGGATCATGCATAATAATATTATCATTCCTAGGAACATGCATCATGGCTCTTTTCTTTTTCTTCTCTATCATGCTTCTAGTTTTGCACATTTTAATATATCGAAAGCAATGTGGTCTAATATGACCATCAAATCCACAAAAGTGACATATAGGAGTAAAATAAGGAATCATACCTTGTCCTTGTCTTTGTGGATGAATGGGTTCAATCCGTCTTCGTTGTTGAACCGGTCTAGATTGCTTCCTAGCTTGAGGTTGCATGATAGGTCGTTTTCCTTTGTGAGCCAATTGTGGAGGAATGTTGGCTTGAGGGACCCTAGGGGGTTGAGCTTGAGGTTGCCTTCTTGGCCCCATCTTCACTTGTGCATTAGAACATTGTCCTACTTCTAACTTCTTCCTAGGAATTTGCACAAATGAATTTTCTTCGTTCTTCAAGCTCTTGACAAACACGGTCTTGTTAGAGGTTGAGATCTTCTTGCCATATTCATACCCAAGACTCCTCTTGTCACATGGACTCTTTCCAACACCAAGCATATGGTTAAGCTTCTTGGTGCTAGAATCCATCCTAATCATAGATTCTCTAACTTCTTCAAGCTCCCTCTTTAGACTATCTTCATTCCTCCTAGATAAGACTAAATCCTCTCTTAGCTTATCTTCCATCTTCTTGAATTTTTCCACTTGTTCACTTAAGTGGTCATTTGAGATAAGAGATCAAGATTTTCTTCTCTCAACATCTTGATCTTTCTTGTGCTCTTGATTGCTAAATCATTAAACTCGGCATGGTATTTAGTAAGCACCTTTTTCTCCACAAAACCATTTATGGAGTTAGAAGAGGGATCACTTTCTTCTCCACTTAAGTCATTTTCCTCTTGATTAATTTCCTCTCTCTCACTAACACTTTTGCTTTTATGGGAGGAGGCAAAAGCTAGGAGATTAGCCATGAGCTCTTCATCATCGGAAGACTCATCTCCCTCATAGGAGTCATCACTACTTCCACTCTAAATGGCGGCCATCACTTTTCCCTTTTTCCTCTCATTGTGATTTGCACATTCGGGGGCAAAGTGACCTATCCCACCACACTCGAAGCATCAGACCCCTTTCCTTTCGGTCTTCTCTTTCCTAGGCTCAAACTTGTTGTAGGAACCCTTTTTCTTGAAGTTTTGACCTTTGGAACCAAAGTCCTTTTTCCCGAACTTCATGACCCTTTTGAATCCCTTCACAAATAGTGCAAGGTCTTCGTCCGAGTCATTCTTCTTCGCCTCCTTTTCATCCTTGGAGGTTTTCAAAGCAATTCCTTTTTGCTTTTTAGGAGGTGTGGAGATAGGACCCTTTCTAGACTCATGTAAGGTTTCCCGTAGTTTTTAATTGGCTTATTTCGTGATCAAACCATATGTGGGGATCATGTAAGGGTAGCTTAGGAATGTGTTCAAGCTCAAGGCCCTTGCAAGTGTTAAGCACTCCAAAGGTATATGTTTAGTGCTTATTTTTCTATGAAGAGATTTAGTGCACACACTCACTTAGCATACTTGCATTTGTGTGCATTCTCTTCACATGTCACTTTTCACACTTGCACTTCTTTGTCATATGTTGTTGTGTGTTTATGTGTCTTATAATTCGTTTCCCGTTACTGTTCGGAAACGTCCCGCATGCACCGTGTGTGCTTATTTTTAGCGCGAAGATCGTCGTTGGAGAAGCCATTGGCTTTTCCCTTGGTTTCACCAAGATTGGTGAAACGGCGGTTTGGATCGGCGGCCTGGCCGCCAAATGAAACCGCCGTTTCATACTTGATTGATTTTATCTCTCGGGTTTATTCGGCGGTTGTATCGGTGGTTACGAAACCGCCGAATGAAACCGCCATTGGTCCCATGTTGTGTCAGGTCCAATTCGGCGGTTGGATCGGCGGTTGGATCGGCGGTCGGTGGCCGACGAATGAAACCGCTGAAATTCCCCTGTTTCTCTCGGGACCAATTCGGCGGTCACAATCGGCGGCCTGGCCGCCGAATGAAACCGCCGATTGGCACGTTTCTTTGAAACTTACTTAAACGACCTCACTTTGGTTTGGCACCCTATATATATGCCATTTTGTCTTTAGGTCAAGCAAGAGAGTTCATATTCAGATTTCATACTTTGGATATTTTTCAAAGAGAAGAAAAATTCCAAGGACTCATTTTTAATTACTCAAACACTTGTTCCATGATCATCAATCATCATCTAGCATCATCTTAGATCATCTAGATGACATCTTGCATGGATTCTTCATCATACTTTGCTTGGTAAGCTTTTCACTAATATCTTACATATTTTGTGTTTCTCTTATCTAGCAATCTCAATTTAATTACTTGTATGTGATTTTATATACTTTGAATACAAGATTGAGATTAGTATGATGTATGTTTGAGAAGTTGTATTATGCTAGCATATTAGGTTTTGTGCTTGATATTGATTAGCTAAACTAATTGACATGTCATTTAGTTTTGATATCTAGGATTGTTCTTAATTGCATATTAATCATCTTAGATAAACATATAGGGTTTCCCTTGCTCTATGTTGCATTTTGGATATTCACATATATTCACTTAGGATTGTATTCTCTTCATAGAGAAAGTAAGTCTTGTGTGTAGCATCCGGGATTAGGTTGCTTAGATCGCAAGCAAAATTGGACTAGGTTCACTCATACCGGGATTAGGTAGGTGTGTGATTACTTCCGGGATTAGGTTGTAATCGTTTGCACATTTAGTGGATTCGAGGTTCGAGTGTGGCTTACTTACATAGCCCGTGGTTTTTCCCGTGAGGGTTTCCACGTAAAAATCAAGTGTTAATTTAATTTCCGCACCATATTACACTTGCTTGTTCATATTATCTTGAGGGTAATTTTGTAATTTTGACTAACACGAAAAATTGGGTAAAAAGCGTAAAATCTATTCACCCCCCCCTCTAGATAGTTTTATACACACCGTTCAATAATTAGTTTCAACTCATAAGCTAGAAGTCTCCCAATCACCTCACTCGGCTTCATATCCTTATAACCACTATTTTCTTCTAAAGTCGTCACCTTCGATTCAAACCTATTGGGTAGAGATCTCATAATTTTTTGCTTAATTCTCCTATCCGAATATGGATCACCAAGTTGATGACTTTGGTTGACTATGTCCATCAACTTAATCTCGAAGTCATTGAAGCGCTCATTCTCCTCCATCTTAAGCATCTCGAATTGAGTTTGGAGGACTTGAAGCTTAGAGTTCTTCACCACTTCGGTTCCCTCATGTGCAATCTCTAGGATGTCCCATGCCTCCTTAGCTATCCTAGTATTTTGAATCAATTTGTATTGATTTTCGTCCATAGCACACAAGATGGCATGCATCGCCTTCCTATTCCACTTTGAAGCCTCAAACTCTTGCGTGTTCCATTGCGCCTTAGGCTTCAAAACTTCTTCTCCTCCACCACCGGGAGTCATCATGGGTAGATCATATCCGTCTTCCACCGCCATCCATGCACGGTCTTGAATTTGACATATGTAGGATTCCATCTTCCCTTTCCATTGGGAATCCGGTAAGAAGTGGAGGCCTTGTGCTAGAAGCACCTTCGTTGCCACCACCATTTCCACTCATAGTGTTTATGAATGAATGAAATGAATGCAAATGTATGAATGATAAAAAATCACACAATATGCAAAACACACCAAAATAAGTAAGGATCACCTATGTATGTCTAGGAACCCGCTCTGATACCAATTAAAACTAATTATAGCACGGTGTGTATAAAACTATCTAGAGGGGGGGGGGGGGGGTGAATAGATTTTAAGCTTATTACCCAATTTTTCGTGTTAAGTCAAAATTACGAAATTACCCCTAAATAGATAAAGCAATAAATCAAGTATAAAGTGCGGAAATTAAATAAGACTTGATTTTTACGTGGAAACCCTCACGGGAAAAACCACGGGCTAGTAAGTAAGCCACACTCGAACCTCGAATCCACTAAATGTGTAAAACGATTACAACCTAATCCCGGAAGTAATCACACACCTACCTAATCCCGGTATGAGTGAACCTAGTCCAATTTGCTTGCGATCTAAGCAACCTAATCCCGGATGCTACACACAAGACTTACTTTCTCTATGAAGAGAATAACACCCTAAGTGAATATATGAATATCCAAATGCAACATAGAGCAAGGGAAACCCTATATGCTTATCTAAGATGATTAATATGCAATTAGAACAATCCTAGATATTAAAAACTAAATGACATGGCAAACAGTTTAGCTAATCAAGATTAAGCACAAAACCTAATTAGATATCACAATACAACTTCTCAAACATACATCACACTAATCTCAATCTTGTATCCAAAGTATATAAAATAACATACAAGTAATTAATTGAGATTGCTTGTTAAGAGGAACACAAAATATGTAAGATATTAGTGAAAAGCTTACCAAGCAAAGTATGATGAAGAATCCATGCAAGATGACATCTAGATGATCAAAGATGATGCTAGATGATGATTGATGATCATGAAAAAGTGTTTGAGTAATTAAAAATGAGTTCTTGGAATTTTTCTTCTCTTTGAAAAATATACTAAGTATGAAATCTGAATATGAACTCTTCTTGTTGACCTAAAGTCAAAGTGGCATATATATAGGGGGCCAAAACAAAGTGAGGTCGTTTTGATAAGTTGGCCTTATATTTGCCTTGGGCGCTGTACGTAGGGCGCTTCTGTACAGCGCCTGTACAGCGCCCCTGCACTGTTCTCAGGAGAAAACAGAGGGGCGCTCTACGTAGAGCGCCCTGTATAGCGCTTTGTACAGCGCTCGTACAGCGACCGAATTAAATCGATCAGGTCTGTATAGCGCTCGAAGGGGGCTGTTCGTACAGCGATTTTGTAGAGCGCTTTTGGGAGCGCCCAATGCAAAAATGCAATCCTAAGTCTAAGCATGACAAGGCAATTGGATATGCAAGATGCAATCAAACTAACATGCAAGAAGAGATGTTAATGAACATTAAAGCACACAAATAAGACACACAACATACAAGGATTAAACATATGCATGAGTTGTGAGTGTGTGCAACTATCTCTTCAAGACAAGTAAGCACATAGAAAATTACCTTCGGTGCTTATCAAGAATGAGGTCTTCAAAGGGCCTTAGCAATAACACCTACACTTAGGCTACCCTTACAAAGAATCCCCAACATGTGGTTTATCCATGAAATGAGCCAATCAACAAATGGGAACCTTACAAGCTTAAGTTATACATGTTGATTTAATTAACCATTGATTAGCATGTAATGGATTTAGATTCATTAAGGCCTCAATATCATGCGTGAATGACTATTTATGTATGTGTCTTTATCCTAGGTTAGTGAGCTTATTTGCCATCAACTAGGAATTGGATTAATTGCATGATCATCATTTCCTAGCATTTCCATTCCCATACCACCTCACTCTCATTATCACCCTTGCAAGACCATGCATTAGTGGTAATTAGTTTAGCTAATTAGTGTTAACTTAGTTGTAGTTAATTAAAGCCTTCTTAATGTAATTTAGTTATTAGCTAGTGTAATTGCCTTGCCACCATCCTCCCTTACTTTCATGCTCATGTAATTAGTGTATATAGTGTAAATAATCTAAGACCAAGAACTAGCTTAAGTGTACCATACCTCCTTTGTGGAAACGAACTGTACTTACTGCTACGTGATCGTAACGATCCGTGCACTTGCGGATAAACTCGCATGTCCTATCATTTACGATAGTTTTTAGAACTATCGCATCACGTTTGCGGGGGCGCATCAAGTTTTTGGCGCCGCTGCCGGTGAGGTGTAGCGTTATCTTTAGTTAGTTTTAGTCTTATTTTTACTTTCGTATTTTAAGTATTATTTTTTGAAAATAAATATAAACGTGTCCTAAAGTAATCTAGAGGGGGGGTGAATAGATTTTAAACATTTTAACCCAATTTTTCGATATTAGTCCAAATTACGAAAAAGCCCTAAACAAGTCAATATACAAACATAAGCATACAAGTGCGGAAATTGAAGGACACACAATTTTTACGTGGAAACCCACACGGGGAAAAACCACAGGCTGTTATGTGCGCCACACGAGAACCTCGAATCCACTATTTGCAAATACGATTACAAATTAGGTTGACCACATCACACCTAAATTTACTAATCCGTCTTTGCTACCCTCGGGCCTTTAATAGTGACTCTAGTTCCTTGCTTGCAAACTACCTAAGAGGTAAATACAAGACTTGTCTCTAAAGTGAAGAGATAGCACAACCTAAGGTGAATATGTGAAATACTCAAGAAGCTAAAAATGCAAGGTTAGACATTTAAGCTTATCTAGGCATGGATGAACATGTTAGACATTCCTAGATATCATATTACTAGATGACATGCATAAATCAACACTAAGTAAGCAACCAAAGACCTATATGCATCATCTATCACAAAACAACTCACAACCCACAATAAAATTATCTTGAAGCTAAGTCAAGTCATAAAGATGCAATCTTGAATCAATTCAAGTGATAAAAAAGCTATCTTGTAAAGCAAGAACATATAGATATGAGAATGATGTTCTAGATACAAGTCATGTGAGCAAAACTAAAAACCCTAAATGAAATCAACCTAGAATCATACTAGATGATGAATGAAAGATCCAAGATGAAGGGTTTTGTGATTTTGAAGCTTAAAGGTGAAGTCTTGATACCTTGAAGTGGAAGAAGCTCAAGAGGCTCTCAAATGTGTAATTTTTGGTGTCAAAAACGAGCCAAGGCAAACAAGACATATATATATTAGATCCAAGTGAAGTGAGGTCATTTTATCAAAAACGTTTCAGCTTCTCGCTGACGGACTTCCGCGGTCTCGACTGCCGCGGTTGTGGCACCGCGGCAGAGACAAAAGGATCTCTGTGGCCAGACCGCCGCGGTTGCACAACCGCGGCACCATAACAGCGGCACAGCAAGATTATTGCTGTCGCTCAACTGCCGCGGTTGGGCCACCGCGGCACCATAACCGCGGCAGAGAAGGTCTTGGCCTTCTCAGCAGCTCCTCACATAGAACCAACATGCAATTGTGCAAGTGTGTGAGGTGAAAACATTGCATTCTTATGCTAAACATGTTATGGCAATTAATAGGCTAGATGCAATCAGTAAGCATGCAAGAAGAGAAATTAAATAATCAAAGATGCACACAAAAATACAAACACAATCATACAAGTAAGAATTATGCAAGTGTTGTGTGTGTGTGCAACTACATCTCTTCAAATTAGAGTTAAGTCAAGAAATCTACCTTCCTTGAAGCTCTTGATTCCATAATGAGGTTTTCTTCCATTCTAAGCTACCCTTACATATAGAACCCCATTGTGATTTTGCCAACGAAATACACCAATCAAAAGTGTAAGGATTCCCGTTGTTTTTAATTGGCTTATTTCGTGATCAAACCATAAATGGGGATCCTTTGTAAGGGTAGTTTAGATGTTGTTATAAGTGCTTTAGGCCCTTTGAAGACCTCATTATTGACAAGCACCAAAGGTAATATTCTAAGTGCTTTCTTGTCTTGAAGTGATAGTTGCACACACTCACAACTCATGCATATGTTTAATCTTTGTATGTTGTGTTTCTTTTTGTTGTGCATAAATGCTTATTTACATCTCTTCTTGCTTGATTTAATGATTACATCTTGTGTTTATAACATCATAGCATTTAGGCTTTTAGGATGCATTTTGGTTGACTTTTGTTCCCCTTGCATGATTGCTTGTGGGGACAAAATTGAAGGATGTGCGCTGGTCCACCAGCGCCGGTCGACTAGCGCCGGTAGACCAGCGCCGCTCACCGGCGCAAAACGCCCAGTGGAGCGCCGCTGGTCGTGCGCTGGTGTGGACCAGCGCAGGCCACCAGCGCCAATCGCCCAGGTGTGCGCCGCTGGACTGGCGCTGGTGGCAGCGCCTGTCGTCCAGCGCTCAAGCCAAAATTGGCTTGTGCGCTGGTCCTGCACTGGTCCACCAGCGCAGGTCCACCAGCGCACAGAGCATTTTTCTGGCGAAATTTCAAAACGACCTCACTTCACTTATGGCCTCTATATATATGCTAACTTGATTTTAGGTCACCAACAAGAGTTCTTATTCATGCTTCATACTTAGGATATTTTTCAAGAGAAGAAAAATACACAAAGAACTCATTTTTAATTACTCAAACACAATTTCATGATCATCAATCATCATCTAGCATCATCTTAGATCATCTAGATGTCATCTTGCATGGAATCTTCATCATACTTTGCTTGGTAAGCTTTTCACTAATATCTTACATATTTTGTGTTTAATTTATCTAGCAATCTCAATTAATTACTTAATTGTTATTTTGTATGCTTTAGATACAAAATTGAGATTAGTATGATGTATGTTTGAGAAGTTATATTGTGCTAGCATATTAGGTTTTGTGCTTGATATTGATTAGCTTAACTAATTGACATGTCATTTAGTTTTGATATCTAGGATTGTTCTTAATTGCATATTAATCATCTTAGATAAGCATATAGGGTTTCCCTTGCTCTATGTTGCATTTTGGATATTTTCACATATTCACTTAGGGTTGTATTCTCTTCAAGAGAAGGTAAGTCTTGTGTGTAGCAATCGGGATTAGGTTGCTTAGATCACAAGCAAATTGGACTAGGTTCACTCATACCGGGATTAGGTAGGTGTGTGATTACTTCCGGGATTAGGTTGTAATCGTTTGCACATTTAGTGGATTCGAGGTTCGAGTGTGGCTTACTTACATAGCCCGTGATTTTTCCCGTGAGGGTTTCCACGTAAAAATCAAGTGTTGATTTAATTTTCGCACCATATTACACTTGCTTGTTTATATTATCTTGAGGGTAAATTCGTAATTTTGACTAACACGAAAAATTGGGTAAAAAGCGTAAAATCTATTCACCCCCCCCCCCCCCCCCCCCCCTATAGATAGCTTTATACACACCGTGCTATATTTAGTTTCAAAAAGTGAGGCACTTACAATCTCCCCCTTTGGCTATTTCGTGACAAAATCACCACTCACATAGCATCCTCACAAAACAAAAAAAATTGGTCAACAAAAATTTTCTACATTACAATAGAGCTCCTAGTATAAGTCTTGAACATCTTCAAGTCAAATCCAAGCTTGTAGGAAAAATCCAACCTACACACAAACAACAAGAAATATTCCTTCCAAGAACAAGTGTGTGAGAGATGCTAATGACATCAAACAAGCAATGCAATGCAATGCAACTCCCCCTAAATGCAATCATCTCCCAACATGGGTTAATCACTCTCAACTCCCCCTAAATGCAATGCCTAGAAGCACAAATTCTCCCCAAACCTTACTCCCCCTTTTTGTCATGAGATAGGCAAAGGGAGTCTCCCCTAATAGGTAAGCATTAGCAAGGAGAGCTTGTAGCACAAGCACATATACATAATCATATAAGCAAATTTATGCACCTCAATTAAGTAAGAGAGATTCAAGGAGTTTTATTTTATGAAAAAAATGTGTGACAATGATGCTTTGCATGCAAGACATGTTGCATCTAAGACCAAAACAATGGTATTTGGCAAAGCAAACAACAAAGGTTTCCAATAGAATTCAAACCAATTTCACCCTTTGTCATGGAAAAAGAAAGGATATAGAATTTTTAGCATTTCAAAAAAAAAGAGCAACTATATCCAACTTTATAGGGAAAACAAGACATGAGCGACTTTGCGCCCTATTTGATTTTTCCGGGTGAGATACCCGTATGATAGTAGCCTTGTTCTACAAATAAAGAAAGAGAGATTTATTGAAATAAGACTCAATATTGCTTTTGCACACATATTTGCATTTAACATTTGCAATCAAACATTTCACATTTTCATCTCATACTTTTCAACTTGAGCATGTCATTTAAAAGGAATCATCATGTCATGAAGATTAATTAAAGGTCATTCAAAAAGTACTTCCAAAGTACATCTCCTATTCCAAAAATGCATGTTTGAGCATAAATATCACATGGATTGCAAGCAAGGCAATGTAGCACACTTATTAAGAAAAATACATATAAGCATGCACAACCAATCATCTCAAGCAATTAACTAAGAGGCATAAAATGTATCAATTTGGCACAATGCATGATCATGCAACTTTGCTCTCTTTGCTTGAGCTCCCCATATGGGGTCAAGACACACCAAATCAACCCAATTGACAAATCCCAATAGACTTGCTAAGGTTCCCAAATCTAATGGTGTCTAAGGGCTTTGTGAACAAATCTGCTAGTTAGTCATTTTTTCCCACAAGTTCCAATGCAATGGTTTTGCTCTCAACTAGCTCTCTTATGAAATGGTGTCTAATGTCAATGTGCTTTGTTCTAGAATGTTAGACGGGATTCTAAGAAATGTTGATGAGACTCATATTATCACAAAATAAAGTAAGAGTACCTTGCTCCAAGCCATAATCGGCTAGCATTTGTTTCATCCACATCAATTGAGTGCAAGCACTACCAGCGGCAATATATTCCGCCTCGGCCGTGGATAGGGAAATTGAGTTTTGCTTCTTGCAAAACCAAGAAACCAAATTGTTCCCAAGGAAGAAGCAACCGCCCGATGTACTCTTCCTATCATCACAATTTCCCGCCCAATCGGCATCACTAAATCCAACAAGACTTGGATTAGTGTCAAAGGAGTACCATATCCTATGATTTGAGGTACCATTCACAAACCGAATGATCCTCTTCACCGCCACAAGGTGAGACTCTTTGGGATTAGCTTGGTACCTAGCACAAACACCCACACTAAAACAAATATCGGGCCTACTTGCGGTCAAGTAAAGCAAGCTACCTATCATGCCACGATATAGAATTTGTTCCACATCCTTTCCACTAGCATCTTTGCTAAGTTTTAAGGTGGTGCTCATGGGTGTGTCACAATGTTTGGCATTCTCAAGGCCAAACTTTTTCACTAGGCTCTTAGTATACTTAGCTTGGGATATGAAGATCCCATCATGCATTTGCTTGATTTGCAAGCCTAGGAAATAATTTAGTTCACCAACCATGCTTGTTGTATGTATAAACTCGCCCAACTGACACGTCATCAAAGGAGCTAACAAAAGGTTGCCACATCATTCATTGACCGGGTAAAAGGTAGAGGTTTGACCAGTCAGGATGAAAAAATAGCTTAGACCAGAGGGAAGTCAAAGGCATGGTCGCCAAAACCAAAAACCTACTCGCCGAATATAGAAGTGTACTCGCCAGATATACAGTACCCAGAAAGTAAAAGTACTCGCTGGACCAGCACACTGGGCTCGAACCGACTCGGCATAAACACAGAAGCAACAAGGAATCGCAAAAAGGAAAGAAGACCCAATCCGCGACAGAAAAGGATCCTAATGCAAATCAACAAGGGGAAACCCTAAATAAACATGTATAAATAGAATCACCTATCCTACGAGGAAGAGGTTCAGAGAAATAGAGAGAGAGAAAAGAGAGCAATTGTGAGAGATTAGAGAGTGTAACGAAGCAACGAAAACCTAGTATTATTCTTCTGCCCTCAGGGGCGCCGTGGTTTTTTCCCATTCAAGGGTTTTCCACGTAAAACTTGTCTTTTGCATGTGTTCTTAATTTTCTTGCTTTATATTAAATTGATTTAATTGTTGAGTGCGTGGCAATCCAAAATTCACCGTCAACAATTGGCGCTAGAAGGAGGGGGCTTTTGAACAGAAAACTTCGAGGGACCCTTGCGAATCAGACAGCATGAACAACGACAGCGACAGAGATGGTAACTCCAGTGGAGATTTAGTTGTTGAACCAGCTGCGCCAACGGGAGACAGGGCAGTGACAGTCGGGGAGCAGTCAGCAGCAACGCCAGGAACTAGGGCGGCTGATCCCGGGATTTTGCAGCACTTCCAAGCCGCATTGGTAAACCTAATCAGCGAAGCCAGCAAAATAGGACTTTCGCTTCCTATAGGGTTAGGAGTCTCATCTCCTTACGAGTTAACCACCCCTGGAACCCATCCACCCGGAAGGCTGCGGTCAGAAGTTCATATCACAGTTCCCGACAATCAAGCGAGACAATCCACCGAGGAGACCCCCCAAGACCACATTGAGGATTTCGAGGGGAGAAAACAGAGGAAGGGAAAGGGTGTGATGAATGAAGAGTCCAGGGAGGAACGAGATCAGGTGCGAGCACATAGGGTCAATTCCAGCGACACATACCAGCGAAACCGGCGGAGACACCGGTCCATCTCATCTGAGGACAAGAGTCCTCGTCCGCGAAGGGAGTTGCGATCTAAAAGAACGAAGCGGAGAAGATCCGAGAGCACTGAAGATCGAAGAAGCCCAGATGAGAGAGGCAATCATGGTAGAATGACAATCAAGAGTAGGCTCGACCCAGCAGGAGAACCAACCGGTCAGCGAGATGTCACCTTACAAGAGCTATCAAGAAAGGTTTCAGCAATGGCACGAAGGTATGGACAGTAATGTATCCTCGGATGATGAGTCAGATAGCCCATTCGTCGAAGCTATTGCTCGCACCCAATTTCCAGACAGGTTTAGAATGCCAACTATTGAGCAGTACAAGGAGAACAGGGATCCCAAAGAGCATGTTCGCCGATTCCGCAATATCATGGCCCAGTATTCATCCAATGACGGGTTGCTGTGTCTCACCTTCCCGCAAACATTCGGCGACCTCGCCTCTAGATGGTTCGGAAGGCTTCCACCCGGAACCATAAGCAGCTTCTCAAACCTCAGCAAGGCATTCATAAGGCAGTTCATGGGAAGTGTCCAAAGAAGAAAGTCACTCGCCCATCTATCGAACTTGAAACAGGAACATAACGAATCAATCAAGAAGTATCTGGCCAGGTTTGGGAAGGAAGTAGCTCAAATTGAGGATGCCAGTGATGTAGCTGTAATCGCCGCTTTCACCAATGGGTTACAAAGTGGACGATTGTCTTTTGACCTGCGAAGGGATAGACCTAAAACTTACGAAGAGATGATGGAAATAGCTGGCGATTATGCACTGGCAGAGGAGGAAGAAGTAGCACAAGGGGGTAGCTATGTGCATGGGCACAAGCCTAACTTGAAAACAGACCATAAGGACGACAAAAAGATGCAGTCACGTGATCGCCAGAAGGATGAGAAGGGCCAAAGAGGATACTCAAGAGAGAGCAGGGGAAACACTCGGGCCAATAAGTTTCGAGGAAGGTACAACCATTACACCCCTTTAAATGGCGACCAGGAGGAGATATTATCTGTGGTAGAAGACAAGGGACTCGCCAAATACCCCCGACAGCAGTCAGCGAATGCAAGGAGAGATACAACCAAGTACTGTCGATTCCATAAAGATCATGGACATGAAACTTCAAAGTGTTTCCAGTTGCGCGATCACATCGAAAGCCTGATCAGAGATGGGCACCTGAAAGACTTTGCCTTGAAAGGGGACAAGCACGGGGGTCGCCAAGATAGCCGCCAAGGAAACGGGCAAGATAGGAAGAGTCCAAGGAGGAACAGTCCTAACGCAGCCATAAACACTATTTTCGGCGGACCTCACACTGGGAGGAGCAATCGAGAGAGGATGTCGGAAGTTCGAGAAGTGATGTATGAAGGCAGAAGCATGGAAGTCAATTCTGTGCAGAGAAACCCCAAGAAGGGGAGAGAAGGGCATGATCCCATAACATTTACAGCAGAAGACTCAGACGGGATTGATGCAAAGCCTAATGATGCAATAGTCGTGGGAGTTCGAATAGCCCATAGGGATGTCCTTCGAGTGATGATTGATAACGGAAGTTCGGCTGATATTTTAAGTGCCAGAGTGTATGATGAGTTGCGGCTGGACCGGAAAGATCTTGAACCGTTCCATGTACCATTGAAAGGATTTGGTGGCGCAGAGGTTAGGTCGTTAGGAACAGTGAAACTACCGGTAAGATTTGGAACAGCACCATGCCGGCGAACAATCCTGTTAGACTTTGTCGTGGTTGACATCCATAATTGGCCGTATAATGCACTACTTGGCCGACCGTTTCTTAACAAAGCTCGAGCTGTAACCTCAACCCATGCACTGAAAATAAAGTTCCCTACAGAATTCGGCGTCGGAGAATTGAAAGGGTCGCAGGAGATGGCTCGCCGCGCCAACTTGTCAGTCTTCAAAGATAAAACAGGGATGGAAACTTTGAACATATTCGAAGTAGACACAGAGACGCAGGAGGATAATCCGGAAAACTTCGAACTAGATCCAAGAGACAAAACAAGCAGAGAAAAGGAAGAACCAACTGAGTCGATTATTCTAGATGAAGCGGAACCAGATAAAACAGTAAAAATTGGAGCGAGGTTGGCTGAGCAGGTTAAGAAAGATGTGACGAACTTGTTGAAAGAATATAGGGGGATTTTCGCTTGGTGCCACGAAGACATGCCAGGGATTGATAGAAGCACAATTTCCCACAATTTAGCTGTGAATGAGAAATGCAAACCGGTAGTACAGAAAAGGAGAAGCTTCAACCCGGAAAGGAGTGCAGCGATTAAAGAGGAAGTGTCAAAATTGCTCGCCGCAGGGTCAATTAGAGAAGTTAAGTACCCGGAATGGGTGGCGAATGTAGTCTTAGTGAAAAAGAAGAACAATCAATGGAGGATGTGCGTCGACTTCACCGACCTAAACAAAGCTTGCCCCAAGGACAGCTTCCCATTACCAAGGATTGACCAGTTAGTAGATGCAACGGCCGGGCATGAGACGTTGAGTTTCATGGATGCATATTCAGGGTACAACCAGATAAAGATGCACAGGCCTGACGAAGAGAAAACAGCATTCACCACAGATCAGGGGTTGTATTGTTACAGGGTCATGCCATTCGGCCTGAAGAACGCTGGGGCAACTTATCAGCGCTTGGTCAACAAGATGTTCGCCAGACAGATAGGGAGAAATATGGAGGTTTATGTTGATGATATGCTGACAAAGAGTATTACCGCAGATAAACATGCAAATGACCTGAGGGAAACGTTCGACGTACTGGTCAAGTATGGAATGAAGTTAAATCCGGCAAAATGTGTATTCGGCGTACCATCTGGGAGGTTTCTCGGATATCAGGTGAACCAAAGAGGAATAGAGGTGAACCCTGAAAAAATCCAAGCACTAGCAAGAATGGTCTCGCCAAAGACTCTGAAAGATGTCCAAAAACTCACAGGGTGCCTAGCATCGCTGAGCAGATTCATAGCCAAATCAACAGACCGATGCCTACCATTTTTCAAAGCTTTAAAGAAGGGAAAAGGGATCGAATGGAATGAGGATTGCGAAAAAGCCTTCCAGGCCTTGAAAGACTACCTTGGACAGGCACCATTGCTATCAAAGCCAGAAACAGCCGAGACATTGTACATGTACTTATCCGTTTCTGAAGCAGCCACAAGTTCCGTGCTAGTACGACAGGAAGATGGAATCCAAAAGCCAGTATACTACACCAGCAAGGCACTGTTACCAGCCGAAACAAGGTACTCGCCGGCAGAAAAAATGGCACTCGCCCTAATAACAGCAGCAAGGAAGCTAAGACCATATTTCCAGGCTCATAGAATCAGGGTATACACCAACTGCCCACTGAAGTTAATCCTGCAGAAACCAGAGGTATCCGGTCGGTTAACAAAGTGGGCGATCGAATTAAGTGAATTCGATGTAGAATACCTCCCAAGGACAGCAATTAAAGCCCAGGCAGTGGCAGACTTCGTAGCAGAGTTCACTGAACCAAGCGTAGAGGTGGCGAGAATGATGGTGGAGCAAAATAAGAAAATATTCAAATGGCAACTTCGCGTTGATGGCTCATCAAACACGCACGGCAGCGGGGCAGGTATAGTGCTGACAACACCGGAAGGAGACTCAGTCGAATGTGCCTTGCGTTTTGACTTCAAAGCCACCAACAATCAAGCTGAGTACGAGGCACTTATAGCAGGTTTAAAGATTAGCACAATCTTAGGTGCAGACGAGGTGGAAATTTTCAGCGACTCTCAAGTTGTTGTCAATCAGGTACTAGATGAATACCAGGCGAGAGAAGAAAGCATGATCACTTACCTGGAATTAGCAAGGGAACTGTTAGAAAGATTCAAAGAGTATAGAATTGTTCACGTCCCCAGAGAAGAAAATGAAAAGGCCGACGCCTTAGCCAAACTGGCATCTGCCACGATCAACATTTGGCCCAACAATATCTCCATGATCCGCCTGTTGCAGCCGAGTATAGTTAAAACAAAGGAAGTCGGGGCAATCTTTGGCGAGAGGGACAGCTGGATCACGCCAATTAAAGAGTATCTCATCAACGATATACTTCCAAGTGACCCACTGGAAGCAAAGCGGCTAAAATACAGAGCAACAAGATACTCGGTACTCAATGGAGAACTATACAAGAGAGGATACTCGAGGGCACTGCAGAGATGTGTCGGGCCTGAAGAAGCAGAAGGTATCCTAAGAAGCATACACAGCGGAAATTGTGGGAACCACTGCTGGGGGTGCCAGCCTAGCCCACAAAACATTGAGACAGGGTTTTTACTGGCCAACCCTGTTCGCCGACTCCAAAAGGGTGGCAGCGAGATGTGAAGCATGTCAGAAAATCGCCAATAACATCCGACAACCACCTGAGCTCCTGCAAAGTATTACCTCGCCTTGGCCATTTGCCATGTGGGGAATAGACTTGATCGGCCCAATGCCAACAGCAACTGGAGGAGCAAAGCATGCCATAGTAGCTGTGGATTATTTTACAAAATGGGTAGAAGCCGAGCCATTGGTGCATATAACAGAAGCAAACACCATTAGCTTTGTGAAGAAAAATATCTTGTACAGATTCGGGATACCAAACACCATCATCACAGACAATGGGACCCAATTTGATGGCAGGAAATTCAGGGAACTGTGTGATAAGTATGGCATCAACAACTACTACGCTTCTCCAGCACATCCACAGACGAATGGCCAAACTGAAGCAGTGAACAAAATCATCAAGCACAACCTGAAAGCTAAGTTAGCAACCAAAAAGGGGAGCTGGGCGGATAAGTTACCGCAAGTGCTCTGGGCATATCGCACAACGGAAAGGGGTTCAACAGGCGAAACCCCGTATTCCATGGCTTACGGAGTAGAAGCTGTTATTCCCGTGGAAACATCGTTCTCTTCACCAAGGGTACAACTCTTTCAGCCAGAAATCAACGTTGATATGCTAAAGTGCGGCCTAGATGAGTTAGAAGAAAGAAGAGAGCGAGCACAAATAAGGAATGCAGCGTACCAACAGAGGGTAGCTAGATATTACAACTCGCATGTGCGTGAAAGGAGGTTCACACTTGGTGATTTAGTACTGAAGAGGGTGAATCCGGGAACAAGAGACAAGGCTGCAGGATCACTCGCAGACAAATGGGAAGGGCCTTATAAGATTACGGGGATAGCTGGCCATGGGGCATATCGCATTACTCGAGAAGGATTTGGCGAGTTACCCCGTCCATGCAATGCGCAGTACTTGAAGATATATTATCCTTAAGGGACAAGTTAGATTCTTTTGAATTCCTTCTATTTTTCTATTTAGCTTAGAGAAGTTGTTCGTTTTAGCATTTTTTCTTTATGACTATGTTAATAAAGTTGCAGGAAGTATTCAATAAAGAGTAATTTATTACTAAGAGATTCTCGATTCTGACTCGCCAAACGCAAAAGGCATTCGCCAGCACACATAGCTACATCACATGAAAACGAGCTTTATGCTCGCTGCAGCGATAACTGGCGAGAAATAAAAACTCAGGGCATGGTCGAATAAACCTGCCAAAAAACTGAGTACGCCAAAATACAGCAACGGCAGCTGAATAAAAGATGAAAACATGATAAAAACTCAGGGCATGGTCGAATAAACCTGCCCAAAAACTGAGTACGCCAAAATACAGCAATGGCAGCTGAATATAGCTATAAAACACAATAAAAACTTGGTATATAGTCGGATACGTCCTGGCGAATACTAAGTATGCCGAAAACCCAGCAATGGCAGCTGAATGGAAAACAACAGTAAGCTAAAACAGCACTTGGTGGAAAACCAAGCCAAAGCCAAAACTCAGCAAAGGCAGCTGAACGAAGAAAAATATATATATTCATAACTTTGTATTATTTACAAATGAATGGACAAAGAATAAATTTATAGTCTTCCAAAACAACAGAAGAATCAACCGGCTGCAGGAGGGCCCTCGCTATCTTCCTCGTCTTCGATCTCCTCATCTGAAGGCCAAATGACTGCCTCATCCTCCGTTGGCATGAAGGGCTCATAATCTCTCCCAGCAACGGGGCCCAAATCGGGCTCAGCACCAGAGCCAGAAAAGCTGCCCTTCTGACCCGAGTAGTAAGTGTTGAAAGTACGCTTACTGGGAATCTCAAGATGCATAGGATGAGGCTCAGTCCGGTTATAACGGCAGTGGGCTTTCCATCGTCTCATCTGGTCTTTAATCGAGTCCACGCCGTGGGCCATATGCTGCTGGAGGGACTTGTCAAAACGCTTCAGAGCTTTCTCATTGGAATGATCCTTCATGGCAAAGAATTTCTTCGCCTGCCTCATGCCTTTCTCAAATTCGCGCAGCAAAAGCGCATCATAGGCAGGGGATCTCTTGAAGCGATCAACAGACTCAACCTCCAGCACTGCTTTCAGGTTTTCAAAAATGAGATCGCGGGAAGATAGCTGGTTACGTAAATCCGCCGCCTCCAGTTCAGCCTTCTCCTTAGCCTCCTCGGCTACCCGCTCAGCCTCCAAACGCGCTGCGAAGGATTCTTGACTCGAGGATAGGAGCTCTTTCAACGAGCGAATTTCCTCCTCAGCAGCAGAAAGTTTTTCTTCAGCGGATAGCCGAGCAGATAGATGACCGTCTGAGGACTCTCTCAACTGAGCGAATTGTTGGGCGTGGGATTCTTCAGCGGAAAGCTTCTCGGCCGCCAAAACAGAAGCCTGCTCGCGCAAGCGCTTAATTTCACGAGAAGCTTTGATCCCGAATTTATAACTATCGCCCATCTCAGACATCATCTGAGGAAGAAGACAGCCAGAGTTAAAAAAAAAAAGGAGAATAAAAAATACAAATACATAGAGATTTGCGGCGAAGAACTTACCAAGGAGTGGCAGTTGAAGAAAAACTCCATCTTCTTATTGCAAGACTTGTTTTTAACATGCCCCCAGCCTTCGCCGACATATACATCATTATTAGCCAAGTGGGAGCATATTTCAGTGGCAGAAAAATCAAAAAGGGACACGCTCCCTTCTTCAGCTTCAACCGGTCCGGTAGGAGGAACTTCACGGGCCGAGCCCGAACCGGAAGCAGAGGTCCCCGCCTGATGTGATGGGCCTGGCCGATCAGTCGACTCAGATGGGCCAGATGGCCTAGGTTGATCTGAGACACCTGGCTCGCCCACAACCACTGCAGGAGAAGCTGGCCGAGGAGAAGCTGGTTGAGAAGGAGCAGCAGGGGGAGTCTGTTCATTAACCCCCTCAGAGGGAGGAGCCGCCACATTCTCCGCCTCAGTAGACCTCTCCGGTTGGGCAGGAGGAACCTCGGCGACATCCGGCTCCTGAACATCCTCCTCATCAGAAGAGACAACAAACTGCACTACCCGCGAAGCCCGTTTAGGAGGTCGAGCCGAGTGATCAGGAGCGCTTTCAGCAGGGCGTTTATTCCTAGCTCTAGGAGCCAAGTCACTCGCGGGATCGAGGGGGGTCTCAGGAACATCCGCGTCAAAAATAGGGATGTCGCTAGCCACGCCTGAAACCCCCACCTTCTCCTTTCCCTTACGATTGAGGGCTGTGGCAGCAGGAACAGTCGCAGCAGTACTCACAGCAGGAGTAGAAGCCGCAGCGGGAGTACTCGCGACAACCTTCGGGCGAGCAGGCGATGGCCCTGACTCAGCACGCCTCCTGTCAGCACTGCCGACCCCCCTTGAAGCACCTGCTTTCTCTTTGCCTTTACGGCTAGGGGTAACAGCTGCAGTTGCAGCGGGAGTATTCACAGCACCCCCCCTAGAAGCATCACCAGCCTCTTCGCCGCCGTCTGAGTGATCATCACCGTCAGGACTAGCAATTCCATCCTTAGCCAAACCAGCAGCATGCCTCTTGCTGGCAGCCTCAGAATTCTTCACCGCCCGTGCTTGCAAATCGCAAACGGTGTCAAAATCACACACTGCAGGGAAAATAAAACCAAGTGTCAAACTAAGAGAATAAAATCAGGCGAGAAAGTAAAGGAAGAACAGAGTGAAACTTACAGCGAGGGAGCCTTGCGTGAAGCCGAGTAAAGATTTCAGAAGAAATCATCTTCTCCTCATCCAAGAGGAAGGACCTACCCCTCGAGTCCAAAGGAAGAACAGCCGCCGCGGCCAGATGAGAAACCTCCCTATCCGTCAAAGCAGGGGCCGCCTTCGACCAGGCTTCAGGAGATGTAAAATGCCTGGGAACTTTCCTCGCCAAAAGATTGTGGCGATTGTGGGCTGGCACATTTCGACCCCACTCGCCGCTGGCAAAAAACCAACTGTTTTTCCACCTCTTATTTGAGGTAGGGAAGCCCCAGATGAAACCCTTCTTCTTCTCGTCACTGGAGACCTCGACCTGACCAGGGTTCGCCACACCCTCGGGAATCCAGTTCTCCACCGGCGAGGAAAGGAGGAAGTATGTGCCACCATTGCCCGCCTGTCTCAAAGTATAGAAATGGCGGATCTCACGAGGCGTAGGAGGCCCGTAACCCTTCAGCTTCCACATGAGACACAGGCACATCAGTATCCTGTAACTATTTGGGGCGAGCTGAGCCGGTGCGATTTGAGCCTCCGCCAAAAACCTGGCAATAAAAGGCTGAAGGGGGAGAGTCACCCCACAACTAAGCATAGCTCCATAAATGGCGACCGCATTTTCAGGAGGATTCCACACAGCCCGGTCGCCAGGTAACACAAGAGTCACCGAGTCTGGAATATCGAAACGACTCTTGTATTTACGAAGTTCGCCCTCGCCGACCACATTTACTTCCGTATCGAAAGAACAAGGGCGAGCAGACGAGAAAAGCAACCTATCCCTCTGATGATCTTCAACATCAGAGTCAACGACCGTCTGCACATCCAGCAGAGATTCGCGAGGAGCCCTAGTGGAGCGTCGTTTACTACTTGCAGTTTTAGGAGATCTCGTCATTTCTGGAGAATCACTGTCAAAAGGTGGAGGAGAGATGTCAGGATTAGAAGCATTCTCAAAAAATGGAATATCAACAGAAATCGGGACCGGAGAATCTGGACGAAAGTTGCGAATCAGAGATTCAATTTTGTCCGCAGTACACTTATCACCAAGCTCCATAGCTTGCATCATCCTATTAAAAAGAAAAGAACGCAAGGAGGGATCCATGAGAACTCACCAGAAAACCCTAGACTCGCAAGATGTGCAGGAAAGATCAGGAGACACGGAGAAACAAGAAGAGGCGAAATCCGGTGAATCGACCGACAGTAAAAGGCACAAGAAAAGGATTGTAGTTAGCTCTCGAAGAAGTAAAAGAGACGAAAGCAGGAGATCAGCTGTTCTTTCTTTTGCTCTGATAAAAATACGATGAAGCAAGTAAAGAAAAAGAAGAGAGACGATCGGGCCTTAAAAAGAGGGAATTTCGAAATTCAAAAAAGAGCAATCAAGTACAATGATGCGTATTTAATGGGAATGACGGCCACTATTACCAAACCGCGACGGTCACCACCCAATAAGTGACATGTGGCATCTTGGGGAGAACCGAGCCGTCAGAACGTCCCTTCACCTGTCAAGCAAGTGGAGACGCCAGAAGTTATGTGGTTCAGATTGAAAGCGTGCACCGAAAGAATTAATTAATAAATACAGCGCGTGGTTAAAAGAAGAAATTATTGCAAAAATGCGTTGAAATCTCACAAACGTAAATATAAATACTGCTCGCAGAGGCAAACGAAGTAGGAAGGACAAGTCATTCGCCCAGCTCGAAGTATTTATGGGGGTATTGTTGTATGTATAAACTCGCCCAACTGACACGTCATCAAAGGAGCTAACAAAAGGTTGCCACATCATTCATTGACCGGGTAAAAGGTAGAGGTTTGACCAGTCAGGATGAAAAAATAGCTTAGACCAGAGGGAAGTCAAAGGCATGGTCGCCAAAACCAAAAACCTACTCGCCGAATATAGAAGTGTACTCGCCAGATATACAGTACCCAGAAAGTAAAAGTACTCGCTGGACCAGCACACTGGGCTCGAACCGACTCGGCATAAACACAGAAGCAACAAGGAATCGCAAAAAGGAAAGAAGACCCAATCCGCGACAGAAAAGGATCCTAATGCAAATCAACAAGGGGAAACCCTAAATAAACATGTATAAATAGAATCACCTATCCTACGAGGAAGAGGTTCAGAGAAATAGAGAGAGAGAAAAGAGAGCAATTGTGAGAGATTAGAGAGTGTAACGAAGCAACGAAAACCTAGTATTATTCTTCTGCCCTCAGGGGCGCCGTGGTTTTTTCCCATTCAAGGGTTTTCCACGTAAAACTTGTCTTTTGCATGTGTTCTTAATTTTCTTGCTTTATATTAAATTGATTTAATTGTTGAGTGCGTGGCAATCCAAAATTCACCGTCAACAATGCTCATTTCAAACTCATGAGACATGACATCAACAAATTGTCTAACTTTGGATTGGTTGGTGGAACCAAATACAATGTCATCAACATAAATTTGAGCTATGAATAGCTCATCTTTAGTGCACTTGATGAACAAGGTCTTGTTAACACTACCTCTAGAGTAGCCATTGTCAACAAGATAAAGAGTGAGGCGCTCATACCAAGCCCTCGGTGCTTGTTTCAACCCATATAGAGCCTTCTTGAGGCGATAGACATGAGAGGGGTGGTGTGGATCCACAAACCCCTTGGGTTGTTCAACAAACACTTCCTCATGCAATAAGCCATTGAGGAAGGCACTCTTGACATCCATTTGGTGTAACTTGAACTTGTACACATAAGAAATGGATAAGAGAAGCCTTATGGACTCAAGGCGGGCAACGGGAGCAAAAGTCTCCTCAAAGTCAATACCCTTAATTTGAGAGTATCCTTGTGCAACAAGCCTTGCCTTGTTTCGCACAATGTTGCCATCCTCATCGGATTTGTTCCTAAACACCCATTTAGTGCCTATGACATTAGTGTTTCTAGGTCTAGGAACAAGAGTCCAAACCTCATTTCTCTCAAATTGGTTTAGCTCTTCTTGCATGGCAAGAACCCAAAACTCATCTTCCAAGGCTTCATCAACCTTTTTGGGTTCTATTTGAGAGGTATAACAAGTGTAGCTAATTTGATTAGCTATTTGACGTCTAGTCCTAACACCCTCTCTAACATCTCTAATGATATCATCCTTATCATGGAGCTTTCTAACCCAAGGAGCGGGTTCATTAGAGTCCAAAGGAGGAACTCTATTAAGAGGCAAATCATCCTCTTCATCCACTTGAAGTCTCACCACTTTCCTTCAAAGGAAGGTCATACACCTCACAAACATCCTCCTCATGGTCATCATGTTTGGGCCTACAATCATCAAAGACAACATTTGATGATTCCATAACACTTTGAGTCTTTAGATTAAAAACTCTATAGGCCTTGCTATTTAGTGCATACCCAATGAAAATACCCTCATCACTCTTGGCATCAAACTTGCCAAGTTGATCCCGGTCATTTAGTATATAGCACTTACTCCCAAAGATGTGGAAGTAGCTCACATTGGGTTTTCTACCCTTCCATAACTCATAGGATGTTTGTTTAGTCCCGGGCCTAAGGAAAACTCTATTCCCTATGTAGCAAGCCGTATTGATGGCTTCGGCCCAAAGATTTCTAGGGACTTTGTTGCTAAGCAACATCACACGGGCCATCTCTTGGAGGACTCTATTCTTCCTCTCAACAACACCATTTTGTTGAGGAGTCCTAGGGGCTGAAAATTCATGGGAAATGCCTAAGCTATTGCAAAAGTTTTCAAACTTAGCATTTTCAAATTCTTTCCCATGATCACTTCTAATTTTCTTAATGCTTTTAATGTGAGAAGTTTTCTCATTTTCAATTTTGACACAAAGCATTTTAAATTTCTCAAAGGCTTCGGACTTTTCTCTAAGGAAGTAAGTCCATGTAAACCTAGAGAAGTCATCAACAACAACAAGAATGTACCTTCTACCACCTAGACTTTCGGTTTGAATGGGACCCATAAGGTCCATATGGATGAGCTCCAATGGCTCTTTGGTGGAGAGGTATTTTCCTTTCTTGTGCATACTTTTAGTTTGCTTTCCTTGTTGACAAGGTCCACAAACTCCCTCAACCTTTTTCCCAAACTTGGGAAGGCCCCTAACAACATTTAACCTATCAAGGACTTTCAAGTCCCTATAGTTCATGTGGCCAAGTCTTTGGTGCCACATCTCAATTTGCTCACTAGTAGACAAGTTACAAGAGATGAGATTAGACTCAAGACAATAACAATTGTCACTTGATCTCTTGCCTTTCAACAAAACTTGCCTATTTTCCTTGAGAATAGAGCAATCAACTTTTCCAAACATAACCGAAAGCCCTTCATCACTTAAGTGTGCTATACTAATGACATTGGCTTGCAAGCCATCAACATAGAGAGCATTGGGCAAGGAGGGTAAACCGGGAATAGATATATTACTTTCCCTATGACTTTTTTCTTAGATCCATCACCAAAGGTGACATACCCACCATCCTCCATTACAAGAGATTCAAAGAAACTCTTGTTTCCGGTCATGTGCCTAGAACACCCACTATCAAGGTACCAAGTGTTAGAGGCATTTGCTTTTAGGGCAACTTGGGCCACATAGCAATAATAGTCATCATGTCTACTCATCCTAGGTGAAACATGGTCATTCCTAGGAGCCATTGGTCCATTAGCTCTAAAACTCCTAGGTGCATGCATTGTGGCTCTTCTAAGCATATTTTTCTCAATCATACTTTCTCTTCTACACAATTTAATATAATTAAGATGATTAGGCCTAATGTGGCCTTCAATTCCACAAAAATGGCAAGTAGGAGTAAAGTAGGAATTCATACCATAGCCTTGAGCAAACATTTGTGGCCTCCTTCTATTTTGAGTTGCCATTGGATGTTGAGGCAACTCTGTCCTTTGTGGTTGAGCTAAGTTGACATGTCTTCTAGGTTGAGCATGAAAGACCCCATGTTGAGCTTGTGGGACCCTTTGTTGTGGAGGTCTAGGTTGTGGGGGTCTTGGTTGAGGAGGTCTTGGTTGTGGAGCTCTAGGTTGAGGAGGTCTTGGTTGTGGAGCTCTAGGTTGAGGTGGAGCTCTTGTTGGAATCCTTACTTGTGCTTGCTTGGAGGATTCACCAACTTCAACCCACTTGGTTGATTGTTGAGGGGTTTGAGCATCATCAACCTCCTTGCTCTTGACAAAAGTTGTCTTCTTCAAGGATGTGGCTTCCATTTCTTCCACATATCCTAACCCCTTCTTGTCACTAGGACTCTTCCCACAAGATAGCATCTTGTCAAGCTTCTCGGTTCCGGAAGTCATCTTAGCAATCAACTCTTTTGCTTCCATAAGCTCTTTCCTCAAGCTTTGTTCACTTTTCTTGACCAAGACTAACTCCATCTTCAACCCTTCTTCTATCTCTTTTGCCTTACTCATTTCCTTGCTCAAATGAGTCACTTTGGATGTCAACTCAAGCTTCTCCCCTTTCAACTTTTGTATCTCCTTTTTCTTCTTCAATCTTAAGTTCTCAAAGAATCTCATGAAGTCATCATAGTCCATCTCTTCATCAAACTCAAAATTTGACGTTGAGGAGTTACTCCCACCATTTGAGTCATTTTCATCTACTTCTTCTTGCTTGTCCTCTTCCTCTTCTTTATCACTCATAACTTCATTGCTATTGTGAGAGCATGAGAAAGCAATGAAGTTGGCCACTTGGTCTTCCTCATCATCCGAAGACTTGCCTTCATCTTCTAGGTCATCACTATCACTCCAAGTAACCGCCATGGCTTTTCCTTTCTTCCTTTTCAAATTAGCACACTCCGGAGCAATGTGTCCAAACCCACTACACTCATAGCATTGGACACCCTTCTTGTGGTCCTTCTCTTGAGCTTGCTCCACTTTCTTGAAAGGAGCCTTTTTCTTTGCAAACTTTCCCTTGGAGCCAAACCCTCTCTTCTCAAATCTCATAAATTGCTTGAACTTCTTTGCCATCAAAGCAATTTCTTCATCCGAGTCTTCTTCATCCTTTTCAACCTTGACACTCTTCAAGGCAAGACTCTTTTGCTTCTTTGGAGGTGTAGTTGTAGGACCTTTCCTAGATTCATAGGCCAAGAGCCTTCCAATAACTTCACTTGGCTTCATTCTTGAGTAGTCATTATTTTCCTCCAGTGCCGTCACTTTGGATTCAAACCTCTCGGGAAGTGACCTCATGATCTTTTGCTTGATTCTTCTATCCGAGTAGGGATCACCAAGTTGGTGACTTTGGTTCACTATATCCATGAGCTCCACTTGGAAGTCATTGAAGCACTCATCATCCTCCATCCTTAAGGTCTCAAATTGCGTTTGGAGAACTTGGAGCTTGGAATCCTTAACCACATCGGTTCCTTCATGAGCCGTCTCTAATATGTCCCAAGCTTCCTTTGCTATCCTTGTAGTTTGAATGAGCTTGTATTGGTTGTCATCCATGGCACATAGGATTGCATGCATGGCTTTGTTGTTCCATTTTGAAGCTCAAATTCTTGTGGAGTCCATTGTGCCTTCGGCTTGAGGACTTCCTCTCCACCTCCCGTAGGAGTCATCATAGGTGGAGTGTATCCATCTTCTATCGCCATCCATGCCCGGTCATGAATTTGACTCACATAAGCTTCCATTTTACCCTTCCATGAGGCGTAATTGATCCCGGTGAGCAAGGGGGGTCTTGTGCTAGAGGCACCCTCACCTCCCATTCCATTTCCACTCATTGTGTTTGGGTTTGAATGAAATGAATGCACACAAACAAGCTAAGCACACACAATAATGCAAACAAATGCAAGAGACTCTAACAAGAGCAAGGGATCTCCTAATTATGTTAAGGAACCCGCTCTGATACCAATTGACAATAAATATAAACGTGTCCTAAAGTAATCTAGAGGGGGGGTGAATAGATTTTAAACATTTTTACCCAATTTTTCGATATTAGTCCAAATTACGAAAAAGCCCCAAACAAGTCAATATACAAAAATAAGCATACAAGTGCGGAAATTGAAGGACACACAATTTTTACGTGGAAACCCACACGGGGAAAAACCACGGGCTGTTATGTGCGCCACACGAGAACCTCGAATCCACTATTTGCAAATACGATTACAAATTAGGTTGACCACATCACACTTAAATTTACTAATCCGTCTTTGCTACCCTCGGGCCTTTAATAGTGACTCTAGTTCCTTGCTTGCAAACTACCTAAGAGGTAAATACAAGACTTGTCTCTAAAATGAAGAGATAGCACAACCTAAGGTGAATATGTGAAATACTCAAGAAGCTAAAAATGCAAGGTTAGACATTTAAGCTTATCTAGGCATGGAAGAACATGTTAGACATTCCTAGATATCATATTACTAGATGACATGCATAAATCAACACTAAGTAAGCAACCAAAGACCTATATGCATCATCTATCACAAAACAATTCACAACCCACAATAAAATTATCTTGAAGCTAAGTCAAGTCATAAAGATGCAATCTTGAATCAATTCAAGTGATAAAAAAACTATCTTGTAAAGCAAGAACATATAGATATGAGAATGATGTTCTAGATACAAGTCATGTGAGCAAAACTAAAAACCCTAAATGAAATCAACCTAGAATCATACTAGATGATGAATGAAAGATGCAAGATGAAGGGTTTTGTGATTTTGAAGCTTAAAGGTGAAGTCTTGATACCTTGAAGTGGAAGAAGCTCAAGAGGCTCTCAAATGTGTAATTTTTGGTGTCAAAAACGAGCCAAGGCAAACAAGACATATATATATATTAGATCCAAGTGAAGTGAGGTCGTTTTATCAAAAACGTTTCAGCTTCTCGCTGACGGACTGCCGCGGTTGTGGCACCGCTGCAGATACACCGCGGTAGAGACAAAAGGATCTCTGTGGCCAGACCGCCGCGGTTGCATAACCGCGGCACCATAACAGCGGTACAGGAAGATTATTTCTGTCGCTCAACTGCCGCGGTTGGGCCACCGCGGCACCATAACCGCGGCAGAGAAGGTCTTGGCCTTCTCAGCAGCTCCTCACATAGAACCAACATGCAATTGTGCAAGTGTGTGAGGTGAAAACATTGCATTCTTGATCAGTCTATTTCTATGCTTATATTTTGCCCTTTTTGCTTATGTTTATGCGCGTTTCTTTGATCCTTTTGGTGGGTTGATGTGTTTGTTAAGTCTTTGCAGGTCTCTTACCATAGAAATGTTGGTCGGATCGTATTCTGGAGATGATAGAGTCAAAAGATGCAAAAAGGGCACTTTTTTCCCATTTTCCACGGCCCATGCCGCCCATCAGGCAGGTGCACCGTTGGCGGTGCAACAGGCGCCAGTGAAGTCCCATTTTCCGCGGCCCGGACCGCTCAAGAGGCAAGTGCCTACCCAGCGGCACACCAAGCGAGCCATTCCAGTTTGTGGAGTTAGCTTTTTCCGCTGCCCATGCAAGTGCCTACCAAGCGGCACGTTGAGCGGTGGACCGCCTCCTCATCCTCTCGTTACTGCAGAAGACCTATAAAAAGAAGGAAAAAAGAGAAAATAGGAGGTCGACATATAAACAGATAGAGAGAGTTTTTAACACCACCATTCTTTGATTCTTTTCATTCATTCCATCAGAGGAGATTACTTGGAGCAGGAAGACGACGGAGATCTCAAATCAGAAGCATCACACCATAATGGGTTCTATCTTCATCTCTTCTATGTTTTTGTTCTCTCCATTGATGTGTAACTAAACCTTTATTAGGGGATTGATGTAACCAATTTTGGACAACTCTATGTAATCAATTAGTCTATCTTTTTGTTAATCAATTGGGTTTTAGTCTTGTCTATTGAATTAATTGCTCAATATTATTGATTCATATTATTTTGTGGCCTCAATTGATATGAGTTTGTGATTTAGTTTATCTTTGAGATTAGGGTTTGGATGTGAATGGCCTTTCCATTTAAATCACAATCATAAGTTTAATAGACTTGAAAATTAATGTTTGCATGGCCTTGTGGCATTGATTTGGCTTAGAGTTTTGTTCATAGGGATTTCATTACTATCACTTGACACATGGCCTTTGTGCGAGTGGTGGGAAGGAGATTCGTTCTTAATTGTTTATCAAAACAAGCCCTAAACTTTATTGAAGTGTTTATTGAAACTAATTGAAAGCATTGAGTGTCTAAGAGAGGTGCATCGATTCCCTAGTATCTCCCCATATATTCATTCTTTGATTTGTTTATTCGTTGATTTGATTTTTAGTTCAAGTAGTCATAATTTAGGTTAATCCTAGAGTTAAACAATTTTTCCAAAGAAAAGCATTATGCAATTTAGTTTTTCGCATTTAGAGTAACCTTTGCTAGATTAATTGGTTTTAACTGATAAAATCACCGATCCCAGTGAACGAACTTTCTTAATAAATTGAACACAGATTTTACTGCATCAATTCTTATGCTAAACATGTTATGGCAATTAATAGGCTAGATGCAATCAGTAAGCATGCAAGAAGAGAAATTAAATAATCAAAGATGCACACAAAAATACAAACACAATCATACAAGTAAGAATTATGCAAGTGTTGTGTGTGTGTGCAACTACATCTCTTCAAATTAGAGTTAAGTCAAGAAATCTACCTTCCTTGAAGCTCTTGATTCCATAATGAGGTTTTCTTCCATTCTAAGCTACCCTTACATATAGAACCCCATTGTGATTTTGCCAACGAAATACGCCAATCAAAAGTGAGGCACTTACATTTTTTATTGTTCATAATCTATCTTGTTCAATTTGATCGTGTGTTTGTTTGGCTGTTTCAGATTTTAGATCGACATGGAAAGTGGTAATTCGGCGTTGATCACTCAATTGGCCGAGTTGAATATGAAAATACCTACAAGGTTATACCGAATAACCTAGAGGGGGGGGGGGGGGGGGGGGGGGAGTGGGGTTGAATAGGTTGACACACTAGTTTTAAAAACTCTTTCATGACTTATGTCAAAACCTTGATGAGCATACAAATTAACCTTAAACATGATTTTTATGAGAAAACAATTAACACACGTATGCTCAATTCACCACCCTTAGTCTACAAAACATATACCAACAAAACAATGTATCTTATATACAAGATATTCAATTAAGATCAAATTCCACAAGTTGTGTTTTGAATATTACAATGTAAGTATACTAAGTAAAACTACTACAACTTGCTAATGAAGGAAATATATTAAAACCAAAACAAAGGATACATGTAATAATATTAATGTTCAATGAATATACAAATATCAATCTAAAAACATCTATACAAAAGAATCAAAAAATAAGAGAATTATATTTACACAAATGAATTGTATATATAAAAATGATCAAAATGAATATTGATTACAAATCACACTTTACACAATCTTGCTTCCAAATATATCACACGTGAATATTGTACCACAAGATTAAAACATACACATAAACATATACAAAAAGAGAGATAGAAAGAGTTGACACATGAGATTTTTTAACGTGGTAAAACCTCCAAGGAGGAAACATCCACGGGTTCAAATACAACCATTAGGGTACTATATATATTGGATGGTAAAAATAGAGAATCCACAAAGAGACCAATCTTTAGCTCACCTAACCTAGTGGAGTCTAAGTCTACCCAACCCTATTGGAAAGTATGAAATCCCTCAATGATGCGAAGCCACCATTTATTGGACAACACACAAAACCAACATCGATGGAAGATTAGAAATTCCTCAAGAGTGCATACACCTCCCGTGTACCCCGCTCTTTTGGAGTCTATGTCTAACCATACGCCTAGGCCTACCAATATAATAGCCAACTCCCTATCCAAGGCACTCATGCCTCTAGGGAGCCTCCCATGCATGACTATCCGGACCTTCCCGATCCTAGCCATGACTTCTTGCTTGGTTATCCGGACCTCACGTCCTAACCAAGACTTCCTTGCTTGACTATCCGGACACCTTGTCCTAGTTAAGACTTCATGCCTTTTACAAGGACTTCCTAGTGTGTTCATGTGAATGCAAATGATGCAAACAATCAATAAAACATAGAACATGTGATCAATACATTCCATGGAACAACTAGACCTAAACATATGAGAACACAAGTAAAGTAGTCTAGATGCCAAAACATGAATTAAACCTAGAGCATGTGAAAAACACCTAACACAAAAGCTCCTAGTTTCATTCATACACATAACACTTGAATAAATCATATACATGAAGCACATATTCAAGATGTCATAAACATACACAAAAATGCTAGAATCACAAAATATATTCAATGAATATTCTAGCCAAAGATTTAGAGCAAGGATATAATGAATAGTCAATTAAATCCTATTAGTCTCTAAATACACAAACACAAGTGCTAATCCTAGATTTGTTCAATAAGAGGATCTAAGCACATGTGAGGATTATTAATCATAAAATACATCAATCAATCCACAAATAATCTTAGATATCAATCTAATCACAATACAACTCTCAAGCATGTGAAAAACCTAGAATCTAAGAAACTAGTTCACATATGTCTCTAATTAGACTTTTGATTAAGATTGATTATGAAGCTATCTTTCTCTATAGAATTCATAATACATACACATACATATAGAAGAAGAAACCCCAAGGTAATTGAAGGTTATAAAAGAAGAAATCCCAAAGATATGAACACTACCTTGGATTCTCGAGCTGGTTCGGTTTTCTGTGTGTAACCACCAGAAAAATTGAACAAACAGCTTCCAAACCACTTGGAAAAGGTAGAGAACTCGATTATGAACAATCTCCAACTTGAATCACTCAATTCCGACTTCGTATGAGAAAGTTATGGTGTTTGGAAGGTGAGAAAATTGGAGAGAAAAATTCTGACGGGATTTTTTCAACTTTTCTTCTTGAAAACAAAATGGAGGGAATGAAGGGAATTTAAAAGGAGGAGAGAGAGAGATTTTTCGGGCCAATCAGAGGTGGCCATGTCACCCACCCCATGGGGGGCGTGTGGGCCACACGGGACCAGAGGGGTCCTCTGGCTATTGGTCCCACAGCTCCCACACGGTTTGGGCCACGAGGCCTTTTGGCCACGCTCTCCTCTCACGTGCTCCATCACATTCTTCAACCGTATCTTGGGCATCCGAACTCCGATTTTGAATCTGTTTTTGGATTACAAACCGTGACTCCCTCACGCATGACAATGACTACACAACTTTGAAAAATGGTTGAGAATTCATCTCGGAAAACGATGATAAATTCAACTCAATGAATGAGAACGAAAAGTAGCGTAGCTACATCGTTTGGACTCGAAACTAAGTGAATGAGTAACCGAAATGATCGGAACTCAATAAGGAATCATAATTGAGCATATTCAAGTCCAAATACAAAAATACGGAAACATACAAACACAAAGACACACACATATGCTATTTCCTAGACATAGTCCTAGAACATGCAATAAGCAAAGTTTGTCAAGATAGCATAAATGCATGAGCATATATTATCAAGTGTGTGAAAGTGATATATAAATGATGTTTAACCATGAAGGAACACACAAGGATGCCATGTGTGTGTGTGTGCGTAGCCTTGTAAGAGATATGAGGTCTTATATTACCTTTGATGATCAATGAAGCACATATCTCTTTGAAGCCGGCATCTTGCATGAATTGTGGCCAAGACTTTCTTCATCTTCTTAAATCTTCAACATATAGACTACTAAACATTACAAAAGAAACACGTTTTGATATGGAATACATGCCAACACAAACTATAAACCTAACAGAATAGAAAAGTGATGACTTTCAATTCACACTTTAGGCAGCCATTGACTACAGTTTATCCACCTATAGGGTGGAATGGACAACGGACATTGGTTCGCAAGGAGAACAATGGCCAGGAATGCCAAAGGTACCATCCATGTATCCATGTCAATACAACAACCACCAAGCTAGATATGATCAAGAGAGACAAGACCACCAATGGGGCAATTTTGATGTAGAGGCATACTAACGTGCCATTGACCAACGATTGCTAGACCTAGAAAAACGAGTAGAAAGGTGTGCAATTTGGTTGGGACAATGTGTGGAGAACTCCCAAGGGCAAGCCAAGGAAGCCCATGACCAAGAGCAAGCCTACCGACACTACCTCAACCAACGGTTGATTGACTTTGAAGAACGCATACAATGGTTGGGAGGTTGGATGGAACAATATTTGGAAGGCTTGCTAGAGCAAAAAGAGGTGGAAGAGCCTCAACAACTCCACAAATCAACTAACCCTTTCTTTTGTCTCACCGTTGGAGGAATCAAAGCGGTGGATTCCTCATGTAGCTCAAAATGTGACCTTGGTGATTCTTTGCTAAGGTTTGAAGAAGAGCCAATGGTAGAAAGGGAAAGAAAAGAGGTTGAAAAACCGGAGGAATCCTCAAAGACCGTAGATGATTACCTAGATGAGCTTTTGCTCATATTGGATGAGGATGAGGATTTCGAAGTTGATGGAGGAGGTAAAACAGAAATAGGAGTAGAAGTTGCCCTACAAAACAAGGAATTGATAAGTCAAAACAATGACATAATCTTGAAGATCAATTCTCTTGAAAGGGGGAGAGACTCAGAATTGAAGAAAGCACAAGAGCTCTCTATATTGGTGGTGGAACAAGAAGAAGAATTCTCTCGAAGGATGAGAAAGATGCAAGTGGAAGCTGAGAAGAAGGACGAGGCATTAAAGGGTTTGAAAGAAGAACTCATCAAGAAGGACCATGCCTTGAAGGTAGCACAAGTAGTGGTATGTGACTACATCGTGGAGTCAGATAAAGCCAAACTTCCAATCAAGGCTTTGGAAAAGGAGGGGGCCAAGAGAAGATCAACAAAGAAGCCCCGCACTACCCAGAGTGGAGTAAGCCTTCCGAGGGTTGCCCACAAGCAAGCCAAAGCAACGGAGAAAGACGACAAAGGTAGTCTTTCGAACTTTGCTCCTACATGTTATTTTTGCCATATTAGGGGTCACAAAAAGGCACAATGTGCTAAATATGATGAATATTGCAAAAATAGAAAAAGCATGCTTAGGAGGAGAGTTAGAAAAGTTAGGGAAGTTTGGATCCGTAAGGACAAACTAGACCATTTAAAAAGAACTCCTTTTGTTGCTAGGAATGACACACCTATTAATAAGGTGTGGGTAGTGAAGAACCACGATGGAAATCATGCTACATTAGATATGCCTTCTAGCTTCCATACATTGAATGATTACTTTTCAAGTGAATTACATGTTTCATTACACGTATAAACATATTTCTTTTCGTTAATTTTAGGATTAGTTTCGTTTTGAGTCTATATTTATCCACTTACCATATTGCAAATGCGCTATGAGATGCATGAGAATAGATAGGTTTGGGGGTTATACTCCTTACTTATAAACTTGTATAGCATATGCTTGTAGTTTTGGTGTTGTTTTTGTGTATGTGCAAGGCTGGAATCAGAAAAAGAAAAGCCTACCGCGGGATGAGTCCGCGGGAATATGCCCGCTCAACAAAGCCGCGGGGTTCTCTTGGAACCTTGCGTGAGATGCATCTATGGGAAACCAGCGGAGCAGAAGGAAGGAACTCATGGAGTTCACCGTGACTTCATATTCACGGGAAAAAGCCCGTTGGTCAGAAGGCAAGAACCCGCAGAATGCTCTGGAGGAATCTCTGTGACTTCAAGTCCGAGGAAAAGAACCCGCGGAACAGGGAATCAAAGCCCGTGGGGATTCATGAGAATTGCCCGCGAGAAGAGACCGCGGGAATGAACCCGTGAAACAAGGCCACGGCACACAAATGCACCAACACACCATACCATGAAGCCACACCAACCTACGAATGCTAAATCTCAGGTCCAATCCTCTACTTTTGAGCTTTTACTTCAAGTTACATCTCCTGTTTAGCTTAAGAGTGTGAATTGATTGTGTTGCCTAGTGACTAGGATTGGTTGTGTAATGTGATTAGTGGTGGATATCTAGGATTGTAAATATGTGTTTACGTGTTAGTTGTAGATATTAGGATTGTATATATATGATTATGTTGTATTTTTGTTTTTATTTTTGTTGTTGTTTTTCAAACCTTGTGAAAATGCCTTGTTTTGAATTTTTGAGGCAAAATGTTTCTTTAAAATTGTACTAATCGGTGAAGAAATAAATTTTTCTGCCTATGCAACATTCATTGTTTTTTCGATACGATTCCAATGGTGTAAAGAACGTAAAGTTTATGGCAGCGGTTTAAAAGTTATGAGTATTTCTTAGACCGAAGGTCATGAATGTACCCTGTTTTCAAAATTATGCACGTGACCTGTTTTTGACGTCTGTTTTCACAATTTGATGATTTGAATTTTGAAATGTTTTCTACATGAAAAGTGTTCAATTGCATGTCTATATTCTTGTCTCAAAAGTTGAACAAGTTTTATTGAGTATCTTTGAAAATATGCATTGAAAAGCAGACGTTGTTCAAATTCGAAAGTTGACAGTTTTTCTTGAAATGTTTTCCTCTATGTTTAGAAGCATCTTTCACATGGTATTTTTGTTATTTTGTTTGTAAATGTTATGTTTAGTTGTATATATGTGTTAGAATGTTTTGTGCCCAGATTTTCAAACCGATGAACTCTTTGTCCATGTACTTCAATTTTCAACATTGGGGACAATGTCGAGTTTAGGTTTGGGGGTGATGTGTCGTTTTTTGTGTTTATTTGCGTTGTGAATATATTGTTTTTGTTTTTTTTTGTCAAAATTTTGAAATTTTTTACGAATTGAGCCATCTTTGAACAAATTGTTTGAATGAGATGTTTTGTGTTGTGCCGTTGAGGATTTTTTCAAATGTGTTAATTGCTGAGTCCTAGATAACTTTTTGTTAGTCTAGGAATTTTTTGCGCATAATGTGAATTTAGTCCCTTTCTCTTAGTGTTTAAGTGGATGAGACTCCGTACTCGATTGTTAGGATTAATAGTGGAGACTACTTGTGAATTTTGTGCCTTAGTGTTCATTTCTGAGGGTAAATATGTTTCTATTCTTAAACACTCTTCGAATATGTTTTTCATTGTGATCTCATTACATCAATTGCATTGTTTGTCATAGAACACTCATAAATTTTGGATAACATGTTGGAATTTGTATTCCCATGGTAGACGGATTTCTAGAAATAATATTAGGACTTTGTTAGTATTTCACGACTAAATTGCCTAAACACATCTGTATCCCTATTATGTGTGCTTCATTGCAAATATGACCAAACACTTAACCGTCCCACATCACTCACATCACCTACATATCCTAAACACTTAACCTTACCTTAGTTATTAATCTTATCAAGGTGTACAAATTAGAAGATTAAATTGATATGCTTTGAAATCTGTAAAAGCGTGTACTGAGGCGTATTTTATGTTGGTGCTAAAAGAAAGGCTTTTCAAAAAGTAAGTGTTAAAAATAAAGCACTTAAAGCCTTTGTACTTCAATGCAATGTTACTCAAAATTAGAGTAACCAATTAGCACAAATCGAAATTCAAAAGTGTAGCCTAGACGCTTGTTTTAAAATGTGTTAATTATATAGAGCTTAGGATTCTAAAGTGTACTGTATAGAACACCTTGGCTTGATTAATAACTTTCCATATGCTTTCCATATCCTATCCCTACCATTCCATACATCACATATCACCCTTGGGCAAATTATGAATTGAGGAGAGTCTGATTCATCTTTTAGGAAGTCTATTTGGGAATACGAGTTTTAATATGCTCTACCATGTTCATGGCATTCAATTCCTTCATGAGATCAATTCACTTAAAATGTGTGTTATTTCGAATACTCACATGCGTTACATATTTGATTTCCATTTACATAATGGCTAGTCTCTTTTATGACTCTCGCAATAGCACGAGGTCGGAGAGTAGCACAATAGTGAATAAGATTCGTTCCCACAGGGATCGAGTGATCGATTACCGAAATTGATTAGCCTAGATGCTATTCAAACAAGCGAAAAATGATATTTAAACTAAGTAAATTAAACTAATTTAATCTAATGACTAATGCTAATGCAAGAAATAAAATAACACTAAAATAAACTCAAGTGTAATATCGAAGAAAAACATGCTAGGACTTGACTACACCCCACCCTCAATTGACTTCCGTTTTAGACTCAATTATTCACCCAAAACATACTCATGCAATTTGTAGATTCATGCACCCTAATATTAACCTACAATCTTGGTCAAGCAAAGTAGATTACACACGAAACGTACCCAAGCCTATCTCTCGATTACCCGGAATATACGAATTGAGTTCATTAAGTTTGTTGGCGCACTAAACGAATCCTATAAGCTAGCCTAAGTGGGTGTACTTTTCTAGACATGCATAGAGGGCATTTTATCGAACACGTGGTGTGCGTCTCCGGTCAGTACATAACACACCACAATAATTCATTCAAATGGAGATCAATCACTTGAAAGCTTTAAGCATACAAAAATACCCATACAAACCACAAGTTGCACATAAATGGATAAACAAGAATCAATATAAATATATAGTCATGGGTGGGGTTTCATCAAATCCTAGCAATATATATTTAGCTCATATTACAAAGAATAGCCATAACATAGATAAAATCAAATAAATACATGGCTATGAAAAAGAGTAAAGGAGAAAGGATGTAGAGAAAACTAATGGAGAGCTTCCTCTTCTTCTTTGGATCTTCTTCTCCTCCTCTCTTTCTTCAACTCTCTCTTGCCCAAAAAGGTGGGGTGATGGTGGATGTGGAAAAATGGAAGTGAAGTTCGTGTTTGGATGTTAAGGAGATTTGGATGCTAGATGGGTTGTGGAAGATGGAAGGTGAGAGTAAAAATGGTGTCTTGGGTTCTTTTTTGGTGAGAGAGTTCCCCCTTGGTTTAAAAATATCAAAGGTTTATATAGATGAATGAATTAGGTCAAGGGCAAGGAGGTAAAATCTTGATTTTTAACATATTTTGGGTAAAAGGGCGAGCTTGGGGCGATTTGGATGCTCTTGGTTGAAGAAAACTGTTGAAAACCCGAGAGATTAGCGACCTTGAGGGGCGAGATGCTTGAGCTCGCCTTGGGCTCGCATCTCTCTCGGGTGAAGTTTTCCAGCTTTGGGCACCGTTACGAAAATGGCCATAACATCCTCTAGAGAATTCGGAATTGCGATCCGTAAAAAGCGTTGGAAAGTAGACTCGTGGGGCTTTCCGAAAATAGGTTATGTGAAACGTAGTTCAATCTGAGGAGGGAGATATGGCCCCCGAAAGTTGAAAGCTCTGCACTAAAATTTCCAATTTTAGCCCTTTAACCTCCAAAACTTTTCAATTATGCTCAACACCTTATTTTAGAGCATATAACCTATACAATGCTCACAAAATGCATTATATACAAAAACACACTCGACAACGAGTACAAAATCTAGGAAATGGGGACCTCAAATAGGTATGTAAATCATCCAATCAAATAACTTCCAAATCGCATGTGTTTGATAAAGAGTATGCCTAGGACCCTGAGAGAAAAATAGAGTGAAATCCAGTGAGATTAGAGTTGAGGCGAATTACATCCGAGCATTTGAGTGTGTTGCATTTGATGCTATGCCATTAAGAGTGTGGGATTTGCATTATGTGTTTCATTCATTTGAATGACCTTAGGTTATCCTCCACTCAGCGGTTTTCACATGTGTAACTCCTCATATGCACAACTCTTTTGATATCTCATTTTGTATGGCTTTCGCAAACTGTTTTTCAATTGTAGTTTTTAATTTTTAGCTTTGCGTTTGTGGGTATCGTAGCGGTAACCCTCAGGAGACTACACACCTCCTACTAGGGACACCTAGGGGTTTAAAAGGCTTGTGGCATGTGCTAAGTGCCATCGTTTCTCCCACGACAGTGGACTAGCTTAGTTTATATTTGTTTATGCTTAGTATGTTTTGTTTTGTTTATATAATTTTCGTTTTGTTTTGCTTGAGGACTAGCAAAAGTTAGGTTTGGGGGTTTGATCGGGGTATAAAGTACCTATTTTATGCCCCTAATTCCTATTAATTTGTTCTTGTTTCTTAGGTAAAACCGGGTATTTAACGGATTAAATAAGTGTTTCAGGTAAATAGGGAAGTTCAGGGGCATAGTTGTCATTTTGGACAAATCAGGGGCTAAAGTGCAATATTCGAGACTTTATTGAAGATTCTGTGAATAAGGAAGAGATCAGGGGTACAAACTGTAAAATGCCAGCCAAAGCACAGCGCTGCTGCCATGTCACACGCTAAAACGGCGTTGTTTTGGGCTGCACGCGTCAACATGACGCATGGCTGACGACAGGTCGTCTTCAAGCTGCAGCTGCCCGACTCGTTTGCCCGTGACTCGACCTAGACCTGGACCTGGTTTTTACCCGGCCGTTTCTGACCATTTTCTAGTGACTTTTCCTGCGTTTTCCCGCCCAGATCGAAAGCCCACTTCTCGAAGGTCATAATGCAACCACTTTGAGCCTCCTATGCTGAAGTTTCCCTCTCCTCCAAATCCTCCAAACCTCCATGGAAGTCCAAGCCCAAAGCTCAACTCCAGCGGCTTCTTTCACACAATCCAGACGCCTAAACCCATTGGAAACCCGCGGTTTCATGCCGAGAGAACATTCCCGCCAGACAGAAAGACAAAACGACAGAACTGGTGGCCAACTTCCAAGTTTCACCCGCGACTTCCACCGGAGAGCACAAACCCTCGAGCATAGTGTTCTGAACCGACGAGGATGACTGACTAGGAGGATATTTGCGACCAAACCTTCCCTAATATAAATATACATCTTTTGTTACCTAAATCACAATCCCTAATATCCAAACAATAATACAAATACCCTACAATAACACAATAACCTAAAATAGCTTAATATAGCTTAGAAATCTCCTAGAACAACATACAATAGCTTAGAAGTCACCAAGAGCAAGGAGAAGCTAGCTTGAAGACTTCTCCAATACTTTGGGTTGTCTCCTTTCTCTCTTTTACTTGTTTTAGCTTATTGTTGTATGTGGGCCTACATGTTTATGTTGGGATTTTGGTGATATTTTAATAATATTCATATTTTGGTTGATGTGTTTATTTGCTTGAGCTTAAGTTATACATGTTGATTTAATTAACCATTGATTAGCATGTAATGGATTTAGATTCATTGAGGCCTCAATATCATGCATGAATGACTATTTATGTATGTGTCTTTATCCTAGGTTAGTGAGCTTATTTGCCATCAACTAGGAATTGGATTAATTGCATGATCATCATTTCCTAGCATTTCCATTCCCATACCACCTCACTCTCATTATCACCCTTGCATGACCATGCATTAGTGGTAATTAGTATAGCTAATTAGTGTTAACTTAGTTTGAAAATACCTACAAGGTTATACTACACAACCTAGAGGGGGGGGTGAATAGGTTGACACACTAGTTTTAAAAACTTTTTCGTGACTTATGTCAAAACCTTGGTGAGCATACATATTAACCTTAAACATGATTGTTATGAGAAAACAATTATCACAAGTATGCTCAAATTCACCACCCTTAGTCTACAAAACATATATCAATAAACAATGTATCTCTTTTACAAGTATATTCAATAATGAGCAAATTTAAATTCCATAAGTTGTACTTTGAATATTACAATGCAAACTCATCAAGTTGAGCTTTACAACTTGATATAGAATCACAAGATACAATGTTCAAGCACTTACAAGATACAAGAAACAAATGTTGATTCAACCAACAATGTGCGCAACTCTTTCTTTATCAATAACTTGTTTACAAGGATGTGAGGAAATGAAGAGCTTAAACAAGTTATATAGATCATACATACAAATATAAAGAGATAGAGATAGAGACATTTGACACATTGATTTTTACGTTGTAAATCTCCGAAGAGGAAACATCCACGGGTTGAATCCACAACCACCGGCAAAGCAATTCACTATGACGAAAAGGACTTACACACTCAAGGCTATCAACACATGATATTGTAGGGAAAAATACCGGTCAACGTAGCGAAAGCGAGACTAAAAAGAGATTTAGTATGTTTTAAAATTTTTCCTTTGATGAACCTTAACCCTTTAAATTAATTAAACATACATATAAACCAACAAAAGAAGAATACCTTTTGTCACGTGATTCGATTGACTTACGTCGATGGTAATCCACAAGATCTTCAATCCTAGCACGAACGTGAATCACCTAGGAGCATGGTCTCCCTTTTCTTTGAATTATGTACCTGAGAATGGATAAACAAACTTTCTTTTTCTTATTGTTAGTCACAAAACAACCAAAAAGACTACAAAGATTATTCCGGTCACTTTTGAGTTCTCAATCTAATGATCGAAACTCGCGTGAACCTAATTCGATATTGTACACACAAGCCTATTGATGAACAAGCAATTAGTGTACTATCAAAAGAATAATCTCTTCTCTTTTTTTGTCTTGGCAGAATAATCAAAAACTTTTCTATGAGTATGAGAAGAAGAAGAAATTGATCCAGTAAACTCTTGGGGTTGGCCGAACCCTATATGGTGTATTATACAGGGTGGCCGAATTTTACTTCTCATTTAATTAGGGTTGCTGAAATCTCCTTGTAATGCTATTAGGGTTGGCCGAAAATCCTCTACAAAAAAAGATTTGTGCTTTACCCTAATTCCCATCAACTTTAGACTCCTAACCCTAATTCAACTCATAAGTGTTTTTATTCTTTTTACTAACTAAATAAAAGACTTTCCTATTTGATTAAATAAATAAAAATTATTATTTATTTTCTTACCAAATAAGTCTTTTACCTTTAGTATAACTCTAGGAAATATATTTCCTAATCAGAAAAAGATTTTGTTTCTTAATTAAATAATTAATTAATTAATTAATTAATTCTCATTTAATCAAACAATAAAATAAAATAATATTTTTGACTAAAAATTTAGCCTTGCCACCCCACATTATATATATGGGCCAAATATTATTTTCTTATTTTATTTAATCCATTGAACTTTAAATAAAAAGCCCATATGTGAACCAAACCCATTCTTACTAAAAGAAACAAGCCCACATGCCTTTCATTAATATATTAATATAATTGATCATCCCATTAAACAAATAATGTGCAAATTATATTCTTAATATATTAAATGCAATTCTAGATGGACCCATAAATTGGTCCGGTAGAATATATCAAGTGATCCATACAAGTCCTTGTGGGTTGGGGATCTTGGCGGGCTATCTAAATTTAAGCTTCAATAGACATAACCTAATCACAATCAACAAATGATTCACTTAGGTCCGATCCATTAATTTTAACTCATTCCAGTAAACAGCTAAAATTGAACTCTTAAATAAAGATAGAATAAGAAGATGTTTCTCATTCATACCCTAGACAATCATGTTGGAGATAGTGTATCCTCGTGATTAATATCAGTAATCGCCAAGAGTTCATAGACCGCCTATAACTCTCCAAGTTACCATATTTACTCATATGACCACGTTTTGAACTTGGATATTTTGACTTGTCCAGAAGCCATGTTTTCAATAGTCACTATCGAAAACTCAACGTTGAGATTTAATATCCAATTACCTCAAAACATTCATATGATGATATTATACTCTCATTTAATAAATGGAGCCACGATGTCCATATCTATAAATGAAGTCCTCTATCGATTAACAAATGAATATCACCAAACTATCGAGGATAGACTATGCTATATAATCGTACTCATTAATAACTCAAATGATATCACTTGTAACCATAAGTCCATCATTTATCTCAAGATTAAGATAGACTCTCCGATTGTCCTGATAATGAAAAGACTATTATCTATTGACGGTTCTAGATAAAGCTTTTCATTGTGATCCAGTTCAATGCACCCAGTGCACTAGATTCTTTTACTCGAAGACACTTTGATGATTTTAGACTCATCATATCTCATTTGATCCCACTCAAATGCTAGCAAAAGAATTCAACAACTTTAACAAGATAAAGGTGCCCAACCTTTAACTTAAGTTGTGAACATTATTCAAGACTAACTAAAGAATTGTGTCTACCTCATACATATCTAGATGCACGAACAATTCTTCTTTTCTCATAGTCTTTAGACCTTATGATTATTTACTTTGACAATTATAATATTAAACTATAAATGCTATAAGATTTGTTAAACCAGAAATCACTTTATTAATATGAAAAAGATTGTTAATTACAATATTACACTCTTGCTATTGAGCATAATCCTAACAGATATCCACCCTAAGCTATCAACTCCTAGTCTACCCTCGGGCCTAGTAAACCACCTAGCCTACTTCCTATCCGAGATGTGTCCTACACCTCTAGAAAGCAACTTTCTATCCAAGACGCTCATGTCTCTAGGAAGATTTCTTGCTTAGCTATCCGGAGTTTCCTACTCCTAGCTAAGTCTTCTTGCTTGAATATCCGAGTCCTCCCGACTCTAATCAAGACTTCTTTGCTCTATCCACAAAGCTACTCTCACTTTGCTAGAGACTTCAACCTTTTACAAGGCAATGATCTAAGTGATGCAAATGATGCAAACACATGCAACATAGAATATATGATCAATACATCATATGGAAACTAGAAATAATCAATGAGCACACAATGTACATTTTTCTAGTTTATGATCCAAAACATGACACCACACAAAATGATGCATGAGCATATGAAATGTATGGATAAGGTACACTTCATGAAGATCTAGACATGACACCACACAAAATGATGCATGAGCATATGAAATGTATGGATAAGGTACACTTCATGAAGATCTAGACATAGGCAACAAAGTTCATAAAACAAGGTTGTCTAGACCTTAAACATGAACAAAAAATCTAGAGCATGCAAAACACCAAAAACATGCTAAATCCTAGATTCTATTCATGTTTCTAAAGCTTGAAAACAAAGCATGTTCATTAAGCATATAATTAATACTTTAGAACACAAACAACAAAAATGCTAGAATCACAAAATGTATTCAAAAAATATTCTAGCAAGTATTTAGAGAAAGGATATAATGAATAATCAATTAAATCCTATTTAACTGTAAATACCAAATCAAATGTGCTAATCCTAAAATTTATTCAATTAAAGGATCCAAGCACATGCTAAGGTTATTAATCGTAAAATGAATCAATTAAGTCACAAATAACCCTAGATATCAAGCTAAGCACAATACAATTCTCAATCATGTGAAAAACTAGAATAATAGAAAACTAGTTCACACTTGTCTCTAATTAGACTTGATTAGCTTTGATTATGAAGCTATCTTTTCAAATAGCATTCATCATACATAAACATACATATAGAAGAAGAAACCCCAAGCAAATTGAAGGTTAAAAAGAAAGAAATCCCAAAGATAAGACCAATACCTTGGATTCACGAGCTGGTTCGCTTTTCTATGTAGAACCACCAGAAAAATCAATCAAACAGCAACCAAACCACTTGGAATAGGTAGGGGACTCGATTACGAACGTTCTACAACTTGAATCACTCAAATCCGACTTCGTATGAGAAAGTTATGGTGTTTGAAAGATGAGAAAATTTGGGAGAAAAAATCTGACGGGATTTCAAAACTTTTCTTCTTGAAATGAATTGGAGGGAATGGAGGGAAATAAAAAGGAGGAGAGAGAAGGCAAATATTGGCCAACCACAAGAGGCCACTTTAGCCCAGCCCAGCCCAGCCCAGCCCCATGGGGGGCGCGTGGGCCACACGGGGGCAGAGAGCCCCTCTGTCCGTGGGGCCCACGGCTCACCCACGGCGTGGGCCACACATGGTCTATAAGACCTCAAGACCTTCATTGATGAAGGTTGGTGATGACCCCATATGGGGAACTCAAGCAAATAGAGCTAATTGCATACTTGTTGCATGCAAACATTTGAAAAATCTTATGCTTCTTTGTTGATTGCTTGAGTAAGCTTGGTTGCACATATGTATATATGTTTTCAATTCAATAAGTGTGAATCTTGCTTGTTTACAATCCATGTCATATTTATGTTCAAACATGCATTTTTGGACTAGTAGATTTACTTAGGAAATATGATTTGAATGACCTATAGTTATCTCCATGACATGATGATTCTTTATAACATGCTAATGACATATGAAAAGCATGAATTGATGATTGCATAATCTTAAAATGCAAAACTTGTGTGAAAAAGCTTATGAGACTCAAAATGAATAAAGGATCTTGTATCCGTTCAAGGGATTTTAAAATCCAAATGTCTCTCCTTCTTTATTTGTTGAACATGTCTACTATCATACGGGTTTCATTCCCGGAAAAATCAAATAGAGTGCAAAGTTGCTCATGACATGTTTGACTTATAAAGATGGATATAGTTGCTCATAAATTAAAATCAATGAAAACTCTATATCCTTGCTTTTCTCATAACAATGGTGAAATTGGTTTGAATTCTTATTAAAAACCTTTGTCATTTGCTTTTCCAAATACCATTGTATTTTGGACTTGAATGCTACATGTCTTGTATGCAAAGCATTTTTGATTCACATATTTTATCAAAATAAATCTCCTTGTTTCTCTCCAATTAATTGAGTTGCATAAAGTGCATTTTATGATTATGCAAATTACTTGAATGCTATCATCTCTCTTTGCTAAGTGACCCGATTGGGGACTACTCCTTTGCCTATATCATGACAAAAAGGGGGAGTAGAATGGTGGTAAGGGGAGTTGCAAATTGTGGTAGCAATTATGCAAGTTGGGGAGACAATACATTGAGGGGGAGTAACCCATTGAGGGGGAGCATTGCATTCACAATTATTGCATGATGTTGTAGTTGTGTTTAAATTCTTAGAATGCAAATGCTTGTTTTTATTCTCACTTGATTCATCTCACTTTTTACTTGAATTGGAAAGTATAGAAACTTTGCTTTCAGGGATTGATTGATCTACAAGAGATTGAAGACTTCAAGATTTTTTTTAAAATATCTCTTTGTAATGTAGATAATCATTGTTGACTTGTAGTTTCTATTATGTTGTGAGGAATCAATATGAGTGGTGGTTTTGTCACGAAATAGCCAAAGGGGGAGATTGTAAGGATTCCCATATCTTGATTGGCTTATTTCGTGGACAAACCACGTGTTGGGGATTGTATGTAAGGGTAGCTTAAGTGATTGATATTCAAGCTCAAGACCCTCTCATGTCCTCAAAGTTGATAAGCACCAAAGGTAAATTCTAGTGCTTACTTGCTTTGAAGAGATGTAGTTGCACACACACACAACTCATGCATAAATCTTATTCTTGTATGTTGTGTGTTTTATATGTGTGCATGCATGTTCTTGAACATCTCTTCTTGCATGTTTTATTTTGATTGCATCTTGTTCATTGAAATGCCATGACATGTTTAGGCATTAGGATGCATTCACTTCCCACACTTGCACTTCATGATTAGTCTTAGGTGTGGTGTAATTCGTTTCCGTTTGTGTGATCGGAAACGTCCGCGCTTGCACGATGGTGTGCATGTCTTAGCGCGATGGTTGACCACTTGAGAATGTCTCATTCTTCTCTTGGATAAGTGGTAGTTTTGGTTTGATTGTTTGGAGTAAAATGTCTAGTTTCAAAAGATTAGATTTCAATGTTTTAAATGTTTTTCAAAACTGACCTTTGCATGGTCTTGTGACCATAACTTTTTATACAAAGCTTCAAAAGGAGTTTTGAAAATTTCTGTACAAACTAGACACCCTTACCTTTCCAACGGTATATTATTCGTAATATTTCATGACCGTTTGGATTGGTTTTAAAATATCCAAAGTTACAACCAAAACAGGGCAACTCTGTTGTTGTCCGTTTCTGACCTTTGGTCACTCAATTGACCATAACTTTTTCTACAGACATCAAAATGTCATTCTATAAAAACTAGTAGAAAGTAGACATCCGTACCTTTCCAACGATATATATACGAAAGGTTTCAATGTCGTTTGATCATGTTTCGAAGCTCTCGAATCTTGAGTCGTTGCACTGATGCGAGTACCGTGAAAATGCCCATCATTTTTCCATTTCTTTTAAAACGACATAGTTTCACTTGGGCATTATAAATACATATCTTTCTCATCATTTTGAGGGCTGTGCCACAAAATCAAACCCTAGAGAGAGAGGCTCCATATTCTTGAGAAAGAAAGAGAGATTTGAGAGAAAATCAAATCAAGAACTCACCTTTAACCACTCAAATCAAATCCTTTTTGCATCAAATTTCATATTGCATCTTCTATATCTATATAGAATGCATCCATGCATGGGTTTGCATCATCACAAGTTGCTTGGTAAGATTTTGATTAACTTCATCTTATTTTAGTATTTTTACTATCAAGCCATCTCTTTTAAATTACTTGTATGTTTTAGATCATATGCTAAATACAAGAAAAGAGAATTGATTGTGATGAATTGATTGAGTGTTGTATTGTGATAGCTAATTAGGTTTTTGCTTAATCTTGATTAGCTAAGCTATTTGACATGTCATTTAGCTCTTGATATTTAGGATTGATTTAATTGATTATATCATCATCCTAGATAAGCATCTAAGGTTCCCTAGCCTTGTTTGTTATTTGAATATTCATACATATTCACATAGGTTGCATAATCTCTTCATAGAGAATTAAGTCTTGAGGCTAAGATTGCTTAGGCCTCAAGCAATTGGACTAGAGCCACTTTTAAAGGCTCGCGTGGTAGAAGTGGGGGATTATTGACCGGAGTGTTAGACGAGGTCTACATAGGTTATAAACTCCATTTCAATTAGTGGATTTCGAGGTTCGAGTGTGGCGCACTAAACAGCCCGTGGTTTTTCCTAGTGGTTGGGTTTCCACGTATATATCAAGTGTTATTTAAATTCCGTATCATATTACACTTGCTATATTTTATTGACTATTAGGGGCATTTTTGGAAAATTGTCTATTAACGAAAATTGGGTAATATTAGTTAAAATCTATTCACCCCCCCTCTAGATTAATATATTAGTACACACCTAGTTTATTTGAGAACTTTCATGAAGGAACACACAATGATGACATGTGTGTGTGTGTGCCTAGCCTTGTAAGAGATATGAGGTCTTATATTACATTTGATGATCAATGAAGCACATATCTCTTTGAAGCCGGCATCTTGCATGAATTGTGGCCAAGACTTTCTTCGTGTTCATAAATCTTCAACATATAGACCACTAAACATTACAAAAGAAACACGTTTTGATATGGAATACATGCCAACACAAACTATAAAACTAACATAGTTGTAGTTAATTAAAGCCTTCTTAATGTAATTTAGTTATTAGCTAGTGTAATTGCCTTGCCACCATCCTCCTTTTACTTTCATGCTCATGTAATTAGTGTATATAGTGTAAATAATCTAAGACCAAGAACTAGCTTAAGTGTACCATACCTCCTTGTGGGAATGAATCGTACTTGCTGCTACGCGATTGATCGCGCTCCAAATGTTTACGTTTAGCACTCCCTTACTTGGCTTTTGTAACCGTTTTCCGAGCCCTTTTTGGTATTTAATATTGTATATAAGTGTTTTTCAGGTATTTCAACTCATTATGGGTGTTTCAGATCAAACTAGAGAAACGTAGCGAAATTAGGGCAAAATAAGGCAAATATGTCATTTGGGAGAATCAGGGGTCAAAGTGCAATTCTGGTGGAATTATTGCAGATTTGGTGATTAAGGAAGAATATAGGGGTGCATTGTGATATTTGCCAGTCAAAGCATAGCAGTCAACGCCACGTCAGCCCCTAGACGACGTCGTTTTGGCCATCTCATGCGTCAGTGATGACGTCATCGTCTTCTTCATGCAGACCGAGTCGAGCAGACCCGCGAACCCGACCCAATGACCCGTGAACCCGGTTCTGACCCGATGATGACCCGGACGGTTTCTGATCATTTTTGACGTGTTTTCCCGTGGATTTCCGCCTAGAATGATGGCTGGAGCTTCGCCGATCAGATTCCCACCATTTTCGGCCTCCCATGCACGTGATTTTCTCTCCACCAACTCACTTTCAAGGTTTTCAAACCTCCATGGCCGAGCTTGAGCTCCAAGGTTTTCCAACGGCTTCTTTCCCGCCCCAAACACGTCCAAGCCTGCGGAAACTCGGTGAGTTCATGTGGCGGGAACAAGCCCGTAATCCTGAAGGTTAGAACTCGTCGAAAACCCTTTGTTTTCATGGCGACTTCACGCCAGCAAGAACAAACTCACCGGCCAGAGTGCATGAAGTAGCCGGAACGCCTGGAAGAAATGCAGCTCATCCCACTTGCTCTCTGTAAGGTTCCCATTTGTTGATTGGCTCATTTCGTGGACAAACCACATGTTGGGGTTCTTTGTAAGGGTAGCCTAGGTGTTGGTAGGTTTGTTCAAAGCCCTTTGAAGATCTCGTCTTGATAAGCACCGAAGGTAAATTTCTATGTGCTTACTTGTCTTGAAGAGATAGTTGCACACACTCACAACTCATGCATATGTTTAATCCTTGTATGTTGTGTGTCTTATTTATGTGTTTTAATGTTCATTAACATCTCTTCTTGCATGTTAGTTTGATTGCATCTTGCTTATCCAATTGCCTTGTCATGCTTAGACTTAGGATTGCATTTTTGCATTGGGCGCTCCCAAAAGCGCTCTACAAAAGCGCTGTACGAACAGCCCCCGTTGAGCGCTGTACAGACCTGATTGATTTAATTCGGTCGCTGTACGAGCGCTGCACAGGGGCTGTACAAAGCGCTGTACAGGGCGTTCTACGTAGAGCGTCCCTCTGTTTTCTCGTGAGAACAGAGCAGGGGCGCTGTACAGGCGCTGTACAGAAGCGCCCTACGTACAGCGCCCAAGGCAAATATGAGGCCAACTTATCAAAACGACCACACCTTGATTTGGCCCCTTATATATATGCCACTTTGACTTTAGGTCAATCACAAGAGTTCATATTCAGATTTCATACTTAGGATATTTTTCAAAGAGAAGAAAAATTCCAAGAACTCATTTTTATTAACTCAAACACTTTTTCATGATCATCAATCATCATCTAGCATCATCTTAGATCATCTAGATGTCATCTTGCATGGATTCTTCATCATACTTTGCTTGGTAAGCTTTTCACTAATATCTTACATATTTTGTGTTTCTCTTAACAAGCAATCTCAATTAATTACTTGTATGTTATTTTGTATGCTTTGGATACAAGATTGAGATTAGTGTGATGTATGTTTGAGAAGTTGTATTGTGATAGCTAATTAGGTTTTGTGCTTAATCTTGATTAGCTAAACTATTTGACATGTCATTTAGTTTGTGATATCTAGGATTGTTCTAATTGCATATTAATCATCTTAGATAAGCATATAGGGTTTCCCTTGCTCTATGTTGCATTTGGATATTCATATATTCACTTAGGGTTGTTATTCTCTTCTAGAGAAAGTAAGTCTTGTGTGTAGCATCCGGGATTAGGTTGCTTAGATCGCAAGCAAATTGGACTAGGTTCACTCATACCGGGATTAGGTAGGTGTGTGATTACTTCCGGGATTAGGTTGTGATTGTTTACACATTTAGTGGATTCGAGGTTCGAGTGTGGCTTACTTACTAGCTCGTGGTTTTTCCCGTGAGGGTTTCCACGTAAAAATCAAGTCTTATTTAATTTCCGCATTTTATACTTGATTTATTGCTTTATCTATTTAGGGGTAAATTCGTAATTTTGACTTAATACGAAAAATTGGGTAATAAGCTTAAAATCTATTCACCCCCCCTCTAGATAGTTTTATACACACCGTGCTATATTTAGTTTCAATTGGTATCAGATGTTAGGATTATGCTCAATAGCAAGAGTGTAATAGTGTTTTTGACAATCTATTCATATTAATAATGTGATTTCTGGTTTAACAAATCTTATAGCATTTATAGTTTAATTATTATAATTGTCAAAAGTAAATAATCATAAGGTCAAAAGACTATGAGAAAAGAAGAATTGATCGTACATCTGGATATGTATGAGGTAGACACAATTCTTTAGTTAGTCTTGAATAATGTTCACAACTTAATTTAAAGGTTAGGCACCTTTATCTTGTTAAAGTTGTAGATTCTTTTACTGGCATTTGAGTGGGATCAAATGTGTTATGATGAGTCTAAAATCATCAAAGTGGCTTTGAGTAAAAGATCTAGTGCACTAGGTGCATTGAACTGGATCATAATGAAATACTTTATCTAGAACCGTCAATAGATAATAGTCTTTTCATTATCAGGACAATCGGAGAGTTTATCTTAATCCTGAGATAAATGATGGACTTATGGTTGCAAGTGGTATCATTTGAGTTATCAATGAGTACGATTATATAGCATAGTCTATCCTCGATAGTTTGGTGGTATTCATTTGTTAATCGATAGAGGACTTCATTTATAGAAATGGACATCGTGGCTCCATTTATTAAATGAGAGTAGAATATCATCATATGGATGTTTTGAGGTATTGGATATTGAATCTTAACGTTAAGTTTTCAATAGTGTCTATTGAAACATGGCTTCTGGACAAGTCAAAATATCCAAGTTCAAAATGTGGTCATATGAGGAAATATGGTAACTTGAAGAGCTATAGGCGGTCTATGAGCTCTTGGCGATTACTGATATTTTTCACGAGGATACACCATCTCCAATAAGATTGTCTAGGGTATGAATGAGAATATTTACTTATTCCATCTTTATTTAAGAGTTCAATTTTAGTTCTTTAGTGGAATGAACTAAAATTAATAGATTGAACCTAAGTGAATCATTTGTTGATTGTGATTGGGTTATGTCTATTGGAGCTTAAATTTAGATAGGCCCGCCAAGATCCCCAATCCACACGGACTTGCATGAATCACTTGATATATTCTACCGGACTAATTTATGGGTCCATCTAGAATTGTATTAAGGCATGTGGACTTGTTTCTTTTAGTAAAAATGGGCCTAGTTCACATGTGGGCCTTTTATTAAGGTCTAATGGATTTAATAAAATAGAAAAACAATTGTAGGGAAAAATAATCAAATAAAAGTGTTACACGCAGCGGAAGCGATACTAAAGACGATTTAGTGACTTTTAAAATTTTTTTCCTTTATGAACCTTAAACCCTTTTAATCAATAAACATGCATATATATCAACAAAAGTAAATTACCTCTTGTCGCGTGATCCGATTGACTTACGTCGATGGTAATCCGCAAGACCTTCAATCCGAGCACGAACGTGGATCACCTAGGAGCGTGGTCTCCCTTTCCTTTGAATTGCAAACCTGTGAATGGACCAAACAAATACTTTCTTTTCTTTGTTAGTCACAAAACAATCAAAAGAATGTCAAAATTATTCCGGTCACTTTTGAGTTCTCAATCTTATGATCGAAACTCGCGTGAACCTAGATCGATATCGTATACACAAGCTTATTGATGTTTAAGCAATTGTATACTATCAAAGAATAATTTTTCACTCCTTTTTGTCTCTCTAGAATAAAAACTCTCTTAGAATTAAGAAGAAGAAGAAAGAAAATAAAAACTCAAGCACCAATTAATTGATGTGGCCGAACCCTATAAGAACATATATATAGGTTGGCCGAATTTTTCTTCTTTTTCCTTTAGGGTTGCCGAATTCTATGTAGTCTAAGATTAGGGTTGGCCGAATTTCATCATGTCACTTATATAGGGTGACAAAAATTCAACCCTAATTCTTTTTAACTTTATAGACTTCAAACCCTAATCCAACTCTTTTATTTTTATTCTTTTATTTTGACTAAATAAAAAAGACTCCTTATTTGATTAAATAAATAATACTAATTTATTTATTTACTTATCAAACAAGTCTTTTACTTTTAGGAAAGATTTGTTTCTTTAATTAAACAATTAATCAATAAATCAATTAATTCTTATTTAATTAAAACAAATGAAACAAAATAATATTTTTAGGTTAAAACCTTAACCTAGCCGCCCCACTTATATAAGATGGGCCTAATATTATTTTCCTATTTCATTTAATCCATTGGACTTTAAATAAAAAGCCCACATGTGAACCAGACCCATTCTTACTAAAAGAAACAAGCCCACATGTCTTTCATTAATATATTAATATAATTGAGCAGCCCATTACTTAAATAATGTGCAAATTATATTCTTAATATATTAAATGCAATTCTAGATGGACCCTTAAATTGGTCCGGTAGAATATATCAAGTGATCCATGCAAGTCCGTGTGGATTGGGGATCTTGGCGGGCCATCTAAATTTAAGCTTCAATAGACATAACCTAATCACAATCAACAAATGATTCACTTAGGTCCGATCCATTAATTTTAACTCATTCCACTAAAGAGCTAAAACTGAACTCTTAAATAAAGATAGAAAAGGAAGATGCTCCTCATTCATACCCTAGACAATCATATTGGAGATAGTGTATCCTCGTGATTAATATCAGTAATCGCCAAGAGTTCATAAACCGCCTATAACTCTCCAAGTTACCATATTTACTCATATGACCACGTTTTGAACTTGGATATTTTGACTTGTCCAGAAGCCATGTTTTCAATAGACACTATTGAAAACTCAACGTTGAGATTTAATATCCAATTACCTCAAAACATCCATATGATGATATTATACTCTCATTTAATTAAATGGAGCCACGATGTCCATATCTATAAATGAAGTCCTCTATCGATTAACAAATGAATATCACCAAATTATCGAGGATAGACTATGCGATATAATCGTACTCATTGATAACTCAAATGATATCACTTGCAACCATAAGTCCATCATTTATCTCAGGATTAAGATAGACTCTCCGATTGTCCTGATAATGAAAAAACTATTATCTATTGACGGTTTTAGATAAAGCTTTTCATTGTGATCCAGTTCAATGCACCCAGTGCACTAGATCCTTTTGCTCGAAGACACTCCGATGATTTTAGACTCATCATATCTCATTTGATCCCACTCAAATGCTAGCAAAAGAATTCTACAACTTTAACAAGATAAAGGTGCCCAACCTTTAACTTAAGTTGTGAACAATATTCAAGACTAACTAAAGAATTGTGTCTACCACATACATATCCAGATGTACGAACAATTCTTCTTTTCCCATAGTCTTTAGACCTTATGATTATTTACTTTGACAATTATAATATAAACTATAAATGCTATACGATTTGTTAAACCAGAAATCACTTTATTAATATGAAAAAGATTGTTAATTACAACATTATACTCTTGCTATTGAGCATAATCCTAACAATATATAAATATATTAATATATATGGCACATGGCTGAGATATATATATGATATTATATTGTTTTATTTTTATTATTTGATTAAATGGAAATTAATTAATTGATTAATTAATTATTTAATTAAAAATCAAAATCTTTTTCTGACTAGGAAATATATTTCTTAGTAGTATACTATTGTGGTATTATAATAAATATTAAAGACTTTGTTTGGTAAGTAGATAAATAAAGGGAATTTATTTATCTAGTAAAATTAGGAAGTCTTTGATATAGTCACAAATACACTAAAGAGTTGGATTAGGGTTTGGAATTTTAAGGAAATCTACCTAGGGTTAGGATTTAAGTCAAAAGACACAAATCCTACATGGTAAAGGATTTCAGCCTCAATATAAAGATATATATGAAATATATATATGGTAATGAGCCGGAAATATATATATATAAATTTATAAAGCATGCAGCTATATATAATAGATATGAAAGTTAAATTCACGTGCAGATATATATAAATATATGCAAGTGAAAAGTGGTGCAGCAATATATGTTATATAGTGCAAGTTGAATTCATGTGCAAGATATATATAGCAATATATGCTTTTCGATCAAGCAGAGATATATATAAATAATATATTGTGCACTAGATATATATATATTATATATTACGCAAGGATGCAGAAATATATATAAATAATATATTGTGCACTAGATATATATATATTATATATTATGCAAATATATCGGGATATACATATATAATATATTGTGCAAGAGCACGAGAGATATATAATATGTATTGTGCAAGAATATCGGTATATATATAGATCATATATTCGGCAACCCTAATGCTTACTTGAGAGTTATTTTTCTCTTGCTTGAGAAAAATAAATTCCAACTCTTAGATTAGTGTGAGAATTTCGGCCAAGAGAAATAGAGAGAAAAGTTTGTTCTTATTTCGATAGTGCACTAGTAACTTTTATATCAAAAGGTTTTGTGCACAATTTCGAATAAGGTTCACGCGAGTTTCGATCTAACGATTGTGAATTCAAAAGTGACCGGAACATTCTTTGTAGCCTCTTGGAATTTGTTGTGACTAACGAAAAAGAAAAAGTTTTGTTAATCCATCCTCAGGTACACAATTCAAAGAGAAGGGAGACCACGCTCCTAGGTGATTCACGTTCGTGATTGGATTGGAAGATCTTGCGGATTACCATCGACGCAATGTCAATCGGATCACGCAACAAAGGTATGATATCTTTAGTATTATATGTTAATTAATTAGAGGGTTAAGGTTCAAATTATGGAAAAATTTTAAACTATACTAAACTCGATTTTTTAGTCTCGCTTCCGCTGCGTGCACTCTATTTTTCCCTACAATTGGTATCAGAGCCTTGGTTGAACCCTTTTAATTAATTAACGTATATATACGTGGATCTATTTCTTTTTATTGTGATTATGCATGTTTAGAAAGAGATGGCACTCTAGGTATTCGCATATATAATTACATGTGGATGTATGGATTTATATATGTTTTATGTGGATTGTTGTTGCTCGATTTTGGTCCTAGATTTTCAATGTAATTTTTGTTTCAGAATTGTAACAAGAAGGGTGGTCTATTATCGCCATAATTCCTTCTTGGTAGTTGCTAAGTTTTTTATTTTTATTTTATTTTAAGTGCAGTTTTTACTGCAGTTTTATTTATTTATTCTAGTGCAGTTTTTTTTGTAATATATACTGCAGTGATTAAAAAAAAAAAAAAATACTGCAGTATTTTAATTTGTTTAAATACTGCTGTAATGTATTCGGGTATTGAAGATTCGAAGACATGAAGAAAAGGAAGCAACCGGAACCAAGAACGAGCACCGTACGCACCCTAGGAGTGGATTGGGCTACGCATGGCAAGCCCAAATCTTGGTGGGCTGCGCACGGCAGCCTTGTGTGGCCTCATGGGCTGCGCATGGCAGCCCCTTTGTGGGGTTGTGGGCTGTGCACGCCCATGGGAGGAGGCCGAGGGATGAGCGATATGTTAGGATTATGCTCAATAGCAAGAGTGTAATGTTGTAATTAACAATCTTTTTCATATTAATAAAGTGATTTCTGGTTTAACAAATCGTATAGCATTTATAGTTTATATTATAATTGTCAAAGTAAATAATCATAAGGTCTAAAGACTATGGGAAAAGAAGAATTGTTCGTACATCTGGATATGTATGTGGTAGACACAATTCTTTAGTTAGTCTTGAATATTGTTCACAACTTAAGTTAAAGGTTGGGCACCTTTATCTTGTTAAAGTTGTAGAATTCTTTTGCTAGCATTTGAGTGGGATCAAATGAGATATGATGAGTCTAAAATCATCGGAGTGTCTTCGAGCAAAAGGATCTAGTGCACTGGGTGCATTGAACTGGATCACAATGAAAAGCTTTATCTAAAACCGTCAATAGATAATAGTTTTTTCATTATCAGGACAATCGGAGAGTCTATCTTAATCCTGAGATAAATGATGGACTTATGGTTGCAAGTGATATCATTTGAGTTATCAATGAGTACGATTATATCGCATAGTCTATCCTCGATAATTTGGTGATATTCATTTGTTAATCGATAGAGGACTTCATTTATAGATATGGACATCGTGGCTCCATTTAATGAATGAGAGTATAATATCATCATATGGATGTTTTGAGGTAATTGGATATTAAATCTCAACGTTGAGTTTTCAATAGTGTCTATTGAAAACATGGCTTCTGGACAAGTCAAAATATCCAAGTTCAAAACGTGGTCATATGAGTAAATATGGTAACTTGGAGAGTTATAGGCGGTCTATGAACTCTTGGCGATTACTGATATTAATCACGAGGATACACTATCTCCAATATGATTGTCTAGGGTATGAATGAGGAGCATCTTCCTTTTCTATCTTTATTTAAGAGTTCAGTTTTAGCTCTTTAGTGGAATGAGTTAAAATTAATGGATCGGACCTAAGTGAATCATTTGTTGATTGTGATTAGGTTATGTCTATTGAAGCTTAAATTTAGATGGCCCACCAAGATCCCCAATCCACACGGACTTGCATGGATCACTTGATATATTCTACCGGACCAATTTAAGGGTCCATCTAGAATTGCATTTAATATATTAAGAATATAATATGCACATTATTTAAGTAATGGGCTGCTCAATTATATTAATATATTAATGAAAGACATGTGGGCTTGTTTCTTTTAGTAAGAATGGGTCTGGTTCACATGTGGGCTTTTTATTTAAAGTCCAATGGATTAAATGAAATAGGAAAATAATATTAGGCCCATCTTATATAAGTGGGGCGGCTAGGTTAAGGTTTTAACCTAAAAATATTATTTTGTTTCATTTGTTTTAATTAAATAAGAATTAATTGATTTATTGATTAATTGTTTAATTAAAGAAACAAATCTTTCCTAAAAATAAAAGACTTGTTTGATAAGTAAATAAATAAATTAGTATTATTTATTTAATCAAATAAGGAGTCCTTTTTATTTAGTCAAATAAAAGAATAAAAATAAAAGAGTTGGATTAGGGTTTGAAGTCTATAAAGTTAAAAAGAATTAGGGTTGAATTTTAGTCACCCTATATAAGTGACATGATGAAATTCGGCCAACCCTAATCTTATACTACATAGAATTCGGCAACCCTAAAGGAAAAAGAAGAAAAATTCGGCCAACCTATATATATGTTCTTATAGGGTTCGGCCACATCAATTAATTGGTGCTTGAGTTTTTATTTTCTTTCTTCTTCTTCTTAATTCTAAGAGAGTTTTTATTCTAGAGAGACAAAAAGGAGTGAAAAATTATTCTTTGATAGTATACAATTGCTTAAACATCAATAAGCTTGTGTATACGATATCGATCTAGGTTCACGCGAGTTTCGATCATAAGATTGAGAACTCAAAAGTGACCGGAATAATTTTGACATTCTTTTGATTGTTTTGTGACTAACAAAGAATAGAAAGTATTTGTTTGGTCCATTCACAGGTTTGCAATTCAAAGGAAAGGGAGACCACGCTCCTAGGTGATCCACGTTCGTGCTCGGATTGAAGGTCTTGCGGATTACCATCGACGTAAGTCAATCGGATCACGCGACAAGAGGTAATTTACTTTTGTTGATATATATGCATGTTTATTGATTAAAAGGGTTTAAGGTTCAAAAGGAAAAATTTTAAAAGTCACTAAATCGTCTTTAGTATCGCTTCCGCTGCGTGTAACACTTTTATTTATTATTTTTTCCCTACACGATATGGTTGATGGCCACCTGAAGATCTTGTATTCCTGACAATTGTAATTTACTTGCTTTTCTAGGATGGACCAAAATTGTTGCTATTTATTTTTTACATAAATATTACAATATTTGTTATTGTATGATAACATGACATATAGAATAGGAGTGCCACTCATATATCTCTTTTGGTATGAACATGCATTGAATGATTTAGGTATCTAAATTGGCATCTAGATAACTTGGTAAATCATTCTATGGGATTTAATCACACGCCTTAAATAATTGAGTGGGAGAAGGTGTTTTTGTAACACCTATGGCCTTCAAGGTTAGTTGAGCTTTATTATTTATTGGTAATCCCCCCAAGGGGCGTCCATGAATGGAATTTAGCAATATACTTCCTTACAAGGATAGACTAGACAATGGACTCAAACGAGATATACTCCCCAAGGAGGGTTTTTCGTGAGAGAAAATTGAGGGTCGATATCTTGGTAACACACTCAATGTAATTTTATTGATATCCTCCCAAGAGTTCTTGTCAATAAAATTGCAAGGCTAAAATTGAAAACGCTGGTTGTTATGTTAACAATTAGGTGGGACCTAGTCTAACTAGTAAATGGTGCGAACTTCCAAAGGAGGCGTAACATTTATGGGTGTTGGATCACCGTTGAATTTTTATGATTGAGTTATTTATTTAAATCAAGATAAATATTCGAAAGTGCTTTATCATGATTATTTACTCATATAATTTTGTTATATTCAGAAATCATGACCCCATCCCTAATGAACATCTTAAAAGATAATAATTTAACCGGAGATAATTATGTCACATGGAAAAGGAAAATTGGGTTGTTGCTGCAAGCTGAAAAACATAAGTTTATTCTGTCTGCTCCTAAACCACCTGCTCCTACTTATGAATCTCAGATTCATATGGTTGGTAAAGTTGCTACTGTTAAGGCCCGTCAAAAGGTCAAGGAACAACAGAAGAAAAAGCAACTTGGGCCTACCAAGAAGGAGACCAAGAAAGTAACCAAGATCAAAGGGAAGTGCTCTTTTTGTGGTGAAAAGGGACATTGGAAAAGAAATTGCCCAAAGTCCCAGAACAAGAAGGAACAAGGTAATATTAATTATCTTGAAACATGTTTTCTGGTAGATTCTACAGATTCTTGGATCATAGACTCTGGAACCACAAATCATGTTTGCTATTCCTTACAGGGGTTCCAAGAAAGGAGAAAGTTGAATAAGAATGAAATCAATTTGCGCTTGAGCAACGGAACGTTAGTGTCTGCAAGTGCAATGGGAGATATTAGAGTTTATTTGGATTCTAGAAGGCATTTAGATTTAATAGACGTTTATTATGTACCTCAATTCAAGAGGAATTTATTTTCAGTTTCTTGTTTGAATAAATTTGGATATTCGGTTACTTTTAATAAAGTTTTTATTATTAGTAAGAATGACAAAATTATTTGCCAAGGTACATTGGAAAACAGTTTATACTTTTTGCATAGAAATATCTCTCACTCGTTAGACACAGAATTAACGGAACCTAATCATAAAAGAGTAAAATTATCAATAGATGAAACCTACCTTTGGCATTTACGCCTAGGTCATATTAACCTTAATAGGATTAAAAGATTGGTAAGTGACGGACCTTTAAGTGACTTAAAGGTTGATGATCTACCAACTTGTGAATCTTGTTTGGAAGGTAAAATGACCAAAAGGTCGTTCTCTGCCAAAGGTGCAAGAGCCACTGAATGTTTAGGATTGATACACACTGATGTATGTGGACCTATGAGCATTCAAGCTAGAGGTGGATATGAGTACTTCATCACCTTCACAGATGATTACTCAAGATTTGGTTATGTGTATTTCATGCGACATAAGTTGGATGCTTTTGACATGTTCAAAACATTCAAAGCTGAAGTGGAAAATCAGCTTGAGAAACACATAAAAATCTTGAGATCTGATCGTGGTGGAGAATATCTATCTAGTGAGTTTCAGCAATATCTTATTGATAATGGGATAGTTTCTCAGTTTTTTGCACCAGGTACACCTCAACAGAATGGGGTAGCAAAAAGGAGAAATAGAACTCTTTTGGATATGGTTAGGTCTATGTTGAGTTATTCAACACTTCCTATTTCTTTTTGGGGATATGCTTTACAAACTGCTATATACATTCTAAACGATGTACCATCTAAGTCTGTTCCTAAATCACCGCATGAGTTGTGGACTGAGCGCAAGCCTAGTTTACAACACTTAAGGATATTTGGTTGTCCTGTAAATGTGTTAAAAGGAAAGACAGAAAAGATGGAGTCCCGTTCGGAAACATGTATATTTGTAGGGTATCCAAAAGAAACTAAAGGATATTGTTTCTATAGTCCTTCAGATCTTAAAGTATTTGTTTCGACAAATGCTAAATCTGGAAAATGACTATATGAATGATTTTCTGCCTAGAAGTAGAATTGTCCTGAATGAGATGTCAGGAGATACAATTCCACGAGAGGTTACACAACCTAACCCAATTATAAGTTCCGATCCAACACAAGATCAACAACCTACCATTCCTCGTCGTAGTGGGAGGGTTAGAACACAACCCGAAAGATACATCGGTCCGGGAGAATCAGTGGAGAATCTCCCGGACGACGATGATCCCTACACGTACAAGGAAGCTATGGAAGATGTTGATAGTCGCCATTGGCAAAAAGCAATGCAATCTGAGATTGAATCTATGTTCGATAACAAAGTCTGGTCCTTTGTAGACTTGCCTAAAGGGATAAAACCCATTGGGTGCAAGTGGGTATACAAGAGGAAAAGAGGTATGGATGGAAAGGTGGAAACCTTTAAAGCTAGATTGGTAGCTAAAGGGTATACACAAAAAGAAGGTACCGATTACGAGGAAACCTTCTCTCCTGTGGCCATGCTTAAATCCATTAGGATACTCTTATCCATTGCAGCATCTTTAGATCTAGAGATTTGGCAAATGGACGTCAAGCTTTCCTTAATGGAAGTCTTGACGAAAGCATCGACATGATGCAACCAGAGGGATTCATTGAAAAGGGCCAAATGGAAAAGGTATGCAAGTTGCAGAAATCCATATATAGATTAAAGTAAGCATCCTAATCCTGGAACATAAGGTTCGATCAAGTTGTGACAAACCTTGTGTATGCAAAAGGATTAATGGCAACAAGTTGGTTTTCCTAAATTCTTTATGTTGATGATATACTACTCATTGAAAACGATGTAGGTGTATTGACATCAGTAAAAGAATGGTTAGCAAAACAATTTGATATGAAGGACTTAGGAGAAGCAAGTTTTATACTAGGTATCCAAGTAATAAGGGATAGAAAGAATAGAACGACTGCATTATCCCAAGCTTCATACATAGACAAGATTTTGTCTAGGTTTTCCATGCAGGATTCCAAGAAAGGTATGTTACCTTTCAGACATGGAATCAAGCTTTCTAAGGAACAAGTTCCTAAGAATGAGCATGAAGAGCAATTCATGAGTAGAGTTCCATATGCCTCGGCAGTTGGAAGTCTCATGTATGCAATGCTCTGTACTAGACCAGATATTTGTTTTGCTGTTGGCATAGTTAGCAGGTTTCAATCGAAACCTGGTCCTGATCACTGGACGGCAGTCAAGCATATTTTCAAGTATCTCAAGAGAACGATAAATAATATGCTTGTATACTCTGGAGGGGATTTGATTCCCGTTGAGTATATAGATTCTGATTTCCAATCAGATTCTGACTCTAGAAAATCCACATCAGGGGCTATGTTTACTATTGGAGGAGGAGCAGTCATATGGAGGAGTATCAAGCAATCTTGTTGTTAGGATTATGCTCAATAGCAAGAGTGTAATAGTGTTTTTGACAATCTATTCATATTAATAATGTGATTTCTGGTTTAACTAATCTTATAGCATTTATAGTTTAATTGTTATAATTGTAAAAAATAAATAATCATAAGGTCTAAAGACTATGAGAAAAGAAGAATTGTTCGTACATCTGGATATGTATGTGGTAGACACAATTCTTTAGTTAGTCTTGAATATTGTTCACAACTTAAGTTAAAGGTTGGGCACCTTTATCTTGTTAAAGTTGTAGAATTCTTTTGCTAGCATTTGAGTGGGATCAAATGAGATATGATGAGTCTAAAATCATCGGAGTGTCTTTGAGTAAAAGAATCTAGTGCACCGGGTGCATTGAACTGGATCACAATGAAAAGCTTTATCTAGAACCGTCAATAGATAATAGTCTTTTCATTATCAGGACAATCGGAGAGTCTATCTTAATCCTGAGATAAATGATGGACTTATGGTTGCAAGTGGTATCATTTGAGTTATCAATGAGTACGATTATATAGCATAGTCTATCCTCGATAGTTTGGTGATATTCATTTGTTAATTGATAGAGGACTTCATTTATAGATATGGACATCGTGGCTCCATTTATTAAATGTGAGTATAATATCATCATATGGATGTTTTGAGGTAATTGGATATTAAATCTCAACGTTGAGTTTTCGATAGTGACTATTGAAAACATGGCTTCTGGACAAGTCAAAGTATCCAAGTTCAAAACATGGTCATGTGAGTAAATATGGTAACTTGGAGAGTTATAGGCGGTCTATGAACTCTTGGCGATTACTGATATTAATCACGAGGATACACTATCTCCAATATGATTGTCTAGGGTATGAATGAGGAACATCTTCTTATTCTATCTTTATTTAAGAGTTCAATTTTAGCTCTTTAGTGGAATGAGTTAAAATTAATAGATCGGACCTAAGTGAATCATTTGTTGATTGTGATTAGGTTATGTCTATTGAAGCTTAAATTTAGATAGCCCGCCAAGATCCCCAATCCACACGGACTTGCATGGATCACTTGATATATTCTACCGGACCAATTTATGGGTCCATCTAGAATTGTACTTAATATATTAAGAATATAATTTGCACATTATTTATTTAATGGGCTGTTAAATTATATTAATATATTAATGAAAGGCATGTGGGCTTGTTTCTTTTAGTAAGAATGGGTCTAGTTCACATGTGGGCTTTTTATTAAGGTCCAATGGATTTAATAAAATGGAAAAATAATATATGGCCCATGATAGAGTACTTGGGCGGCAAGGCTAATAAATTAGCTTATTATATTATTTTATTTTATTATTTAATTAAATGGAAGTTAATTAATTTATTAATTAATTATTTAATTAATGATCAAAATCTTTTTCTAACTAGGAAATATGTTTCTTAGTAGTATACTATTGTGGTAGTATAATAAATATAAAAGACTTTATTTGGTAAGTAGATAAATAAGGAATTTATTTATCTAGTCAAATTAGGAAGTCTTTGATATAATCACAAATACACTAAAGAGTTGGATTAGGGTTGAATTCTAAAGATTAATAGATATATACATATGATTTATATGGCAATTAGCCAAGACATAAAAATATATGATATATATGGCACAAGGCCGAAAATATATATATATAATGCATGCAGTATTAATTCCGCATGAGAAAAATATATATTGGTTTTAGGCGTGCAGCATTGGTGCACTTTAAGAAGTGTGCAGAATTTATGTTAAAAACGTGTAGTATATATATATTAGATATGCATGTTAAAACGTGAAAATATATATATATATAAATATATATATTTATTTTTGTGAAAAAGGAATTGGGTAACCCTAATTGCTAAGTCTTTGGACTTGAGAGTTTTTTCTTTTACTTGAGAAAAATAGAATCCAACTATTAGACTAGTGTGTGATAATTTTGGTCAAGAAGTATAGAGAGAAGAGTTTGTTTTTATTTCGATAGTGCACTAGTAACTTTTACATCAAAAGGTTTTGTGCACAATTTCGAATAAGGCTCACGCGAGTTTCGATCATTAGATTGAGAATTTAAAAGTGACCGGAACGTTCTTCGTTATCTCTTAGAAGTTTTTGTGACTAACGAAAAAGAAAAGATTTTGTTGTCCATCCTCAGGTACACAATTCAAAGAAAGGGAGACCACGCTCCTAGGTGATTCACGTTCGTGATTGGATTGGAAGATCTTGCGGATTACCATCGACGCAATGTCAATCGGATCACGCGACAAAGGTATGATACTTTTGATTATATATGTTTAATTAATTTAAAGGGTTAAGGTTCATAAAAAGGAAAAATTTTAAAACATACTAAATCTATTTTTAGTCTCGCTTCCGCTGCGTTGACCGTATTTTTCCCTACACTTGTATTGCTGATTCCACCATGGAAGCTGAGTATGTTGTTGCATGCGAGGCTACCAAAGAGGCTGTTTGCTCCGCCAATTCTTGATTGATTTGGAAGTGATTCCCAGTGCGAATAAGCAGAACACTATCTACTGTGACAACAGTGGAGCAGTGGCTAATTCGAAAGAACCAAGAAGTCGTAAGAGAGGAAAACACATTGAAAGGAAGTATCATCTTTTAAGGGAAATTGTATATAGGGGTACATGGGAATGAGAGATATGACACATTTGCTATAGCGCAAGTGGGAGATTGTTAGGATTATGCTCAATAGCAAGAGTGTAATAGTATTTTTGACAATCTATTCATATTAATAATGTGATTTCTGGTTTAACAAATCTTATAGCATTTATAGTTTAATTATTATAATTGTCAAAAGTAAATAATAATAAGGTCAAAAGACTATGAGAAAAGAAGAATTGTTCGTACATCTGGATATGTATGAGGTAGACACAATTCTTTAGTTAGTCTTGAATAATGTTTACAACTTAAGTTAAAGGTTAGGCACCTTTATCTTGTTAAAGTTGTAGATTCTTTTACTGGCATTTGAGTGGGATCAAATGTGTTATGATGAGTCTAAAATCATCAAAGTGGCTTTGAGTAAAAGATCTAGTGCACTAGGTGCATTGAACAGGATCATAATGAAATACTTTATCTAGAACCGTCAATAGATAATAGTCTTTTCATTATCAGGACAATCGGAGAGTCTATCTTAATCCTGAGATAAATGATGGACTTATGGTTGCAAGTGGTATCATTTGAGTTATCAATGAGTACGATTATATAGCATAGTCTATCCTCGATAGTTTGGTGGTATTCATTTGTTAATCGATAGAGGACTTCATTTATAGAAATGGACATCGTGGCTCCATTTATTAAATGAGAGTAGAATATCATCATATGGATGTTTTGAGGTATTGGATATTGAATCTTAACGTTAAGTTTTCAATAGTGTCTATTGAAACATGGCTTCTGGACAAGTCAAAATATCCAAGTTCAAAATGTGGTCATATGAGGAAATATGGTAACTTGAAGAGCTATAGGCGGTCTATGAGCTCTTGGCAATTACTGATATTTTTCACAATGATACACCATCTCCAATAAGATTGTCTAGGGTATGAATGAGAATATTTACTTATTCCATCTTTATTTAAGAGTGCAATTTTAGTTCTTTAGTGGAATGAACTAAAATTAATAGATTGAACCTAAGTGAATCATTTGTTGATTGTGATTGGGTTATGTCTATTGGAGCTTAAATTTAGATAGGCCCGCCAAGATCCCCAATCCACACGGACTTGCATGAATCACTTAATATATTCTACCAGACTAATTTATGGGTCCATCTAGAATTGTATTAAGGCATGTGGACTTGTTTCTTTTAGTAAGAATGAGCCTAGTTCACATGTGGGCCTTTTATTAAGGTCCAATGGATTTAATAAAATAGAAAAACAATATATAGATATATTAATATATATGGCACATGGCTGAGATATATATATGATATTATATTGTTTTATTTTTATTATTTGATTAAATGGAAATTAATTAATTTATTAATTAATTATTTAATTAAAAATCAAAATCTTTTTCTGACTAGGAAATATGTTTCTTAGTAGTATACTATTGTGGTAGTATAATAAATATTAAAGACTTTATTTGGTAAGTAGATAAATAAAGGGAATTTATTTATCTAGTCAAATTAGGAAGTCTTTGATATAGTCACAAATACACTAAAGAGTTGGATTAAGGTTTGGAATTTTAAGGAAATCTACCTAGGGTTAGGATTTAAGTCAAAAGACACAAATCCTACATGGTAAAGGATTCCAGCCTCAATATATAGATATATATGAAATATATATATGGTAATGAGCCGGAAATATATATATATAAATTTATAAAGCATGCAGCTATATATAATAGATATGAAAGTTAAATTCACGTGCAGATATATATAAATATATGCAAGTGAAAAGTGGTGCAGCAATATATGTTATATAGTGCAAGTTGAATTCATGTGCAAGATATATATAGCAATATATGCTTTTCGATCAAGCAGAGATATATATAAATAATATATTGTGCACCAGATATATATATATTATATATTACGCAAGGATGCAGAAATATATATAAATAATATATTGTGCACTAGATATATATATATTACATATTATGCAAATATATCGGGATATACATATATAATATATTGTGCAAGAGCACGAGAGATATATAATATGTATTGTGCAAGAATATCGGTATATATATAGATCATATATTCGGCAACCCTAATGCTTACTTGAGAGTTATTTTTCTTTTGCTTGAGAAAAATAAAATCCAACTCTTAGATTAGTGTGAGAATTTCGGCCAAGAGGAATAGAGAGAAAAGTTTGTTCTTATTTCGATAGTGCACTAGTAACTTTTATATCAAAAGGTTTTGTGCACAATTTCGAATAAGGTTCACGCGAGTTTCAATCTAACGATTGTGAATTCAAAAGTGATCGGAACATTCTTTGTAGCCTCTTGGAATTTGTTGTGACTAACGAAAAAGAAAAAGTTTTGTTAATCCATCCTCAGGTACATAATTCAAAGAGAAGGGAGACCACGCTCCTAGGTGATTCACGTTCGTAATTGGATTGGAAGATCTTACGGATTACCATCGACGCAATGTCAATCGGATCACGCGACAAAGGTATGATATCTTTAGTATTATATGTTAATTAATTAGAGGGTTAAGGTTCAAATTATGGAAAAATTTTGAACTATACTAAACTCGATTTTTTAGTCTCGCTTCCGCTGCGTGCACTCTATTTTTCCCTACATCAGAGCGGGTTCCTAGACATACATAAGTGATCCTTGCTTATTTTGGTGTGTTTTGCATTTTGTGTGATTTTTGATCATTCATACATTTGCATTCATTTCATTCATTCATAAACTCTATGAGTGGAAACGGTGGAAATGGTGGTGGCAACGAAGGTGCTTCTAGCACAAGGCCTCCACTTCTTACCAGATTGAACTATTCCCAATGGAAAGGGAAGATGGAATCCTACATATGCCAAATTCATGACCGTGCATGGATGGCGGTGGAAGACGGATATGATCTCCCTATGATGACTCCCGCGGGTGGAGAAGAAGATGTTTTGAAGCCTACGGCGCAATGGAACGCGCAAGAGTTTGAGGCTTCAAAGTGGAATAGGAAGGCTATGCATGCCATCATGTGTGCAATGGATGAGAATCAGTACAAGCTTATTCAGAACACTCAGATTGCAAAAGTGGCATGGGACATCCTTCAAGTTGCACATGAGGGAACCGAGGTGGTGAAGGAGTCCAAGCTTCAAGTCCTCCAAACTCAATTTGAGCTACTTAGGATGGGAGAGGATGAATGCTTCAATGACTTCGAAATCAACTTGATGGACATAGTGAATCAAAGCCATCAACTCGGAGACCCGTATTCGGATAGGAGAGTTAAGCAAAAAATTATGAGATCTCTCCCCGATAGGTTTGAATCAAAGGTGACGGCCATAGAAGAAAATAGTGGCTACATAGATATGAAGCCAAGTGAGGTAATTGGACGTCTCCTTGCATATGAGTCTAGGAAGGCTCCTAGCACCACTACTCCTCCTAAGAAGTCTAAAGGAATAGCTTTGAAAGCATCTAAGGATGCAAAGGAGCCAAAGCATGAATCGGATGAAGACCTTGCCTTATTCGTGAAAAGGTTTAATAAGGTTATGGGGTTCAAGAAGAAGAAGGGATTTGGGTCAAGAGGACAAGACTTGAAGTAGAAAGGTTTCTTCAAGAAGTTTGAGCCTAGACAAGAGAGGACCGAAAGGAAAGGGGTCTGATGCTTTGAATGTGGTGGGATTGGTCACTTTGCCCCCGAATGTGCTAATCACAATGAAAAGAAGAAGGGCAAAGTGATGGCCGCCACTTGGAGTGGGAGTAGTGATGACTCCAATGAGGAAGATGAGTCTTCGAGTGAAGAAGAGCTCATGGCTAACTTCCTAGCTTTTGCCTCTTCTCACAAGAGCAAAAGTGCTAGTGAAAAAGAGGAGATGAGTCAAGAGGAAATTGACTCTAGTGAAGTAGAAAGTGACTCCTCGTCTATTTCCAAAAAGAAATTTGTGGAGCAAAAGGTGCTTGCTAAATACCATGCCGAGTTCAATGATTTAGCATTTAATAGCACAAGAAAGATTGAGAGGTTGAGAGAAGAGAACCTTGAACTTTCGGCCACAATGACCACTTAAGTGAACAAGTGGAAAGATTGAAGAGGAGAGAGGATAAGTTAATTGAGGAGTTAGAGTTATCCAAGAGAGGTGAAGAAGGCTTGAAGAGGGAACTTGTAGAAGTTAAAGGGTCCTTGGCTAGGAAAGATTCTAGCACCAAGAAGCTTGATCATTTACTTGGTGTTGGAAAGAGTCCAAGTGACAAGAGAGGTCTTGGGTATGAAGATGGCAAGAAAATCTCAACCTCTAACAAGACCGTGTTTGTCAAGAGCTTGAAGAACGAATAAACTTCAATTGTGCAAATTCCTAGGAAGAAGTTAAAAGTAGGACAATGTTCTAATGCACAAGTGAAGATGGGGCCAAGAAGGCAATCTCAAGCTCAACCCCCTAGGGTCCCTCAAGCCAACATTCCTCCACAGTTGGCTCACAAAGGAAAGAGACCAATCACGCAACCTCAAGCTTGGAAGCAACCTAGACCGGTTCAACAATGAAGATGGATTGAACCCACTTATCCACAAAGACATGGACGAGCTCCCATACGTGCACAAAGACAAGGTATGATTCCTTTTTTCATCCCTATTTGTCACTTTTGTGGTTGTGATGGTCATATTAGACCAAATTGCTTTCAATATATTAAAATGTGTAGAACACGAAGCATGATTGAAAAGAGAAAGAATAGAGCCAAGATGCATGTTCCTAGGAATGATAATATTGATTTGCATGATCCTAGGAATAGTAGAGCACATGTACCAAAGACCACTAAGAATGCTAAAATTGTTGCTAAGTGGATTAGAAAGAATGAAAATGTTTGACATGTTGCACAAATAGCCTTGAAGGCAAATTCTTCTAATTTTTGGTATTTGGATAGTGGGTGCTCTAGGCACATGACGGGAAACAAGAGTTTCTTCGAAACTCTTGTTATGGAGGAAGGTGGAAATGTCACTTTTGGTGATGGATCCAAAAGAAATGTTGTAGGGAAAGGAACCATTTCCGTTCCCGGATTACCCTCCTTATCCAATGCTTTATTTGTTGATGGCTTGAAAGCCAATTTAATAAGCATTTCACATCTTAGTGATAAAGGATATTCCATCTTGTTTTCTAAAGATTATTGCTCTATCCTAAAACCCGATGGACAAACTTTGTTGAAGGGCATGAGATCTAGCGACAATTGTTATTGTCTTGAAGCTAGTATTGTATCTAATCATGTGTCCATGGATGAGCAAATTGAGTTGTGGCATGAAAGACTTGGCCACATGAACTTTAGGGATCTACGGACCCTTGGAAGGTTCAATTGTGTGTGTGGCCTCCCTAAGCTTGGGAAGAAAGCCAATGGTGTTTGTGGACCTTGCCAACAAGGAAAGCAAACTAAAAGCATGCATAAAAAGGGTAAGTATCTCACCACCAAGGAGCCTCTTGAGCTTCTCCACATGGACCTCATGGGTCCCATGCAAACCGAAAGTTTGGGTGGAAAGAGATACATTTTTGTTTGTGTTGATGATTTCTCTAGGTTCACATGGACATATTTTCTTAGAGAAAAATCTGAAACTTTTGATAAGTTTAAAATGCTTTGTACTAAATTACAAAATGAAATGAATTTTAATATTAAAAACATTAAACGGATTAGAAGTGACCATGGGAGGGAGTTTGAGAATGCCTCTTTTGAAAGCTATTGTGATAGCTTAGGCATCTCCCATGAGTTTTCGGCTCCTAGGACACCTCAACAAAATGGAGTTGTTGGGAGGAAGAGTAGGGTCCTCCAAGAGATGACCTGAGTGATGTTGCTTAGCAACAATGTCCCTAGGAGCCTATGGGCCGAAGCCATCCATACGGCTTGCTATATAGGAAATAGAGTTTTCCTAAGGCCCGGTACTAGAAACACCTCCTATGAGTTATGGAAAGGCAAGAGGCCAAATGTTAGCTACTTCCACACTTTTGGAAGCAAATGCTACATTTTGAATGACCGTGATCAACTTGGCAAATTTGATGCTAAGAGTGATGAGGGTATTTTTATTGGCTATGCCTTGAATAGTAGAGCCTATAGAGTTTTCAATTTAAGGACTATAAGTGTTATGGAATCATCCAATGTCGTATTTGATGATACTAAGCTCAAGTCAAATGATCATGAGGAGGAGGTTATTTTTAGTGATGGTTCTCCTTTGGAGGAGGTTGTGGTGTCTCCTAATGTTGGGACATCTAATGTTAACAATGATGACACACAACCTATTGATAGAGTTTCTCTCTTGGACTCTAAAGAACCCGCTCCATGGGTTAGGAAACTCCATGATAAAGAAGATATCATTGGAGAGGTTAATGAGAGTGTTAGGACTAGACGTCAACTTGCTAATCTTATTAGCTACACATGCTACACCTCTCAAATTGAACCCAAAAAGGTTGAAGAAGCCTTAAATGATGAATTTTGGGTTCTTGCCATGCAAGAAGAGCTAAACCAATTCGAAAGGAATGAGGTTTGGACTCTAGTTCCTAGGCCTAAGACCACTAATGTCATAGGCACTAAATGGATATTTAGGAACAAATCCGATGAGGATGGCAACATAGTGCGGAACAAGGCTAGACTTGTAGCACAAGGGTACTCTCAAATTGATGGTATCGATTTTGAGGAGACATTTGCTCCCGTTGCCCGTTTAGAGTCTATTAGGCTTCTCTTGTCCATTTCTTGTGTGCACAAGTTCAAATTGCACCAAATGGATGTCAAGAGTGCCTTCCTCAATGGCTTCTTGCAAGAGGAAGTGTTTGTTGAACAACCCAAGGGGTTTGTGGATGCTCACCACCCCAACCATGTCTATCGCCTCAAGAAGGCTCTATATGGGTTGAAACAAGCACCAAGGGCTTGGTATGAGCGCCTCACTCAATTTCTTGTTGACAACAACTACACAAGAGGTAGTGTTGACAAGACGCTATTCATCAAGAGAGACAATGATGAGCTTTTCATAGCTCAAATATATGTTGATGATATAGTTTTTGGCTCCACCAACAACACCAAGGTCCAACAATTTGTTGATGTTATGTCTCATGAATTTGAGATGAGTCTTGTTGGTGAGCTTAGTTATTTCCTAGGTTTCCAAATTAGGCAACTAGATGATGGGATTTTCATAACCCAAGCCAAATATGCCAAAAACCTAATGAAGAAGTTTGGTCTTAAAAAGCCAAACATTGTGACACTCCTATGAGCACCACTTTGAAGCTAAACAAGGATGCTAGCGGTAAAAGTGTGGACCAAACCTTATATCGTGGCATGATAGGGAGCTTGCTCTATTTGACCGCAAGTAGGCTTGATATATCATTTAGTGTAGGAGTTTGTGCTAGGTACCAATCCAATCCCAAGGAGTCCCATCTCTCTTCGGTTAAGAGAGTCATTCGCTTTGTTAATAGGACTTATAATTATAGAATTTGGTACTCTTTTGACACTAATGCTAGTCTTGTAGGCTTTAGTGATGCGGATTGGGCAGGAAATTGTAATGATAGGAAGAGCACATCGGGCGGTTGCTTCTTTCTAGGCAACAACTTGGTGTCTTGGTTTTGCAAGAAGCAAAACTCGATTTCCTTGTCCACGGCCGATGCCGAGTACATAGCCGCGGGGAGTGGATGCACACAACTCCTATGGATGAAGCAAATGCTAGTAGACTACGGATTCAACCAAGGTACTCTCACTCTCTTTTGTGATAATATGAGTGCAATTAATATTTCCAAGAATCCGGTGCAACATTCTAGAACTAAGCATATTGACATCCGTCATCACTTCGTTAGAGAGCTTGTTGAAAATAAATGCATAGTACTTGAACATGTAGGTACAAATGATCAACTTGCGGACCTATTTACTAAACCCTTAGATGCTACTCGATTTAAAACTCTTAGTAGATCTATTGAGATATGTCTTGTGGAGTGATGTGTTCTATGATTGACCCCATATGGGAAACTCAAGCAAAGAAAGCTATTTTGCATTCTTGTCACTTGCAAAAATTTTGAAATATCTTATGCCTCTTCTTTTGATTGCTTGAGTAAGCTTGGTTGTACATATGTATATATGCTTTCAATTCAATAAGTGTGAACCTTGCTTGTTTACAATCCATGTCATATTTATGTTCAAACATGCATTTTTGGACTAGGAGATTTACATAGGAAGTATGATGTGAATGACCTATAATTATCTCCATGACATGATGATTCTTTAATAACATGCTAATGTCAAATGAAAAAGCATGAAATTCATATAACATGCTCACATGAAAAGCATGAATTGATGATTGCATATTCTTAAAATGCAAAACTTGTGTGAAAGCTTATGAGACTCAAAATAAATAAAGGATCTTGTATCCGTTCAAAGGAATTTACATTCCAAATGTCTCTCTTTCTTTATTGGTTGAACATGGCTACTATCATACGGATATCTTATCCGGAAAAAATCAAATAGGGTGCAAAGTCGCTCATGCTATGTTTCGCTTATAAAGTTGGATATAGTTGCTCTTAAATTGAAATCAATAATCTCTATATCCTTGCTTTTCCCATGTCATTGGTGAAATTGGTTTGAATTCTTATTAGAAACCTTTGTCATTTGCTTTGCCAAATACCATTGTATTTTGGACTTGAATGCTATATGTCTTGTATGCAAGGCATGTTGGATTCACACATTTTCATCAACTAAATCTCCTTGTTTCTCTTCAATTAATTGAGGTGCATTAAGTGACTTATATGTATATGCAAATAACTTGCATGCTTCTATCTCTCGTTGCTATGAGTGACCCGGTTGGGGACTACTCCTTTGCTTATATCATGACAAAAAGGGGGAGTAGGATATGGTAAGGGGAGTTGCAAAATATAGAAGAAATTGTGCATATTGGGGAGAACATTCTTTGAGGGGGAGTAACCCGTTGAGGGGGAGCATTGCATACACATACATTGCATAATGTTGTGCCTAATTTTTTTTTAAATGCAAATGCTTGTTATTGTTCTCACATGATTAATCTCACACTTTACTTGAATTGGAAAATATAGAAATCTTATTTTCAGGGGTTGATTGTTCTACAAGAGATTGAAGACTTGAAGTTTTATTTTCTTATCTCTTTGTAATATAGATAATCATTGTAGTCCCGTAGTTTCTATTTTTTTGTGAGGAATCAACGTGAGTGGTGGTTTTGTCACGAAATAGCCAAAGGGGGAGATTGTAAGGTTCCCATTTGTTGATTGGCTCATTTCGTGGACAAACCACATGTTGGGGTTCTTTGTAAGGGTAGCCTAGGTGTTGGTAGGTTTGTTCAAAGCCCTTTGAAGATCTTGTCTTGATAAGCACCAAAGGTAAATTTCTATGTGCTTACTTGTCTTGAAGAGATAGTTGCACACACTCACAACTCATGCATATGTTTAATCCGTGTATGTTGTGTGTCTTATTTGTGTGTTTTAATGTTCATTAACATCTCTTCTTGCATGTTAGTTTGATTGCATCTTGCGTATCCAATTGCCTTGTCATGCTTAGACTTAGGATTGCATTTTTGCATTGGGCGCTCCCAAAAGCGCTCTACAAAAGCGCTGTACGAACAGCCCTCGTTGAGCGCTGTACAGACCTGATCGATTTAATTCGGTCGCTGTACGAGCGCTGTACAGGCGCTGTACAAAGCGCTGTACAGGGCGTTCTACGTAGAGCGCCCCTCTGTTTTCTCGTGAGAACAAAGCAGGGGCGCTGTACAGGCGCTGTACAGAAGCGCCCAAGGCAAATATGAGGCCAACTTATCAAAACGACCACACCTTGATTTGGCCCCCTATATATATGCCACATTGACTTTAGGTCAATCACAAGAGTTCATATTCAGATTTCATACTTAGGATATTTTTCAAAGAGAAGAAAAATTCCAAGAACTCATTTTTATTAACTCAAACACTTTTTCATGATCATCAATCATCATCTAGCATCATCTTAGATCATCTAGATGTCATCTTACATGGATTCTTCATCATACTTTGCTTGGTAAGCTTTTCACTGATATCTTACATATTTTGTGTTTCTCTTAACAAGCAATCTCAATTAATTACTTGTATGTTATTTTGTATGCTTTGGATACAAGATTGAGATTAGTGTGATGTATGTTTGAGAAGTTGTATTGTGATAGCTAATTAGGTTTTGTGCTTAATCTTGATTAGCTAAACTATTTGACATGTCATTTAGTTTGTGATATCTAGGATTGTTCTAATTGCATATTAATCATCTTAGATAAGCATATAGGGTTTCTCTTGCTCTATGTTGCATTTGGATATTCATATACTCACTTAGGGTTGTTATTCTCTTCTAGAGAAAGTAAGTCTTGTGTGTAGCATCCGGGATTAGGTTGCTTAGATCGCAAGCAAATTGGACTAGGTTCACTCATACCGGGATTAGGTAGGTGTGTGATTACTTTCGGGATTAGGTTGTAATTGTTTACACATTTAGTGGATTCGAGGTTCGAGTGTGGCTTACTTACTAGCCCGTGGTTTTTCCCGTGAGGGTTTCCACGTAAAAATCAAGTCTTATTTAATTTCCGCATTTTATACTTGATTTATTACTTTATCTATTTAGGGGTAAATTCGTAATTTTGACTTAATACGAAAAATTGGGTAATAAGCTTAAAATCTATTCACCCCCCCTCTAGATAGTTTTATACACACCGTGCTATATTTAGTTTCACTCTCCAATCAGATTAGCTTGCCCAAAAACCCTTCCCACTTAGATATTTTGAGATATTTTTCAATATAATTATCTTAGATAAAATATCTATTATATCTATCTTAGTTTGTAAGTTAATATACACCACATATACTACACACTACACTTAAAAATTAGTAATAATTAGATATTATTAGTTTGTAACTTACTTTAGTTTAGTTTTAAGAGAGAGAATAACTCTCTCAACTTTAGTGTAGTTTTCTCATCATTTTCCATCACTTTCTAGGTAGTCAAACACCACCTTGAGTTACCTAGACTTGATCTCTTGAAGTTGCTCTAGAAGGATATTTTACTTGGATTGCTAGTAGGAGTCTTCTTGCGCAAGAAACGAATCCGGTTGGGTTTGTTTAGCTCTTCTTTTGTATTTTCATGCTTTTATACTTCTATGTGTAACTAAACTCTTTTGTTAAGGGATTGATGTAATTCTTGTAATTATACTATTGACTTAATCAATCCATTTGTTATTTCACTCTTTAAGGCTTGTATGTGTGTATTATGAACTCTAATGATAAGATATGTGGATGATATGTCTTGCATATACATTTATTTGTACACACTTGGTAGTTGATTTCATGCATATAGTGTCCTACAATATGTATGAATGTTTCACTACCAATTTCATAGAGATGTCTCTAAGTAATTCTTGATTGAGTTAATTAGAAAATCTCTACATCACTATTCCTAAATTCTCTCTTAATCACTTATCTATGATATTAGATTATGTGTTAGATGATGGATTTTGTGCTTAACATTATTGATAAATGAAATACATGCCTTAGAATGTTGTGACAATGCTTAATGAATGATTGGTTAATGAAATGGTAGTTACTTGAATGAATCAATCCCTTAACATCTTTAGTCTAGCTTAATTGTCTTTAATCTAGCTTAATCTTTAGTTAATTGCAAGCTTAGTATAATTGCTTTAGAAAACATTAATTAGTAAACTTGTTTAGAAATTAGAAATAGATAATTAATGATAACCTAGACTCACTTAGCTAATCATCTCCCCGTGGGAACGATACCCTTACTCGTTACCCTTTACTACTCACACGACTCGTACACTTGCGAAGGGTGAACCACCTACGCGCCCTTTTAGAATAACTGTAGTAGAATAGCGTAATTTATTGTAGCAATTATAGAACCGGTTTGGCGCGGTCAAGATTTTTGGCGCCGCTACCGGGGATTGTAGCAACGTAGTCTAGGTAGTTTTAGAATAATTGCTTTTAAATCGTTGCGTTTTTTATTTCTTGTTCATTTGACCGTTGGTAGTTGTCTTGTTAGTGTATTTTCAGGAATATAGATCAACATGGAGAGGGGCCAATTTGCTTTAGCCATTCAATTCGACGAGTTGACAAGAGAAGTGAGGAATTTCGCGTCACGGCGTGAGCAGCCTCCGACTATGGGTTATCCACCTTATGGGTGGAATAGGCCTATGATGAACTTTTGTCCTCAAACGGAGCAATGGCCGAGAATGCAAGAAGAAATACCCTCCGTGTATCCATATCCAAACTACACCCACCAAACAAGAAATGATCAAGAGTGGCAAGACCACCAACGGGACAACCTTGACGATGAATCCTACCACCATGCCATTGGCCCACAAATGTGTGACATAGAAGAAAGTGTGGATAGGATTGAAGTTCAATTGGCACAATATGTGGAAGACCAACGCCTGCTTGACATGGAAGCAACCATAGAGAAACTAACAGCCCAAGTAGGGGAGTTGGCAGAGATTATCATAGAAGAAGAGGGAGAGGAGTGCTCGGACCATAGTGAGCAAGAAGAAACGGAGGAGCCTCCCAGACTCCACAAATCGACTAACCCTTTTTTCTGTCTAACTATTGATGGAATCAAACCGGTGAAGTCTCTAGATAGCTCGAAATGCGACTTTGATGAAGTTTTACTAGAGTTCGAAGAAGAGCTCAGGGTAAAAAAGGAATGGATAAGTCAAATTCTAGAGGTCGACTCACTTGAATTGGAGGGGGATGTGACAACAAAGAAAATGGAAGAACTTTTCAAAGAAGTCGATGAACTAGTGGAATCCTCAGATAGCTCAGAGTATGACCTTGGTGAAGTCTTACTCAAGTTTGAAGAAGAGCTAAGGCTTGAAAAAGAGGGAAGGGAAGTAGACTTGGTCAAGGAAAATGCTGAATTGTTAAGTCTAAATGTAGACTACATACTGAAGATAGACTTGACTGAGAAGGAAAGAGACTCATCCTTGAAAGAGCTTGAAAACATCAAGGAGGACTTTGCTAGGAGAATGTGGCTCATGGAAGTCAAAATAGAAGCAAGGGACAAAGCTCTTGAGATCATGAGGACCAAGGAAAAAGAGCACCTAGCCAAGCTTGCCATGCCAAAGATTGATACAAAAGGCAAGTCCAAGGGAGTCATCCAACAACCTCAAGTGTTGAACATGCAAGCTAAGCACAAGGAGCTCAAATCTCTTGCCTCAATACCTATCCCAAGCCAAGTCAAGAAGAAGAGGCCAAGAAGAAGGAACAAGAAAAGATTCAACCCTTTACCAACAACAATAGGTACATTTCAATCTTTAACCCCTACTTGTTGCCATTGCCTAGGTCAAAATCGGTCTTATTATCCAAAGCAAAAATGGCAACGTGTGAACAAATTGGTTGTCAAATCCATATGGATTGACAAGACCAAATTAGAGGGAATTGATAGGGAAGGACCTTTTTGGGTCAAAAGGAAAGATGATGGGTACATTGTTGTTAAACCACCTATCAGGGGTGGTGGTTGATCCTCTTGAACTTTTTGATGTGTTTGTTAAGTGTGCGGGAATTGAAGATCAAAATGCACTTAATGGACATTTGTTGTGCACTCATTTGAGTTGCACTTGTTTTGTAAATATTTGAACTCTTTAAATGTCTTGTTAATTAATTAGTATAAATGTTGTGTATTTGGTTTTAAACACCTTATCTATCTCGATTCAACCTTGGTACTTAAGATACTCATGTATGATGATAGGAGTGAAAGAGATAGGTTTGGGGGTTTGGACTCCAAACACATTGCATTAGTTGCAATTGTTGGTATTTTGTGTTTGTTTTTATGCCATTTGCAGGTGTTTAGGTTTGCAGCAGGTTGCATGAAGTTTGGGAAGGTTTTGGACCCATTTTGAGCAACACTGAATTCACGGTGACTTCGTGCGGCGGGATTATTCCAGCCAACCTGAAGAGCCAAACTAGCCAAAGATCAAGGCGACTTCGTGCGGCGGGACTTGTCCAGCCATCTAGAAACAACAAACCAGCCAGGTATCCCCGCAACTTCGGTCCGCGGGAACAAACTCGCCAACCCAAGGCATCAGTTATACATATTGTCTTAGCGGATATTTTTACGTAATTTACATTTTGCAAATTTAATCACATTATTGTTTTGCTTAGTTTAAGTGTGGTTATATGGTGTAATTGAATAGTGCATAGGATGATACTAATGGAAATGCCATGCCCTCATTGGAGGAAAACTTGTATGTTAGTGGATTAGGCCATTTTGATTGGATAGGAATTTTGGATGAATTGAAATACCATGTGTAGTTGTCTTAAATTAATTTTGTGCTTGTTTGCAAAGTTGCTTGGTGCCCAAGCAACCAAACCACGGAACTCGCATTCTTGTTCGTAAATGTTCAAACACTAAGGACAATGTTGAGTTTAGGTTCGGGGGTGAGGACACGTTAAACACTTTGTAACGTTTTGTTGTATATTTTTGTTTAACATTGTGTTTTTGTGTTTTTGTGTAAAAATTTTCGTTTTTATTGCGATTGAGCCAAACTTGACAAATTGTCTATTTTGATGCTAGAGTGTATGTGCTATGAAGGAATGCGTTACATGTGTTAATTGCTAAGTTTTAGCTAACGGATTTCTTTCTGAGATTGCATGTAAGCATTGTGTATTAGTTCCTTTCTCTTTTGCTTAGTGAATAGAACTTATTGCAAGATTGCTAGAACCAATAGTGGAGACTACCCATGTAAGATTTAGAGCTTTAGCATTCTTATTTTGAGGGTTTTTGTTTCTACTCGTATACACACTCTTCGAAACAGTTTTTCAAGTATGATCTCATTTTGCATAATGCTCATTGATTGCCATAGAACATGAAAATTATGTGGACTGCTTGTGTGAATTGTATTCCCTTGTTAGATAGACTTTTTGATATGATTTTAGGCAATGTGTGTGCTTAGCTACTATTCATTGCCTAAACACATTCCATGTCCCTTATGTGTGCTCATATTGCCAACTTTGAGGCCAAACACAAACCATTCATTTTATCACTCACATCTCCATAAACAACCATATACACTAAACACAAGCCATACCATAGTTGTTGATCATAAAATTAGTGCATAAATTATAAATGCAAATGTTTAGCTCAAATTGTAAATAGTGTGTACTTAGGCGTTTATGAGAAACTATGCAAGTTATAGAGGAAAAAATTGTGCAAGTGTGAAAATTCAACACTTGAAGCCTTTGATGTTATCAAATTGAAAAGCTACTAAAAAAAAAAATAAGAGTTCAAAAATTTGCATTGTTGAAATTCAAAGTCTTAGCCTAGACGTTTTAAAATTCAAATTGTATAATAAGTTTAAAGTCAAATCGTTTAGTATGATCAATAACTCTTGAATTCCATTCCATTTCTTTCATTCAACAAAAATCTACCCATGGCCCCGTTGCAAACCATAAGGAAAGCCCTAGTTGATCTTTCAGAAAGTACTTGGGAATACGATTTTTGCATGTTCTTTCCACGTTCGTGGCACATCAATTCTTTAATAAGATTAATTCCATAAACTGTGCTTTATTTGATATTATTCATATGCGTTATAATTGTTGTCTTTACATAACTTCCAAACTCGCATATGCTTGATTGAGAGTGAACTTAGGATTCCGAGAGAAAATTCGACTGAAATCCGGTAAGGATTAGAGTCAAGGCGAATGGCGAATGGCGAATTGTGTTCTTGCATTCGAGTGCTTCGTTTTTAAAACTTTGTATTTAGAGTGTGGGATTCACGGTGTTGTGTGCTTTTAAGGAAGTAATCATGTTAGCTTATAATTAGCAGTTTTCACATGTGTCATTCCTATATTGCACATCTCTTTTTACATCACCTAAATGTTTGGCTCTCGCAAAATATTTTAGTGTGTGTTGTATTTTGTTTGTTTTATTTTAGGACTGTATAGTTTTTGTGTTAATATTACTTGTAGTTTGCTCGAGGACGAGCAAAAGTTAGGTTTGGGGGTCTGATCGCGCTCCAAATGTTTACATTTAGCGCTCCCTTACTTGGCTTTTGTAACCGTTTTCCAAGCCCTTTTTGGTATTTAATATTGTAAATAAGTGTTTTTCAGGTATTTCAACTCATTAGGGGTGTTTTGGACCAAACTGGAGAAAAGTAGCGAAATCGGGGCAAAAGAGGGCAAATATGTCATTTGGGAGAATCAGGGGTCAAAGTGTAATTCTGGTGGAATTATTGCAGATTTGGTGATTAAGGAAGAATACATGGGCGCATTGTGATATTTGCCAGTCAAAGCACAGCAGTCAGCGCCACGTCAGCCCCTAGACGACGTCGTTTTGGCCATCTCGTGCGTCAGCATGACGTCAGCGATGGCGTCAGCGATGATGTCATCATCTTCTTCATGCAGACCGGGTCGAGCAGACCCGGTAACTCGACCCGGTGACCCGTAAACCCGGTTTTGACCCGGCGATGACCCAGACGGTTTTCGACTGTTTTTGACGTTTTTTTCGATGGATTTCCACCCAGAATGATGGCTAGAGCTTCCCCGATCAGATTCCCACCATTTTTGACCTCCCATGCACGTGATTTTCTCTCCACCAACTCACCTTCAAGGTCTTCAAACCTCCATGGCCGAGCTTGAGCTCCAAGGTTTTCTAGCGGCTTCTTTCCCGCCCCAAACACGTCCAAGCCCGCGGAAACTCAGCAAGCCTGCAATCCTGAAGGTTAGAACTCACCAAAAACCCTTCGTTTTCATGGTGACTTCACGCCGGCGAGAACAAACCCGCCGGCCAGAGTGCATGAAGTTGCCGAAAAGCCTGGAAGAAATGTAGCTCATCCCACTTGCTCTCCAATCAGATTAGCTTTAGTCTAGATAATTAATGATAACCTAGACTCACTTAACTAATCATCTCCCCGTGGGAACGATACCCTTACTCGTTACCCTTTACTACTCACACGACTCATACACTTGCGAAGGGTGAACCACCCACGTGCCCCTTTAGAATAACCGTAGTAGAATAGCGTAATTTATTGTAGCAATTATAGAACTGGTTTGGCGCGGTCAGCGATCGTAACGATTCATGCACTTGCGGATAAACTCGCACGTCTTATCATTTATGATAGTTTTTAGAACTATCGCATCACGTTCGCGGGGGCGCATCGCCTGCCAATCTGCATGCCTTTGTAATTAGGCATGGAAAAGGAAGAATATCTGATCCTAACTCATTTCGCCCAATCCTCTGAATTTCCATTTTCACTATAATTCCCACATCAATGGGCTGCCTCTCCATGATACAATGCAAAATCCAGGCTACCTCAAATGGAACTGTAGACCTGTGGGAAACCGGCCTAAGTGAGGAAACAATCCTCAAGTTGGATTGTTTGAGAGCGTATCTTTTGGACATCCAAATCGTCATAGGAACGATAGTCAAAGTGTTTGCAAAGTCTATCGAAATTTTCACATACAAGGGGTTTTTGGTAATCCCCTCTACCATCCGTTCTCGTAACTCCTCGAAATCCAACAATGTGGTCCCAAAATAGATGTTAATGTCCTCAGCATTCAAAAAGACGGGAACCCCTCTAACCAAAACTGGACCACCTCTCATGAACTCACTGGGGTTCATGCCCGCATAAAACTCCCTCACGAGTCTCTCACTATAATCAGGAGGAGTGGCTACTTATCCTCCTTATCCTATGTCCCTTACTGTCGCTGGGATGGGGGTATTTACCAATTCTTCCAAATTGATTCCCCTTTCAGGCCAAATCTTCTTCTCACTAAATGTTTCCATTCGGTCCTAAAAATCCTTGTTCAGAGTGCATTCTGGGACCGTCTTCTTCTTAGAAGTGGGGGTCTTACTACCTTTTCCTCCCCTATTTGGTAATTTCATCTTGGCTGCCATTGTGTCACAATTTCGGATAAAAAGTGTCAAACTAAATTTCGGCAGCATAACGGCGCTTCAACAACAATCCCACACTCTCCAATCTCCACAATCAATCACAAATACTTCCCCAATGTCTCAATACTCCAATATGCACAATACCACCACAAAAATCCAATCCTAGGCACTATTCACTTCAAATCAAACTCAAAACCACCCTTAATGTATCTAGATGCAACGTAGGATGATTGTGAATGGAAAAATTAAAGAACTAGAGTGATTGCTTACCAATTTCGACGATTTCGTGCGTGCCACGCTTGAGAAATTGAGAGAATTTGAGAGGAGGCGTTTTTGTTGTGTGTGGCGTTATGATTAGTGGCGACAACATATATGTTGTTCACCCTATGTCGCCATTTGTCCTCTCTGTCGCCATGGCGACCTCATGGCGACATCGATCAGGTCTAGTGCTTGTTGCATGTTGTCGCCATTTGTCCCTCTCTATCGCCATGGCGACCTCATGGCGACATCTCATTTCTTTAAATTGTCGCCATTTGTCCTCTTTGTCACCATGGCGACCTCATGGCGACAATCACTTATTTGCATTTTGGACCTGTTTCCTGCAAACTTCACTAATCATAACATAAGTTCATATTTCACAATATACAAACAAGGATATTGGAACATTTATTTGAAAACTAAACAAGCAAAAAGAAACACAACAAAAAGATAAAATAAAACACACAAATTTTATTCAAGGCAAAAAAAATGTAAAAGTGCAAGTCCGCACTACCACATCCTGTCATGCAAATTGGGACCATGATGCTCATTCCTAGGGTCAATCAAGCATGCATTTATCTTTCTCTTGACTACCCAAATTGGTCCCTTAGATTCAACCCGGACTTGGTTCACCAAATCCTTCCTAACCCAAACTTTCTTAACATGGTTAGGTTTCATCATAGGTCTAGCTTGTTCATAATTAGCATGCTTCAAAAATTCAAAACACCTAGATTTAACATGACCCTTTTTATGACAAAAATAACAAGATAGGGAAGAGAAAGGAATTCTCCCTTTTTGGATTGGAGCTTGAGGCTTTGAATGACCATCATTGGTGAGTGTCTTGATGGCTTGTTCCATCCGATCTATCTCCACCAAATAGTCACACTCCTTCACTTTGGTAATCTTTAATGCCAACTCTTTCTTGCTCAACTCCTCTTTGACCTCCTCTATTGTCTTGTTCTTGGCTTCAACACTCTCCTTGAGGATTCCTCTTCAAATTCTTTAGTGAGCTTGGCTAAATCCTCAAGCTCATGCATCATTGACTCATTTTCCAATGTAAGAGTCTTGTTGACGTTCTTCCATTTATGATTTTTCTTCAAAAGGTCTTCCACTTTCTTTTCAAGAGCATACTTCTCTGCCTTGAGTACCTCTACTTCAAGCATGAGCTCTTGATTGGCATTTTTGAGCCCTTCAATCTCAGAATCACCTACACTCTCTTCATCTTCTTGGTTACTCTTCTCATACATTTGCACAAAGTTGCTCACCTTTCCTCTTTTTATCTCCGGTGGTTGCACATCCACCACATTGCAACTCCCAATGCTCTTTAGATCATCGTTGCAAGTGATGGAATCAAGCTCAAGCTCTCTCTCAGATGAGTGCATCACGACTCTTCTCTTGCATACATTGATCTTCATTTGAGTGGTAGCCATAAAAGGTCTACCTAGCAAAACCTGCCATTTTGCTATATCATTGGATTTTTCTTCAATGTTTAACACCACGAAATTAGTCGGGACTACTATTCCATCCACTAGAATAGGTACATCTTTTATCTCTCCATGTGGTGCTCGAGAAGTTCGATCTGCCAACATAAGCTTATTCCTAGTTGGTTCTAGTCCTACCAATCATAACTTCTCATATAATGCCAAAGGCATCATATTGATGCTTGCACCCAAGTCAAGCATTCCCCTTAGTATTTCACTCTCTCTAACCGATATGGGGATCATCAACTTTTGCTTGGAAGGCTTCTTCAAACATCATTGCTTTATCTCTAGCTCCGTCCCTATTGATAAAATTCCCCTCATTGACTTGCTCAGTGTGGCTAGGAAACTTCCCTTTCTCCTGTTTTTGGAGGGCTTCGGTAATTTGCCCCATTTGAGTTTCCAACTTCCCAAATGATGCCTCTAGGTTGCCAAACCTTTGGCCACTAGCTTGCATAAAGTTTGTCAATGTGTGTTCGGATCTTTGGAAACCTTCCATCATCTCTTTCATTTCTTCATCCACGTTACAGCGAGGTTAATATGAGCTAGACTGAGCATTGTTGTTGTTATTCCAATGGTTTCCTCCCCAATGGTTTCCTCCTTGTGGATATCCACCCTGTTGATTTCCACCTTATTGATAACCACCTTGCTGATACCCGCCTTGTTGCTCTCTTTGATGGTATCCACCTTGATTGTTTCCGCCTTATTGGTATCCTCCTTGTTGGTTCCTAGGTTGTGGGTTCAATACGTTGTTGTTGTTGGACCAAGAGAGGTTTGGATGGTTTCTTAATCCTAGGTTGTAAGTGTTTGAATAGGGGTTATTGCCTTGACCTTGGAAACCCATAGCTTGTACCTCTTTTTGCTCTTATCCTTGATTCATGTCAGTGAATCCTTCACTATCACTGAATTGATCACTAGGGCTTGCCTCTTGTCTTCCTAGCATATTCACTCCAGTCTTAGGAAATCCCATGCTCTCAATGTAAGATGTCAAGGATTCCATCTTTTTATTCATCCTAGAGATCTCAATAGTGGTCTCCGTGCTAGCACTCACATCAAACTTTCCACCCCGAACACTATTTGCATTCCTCTGTTAAGAGTTTTGTGCTAACATCTCATATATCTCATATATCTCAATGGCGGTCTTCGTGTCATATGATCTTCCACAAGCATTATCAACTAAAACTTGAGAGAAACAAGTGAGACCACCTTGGAAACAAGATACCTTGTACTCATCTGTGAACTTGTGAGCAGGGCATTGAGCCAAAAGGAGTTGGTACCTCTCCCATGACTCATGAAAAAGCTCCCTTTCACTCTCATTGAAATCTGCTATCTTCACCTTAAGTTCCGTAGCCTTCCTAACTAGGAAAAATCTATTGAAGAACACCCCACATATTTGTCCCCAGCTTGTCAAGGATCCCGGCCTAAGCCCCATCAACCATTTCATTGCCAAGTCCTTTAGGCAATATTGGAAACACCTCATGTGAAGTTGCACCCTAGTTAGGCGCATGACTGGGAATGTCTCAATGATAGCACTGAATTCCTTCATGAATTGTAAACAATCCTCATTTAACTTCCCATAGAAGGAAGGTAAGAGGTTCACGTTCATAGTCCTTAGCTCATATCCCCTTGCAACCGGATCTAAGACAATTGGTGAAGGTTGATTCCCAATTGTGGGCAATGAGTACTCCCCCATGGTCATCCTTTGGCCTTGGTTAGTAGGAGTCTCTTTAGTCATCTCTTCCCTAAGAGGAGCTTCTTCCTCCCTCCTAGGGTCTTGTCCCTCTGTACTCATAGCTTGCCTAGGAATTTCTTCAAATTCTCTCACGCTTCTTTCAACACGGTTAGTACCGTCCAATGGTGGGTATAATCCTCTTCCTAAGGATCTCCTACCGTGCATACACCTAAGTCCCTGAAAATAGAATAGACGAAAGAAAACACAAAAAGGTAAAAAAGAACAATGAAAAATTAACAAACAAAAAAAAACGATATATTCAAAATAATTACTAACAATCTAAACTACACAGAAAAGTTAATCAATTTAACAATTGCTACCATTTCCCCGGCAGCGGCACCATTTTTTATGAGGTCATTTTGGTACTCAATAAAATACAATACATATATTTATGTGATCTTTTTGAAAATAATGTTTTACCACTTTGAAATCCTTTAGGATAGAAAACTTAGTAAATGGTAAGCTAGATTCGTTCCACAGGGAAATGAAGTAAAACGTTAGATTGATTAACTAATCTAAAATGCAATAACGTAAATCATAATGAGTAGATAGTGTGTGGCTTAAAATACCACAAAACATGCATAAAGTAAAAGTAACAAAAGTGATAGGCAAAATAGAATCTCAACAATCTAAGATAAGAAAAGTGGGTGAAATCAGTTAAGAGATACGCTAGGGAGTTAATGAAGTTGCAAGTGGATTAGGGGAGCTTTTTAATCTATCTTAAAGAACCAATCTCATATGGATTAACCTCAAAACAAGGTTTGGATTATTGTGGTTGGTATTCCCTACAATAATCCATCCTATTCATTGAATTCTTTAATCAAATAAGGTTGTCAATCCAAAGGTGATTATATAATAGATTATTCTAGCAAGATTATGATTAATAGGTTGATATACAAATCAATCATATAGTGACAAGAATCTAAAGATATAATAAAATAGAAAATACATAGAGATTAAATTAAAATATAGTCAAGCAAACCCCAAGTCCAAATGTTTCTAACACCAACCCCCTAGATTGGGGGTTTTAGCTACACATAGTTACAAATACGAAAATAGAGTAATAAATGAGGAAATCACCCGTAGGTCACCTTCTTTAATGCCCAATCATTTCCCTCATTAGATGCTCTTTTATGCAAAGTGTGATGTATGTCAAATGGTGTGTGACTAAGGTAATATGGTGAAGAATATGGTAAGAGAGGAATGGTTTGGTGAGGTAGGATAGATTTGGTGTTAAGTGTTTGATGGAAAAGGTAGTTCAAGGCTAGAAATGGAGGAATTTGGAAGTGGGAATTATGGAAGAGAAACTAGGTCTAAAAATGCTAAGAAAAAGTGTGCTTTCTAAAACTCTGTATATTTTTGTGTGTCTTCAAACTCAGAGAAGAGGGATATTTATACTGGTCTTAATTTTGTGCTGAAAATCGCTTGGGAAGCTGATGTGGCGGGAATGTCGCCATTTGTGTTGCCATGGCGACCTTTGTAGGGAAAAATACCGTAGTACACGCAGCGGAAGCGAGACTAAAAATAGATTTAGTATGTTTTAAAATTTTTCCTTTTTATGAACCTTAACCCTTTAATTAATTAAACATACATATAATCAACAAAAGAAGAATACCTTTTGTCGCGTGATCCGATTGACTTACGTCGATGGTAATCCGCAAGATCTTCAATCCTAGCATGAACGTGTGTAAGGATTCCCATATCTTGATTGGCTTATTTCGTGGACAAACCACGTATTGGGGATTGCATGTAAGGGTAGCTTAAGTGATTGGTATTCAAGCTCAAGACCCTCTCATGTCCTCAAGGTTGATAAGCACCAAAGGTAAACTTCTATGTGCTTAATTTGCTTTGAAGAGATTAGTTTCACACACACACAACTCATGCATAAATTTTATTCTTGTATGTTGTGTGTTTTATATGTGTGCATGCATGTTCTTGAACATCTCTTCTTGCATGTTTTATTTTGATTGCATCTTGTTCATTGAAATGCCATGACATGTTTAGGCATTAGGATGCATTCACTTCCCACACTTGCACTTCATTATTAGTCTTAAGTGTGGTGTAATTCGTTTCCGTTTGTGTGATCGGAAACGTCCGCGCTTGCACGATGGTGTGCATGTCTTAGCGCGATGGTTGACCACTTGAGAAGGTCTCATTATTCTCTTGGATAAGTGGTAGTTTTGATTTGATTGTTTGGAGTAAAGTGTCTAGTTTCAAAAGATTAGATTTTAATGTTTTAAATGTTTTTTCAAAACTGACCTTTGCATGGTCTTGTGACCATAACTTTTTATACAAAGCTTCAAAATGAGTTTTGAAAATTTCCGTACAAACTAGACACCCATACCTTTCCAACGGTATATTATTCGTAATATTTCATGACCGTTTGGATTGGTTTTAAAATCTCCAAAGTTACAACCAAAACAGGGCAACTCTGTTGTTGTCCGTTTCTGACCTTTGGTCACTCAATTGACCATAACTTTTTCTACAGACATCAAAATTCCATTCTGTAAAAACAAGTAGAAAGTAGACATCCATACCTTTCCAACGATATATCATATGAAAGGTTTTGATGTCGTTTGGTCATGTTTCGAAGCGCTCGAATATTGAGTCGCTGCACTGACGCGAGTACCGCGAAAATGCCCATAATTTTTCCATTTCTTCCAAAACGACATAGTTTCATTTGGGCATTATAAATACATATCTTTCTCATAATTTTGAGAGGAGAGCCACAAAATCAAACCCTAGAGAGAGAGGCTCCTTATTCTTGAGAGAGAAAGAGAGACTTGAGAGAAAAAGCTTAAAGATTACATCTTTATCTCTCTAAACCCATTCCCACATGCACAAATCATCATCTAGGCATCATCTAGGTTCATCTAGCATTGCTAATGCATGGGTATTCTTCAACACACATGGTATGATTTGTTGAACACTTTTATCTTACATAATTAGTGTTTCTACTTATCAATTTTATCTCATTTATTACTTGTATGTGTTTAGATTAATTTCTACATACATGATTGAGATTATGTGTTGATTGGGTTATTTATGTTAGCTAGGTTTTCATGCCTATTTTATATCTAGCTAATTAATCTCATTATATGATTGAGATTATTTTTAATAGCTTAATTGATTAGGTCATTATTGCCTAAAAGCTATGCCATAAACATTCTTGTGTGATTTATTTATAACTAGGTTGATAGATTGTTTTTTAATCAACTAGTTAATCTTTTGAATGTTTGTGGGTTTTTTGTGATAGCTTTGTATCTAGGATTGGTTATCCTTTACTTAGCTAAAGTTGTATGCCATGACATATAGCTATTTTCATATCTAGGATTGATTTAAATTGAATATATCATCATCCTAGATAAGCATCTAAGGTTCCCTAGCCTTGTTTGTTAATTGAATATTCATACATATTCACATAGGGTTGTGCATCTCTTTTGAGAGATTGAAGTCTTGTGTGATTGACCGGGATTAGGTCGGACACCGGGAACAGGTGGTCACATAAGCAATTGGACTAGAGCCACTTTTAAAGGCCCGCGTGGTAGAAGTGGGGGGTTATTGACCGGAGTGTTAGACGAGGTCTACATAGGTTGTAAACTCCATTTCAATTAGTGGATTTCGAGGTCCGAGTGTGGCGCACTAAACAGCCCGTGGTTTTTCCCAGTGGTTGGGTTTCCACGTAAACATCAAGTGTCATTTATTATTTCCGCATCTTATTACACTTGTATGTATATTTGACTTGCTAGGGGTATTTTCGTAAAATTGACATGCACACGAAAATTGGGTAATAATTAGCTAAAATCTATTCACCCCCCCTCTAGCTTTATATTAAACACGCCTCCAGGACTTTTCAATTGGTATCAGAGCGGGTTCCTAGACATACATAGGTGATCTTAGCTCATTTTTGGTGTGTTTTGCATTTGTGTGATTCTTTGATCATTCATACATTTTGCATACATTTCATCAATTCATTATACACTATGAGTGGAATTGGTGGTTCAAATGAGGCTGCTTCGAGCGTAAGGCCACCCCTCCTCACCGGCATAAATTACTCCCAATGGAAAGGGAAGATGGAGGCATATGTGTGTCAAATCCATGATAGGGCATGGATGGCCATTGAAGATGGATATTCGCCTCCTATGATGACTCCCACGGGTGGAGGAGAAGAAGTACTCAAGCCTAAGGCCCAGTAGTCACCTGAAGAGTTTGAGACTTCAAAATGGAATAGGAAGGCATGGCATGCTCTTCTATGTGCAGTGGATGAAAATCAGTACAAACTGATTCAGAACACTAGGATAGCCAAGGAGGCATGGGATATCCTAGAGGTTGCACATGAGGGAACCGATGTGGTTAAGGATTCCAAGCTACAAGTCCTTCAAACGCAATTTGAGTTGCTTAAAATGGAGGAGGACGAGTGCTTCAATGACTTTGAAGTCAAGTTGATGGATATTGTGAATCAAAGCCATCAACTCGGTGATCCTTATTCGGATAGGAGAGTTAAGCAGAAAATTATGAGGTCTCTCCCCGCTAGGTTCGAATCAAAAGTGACGGCTTTAGAGGAGAATAGCACATATAAGGATATGAAGCCGAGCGAGGTGATTGGAAGACTCCTCGCCTATGAATCTAGGAAGGCTCCTAGTATTTCACCTCCTAAAAAGCAAAAAGGAATTGCTTTGAATGCTTCCAAGGTTGTGAAGGAGGAAAAAGGTGACTCGGACCAAGACATGGCTTTGCTACTTAGAAGATTTAAGAAGTTTGTCAAGTTCGAGAATAAGGGTGTTGGATCCAAGGGCCAAGACTTGAAGAAAAAAGCTCCCTTCAAGAATTTTGAGCCTAGGAAAGAGCATAGTGAGAAGAAAGGGGTCCAATGCTATGAATGTGGTGGTATAGGTCACATCTCACCGGATTGTGGGAACTTGAAGAACAAGATGGCAAAAGTGATGGCCACCACTTGGAGTGAAAGTGATGACTCCGAAAATGGAGACAAGTCATCAAGTGATGATGAGCTTACCATCAACTACACGGCTTTTGGGGCCATTTGTGTAGATGGCAAAATTGTTGGTAAGAATGACTTGACTAGTGATCCCATAGAAGAAAAAATTGAAGAAGTAGCTCTAGAGAAGATAAATGTAGCTACTCATTGGGATATGGCTCTCATTGACTCAAGAGACCATGGTGAAGGTCTTAATGGAGGAAATGACTCCATTAGTGAGAAAGAGAGTGGAGGAGATAACTCAAGTGAAGATGACTCCTCATCTAACTCTACAAATGGAAGTGTAGAGAAAATGGATGTAAATGACTTCATAGTCAAGTGTGAAAGTTCATTGAAGAAGAACAATAGAAAATTGAAGATTTTAGAGGATGAAAATCTTGAACTTTCAACACACAATGACCACTTAAGTAATCAAGTGGAGGCATCCAAGAAGATTGAAGACAAGCTAAGGGATGAGCTAGCTATGTCTAAGAGGAATGAAGAAGGGTTGAAAAGAGAGCTTGATGAAGCTATAAAGTCATTGACTAGGATGACTACAAGCACCAAGAAACTTGACCATATTCTTGGTGGTGGAAAGAACCCTTGTGACAAGAGAGGTATTGGGTATGAAGAAACCAAGGAGATCACTACTCCAACCAAGACCGTCTTTGTCAAGAGTTTGGGCAAGATAGAAGCCTCGCCGGTGCACACTCCTAGGAAGAAAATTGATCTAGGACAATGTTCAAAAAGTGCACAAGTCAAGGTAGCTCCAAAGAGACAACCTCAAGCTCAAAAAGTTCCTCAACCAAACTTCCCTCAAGCTCACATTCATCAAGGGAAGAGGCCAATCATGCAAAATGGATCAAGGAAGCAAGCAAGAACCGCTCAACCACAAAGTCATGGGAAGGCTCCTATGCATGCACAAGGACATGGTATGAATTCTAAATTTATCCCTACATGTCACTTTTGTGGTATTCATGGTCACATTAGACCAAATTGCTTTCATTTCATTAAATTATGTAGAATCAAAAGCATGATTGAAAAGAGAATGACAAGAGCTAGAATGCATGCTAATAGGAAGGAAAATATTCATATTCATGATCCTATTATTTCTAGAACTCTTGAACCATTGTCCACTAAGAAGAAAAAAGTCATATCTATGTGGATAAGGAAAAATGAACCCGCTTGCTACGAGACTAACAAGTCTCAAATAGGTTCATCCAAGTCAAATGGACTTGGGAGGTCCATAGGACCTCATGACCTTCATTGATGAAGGATGATGATGACCCCATATGGGGAACTCAAGCAAAGAGAGCTAATTGCATACTTGTTGCATGCAAACATTTGAAAAATCTTATGCTTCTTTGTTGATTGCTTGAGTAAGCTTGGTTGCACATATGTATATATGTTTTCATTTCAATAAGTGTGAACCTTGCTTGTTTACAATCTATGTCATATTTATGTTCAAACATGCATTTTTGGACTAAGAGATTTACATAGGAAGTATGATTTGAATGACCTATAGTTACCTCCATGACATGATGATTCTTAATGACATGCTAATGAATATTGAAAAGCATGAAATTCATATGACATGCTCAAATGAAAAAGCATGAATTGATGATTGCAATTTTTTTAAATGCAAAACTTGTGTGAAAAAGCTTATGAGACTCAAAATGAATAAAGGATCTTGCATCCGTTCAAAGGAATTTATATTCCAAATTGTCTCTCTTTCTTTATTGGTTGAACATGTCTACTATCATACGGGTTTCATTCCCGGAAAAATCAAATAGAGTGCAAAGTTGCTCATGACATGTTTGACCTATAAAGTTGGATATAGTTGCTCATAAATTAAAATCAATGAAAACTCTATATCCTTGCTTTTCTCATGACAATGGTGAAATTGGTTTGAATTCTTATTAGAAACCTTTGTCATTTGCTTTGCCAAATACCATTGTATTTTGGACTTGAATGCTACATGTCTTATATGCAAAGCATTTTTGATTCACACATTTTATCAAAATAAATCTCCTTGTTTCTCTCCATTTGATAGAGTTGCATAAAGTGCATTTAATGATTATGCAAATGACTTGAATGCTATCATCTCTCTTTGCTAAGTGACCCGGTTGGGGACTACTCCTTTGCCTATATCATGACAAAAAGGGGGAGTAGAATGGTGGTAAGGGGAGTTGGGGAGACAATACATTGAGGGGGAGTAACCCTTTGAGGGGGAGCATTGCATTCATCAAACATTGCATGATGTTGTTTGTTGTACTTAAATTTCTTAGAATGCAAATGCTTGTTTTTATTCTCACTTGATTCATCTCACTTTTTACTTGAATTGGAAAGTATAGAAACCTTGCTTTCAGGGATTGATTGATCTACTTGAGATTGAAGACTTCAAGATTATTTTTATATATCTCTTTGTAAAGTAGAAAATCATAGTAGACCCATAGTTTCTATTTTGTTGTGAGGAATCAATGTGAGTGGTGGTTTTGTCACGAAATAGCCAAAGGGGGAGATTGTAAGGATTCCCATATCTTGATTGGCTTATTTCGTGGACAAACCACGTATTGGGGATTGCATGTAAGGGTAGCTTAAGTGATTGATATTCAAGCTCAAGACCCTCTCATGTCCTCAAGGTTGATAAGCACCAAAGGTAAACTTCTATGTGCTTAATTTGCTTTGAAGAGATTAGTTTCACACACACACAACTCATGCATAAATTTTATTCTTGTATGTTGTGTGTTTTATATGTGTGCATGCATGTTCTTGAACATCTCTTCTTGCATGTTTTATTTTGATTGCATCTTGTTCATTGAAATGCCATGACATGTTTAGGCATTAGGATGCATTCACTTCCCACACTTGCACTTCATTATTAGTCTTAAGTGTGGTGTAATTCGTTTCCGTTTGTGTGATCGGAAACGTCCGCGCTTGCACGATGGTGTGCATGTCTTAGCGCGATGGTTGACCACTTGAGAAGGTCTCATTATTCTCTTGGATAAGTGGTAGTTTTGATTTGATTGTTTGGAGTAAAGTGTCTAGTTTCAAAAGATTAGATTTTAATGTTTTAAATGTTTTTTCAAAACTGACCTTTGCATGGTCTTGTGACCATAACTTTTTATACAAAGCTTCAAAATGAGTTTTGAAAATTTCTGTACAAACTAGACACCCATACCTTTCCAACGGTATATTATTCGTAATATTTCATGACCGTTTGGATTGGTTTTAAAATCTCCAAAGTTACAACCAAAACAGGGCAACTCTGTTGTTGTCCGTTTCTGACCTTTGGTCACTCAATTGACCATAACTTTTTCTACAGACATCAAAATTCCATTCTATAAAAACGAGTAGAAAGTAGACATCCATACCTTTCCAACGATATATCATATGAAAGGTTTCGATGTCGTTTGGTCATGTTTCGAAGCGCTCGAATATTGAGTCGCTGCACTGACGCGAGTACCGCGAAAATGCCCATAATTTTTCCATTTCTTCCAAAACGACATAGTTTCATTTGGGCATTATAAATACATATCTTTCTCATCATTTTGAGAGGAGAGCCACAAAATCAAACCCTAGAGAGAGAGGCTCCTTATTCTTGAGAGAGAAAGAGAGACTTGAGAGAAAAAGCTTAAAGATTACATCTTTATCTCTCTAAACCCATTCCCACATGCACAAATCATCATCTAGGCATCATCTAGGTTCATCTAGCATTGCTAATGCATGGGTCTTCTTCAACACACATGGTATGATTTGTTGAACACTTTTATCTTACATAATTAGTGTTTCTACTTATCAATTTTATCTCATTTATTACTTGTATGTGTTTAGATTAATTTCTACATACATGATTGAGATTATGTGTTGATTGGGTTATTTATGATAGCTAGGTTTTCATGCCTATTTTATATCTAGCTAATTAATCTCATTATATGATTGAGATTATTTTTAATAGCTTAATTGATTAGGTCATTATTGCCTAAAAGCTATGCCATAAACATTCTTGTGTGATTTATTTATAACTAGGTTGATAGATTGTTTTTTAATCAACTAGTTAATCTTTTGAATGTTTGTGGGTTTTTTGTGATAGCTTTGTATCTAGGATTGGTTATCCTTTACTTAGCTAAAGTTGTATGCCATGACATATAGCTATTTTCATATCTAGGATTGATTTAAATTGAATATATCATCATCCTAGATAAGCATCTAAGGTTCCCTAGCCTTATTTGTTAATTGAATATTCATACATATTCACATAGGGTTGTGCATCTCTTTTGAGAGATTGAAGTCTTGTGTGATTGACCGGGATTAGGTCGGACACCGGGAACAGGTGGTCACATAAGCAATTGGACTAGAGCCACTTTTAAAGGCCCGCGTGGTAGAAGTGGGGGGTTATTGACCGGAGTGTTAGACGAGGTCTACATAGGTTGTAAACTCCATTTCAATTAGTGGATTTCGAGGTCCGAGTGTGGCGCACTAAACAGCCCGTGGTTTTTCCCAGTGGTTGGGTTTCCACGTAAACATCAAGTGTCATTTATTATTTCCGCATCTTATTACACTTGTATGTATATTTGACTTGCTAGGGGTATTTTCGTAAAATTGACATGCACACGAAAATTGGGTAATAATTAGCTAAAATCTATTCACCCCCCCCTCTAGCTTTATATTAAACACGCCTCCAGGACTTTTCAACGTGGATCACTTAGGAGCGTGGTCTCCCTTTTCTTTGAATTGCAAACCTGAGAATGGACAAACAAACTTTTCTTTTTCTTTTGTTAGTCACAAAACAATCAAAAGAAAACTAAGATTATTCCGGTCACTTTTGAGTTCTCAATCTAATGATCGAAACTCGCGTGAACCTAAATCGATGTTGTACACACAAACTTATTGATGAACAAGCAATTAGTGTACCATCAAAGAATCTATTCACTCTTTTTTGTTTTTAGTAAAATAAAATCACTTTCTATGAAATGAGAAGAAGAAGAAAATTGTCTCAAGAACAACTCATCGGGTGGCCGAATTCTATATCTGTGAATATATAGGTGGCCTAAATTTTCCTCTCCTTGTCTTTTAGGGTTGCCGAAATCTTGCTCTTTTTTTTCACTAGGGTTGCCGCAAATCACCCTCCTAAAAAGGTTTGTGTTGCACCCTAATTTCCATAAAAGAATAGACTTCAAACCCTAATCCAACTCATAGATATTTTATTCTTTTTATTGACTAAATTAAAAGACTTCTTATTTGATTAAATAAATAAAATTAATTATTTATTTTCTTACCAAATAAGTCTTTTACTTTTAGTATACTACTAACAATAGTATAACTCTAGGAAATATATTACCTGTTCAGAAAAAGATTTGTTTCTTAATTAAACAATTAATTAACAAATTAATTAATTCTTATTTAATTAAACAATGAAAACAAAATAATATATAGGCTAATATATTAACCTTGCCGCCCCACTTGTCTAAAATTGGGCCTAATATTATTTTCTTATTTCATTTAATCCATTGGACTTTAAATAAAAAGCCCACATGTGAGCCAGACCCATTCTTACTAAAAGAAACAAACCCACATGTCTTTCATTAATATATTAATATAATTGAGCAGCCCATTACATAAATAATGTGCAAATTATATTCTTAATGTATTAAATGCAATTCTAGATGGACCCTTAAATTGGTCTGGTAGAATATATCAAGTGATCCATGCAAGTCCGTGTGGATTGGGGATCTTGGCGGGCTATCTAAATTTAAGTTTCAATAGACACAACCTAATCACAATCAACAAATGATTCACTTAGGTCCGATCCATTAATTTTAACTCATTCCACTAAAGAGCTAAAATTGAACTCTTAAATAAAGATAGAAAAGGAAGATGTTCCTCATTCATACCCTAGACAATCATGTTGGAGATAGTGTATCCTCGTGATTAATATCAGTAATCGCCAAGAGTTCATAGACCACCTATAACTCTCCAAGTTACCATATTTACTCATATGACCACGTTTTGAACTTGGATATTTTGACTTGTCCAGAAACCATGTTTTCAATAGACACTATCGAAAACTCAACGTTGAGATTTAATATCCAATTACCTCAAAACATCCATATGATGATATTATACTCTCATTTATTAAATGGAGCCACGATGTCCATATCTATAAATGAAATCCTCTATCGATTAACAAATGAATATCACCAAACTATCGAGGATAGACTATGCGATATAATCGTACTCATTGATAACTCAAATGATATCACTTGCAACCATAAGTCCATCATTTATCTCAGGATTAAGATAGACTCTCCGATTGTCCTGATAATGAAAAGACTATTATCTATTAACGGTTCTAGATAAAGCTTTTCATTGTGATCCAGTTCAATGCACCCAGTGCATTAGATCCTTTTGCTCGAAGACACTCCGATGATTTTAGACTCATCATATCTCATTTGATCCCACTCAAATGCTAGCAAAAGAATTCTACAACTTTAACAAGATAAAGGTGCCCAACCTTTAACTTAAGTTGTGAACATTATTCAAGACTAACTAAAGAATTGTGTCTACCACATACATATCCAGATGTACGAACAATTCTTCTTTTCTCATAGTCTTTAGACCTTATGATTATTTACTTTGACAATTATAATATTAAACTATAAATGCTATACGATTTGTTAAACCAGAAATCACTTTATTAATATGAAAAAGATTGTTAATTACAAAATTACACTCTTGCTATTGAGCATAATCCTAATTGTATTCATAATAAATGTCTCAATAGTACAAGTACATATAAAAGATACAAATACAATGAAAGATCTTGTCTCACAAGAATTGTAATCAATTACAATCACTTCAAGATCAATTTGATTAAAGTAAACAAATATCAAAGAGATAAGGAAAGAGAAACTTGACATATGATATTTTAACATGGTAAAACCTCCGAATAGGAAACATCCACGGGTTGAATCCACAACCACTGGCAAAATGTTTTTCACTAGTTAAATAAGAGTACACCCTCAAATGTAACCAACTTTCATGTATCACAATATATTGGATATCCCTCCTATCTATTCCCACTAGAGAGAAACTTGCCTATTCTCTAACCGAGACACATTGCATGCCTATAGAGAATATCCATGCTCGGACTTACTAGAGGCCTCACACCTCACGCTAAGACTTCCCTTGCTCTATGTTGAAGAATCACTTAACAACAAGAGACTTTTCTTGCTTGGACTTATAGGAGCCTCACACCTTAAGCCAATACTTCCCTTGCTTGTCTAATCGGAGCCTCACACCCCTAGACAAGACTTTGCTCGGACTTACTTAGAGGCCTCACACCTCTTAGCCAAGACTTCCCTTGCTTGGACTTATTAGAGCCTCACACCCTTAGCCAAGACTTCCACCTTTTACAAGGCAAGTGATCTATGTGATGCAAATGATGCAAGCACAAACAACATAGGACATATGATCAATATGAGCCATGGAAACTAGAATTAGACAATGAGCACACAATGTATGATATTCTAGTTTACAATCCAAGAAATGCAATCACACAAGATGATGCAAGAACATATGAAATGTATGGATCATCTACAAATCATGTAGACATAGACTTAGTCATGTGAGCACACAAGTCAAATATTGTCTAGTAATAAAAACACATGAATTAAAACCTAAAGCATATGAAACACCTAACACATGTGATTCCTCGTTTCATTCACAAAGCTAATACATGAATGAATCATATCCATTAAGCACATATTCAAGATATTAGAAACATACACCAAAAATACTAAAATCACAAAACATGATCAATGAATATTCTAGCAATTAAGTATTTATAGCAAGGATGTAATGAATAATCAATTAAATCCTAGATAGCTCTAAACATTAAATCAAATGTGCTAATCCTAGATTTGTTCAGTTAAAGGATCCAAGCACAAGACAAGGTTATTAATCATAAAATAGATCAATCAAGTTACAAATAACCCTAGATATCAAGCTAAGCACAATACAACTCTCAAACATGTGAAATACTAGAATCATAGAAAACTAGTTCACATTTGTCTCTAATTAGATTTGATTATCTTTGATATGAAGCTATCCTTCTCAATAGCATTCATCATACATACACATACATATTGAAGAAGAAAACCCAAGGTAATTGAAGATCATAATAGATGAAATCACAAAGTTTGGTTCAATACCTTGAAATCCTGAGCTGGTTCGGTTATGAGAATAGAACTACCACAAAACTTGATCAAACAGATGAAAAATCTATTGGAGAAGGTAGGGAACTTGATTATGAAGATTCTCCAACTTGAATCACTCGATTCGGAATCTGAATGAAAAAGTTATGGTGTTTGGAGGAAGAGAAAGTTGGAGAGAAAAATTCTGCACATTTTTTTTTTCTTCTTTACAATTACAAAGTGTGAGAGAGGGAATATTTAAAAGAGATGGGAGAGAAAATGAAAGATAGTGGGGCCCACTTGGGAGGTGGTTCTTTTCCATCCTCGTGGAGGCACGTGGCCACCCTAGGGAGGCCGAAAGCCTCCCTTCCCGTGGCGGCCACACACCTCCATGGGATGGCCTCCTTTTTGGCCTTCTCTCATCTCACTTTTCTCCTCGTGCTCCCCTCACGTTCTTCAACTGTCCTTTGGCCTCCGAACTCGGAATTCGAATTCATTTTCGGATTAAGAATCGTAACTCACTTATACACGAGGAAGACTATGAAACTTTGACAATTGGATGTGAACTCGACTCGATATACGAAGACGAAGACAATGCATTGTAATGGAACGTAAAGTTTTGTAACTTCCTAGTTTGAACTCGAAATCTAATGAGCGAGTATCCAAAACGATCAAAACTCAACAAGGAATCATTTAAGAACATATTCAATTCCAAATCACTTACACACTGACACACTTTTTACGGACTCTGTCCCCGGTGTATTGAAACGCTCCGGATGGTACTACGAAATGGATATATAAATGAAGTGTGCGAGTGTAAAAATCACCCTTCGCAAGTGTACGAGTCGTTGTCGAGTATAGCAGACACAAGTAAGGGAATCATTACCACGAGGAGGTATGGTACCTTAAGTCGGTTCTAAGTCTTAGATAATATATACAATATATTTACACTAATTACATGCAAGAAAAGTAAAATCGTGGTTGTAGGACGGACAGCTTCGAAATCATAGTTAAACCAATCTAAAGGCAAGGATTCGAAAATTCAATTAAACTAAATCAAGAGCAAAGCAAATAAACTAAACTAAAGCCACTACAACTAAATCAACTAAAATCCAATTAACTACAATTATCACTAGAAAACTACAACTAAGGTTATCAACTAATTCATGTAAAGATTAAAACTAAACTACAAGAAGTAAATAATCAACTAATAGCTAAATTAACACAATTAAGATCAACTAACTACAAAGCATGTAAATGAGAGCTCAACTAAACTAATACATCAACTAATTACATATATAGATAATCACACCAAAATTCCAACAAGTATTAGTTACAAACTTTAATAGAAATCAAAGAGAAAAATAAAGAGAAGGAAACACCATGAAGGTCTTCAATGAGCTCCAACTCTATCTTCAACACCAAGAGATCCAATAGTGCAACAATGGTAGCTTGGTGACATATTTGTGTGAGAAAATGTTTGTGTGTTGGATGTGAGGGAGATTTTATCTAAAAACTATTTCTAGATCTAAGTGTATTTCTAAGTGTCTAGATATTTTCTAAGTGTCTAACTAGATTCTAAGTTCAATAAGTGGTGTATTTATAGAGGTTGAAGGTTAGGGCATTAATTGGGGTTGAAAAGTCAAGTTTGCCCTTTAAAAAAATGACATGGTCTGCAAGAAGATATTTGTGGCCGACCTAAAGTGCGAGTACGTGCTAACAGTCCCATCTCGCAGTCCCAACTCGCAGTACACTTTAGGTAACATTTGCGACCAAAATCTGCGACTTCGTTCTCGCAGTTCTCAGCTCGCAGTTCAAAGTGCGAGCTCGTGCACAAAATGTGTGACTTCGTTCTCGCAGTGCTTAGCTCGCAGTGGGGTCTGGAATGGATTTGCGACCAAAATCTGCGAGTACAAACTCGCAGTCATCATCTCGCACATTTTTCTGCTCCGCGCACTAGTCGCTCAAATGGGCATAACTTCTTCTAAAAAGCTCGGAATCATGATCCATAAAGTTTTCTGAAAACTAGACTCCCAGGGCTTTCCGAAAACATGTAGCTCGACACCAAATTCAATCCAAGGAGGGAGATATGGCTTTTGCTAGATAGTTATTCTGCACACGCCATCTCAATTTCAGCTCGTTTTCCTCCTTTTTGCCTTCAAACCTTCACTTTAGGCTTAAACACCTAACTTTAGAGAAATTAACTGTAAGGATTCCCATTGTTTTTAATTGGCTTATTTCGTGATCAAACCATATTTGGGGATCATGTAAGGGTAGCTTAGGAATGTGTTCAAGCTCAAGGCCCTTGCAAGTGTTAAGCACTCCGAAGGTAATACTCTAAGTGCTTACTTGTCTTGAAGAGATAGTTGCACACACTCACAACTCATGCATATGCTTATTCCTTGTATGTTGTGGTTCTTATGGTTGTACATTAATGCTCAATTAACATCTCTTCTTGCTTGTTATTTTGATTGCATCTTGTGATTACATGTCATAGCATTTTAGGCTTTTAGGATGCATCTTAATTTACCTTTTTACCCCTTGCATGATTTCTTGTGGGGTTCAAAGGTGTGGGCTGTGCGCTGGTCCTCAAGCGCCTGACCAGCGCAGCTCACCAGCATAAAACGCCCAGTGGCGTGCCGCTGGTCGGCCGCTGGTCCACCAGCGCTGGCCCACCAACGCAGATCACCCAATGGTCTGTCGCTGGTCGTGCGCTGGTCCACACCAGCGCAAGCCCACCAGCGCTAATCGCCCAGCGGTGCTCCGCTGGTCTGGCGCCTGTGTGAGCGCTTGTCGTCCAACGCCCTTGCAAAAATGTGCTTGTGCGTTGGTCCTGCGCCTGTCGTCCAGCGCAGGTCCACCAGCGCACAGAGCAATTTTTTGGCACGTTTTCAAAACGACCTCACTTCACTTATGGTCTCTATATATATGCTAACTTAATTTTAGGTCATAAAAGAGAGTTCATATTCAAGCTTCATACTTAGGATATTTTTCAAGACAAGAAAAATACACAAAGAACTCATTTTTAATTACTCAAACACCTTTTCATGATCATCAATCATCATCTAGCATCATCTTTGATCATCTAGATGTCATCTAGCATGGATTCTTCATCATACTTTGCTTGGTAAGCTTTTCACTAATATCTTACATATTTTGTGTTTATCTTATCTAGCAATCTCAATTAATTACTTGTTTGTTATTTTGTATGCTTTGGATACAAGATTGAGATTAGTATGATGTATGTTTGAGAAGTTGTATTGTGCTAGCATATTAGGTTTGGTGCTTAATATTGATTAGCTAAACTAATTGACATGTCATTTAGTTTTGATATCTAGGATTGTTCTTAATTGCAAATTCATCATCTTAGATAAGCATATAGGGTTTCCCTTACTCTATGTTGCATTTGGATATTCATATATTCACTTAGGGTTGTTATTCTCTTCTAGAGAAAGTAAGTCTTGTGTGTAGCAACCGGGATTAGATTGCTTAGATCGCAAGCAAATTGGACTAGGTTCACTCATACCGGGATTAGGTAGGTGTGTGATTACTTCCGGGATTAGGTTGTAATTGTTTACACATTTAGTGGATTCGAGGTTCGAGTGTGGCTTACTTACTAGCCCGTGGTTTTTCCCGTGAGGGTTTCCACGTAAAAATCAAGTCTTATTTAATTTCCGCATATTTTACTTGATTTATTACTTTATCTATTTAGGGGTAATTTCGTAATTTTGACTATCACAAAAAATTGGGTAAAAAGCGTAAAATCTATTCACCCCCCCCCCCCCCCCCCTCTAGATAGTTTTATACACACCGTGCTATATTTAGTTTCATTAACCTACACAAGGCTAAAACACATATTATATACACAAAAATGCTTGAAACCGAGCACAAAAGGTAGGAAATAGGGGCCTAAAATAGGTACATAAATGTACCGATCACACACAAACAAATAAACACAAGATCACACAAGTATGCAATTTCCTAGGCATAGTCCTAGTACATGCATTTCTACAATGTATGACAATATGAGATCAATGCATGAGCATACTAAAACAAGTGAATGTGTTATACTAATTTGGCGCAACGATGTAGAGACACTTATGAATGAATTGTGTGTGTGTGCGCGCCTAAGCCTTGTAAGAGGAAAGAGGTCTTATTACCTTTGTAGTCAATAGCGCTTTCCTCGTACGAAGACATCACTTTGCTTGAACCGTTGTCCATCTTCACTTGAAGCTTAATAAACCACACAACTAGGACAACTAAACAATACAAAGAAAATAACATTTTGATATAGAATAATGCCAACTAAAACCAAAATCCTAACAGTGAGAGAGGATGTGCAGGCCAACAAAGCTAGGAACGGATGTGCAAGCCTGCTAAGCCAGCATCATGACTGGTTAAACATACATTAAATATTTAGCATTATGTGTAAAATCTTATTAAATGAAATTTCATTACATCAAATGTAGGGATGGAAAAATAGGCTGGGTCTTCTGGACCCAAACCTTACCTTCATCAATACAGTTTAGGTATAGAACCAGACCGTAATTCTTCGGACACGCATTTTACCCTAATTTCCAGACCCGCATTATTTGTGGTGAGGTTAAGGGTAAAGATGATGGTCTAAATCAGACCCTGTAAGATCTTAGATTTGTGTTGGCTTGATTCCATTGCAAAACACTTTTTGTTTGTATTGCTTAGTTGCTTAGGTGTTTCATGATTAGATCAAGCTTCAAAGAAGGAAAGCAACGTCGCATGCAAAGTTCGTCTTCAAGAGGAAATGTGCTTATTTGGATGCTAAGGTATCGAGATACTTCTTCCTCTTGCAAGGCATAATTGCACACACACACAATTCATACATGTGTGTCCCTGCATCATAGTTCAAACATTTGGTATAACACATTTACACACTTCTTAGTATGCACATGCATTGATCTCTAATAGATAAACAATGTATAATTGCATGCTTTGTGACTATCTCTTTGATATGGCATGCTTGTGTGAATTAGTGTTTGTATGTTTCCGTATTTTTATATTTGGACTTGAATATGCTCTATTACAATTCCTTATTGAGTTCCGGTCGTTTCGGTTACTTATTCATAAGGTTTCGAGTCCAAACGATATAGCTACGCTACTTTTTGTTCTCATTCGTTGAGTTGACTTCATCGTCGTTTTCCGAGATGATTTCTCAACCATTTTTCAAAGTTGTGTAATCATCGTTATGCATGAGGGAGTCATGGTTTGTAATCCAAAAACATATTCGAAATCGGAGTTCGGATGCCCAAGATACGGCTGAAGAACGTAAGGGAGCGCGCGAGAGGCAAAGGTGGCCAATAGGCCACGTGTGGCCCAAGCCGTGGACGGCCAGAGGGGCTCTCTGAAACTAATTATACCACGGTGTGTATAAAACTATGTAGAGGGGGGTGAATAGATTTTAAGCTTATTACCCAATCTTTCGTATTAAGTCAAAATTACGAAGTTACCCCTAAATAGATAAAGCAATAAATCAAGTATAAAATGCGGAAATTAAATAAGACTTGATTTTTACGTGGAAACCCTCACGGGAAAAACCACGGGCTAGTAAGTAAGCCACACTCGAACCTCGAATCCACTAAATGTGTAAACAATCACAACCTAATCCTGGAAGTAATCACACACCTACCTAATCCCGGTATGAGTGAACCTAGTCCAATTTGCTTGCGATCTAAGCAACCTAATCCCGGATGCTACACACAAGACTTACTTTCTCTAGAAGAGAATAACAACCCTAAGTGAATATATGAATATCCATATGCAACACAGAGCAAGGGAAACCCTATATGCTTATCTAAGATGATGAATTTGCAATTAAAGCAATCCTAGATATTACAAACTAAATGACATGTCAATTAGTTTAGCTAATCAAGATTAATCACAAAACCTAATTAGCTATCACAATACAACTTCTCAAACATACATCACACTAATCTCAAACTTGTATTCAAAGTATATAAAATAACATACAAGTAATTAATTGAGATTGCTAGATAAGAGAAACACAAAATATGTAAGATATTAGTGAAAAGCTTACCAAGCAAAGTATGATGAAGAATCCATGCTAGATGACATCTAGATGATCAAAGATGATGCTAGATGATGATTGATGATTATGAAAAAATGTTTGAGTGATTAAAAATGAGTTCTTTGTGTATTTTTCTTGTCTTGAAAAATATCCTAAGTATGAAGCTTGAATATGAACTCTCTTAATTGACCTAAAGTCAAAGTGGCATATATATAGGGGCCATAAGTGAAGTGAGGTCGTTTTGAAAACACGCCAGAAATTGCTCTGTGGGCTGGTGAGCCTGCGCTGGACGACAGGCGCACGACCAGCGCACAAGCACAATTTTGCACAGGCGCTTGACGACCAGCGCTCAGACAGGCGCACGACCAGCGGCACACCACTGGGCGATTAGCGCTGGTGGGCTTGCGCTGGTGTGGACCAGCGCACGACTAGCGACAGACCACTGGGTGATCTGTGCTGGTGGGCTTATGCTGGTAGACCAGCGCACGACCAGCGACAGACCACTGGGCGATCTGCGCTGGTGAGCTGCGCTGGTTTGGCGCTCGACGACCAGCGCACAGCCCACTCCTTTGAACCCCACAAGAAATCATGCAAGGGGATAAAAAGGTAAATTAAGATGCATCCTAAAAGCCTAAAATGCTATGACATATAATCATAAGATGCAATCAAAATAACAAGCAAGAAGAGATGTTAATGAACATTAATGCACAACAATAAGAAACACAACATACAAGGAATAAGCATATGCATGAGTTGTGAGTGTGTGCAACTATCTCTTCAAGACAAGTAAGCACTTAGAGTATTACCTTTGGAGTGCTTAACACTTGCAAGGGCCTTGAGTTTGAACACATTCCTAAGCTACCCTTACATGATCCCCACATATGGTTTGATCACGAAATAAGCCAATTAAAAACTATGGGAATCCTTACAATCTTCCCCTTTGGCTATTTCGTGAGAAAACCACCACTCACATTGATTCCTCACAAAAAAATAGAAACAACGGGATAACATAGATCTTCTACAATACAAAGAGATAATAAACAAAATAAAATCTTCAATGCTTCAATCTCTTGTAGAAAAACCAACCCTACAAAACAAAGTTTCTATATTTTTCCAAAAAAATACATGTGAGATTAATCAAGTGATATTTGTAAGGTTCACTATTTGTATTGGCTTGATTCCATTGCAAAACACTCTATAATTGTATTAGTTGTTGTTTAGGACATTATTTGAAGAAAGGAAGCTCAAAGAGTGAAGAGCAACATCTAGTGCAAAAGTCGTCTTCAAGAAGTGAAAATCGTCAAAGGTAAAAACTTGACTTCCACCCTCTTGCAAGGCGTTAGCGCACACACACACAATTCATACATATGTGTCCCTGCATCATGGTTCAAACATTTGGTATAACACATTCACACACTTCATAGCATGCTCATGCATTGATCTTGTATTGACAAACATTGTGAAATTGCATGCTTTGTGACTATCTCTTTGATATGGCATGTTTGTGTGAATATGTGTTTATTTGTTTTTGTATTTTGTGTTTAAGACTTGAAAATGTTCTTATTTAATGCCTTATCAAGTTCCAGTCGTTTCGGTTACTCACTCATAAGGTTTCGAGTCCAAACAAGTTGACTATGCTACTTTTCGTTCTCATTTGTTGTGTTGATTTCATCATCGGATTCCGAGATGATTTCTCAACCATTTTTCAAAGTTGAGTAGTCGTAGTCGTGCGTGAGGGAGTCACGGTTTGTAATCCGAAAACGGATTTGAAATCGGAGGTCGGATGCTCAAGATATGGGGCAACGAACCGAGGGAGCGCGCGAGAGGTGTGCAAATCACGTGTGGCCACTTGGCCAGCCAGTGTGGGAGGCCGTGGGCCCCACGGGCAAGGGAGCCTTCTGCTCCCGTGGGCCCCACGCGCCCCCCACGGGGTGCTGATGTGGAAGCACGTGATTTGCTCGGAAATCCTCTCCTTTTCCCTCCTTTTAATCAAACCTCCTTCCCTCCACACTTATGCAATTTTTTTGAAGAACACTTGAAATCCCGCATCAGTTTTTCAACAATTTTTGTTTACTTGTTTTGATCATATCTCTCTCATACGAACTCGAAATCATTCGATTCAAAAACCAAAATTGTTGGTCTCGAAGAGAGCTACAAACCCCAAGCATTTTCAGAGGCAGTTGACTTCGGCATGTTTCTCAGCTGGTCCATTTTCAGTCCGTGGTCAGTACTTGATTTTCAACTTCTTCTTTTTCAATTTCATTTTTGATCAACTATTGATTCTTTCCATTTGATTGATGAAATTTGTTAAGAAGTATGTTAGATCACATGCTAGGGTTATTTGATCATTTGTTAATTGAGTTTTAGCTTTGTAATTAGTCTTGAACATTTATGTGCTAAACTTGAACTATCAAGAAATTGATTCTAGAAAATGTATGAGTGATGTGCTTCATGTTATTTTCTATGTTTTATTTCATGATCTAAGAACTAGGTTTTTAGTGTGCTAAATTGAATATTGATACCTTTGTTCTTATTGATTTGCATGTCTTGATTTCTGGATAACTTTTGTGATTGTGTGTTGAAATCATATTCTAGACTATCATTGAACATGTACATTTTGCTTGATTGATCATCTAGCTTAATTTGATTGTGCTTGCATCATTTGCATCACTTTAGATCATAGCCTTGCATTAGGTTGAAGTCTCTAGCAAAGTGAGTGAAGCTTTGTGGATAGAGCAAGGGAGCCTTGATTAGAGTCGGGAGGACTCGGATAATCAAGCAAGGAAGTCTTGTCTAGGGTCGGGAGGATCCGGATAGGCAAGCAAGAAATCTTCCTAGAGACGTGAGCCTCTTGGATAGGAAGTTGCTTTCTAGAGGTGTAGGACACATCTCGGATAGGAAGTAGGCTTGGTGATTCACTAGCCCGAGGGTAGATTAGGAGTTGATAGCTTGAGCGGATATCATGAGTGATAGCTTGAGTGTGTAAGTCCTTTTTCACATAGTGGATTGCTTCGCCGGTGGTTGTGGTATCAACCCGTGGATGTTTCCTCATTGAGGTTTTACCACGTTAAAATCATTGTGTTTAATTTTGCTTTACTTTCCTTTATCTTCCATATATTACATTGATTGCACTTCTTGTAAATTGATTAACTCTTGTCTTAGTTAATTCAATTCATTTGCTAAATCTATTCAAGTGTGCATTTGTCTTATAATTTTCTGCATTATTTTTAATTGGAAGAATTTGGAGCCTATACCTATTCACCCCCCCCCCCCCCCCCCCCCCCTCTAGGTATATTTCACTACTACATTGAGGGAAATTTCATTTGGTATCAGAGCGGGTGTCTAGACGTACTTAGATTGATCCTTTCTTTGTAGTATTTTTGTGTTTGTTTTTCGTTTGTGATAAAATCATGATTAAGGAAGTATATTCCTATGTGGCTTCTTTTGTTGAACATATTGACTTAGATGAGAAAAAGATCAATGATCTTACCTTTGAAAATGAATGTTTATCCAAAGTCAATATGTCCCTCAACAAGAAGATAGAAGATCATGCTCTTGGCTCAAAAGAATTCGATGAACTTAAAGACAAGATTCTAAGTCTAGAATTGAATCTTAAAGATAGCAATGATAGACTTGGTATCTTGAAGCAAGAAATTGAGCAAAGAGATTGTTCTCTTGTTAATGCTAAGAAACTTGAAATTGTGCTTAAATCCAAACTTAATGAGCATTTAAATCAAGAGAAAAAGTATGAACAATGGCTTGATAAATCACATAAAGATGTTTTGTTTAGTGATAACAAAGCGGAAAAATATGCCATTGAACTTAGGATGCTTCGTGAGAAACTTGATGAGGCTAATAGGGTGATTAGCAAGATGTCATCTAGTTCTAATAAAGTTGACACCCTCATTAAAAGTGGAAAGCATCCATGTGACAAAAGAGGTTTGGGTTATATCAATGAGAAGGAGACTCCTTCATCTAACAAATCTACTTTTGTCAAAGCAAGCATTGAATCAATTGTAGGTACACTCTCTCAAGGTAAAGCTATGAAAGCTACCGGAGGTGCCTCTTCATCAACAAGGATGTTCAATGGGAGAACTCAACAACTTAAGCATCAAGAAGCAAAAACCTCAAATGCAAGAGGTGAAGCATCAAGGGTTGCTCTTCAAAGAGGTAAAATTGTGAGAAGACCAAATGCTATGGAAGCAAATGCAAATGGTAAACTTCTCAAATTCATTCCTATTTGTCATCATTGTAATATGATAGGACATATTCGACCTAGATGCTTTGAGTACATTCGGAAATGCAAACTTGATAATGCTTTTCATGATATGTCTTTGAATGGACCTAGGCAATCATCCATGTATGGATATAGAAATAGACCTAGGAAGACCTTGGAAAAGCATATTGTTGAAAGAGTTGTTGATGACTTGCTTGCTAAATCTTGTGTTGTGCCTCACTCTACTATGCATAAGAAAATTGATAATGCTTTGTTTGATATTTTTGAAGATGTGACCAATGAGGTCAAGGTGCATGTTGAAAAGTCTAATATTGAGTCAAAGCATATTAGAAGTAAGAGTGAGAAGCATGTTGTGAAAAATGCGTGGATTAGAAAAGACACATCTAAATGTAATGTTGCACAATATGCTTTACGTGCCAACTCCTCCTATTCTTGGTACCTAGATAGCGGTTGCTCTAGGAACATGACCGGGAACAAAGAGTTCTTTAAGAATCTTGTTTTAAAGGATAGAGGTTGGGTTACTTTTGGTGATGGTACCAAAAAGCAAGTTCTTGGCAAGGGAACAATTTGTATCCCCGGATTGCCTAAACTTCGCAATACTTTGTATGTTGATGGGTTACAAGCTAACTTGATAAGCATTACTCACTTGTGTGAAATTTTTCAAGAAGTTAGTTTTAACAAAGATGTATGCACTATAATTGATAAAAAGGGCGATGTCATCCTAAGAGTCAAAAGGTCTATAGACAATTGCTATTGTCTTGAGATAGATCCTCTCACATGCAACATGGCACATGAGTGCAATAAGCTTGATTTGTGGCATCAACGTTTGGGTCACATGAATTTTAAAGATTTGAAAAAGCTTGAAAAACATGGCATTGTTAGAGGTCTTCCTAATCTTGGTAAAAAGCTTGAGGTGGTTTGTGAACCTTGCCAATTAGGTAAGCAAACCAAAGTGCCTCATAAGAAGAATTCTTACATAGCTACCAAGAGACCTTTAGAACTTGTGCATATGGACCTAATGGGGCCAATTCAAACCGAGAGCATTAATGGCAAAAAATACATTTTTGTATGCGTTGATGACTTCTCTAGGTTTACTTGGGTTTATTTTCTTAGAAACAAGACCGAGGCTTTTGATTACTTTAAAAAGTTTTGTAATCAAGTTCAAAATGAAAAAGGTCTTGATATCAAGAAAATATGTCGCATTAGGAGTGATCATGGGACGGAATTTGAAAATGCAAAATTTAGTGAGTTTTGTGATGGTTTAGGGATTTCTCATGAGTTCTCCGCACCTAGAACTCCTCAACAAAATGGTGTTGTTGAGAGGAAAAATCGTGTCTTGCAAGAGATGGCTAGGGTCATGCTAAATAGCAAGAAAGTCCCTAGAAACCTATGGGCCGAGGCGGTCAATACCGCTTGTTATGTGTCAAATCGTGTTTTCAAAAGGCCCGGCACAAAACAAACGTCCTATGAACTTTGGAAAGGCAAGAAGCCTAATGTGAGTTACTTCCACACTTTTGGGAGTAAATGTTATATTTTGAATGATAGAGATCACTTAGGAAAGTTTGATGCAAAAAGTGATGTTGGTCTCTTTCTTGGGTATGCTATTAATAGTCGTGCATATAGAGTCTTTAACTTGACTACTAAGACTATCATGGAGTCTATCAATGTGAAGATAGATGATCTTAGCATGCTTAATTTGTGTGATGATAATGGTGTCAATGAATCTAAAGAAAACATGTTAAATGACACTAATACACCTATTGATGTGGCTAGTAGTGTTTCTAGTCAAGATGATGAAATTGATAGTCATGTTGAAGTTGTAAGTCAAGGGTTGGAAAATGCTTTAAATGATAATCAACAAAATGACCAAGTTGTTGAACATTCTCACCCAAGACTTAGAAACTTACACTATCAAGGAAACATCATAGGTGATTTAAATGAAGGGGTTAGAACAAGAAATCAAATTGCTAACCAAATATCCTATGCTTGCTACACTTCTCAAATTGAACCCAAAAACATTAATGAAGCAATTGTTGATGAATATTGGGTTGGGGCTATGCAAGATGAACTTAGTCAATTTGAGAGGAATGAAGTGTGGTCTTTAGTTCCTAGACCCAAAGATATAAATGTAATTGGCACTAAATGGGTGTTTAGGAATAAGACCGATGAAAGTGGCAAGATTGTGAGGAATAAAGCTAGACTAGTGGCTCAAGGTTACACTCAAGTGGAGGGTGTTAACTTTGATGAGACGTTTGCCCCGGTTGCTCGTCTCGAGTCCATTAGACTTTTGTTGTCCATTGCATGCATTAAAAAGTTCAAATTATTTCAAATGGATGTCAAAAGTGCTTTCCTCAATGGATACCTTCAAGAAGAAGTGTATGTTGAACAACCTAAGGGTTTTGTAGACCCACACTCTCCTAATCATGTGTTTAAATTGAAAAAGGCTCTCTATGGCCTTAAACAAGCTCCAAGAGCTTGGTATGATAGGTTGACTCAATATCTTGTTGACAACCAATATAGGAGAGGTGGCATTGATAGAACTTTGTTTATCAAACATCATGATCATGATATTTTTGTTGCACAAATATATGTTGATGACATTGTTTTTGGGTCTACTAATAAAACCAAGGTTGATGAATTTGTTAGTATTATGTCAAGTGAATTTGAAATGAGTATGGTGGGTGAGTTGAATTATTTTCTAGGAATGCAAGTGAAGCAAACTAGCATGGGCATAATGTTGAATCAATCTAAATATGCTAAAAATCTATTTAAGAGATTTGGCCTAGAAAATGGAAAAGATTTTGAAACTCCCATGAGCACCACTTTAAAACTTGACAAAGATGAAAAAGGGAAAAGTGTTGACCAAAGCCTTTATAGAAGCATGATAGGTAGTCTACTTTACCTAACGGCTAGTAGACCCGATATTTGCTTTAGTGTTGGCTTGTGTGCTAGATTCCAAGCAAATCCCAAGGAATCTCACTTAAAAGCCGTCAAGAGGATCATTAGGTACATCAAAGGAACTCATAGCCTTGGTCTATTTTATTCATTTGATACCAATGATATCCTTGTAGGCTATTGTGATGCGGATTGGGTGGGAAACATAGATGACCGAAAAAGCACATCGGGCGGTTGCTTTTATGTTGGTAATAACTTGGTTTCTTGGTCAAGTAAGAAACAAAATTCGGTTTCCTTTTCTTCTTCCGAAGCCGAATACATTGCGGCCGGAAGTGCTTGCATACAATTACTTTGGATGAAACAAATCCTTAAGGATTATGAGATAGAACAAGGAAAAATGACACTTTATTGTGATAATTTAAGTGCCATTAACATCTCTAAAAATCCGGTTCAACACTCCCGCACAAAACACATAGACATTAGGCATCATTTCATTAGAGATCTAGTTGAACATTCTATTGTTACTCTAGAGCATTTGCCTACTAAAAATCAACTTGCGGACTTGTTCACTAAGCCCTTGGACAAAGAGAGGTTTAAAACTCTTAGAATGTCCATTGGCATGATTTGTGTTGATTGATGTCTTTGTGTGATTGTGAGTGGCTTGATGAGCAAAACTTTAATTGAATATCATTGTCTTTGAGAGCTACTCACTTGAGAAGTAATGATCTTTAACAAGTATCCTTTATTGTTTTTAGATCATGCACTTGAGCTTGAAATTTTTTTTTGAAAAGTGCACTAATGCTTCTCTTGTATGTTTTAGTTTTTGAGTTTTTGTGGTTGAATATGTGTAGATAATGGATGCATCTAGAAGTTTATTGTTAAGTACATGATAGATGACCTATGGTATGTATCCATTTTGCTTCGGCACTACATAGTAATCAACGAGCACCCTCATGGAAAGGGCTACACACCTTGGTTGTGAAGCCACCCAATGTAGGAAAGGGCTACGCCATTGTGATGAGTGAAAGCCACCATGAGGAGTATATGTTTTTGTTAGTAAAATCAAAGAAGTGTTGAAATGAATCATTAAAAAAAAAAAAAAAAAAAATTCTTTGATTCTAAGCCTAAAAGAAATGAAAAATTAAAAGGCTTATTGGTGTATAGTTGAGAATTGTGAAATAGCTCGGGTTGACAAATAGAAACGGGAAAACGAGCCACATGCACACACACGCTCATATGTTGATATCTATTCATTTTAAAAGCAAAAACCGGATGAATATCGGTTTGACCTATTTTTGGAAAGGCTTTAGATGGATAGGTGTGGATAGAGTTTGCATGTTGATATCACAATTACTCCTACTATATATTTGAGAAGCATTCACACACACACACTTTGCTTATGTGCTTGATTCATTAGCAATGTGAGAATATTTTTGAGAGATTAATGAAAATCTATGATTCTCTCTTGAACTTTGACAAGTTATGAAATATTTTCTCTTATTGCTTGATTGTGTGATTGTGTGATGTCCCTTGTGAACAAATCTACTTGTTGATAATATGTGGAGCATATGTTAAGGGGGAGCTTTAGTTTATTCAACTTTCGCTTTCTATACGATTTGTTTGCTTAATATCTCGTTCTTTATCTCTTGTGTCCCTTGTCTATTCCTTGACAAAAAGGGGGAGAAAATGTATACCTCACCATGTTTGATATTGGGGAGTTTTTGTATACTTCACACCTTGTGTGGAAATTGTTCCAATTGTGTGAATCTTATTCCTCTTTGTGCTTAATTGTGACTTTGTCTTAAGGGGGAGAATTCTTGTCTTAAGGGGGAGAAAGAATTCTTTCTTGACAATGTTAAGGATAGTTGGTTCTTGGAAATTGGGAAACTAAGGGAATGCTTTAACATGAACATATTTTATTCACTTGAGATAATGCATTTGTGTATGAGATAAGGGATATCTTCTTTGTTTGTTGTTTGGTTAAATAACTCACCATTCTTCTTTAGAGAAGATCTCTTGTTTGGTTTCTATTTTCTCTCATAGGTACTTTGAAGACCGAAAGAGGAATTCTTGAAGACTTGAAGATTTTTAGTATAGGAATTTCTTTGTAATGTGAGATTGAGAGTATGCTATCATCTTGAGTTTATTTGAGTGAAATATTGTATGGTGAGGTTGAGTGTTTTTGCCAATGGAATAGCCAAAGGGGGAGATTGTAAGGTTCACTATTTGTATTGGCTTGATTCCATTGCAAAACACTCTATGATTGTATTAGTTGTTGCTTAGGACATTATTTGAAGAAAGGAAGCTCAAAGAGTGAAGAGCAACATCTAGTGCAAAAGTCGTCTTCAAGAGGTGAAAATCGTCAAAGGTAAAAACTTGACTTCCACCCTCTTGCAAGGCGTTAGCGCACACACACACAATTCATACATGTGTGTCCCTGCATCGTGGTTCAAACATTTGGTATAACACATTCACACACTTCATAGCATGCTCATGCATTGATCTTGTATTGACAAACATTGTGAAATTGCATGCTTTGTGACTATCTCTTTGATATGGCATGTTTGTGTGAATATGTGTTTATTTTTTTTCGTATTTTGTGTTTAGGACTTGAACATGTTCTTATTTAATGTCTTATCGAGTTCCGGTCATTTTGGTTACTCACTCATAAGGTTTCGAGTCCAAACAAGTTGACTATGCTACTTTTCGTTCTCATTTGTTGTGTTGATTTCATCATCGGATTCCGAGATGATTTCTCAACCATTTTTCAAAGTTGAGTAGTCGTAGTCGTGCATGAGGGAGTCATGGTTCGTAATCCGAAAACGGATTCGAAATCGGAGGTCGGATGCTCAAGATATGGGGCAACGAACCGAGGGAGCGCGCGAGAGGTGTGCAAATCACGTGTGGCCACTTGGCCAGCCCGTGTGGGAGGCCGTGGGCCCCACGGGCAAGGGAGCCTTCTGCTCCCGTGGGCCCCACGTGCCCCCCACGGGGTGCTGATGTGGCAGCACATGATTTGCTCGGAAATCCTCTCCTTTTCCCTCCTTTTAATCAAACCTCCTTCCCTCCACACTTATGCAATTTTTTTGAAGAACACTTGAAATCCCGCATCAGTTTTTCAACAATTTTTGTTTACTTGTTTTGATCATATCTCTCTCATACAAACTCGAAATCATTCGATTCAAAAACCAAAATTGTTGGTCTCGAAGAGAGCTACAAACCCCAAGCATTTTCAGAGGCATTTGACTTTGGCATTTTTCTCAGCTGGTCCATTTTCAGTCCGTGGTCAGTACTTGATTTTCAACTTCTTCTTTTTCAATTTCATTTTTGATCAACTATTGATTCTTTCCATTTGATTGATGAAATTTGTTAAGAAGTATGTTAGATCACATGCTAGGGTTATTTGATCATTTGTTAATTGAGTTTTAGCTTTATAATTAGTCTTGAACATTTATGTGCTAAACTTGAACTATCAAGAAATTGATTCTAGAAAATGTATGAGTGATGTGCTTCATGTTATTTTCTATGTTTTATTTCATGATCTAAGAACTAGGTTTTTAGTGTGCTAAATTGAATATTGATACCTTTGTTCTTATTGATTTGCATGTCTTGATTTCTGGATAACTTTTGTGATTGTGTGTTGAAATCATATTCTAGACTATCATTGAACATGTACATTTTGCTTGATTGATCATCTAGCTTAATTTGATTGTGCTTGCATCATTTGCATCACTTTAGATCATAGCCTTGCATTAGGTTGAAGTCTCTAGCAAAGTGAGTGAAGCTTTGTGGATAGAGCAAGGGAGCCTTGATTAGAGTCGGGAGGACTCGGATAATCAAGCAAGGAAGTCTTGTCTAGGGTCGGGAGGATCCGGATAGGCAAGCAAGAAATCTTCCTAGAGACGTGAGCCTCTTGGATAGGAAGTTGCTTTCTAGAGGTGTAGGACACATCTCGGATAGGAAGTAGGCTTGGTGATTCACTAGCCCGAGGGTAGATTAGGAGTTGATAGCTTGAGCGGATATCATGAGTGATAGCTTGAGTGTGTAAGTCCTTTTTCACATAGTGGATTGCTTCGCCGGTGGTTGTGGTATCAACCCGTGGATGTTTCCTCATTGAGGTTTTACCACGTTAAAATCATTGTGTTTAATTTTGCTTTACTTTCCTTTATCTTCCATATATTACATTGATTGCACTTCTTGTAAATTGATTAACTCTTGTCTTAGTTAATTCAATTCATTTGCTAAATCTATTCAAGTGTGCATTTGTCTTGTAATTTTCCGCATTATTTTTAATTGGAAGAATTTGGAGCCTATACCTATTCACCCCCCCTCTAGGTATATTTCACTACTACATTGAGGGAAATTTCAATATTAAAACAAGCATTTGCATTTTTAGAATTTAGGCACAACATTACAAAAATATGCAATGAATGATAAATGCAATGCTCCCCCTCAAAGGGTTACTCCCCCTCAATGTGTTATCTCCCCAATGTGCACAATTGCTTATATATTTTGCAATTCCCCTTACCATATCCTACTCCCCCTTTTTGTCATGATATAGGCAAAGGAGTAGTCCCCAACCGGGTCACTCATAGCAACGAGCGATAGAAGCATGCAAGATATTTGCATATACATATAAGTCACTTTATGCACCTCAATTAATTGAAGAGAAACGAAGGAGATTTATTTGAGAAAATGTGTGAATCCAACATGCTTTGCATACAAGACATATAGCATTCAAGTCCAAAATACAATGGTATTTGGCAAAGCAAATGACAAAGGTTTCTAATAAGAATTCAAACCAATTTCACCAATGTCATGGGAAAAGCAAGGATATAGAGATTATTGATTTCAAATTTTAGAGTAACTATATCCAACTTTATAAGCGAAACATGGCATGAGCGACTTTGCACCCTATTTGATTTTTCCGGATAAGATATCCGTATGATAGTAGCCATGTTCAACTAATATAGAAAGAGAGACATTTGGAATATAAATTCCTTTGAACGGATACAAGATCCTTTATTCATTTTGAGTCTCATTAGCTTTCACACAAGTTTTGCATTTTAAGAGTATGCAATCATCAATTCATGCTTTTCATGTGATCATGTTATATGAATTTCATGCTTTTTCATTTGACAATAGCATGTTATAAAAGAATCATCATGTCATGGAGATAATTATAGGTCATTCACATCATACTTCCTATGAAAATCTCCTAGTCCAAAAATGCATGTTTGAACATAAATATGACATGGATTGTAAACAAGCAAAGTTCACACTTATAGAATGAAAAATATATATACATATGTACAACCAAGCTTACTCAAGCAATCAAAAGAAGAGGCATAAGTTATTTCAAATTTTTTGCAAGTGACAAGAATGCAAAATAGCTCTCTTTGCTTGAGTTCCCCATAAGGGGTCAATCATAAAACACATCACTCCACAAGACATATCCCAATAGATCTACTAAGAGTTTTAAATCGAGTAGCATCTAAGGGTTTAGTGAATAGGTCCGCAAGTTAATCATTAGTACCTGCATGTTCAAGTACTATGCATTTATTTTCAACAAGCTCTCTAATGAAGTGATGGCGGATGTCAATATGCTTAGTTCTAGAGTGTTGTACCGGATTCTTGGAAATATTAACAGCACTCATGTTATCTCAAAAGAGAGTGAGAGTACCTTGGTTGAATCTGTAGTCTACTAGCATTTGCTTCATCCATATAAGTTGAGTACATCCACTCCCCGCGGCTATGTACTCGGCCTCGGCCGTGGACAAGGAAATCGAGTTTTGCTTCTTGCAAAACCAAGACACCAAGTTGTTGCCTAGAAAGAAGCAACCGCCCGATGTGCTCTTCCTATCATCACAATTTCTTGCCCAATCCACATCACTAGACTAGGATTAGTGTCAAATGAGTACCAAATCCCATAATTAGAAGTCCCATTCACAAATCGAATGACTCCCTTAACCGAAGAGAGATGGGACTCCTTGGGATCGGATTGGTACCTAGCACAAACTCCTACACTAAATGATATATCGGGCCTACTTGCGGTCAAATAGAGCAAGCTCCCTATCATGCCACGATATAAGGTTTGGTCCACACTTTTACCGCTAGCATCCTTGCTTAGCTTCAAAGTGGTGCTCATAGGAGTGTCACAATGTTTGGTTTTTTCAAGACCAAACTTCTTCACTAGGTTTTTGACATATTTGGCTTGGGTTATGAAAATCCCATCATCTAGTTGCCTAATTTGCAAACCTAGAAAGTAACTAAGCTCACCAACAAGACTCATCTCAAATTCATGAGACATAACATCAACAAATTGTTGGACCTTGGTGTTGTTGGTGGAGCCAAACACTATGTCATCAACATATATTTGAGCTATGAAAAGCTCATCATTGTCTTTCTTGATGAAAAGTGTCTTGTCAACACTACCTCTTGTGTAGTTATTGTCAACAAGAAATTGAGTGAGGCGCTCATACCAAGCCCTCGGTGCTTGTTTCAACCCATATAGAGCCTTCTTGAGGCGATAGACATGGTTGGGGTGGTGAGCATCCACAAACCCCTTGGGTTGTTCAACAAACACTTCCTCTTACAAGAAGCCATTAAGGAAGGCACTCTTGACATCCATTTGGTGCAATTTGAACTTGTGCACACAAGAAATGGACAAGAGAAGCCTAATAGACTCTAAACGGGCAACGAGAGCAAATGTCTCCTCAAAGTCGATACCCTCAATTTGAGAGTACCCTTGTGCTACAAGTCTAGCCTTATTCCGCACTATGTTGCCATCCTCATCGGATTTGTTCCTAAATATCCATTTGGTGCCTATGACATTAGTGGTCTTAGGCCTAGGAACTAGAGTCCAAACCTTATTCCTTTCGAATTGGTTTAGCTCTTCTTGCATGGCAAGAACCCAAAATTCATCATTTAAGGCTTCTTCAACCTTTTTGGGTTCAATTTGAGAGGTGTAGCATGTATAGCTAATAAGATTAGCAAGTTGACGTCTAGTCCTAACACCCTCATTAACCTCTCCAATGATATCTTCTTTATCATGGAGTTTCCTAACCCATGAAGCGGGTTATTTAGAGTCTAAGAGAGGAACTCTATCAATAGGTTGTGTGTCATCATTGTTGACATTAGATGTCCCAACATTAGGAGACACCACAACCTCCTCCAAAGGAGAAACATCACTAAAAATAACCTCCTCCTCATGATCATTTGACTTGAGCCTAGTATCATCAAATACGACATTGGATGATTCCATAACACTTAGAGTCTTTAAATTGAAAACTCTATAGGCTCTACTATTCAAGGCATAGCCAATAAAAATACCCTCATCACTCTTAGCATCGAATTTGCCAAGTTGATCACGGTCATTCAAAATGTAGCATTTGCTTCCAAAAGTGTGGAAGTAGCTAACATTTGGCCTCTTGCCTTTCCATAACTCATAGGAGGTGTTTCTAGTACCAGGCCTTAGGAAAACTCTATTTCCTATATAGCAAGCCGTATTGATGGCTTTGGCCCATAGGTTCCTAGGGACATTGTTGCTAAGCAACATCACACAGGCCATTTCTTGAAGGACCCTATTTTTCCTCTCAACAACTCCATTTTGTTGAGGTGTCCTAGGAGCCGAAAACTCATGGGAGATGCCTAAACCATTACAAAAGGTTTCAAAAGTAGCGTTCTCAAATTCCCTCCCATGGTCACTTCTAATTCGTTTTATGCTTTTAATATTAAAATTCATTTCATTTTGTATTTTATTACAAAGCATTTTAAACTTATCAAAAGTTTCGGATTTTTCTCTAAGAAAATATGTCCATGTGAACCTAGAGAAATCATCAACACAAACAAAAATGTATCTCTTTCCACCCAAACTTTCAGTTTGCATGGGACCCATGAGGTCCATGTGGAGAAGCTCAAGAGGCTCCTCGGTGGTGAGATACTTACCCTTTTTGTGCATGCTTTTAGTTTGCTTTCCTTGTTGGCAAGGTCCACAAACACCATTGGCTTTCTTCCCAAGCTTAGGGAGGCCACGCACACAATTGAATTTTCCAAGGGTCCGTAGATCCCTAAAGTTCATGTGGCCAAGTCTTTCATGCCACAACTCAATTTGCTCATCCATGGACACATGATTAGATACAATACTAGCTTCAAGACAATAACAATTGTCGCTAGATCTCATGCCCTTCAACAAGGTTTGTCCATCGGGTTTTAGGATAGAGCAATAATCTTTAGAAAACAAGACAGAATATCCTTCATCACTAAGATGTGAAATGCTTATTAAATTGGCTTTCAAGCCATTAACAAATAAAGCATTGGATAAGGAGGGTAATCCGGGAACGGAAATGGTTCCTTTCCCTACAACATTTCTTTTGGATCCATCACCAAAAGTGACATTTCCACCTTCCTCCATAATAAGAGTCTAGAAGAAACTCTTGTTTCCCGACATGTCCCTAGAGCATCCACTATCCAAATACCAAAAATTAGAAGAATTTGCCTTCAAGGCTATTTGTGCAACATGGCAAACATTTTCATTCTTTCTAATCCACTTAGCAACAATTTTAGCTTTCTTAGTGGTCTTTGGTACATGTGCTCTACTATTCCTAGGATCATGCAAATCAATATTATCATTCCTAGAAACATGCATCTTGGCTCTATTCTTTCTCTTTTCAATCATGCTTTGTGTTCTACACATTTTAATATATTGAAAGCAATTTGGTCTAATATGACCATCACAACCACAAAAATGACAAATAGGGATGAAAAAAGGAATCATACCTTGTTTTTGTGCACGTATGGGAGCTCGTCCATGTCTTTATGGATAAGTGGGTTCAATCCATCTTCGTTGTTGAACCGGTCTAGGTTGCTTCCAAGCTTGAGGTTGCATAATTGGTCTCTTTCCTTTGTGAGCCAATTGTGGAGGAAAGTTGGCTTGAGGGACCCTAGGGGGTTGAGCTTGAGATTGCCTTCTTGGCCCCATCTTCACTTGTGCATTAGAACATTGTCCTACTTCTAACTTCTTCCTAGGAATTTGCACAATTGACGTTTCTTCGTTCTTCAAGCTCTTGACAAACACGGTCTTGTTAAAGGTTGAGATTTTCTTGCCATCTTCATACCCAAGACCTCTCTTGTCACTTGGACTCTTTCCAACACCAAATAAATGATCAAGCTTCTTGGTGCTAGAATCTATCCTAGCCAAGGACCCTTTAACTTCTACAAGTTCCCTCTTCAAGCCTTCTTGAAACTAATACGCGGTGTGTATAATATAAAGCTAGAGGGGGGGTGAATAGATTTTAGCTAATTATTACCCAATTTTCGCGTGCATGTCAATTTTACGAAAATACCCCTAGCAAGTCAAATATACATACAAGTGTAATAAGATGCGGAAATAATAAATGACACTTGATGTTTACGTGGAAACCCAACCACTGGGAAAAACCACGGGCTGTTTAGTGCGCCACACTCGGAACTCGAAATCACTAATTGAAATGAAGTTTACAACCTATGTAGACCTCGTCTAACACTCCGGTCTGTAACCCCTCACTTCTACCTAGCAGGCCTTTATTAGCAACCCTATTCCAATTTGCTTGTGTGACCACCTGCTCCCGGTGTCCGACCTAATCCCGGTCAATCACACAAGACTTCAATCTCTCAAAAGAGATGCACAACCCTATGTGAATATTCAATGATATCCAAATATGCAATATAGAGCTAGGGTACTCTAGATGCTTACCTAGGATGATGAATTTGCAATTAAAGCAATCCTAGATATTAATGGCTAAATGACATGTCAAATAGCATAGATAATCATAGATTATAAAAACCTAGATATCTATCAAAAACATCACTCAATCAATACATCACAAATAATCTCTTTTCTTGTATTTAGCATATGATCTAAAACATACAAGTAATTTAAAAGAGATGGCTTGGTATTTAAAATACTAAAATAAGATGAAATTAATCAAAATCTTACCAAGCAAGTTGTGATGATGCAAACCCATACATGGATGCACTCTATATAGACATAGGAGATGCAATATGAAATTTGAAGCAAAAAGGGTTTGATTTGAGTGGTTAAAGGTGAGTTCTCTTTATTTTTCTTCTCTTGAAAAATATTCTAAGTGTGAAGAATGAAATATGAACTCTCTTGGACGACCTAAAATCATAGAAGACTTTATATAGGCAACTCTAGTAGAGTGAGGTCGTTTTGAAAAAATCGCACCTAATTGGTCGATGTGCGCTGGTCAGCTTGCGCTGGACGTCCAGCGCACCACCAGCGCATAGACCATTTTCCATGGTGCGCTGGTGGGCTGCGCTGGTGGACCAGCGCACGACCAGCGACAGACCACTGGGCGATCTGCGCTGGTGGGCTGCGCTGGTCTGGCGCTTGACGTCAAGCGCACAGCAGAGCCCACTCCTTTGAACCCAACAGTACATGCAAGGGTAAAAAGGTAAAACATGAATGCATCCTAATGCCTATCATGACATGGCATTTCATAGAACAAGATGCAATCAAATAAATGCAAGAAGAGATATTGAATACACAATATAAGCACAATGCACACAAAATATAAACACAACATTCAAGAATAAGAGTTATGCATGTTGTGTGTGTGTGCAACTAATCTCTTCAAAGCAAAATCAAGCACTAGATATACCTTTGGTGCTTGTCCTCTTGAGGTCTTGGAAAGGGTCTTTGATCTTCAACAAATCACCTAGACTACCCTTACAACCAAACCCCAACTTGTGGTTTGCCAACGAAATAAGCCAATCAACAAAACGGGAATCCTTACACTTCTTCCCTTCTCTTGGATAAGTCTAACTCCTCAATTAACTTATCCTCTCTCCTCTTCAATTTTTCCACTTGTTCACTTAAGTGGTCATTGTGAGCCGAAAGTTCAAGGTTCTCTTCTCTCAACCTCTCAATCTTTCTTGTGCTTTTAAATGCTAAATCATTGAACTCGGCATGGTATTTAGCAAGCACCTTTTGCTCCACAAATTTCTTTTTGGAAATAGAAGAGGAGTCATTTTCTACTTCACTAGAGTCAATTTCCTCTTGACTCATCTCCTCTTTTTCACTAGCACTTTTGCTCTTGTGAGATAAGGCAAAAGCTAGGAAGTTAGCCATGAGCTCTTCTTCACTTGAAGACTCATCTTCCTCATTTGAGTCATCACTACTCCCACTCCAAGTGGCGACCATCACTTTGCCCTTCTTCTTTTCATTGTGATTGGCACATTCGGGGGCAAAGTGACCAATCCCACCACATTCAAAGCAACGGACCCCTTTCCTTTCGGTCCCCTCTTGTCTAGGCTCAAACTTATTGAAGGAACCTTTCTTCTTCAAGTCTTGTCCTCTTGACCCAAATCCCTTCTTCTTCTTGAACCCCATAACCTTATTAAATCTTTTCACGAATAAGGCAAGGTCTTCATCCGATTCATGCTTTGGCTCCTTTGCATCCTTAGATGCTTTCAAAGCTATTCCTTTAGACTTCTTAGGAGGAGTAGTGGTGCTAGGAGCCTTCCTAGACTCATATGCAAGGAGACGTCCAATTACCTCACTTGGCTTCATATCCATGTAGCCACTATTTTCTTCTATGGCCGTCACCTTTGATTCAAACCTATCGGGGAGAGATCTCATAATTTTTTGCTTGACTCTCTTATCCGAATACGGGTCTCCGAGTTGATGGCTTTGATTTACTATGTCCATCAATTTGATTTCGAAGTCATTGAAGCATTCATCCTCTCCCTGTTAGGATTATGCTCAATAGCAAGAGTGTAATGTTGTAATTAACAATCTTTTTCATATTAATAAAGAGATTTCTGGTTTAACAAATCGTATAGCATTTATAGTTTATATTATAATTGTCAAAGTAAATAATCATAAGGTCTAAAGACTATGGGAAAAGAAGAATTGTTCGTACATCTGGATATGTATGTGGTAGACACAATTCTTTAGTTAGTCTTGAATAATGTTCACAACTTAAGTTAAAGGTTGGGCACCTTTATCTTGTTAAAGTTGTAGAATTCTTTTGCTAGCATTTGAGTGGGATCAAATGAGATATGATGAGTCTAAAATCATCGGAGTGTCTTCGAGCAAAAGGATCTAGTGCACTGGGTGCATTGAACTGGATCACAATGAAAAGCTTTATCTAGAACCGTCAATAGATAATAGTCTTTTCATTATCAGGACAATCGGAGAGTCTATCTTAATCCTGAGATAAATGATGGACTTATGGTTGCAAGTGATATCATTTGAGTTATCAATGAGTACGATTATATCGCATAGTCTATCCTCGATAGTTTGGTGATATTCATTTGTTAATCGATAGAGGACTTCATTTATAGATATGGACATCGTGGCTCCATTTAATAAAATGAGAGTATAATATTATCATATGGATGTTTTGAGGTAATTGGATATTAAATCTCAACGTTGAGTTTTCGATAGTGTCTATTGAAAACATGGCTTCTGGACAAGTCAAAATATCCAAGTTCAAAACGTGGTCATATGAGTAAATATGGTAACTTGGAGAGTTATAGGCGGTCTATGAACTCTTGGCGATTACTGATATTAATCACGAGGATACACTATCTCCAATATGATTGTCTAGGGTATGAATGAGGAGCATCTTCCTTTTCTATCTTTATTTAAGAGTTCAGTTTTAGCTCTTTAGTGGAATGAGTTAAAATTAATGGATCGGACCTAAGTGAATCATTTGTTGATTGTGATTAGGTTATGTCTATTGAAGCTTAAATTTAGATGGCCCGCCAAGATCCCCAATCCACACGGACTTGCATGGATCACTTGATATATTCTACCGGACCAATTTAAGGGTCCATCTAGAATTGCATTTAATATATTAAGAATATAATTTGCACATTATTTAAGTAATGGGCTGCTCAATTATATTAATATATTAATGAAAGACATGTGGGCTTGTTTCTTTTAGTAAGAATGGGTCTGGTTCACATGTGGGCTTTTTATTTAAAGTCCAATGGATTAAATGAAATAAGAAAATAATATTAGGCCCAATCTTATACAAGTGGGGCGGCAAGGTTAATGTTTTAACCTAAAATATTATTTTGTTTCATTTGTTTTAATTAAATAAGAATTAATTAATTTATTGATTAATTGTTTAATTAAAGAAACAAATCTTTCCTAAAAGTAAAAGACTTGTTTGATAAGGAAATAAATAAATTAGTTTTATTTATTTAATCAAATAAGGAGTCTTTTTATTTAGTCAAAATAAAAGAATAAAAATTAATGAGTTGGATTAGGGTTTGAAGTCTTAAAAGACATGTGTATTTGGGTGCAACACAACTCCTCTTTTGTAGAGGAAAATTGCGGCAACCCTAGTAGTATCACATGAAGAATTCGGCCACCCTAAAGGAAAGAAGGAAGAAAATTTGGCCACCTATATAAGTGCTCTTATAGATTTCGGCCAACACAATGCTTGGTGCTTGAGATTTTATTTTTTCTTCTTCTTCTTAATTCATAGAGAGTTTTTATTCTAAAAAGAAAAAAAGGAGTGTTAGATTATTCTTTGATAGTATACTATTGCTTAATCATCAATAAGCTTGTGTATACGATATCGATCTAGGTTCACGCGAGTTTCGATCATTAGATTGAGAACTCAAAAGTGACCAGAATAATCTTAGACATTCTTTTGATTGTTTTGTGACTAACAAAGAAAAGAAAAGTTTTGTTTGGTCCATTCACAGGTTTGCAATTCAAAGAAAAGGGAGACCACGCTCCTAGGTGATCCACGTTCGTGCTCGGATTGAAGGTCTTGCGGATTACCATCGACGTAAGTCAATCGGATCACGCGACAAAAGGTAATCTACTTTTTGTTAATGTATATGCATGTTTATTGATTAAAAGGGTTTAAGGTTCATAAAGGAAAAATTTTTAAAAGTCACTAAATCTAATTTTAGTATCGCTTCCGCTGCGTGTACCACTTTTGTTTATTTCTCCCTACAATTGGTATCAGAGCCTAGGTTGAACCCTTTTAATTAATTAACGTATATATACGTGGATCTATTTCTTTTTATTGTGATTATGCATGTTTAGAAAGAGATGGCACTCTAGGTATTCAAATATATAATTACATGTGATGTATGGATTTATATATGTTTTATGTGGATTGTTATTGCTCGATTTTGGTCCTAGATTTTCAATGTAATTTTTGTTTCGGAGTTGTAACAAGAAGGGTGGTCTATTATCGCCATAATTCCTTCTTGGTAGTTGCTAGGTTTTAATTTTTATTTTTTTTAATAAGTGCAGTATTTTTTTTAGTTTACTGCAGCAGTTTTTTTTTTAAGTTTTAGTGCAGTATTTTATGTGTAAAAGTACTGCAGTGAATAAAAAAAAATAAAAAAATAATACTGCAGTATTTATTATTTTATACTGCCGTAATATATTTAGGTCTTGAAGATTCGAAGACACGAAGCAAAACGAAGCAACCGGAACCATGAACGAGCACCGTGCGCACCCTAGGAGTTGATTGGGCTGCGCATGGCAAGCCCATTACTAGGTGGGCTGCGCACGGCAGCCTTGAAGGCCTTATGGGCTGCGCATGGCAGCCCCTTTGTGGGGTTGTGGGTTGTGCACGCCCATGGGGTTTGGGCCGAAGGATGAGCGTATGGTTGATGGGCCACCTGAAGATCTTGTATTCTTGACAATTGTAATTTACTTGTTTTTCTAGGATGGGCCAAAATTGTTGCTATTTAATTTATGCTTAAATATTACAATATTTGTTATTGTATGATAACATGACATATAGAATAGGAGTGCCACGCATATATCTCTTTTGGTATGAACATGCATTGAATGATTTAGGTATCTAAATTGGCATCTAGATAACTCGGTAAATCGTTTTATGGGATTTAATCACACGCCTTAAATAATTGAGTGGGAGAAGGTGTTTTTGTAACACCTATGGCCTCCAAGGTTAGTTGAGCTTTATTATTTATTGGTAATCCCCCCAAGGGGCGTCCATGAATGGAATTTAGCAACATACTTCCTTACAAGGATAGACTAGACAATGGACTTAAACGAGATCTACTCCCCAAGGAGGGATTTTCGTGAGAGAAAATTGAGGGTCGATATCTTGGTAACACACTCAATGTAATTTTATTGATATCCTCCCAAGAGTTCTTGTCAGTAAAATTGCAAGGCTAAAATTGAAAACGCTGGTTGTTATGTTAACAATTAGGTGGGACCTAGTCTAACTAGTAAATGGTGCGAACTCCCAAAGGAGGCGTAACATTTATGGGTGTTAGATCACCGTTGAATTTTATGATTGAGTTATTTATTTAATTCAAGATAAATATTTAAAAGTGCTTTATCATGATTATTTACTTATATATGTTTTGTTTTATTCAGAAATCATGACCCCATCACTTATGAACATCCTGAAAGATAACACTTTAACTGGAGATAATTATGTCACATGGAAAAGGAAAATTGGGTTGTTGCTGCAAAGTGAAAAACATAAGTTTGTTCTAACTACTCCTAAACCACCTGCTCCTAATAATGAATCTAGCATAATGTATAGAGATGAGTATGAGCAGTGGAAGACTTCAGATGATATGGCAAAATGTTACATTATGGCCACTATCTCCGACGTGTTGCAACAGCAGCATGAAGGAATGGAGTCCGCTGCTGATATAATGATGTCTCTAGAGGAGATGTTTGCTATGAAGTCTAGGACGACTAAGAGAGAGGCAGTGACTGCTTTTATGAATCTTAGGATGAAACCTGGACAGGCTGTGAAAGATCACATGATGAAAGTCATAGCACATCTCAACATTGCTGAACTGCATGGCGCTGAGATAGATGGTGAGACAAAGATTGATATGGTTGTCAATTCATTGTCAGATTCCTTTGATCAGTTCAAATTGGACTACACTTTGAACAAAAAGGAATACACCTTACAAGGCCTGATGCAAGATGTTCAAAGTGCTGAAAAGATCCTTGTGAAAGGCAAAGGTCAAGAGATTCATATGGTTGGTAAAGTTGCTACTGTTAAGGCCCGTCAAAAGGTCAAGAAACAACAGAAGAAAAAGCAACTTGGGCCTATCAAGAAGGAGACCAAGAAAGTAACCAAGATAAAAGGGAAATGCTTCCTTTGTGGTGAAAAGGGACATTGGAAGAGAAATTGCCCAAAGTCCCAGAACAAGAAGGAAGAAGGTAATTTGAATTATCTTGAAACATGTTTTTTGGCTGATTCTACAGATTCTTGGATCATAGACTCAGGAGCCACTAATCATGTTTGTTATTCCTTGCAGGGGTTTCAAGAAAGGAGAAAGCTGAGTAAGAATGAAATCAATTTGCGCTTGGGCAACGGAACGTTAGTGTCTGCAAGTGCAGTGGGAGATATTAGAGTTTATTTGGATTCTAGAAGGCATTTAGATTTAATAGACGTTTATTATGTACCTCAATTCAAGAGGAATTTAATTTCAGTTTCTTGTTTGAATAAATTTGGATATTCGGTTACTTTTAATAAAGTTTTTATTATTAGTAAGAATGACAAAATTATTTGCCAAGGTACATTGGAAAACGGTCTATACTTTTTGCATAGAAATATCTCTCACTCGTTAGACACAGAAATAACGGAACCTAATCATAAAAGAGTAAAATTATCAACAGATGAAACCTACCTTTGGCATTTACGCTTAGGTCATATTAACCTTAATAGATTTAAAATATTGGTATGTGACGGACCTTTGAGTGACTTAAAGGTTGATGATCTACCAACTTGTGAATCTTGTTTGGAAGGTAAAATGACCAAAAGGACGTTCTCTGCCAAAGGTGCAAGAGCCACTGAATGTTTAGGATTGATACACACTGATGTATGTGGACGTATGAGCATTCAAGCTAGAGGTGGATATGAGTACTTCATCACCTTCACGGATGATTACTCGAGATTTGGTTATGTGTATCTCATGAGACATAAGTCGGATGCTTTTGACATGTTCAAAGCATTCAATGCTGAAGTGGAAAATCAGCTTGAGAAACACATAAAAATCTTGAGATCTGATCGTGGTGGAGAATATCTATCTGGTGAGTTTCAGCAATATCTTATTGATAATGGGATAGTTTCTCAGTTTTCTGCACCAGGTACACCTCAACAGAATGGGGTAGCAGAAAGGAGAAATAGAACTCTTTTGGATATGGTTAGGTCTATGTTGAGTTATTCAACACTTCCTATTTCTTTTTGGGGATATGCTTTACAAACTGCAATATACATTCTAAACGATGTACCATCTAAGTCTGTTCCTAAAACACCGCATGAGTTGTGGACTGGGCGCAAGCCTAGTTTACAACACTTAAGGATATTTGGTTGTCCTGCGCATGTGTTAAAAGGAAAGACAGAAAAGATGGAGTCCCGTTCAGAAACATGTATATTTGTAGGGTATCCAAAAGAAACTAAAGGATATTATTTCTATAGTCCTTCAGATCTTAAAGTATTTGTTTCGACAAATGCTAAATTTCTGGAAAAGGACTATATGAATGATTTTGTGCCTAGAAGTAGAATTGTCCTGAATGAGATGTCAGGAGATACAATTCCACGAGAGGTTACACAACCTAACCCAATTGTAAGTTCCGATCCAACACAAGATCAACAACCTACCATTCCTCGTCATAGTGGGAGGGTTAGAACACAACCCGAAAGATACATCGGTCTAGGAGAATCAGTGGAGAATCTCCCGGACGACGATGATCCCTATACGTACAAGGAAGCTATGGAGGATGTTGATAGTCGCCATTGGCAAAAGGCAATGCAATCCGAGATTGAATCTATGTTCGATAACAAAGTCTGGTCCCTTGTAGACTTGCCTAAAGGGATAAAACCCATTGGGTGCAAGTGGGTATACAAGAGGAAAAGAGGTATGGATGGAAAGGTGGAAACCTTTAAAGCTAGATTGGTAGCTAAAGGGTATACACAGAAAGAAGGTATCGATTACGAGGAAACCTTCTCTCCTGTGGCCATGCTTAAATCCATTAGGATACTCTTATCCATTGCAGCATCTTTAGATCTAGAGATTTGGCAAATGGACGCCAAGACAGCTTTCCTAAATGGAAGTCTTGACGAAAGCATCTACATGATGCAACCAGAGGGATTCATTGAAAAGGGCCAAGTGGATAAGGTATGCAAGTTGCAGAAATCCATATATGGATTAAAGCAAGCATCCAGATCCTGGAACATAAGGTTTGATCAAGCTGTCAAAGGTTTTGGATTTATTCAGAATCCTGACGAACCTTGTGTATACAAAAGGATTAAAGGCGACAAGTTGGTTTTCCTGATTCTTTATGTTGATGATATACTACTCATTGGAAACGATGTAGGTGTATTGACATCAGTAAAAGAATGGTTAGCAAAACAATTTGATATGAAGGACTTAGGAGAAGCAAGTTTTATTCTAGGTATCCAAGTAATAAGGGATAGAAAGAATAGAACGATTGCATTATCCCAAGCTTCATACATAGACAAAATCTTGTCTAGGTTTTCCATGCAGGATTCCAAGAAAGGTATGTTACCTTTCAGACATGGAATCAAGCTTTCTAAGGAACAAGTTCCTAAGAATGAGCATGAAGAGCAATTCATGAGTAGAGTTCCATATGCCTCGGCAGTTGGAAGTCTCATGTATGCAATGCTCTGTACTAGACCAGATATTTGTTTTGCTGTTGACATAGTTAGCAGGTTTCAATCGAAACCTGGTCCTGATCACTGGACGGCAGTCAAGCATATTTTCAAGTATCTTAAGAGAACGAGAGATAATATGCTTGTATACTCTGGAGGGGATTTGGTTCCCGTTGGGTATACAGATTCTGATTTCCAATCAGATTCTGACTCCAGAAAATCCACATCAGGGGCTGTGTTTACTATTGGAGGAGGAGCAGTTATATGGAGGAGTATCAAGCAATCTTGTATTGCTGATTCCACCATGGAAGCTGAGTATGTTGCTGCATGCGAAGCTGCCAAAGAGGCTGTTTGGCTCCGCCAATTCTTGATTGACTTAGAAGTGGTTCCTAGTGCGAATAAGCAGATCACTACCTACTGTGACAACAGTGGAGCAGTGGCTAATTCGAAAGAACCAAGAAGTCACAAGAGAGGTAAACACATTGAAAGAAAGTATCATCTTTTAAGGGAGATTGTTCAAAGAGGTGACGTGACGATTACCAAAATCGCGTTAGCAGAAAATCTAGCGGATCCCTTCACAAAGGCTCTACCTCAGAAGAGTTTTGATGGGCATCTAGAGAACATGGGCTTGAGAGATATGACACATTTGCTATAGCGCAAGTGGGAGATTGTTAGGATTATGCTCAATAGCAAGAGTGTAATGTTGTAATTAACAATCTTTTTCATATTAATAAAGAGATTTCTGGTTTAACAAATCGTATAGCATTTATAGTTTATATTATAATTGTCAAAGTAAATAATCATAAGGTCTAAAGACTATGGGAAAAGAAGAATTGTTCGTACATCTGGATATGTATGTGGTAGACACAATTCTTTAGTTAGTCTTGAATAATGTTCACAACTTAAGTTAAAGGTTGGGCACCTTTATCTTGTTAAAGTTGTAGAATTCTTTTGCTAGCATTTGAGTGGGATCAAATGAGATATGATGAGTCTAAAATCATCGGAGTGTCTTCGAGCAAAAGGATCTAGTGCATTGGGTGCATTGAACTGGATCACAATGAAAAGCTTTATCTAGAACCGTCAGTAGATAATAGTTTTTTCATCATCAGGACAATCGGAGAGTCTATCTTAATCCTGAGATAAATGATGGACTTATGGTTGCAAGTGATATCATTTGAGTTATCAATGAGTACGATTATATCGCATAGTCTATCCTCGATAGTTTGGTGATATTCATTTGTTAATCGATAGAGGACTTCATTTATAGATATGGACATCGTGGCTCCATTTAATAAAATGAGAGTATAATATTATCATATGGATGTTTTGAGGTAATTGGATATTAAATCTCAACGTTGAGTTTTCGATAGTGTCTATTGAAAACATGGCTTCTGGACAAGTCAAAATATCCAAGTTCAAAACGTGGTCATATGAGTAAATATGGTAACTTGGAGAGTTATAGGCGGTCTATGAACTCTTGGCGATTACTGATATTAATCACGAGGATACACTATCTCCAATATGATTGTCTAGGGTATGAATGAGGAGCATCTTCCTTTTCTATCTTTATTTAAGAGTTCAGTTTTAGCTCTTTAGTGGAATGAGTTAAAATTAATGGATCGGACCTAAGTGAATCATTTGTTGATTGTGATTAGGTTATGTCTATTGAAGCTTAAATTTAGATGGCCCGCCAAGATCCCCAATCCACACGGACTTGCATGGATCACTTGATATATTCTACCGGACCAATTTAAGGGTCCATCTAGAATTGCATTTAATATATTAAGAATATAATTTGCACATTATTTAAGTAATGGGCTGCTCAATTATATTAATATATTAATGAAAGACATGTGGGCTTGTTTCTTTTAGTAAGAATGGGTCTGGTTCACATGTGGGCTTTTTATTTAAAGTCCAATGGACTAAATGAAATAAGAAAATAATATTAGGCCCAATCTTATACAAGTGGGGCGGCAAGGTTAATGTTTTAACCTAAAATATTATTTTGTTTCATTTGTTTTAATTAAATAAGAATTAATTAATTTATTGATTAATTGTTTAATTAAAGAAACAAATCTTTCCTAAAAGTAAAAGACTTGTTTGATAAGGAAATAAATAAATTAGTTTTATTTATTTAATCAAATAAGGAGTCTTTTTATTTAGTCAAAATAAAAGAATAAAAATTAATGAGTTGGATTAGGGTTTGAAGTCTTAAAAGACATGTGTATTTGGGTGCAACACAACTCCTCTTTTGTAGAGGAAAATTGCGGCAACCCTAGTAGTATCACATGAAGAATTCGGCCACCCTAAAGGAAAGAAGGAAGAAAATTTGGCCACCTATATAAGTGCTCTTATAGATTTCGGCCAACACAATGCTTGGTGCTTGAGATTTTATTTTTTCTTCTTCTTCTTAATTCATAGAGAGTTTTTATTCTAAAAAGAAAAAAAGGAGTGTTAGATTATTCTTTGATAGTATACTATTGCTTAATCATCAATAAGCTTGTGTATACGATATCGATCTAGGTTCACGCGAGTTTCGATCATTAGATTGAGAACTCAAAAGTGACCGGAATAATCTTAGACATTCTTTTGATTGTTTTGTGACTAACAAAGAAAAGAAAAGTTTTGTTTGGTCCATTCACAGGTTTGCAATTCAAAGAAAAGGGAGACCACGCTCCTAGGTGATCCACGTTCGTGCTCGGATTGAAGGTCTTGCGGATTACCATCGACGTAAGTCAATCGGATCACGCGACAAAAGGTAATCTACTTTTTGTTAATGTATATGCATGTTTATTGATTAAAAGGGTTTAAGGTTCATAAAGGAAAATTTTTTAAAAGTCACTAAATCTAATTTTAGTATCGCTTCCGCTGCGTGTACCACTTTTGTTTATTTTTCCCTACACTCCCATCCTAAGTAGCTCAAATTGAGTTTGGAGGACTTGAAGCTTGGACTCCTTCACCACCTCGGTTCCCTCATGTGCAACTTGAAGGACGTCCCATGCCACTTTTGCAATCTGAGTGTTCTGAATAAGCTTGTACTGATTCTCATCCATTGTACTCATGATGGCATGCATAGCCTTCCTATTCCACTTTGAAGCCTCAAACTCTTGCGCGTTCCATTGCGCCATAGGCTTCAAAACATCTTCTCCTCCACCCGCGTGAGTCATCATAGGGAGATCATATCCGTCTTCCACCGCCATCCATGCACAATCGTGAATTTGGCATATGTAGGATTCCATCTTCCCTTTCCATTGGGAATAGTTCAATCCGGTAAGAAGTGGAGGCATTGTGCTAGAAGCACCTTCGTTACCACCACCATTTCCACCGTTTCCACTCATAGTGTTTATGAATGAATGAAATGAATGCAAATGTATGAATGATCAAAAATCACACAAAATGCAAAACACACCAAAATAAGCAAGGATCACCTATGTATGTCTAGGAACCCGCTTTGATACCAATTGAAACTAATTATAGCATGGTGTGTATAAAACTATCTAGAGGGGGGGGTGAATAGATTTTAAGCTTATTACCCAATCTTTCGTATTAAGTCAAAATTACGAATTTACCCCTAAATAGATGAAGCAATAAATCAAGTATAAAATGCGGAAATTAAATAAGACTTGATTTTTATGTGGAAACCCTCACGGGAAAAACCACGGGCTAGTAAGTAAGCCACACTCGAACCTCGAATCCACTAAATGTGTAAACAATTACAACCTAATCCCGGAAGTAATCACACACCTACCTAATCCTGGTATGAGTGAACCTAGTCCAATTTGCTTGCGATCTAAGCAACCTAATCCCGGATGCTACACACAAGACTTACTTTCTCTAAAAGAGAATAACAACCCTAAGTGAATATATGAATATCCATATGCAACACAGAGCAAGGGAAACCCTATATGCTTATCTAAGATGATGAATTTGCAATTAAAGTAATCCTAGATATTACAAACTAAATGACATGTCAATTAGTTTAGCTAATCAAGATTAAGCACAAAACCTAATTAGCTATCACAATACAACTTCTCAAACATACATCACACTAATCTCAAACTTGTATTCAAAGTATATAAAATAACATACAAGTAATTAATTAAGATTGCTAGAAAAGAGAAACACAAAATATGTAAGATATTAGTGAAAAGCTTACCAAGCAAAGTATGATGAAGAATCCATGCTAGATGACATCTAGATGATCAAAGATGATGCTAGATGATGATTGATGATCATGAAAAAATGTTTGAGTGATTAAAAATGAGTTCTTTGTGTATTTTTCTTGTCTTGAAAAATATCCTAAGTATGAAGCTTGAATATGAACTCTCTTAATTGACCTAAAGTCAAAGTGGCATATATATAGGGGCCATAAGTGAAGTGAGGTCGTTTTGAAAACGCGCCAGAAATTGCTCTGTGCGCTAGTGAGCTTGCGCTGGACGACAGGCGCACGACCAGCACACAAGCACAATTTTGCACAGGTGCTTGACGACCAGCGCTTAGACATGCGCACGACCAGCAGCACACCATTGGGCGATTAGCGCTGGTAGGCTTGCGCTGGTGTGGACCAGCGCACGACCAGTGACAGACCACTGGGTGATCTGCGCTGGTGGGCTTGCGCTGATAGACCAGCGCACGACCAACGACAGACCACTAGGCGACAGACCACTAGGCGATCTGCGCTGGTGAGCTGCACTGGTCTGGCGCTCGACGACCAGCGCACAGCCCACTCCTTTGAACCCCACAAGAAATCATGCAAGGGGGTAAAAAGGTAAATTAAGATGCATCCTAAAAGCCTAAAATGCTATGACATATAATCACAAGATGCAATCAAAATAACAAGCAAGAAGAGATGTTAATGAACATTAATGCACAACAATAAGAAACACAACATACAAGGAATAAGCATATGCATGAGTTGTGAGTGTGTGCAACTATCTTTTCAAGACAAGTAAGCACTTAGAGTATTACCTTTGGAGTGCTTAACACTTGCAAGGGCCTTGAGCTTGAACACATTCCTAAGCTACCCTTACATGATCCCCACATATGGTTTGATCACGAAATAAGCCAGTTAAAAACTACGGGAATCCTTACACTCTCAGCCCCCGTGTTGCCCACGCGCCCCCCACTGGCTGGGTGACATGGTCATGCTTGATTGGCTCGTTTTTTCCTTCTCTCTCCTCCATTTAATCCTCTCTCCTTCCCTCCAAACATTTGAAGATTTCTAAGAACACTTTCAAAATTCTTCAGAAATTCTTCAAGTTTTTAAGTTTTTAAGTTTTAGTATTTTGATCAGAACTTTCTCATATGAACTTGAAATCGATTGATTCAAAAGCCAAAATTGTTGGTCTTGATGAGAGCTACAAACCCCAAGTATTTCCAGAGGCAGCTGACTTCGTCATTCTTCCCAGTAGACTGATCTTCAGTACGTGGTCAAGGTTGTTTCGTTCAACTTCTTCTTTTTCATTTCATCTTTGATCATCTCTTTGATTCTTACTATTTGATTGATGAAATATGTTGAGAAGGATGTTAGATCATATGCTAGGGGTGTTTGATCATTTGTCAATTGAGTTTTTAGCTTTGTGATTTCTCTTGTACATATATGTGCTAAACTTGATTTTGTTTGAAATGGATTCTAGAAAAAGTATATATGATGTGCCTCATGTTATTTTCTAGGTTTAACTTCATGATCTAAGAACTAGGTTTTTTAGTGTGATATATTGAATATTCATACCTTGTTCTTATTGATTTACATGTCTTGATTTCTAGATAATTTTGTGATTGTGTGTTGGAAGCATATTCTAGATTATCACTAAACATGTACATTTAGCTTGATTGATCATCTAGCTTAATTTGATTGTGTTTGCATCATTTGCATCACTTAGATCATAGCCTTACATTAGGTTGAAGTCTCTAGCAAAGTGAGTGAAGCTTTGTGGATAGAGCAAGGAAGTCTTGATTAGAGTCGGGAGGACTCGGATAATCAAGCAAGGAGACTTGTCTAGGGTCGGGAGGATCCGGATAGGCAAGCAAGAAATCTTCCTAGAGACGTGAGCGTATTGGATAGGAAGTTGTTTTCTAGAGGTGTATGACACATCTCGGATAGGAAGTAGGCTTGGTGATTTTGTAGGGAAAAATACCGTAGTACACGCAGTGGAAGCGAGACTAAAAATAGATTTAGTATGTTTTAAAATTTTTCCTTTGATGAACCTTAACCCTTTAAATTAATTAACCATACATATAAAGTAACAAAAAGTATAATACCTTTTGTCGCGTGATCCGATTGATTTACGTTGATGGTAATCCGCAAGATCTTCAATCCTAGCACGAATGTGAATCAGCTAGGAGCGTGGTCTCCCTTTCCCTTGAATTGCGAACCTAAGAATGGACAAACAAACTTTATTTTTCCTTTTGTTAGTCACGAAACAATCAAAAGACTACAAAGATTATTCCGGTCACTTTTGAGTTCTCAATCAAATGATCGAAACTCGCGTGAACCTAATTCGATGTTGTACACACAAGCGTATTGATGAACAAGCAATTAGTGTACTATCAAAAGAATACTCTCTTCTCTTTTCTTTTTTTTTTTTGTCTTGGCAGAATAATCAAACACTTTTCTATGAGTTGAGAAGAAGAAGAAAATTGATCCAGTAAAACTTAGGGGTGGCCGAACCCTATATTATTTCTTATATAGGGTGACCGAATTTTCTTCTCTTTTCCTTTTAGGGTTGCCGAAATCTACATGTTGTTCTATTAGGGTTGCCGCAATTCCTCTACAAAAAAGGATTTGTGTTGCACCCTTATTCACATCAACTTTAGACTCATAACCCTAATACAACTCATAAGTATTTTTATTCTTTTATTGACTTAATAAAAAGACTTCTTATTTAATTAAATAAATAAACTTAATTATTTATTTTCTAACCAAACAAGTCTTTTACTTTTAGTATACTACTACCAATAGTATAATTCTAGGAAACATATTTCCTAATCAGAAAAAGATTTTGTTTATTAATTAAATAATTAATTAATTCTCATTTAATCAAACAATAAAATAAAATAATATGTTTGACTAATATTATAGCCTTCCCGCCCCACATTAAATATATGGGCCAAATATTATTTCCTTATTTTATTTAATCCATTGGACTTTAAATAAAAAGCCCACATGTGAACCAGACCCATTCTTACTAAAAGAAACAAGCCCACATGCCTTTCATTAATATATTAATATAATTGATAAGCCCATTAAACAAATAATGTGCAAATTATATTCTTAATATATTAAAAGCAATTCTAGATGGACCCATAAATAGGTCCGGTAGAATATATCAAGTGGTCCATGCAAGTCCGTGTGGATTGGGGATCTTGGCAGGCTATTAAAATTTAAGCTTCAATAGACATAACGTAATCACAATCAACAAATGATTCACTTAGGTCCGATCCATTAATTTTAACTCATTCCACTAAAGAGCTAAAATTGAACTCTTAAATAAAGATAGAATAAGAAAATGTTCCTCATTCATACCCTAGACAATCATATTGGAGATAGTGTATCCTCGTGATTAATATCAGCAATCACCAAGAGTTCATAGACCGCCTATAACTCTCCAAGTTACCATATTTACTCATATGACCACGTTTTGAACTTGGATATTTTGACTTGTCCAGAAGCCATGTTTTCAATAGTCACTATCGAAAACTCAACGTTGAGATTTAATATCCGGTTACCTCAAAACATCCATATGATGATATTATACTCTCATTTAATAAATGGAGCCATGATGTCCATATCTATAAATGAAGTCCTCTATCGATTAACAAATGAATATCACCAAACTATCAAGGATAGACTATGCTATATAATCGTACTCATTTATAACTCAAATGATATCACTTGCAATCATAAGTCCATCATTTATCTCAGGATTAAGATAGACTCTCCGATTGTCCTGATAATGAAAAGACTATTATCTATTGACGGTTCTAGATAAAGCTTTTCATTGTGATCCAGTTCAATGCATCTAGTGCACTAGATTCTTTTACTCAAAGACACTCCGATGATTTTAGACTCATCATATCTCATTTGATCCCACTCAAATGCTAGCAAAAGAATTCTACAACTTTAACAAGATAAAGGTGCCCAACCTTTAATTTAAGTTGTGAACATTATTCAAGACTAACTAAAGAATTGTGTCTGCCTCATACATATCCAGATGTACGAACAATTCTTCTTTTCTCATAGTCTTTAAACCTTATGATTATTTACTTTGACAATTATAATATTAAACTATAAATGCTATAAGATTTGTTAAACCAGAAATCACTTTATTAATATGAAAAAGATTGCCAATTACAACATTACACTCTTGCTATTGAGCATAATCCTAACAATCTCCCACCTGCGCTATAGCAAATGTGTCATATCTCTCATGCCCATGTTCTCTAGATGCCCATCGAAACTCTTCTAAGGTAGAGCCTTTGTGAAAGGATCCACTAGATTTTCTGCTGACGCGATTTTGGTAATCGTCATGTCACGTCACCTCACCTCTTTGAACAATCTCCCTTAAAAGATGATATTTTCTTTCAATGTGTTTTCCTCTCTTGTGACTTCTTGGTTCTTTCGAATTAGCCACTGCTCCACTATTGTCATAGTAGATAGTGATCTACTTATTCGCACTAGGAACCACTTCTAAGTCTATCAAGAATTGGCGGAGCCAAACAGCCTCTTTAGCAGCCTCGCATGCAGCAACATACTCAGCTTCCATGGTGGAATCAGCAATACAAGATTGTTTGATACTCCTCCATATGACTGCTCCTCCTCCAATAGTAAACATAGCTCCTGATGTGGATTTTCTGGAGTCAAAATCTGATTGGAAATCAGAATCTGTATACCCAACGGGAATTAAATCCCCTCCAGAGTATACAAGTATATTATCTCTCGTTCTCTTGAGATACTTGAAAATATGCTTGACTGCCGTCCAGTGATCAGGACCAAGTTTCGATTGAAACCTGCTAACTATGCTAACAGCAAAACAAATATCTGGTCTAGTGCAGAGCATTGCATACATGAGACTTCCAACTGCCGAGGCATATGGAACTCTACTCATGAATTGCTTTTCATGCTCATTCTTAGGAACTTGTTCCTTAGAAAGTTTGATTCCATGTTTGAAAGGTAACATACCTTTCTTAGAATCCTGCATGGAAAACCTAGACAAGATCTTGTCTATGTATGAAGCTTGGGATAATGCAATCGTTTTATTCTTTCTTTCCCTTATTACTTGGATACCTAGAATAAAACTTGCTTCTCCTAAGTCCTTCATATCAAATTGTTTTGCTAACCATTCTTTTACTGATGTCAATACACCTATATCGTTTCTAATGAGTAATATATCATCAACATAAAGAATCAGGAAAACCAACTTGTCGCCCTTAATCCTTTTGTATACACAAGGTTCGTTAGGATTCTGAATAAATCCAAAACCTTTGACAGCTTGATCAAACCTTATGTTCCAGGATCTGGATGCTTGCTTTAATCCATATATGGATTTCTGCAACTTGCATACCTTTTCCATTTGGCCCTTTTCAATGAATCCTTCTGGTTGCATCATGTAGATGCTTTCGTCAAGACTTCCATTAAGGAAAGCTGTCTTGACGTCAATTTGCCAAATCTCTAGATCTAAAGATGCTGCAATGGATAAGAGTATCCTAATGGATTTAAGCATGGCCACAGGAGAGAAGGTTTCCTCGTAATCGATACCTTCTTTCTGTGTATACCCTTTAGCTACCAGTCTAGCTTTAAAGGTTTCCACCTTTCCATCCATACCTCTTTTCCTCTTGTATACCCACTTGCACCCAATGGGTTTTATCCCTTTAGGCAAGTCTACAAGGGACCAGACTTTGTTATCAAACATGGATTCAATCTCATATTGCATTGCCTTTTGCCAATGGCGACTATCAATATCCTCCATTGCTTCCTTATAAGTGTAGGGATCATCATCGTCTGAGAGATTCTCCACTGATTCTCCCAGACCGATGTATCTTTCGGGTTGTGTTCTAACCCTCCCACTACGATGAGGAATGGTAGGTTGTTGATTTTGTGTTGGATCGGAACTTACAATTGGATTAGGTTGTGTAACCTCTCGTGGAATTGTATCTCCTGACATCTCATTCAGGACAATTCTACTTCTAGACACAAAATCATTCATATAGTCCTTTTCCAGAAATTTAGCATTTGTCGAAACAAATACTTTAAGATCTGAAGGACTATAGAAATAATATCCTTTAGTTTCTTTTGGATACCCTACAAATATACATGTTTCCGAACAGGACTCCATCTTTTCTGTCTTTCCTTTTAACACATGCGCAGGACAACCAAATATCCTTAAGTGTTGTAAACTAGGCTTGTGCCCAGTCCACAACTCATGCGGTGTTTTAGAAACGGACTTAGATGGTACATCGTTTAGAATGTATATAGCTGTTTGTAAAGCATATCCCTAAAAAGAAATAGGAAGTGTTGAATAACTCAACATAGACCTAACCATATCCAAAAGAGTTCTATTTCTCCTTTTTGCCACCCCATTCTGTTGAGGTGTTCCTAGTGAAGAAAACTGAGAAACTATCCCATTATCAATAAGATATTGCTTAAACTCACCAGATAGATATTCTCCACCACGATCAGATCTCAAGATTTGTATGTGTTTCTCAAGCTGATTTTCTACTTCAGCTTTGAATGCTTTGAACATGTCAAAAGCATCCGACTTATGTCGCATGAGATACACATAGCCAAATCTCGAGTAATCATCTGTGAAGGTGATGAAGTATTCATATCCACCTCTAGCTTGAATGCTCATAGGACCACATACATCAGTGTGTATCAATCCTAAACATTCAGTGGCTCTTGAACCTTTGGCCGAGAACGTCCTTTGGTCATTTTACCTTCCAAACAAGATTCACAAGTTGGTAGACCATCAACCTTTAAGTCACTTAAAGGTCCATCACTTACCAAGCTTTTAATCCTATTGAGGTTAATATGACCTAGGCGTAAATGCCATAGGTAGGTTTCATCTATTGATAATTTTACTCTTTTATGATCAAGTTCCGTTAATTCTGTATCTAACGAGTGAGAGATATTTTTATGCAAAAAGAATAAGCCGTTTTCCAATGTACCTTTGCAAATAAATTTGTTATTCTTACTAATAATAAAATCTTTATTAAAAGTAACTGAATATCCAAATTTATTCAAACAAGAAACTGAAATTAAATTTCTCTTAAATTGAGGTACATAATAAACGTCTATTAAATCTAAATGCCTGAAAGAATCTAGATTAACTCTAATATCTCCCACTGCACTTGTAGACACTAACGTTCCGTTGCCCAAACGCAAGTTGATTTCATTCTTATTCAGCTTTCTCCTTTCTTGGAACCCCTATAAGGAATAACAAACATGATTTGTGGCTCCAGAGTCTATGATCCAAGAATCTGTAGAATCTGCCAGAAAACATATTTCAAGATAATTAATATTACCTTGTTCCTTCTTGTTCTGGGACTTTGGGCAATTTCTTTTCCAATGTCCCTTTTCACCACAAAAGGAGCACTTCCCTTTGATCTTGGTTACTTTCTTGGTCTCCTTCTTTGTAGGCCCAAGTTGCTTTTTTTTCTGTTGTTCCTTGACCTTTTGACGGGCCTTAACAGTAGCAACTTTACCAACCATATGAATCTGAGATTCATAAGTAGGAGCAAGTGGTTTTGGAGCAGACAGAACAAACTTATGTTTTTCAATTTGCAGCAACAACCCAATTTTCCTTTTCCATGTGACATAATTATCTCCAGTTAAAATATTATCTTTTAAGATATTCATTAGGGATGGGGTCATGATTTCTGAATATAAACAAAAATATATATGAGTAAATAATCATGATAAAGCACTTTCGAATATTTATCTTGATTTAAATAAATAACTCAATCATAAAAATTTAACGGTGATCCAACACCCATAAATGTTACGCCTCATTTGGGAGTTCGCACCATTTACTAGTTAGACTAGGTCCCACCTAATTGTTAACATAACAACCAGCGTTTTCAATTTCAGCCTTGCAATTTTACTGACAAGAACTCTTGGGAGGATATCAATAAAATTACATTGAGTGTGTTACCAAGATATCGACCCTCAATTTTCTCTCACGAAAAATCCCTCCTTGGGGAGTAGATCTCGTTTGAGTCCATTGTCTAGTCTATCCTTGTAAGGAAGTATGTTGCTAAATTCCATTCATGGACACCCCTTGGGGGGATTACCAATAAATAATAAAGCTCAACTAACCTTGGAGGCCATAGGTGTTACAAAAACACCTTCTCCCACTCAATTATTTAAGGTGTGTGATTAAATCCCATAGAATGATTTACCAAGTTATCTAGATGCCAATTTAGATACCTAAATCATTCAATGCATGTTCATACCAAAAGAGATATATGTGTGGCACTCCTATTCTATATGACATGTTATCATACAATAACAAATATTGTAATATTTATGCAAAAAATAAATAGCCACAATTTTGGTCCATCCTAGAAAAGCAAGTAAATCACAATTTGTTTAGGAATACAAGATCTTCAAGTGGCCATCAACCATACGCTCATCCCTCGGCTGCCCCCTATAGGCGTGCACACCCCACAACCCCACAAAGGGCTGCCGTGTGTAGCCCATGAGAGCATATAGGGCTGCCGTGCGCAACCCACCATGATATGGGCTTGCCATGCATAGCCCAATCCACTCCTAGGGTGCGCACGGTGCTCGTTCTTGGTTCCGGTTGCTTCCTTTTTCTTCAAGTCTTCGAATCTTCAATGCTTGAACATATTACAGCAGTATTTAAACTAATAAAATACTGCAGTATTTTTTTTTTTTTTATTCACTGCAGTACTTTTTACAAAAAAAAACTGCACTTAAAATTAAATAAAAAACTGCAGTAAATTATAATATATAAAATACTGCACTATTTAAATACAATAAAAATAAAACCTAGCAACTACCAAGAAGGAATTATGGCGATGATAGACCACCCTTCTTGTTACAATTCCATAACAAAAATACATTGAAAATCTAGGACCAAAATCGAGCAATAACAATCCACATAAAAACATATATAAAACCATACATCCACATGTAATTATATATGCGAATACCTAGAGTGCCATCTCTTTCTAAACCTGCATAATCACAATAAAAAGAAAAAGATTCACGTATATATACGTTAATTAATTAAAAAGGGTTCAACCAAGGCTCTGATACCAATTGTAGGGAAAAATACCGTAGTACACGCAGCGGAAGCGAGACTAAAAATAGATTTAGTATGTTTTAAAATTTTTCCTTTGATGAACCTTAACCCTTTAAATTAATTAACCATACATATAAAGTAACAAAAAGTATAATACCTTTTGTCGCGTGATCCGATTGATTTACGTCGATGGTAATCCGCAAGATCTTCAATCCTAGCATGAACGTGAATCAGCTAGGAGCGTGGTCTCCCTTTCCCTTGAATTGCGAACCTGAGAATGGACAAACAAACTTTATTTTTCCTTTTGTTAGTCACAAAACAATCAAAAGACTACAAAGATTATTCCGGTCACTTTTGAGTTCTCAATCAAATGATCGAAACTCGCGTGAACCTAATTCGATGTTGTACACACAAGCGTATTGATGAACAAGCAATTAGTGTACTATCAAAAGAATACTCTCTTCTCTTTTTTTTTTTTTTTTTGTCTTGGCAGAATAATCAAACACTTTTCTATGAGTTGAGAAGAAGAAGAAAATTGATCCAGTAAAACTTAGGGGTGGCCGAACCCTATATTATTTCTTATATAGGGTGACCGAATTTTCTTCTCTTTTCCTTTTAGGGTTGCCGAAATCTACATGTTGTTCTATTAGGGTTGCCACAATTCCTCTACAAAAAAGGATTTGTGTTGCACCCTTATTCACATCAACTTTAGACTCATAACCCTAATACAACTCATAAGTATTTTTATTCTTTTATTGACTTAATAAAAAGACTTCTTATTTAATTAAATAAATAAACTTAATTATTTATTTTCTAACCAAACAAGTCTTTTACTTTTAGTATACTACTACCAATAGTATAATTCTAGGAAACATATTTCCTAATCAGAAAAAGATTTTGTTTATTAATTAAATAATTAATTAATTCTCATTTAATCAAACAATAAAATAAAATAATATTTTTGACTAATATTATAGCCTTGCCGCCCCACATTAAATATATGGGCCAAATATTATTTCCTTATTTTATTTAATCCATTGGACTTTAAATAAAAAGCTCACATGTGAACCAGACCCATTCTTACTAAAAGAAACAAGCCCACATGCCTTTCATTAATATATTAATATAATTGATCAGCCCATTAAACAAATAATGTGCAAATTATATTCTTAATATATTAAATGCAATTCTAGATGGACCCATAAATAGGTCCGGTAGAATATATCAAGTGATCCATGCAAGTCCGTGTGGATTGGGGATCTTGGCGGGCTATCTAAATTTAAGCTTCAATAGACATAACCTAATCACAATCAACAAATGATTCACTTAGGTCCGATCCATTAATTTTAACTCATTCCACTAAAGAGCTAAAATTGAACTCTTAAATAAAGATAGAATAAGAAGATGTTCCTCATTCATACCCTAGACAATTATATTGGAGATAGTGTATTCTCGTGATTAATATCAGTAATCGCCAAGAGTTCATAGACCGCCTATAACTCTCCAAGTTACCATATTTACTCATATGACCATGTTTTGAACTTGGATATTTTGACTTGTCCAGAAGCCATGTTTTCAATAGTCACTATCGAAAACTCAACGTTGAGATTTAATATCCAATTACCTCAAAACATCCATATGATGATATTATACTCTCATTTAATAAATGGAGCCACGATGTCCATATCTATAAATGAAGTCCTCTATCGATTAACAAATGAATATCACCAAACTATCGAGGATAGACTATGCTATATAATCATACTCATTGATAACTCAAATGATATTACTTGCAATCATAAGTCCATCATTTATCTCAGGATTAAGATAGACTCTCCGATTGTCCTGATAATGAAAAGACTATTATCTATTGACGGTTCTAGATAAAGTTTTTCATTGTGATCCAGTTCAATGCACCCAGTGCACTAGATTCTTTTACTTGAAGACACTCCGATGATTTTAGACTCATCATATCTCATTTGATCCCACTCAAATGCTAGCAAAAGAATTCTACAACTTTAACAAGATAAAGGTGCCTAACCTTTAACTTAAGTTGTGAACATTATTCAAGACTAACTAAAGAATTGTGTCTACCTTATACATATCCAGATGTACGAACAATTCTTCTTTTCTCATAGTTTTTAGACCTTATTGTTAGGATTATGCTCAATAGCAAGAGTGTAATGTTGTAATTAACAATCTTTTTCATATTAATAAAGTGATTTCTGGTTTAACAAATCGTATAGCATTTATAGTTTAATATTATAATTGTCAAAGTAAATAATCATAAGGTCTAAAGACTATGGGAAAAGAAGAATTGTTCGTACATCTGGATATGTATGTGGTAGACACAATTCTTTAGTTAGTCTTGAATAATGTTCACAACTTAAGTTAAAGGTTGGGCACCTTTATCTTGTTAAAGTTGTAGAATTCTTTTGCTAGCATTTGAGTGGGATCAAATGAGATATGATGAGTCTAAAATCATCGGAGTGTCTTCGAGCAAAAGGATCTAGTGCACTGGGTGCATTGAACTGGGTCACAATGAAAAGCTTTATTTAGAACCGTCAGTAAATAATAGTCTTTTCATTGTCAGGACAATCGGAGAGTCTATCTTAATCCTGAGATAAATGATGGACTTATGGTTGCAAGTGATATCATTTGAGTTATCAATGAGTACGATTATATCGCATAGTCTATCCTCGATAGTTTGGTGATATTCATTTGTTAATCGATAGAGGACTTCATTTCTAGATATGGACATCGTGGCTCCATTTAATTAAATGAGAGTATAATATCATCATATGGATGTTTTGAGGTAATTGGATATTAAATCTCAACGTTGAGTTTTCGATAGTGTCTATTGAAAACATGGCTTCTGGACAAGTCAAAATATCCAAGTTCAAAACGTGGTCATATGAGTAAATATGGTAACTTGGAGAGTTATAGGCGGTCTATGAACTCTTGGCGATTACTGATATTAATCACGAGGATACACTATCTCCAATATGATTGTCTAGGGTATGAATGAGGAGCATCTTCCTTTTCTATCTTTATTTAAGAGTTCAGTTTTAGCTCTTTAGTGGAATGAGTTAAAATTAATGGATCGGACCTAAGTGAATCATTTGTTGATTGTGATTAGGTTATGTCTATTGAAGCTTAAATTTAGATGGCCCGCTAAGATCCCCAATCCACACGGACTTGCATGGATCACTTGATATATTCTACCGGACCAATTTAAGGGTCCATCTAGAATTGCATTTAATATATTAAGAATATAATTTGCACATTATTTATGTAATGGGCTGCTTAATTATATTAATATATTAATGAAAGACATGTGGGCTTGTTTCTTTTAGTAAGAATAGGTCTGGTTCACATGTGGGCTTTTTATTTAAAGTCCAATGGATTAAATGAAATAAGAAAATAATATTAGGCCCAATTTTATACAAGTGGGGCGGCAAGGTTAATGTTTTAACCTAATATATTATTTTGTTTCATTTGTTTTAATTAAATAAGAATTAATTAATTTATTGATTAATTGTTTAATTAAATAAACAAATCTTTCCTAAAAGTAAAAGACTTGTTTGATAAGGAAATAAATAAATTAATTTTATTTATTTAATCAAATAAGGAGTCTTTTTATTTAGTCAAAATAAAAGAATAAAAATCAATGAGTTGGATTAGGGTTTGAAGTCTATAAAGTTGAAAAGAATTAGGGTTGAATTTTGGTCACCCTATATAAGTGACATGATGAAATTCGGCCAACCCTAATCTAAAACTATATAGAATTCGGCGACCCTAAAGGAAAAAGAAGAAAAATTTGGCCAACCTATATAAGTGTTCTTATAGGGTTCGGCCACCACATACATGAGTGCTTGAGATTTTATTTTTCTTCTTCTTCTTCATTCATAGAGAGTTTTTATTCTACTAAGACAAAAAGGAGTGTTAGATTATTCTTTGATAGTATACTATTGCTTAATCATCAATAAGCTTGTGTATACGATATCGATCTAGGTTCACGCGAGTTTCGATCATTAGATTGAGAACTCAAAAGTGACCGGAATAATCTTAGACATTCTTTTGATTGTTTTGTGACTAACAAAGAAAAGAAAAGTTTTGTTTTGTCCATTCACAGGTTTGCAATTCAAAGAAAAGGGAGACCACGCTCCTAGGTGATCCACGTTCGTGCTCGGATTGAAGGTCTTGCGGATTACCATCGACGTAAGTCAATCGGATCACGCGACAAAAGGTAATCTACTTTTTGTTAATGTATATGCATGTTTATTGATTAAAAGGGTTTAAGGTTCATAAAGGAAATTTTTTTTAAAAGTCACTAAATCTAATTTTAGTATCGCTTCCGCTGCGTGTACTACTTTTTTTATTTTTCCCCTACACTTATGATTATTTACTTTGACAATTATAATATTAAACTATAAATGCTATAAGATTTGTTAAACTAGAAGTCACTTTATTAATATGAAAAAGATTGTCAATTACAACATTACACTCTTGCTATTGAGCATAATCCTAACAGATTCACTAGCCCGAGGGTAGATTAGGAGGTGATAGCTTGAGCGGATATCATGAGTTGGTAGCTTGAGTGTGTAAGTCTTTTTTCACATAGTGAATTGCTTTGCCGGTGGTTGTGGTATCAACCCGTGGATGTTTCCTCTTTGAGGTTTTACCACGTAAAAACTACTTGTGTTCATTTTTGTTTTACTTTTCTTTATCTTCCATATCTTACATTGATTGCATATCTTGTAAATTGATTAACTCTTGTATTAGTGAAATCAATTCATTTGCTAAATCTTGTCAAGTGTGCATTTTCTTTGTTATATTCCGCATCATTTTTAATATTGGAAGAATTTGAGTATATACCTATTCACCCCCCCCCCCCCCCCCCCCCCTCCCTGTATATTTTGCACTACTACTTAAGGGAAATTTCATTTGGTATCAGAGCGGGTGTCTAGACGCACTTAGATAGATCCTTTCTTTGTAGTGTTTTGTGTTTTTGTTTGTGATAATCATGATTAAGGAAGTGTGTTCATATATGGCTTCTTTTGTTGAACATATTGACTTAGATGAGAAAAAGATCGATGATCTTACTTTTGAAAATGAACGTTTATCCAAAGTCAATATGTCCCTCAACAAGAAGCTAGAGAATCATGCTCTTGGCTCAAAAGAATTCAATGAACTTAAAGACAAGATCTTAAGTCTATAATTGAATCTAAAAGATAGCAATGATAGACTTAGCATCTTGAAGCAAGAAATTGAGCAAAGGGATATTTCTCTTGTTAGTGCTAAAAGGCTAGAAAATATGCTTAAAGCCAAAATTAGTGAGCACTTAACTCAAGAGAAAAAGTATGAACAATGGCTAGATAAATCACGTAAAGATGTTATGTTTAGTGATGACATAGCGGAAAAATATGCCATTAAAATTAGGATGCTTAATGAGAAACTTGATGAGGCTAATAATATGATTGGCAAGATGTTATCTAGCTCTAACAAAGTTGAAACCCTCATTAAAAGTGGAAAGCATCCATATGACAAAAGAGGTTTGGGTTATATCAATGAGAAGGAGACTCCTTCATCTAACAAATCTACTTTTGTCAAAACAAGCATTGAAACAAATGTAGGTACACTTACTCAAGATAAAGCTATGAAAACTACCGGAGGTACCTCTTCATCAACAAGGATGTTCAATGGTAGAACACAACAACATAAACATCAAGGAGCATCAACCTCAAATTCAAGAGGTGGAGCATCAAGGGTTGCACATCAAAGAGGAAAAATTATGAGAAGTCCAAAGGAGTTGGAAGCAAATGCAAATGGTAAATTTCTCAAATTTATTCCTATTTGTCATCATTGTAATATGATAGGACATATTCGACCTAGATGCTTTGAGTATATTCGGAAATGCAAACTTGATAATGCTTTTCATGATTTGTCTTTGAATGGACCTAGGCAATCATCCATGTATGGATATAGAAATAGACCTAGGAAGACCTTGGAAAAGCATGTTGTGGAAAAAGTTGTTGATGACTTGTTTGTTAAATCCTGTGTTGTGCCTCACTCTTCTATGCATAAAAAAGTTGATAATGCTTTGTTTGATATTTTTGAAAATGTGACCAAGGAGGTCAAGGTGCATGTTAAAAAGCCTAACATTGAGTCAAAGCATGTTAGAAGTAAGAGTGAGAGGCATGTTGAAACAAATTATAGCACGGTGTGTATAAAACTATCAGGAGGGGGGGTGAATAGATTTTAAGCTTATTACCCAATTTTTTGTATTAAGTCAAAATTATGAAATTACCCCTAAATAGATAAAGCAATAAATCAAGTATAAAATGCGGAAATTAAATAAGACTTGATTTTTACGTGGAAACCCTCACGGGAAAAACCATGGGCTAGTAAGTAAGCCACACTCGAACCTCGAATCCACTAAATGTGTAAAACGATTACAACCTAATCCCAGAAGTAATCACACACACCTAACTAATCCCGGTATGAGTGAACCTAGTCCAATTTGCTTGCAATCTAAGCAACCTAATCCCGGAAGCTACACACAAGACTTACTTTCTCTATGAAGAGAATACAACCCTAAGTGAATATATGAATATCCAAATGCAACATAGAGCAAGGGAAACCCTATATGCTTATCTAAGATGATGAATTTGCAATTAAAGCAATCCTAGATATTAAAAACTAAATGACATGTCAATTAGTTTAGCTAATCAATATTAAGCACAAAACCTAATTTGCTAGCACAATACAACTTTTCAAACATACATCACACTAATCTCAAACTTGTATCCAAAATATATAAAATAACATACAAGTAATTAATTGAGATTGCTTGTTAAGAGAAACACAAAATATGTAAGATATTAGTGAAAAGCTTACCAAGCAAAGTATGATGAAGAATCCATGCAAGATGACATCTAGATGATCAAAGATGATGCTAGATGATGATTGATGATCATGAAAAAATGTTTGAGTGATTAAAAATGAGTTCTTTGTGTATTTTTCTTGTCTTGAAAAATATCCTAAGTATGAAGCTTGAATATGAACTCTCTTAATTGACCTAAAGTCAAAGTGGCATATATATAGGGGCCATAAGTGAAGTGAGGTCGTTTTGAAAACGCGACAGAAATTGCTCTGTGCGCTAGTGAGCTTGCGCTGGACGACAGGCGCACGACCAGCACACAAGCACAATTTTGCACAGGTGCTTGACGACCAGCGCTTAGACATGCGCACGACCAGCAGCACACCATTGGGTTGTTGCTGCAAAGTGAAAAACATAAGTTTGTTCTAACTACTCCTAAACCACCTGCTCCTAATAATGAATCTAGCATAATGTATAGAGATGAGTATGAGCAGTGGAAGACTTCAGATGATATGGCAAAATGTTACATTATGGCCACTATCTCCGACGTGTTGCAACAGCAGCATGAAGGAATGGAGTCCGCTGCTGATATAATGATGTCTCTAGAGGAGATGTTTGCTATGAAGTCTAGGACGACTAAGAGAGAGGCAGTGACTGCTTTTATGAATCTTAGGATGAAACCTGGACAGGCTGTGAAAGATCACATGATGAAAGTCATAGCACATCTCAACATTGCTGAACTGCATGGCGCTGAGATAGATGGTGAGACAAAGATTGATATGGTTGTCAATTCATTGTCAGATTCCTTTGATCAGTTCAAATTGGACTACACTTTGAACAAAAAGGAATACACCTTACAAGGCCTGATGCAAGATGTTCAAAGTGCTGAAAAGATCCTTGTGAAAGGCAAAGGTCAAGAGATTCATATGGTTGGTAAAGTTGCTACTGTTAAGGCCCGTCAAAAGGTCAAGAAACAACAGAAGAAAAAGCAACTTGGGCCTATCAAGAAGGAGACCAAGAAAGTAACCAAGATAAAAGGGAAATGCTTCCTTTGTGGTGAAAAGGGACATTGGAAGAGAAATTGCCCAAAGTCCCAGAACAAGAAGGAAGAAGGTAATTTGAATTATCTTGAAACATGTTTTTTGGCTGATTCTACAGATTCTTGGATCATAGACTCAGGAGCCACTAATCATGTTTGTTATTCCTTGCAGGGGTTTCAAGAAAGGAGAAAGCTGAGTAAGAATGAAATCAATTTGCGCTTGGGCAACGGAACGTTAGTGTCTGCAAGTGCAGTGGGAGATATTAGAGTTTATTTGGATTCTAGAAGGCATTTAGATTTAATAGACGTTTATTATGTACCTCAATTCAAGAGGAATTTAATTTCAGTTTCTTGTTTGAATAAATTTGGATATTCGGTTACTTTTAATAAAGTTTTTATTATTAGTAAGAATGACAAAATTATTTGCCAAGGTACATTGGAAAACGGTCTATACTTTTTGCATAGAAATATCTCTTACTCGTTAGACACAGAAATAACGGAACCTAATCATAAAAGAGTAAAATTATCAACAGATGAAACCTACCTTTGGCATTTACGCTTAGGTCATATTAACCTTAATAGATTTAAAATATTGGTATGTGACGGACCTTTGAGTGACTTAAAGGTTGATGATCTACCAACTTGTGAATCTTGTTTGGAAGGTAAAATGACCAAAAGGACGTTCTCTGCCAAAGGTGCAAGAGCCACTGAATGTTTAGGATTGATACACACTGATGTATGTGGACGTATGAGCATTCAAGCTAGAGGTGGATATGAGTACTTCATCACCTTCACGGATGATTACTCGAGATTTGGTTATGTGTATCTCATGAGACATAAGTCGGATGCTTTTGACATGTTTAAAGCATTCAATGCTGAAGTGGAAAATCAGCTTGAGAAACACATAAAAATCTTGAGATCTGATCGTGGTGGAGAATATCTATCTGGTGAGTTTCAGCAATATCTTATTGATAATGGGATAGTTTCTCAGTTTTCTGCACCAGGTACACCTCAACAGAATGGGGTAGCAGAAAGGAGAAATAGAACTCTTTTGGATATGGTTAGGTCTATGTTGAGTTATTCAACACTTCCTATTTCTTTTTGGGGATATGCTTTACAAACTGCAATATACATTCTAAACGATGTACCATCTAAGTCTGTTCCTAAAACACCGCATGAGTTGTGGACTGGGCGCAAGCCTAGTTTACAACACTTAAGGATATTTGGTTGTCCTGCGCATGTGTTAAAAGGAAAGACAGAAAAGATGGAGTCCCGTTCAGAAACATGTATATTTGTAGGGTATCCAAAAGAAACTAAAGGATATTATTTCTATAGTCCTTCAGATCTTAAAGTATTTGTTTCGACAAATGCTAAATTTCTGGAAAAGGACTATATGAATGATTTTGTGCCTAGAAGTAGAATTGTCCTGAATGAGATGTCAGGAGATACAATTCCACGAGAGGTTACACAACCTAACCCAATTGTAAGTTCCGATCCAACACAAGATCAACAACCTACCATTCCTCGTCATAGTGGGAGGGTTAGAACACAACCCGAAAGATACATCGGTCTAGGAGAATCAGTGGAGAATCTCCCGGACGACGATGATCCCTATACGTACAAGGAAGCTATGGAGGATGTTGATAGTCGCCATTGGCAAAAGGCAATGCAATCCGAGATTGAATCTATGTTCGATAACAAAGTCTGGTCCCTTGTAGACTTGCCTAAAGGGATAAAACCCATTGGGTGCAAGTGGGTATACAAGAGGAAAAGAGGTATGGATGGAAAGGTGGAAACCTTTAAAGCTAGATTGGTAGCTAAAGGGTATACACAGAAAGAAGGTATCGATTACGAGGAAACCTTCTCTCCTGTGGCCATGCTTAAATCCATTAGGATACTCTTATCCATTGCAGCATCTTTAGATCTAGAGATTTGGCAAATGGACGCCAAGACAGCTTTCCTAAATGGAAGTCTTGACGAAAGCATCTACATGATGCAACCAGAGGGATTCATTGAAAAGGGCCAAGTGGATAAGGTATGCAAGTTGCAGAAATCCATATATGGATTAAAGCAAGCATCCAGATCCTGGAACATAAGGTTTGATCAAGCTGTCAAAGGTTTTGGATTTATTCAGAATCCTGACGAACCTTGTGTATACAAAAGGATTAAAGGCGACAAGTTGGTTTTCCTGATTCTTTATGTTGATGATATACTACTCATTGGAAACGATGTAGGTGTATTGACATCAGTAAAAGAATGGTTAGCAAAACAATTTGATATGAAGGACTTAGGAGAAGCAAGTTTTATTCTAGGTATCCAAGTAATAAGGGATAGAAAGAATAGAACGATTGCATTATCCCAAGCTTCATACATAGACAAAATCTTGTCTAGGTTTTCCATGCAGGATTCCAAGAAAGGTATGTTACCTTTCAGACATGGAATCAAGCTTTCTAAGGAACAAGTTCCTAAGAATGAGCATGAAGAGCAATTCATGAGTAGAGTTCCATATGCCTCGGCAGTTGGAAGTCTCATGTATGCAATGCTCTGTACTAGACCAGATATTTGTTTTGCTGTTGACATAGTTAGCAGGTTTCAATCGAAACCTGGTCCTGATCACTGGACGGCAGTCAAGCATATTTTCAAGTATCTTAAGAGAACGAGAGATAATATGCTTGTATACTCTGGAGGGGATTTGGTTCCCGTTGGGTATACAGATTCTGATTTCCAATCAGATTCTGACTCCAGAAAATCCACATCAGGGGCTGTGTTTACTATTGGAGGAGGAGCAGTTATATGGAGGAGTATCAAGCAATCTTGTATTGCTGATTCCACCATGGAAGCTGAGTATGTTGCTGCATGCGAAGCTGCCAAAGAGGCTGTTTGGCTCCGCCAATTCTTGATTGACTTAGAAGTGGTTCCTAGTGCGAATAAGCAGATCACTACCTACTGTGACAACAGTGGAGCAGTGGCTAATTCGAAAGAACCAAGAAGTCACAAGAGAGGTAAACACATTGAAAGAAAGTATCATCTTTTAAGGGAGATTGTTCAAAGAGGTGACGTGACGATTACCAAAATCGCGTTAGCAGAAAATCTAGCGGATCCCTTCACAAAGGCTCTACCTCAGAAGAGTTTTGATGGGCATCTAGAGAACATGGGCTTGAGAGATATGACACATTTGCTATAGCGCAAGTGGGAGATTGTTAGGATTATGCTCAATAGCAAGAGTGTAATGTTGTAATTAACAATCTTTTTCATATTAATAAAGAGATTTCTGGTTTAACAAATCGTATAGCATTTATAGTTTATATTATAATTGTCAAAGTAAATAATCATAAGGTCTAAAGACTATGGGAAAAGAAGAATTGTTCGTACATCTGGATATGTATGTGGTAGACACAATTCTTTAGTTAGTCTTGAATAATGTTCACAACTTAAGTTAAAGGTTGGGCACCTTTATCTTGTTAAAGTTGTAGAATTCTTTTGCTAGCATTTGAGTGGGATCAAATGAGATATGATGAGTCTAAAATCATCGGAGTGTCTTCGAGCAAAAGGATCTAGTGCATTGGGTGCATTGAACTGGATCACAATGAAAAGCTTTATCTAGAACCGTCAGTAGATAATAGTTTTTTCATCATCAGGACAATCGGAGAGTCTATCTTAATCCTGAGATAAATGATGGACTTATGGTTGCAAGTGATATCATTTGAGTTATCAATGAGTACGATTATATCGCATAGTCTATCCTCGATAGTTTGGTGATATTCATTTGTTAATCGATAGAGGACTTCATTTATAGATATGGACATCGTGGCTCCATTTAATAAAATGAGAGTATAATATTATCATATGGATGTTTTGAGGTAATTGGATATTAAATCTCAACGTTGAGTTTTCGATAGTGTCTATTGAAAACATGGCTTCTGGACAAGTCAAAATATCCAAGTTCAAAACGTGGTCATATGAGTAAATATGGTAACTTGGAGAGTTATAGGCGGTCTATGAACTCTTGGCGATTACTGATATTAATCACGAGGATATACTATCTCCAATATGATTGTCTAGGGTATGAATGAGGAGCATCTTCCTTTTCTATCTTTATTTAAGAGTTCAGTTTTAGCTATTTAGTGGAATGAGTTAAAATTAATGGATCGGACCTAAGTGAATCATTTGTTGATTGTGATTAGGTTATGTCTATTGAAGCTTAAATTTAGATGGCCCGCCAAGATCCCCAATCCACACGGACTTGCATGGATCACTTGATATATTCTACCGGACCAATTTAAGGGTCCATCTAGAATTGCATTTAATATATTAAGAATATAATTTGCACATTATTTAAGTAATGGGCTGCTCAATTATATTAATATATTAATGAAAGACATGTGGGCTTGTTTCTTTTAGTAAGAATGGGTCTGGTTCACATGTGGGCTTTTTATTTAAAGTCCAATGGACTAAATGAAATAAGAAAATAATATTAGGCCCAATCTTATACAAGTGGGGCGGCAAGGTTAATGTTTTAACCTAAAATATTATTTTGTTTCATTTGTTTTAATTAAATAAGAATTAATTAATTTATTGATTAATTGTTTAATTAAAGAAACAAATCTTTCCTAAAAGTAAAAGACTTGTTTGATAAGGAAATAAATAAATTAGTTTTATTTATTTAATCAAATAAGGAGTCTTTTTATTTAGTCAAAATAAAAGAATAAAAATTAATGAGTTGGATTAGGGTTTGAAGTCTTAAAAGACATGTGTATTTGGGTGCAACACAACTCCTCTTTTGTAGAGGAAAATTGCGGCAACCCTAGTAGTATCACATGAAGAATTCGGCCACCCTAAAGGAAAGAAGGAAGAAAATTTGGCCACCTATATAAGTGCTCTTATAGATTTCGGCCAACACAATGCTTGGTGCTTGAGATTTTATTTTTTCTTCTTCTTCTTAATTCATAGAGAGTTTTTATTCTAAAAAGAAAAAAAGTAGTGTTAGATTATTCTTTGATAGTATACTATTGCTTAATCATCAATAAGCTTGTGTATACGATATCGATCTAGGTTCACGCGAGTTTCGATCATTAGATTGAGAACTCAAAAGTGACCGGAATAATCTTAGACATTCTTTTGATTGTTTTGTGACTAACAAAGAAAAGAAAAGTTTTGTTTGGTCCATTCACAGGTTTGCAATTCAAAGAAAAGGGAGACCACGCTCCTAGGTGATCCACGTTCGTGCTCGGATTGAAGGTCTTGCGGATTACCATCGACGTAAGTCAATCGGATCACGCGACAAAAGGTAATCTACTTTTTGTTAATGTATATGCATGTTTATTGATTAAAAGGGTTTAAGGTTCATAAAGGAAAATTTTTTTAAAAGTCACTAAATCTAATTTTAGTATCGCTTCCGCTGCGTGTACCACTTTTGTTTATTTTTCCCTACACTCCCATCCTAAGTAGCTCAAATTGAGTTTGGAGGACTTGAAGCTTGGACTCCTTCACCACCTCGGTTCCCTCATGTGCAACTTGAAGGACGTCCCATGCCACTTTTGCAATCTGAGTGTTCTGAATAAGCTTGTACTGATTCTCATCCATTGCACTCATGATGGCATGCATAGCCTTCCTATTCCACTTTGAAGCCTCAAACTCTTGCGCGTTCCATTGCGCCATAGGCTTCAAAACATCTTCTCCTCCACCCGCGTGAGTCATCATAGGGAGATCATATCCGTCTTCCACCGCCATCCATGCACAATCGTGAATTTGGCATATGTAGGATTCCATCTTCCCTTTCCATTGGGAATAGTTCAATCCGGTAAGAAGTGGAGGCATTGTGCTAGAAGCACCTTCGTTACCACCACCATTTCCACCGTTTCCACTCATAGTGTTTATGAATGAATGAAATGAATGCAAATGTATGAATGATCAAAAATCACACAAAATGCAAAACACACCAAAATAAGCAAGGATCACCTATGTATGTCTAGGAACCCGCTTTGATACCAATTGAAACTAATTATAGCATGGTGTGTATAAAACTATCTAGAGGGGGGGTGAATAGATTTTAAGCTTATTACCCAATCTTTCGTATTAAGTCAAAATTACGAATTTACCCCTAAATAGATAAAGCAATAAATCAAGTATAAAATGCGGAAATTAAATAAGACTTGATTTTTATGTGGAAACCCTCACGGGAAAAACCACGGGCTAGTAAGTAAGCCACACTCGAACCTCGAATCCACTAAATGTGTAAACAATTACAACCTAATCCCGGAAGTAATCACACACCTACCTAATCCTGGTATGAGTGAACCTAGTCCAATTTGCTTGCGATCTAAGCAACCTAATCCCGGATGCTACACACAAGACTTACTTTCTCTAAAAGAGAATAACAACCCTAAGTGAATATATGAATATCCATATGCAACACAGAGCAAGGGAAACCCTATATGCTTATCTAAGATGATGAATTTGCAATTAAAGTAATCCTAGATATTACAAACTAAATGACATGTCAATTAGTTTAGCTAATCAAGATTAAGCACAAAACCTAATTAGCTATCACAATACAACTTCTCAAACATACATCACACTAATCTCAAACTTGTATTCAAAGTATATAAAATAACATACAAGTAATTAATTAAGATTGCTAGAAAAGAGAAACACAAAATATGTAAGATATTGGTGAAAAGCTTACCAAGCAAAGTATGATGAAGAATCCATGCTAGATGACATCTAGATGATCAAAGATGATGCTAGATGATGATTGATGATCATGAAAAAATGTTTGAGTGATTAAAAATGAGTTCTTTGTGTATTTTTCTTGTCTTGAAAAATATCCTAAGTATGAAGCTTGAATATGAACTCTCTTAATTGACCTAAAGTCAAAGTGGCATATATATAGGGGCCATAAGTGAAGTGAGGTCGTTTTGAAAACGCGCCAGAAATTGCTCTGTGCGCTAGTGAGCTTGCGCTGGACGACAGGCGCACGACCAGCACACAAGCACAATTTTGCACAGGTGCTTGACGACCAGCGCTTAGACATGCGCACGACCAGCAGCACACCATTGGGCGATTAGCGCTGGTAGGCTTGCGCTGGTGTGGACCAGCGCACGACCAGTGACAGACCACTGGGTGATCTGCGCTGGTGGGCTTGCGCTGATAGACCAGCGCACGACCAACGACAGACCACTAGGCGACAGACCACTAGGCGATCTGCGCTGGTGAGCTGCACTGGTCTGGCGCTCGACGACCAGCGCACAGCCCACTCCTTTGAACCCCACAAGAAATCATGCAAGGGGGTAAAAAGGTAAATTAAGATGCATCCTAAAAGCCTAAAATGCTATGACATATAATCACAAGATGCAATCAAAATAACAAGCAAGAAGAGATGTTAATGAACATTAATGCACAACAATAAGAAACACAACATACAAGGAATAAGCATATGCATGAGTTGTGAGTGTGTGCAACTATCTTTTCAAGACAAGTAAGCACTTAGAGTATTACCTTTGGAGTGCTTAACACTTGCAAGGGCCTTGAGCTTGAACACATTCCTAAGCTACCCTTACATGATCCCCACATATGGTTTGATCACGAAATAAGCCAGTTAAAAACTACGGGAATCCTTACACTCTCAGCCCCCGTGTTGCCCACGCGCCCCCCACTGGCTGGGTGACATGGTCATGCTTGATTGGCTCGTTTTTTCCTTCTCTCTCCTCCATTTAATCCTCTCTCCTTCCCTCCAAACATTTGAAGATTTCTAAGAACACTTTCAAAATTCTTCAGAAATTCTTCAAGTTTTTAAGTTTTTAAGTTTTAGTATTTTGATCAGAACTTTCTCATATGAACTTGAAATCGATTGATTCAAAAGCCAAAATTGTTGGTCTTGATGAGAGCTACAAACCCCAAGTATTTCCAGAGGCAGCTGACTTCGTCATTCTTCCCAGTAGACTGATCTTCAGTACGTGGTCAAGGTTGTTTCGTTCAACTTCTTCTTTTTCATTTCATCTTTGATCATCTCTTTGATTCTTACTATTTGATTGATGAAATATGTTGAGAAGGATGTTAGATCATATGCTAGGGGTGTTTGATCATTTGTCAATTGAGTTTTTAGCTTTGTGATTTCTCTTGTACATATATGTGCTAAACTTGATTTTGTTTGAAATGGATTCTAGAAAAAGTATATATGATGTGCCTCATGTTATTTTCTAGGTTTAACTTCATGATCTAAGAACTAGGTTTTTTAGTGTGATATATTGAATATTCATACCTTGTTCTTATTGATTTACATGTCTTGATTTCTAGATAATTTTGTGATTGTGTGTTGGAAGCATATTCTAGATTATCACTAAACATGTACATTTAGCTTGATTGATCATCTAGCTTAATTTGATTGTGTTTGCATCATTTGCATCACTTAGATCATAGCCTTACATTAGGTTGAAGTCTCTAGCAAAGTGAGTGAAGCTTTGTGGATAGAGCAAGGAAGTCTTGATTAGAGTCGGGAGGACTCGGATAATCAAGCAAGGAGACTTGTCTAGGGTCGGCAGGATCCGGATAGGCAAGCAAGAAATCTTCCTAGAGACGTGAGCGTATTGGATAGGAAGTTGTTTTCTAGAGGTGTATGACACATCTCGGATAGGAAGTAGGCTTGGTGATTTTGTAGGGAAAAATACCGTAGTACACGCAGTGGAAGCGAGACTAAAAATAGATTTAGTATGTTTTAAAATTTTTCCTTTGATGAACCTTAACCCTTTAAATTAATTAACCATACATATAAAGTAACAAAAAGTATAATACCTTTTGTCGCGTGATCCGATTGATTTACGTTGATGGTAATCCGCAAGATCTTCAATCCTAGCACGAATGTGAATCAGCTAGGAGCGTGGTCTCCCTTTCCCTTGAATTGCGAACCTAAGAATGGACAAACAAACTTTATTTTTCCTTTTGTTAGTCACGAAACAATCAAAAGACTACAAAGATTATTCCGGTCACTTTTGAGTTCTCAATCAAATGATCGAAACTCGCGTGAACCTAATTCGATGTTGTACACACAAGCGTATTGATGAACAAGCAATTAGTGTACTATCAAAAGAATACTCTCTTCTCTTTTCTTTTTTTTTTTTGTCTTGGCAGAATAATCAAACACTTTTCTATGAGTTGAGAAGAAGAAGAAAATTGATCCAGTAAAACTTAGGGGTGGCCGAACCCTATATTATTTCTTATATAGGGTGACCGAATTTTCTTCTCTTTTCCTTTTAGGGTTGCCGAAATCTACATGTTGTTCTATTAGGGTTGCCGCAATTCCTCTACAAAAAAGGATTTGTGTTGCACCCTTATTCACATCAACTTTAGACTCATAACCCTAATACAACTCATAAGTATTTTTATTCTTTTATTGACTTAATAAAAAGACTTCTTATTTAATTAAATAAATAAACTTAATTATTTATTTTCTAACCAAACAAGTCTTTTACTTTTAGTATACTACTACCAATAGTATAATTCTAGGAAACATATTTCCTAATCAGAAAAAGATTTTGTTTATTAATTAAATAATTAATTAATTCTCATTTAATCAAACAATAAAATAAAATAATATGTTTGACTAATATTATAGCCTTCCCGCCCCACATTAAATATATGGGCCAAATATTATTTCCTTATTTTATTTAATCCATTGGACTTTAAATAAAAAGCCCACATGTGAACCAGACCCATTCTTACTAAAAGAAACAAGCCCACATGCCTTTCATTAATATATTAATATAATTGATAAGCCCATTAAACAAATAATGTGCAAATTATATTCTTAATATATTAAAAGCAATTCTAGATGGACCCATAAATAGGTCCGGTAGAATATATCAAGTGGTCCATGCAAGTCCGTGTGGATTGGGGATCTTGGCAGGCTATTAAAATTTAAGCTTCAATAGACATAACGTAATCACAATCAACAAATGATTCACTTAGGTCCGATCCATTAATTTTAACTCATTCCACTAAAGAGCTAAAATTGAACTCTTAAATAAAGATAGAATAAGAAAATGTTCCTCATTCATACCCTAGACAATCATATTGGAGATAGTGTATCCTCGTGATTAATATCAGCAATCACCAAGAGTTCATAGACCGCCTATAACTCTCCAAGTTACCATATTTACTCATATGACCACGTTTTGAACTTGGATATTTTGACTTGTCCAGAAGCCATGTTTTCAATAGTCACTATCGAAAACTCAACGTTGAGATTTAATATCCGGTTACCTCAAAACATCCATATGATGATATTATACTCTCATTTAATAAATGGAGCCATGATGTCCATATCTATAAATGAAGTCCTCTATCGATTAACAAATGAATATCACCAAACTATCAAGGATAGACTATGCTATATAATCGTACTCATTTATAACTCAAATGATATCACTTGCAATCATAAGTCCATCATTTATCTCAGGATTAAGATAGACTCTCCGATTGTCCTGATAATGAAAAGACTATTATCTATTGACGGTTCTAGATAAAGCTTTTCATTGTGATCCAGTTCAATGCATCTAGTGCACTAGATTCTTTTACTCAAAGACACTCCGATGATTTTAGACTCATCATATCTCATTTGATCCCACTCAAATGCTAGCAAAAGAATTCTACAACTTTAACAAGATAAAGGTGCCCAACCTTTAATTTAAGTTGTGAACATTATTCAAGACTAACTAAAGAATTGTGTCTGCCTCATACATATCCAGATGTACGAACAATTCTTCTTTTCTCATAGTCTTTAAACCTTATGATTATTTACTTTGACAATTATAATATTAAACTATAAATGCTATAAGATTTGTTAAACCAGAAATCACTTTATTAATATGAAAAAGATTGCCAATTACAACATTACACTCTTGCTATTGAGCATAATCCTAACAATCTCCCACCTGCGCTATAGCAAATGTGTCATATCTCTCATGCCCATGTTCTCTAGATGCCCATCGAAACTCTTCTAAGGTAGAGCCTTTGTGAAAGGATCCACTAGATTTTCTGCTGACGCGATTTTGGTAATCGTCATGTCACGTCACCTCACCTCTTTGAACAATCTCCCTTAAAAGATGATATTTTCTTTCAATGTGTTTTCCTCTCTTGTGACTTCTTGGTTCTTTCGAATTAGCCACTGCTCCACTATTGTCATAGTAGATAGTGATCTACTTATTCGCACTAGGAACCACTTCTAAGTCTATCAAGAATTGGCGGAGCCAAACAGCCTCTTTAGCAGCCTCGCATGCAGCAACATACTCAGCTTCCATGGTGGAATCAGCAATACAAGATTGTTTGATACTCCTCCATATGACTGCTCCTCCTCCAATAGTAAACATAGCTCCTGATGTGGATTTTCTGGAGTCAAAATCTGATTGGAAATCAGAATCTGTATACCCAACGGGAATTAAATCCCCTCTAGAGTATACAAGTATATTATCTCTCGTTCTCTTGAGATACTTGAAAATATGCTTGACTGCCGTCCAGTGATCAGGACCAAGTTTCGATTGAAACCTGCTAACTATGCTAACAGCAAAACAAATATCTGGTCTAGTGCAGAGCATTGCATACATGAGACTTCCAACTGCCGAGGCATATGGAACTCTACTCATGAATTGCTTTTCATGCTCATTCTTAGGAACTTGTTCCTTAGAAAGTTTGATTCCATGTTTGAAAGGTAACATACCTTTCTTAGAATCCTGCATGGAAAACCTAGACAAGATCTTGTCTATGTATGAAGCTTGGGATAATGCAATCGTTTTATTCTTTCTTTCCCTTATTACTTGGATACCTAGAATAAAACTTGCTTCTCCTAAGTCCTTCATATCAAATTGTTTTGCTAACCATTCTTTTACTGATGTCAATACACCTACATCGTTTCTAATGAGTAATATATCATCAACATAAAGAATCAGGAAAACCAACTTGTCGCCCTTAATCCTTTTGTATACACAAGGTTCGTTAGGATTCTGAATAAATCCAAAACCTTTGACAGCTTGATCAAACCTTATGTTCCAGGATCTGGATGCTTGCTTTAATCCATATATGGATTTCTGCAACTTGCATACCTTTTCCATTTGGCCCTTTTCAATGAATCCTTCTGGTTGCATCATGTAGATGCTTTCGTCAAGACTTCCATTAAGGAAAGCTGTCTTGACGTCAATTTGCCAAATCTCTAGATCTAAAGATGCTGCAATGGATAAGAGTATCCTAATGGATTTAAGCATGGCCACAGGAGAGAAGGTTTCCTCGTAATCGATACCTTCTTTCTGTGTATACCCTTTAGCTACCAGTCTAGCTTTAAAGGTTTCCACCTTTCCATCCATACCTCTTTTCCTCTTGTATACCCACTTGCACCCAATGGGTTTTATCCCTTTAGGCAAGTCTACAAGGGACCAGACTTTGTTATCAAACATGGATTCAATCTCATATTGCATTGCCTTTTGCCAATGGCGACTATCAATATCCTCCATTGCTTCCTTATAAGTGTAGGGATCATCATCGTCTGAGAGATTCTCCACTGATTCTCCCAGACCGATGTATCTTTCGGGTTGTGTTCTAACCCTCCCACTACGATGAGGAATGGTAGGTTGTTGATTTTGTGTTGGATCGGAACTTACAATTGGATTAGGTTGTGTAACCTCTCGTGGAATTGTATCTCCTGACATCTCATTCAGGACAATTCTACTTCTAGACACAAAATCATTCATATAGTCCTTTTCCAGAAATTTAGCATTTGTCGAAACAAATACTTTAAGATCTGAAGGACTATAGAAATAATATCCTTTAGTTTCTTTTGGATACCCTACAAATATACATGTTTCCGAACAGGACTCCATCTTTTCTGTCTTTCCTTTTAACACATGCGCAGGACAACCAAATATCCTTAAGTGTTGTAAACTAGGCTTGTGCCCAGTCCACAACTCATGCGGTGTTTTAGAAACGGACTTAGATGGTACATCGTTTAGAATGTATATAGCTGTTTGTAAAGCATATCCCTAAAAAGAAATAGGAAGTGTTGAATAACTCAACATAGACCTAACCATATCCAAAAGAGTTCTATTTCTCCTTTTTGCCACCCCATTCTGTTGAGGTGTTCCTAGTGAAGAAAACTGAGAAACTATCCCATTATCAATAAGATATTGCTTAAACTCACCAGATAGATATTCTCCACCACGATCAGATCTCAAGATTTGTATGTGTTTCTCAAGCTGATTTTCTACTTCAGCTTTGAATGCTTTGAACATGTCAAAAGCATCCGACTTATGTCGCATGAGATACACATAGCCAAATCTCGAGTAATCATCTGTGAAGGTGATGAAGTATTCATATCCACCTCTAGCTTGAATGCTCATAGGACCACATACATCAGTGTGTATCAATCCTAAACATTCAGTGGCTCTTGAACCTTTGGCCGAGAACGTCCTTTGGTCATTTTACCTTCCAAACAAGATTCACAAGTTGGTAGACCATCAACCTTTAAGTCACTTAAAGGTCCATCACTTACCAAGCTTTTAATCCTATTGAGGTTAATATGACCTAGGCGTAAATGCCATAGGTAGGTTTCATCTATTGATAATTTTACTCTTTTATGATCAAGTTCCGTTAATTCTGTATCTAACGAGTGAGAGATATTTTTATGCAAAAAGAATAAGCCGTTTCCAATGTACCTTTGCAAATAAATTTGTTATTCTTACTAATAATAAAATCTTTATTAAAAGTAACTGAATATCCAAATTTATTCAAACAAGAAACTGAAATTAAATTTCTCTTAAATTGAGGTACATAATAAACGTCTATTAAATCTAAATGCCTGAAAGAATCTAGATTAACTCTAATATCTCCCACTGCACTTGTAGACACTAACGTTCCGTTGCCCAAACGCAAGTTGATTTCATTCTTATTCAGCTTTCTCCTTTCTTGGAACCCCTATAAGGAATAACAAACATGATTTGTGGCTCCAGAGTCTATGATCCAAGAATCTGTAGAATCTGCCAGAAAACATATTTCAAGATAATTAATATTACCTTGTTCCTTCTTGTTCTGGGACTTTGGGCAATTTCTTTTCCAATGTCCCTTTTCACCACAAAAGGAGCACTTCCCTTTGATCTTGGTTACTTTCTTGGTCTCCTTCTTTGTAGGCCCAAGTTGCTTTTTTTTCTGTTGTTCCTTGACCTTTTGACGGGCCTTAACAGTAGCAACTTTACCAACCATATGAATCTGAGATTCATAAGTAGGAGCAAGTGGTTTTGGAGCAGACAGAACAAACTTATGTTTTTCAATTTGCAGCAACAACCCAATTTTCCTTTTCCATGTGACATAATTATCTCCAGTTAAAATATTATCTTTTAAGATATTCATTAGGGATGGGGTCATGATTTCTGAATATAAACAAAAATATATATGAGTAAATAATCATGATAAAGCACTTTCGAATATTTATCTTGATTTAAATAAATAACTCAATCATAAAAATTTAACGGTGATCCAACACCCATAAATGTTACGCCTCATTTGGGAGTTCGCACCATTTACTAGTTAGACTAGGTCCCACCTAATTGTTAACATAACAACCAGCGTTTTCAATTTCAGCCTTGCAATTTTACTGACAAGAACTCTTGGGAGGATATCAATAAAATTACATTGAGTGTGTTACCAAGATATCGACCCTCAATTTTCTCTCACGAAAAATCCCTCCTTGGGGAGTAGATCTCGTTTGAGTCCATTGTCTAGTCTATCCTTGTAAGGAAGTATGTTGCTAAATTCCATTCATGGACACCCCTTGGGGGGATTACCAATAAATAATAAAGCTCAACTAACCTTGGAGGCCATAGGTGTTACAAAAACACCTTCTCCCACTCAATTATTTAAGGTGTGTGATTAAATCCCATAGAATGATTTACCAAGTTATCTAGATGCCAATTTAGATACCTAAATCATTCAATGCATGTTCATACCAAAAGAGATATATGTGTGGCACTCCTATTCTATATGACATGTTATCATACAATAACAAATATTGTAATATTTATGCAAAAAATAAATAGCCACAATTTTGGTCCATCCTAGAAAAGCAAGTAAATCACAATTTGTTTAGGAATACAAGATCTTCAAGTGGCCATCAACCATACGCTCATCCCTCGGCTGCCCCCTATAGGCGTGCACACCCCACAACCCCACAAAGGGCTGCCGTGTGTAGCCCATGAGAGCATATAGGGCTGCCGTGCGCAACCCACCATGATATGGGCTTGCCATGCATAGCCCAATCCACTCCTAGGGTGCGCACGGTGCTCGTTCTTGGTTCCGGTTGCTTCCTTTTTCTTCAAGTCTTCGAATCTTCAATGCTTGAACATATTACAGCAGTATTTAAACTAATAAAATACTGCAGTATTTTTTTTTTTTTTTATTCACTGCAGTACTTTTTACAAAAAAAAACTGCACTTAAAATTAAATAAAAAACTGCAGTAAATTATAATATATAAAATACTGCACTATTTAAATACAATAAAAATAAAACCTAGCAACTACCAAGAAGGAATTATGGCGATGATAGACCACCCTTCTTGTTACAATTCCATAACAAAAATACATTGAAAATCTAGGACCAAAATCGAGCAATAACAATCCACATAAAAACATATATAAAACCATACATCCACATGTAATTATATATGCGAATACCTAGAGTGCCATCTCTTTCTAAACCTGCATAATCACAATAAAAAGAAAAAGATTCACGTATATATACGTTAATTAATTAAAAAGGGTTCAACCAAGGCTCTGATACCAATTGTAGGGAAAAATACCGTAGTACACGCAGCGGAAGCGAGACTAAAAATAGATTTAGTATGTTTTAAAATTTTTCCTTTGATGAACCTTAACCCTTTAAATTAATTAACCATACATATAAAGTAACAAAAAGTATAATACCTTTTGTCGCGTGATCCGATTGATTTACGTCGATGGTAATCCGCAAGATCTTCAATCCTAGCATGAACGTGAATCAGCTAGGAGCGTGGTCTCCCTTTCCCTTGAATTGCGAACCTGAGAATGGACAAACAAACTTTATTTTTCCTTTTGTTAGTCACAAAACAATCAAAAGACTACAAAGATTATTCCGGTCACTTTTGAGTTCTCAATCAAATGATCGAAACTCGCGTGAACCTAATTCGATGTTGTACACACAAGCGTATTGATGAACAAGCAATTAGTGTACTATCAAAAGAATACTCTCTTCTCTTTTTTATTTTTTTTTTGTCTTGGCAGAATAATCAAACACTTTTCTATGAGTTGAGAAGAAGAAGAAAATTGATCCAGTAAAACTTAGGGGTGGCCGAACCCTATATTATTTCTTATATAGGGTGACCGAATTTTCTTCTCTTTTCCTTTTAGGGTTGCCGAAATCTACATGTTGTTCTATTAGGGTTGCCACAATTCCTCTACAAAAAAGGATTTGTGTTGCACCCTTATTCACATCAACTTTAGACTCATAACCCTAATACAACTCATAAGTATTTTTATTCTTTATTGACTTAATAAAAAGACTTCTTATTTAATTAAATAAATAAACTTAATTATTTATTTTCTAACCAAACAAGTCTTTTACTTTTAGTATACTACTACCAATAGTATAATTCTAGGAAACATATTTCCTAATCAGAAAAAGATTTTGTTTATTAATTAAATAATTAATTAATTCTCATTTAATCAAACAATAAAATAAAATAATATTTTTGACTAATATTATAGCCTTGCCGCCCCACATTAAATATATGGGCCAAATATTATTTCCTTATTTTATTTAATCCATTGGACTTTAAATAAAAAGCTCACATGTGAACCAGACCCATTCTTACTAAAAGAAACAAGCCCACATGCCTTTCATTAATATATTAATATAATTGATCAGCCCATTAAACAAATAATGTGCAAATTATATTCTTAATATATTAAATGCAATTCTAGATGGACCCATAAATAGGTCCGGTAGAATATATCAAGTGATCCATGCAAGTCCGTGTGGATTGGGGATCTTGGCGGGCTATCTAAATTTAAGCTTCAATAGACATAACCTAATCACAATCAACAAATGATTCACTTAGGTCCGATCCATTAATTTTAACTCATTCCACTAAAGAGCTAAAATTGAACTCTTAAATAAAGATAGAATAAGAAGATGTTCCTCATTCATACCCTAGACAATTATATTGGAGATAGTGTATTCTCGTGATTAATATCAGTAATCGCCAAGAGTTCATAGACCGCCTATAACTCTCCAAGTTACCATATTTACTCATATGACCATGTTTTGAACTTGGATATTTTGACTTGTCCAGAAGCCATGTTTTCAATAGTCACTATCGAAAACTCAACGTTGAGATTTAATATCCAATTACCTCAAAACATCCATATGATGATATTATACTCTCATTTAATAAATGGAGCCACGATGTCCATATCTATAAATGAAGTCCTCTATCGATTAACAAATGAATATCACCAAACTATCGAGGATAGACTATGCTATATAATCATACTCATTGATAACTCAAATGATATTACTTGCAATCATAAGTCCATCATTTATCTCAGGATTAAGATAGACTCTCCGATTGTCCTGATAATGAAAAGACTATTATCTATTGACGGTTCTAGATAAAGTTTTTCATTGTGATCCAGTTCAATGCACCCAGTGCACTAGATTCTTTTACTTGAAGACACTCCGATGATTTTAGACTCATCATATCTCATTTGATCCCACTCAAATGCTAGCAAAAGAATTCTACAACTTTAACAAGATAAAGGTGCCTAACCTTTAACTTAAGTTGTGAACATTATTCAAGACTAACTAAAGAATTGTGTCTACCTTATACATATCCAGATGTACGAACAATTCTTCTTTTCTCATAGTTTTTAGACCTTATTGTTAGGATTATGCTCAATAGCAAGAGTGTAATGTTGTAATTAACAATCTTTTTCATATTAATAAAGTGATTTCTGGTTTAACAAATCGTATAGCATTTATAGTTTAATATTATAATTGTCAAAGTAAATAATCATAAGGTCTAAAGACTATGGGAAAAGAAGAATTGTTCGTACATCTGGATATGTATGTGGTAGACACAATTCTTTAGTTAGTCTTGAATAATGTTCACAACTTAAGTTAAAGGTTGGGCACCTTTATCTTGTTAAAGTTGTAGAATTCTTTTGCTAGCATTTGAGTGGGATCAAATGAGATATGATGAGTCTAAAATCATCGGAGTGTCTTCGAGCAAAAGGATCTAGTGCACTGGGTGCATTGAACTGGGTCACAATGAAAAGCTTTATTTAGAACCGTCAGTAAATAATAGTCTTTTCATTGTCAGGACAATCGGAGAGTCTATCTTAATCCTGAGATAAATGATGGACTTATGGTTGCAAGTGATATCATTTGAGTTATCAATGAGTACGATTATATCGCATAGTCTATCCTCGATAGTTTGGTGATATTCATTTGTTAATCGATAGAGGACTTCATTTCTAGATATGGACATCGTGGCTCCATTTAATTAAATGAGAGTATAATATCATCATATGGATGTTTTGAGGTAATTGGATATTAAATCTCAACGTTGAGTTTTCGATAGTGTCTATTGAAAACATGGCTTCTGGACAAGTCAAAATATCCAAGTTCAAAACGTGGTCATATGAGTAAATATGGTAACTTGGAGAGTTATAGGCGGTCTATGAACTCTTGGCGATTACTGATATTAATCACGAGGATACACTATCTCCAATATGATTGTCTAGGGTATGAATGAGGAGCATCTTCCTTTTCTATCTTTATTTAAGAGTTCAGTTTTAGCTCTTTAGTGGAATGAGTTAAAATTAATGGATCGGACCTAAGTGAATCATTTGTTGATTGTGATTAGGTTATGTCTATTGAAGCTTAAATTTAGATGGCCCGCTAAGATCCCCAATCCACACGGACTTGCATGGATCACTTGATATATTCTACCGGACCAATTTAAGGGTCCATCTAGAATTGCATTTAATATATTAAGAATATAATTTGCACATTATTTATGTAATGGGCTGCTTAATTATATTAATATATTAATGAAAGACATGTGGGCTTGTTTCTTTTAGTAAGAATAGGTCTGGTTCACATGTGGGCTTTTTATTTAAAGTCCAATGGATTAAATGAAATAAGAAAATAATATTAGGCCCAATTTTATACAAGTGGGGCGGCAAGGTTAATGTTTTAACCTAATATATTATTTTGTTTCATTTGTTTTAATTAAATAAGAATTAATTAATTTATTGATTAATTGTTTAATTAAATAAACAAATCTTTCCTAAAAGTAAAAGACTTGTTTGATAAGGAAATAAATAAATTAATTTTATTTATTTAATCAAATAAGGAGTCTTTTTATTTAGTCAAAATAAAAGAATAAAAATCAATGAGTTGGATTAGGGTTTGAAGTCTATAAAGTTGAAAAGAATTAGGGTTGAATTTTGGTCACCCTATATAAGTGACATGATGAAATTCGGCCAACCCTAATCTAAAACTATATAGAATTCGGCGACCCTAAAGGAAAAAGAAGAAAAATTTGGCCAACCTATATAAGTGTTCTTATAGGGTTCGGCCACCACATACATGAGTGCTTGAGATTTTATTTTTCTTCTTCTTCTTCATTCATAGAGAGTTTTTATTCTACTAAGACAAAAAGGAGTGTTAGATTATTCTTTGATAGTATACTATTGCTTAATCATCAATAAGCTTGTGTATACGATATCGATCTAGGTTCACGCGAGTTTCGATCATTAGATTGAGAACTCAAAAGTGACCGGAATAATCTTAGACATTCTTTTGATTGTTTTGTGACTAACAAAGAAAAGAAAAGTTTTGTTTTGTCCATTCACAGGTTTGCAATTCAAAGAAAAGGGAGACCACGCTCCTAGGTGATCCACGTTCGTGCTCGGATTGAAGGTCTTGCGGATTACCATCGACGTAAGTCAATCGGATCACGCGACAAAAGGTAATCTACTTTTTGTTAATGTATATGCATGTTTATTGATTAAAAGGGTTTAAGGTTCATAAAGGAAAATTTTTTTAAAAGTCACTAAATCTAATTTTAGTATCGCTTCCGCTGCGTGTACTACTTTTTTTATTTTTCCCCTACACTTATGATTATTTACTTTGACAATTATAATATTAAACTATAAATGCTATAAGATTTGTTAAACTAGAAGTCACTTTATTAATATTGTTAGGATTCCCGTTGTGTTTAATTGGCTTATTTCGTGATCAAACCACATGTGGGGATGCTTTGTAAGGGTAGCTTAGATGTTGTGTTAATGCTTAGGCCCTTTTGAAGACCTCACTATTGACAAGCACCAAAGGTAATATTCTAAGTGCTTACTTGTCTTGAAGAGATAGATGCACACACTCACAACTCATGCATATGTTTAATCCTTATATGTTGTGTGTCTTTTATGTGTGCCTTAATGCTCATTAACATCTCTTCTTGCATGTTAGTTTGATTGCATCTTGCATATCCAATTGCCTTGTCATGCTTAGACTTAGGATTGCATTTTTGCATTGGGCGCCCCCAAAAGCGCTGTTCAGAAGCGCTGTACGAACAGCGCCCATTGAGCGCTGTTCAGACCTGATCGATTTAATCGGTCGCTGTTGGGTCGCTGTTGAGGCGCTGTACGTGGCGCGGTACAGAGCGCTGTACGTACAGCGCCACTCTGTTTCCTCGTGAAAACAGAGCAAGGGCGCTGTACAGGCGCTGTACAATGGCGCTCTACGTACAGCGCCCAAGGCAAATATGGGGAAACTAATCAAAACGACCACACTTTGTTTTGGCCCCCTATATATATGCCACTTTGACTTTAGGTCAATGAGAAGAGTTCATATTCAGATTCCATACTTAGGAGATTTTTCAAAGAGAAGAAAAATTCCAAAGAACTCATTTTTATTTACTCAAACACTTGTTCCATGATCATCAATCATCATCTAGCATCATCTTAGATCATCTAGATGACATCTTGCATGGATTCTTCATCATACTTTGCTTGGTAAGCTTTTCACTAATATCTTACATATTTTGTGTTTCTCTTATCTAGCAATCTCAATTTAATTACTTGTATGTGATTTTATATTTGTTGAATACAAGATTGAGATTAGTATGATGTATGTTTGAGAAGTTGTATTGTGCTAGCATATTAGGTTTTTGTGCTTGATATTGATTAGCTAAACTAATTGACATGTCATTTAGTTTTAATATCTAGGATTGTTCTTAATTGCATATTAATCATCTTAGATAAGCATATAGGGTTTCCCTTGCTCTATGTTGCATTTTGGATATTTTCATATATTCACTTAGGGTTGTATTCTCTTCAAGAGAAGCTAAGTCTTGTGTGTAGCAATCGGGATTAGGTTGCTTAGATCGCAAGCAAATTGGACTAGGTTCACTCATACCGGGATTAGGTAGGTGTGTGATTACTTCCGGGATTAGGTTGTAATCGTTTGCACATTTAGTGGATTCGAGGTTCGAGTGTGGCTTACTTACATAGCCCGTGGTTTTTCCCGTGAGGGTTTCCACGTAAAAATTCAAGTGTTAATTTAATTTCCGCACCATATTACACTTGCTTGTTTATATTATCTTGAGGGTAATTTCGTAATTTTGACTAACACGAAAAATTGGGTAAAAAGCGTAAAATCTATTCACCCCCCCTCTAGATAGCTTTATACACACCGTGGTATATTTAGTTTCAATTGGTATCAGAGCGGGTTCCTAGACATACATAGGTGATCCTTGCTTATTTTGGTGTGTTTTGCATTTTGTGTGATTTTTGATCATTCATACATTTGCATTCATTTCATTCATTCATAAACACTATGAGTGGAAACGGTGGAAATGGTGGTGGCCACGAAGGAGCTTCTAGCACTAGGCCTCCACTTCTTACCGGATTGAACTATTCCCAATGGAAAGGGAAGATGGAATCCTACATTTGCCAAATTCATGACCGTGCATGGATGGCGGTGGAAGACGGATATGATCTCCCTATGATGACTCCCGCGGGTGGAGGAGAAGATGTTTTGAAGCCTAAGGCGCAATGGAACGCGCAAGAGTTTGATGCTTCAAAGTGGAATAGGAAGGCGTTGCATGCCATCTTGTGTGCCATGGACGAAAATCAATACAAGTTGATTCAAAATACTAGGATAGCTAAGGAGGCTTGGGACATCCTAGAGATTGCACATGAGGGAACCGAAGTAGTGAAGGACTCCAAGCTTCAAGTCCTCCAAACTCAATTCGAGACGCTTAAGATGGAGGAGAATGAGTGCTTCAACGACTTTGAGATCAAGTTGATGGATATAGTCAACCAAAGCCATCAACTTGGTGATCCATATTCGGATAGGAGAATCAAGCAAAAGATTATGAGATCTCTACCCGATAGGTTTGAATCGAAGGTGACGGCTTTAGAAGAAAATAGTGGTTATAAGGATATGAAGCCGAGTGAGGTGATTGGGAGACTTCTAGCTTATGAGTCTAGGAAAGGGCCTATCTCCACACCCACTAAAAAGCAAAAAGGAATTGCTTTAAAAACCTCCAAGGATGAAAAGGAGGAAAAGAAGGTTGACTCGGATGAAGACCTTGCCTTGTTTGTAAAAAGGTTCAACAAGGTTATGAAGTTTAGAAGGAAGAGCTTTGGGTCAAAAGGTCAAGATTTGAAGAAAAAGGGCTCTTTCAAGAAGTTTGAACCTAGGCAAGAAAGGACCGAAAGGAAAGGGGTCCGTTGTTTCGAGTGTGGTGGCATAGGTCATTTTGCCCCCGATTGTGCAAACCATGTTGAGAAGAAAAAGGGGAAAGTGATGGCCGCCACTTGGAGTGGAAGTAGTGATGACTCCTATGAGGGAGATGAGTCTTCGGATGATGAAGAGCTCATGGCTAATCTCCTAGCTTTTGCCTCCTCCCATAAAAGCAAAAGTGCTAGTGAGAGAGAGGAAATGAGTCAAGAGGAAAATGACTCAAGTGATGTAGAAAGTGATTCCTCCTCTAACTCCATGAATGGATTTATGGAGAAAAAGGAGTTTGCTAAATATCATGCCGAATTTAATGATTTAGCAATCAAGAGTACAAGAAAGATCAAGATGTTGAGAGAAGAAAATCTTGAGCTTGCATCTCAAAATGACCACTTAAGTGAACAAGTGGAGAAATTCAAGAAGATGGAAGATAAGCTAAAAGAGGAGTTAGTCTTATCTAGGAGGAATGAGGATAGTCTAAAGAGGGAGCTTGAAGAAGTTAGAGAATCTATGACTAGGATGGATTCTAGCACCAAGAAGCTTGACCATATGCTTGGTGTTGGAAAGAGTCCATGTGACAAGAGGGGTCTTGGGTATGAAGATGACAAGAAGATCTCAACCTCTAACAAGACCATATTTGTCAAGAGCTTGAAGAAAGAAGAAACTTCACTTGTGCAACTTCCTAGAAAGAAGTTAGAAATAGGACAAAGTTCAAATGCTCAAGTGAAGATGGGGCCAAGAAGGCAACCTCAAGCTCAACCCCCTAGGGTTCCTCAAGCCAACATTTCTCCTCAAATGGCTCACAAAGGAAAGAGGCCTATCATGCAACCTCAAGCTTGGAAGCAACCTAGACCGGTTCAACAACGAAGACGCATTGAACCCCTTCATCCACAAAGACAAGGACAAGGTATGATTCCTTATTTTACTCCTATTTGTCACTTTTGTGGATTTGTTGGTCATATTAGACCACAATGCTTTCGCTATATAAAAATGTGCAAAACTAGAAGCATGATAGAGAAGAAAAAGAAAAGAGCCATGATGCATGTTCCTAGGAATAATGATATTGATTTGCATGATCCTAGGAATAATAGAGCACATGTACCAAAGACCACTAAGAAAGCCAAAATTGTTGCTAAGTGGATTAGAAAGAATGAAAATGTTTGCCATGTTGCACAAATAGCCTTGAAGGCAAATTCTTCTAATTTTTGGTATTTGGATAGTGGGTGCTCTAGGCACATGACGGGAAACAAGAGTTTCTTCGAGACTCTTGTTATGGAGGAAGGTGGATATGTCACTTTCGGTGATGGATCCAAAAAGAAGGTTGTAGGGAAAGGATCCATTTCCGTTCCCGGTTTACCCTCCTTATCCGATGCTTTATTTGTTGATGGCTTGAAAACCAATCTAATAAGCATTTCACATCTAAGTGATGAAGGATATTCCGTCTTGTTTAGTAAAAATGATTGCTCAATCCTAAAGCCCGATGGACAAACCTTATTGAAAGGTATGAGATCTAGCGACAATTGCTATTGTCTTGAAGCTAGAATAGTCTCAAACAATGTGTCCATGGATGAGCAAGTTGAGTTGTGGCATGAAAGACTTGGCCACATGAACTTTAGGGATTTAAGAACCCTTGGAAAGTTCGAGTGTGTGCGTGGCCTCCCTAAGCTTGGGAAGAAAGCCAATGGTATTTGTGGACCTTGCCAACAAGGAAAACAAACCAAAAGCATGCACAAAAAGGGCAAGTATCTCTCCACCAAGGAGCCCCTAGAGCTTCTCCACATGGATCTCATGGGTCCTATGCAAACCGAGAGCTTAGGTGGAAAGAGATACATTTTTGTTTGTGTTGATGATTTCTCTAGATTTACATGGACATATTTTCTTAGAGAAAAATCCGAAACTTTTGATAAGTTTAAAATGCTTTGTACTAAATTGCAAAATGAAATGAATTCTAATATTAGAAGCATTAAACGGATTAGAAGTGACCATGGGAGGGAGTTTGAGAATGCCTCTTTTGAAAGCTATTGTGATAGCCTAGGCATCTCCCATGAGTTTTCCGCTCCTAGGACACCTCAACAAAATGGGGTTGTTGAGAGGAAGAATAGGGTCCTCCAAGAGATGGCCCGTGTGATGTTGCTTAGCAACAATGTCCCTAGGAACCTATGGGCCGAAGCCATCAACACGGCTTGCTATATAGGAAATAGAGTGTTCCTAAGGCCCGGTACTAGAAACACCTCCTATGAATTATGGAAAGGCAAGAGGCCAAATGTTAGCTACTTCCACACATTTGGGAGCAAATGCTACATTTTAAATGACCGTGATCAACTTGGCAAGTTTGATGCTAAGAGTGATGAGGGTATCTTTATTGGCTATGCCTTGAATAGTAGAGCCTATAGAGTTTTCAACTTGAAGACTCGAACCGTCATGGAATCATCAAATGTTGTCATTGATGATACAAGGCTCAAGTCCAAAAATGATGAGGAGGAGGATGTTTTAGAGGATGACTCTCCTTTGGAGAGGGTTGTGGTGACTCCCAATGTTGGGACATCTAATGAAGTCACACAACCTAGTACTAGAGTTCCTAACTTGGACTCTAATGAACCCGCTCCATGGGTTAGAAGACTCCATAACAAAGAGGATGTTATTGGAGATGTTAATGAGGGTGTTAGAACTAGGCGTCAAATAGCTAATCTAATTAGCTTGACATGCTACACCTCTCAAATAGAACCCAAAAAGGTTGAAGAAGCCTTAAATGATGAATTTTGGGTTCTTGCCATGCAAGAAGAGCTAAACCAATTCGAAAGGAATGAGGTTTGGACTCTAGTTCCTAGGCCTAAGACCACTAATGTCATAGGCACCAAATGGATATTTAGGAACAAATCCGATGAGGATGGCAACATAGTGCGGAACAAGGCTAGACTTGTAGCACAAGGGTACTCTCAAATTGAGGGTATCGACTTTGAGGAGACTTTTGCTCCCGTTGCCCGCTTAGAGTCCATTAGGCTTCTCTTGTCCATCTCTTGTGTGCACAAGTTCAAATTGCACCAAATGGACGTCAAGAGTGCCTTCCTCAATGGCTTCTTGCAAGAGGAAGTGTTTGTTGAACAACCTAAGGGGTTTGTGGATGCTCACCACCCCAATCATGTCTATCGCCTCAAGAAGGCACTTTATGGGTTGAAACAAGCACCGAGGGCTTGGTATGAGCGCCTCACTCAATTTCTTGTTGACAACAACTACACAAGAGGTAGTGTTGACAAGACACTATTCATCAAGAGAGACAATGATGAGCTTTTCATAGCTCAAATATATGTTGATGATATAGTTTTTGGCTCCACCAACAACACCAAAGTCCAACAATTTGTTGATGTCATGTCTCTTGAATTTGAGATGAGTCTTGTTGGTGAGCTTAGTTACTTCCTAGGTTTGCAAATTAGGCAAATGCATGATGGGATTTTCATAACCCAAGCCAAATATGCTAAGAACCTAGTGAAGAAGTTTGGTTTAGAGAAAGCCAAACATTGTGATACACCCATGAGTACAACTTTGAAGCTAAGCAAGGATGCTAGTGGTAAAAGTGTGGACCAAACTCTATATCGTGGCATGATAGGTAGCTTGCTTTACTTGACCGCAAGTAGGCCCGATATATCTTTTAGTGTGGGTGTGTGTGCTAGGTACCAAGCGGATCCTAAGGAGTCCCACCTCTCTTGTGTGAAGAGGATCATTCGCTATGTGAATGGGACATCCAACTATGGGATTTGGTACTCTTTTGACACTAATGCTAGTCTAGTTGGCTTTAGTGATGCGGATTGGGCAGGAAATTGTGATGATAGGAAGAGCACATCGGGCGGTTGCTTCTTTCTAGGCAACAACTTGGTGTCTTGGTTTTGCAAGAAGCAAAACTCGATTTCCTTGTCCACGGCCGAGGCCGAGTACATAGCCGCGGGGAGTGGATGCACACAACTCCTATGGATGAAACAAATGCTTGTAGACTACGGATTCAACCAAGGTACTCTCACTCTCTTTTGTGATAACATGAGTGCTATTAATATTTCCAAGAATCCGGTTCAACATTCTAGAACTAAGCATATTGACATCCGCCATCACTTCATTAGAGAGCTTGTTGAAAATAAATGCATAGTACTTGAACATGTAGGTACTAATGATCAACTTGCGGACTTATTTACTAAACCCTTAGATGCTACTCGATTTAAAACTCTTAGTAGATCTATTGGGATATGTTTTGTGGAGTGATGTTCTATGATTGACCCCATATGGGGAACTCAAGCAAAGAGAGCTATTTTGCATTCATGTAACTTGCAAAAAATTTGAAATAACTTATGCCTCTTCTTTTGATTGCTTGAGTAAGCTTGGTTGTACATATGTATATATGTTTTCAATTCTATAAGTGTGAACCTTGCTTGTCTACAATCCATGTCATATTTATGTTCAAACATGCATTTTTGGACTAGGAGATTTACATAGGAAGTATGATGTGAATGACCTATAGTTATCTCCATGACATGATGATTCTTTAATAACATGCTAATGCTAAATGAAAAAGCATGAAATTCATACAACATGCTCACATGAAAAGCATGAATTGATGATTGCATATTCTTAAAAATGCAAAACTTGTGTGAAAGCTTATGAGACTCTAAATGAATAAAGGATCTTGTATCCGTTCAAAGGAATTTACATTCCATATGTCTCTCTTTCTTTATTAGTTGAACATGGTTACTATCATACGGATTTCTTATCCGGAAAAATCAAATAGGGTGCAAAGTCGCTCATGCCATGTTTCGCTTATAAAGTTGGATATAGTTGCTCTTAAAATTGAAATCAATAATCTCTATATCCTTGCTTTTCCCATGACATTGGTGAAATTGGTTTGAATTCAAATTAGAAACCTTTGTCATTTGCTTTGCCAAATACCATTGTATTTTGGACTTGAATGCTATATGTCTTGTATGCAAAGCATGTTGGATTCACACATTTTCTCAAATAAATCTCCTTGTTTCTCTCAAATTAATTGAAGTGCATAAAGTGACTTATATGTATATGCATATCTTGCATGCTTCTATCTCTCGTTGCTTTGAGTGACCCGGTTGGGGACTACTCCTTTGCCTATATCATGACAAAAAGGGGGAGTAGGAAATGGTAAGGGGAGTTGCAAAATATAGAAGCTTTTGTGCATTTTGGGGAGAACATACATTGAGGGGGAGTAACCCTTTGAGGGGGAGCATTGCATTTATCATTCATTGCATACATTTGCTAATGTTGTGCCTAAATTCTAAAAATGCAAATGCTTGATATTGTTCTCACATGATTAATCTCACACTTTACTTGTATTGGAAATGCTAGAAACTTTATTTTCAGGGCTTGATTGTTCTACAAGAGATTGAAGACTTGAAGTTTTTACTTTCTTATCTCTTTGTAATGTAGATAATCATTGTAGTCCCGTAGTTTCTAATTCTATGTGAGGAATATATGTGAGTGGTGGTTTTGTCACGAAATAGCCAAAGGGGGAGATTGTTAGGATTCCCGTTGTGTTTAATTGGCTTATTTCGTGATCAAACCACATGTGGGGATGCTTTGTAAGGGTAGCTTAGATGTTGTGTTAATGCTTAGGCCCTTTTGAAGACCTCACTATTGACAAGCACCAAAGGTAATATTCTAAGTGCTTACTTGTCTTGAAGAGATAGATGCACACACTCACAACTCATGCATATGTTTAATCCTTATATGTTGTGTGTCTTTTATGTGTGCCTTAATGCTCATTAACATCTCTTCTTGCATGTTAGTTTGATTGCATCTTGCATATCCAATTGCCTTGTCATGCTTAGACTTAGGATTGCATTTTGCATTGGGCGCCCCCAAAAGCGCTGTTCAGAAGCGCTGTACGAACAGCGCCCATTGAGCGCTGTTCAGACCTGATCGATTTAATCGGTCGCTGTTGGGTCGCTGTTGAGGCGCTGTACGTGGCGCGGTACAGAGCGCTGTACGTACAGCGCCACTCTGTTTCCTCGTGAAAACAGAGCAAGGGCGCTGTACAGGCGCTGTACAATGGCGCTCTACGTACAGCGCCCAAGGCAAATATGGGGAAACTAATCAAAACGACCACACTTTGTTTTGGCCCCCTATATATATGCCACTTTGACTTTAGGTCAATGAGAAGAGTTCATATTCAGATTCCATACTTAGGAGATTTTTCAAAGAGAAGAAAAATTCCAAAGAACTCATTTTTATTTACTCAAACACTTGTTCCATGATCATCAATCATCATCTAGCATCATCTTAGATCATCTAGATGACATCTTGCATGGATTCTTCATCATACTTTGCTTGGTAAGCTTTTCACTAATATCTTACATATTTTGTGTTTCTCTTATCTAGCAATCTCAATTTAATTACTTGTATGTGATTTTATATTTGTTGAATACAAGATTGAGATTAGTATGATGTATGTTTGAGAAGTTGTATTGTGCTAGCATATTAGGTTTTTGTGCTTGATATTGATTAGCTAACTAATTGACATGTCATTTAGTTTTAATATCTAGGATTGTTCTTAATTGCATATTAATCATCTTAGATAAGCATATAGGGTTTCCCTTGCTCTATGTTGCATTTTGGATATTTTCATATATTCACTTAGGGTTGTATTCTCTTCAAGAGAAGCTAAGTCTTGTGTGTAGCAATCGGGATTAGGTTGCTTAGATCGCAAGCAAATTGGACTAGGTTCACTCATACCGGGATTAGGTAGGTGTGTGATTACTTCCGGGATTAGGTTGTAATCGTTTGCACATTTAGTGGATTCGAGGTTCGAGTGTGGCTTACTTACATAGCCCGTGGTTTTTCCCGTGAGGGTTTCCACGTAAAAATTCAAGTGTTAATTTAATTTCCGCACCATATTACACTTGCTTGTTTATATTATCTTGAGGGTAATTTCGTAATTTTGACTAACACGAAAAATTGGGTAAAAAGCGTAAAATCTATTCACCCCCCCTCTAGATAGCTTTATACACACCGTGGTATATTTAGTTTCAAATATGAAAAAGATTGTCAATTACAACATTACACTCTTGCTATTGAGCATAATCCTAACAGATTCACTAGCCCGAGGGTAGATTAGGAGGTGATAGCTTGAGCGGATATCATGAGTTGGTAGCTTGAGTGTGTAAGTCTTTTTTCACATAGTGAATTGCTTTGCCGGTGGTTGTGGTATCAACCCGTGGATGTTTCCTCTTTGAGGTTTTACCACGTAAAAACTACTTGTGTTCATTTTTGTTTTACTTTTCTTTATCTTCCATATCTTACATTGATTGCATATCTTGTAAATTGATTAACTCTTGTATTAGTGAAATCAATTCATTTGCTAAATCTTGTCAAGTGTGCATTTTCTTTGTTATATTCCGCATCATTTTTAATATTGGAAGAATTTGAGTATATACCTATTCACCCCCCCCCCCCCCCCCCCCCCCCTCCCTGTATATTTTGCACTACTACTTAAGGGAAATTTCATTTGGTATCAGAGCGGGTGTCTAGACGCACTTAGATAGATCCTTTCTTTGTAGTGTTTTGTGTTTTTGTTTGTGATAATCATGATTAAGGAAGTGTGTTCATATATGGCTTCTTTTGTTGAACATATTGACTTAGATGAGAAAAAGATCGATGATCTTACTTTTGAAAATGAACGTTTATCCAAAGTCAATATGTCCCTCAACAAGAAGCTAGAGAATCATGCTCTTGGCTCAAAAGAATTCAATGAACTTAAAGACAAGATCTTAAGTCTATAATTGAATCTAAAAGATAGCAATGATAGACTTAGCATCTTGAAGCAAGAAATTGAGCAAAGGGATATTTCTCTTGTTAGTGCTAAAAGGCTAGAAAATATGCTTAAAGCCAAAATTAGTGAGCACTTAACTCAAGAGAAAAAGTATGAACAATGGCTAGATAAATCACGTAAAGATGTTATGTTTAGTGATGACATAGCGGAAAAATATGCCATTAAAATTAGGATGCTTAATGAGAAACTTGATGAGGCTAATAATATGATTGGCAAGATGTTATCTAGCTCTAACAAAGTTGAAACCCTCATTAAAAGTGGAAAGCATCCATATGACAAAAGAGGTTTGGGTTATATCAATGAGAAGGAGACTCCTTCATCTAACAAATCTACTTTTGTCAAAACAAGCATTGAAACAAATGTAGGTACACTTACTCAAGATAAAGCTATGAAAACTACCGGAGGTACCTCTTCATCAACAAGGATGTTCAATGGTAGAACACAACAACATAAACATCAAGGAGCATCAACCTCAAATTCAAGAGGTGGAGCATCAAGGGTTGCACATCAAAGAGGAAAAATTATGAGAAGTCCAAAGGAGTTGGAAGCAAATGCAAATGGTAAATTTCTCAAATTTATTCCTATTTGTCATCATTGTAATATGATAGGACATATTCGACCTAGATGCTTTGAGTATATTCGGAAATGCAAACTTGATAATGCTTTTCATGATTTGTCTTTGAATGGACCTAGGCAATCATCCATGTATGGATATAGAAATAGACCTAGGAAGACCTTGGAAAAGCATGTTGTGGAAAAAGTTGTTGATGACTTGTTTGTTAAATCCTGTGTTGTGCCTCACTCTTCTATGCATAAAAAAGTTGATAATGCTTTGTTTGATATTTTTGAAAATGTGACCAAGGAGGTCAAGGTGCATGTTAAAAAGCCTAACATTGAGTCAAAGCATGTTAGAAGTAAGAGTGAGAGGCATGTTGAAACAAATTATAGCACGGTGTGTATAAAACTATCAGGAGGGGGGGTGAATAGATTTTAAGCTTATTACCCAATTTTTTGTATTAAGTCAAAATTATGAAATTACCCCTAAATAGATAAAGCAATAAATCAAGTATAAAATGCGGAAATTAAATAAGACTTGATTTTTACGTGGAAACCCTCACGGGAAAAACCATGGGCTAGTAAGTAAGCCACACTCGAACCTCGAATCCACTAAATGTGTAAAACGATTACAACCTAATCCCAGAAGTAATCACACACACCTAACTAATCCCGGTATGAGTGAACCTAGTCCAATTTGCTTGCAATCTAAGCAACCTAATCCCGGAAGCTACACACAAGACTTACTTTCTCTATGAAGAGAATACAACCCTAAGTGAATATATGAATATCCAAATGCAACATAGAGCAAGGGAAACCCTATATGCTTATCTAAGATGATGAATTTGCAATTAAAGCAATCCTAGATATTAAAAACTAAATGACATGTCAATTAGTTTAGCTAATCAATATTAAGCACAAAACCTAATTTGCTAGCACAATACAACTTTTCAAACATACATCACACTAATCTCAAACTTGTATCCAAAATATATAAAATAACATACAAGTAATTAATTGAGATTGCTTGTTAAGAGAAACACAAAATATGTAAGATATTAGTGAAAAGCTTACCAAGCAAAGTATGATGAAGAATCCATGCAAGATGACATCTAGATGATCAAAGATGATGCTAGATGATGATTGATGATCATGAAAAAGTGTTTGAGTTAATAAAAATGAGTTCTTGGAATTTTTCTTCTCTTTGAAAAATATCCTAAGTATGAAATATGAATATGAACTCTCTTAATTGATCTAAAGTCAAAGTGGCATATATATAGGAGGCCAAAACAAAGTGTGGTCGTTTTGATAAGTTTGCCTTAATCTTTCCTTGGGCGCTGTACGTAGGGTGCTTTTGTACAGCACCTGTACAGCGCCCCTGCTCTGTTCTCACGAGAAAACAGAGGGGCGCTGTACGTACAGCGCCCTATACAGCGCTTTGTACAGCGCCCATACAACGACCGAATTAAATCGATCAGGTCTGTACAACGCTCGAAGGGGGCTGTTCGTACAGCGCTTCTGTAGAGCGCTTTTGGGAGCGCCCAATGCAAAAATGCAATCCTAAGTCTAAGCATGACAAGGCAATTGGATATGCAAGATGCAATCAAACTAACATGCAAGAAAAGATGTTAAAGAACATTAAAGCACACAAATAAGACACACAACATACAAGGATCAAATATATGCATGAGTTGTGAGTGTGAGCAACTATCTCTTCAAGACAAGTAAGCACATAGAGATTTACCTTCGGTGCTTATCAAGAATGAGGTCTTCAAAGGGCCTTAGCAATAACACCTACACTTAAGCTACCCTTACAAGAATCCCCAACATGTGGTTTGTCCACGAAATGAGCCAATCAACAAAAGGGAACTTTACAATCTCCCCCTTTGGCTATTTCGTGACAAAACCACCACTCACATTGATTCCTCACATAAAATAAGATTTCTATATTTTCCAATTCAAGTAAAGTGTGAGATTAATCATGTGAGAACAATAACAAGCATTTGCATTTTAAAAGTTTAGGCATAACATTATGAAATGTATGTGTATGCAATGCTCCCCCTCAACTGGTTACTCCCCCTCAATGAATATTCTCCCCAACAAGCATAATTGCTACTACAATTTTGAAACTCCCCTTACCATTCCTACTCCCCCTTTTTGTCATGATATAGGCAAAGGAGTAGTTCCCAATTGGGTCACTCATAGCAACGAGAGATAGTAGCATGCGAGATATTTGCATAATCAATATAAGTCACTTTATGCATCTTAATTAATTGAAGAGAACCACGGAGATTTATTTGTAGAAAATGTGTGAATCCAACATGCTTTGCATACAAGACATATAGCATTCAAGTCCAAAATACAATGGTATTTGGCAAAGCAAATGACAAAGGTTTCTAATAAGAATTCAAACCAATTTCACCAATGTCATGAGAAAAGCAAGGATATAGAGATTATTGATTTCAATTTAAGAGTAACTATATCCAACTTTATAAGCGAAACATGGCATGAGCGACTTTGCACCCTATTTGATTTTTCCAGATAAGATATCCGTATGATAGTAACCATGTTCAACCAATAAAGAAGGAGAGACATTTGGAATATAAATTCCTTTGAACGGATACAAGATCCTTTATTCATTTTGAGTCTCATAAGCTTTCACACAAGTTTTGCATTTTAAGAATATGCAATCATCAATTCATGCTTTTCATGTGAGCAAGTTATATGAATTTCATGCTTTTTCATTTGTCATTAGCATGTTATATAAGAATCATCATGTCATGGAGATAACTATAGGTCATTCACATCATACTTCCTATGTAAATCTCCTAGTCCAAAAATGCATGTTTGAACATAAATATGACATGGATTGTAAACAAGCAAGGTTCACACTTATAGAATTTGAAAACATATTTACATATGTACAACCAAGCTTACTCAAGCAATCAAAAGAAGAGGCATAAGATATTTCAAAATTTTGCAAGTGACAAGAATGCAAAATAGCTCTCTTTGCTTGAGTTCCCCATATGGGGTCAATCATAAAACACATCACTCCACAAGACATATCCCAATAGATCTACTAAGAGTTTTAAATTGAGTAGCATCTAAGGGTTTAGTAAATAAGTCCGCAAGTTGATCATTAGTACCTACATGTTCAAGTACTATGCATTTATTTTCAACAAGTTCTCTAATGAAGTGATGGCAGATGTCAATATGCTTAGTTCTAGAATGTTGCACCGGATTCTTGGAAATATTAATTGCACTCATATTATCACAAAGAGAGTGAGAGTACCTTGGTTGAATCCGTAGTCTACTAGCATTTGCTTCATCCATAGGAGTTGTGTGCATCCACTCCCCGCGGCTATGTACTCGACCTCGGCCGTGGACAAGGAAATCGAGTTTTGCTTTTTACAAAACCAAGACACCAAGTTGTTGCCTAGAAAGAAGCAACCGCCCGACACTCGAAGCATCGGACCCCTGTCCTTTCGGTCTTCTCTTTCCTAGGCTCAAACTTGTTGTAGGAACCCTTTTTCTTGAAGTTTTGACCTTTGGAACCAAAGTCCTTTTTCCCGAACTTCATGACCCTCTTGAATCTCCTCACAAATAGTGCAAGGTCTTCGTCCGAGTCATTCTTCTTCGCCTCCTTTTCATCCTTGGAGGTTTTCAAAGCAATTCCTTTTTGCTTTTTAGGAGGTGTGGAGATAGGACCCTTTCTAGACTCATAAGCTAGAAGTCTCCCAATCACCTCACTCGGCTTCATGTCCTTATAACCACTATTTTCTTCTAAAGCCGTCACCTTCGATTCGAACCTATCGGGTAGAGATCTCATAATCTTTTGCTTGATTCTCCTATCCGAATATGGATCACCAAGTTGATGACTTTGGTTGACTATGTCCATCAACTTGATCTCGAAGTCGTTGAAGCACTCATTCTCCTCCATCTTAAGCATCTCGAATTGAGTTTAGAGGACTTGAAGCTTAGAGTCCTTCACCACTTCGGTTCCCTCATGTGCAATCTCTAGGATGTCTCATGCCTCCTTAGCTATCCTAGTATTTTGAATCAATTTGTATTGATTTTCATCTATAGCACATAAGATGGCATGTATCGCCTTCCTATTCCACTTTGAAGCCTCAAACTCTTGCACGTTCCATTACGCCTTAGGCTTCAATACTTCTTCTCCTCCACCACCGGGAGTCATCTTGGGTAGATCATATCCGTCTTCCACCGCCATCCATGCACGGTCGTGAATTTGGCATATGTAGGATTCCATCTTTCCTTTCCATTGGGAATAGTTCAAACCGGTAAGAAGTGGATGCCTTGTGCTAGAAGCACCTTCGTTGCCACCACCATTTCCACCGTTTCCACTCATAGTGTTTATGAATGAATGAAATGAATGCAAATGTATGAATGATCAAAAATCACACAAAATGCAAAACACAACAAAATAAGCAAGGATCACCTATGTATGTCTAGGAACCCACTCTGATACCAATTGAAACAAATTATAGCACGGTTTGTATAAAACTATCTAGAAGGGGGGGTGAATAGATTTTAAGTTTATTACCCCAATTTTTCGTATTAAGTCAAAATTACGAAATTACCCCTAAATAGATAAAGCAATAAATCAAGTATAAAATGCGGAAATTAAATAAGACTTGATTTTTACATGGAAACCCTCACGGGAAAAACCACGGGCTAGTAAGTAAGCCACACTCGAACCTCGAATCCACTAAATGTGTAAAACGATTACAACCTAATCCTAGAAGTAATCACACACACCTACCTAATCCCGGTATGAGTGAACCTAGTCCAATTTGCTTGCAATCTAAGCAACCTAATCCCGGAAGCTACACACAAGACTTACTTTCTCTATGAAGAGAATACAACCCTAAGTGAATATATGAATATCCAAATGCAACATAGAGCAAGGAAAACCCTAAATGCTTATCTAAGATGATGAATTTGCAATTAAAGCAATCCTAGATATTAAAAACTAAATGACATGTCAATTAGTTTAGCTAATCAATATTAACACAAAACCTAATTTGCTAGCACAATACAACTTCTCAAACATACATCACACTAATCTCAAACTTGTAACCAAAATATATAAAATAACATACAAGTAATTAATTGAGATTGCTTGTTAAGAGAAACACAAAATATGTAATGTAAGGATTCCCATATCTTGATTGGCTTATTTCGTGGACAAACCACATATTGGGGATTGCATGTAAGGGTAGCTTAAGTGATTGATATTCAAGCTCAAGACCCTTTCATGTCCTCAAGGTTGATAAGCACTAAAGGTAAACTTCTATGTGCTTAATTTGCTTTGAAGAGATTAGTTGCACACACACACAACTCATGCATAAATTTTATTCTTGTATGTTGTGTGTTTTATATGTGTGCATGCATGTTCTTGAACATCTCTTCTTGCAAGTTTTATTTTGATTGCATCTTGTTCATTGAAATGCCATGACATGTTTAGGCATTAGGATGCATTCACTTCCCACACTTGCACATCATTATTAGTCTTAAGTGTGGTGTAATTCGTTTCCGTTTGTGTGATCGGAAACGTCCGCGCTTGCACGATGGTGTGCATGTCTTAGCGCGATGGTTGACCACTTGAGAAGGTCTCATTCTTCTCTTGGATAAGTGGTAGTTTTGATTTGATTGTTTGGAGTAAAGTGTCTAGTTTCAAAAGATTAGATTTCAATGTTTTAAATGTTTTTCAAAACTGACCTTTGCATGGTCTTGTGACCATAACTTTTTATACAAAGCTTCAAAATGAGTTTTGAAAATTTCTGTACAAACTAGACACCCATACCTTTCCAACGGTATATTATTCGTAATATTTCATGACCATTTGGATTGGTTTTAAAATCTCCAAAGTTACAACCAAAACAGGGCAACTCTGTTGTTGTCCGTTTCTGACCTTTGGTCACTCAACTGACCATAACTTTTTCTACAGACATCAAAATGTCATTCTATAAAAACGAGTAGAAAGTAGACTTCCATACCTTTCCAACGATATATCATACGAAAGGTTTTGGTATCGTTTGGTCATGTTTCTAAGCTCTCAAATCTTGAGTCGCTGCACTGACGCGAGTACCGCGAAAATGCCCATATTTTTTCCATTTCTTCCAAAACGACATAGTTTCACTTGGGCATTATAAATACATATCTTTCTCATCATTTTAAGGGGTGTGCCACAAAATCAAACCCTAAAGAGAGAGGCTCCATATTCTTGAGAGAGAAAGAGAGATTTGAGAGAAAATCAAATCAAGAACTCACCTTTAACCACTCAAATCAAATCCCTTTTGCATCATATTTCATATTGCATCTTCTATTACTATATAGAATGCATCCATGATTGGGTTTGCATCATCACAACTGCTTGGTAAGATTTTGATTAAGTTCATCTTATTTGATTATTTTTATTATCAAGCTATTCTCTTTAATTTACTTGTATGTTTTGATCATATGATAAATACAAGATTAGAGAATTAATTGTGATAAATTGATTGAGTGTTGTATTGTGATAGATATCTAGGTTTTTATAATCTATGTTTATCTAAGCTATTATGACATGTCATTTAGCACTTGATATCTAGGATTGATTTTAATTGATTATATCATCATCCTAGATAAGCATCTAAGGTTCCCTAGCCTTGTTTATTATTTGAATATTCATACATATTCACATAGGTTGCATAATCTCTTCTTAGAGAATTAAGACTTGAGGCTAAGAGTGCTTAGGCCTCAAGCAAATTGGAATAGGGTTGCTAATAAAGGCCCGCTGGGTAGAAGTGAGGGGTTACAGACCGGATTGTTAGACGAGGTCTACATAGGTTGTAAACTTCATTTCAATTAGTGATTTCGAGTTCCGAGTGTGGCGCACTATACAACCCGTGGTTTTTCCCAGTGGTTGGGTTTCCACGTATACATCGAGTGTCATTTTTAATTCCGCACTATATTACACTTGCTTGTATTTTTGACTAGTAGGGTCATTTTCGTAATATTGACTTGTATGCGAAAATTGGGTAATTATAGTTAAAATCTATTCACCCCCCCTCTAGATTAATATATTGATAACACACCTCTAGTATTTAGTTATTTACATGTAAGATATTAGTGAAAAGCTTACCAAGTAAAGTATGATAAAGAATCCACGGAAGATGACATCTAGATGATCAAAGATGATGCTAGATGATGATTGATGATCATGAAAAAGTGTTTGAGTTAATAAAAATGAGTTCTTGGAATTTTTCTTCTCTTTGAAAAATATCCTAAGTATGAAATATGAATATGAACTCTCTTAATTGACCTAAAGTCAAAGTGGCATATATATAGGAGGCCAAAACAAAGTGTGGTCGTTTTGATAAGTTTGCCTCAATCTTGCCTTGGGCGCTGTACGTAGGGCGCTTTTGTACAGCACCTGTACATCGTCCCTGCTCTGTTCTCACGGGCGCTGTACGTACAGCGCCTTGTACAGCGCCCGTACAGCGCCCGAATTAAATCGATCAGGTCTGTACAGCGCTCGAAGGGGGTTGTTCGTACAGCGCTTCTGTAGAGCGCTTTTGGGAGCGCCCAATGCAAAAATGCAATCCTAAGTCTAAGCATGACAAGGCAATTGGATATGCAAGATGCAATCAAACTAACATGCAAGAAGAGATGTTAAAGAACATTAAAGCACACAAATAAGACACACAACATACAAGGATTAAACATATGCATGAGTTGTGAGTGTGTGCAACTATCTCTTCAAGACAAGTAAGCACATAGAGATTTACCTTCGGTGCTTATCAAGAATGAGGTCTTCAAAGGGCCTTAGCAATAACACCTACACTTAAACTACCCTTACAAGAATCCCCAACATGTGGTTTGTCCACAAAATGAGCCAATCAACCAAAAGGGAACCTTACACATGTTGTGAAAATGTGTGGATTAGAAAGACCATCTAATGTCATGTTGCACATATGCTTTACGTGCCAACTCCTCCTATCTTGGTACCTAATAGCGGTTGCTCTAGGAACATGACCGGGAACAAGAGTTCTTTAAGAATCTTGTTTTAAAGGATGGAGGTTGGGTTAATTTGGTGATGGTACCAAAAGCAAGTTCTTGGCAAGTGAACAATTTGTATCCCCGGATTGCCTAAACTTCGCAATACTTTGTATGTTGATGGGTTACAGCTAACTTGATAAGCATTACTCTTTGTGTGAATTTTTAAAGAAGGTATTTTACACAGATGTTGCACTATAATTGATAAAAGTGCAATGTTTGTTCTAAAGTCAAATGGACTATAGACATTGCTATTGTCTTGAGATATATCCTCTAACTTGCAATATGGCCCATGAGTGCACAAGCTTGATTTGTGGCATCAACATTTGGGTCACAT